>OX336389.2:1094251590-1096651590 GCA_946902985.2 Meconema thalassinum | reverse complement strand
GTTATTGTTGTTGTTGTTTTGTTAATATTATTTAAAATTGTTAAAATATTAGTGTAAAATGACCTATTCATGGTTGTATCTAATAATTATTAAATAAATAAATAAATAAATTAATTAATTAATTAATATAACTTATGCAACAAACCTGGCATAGTTGGTCATGAAATAAAACTCCAACCACCATTAAAGGACTTTATAATGTTATAAAGATAGTTACAAAATCAATAAAGAAAATTTGTAAGGAGAGTGTAGATATAAAATTACAATCTCTCGAAGACGACATTGAACAACATAAGTCACGAAACCATCATTGAACTTTCTAACGAAAGTCAACCAAATATTCCCCACCATCACTCCTTTTGTCAATGAAAACGGAGAAATGGCTTGTACTAACGATGCTACCTGTAAACTCCTCTCAGTATGCTTTTCTAAATAAATTGATATTTCACTGGACTTTTGCTTTGGGCATACGGAGCGACTTGTATGGTTCTATTTCACTTCTAAACGTTGATACTATAGCTCTATAGTAACGAAAGTTATTAATTTATTTTGGAATTTCAAGATGGCCGCTGTGCGGTAATATTTTGACTAACTCAAGTGAGAGCCCCTGTATATTACTCACCTCTTGCTAAGATTCGTCTCGATTACCCAATTACATTCTGAGTTGTCAATTGTAATATCTTAGTATTTCGCGCTGCTGCCATTTTGGATGTATGTAGATACTGTTATTTTGGCTTGGCCATACAAACCCAAATATGTGGTCCTAATTTATCACTAATTTCGTTACCCTATTGGTGAGTTACCTCGTATTTTTTATATTGTTAAGATGGCGACTGCGCGTAATATTCACTCTCATACAGTCATAATTTTCGCAACAGAAGGCCCTTTTAATAAAACTATCTGAATGCCTATTACTGTTGTGTTGTTGTTGTTTGAGTCTTCAGTCTTTTGACTGGTTTGATGCAGCACTCCATGCCTCCCTGCCCCACACACAAAAAAGGAAGTAAAAATGATCCAAACAATTAATGAGGTTTCTCTCTTCAGATCACATAAAGAATTCTCTGAAAAGTTCTACTTAACCGTGCAGAACATCAACTGGACTACCAATTCGATGAATACCAAGGTGGATTCAGAAATGGGTAATTATCTGCAGAATTAATTGTGAAATTGAAAAGCACTGTACAATATTTTTAGCCTATGTGACTTTCATAAACCTGTTACTTACAATACGAACATGGTGGCCAAGCAAAGTTGAAACAATTAAATGGACTGTTCTTGCGAGTTAACCATCCGAGCGCAGTGAAACTTGGTACACCAAATGTTTATACACATTGTAAGGCATTGACATCTAATTTAATTCAATTGTTTTCATAACCTCAAAGAGGTGCCTGTGCGAAATTTTGAAATTGAAATTGTGCCCTAATTATGCGATTGAAGTGAAAGTTTGAATAATAAACTTACGCAATAATTTTAATCTAATTGTACATATTTCTATGGCATATATATATAACAATCCAACATGGCTAATCCAAACTACTTCGACGGCTCTCAATATCTATAAATCTATTACAACAATCAAACTGAAATTTTCTATGTTGATAAAGGCTATTAACATAAGTTCTCCTAAGGATCATTCAATAACCTTGTGAGCACAGAACCAACATTGCTGCGACGCAAAATGTAAATATTTATATGGATTTTTCTCGTGACTTTTCATCCGAGCACTGTGAAACTTGGCACAGTATATCTTCATAGAAGCCTTAATATACTATTATCTAATTTAACGGAATGTTATGAGAACTTAAAAATGGCGGCTTTGCAATTTTTTAAAATCTCGTTTTAATTTCTCATGTTCTAGGTAAGACCAGTGTAATATAAGAAAATAGGCTATTTAGATCTTCGCGGAACAATATGTAGTAACACAACTAACACTTTTTGATTTACAAAAAAGCATATAATAGTATAGATCACGTCACATAATGCTTTATCTGAACGTAGATTGGACCAAAAAACACGAAATATTATCAAAGACACACTCACTGAAAAATGAGTTTGAAATAAACACAGGTATCCGTCATAGTGATGGGCTCTCCCCTTTACTTCACAATTGCTATTTCGAAAAGGCTGGCAGAGAATAGAAAAAAACAAATGCAGGATGTCACCTACTAGGACCAAAAATTAATGGTATTGAAATAGACTGTCTAGCGTTTGCAGATGATATTGCACTAATAGCCAAAGACATCTCTGATGTAGAGAAACAGATAACTGTACAGAAAGAGCTAGCAGCAAATACAGGACTTTAAATCTCTTATAAAAAAGCTAAATTGATTGCGAACATCAAAAATGCTCAAAGTGAACTTAACATTAACACTAATAAAATGACCAGCGTAAAGGAATTTAAATACGTAGGTGAATTAATTACAGAAAATTGCAATGAAAATAAATCTATAACATTAAGAATTTAGAATCTTTTTGCGAAATGTGAAAAGCAGGCTACAAATCCCACTAAATAATTTATCTTTATCATAAATATGAAAGCATAAACTATATTGTGCCCGCCAGACAAGGATGTCGGAAGACCGCTTGACCGCAACGGCCCCTCGACACCCCCATCCACCGAACCCACAACCCTAAAAGGATCAGATGTGCATTCTCAAATCAGCCCGCACGGGACTAGTTACCTCAGGGTCGATCGGTGTTAGTGAGATGTGGAAATGTTATGAACTGACCCAAGAAAGCACATCAAAAACTACAAAAATAGAAGAAGTCCAGTCTTAAGTTACCTTCTTTGTTTATTTAGAAACAGCTCCCTAACCTACTTCTGAGGGTAAGAATCGGATAAGCCGCTAACCTGGATACATGATGAATAATCCCTAAATGACGTTAAGTTACCCTCTTGAAGTCCTATTATACAACAAAACAAAAAAAACAGCAAACTAAGGGAATAATACGTAAGTTCGGCCCTAAGCAATTACAATGAGAAATTTAATTAAAGCAAAACAATGTGTATGAAACTAGGCTATGATGGTATTATGACATTTAACGTTAAAGTTATGTTCTGATTTGATCCTATCGTAAAGGTAATCATAGACGTGACGCGCCTATGCAGAAAAAAACTATCACACAATTGGTTCACTAAAAATATATCAGTAACAAATGGGAACACAAGTCAACAAAACATAAACACACAATAGAATACACTCTTATATTCAACATCCTCCCTACACAAATCGTCGACTGTTTGTAGACGATTGTCATCTAAATGCATGTCAATGTAGGCTGGCAACCGCACGAACACCGTCATGTCTGACGTTGCATTTGCAAAGTCCAGGTTTCCGTGGATTCGCCTAGAAATTACATTCGAAGATTCAAGGAGTGTCAGCTTGATCTAATTGTATTTAGAAGCATCACCCTCAGGTGAAAAATCGAAGATCGAATCATGACAACAACATCCGAAAAATTACATTATTCAAAAAAAACTGAAGTTCAAAACTATTTAATTATTTATTTAATTATTTATTGCTTTCAAAATAAAACTATTTCATCATTATTATTATCATTATTTATTATTATTATTTATTATTATTATCATTATTTATTATTATTATTATTTATTATTATTATCATTATTTATTATTATTATTATTTATTATTATTATTATTTTATTTCAGGAAGTGTATTTAATATTGTCATTAGACACGAAGAACAGAATCAGACCCATAAATAAACTCTCCCTTCGAGAAGTATCAGTCATCTCGATTCTACAGCATCATCAAACATCTTCATATGAGCCTTACCGCTCAACTTAAATTCACGCGTCACAGCTGAACTCGTGTTTACAAATACCAATACGTGTGGTCACCCAACACACACCTTATAAAACGGTCGACAGTGGCATAAACATCACCTGTCACCTAATTAACATCACCATGAGCGATAATGCATCGTCTTCATGTGGAACAAATTACCCAATCACAATCTAACACGTTGCCCTGGTCTGATACATCTTCGGTCTGTACAAAATTAAGTTAATGGCTGCCCAGAACAGCTGTCACAGCTCTTAAATAATGGTTTCAATCTAATACAAGTTACATTTTTACTTAACAAATTTATTAACCATATGGGAGTGTAAATTCATTGGGAAATACTGCTGCGCAGTTCTACGCTAAGTGTAGAATTGAGTTTGTGTGTGCCTTCAGTTGTTGTATAATGTGACATGTGAATGATGCATTTGCTTGCGGCCGGTCCCAATACACTCTCCCTTCGAACAATTGAGCTCACCGCTTGCTTTGAAACCAGTTCTAAATCCACGCATTCAGATGTACAATTGTACTAACGCCACACTTCTGGCATAACAAAAGAATAATGTTGTATTCCAGGTAGACCAAAGATATAGATACTGTCTGTCACTCTTTCTGCAGTGACTTGAATATATTAAAATGATACGTAGGAGGTATTAAAAATGCTTAAACAAATTATACGGTAGTCATTCCGTCATGTATATCGACTGCCACACCTTCCCAAGGATCGTGTGTTCGAGAATAACACACACTTCCACCTTACGTACATGAAGTTATATTTGCGGCGTTCTTCTTCGATTTATGCATAGCGCTCCCAATGCCTTTCTTAATCATTATATTTACAAATTGCCACGTAGAAATAGACCGACAGGAAATAATAGTTAATCACATAACTACCAAAAAAACAAATCCTGCCTATAACCAACTGTGTGAATACGTGCGGCCAATATATTATGCTAATTATCCACCACAATTCTACCGTACATAAATGGTTTTATTTGACTTACTCGTTCATGGTTGGTTGTATGAGATGGATGGCTCTCGGTTTGAACCTGATCCTCGGTTCACTCACCGTCCTTAACCATCGGTTTTTTTTTCTCCTCATGGTATTATTTGGCATCGGCTCTTCCCATGGTTGAATGGTTTACTCGGACATTCCTCCTGCCATAAGGATGGCGGTAGCTTCCGTGTAGTTATAGGCCCCCATGATGGTAGTAGTATTACACGTTGTAAAAGCCTGAATACTGATTTTATCGGAACAATAGTTGTAAAATTTCCACTGATTCTAAACTGTGCGGATATTCAAAATTGCCTTTCTATTTCCGCCACTGACTTTATTGACGCATCTGCATCATATTACACAGACTTTACAACTTTTCTCACTCCACAATTACACGAGTTTGATAATAGCACTTCAAAATGTTGACAATTTACAGTTCGACTAGTCACGAATAACAGTTTCAATGCACTTTCCAAATATAAAAGTCTGTTCGATAATAGTACTATTAATGGACTACTCGTCCTTACCCTGTCCATTACCCGAGATCAAGTTGCAGCGTTTTCCACTCACACGCGACATGACACAGTACTGTCTAGGTAAAAGGCGACTAGTGCTACTTCCTCTTCATGGCCGGGCACCGCGTGAGTCGTTTCCTGACTATGTAAATTAACCGTTTATAACCCATCATATCATTTACACAACCAGCACTCTCGAAAATTATAGAAAAAACATCATTGGAGTGCCCTTGTTGTCTGAATTGTCCTGTGGTTCATAATCTCACTATTAAATAAATATGTTACTTCAGTTGGCGACTTTCCCTGGTTGGTTGGTGCTCCATGGTTGGATGTGCGGTTGAGCTTCTTTGGGATTTTTTTTTCTCGGCAATCAATTTTCGATGAGCCGGAAATGGTCATGGGGTCATGAGCCTTTCGGTCTCAATATATTGTTTTAAACAATCATTTATGAACTGCAAGAGTACCAACGAACTGTCGATCGAACCAAAATTCATTAACACAGAAATAGCACCAAGATACGTTGAGCTCGTATGGGCAATAATTTCCCAAAGTATAAGAAGAACCCAATATCATAATTGAAAGTAATCACACGGTGATTGGTTGAATCAGGAGGCTCCTGGTTTACATGTGCCTTCTTAACCCTCAATCGGGGGCATGGTGGTATAAACGACCGAATTTTTTAGCTTTTGGCAGGCGATGCCCCCTCCCCTCCATTCTATCTTGGCCAAGGGATCAACTAGCTATCTGAAAATTTGGCCCGTCTCTAGTCAGCCTGTTGACAGGGAGACGAGCAGTCAAGTGTGTTGTCGGTCTCTTGCACCGTCGCGCCCGATAGTGTTACTCGTGTCTCGGTCAGTTACCAGTACGCGCCCAAACATATTTACTTAGATTCGTCGCATATTCAATCAGTGTTGTGTGCATATCACCTCAGTATGAACCCTGCTGACGATGAAAGGATACGGCTATTGATAGAGAGTGTTGAAAAGGAAGAAAGTGACAGAATAGCTGCATTTGTGAAAGACAGAGACAAAGTAATGGGATCCCTACTGGAAAAAGATAAGGCAGGAGACGACATTTCCGGACAACAGTCTTACATGCAAAGATGGCGAGACAGAATGACGCGCGCAACCAACATTCGCAAGGACTGGTCGTGGACCGGGTTACAATATTGTAACTCGCCTTCCAGGGCCTAAAGGTTTAGCCAGGAACGTCAAAACACAAATAGAATCGTGGGAGCTATTTTTTCCTGACAATGTTCTAAAAAAAATTGATTATACTAATATTAGGTCAGAAAAGGAAAGAGGTAAATTCCAGCGTGAAAGAAACTGTAGACCTAATAATATTATGGAACTCAGAGCACTTTTAGGGCTCCTCTACTTTTTGAGTGCTTTTAGACCGGCTCCCCGGTGCGTGGAAGACCTTTGGGCTACAGAAGATACGGGGATCGATGTTTTCCGTAGCATTATGCTATTGCATGTTTTACGCTTTGACCACATTGACGAACGAGAACAACGTCTTCCAATTGATAAAATGACGAAAATTCGTGAAATATTTTATCATGTTGTTCAAGCATGTATCAGTTTGTACTGTTCTAGTGAGTACGTAACAATTGACGAAAGGCTCGAAGGTTTTCGAGGCAAATGCCCTTTCAGAAAATACTTACCTAACAAGCCAGCTAAATACGGTTTGAAAATAATTTGGACTAGCATATGCAAGAGCATACTACACAGTGAAAATGGAACTCTATGTAGGCCAACAACCTGCTGGTCCTAACCAGCCGGTAAATACACCGAAGGAAATCGTTGAACGAATGATACAGCCCATCTCTCAAACTGGGCGAAATAACACGATGGATAATTGGTTTATCTCCGTTCCTCTTGTTGCTCTCCTGAGAGACATTCATTAGTTGACAGTAGTTGGAACAATCAGAAGAAATAAAAATGAGGTTCCTTCCACTTATACAGAGCTGAAATCAACACCAGCGAATAGCAGCTTATTTGGTTTTCACGATGACTACTCTAGTGGCTTACAAACCCAAGGAAAACAAGGTTGTTCAGCTCATCTCCAGCTTCCACAAAACAGATGCCATAGACGAAGGAACAGGAGAAACAAGGAAGCTAAAGATACTCAGATTCTACAATCTCACTAAATGAAGTATCGACACTGTGGTCAGCTCAAAGAGATTTACTCGGGGTCAAGGAGAGGCTGAAGATGGCCCCTCACCATGTTCTTTTATCTGATGAGCATAGGAGCAATCAACAGTTTCATAGTGCACCGGGAGGCTACTGGTGAAACGTAGAGACGATATAATTTCATAAAGAGCGTGACGTGGAGCCTCTGAGTCGACTTTGTGAGATTTCGAGCGACCATCACCACCTTGCCACGAGACCTGAAGATGAAAATACGAAACATGCTCGAAATCAGAGTAGAAGACATTCCAGAGCAGCTAGCGGATCACTTTGCTAAAGTCAAACGGCCAGCATTTCCAGGTCGCTGTACTTTCTGTGACTCTCGGAAGAATAGGAAGACAAACTCACAATGCTGTTTTTTTTTTTTCATGGAATTCGTATGTCGCGAACACGCTCGTCCCGTGTGTTACGTTTGTGCTGGTCATCAAGGAAGAGAGTCAGAAGAAGATGACAACTAGAGATATTAGAAAGTGTAGTCATGTGTATAATCTTGTCTTTCAGTGAATTCACATAGATAACACATTGGGAAATTGAACTGGAATTGAATCCGAACTCAAAAGAGCGGAAAATAATTTTCACATCAATTGTGTTTACATTTTAAAACATTGTGCTGTAAAATTTGTGGATTTTATTATTGAAATACAACAGTTTCTGAAAAACAATGCATTACAGTAATTTGACTGTTCAAGATGGATATGCCTCAATAAATTACCGAGTGACAGGAAGGGGGGAGGGAGATGTACATGATTATCCTTCATATTAATTCAGATAACTAGACCAAGAAAAATTAAATAGAAAGGAATTTTGGTGTTCAGAGCTCTCCAGATTTCTTCCCAAAACAACTTGTCTTGCAATGAGATATATCTTTATAAGGCCTATGAGTACAGCAAAATGTTATAAATATTATTTAAATAAGTATAAACTTATATACAACAAAATTAATCTTCAACATTTTTATGAAAATCCAAGATCGTTCAATGAAGAACTAAAAATTAAAAAACAAAGCTGCCGAAATGACCCATGCGGCCGAGAGTGTTCGTCAGATGGGCGCGCCAGGTTGAGGGTTCAAACTTCTTTGTTGTAAAAAATAGCCCTCGTGAAAACCTGAGGATTAATTTATAAGTGCTTACAACCAAAGGGAATCAACGCGTCACATGTTGAAACCTCTCTTTAAATATTCGTGTTCTTCTCATGGCATCTGATTCTCGAAAATTGAATTATTGATAATTGCTTTATTTAGCCTGACATGATATAAGCCTAGTGGACTTGTCTTACACTTGACCAATAAGTACGGAGCAGTCTCGGCAGTGGATATCCCGAGAAAATCAAATTACAGTATATTCCACGCTCCCTATTCTTGAAATGAGGCTATAACCCTGCGTAATTGTTTCGTTGAGACATGCCAGCTCCAGTGTCCCCTGACAGACTTAACCACGCCATCTGCCAAACATGCAAATTAATATGAAACATATCTAACTGTTGGCAAATGTCACCCCCTGATAATTTAATATGGTAAATCTATCCTCACATATATACAATCTCGTGTGTGAATCAAATGACCCAAATGAATGATAATAACAACAACAGGTTATTCCGTGATGCCATTTCGAGCCTAGTATTATTAAAATTTAGAGCCTAGTAATGTTTATTATAGATTCTCCACAGTTGAGCGACCATTGTGAGATCGTACATTCTGCAACGCTCATTATTTTTCCTCTCCCCTTGGGCTGACAGTTATTCAACTATCACAACAAATGAAAACAGTTTCAGGTAGTGGTGGCTTGACACCTTATAGAAGTGCACAGAAAGGATAATAATTAATATCTAACTACATGAGGTAATCCTCCGAAATGAAACATTTGAGAAGTGGTAAAATGATTATATTCTATGGAATTTCCACAGGCAAGGATTCTTGTCTCGCACAGACAATTTTTGCCCTAACTCACAATTGCATGGCACAATTATGGTACAGTTGAAGAACTTACAGTTGTGAAGACATTTTTGGAACTGTTCGACTACGTCACTACTAAATCTGGGGTTAATTTTCCTAATGGATCAGACCTGGCAATACTTGGTTTAGTTAGAAAGTTCTAGGTGGATTCAGACGAGCAATGGACGTGACAACGTCAAATAAGTTGTTGGAATACAGTGACGTTCGTGAAAAAGTGTTACAGTGAAAGGTGATGATATCGTTTTATCTCTTTTCTGCTGCAACGCTTTCTCTATCTCTTCTGTTTCTGCGCTCGAGTGACGCTACTGTCGTTTTACGATGTCACGGGTGAACCTCTGGATAGATTTTGATACGGTTTTCACCATTCTGTAAAGGATATCATGAGGAAGATGTCTGTAGAAAATTATTTATTTATGATCAAAGGAAGCCGAGCAGTAACGATTTCAGTGGATAGGTCGAAAGAACACATGGCGTCCGTGCGCATTTTAAGCTTACTCTGAGCAAACCGTTAAAAATACCTTTATACTATGAGTGTAAGAATTGTTCAGCATTAAAGTTCTACAAATAAGTCCGGGAGAGCATATCTCTTTCTTCAATACATCGCCCACTATAAGTGTTTCTACGTTTTCATTTCTTCCAACAGTCTCCATTCAAATACTGAGGCGACAGTTTACGAGCTGGCTAGGGGGCGAGTCTATCACCCCAATTGCAGCCTAGCTAGCGGGCGAATATAAAGCCCCAGAAATAGATATTGTAAGCCGATCCTGGCGCAGGGGCTAATGGGCAAGATGTCGCCACGCGCAACCACCATATGTTATTCTTATGGAAGGAAAATCATAGGTGGCGCAGGGGCTAGTGGGCTGGATGGCTGCAGCGCGCAACCGCACTCTTGAATGGCGGGCTATTCAAATAAAATTATTGATTGGTTATAAACTATACATTATTTATTTATTATTTATTTATTATTTATTTTTATTTAATTTATTATTTATATAATTTTTTATTTTTATTTTTTATTTTTTATTTTAATACTTAATTTTTTTATTTTATTTATTATTTTTTTATTGTGTTAAAGCACTAAACTGCAAGGTCCTTAACGCAAGAGTTCTCTAACCCACAGAAACCTCATTTATGATTTATATTAATGCATCTAAGATTTTTTATTTTTTCATTTTAGATTTTAAATTTTAGATTTTAGTTTTTAGATTTTTTTAAAATTTTATTTATATTAATATTTTAAATTTTTGATTTTGACTTTTTATATTTTAAATTTTACATTTTATGTTTTACATTTTAGACTTTAGTTTTTGATTTTATATTTTAAATTCTAGATTTTGTGAAAAATTTTAAACTACAAGGTCACTGACCTAAAATTTTATCCTTAATGTTTTTAACTTATACATTTTTATTTATTTAATATTTAAATTATTATTTTTAGCGCGGGGCTAATGCACAAAATGGTCACTGCACGCAACCACTCACACATATGGCATGCTAACATAACTTTACCTAACCTCAGTTCACCTAACCAAACATGTCCTCACCTAACCTAACTTCACCTAACCTAACCTAACCTAACCTAACGTGACCTAACCTAACCTAAACTAACCTAACCTAACCTAACCTGACTTCACCTAACCTAACTTCACCTAACCTAACTTTACCTAACGTAACATAGCCTAACCTAACTTTACCTAACCTAACATAACCTAACATAACTTTACCTAACTTTACCTAACCTAACGTTACCTAAACTAACTTCACCTAACCTAACATAACTTTACCTAACTTTACCTTACCTAACTTCACCTATCCTAACATCACCTAACCTAACTTTACCTAACCTAACTTTACCTAATCTAACATAACCTAACCAAAACATTACCTAACATAACTTTACCTGACCTAACTTCACCTAACCTAACTTCACCTAACCTAACTTTACCTAGCCTAACATAACCTAACATAACTTCACCTAACCTAACTTTACCTAACCAAACATAACCTAACCTAACTTTACCTAACCTAACATAACCTAACATAACTTTTCCTAACTTTACCTAACCTAACTTTACCAAACCTTACATAACCGAACATAAGTTTACCTAACCTAACCTAACCTAAACAAACCTAACCTAATCTATCCTGTAAAGCTGACCCAGAGGCTACTGCACACACCCAAATTAAATAAGGACACACGCAACTATCCCTATGCTAGTCTTATAGAGAGTAAGGTACAGCTACCACTGTGCCTACTGTGCAAGATGTTCGCGTCGCACAACCAGCTTAGGATTACAAAGTTAGTTAAGTTTTAAAAAGTAAAAGCTATTATTCATTTTTATTTTCTTTCCCCAGGCTTAACACCAGCGCTAGGGCATAACCCTATAGGCAGAGTTAACACACACAAACACATACAGAGGAATTATTCTTACGCCAAAGGTTCTTTTAATTATCAGTACAAGGCCAGAATTTACATGCTGTAGGGTGGCAACTTTCTTTACGCTGTTTATTTTACCTCAGCATTTTCCTGGTTTCCATTACACATAACAAGGCTGAATACTTTATCCCAAGCGGCTTCGGGAGCGTAGTTGGTAGCTTGCTGAACTGCTGTGTCCAAGATAGCGGGTTCAAACCTGGCAGAAGTCATCGGATTTTTTAAGAGCGTTAAAATCCTTCAGTATGCCTTCTATCGGAGGGGAAGTAAAGCCGGCGGTCTCATGTCATAGATTTATGGCATGTAAAAGATCCTTCCACAGACTAAACTTGTATGAGGCTAAATTGAAGGTTAGATTTCGTTGGAACGCTCTATCAATAATCCAACATTCACCACTAGGTATCATTGACATCTGGTAGCGAAATTTGGAACTACTTGATATTGAATGGAACTTGTAGCTCACCCTAGTGGTGTCCGCTTGAAGCAGCTACAGCCTCTGGCGAGCCGATCATGTCCTCGGACACTACCGGGACTAAAAGCTATACGGTAAATAAATAAACCTCATCCCAAAGCATATAGGTAATAAATCGGTTATACTACATTTTGGCTACCTAGTTTCAGCTAAGGACAATTTGTTAACATTACTATAGGTTAACGGTAGGATTAGGAGTGGGAGGTGGGTAGTAATTAAAGAAGTACAAGCAGTGTCCACACAATATTTTTTATTAATTTAAATATATTTGCAATATTTACACAAAATACATTTTTTCTTTATTTTTGTTAGAAATTGTACAGTTGGTTTATTTTTTGGTTCATATTTTTTTATTTTTAGTATGAATAGCATTTGTTTTGTTGTTGTTGTTGTTTGAATGGTGTTGTTTTTATTTTTGTAATGCTATTGTTTTGTTTTTTAAATTGTTTTGGTTTATGTATTTGCTAGATGCAGGTAGAGTAATATATTTCCTGTTTAATTTTAGGATTTTTATATCCATAACTTAACCATTTACGTATGGTCAACGGTTGAATAATGACCATAGGAATGTGTAGCTATACCATTAAAATCACTTACTCTTTAATCATCACCAGGACACGAAGCAATTTTGTTTAGTTTTATAGATGATATGTTATGTTATTTTCAAGCGATAATGTTCATTGGTAATCTTTTTACCTCGTTTCTCATGATACAATCCTTATAATCTTGAAAGCTTATACAATTTTTGACAATGCCTCTGCTAATAGCTTTAATCTTTTTTATTTCTATGCCATTCATGTCTAAAGCATACATGTTAGCTCTTAGTCCAACAAATGCTTTAATAATACGCCCTAAAGCCTCGTCTTTAAAATCTCCCAAAGTTTTCTTGTTTGATGTAGAGTAGCATGTGTGATTAGTAGGATAATCTGATATGTCCAGGTGTTCAAGAAAATTCAACTTGCCTTGATAAACATCATGGGTGTTAACCAAATAAATAAACGACTCGGTATCCATTTACATTTGTTTAAGATTGTCAATGCCATAATAGCGTAAAAGGACGTCATAGTGGTGAGAGTACATAAGAGTTTTTGAAATATCCAGTATACACATTCCAATATATATAGGCTTATTGAATACAATGCTACGTTTAGCCATGTGGAAAGCAGCTAGGTTAGGACCATAAATTGTTCTATCGATAAATGTTTGTTTAGCTATTAGCTTTACTGCCCTTTTGCTGTCAGTTACAAGACGTATATCTATTCTTTTACGAATGGTATTTTTTATTGTTTTTCCAAAATTGCATTGTTAAATAATTTATACAGATTTTTCTCAAAATCAGTCTTGGCTTCTTTTCGTAGGTTGTTATTACAATCAACGTATGCCTTTAGCCAAGGTCTCTGTTGAAACTTTAACACACGATGCATTTTTATTAATTTTAGTCCATGATTTAGAGCCTGTTTGAGTGCCATATAATGAACAACGTATCGCCTTCGATTTCCAAGATGAGGAATAATTTTTTGAGAGGTGAATGCTTAGGTTGTATACATTCTGGTAGGAATGGTTAATTGCTGGGTAGTTAATGAAGGTCAGATGGGTAGTCAACATCAACTTATAGAATGTATCCAAAAGGGTCGTCTTCCCTTAACGTTTATAGATCAACAATATCTGGAGAAACCCACTGAAATCCTCCGTAAGGGAGGGAGTGGCACTTAGCCCACCCGTATTGGTTGTTGGTATCATCAGACGTAATAAACTGCGTTGGTTTCTCGGAATCATATGTTTCCATGTATTTATTGTTAGCTTCAGCATACCGATGAGACGCCTGACTTATTCCACCACGTATTCCAGACTCTATTAAAGGAATCTGATCGTTATCCTGTAGCAATTCCAGTTCAATTCCAATGTAAAGGAGCATTGCCTCGAAACATAACCAGGAGAAGTAAAGAAGTGTGCAGCATCCACTCGGTGTGTTTCTAGTGTGTTGTTTCTAAAAGTTTCAAAGCTGTCTGCAAATAGGAGTACATCTGAAGTTAGGTAAATGTCACTATGTTCCGCTAGAGTTTTAATTTTGAACTGATTCCAGACATTTTCAGCATGTTCATAGTCTTCTTTACTAACATGTTCTTGACTTAATTTGTTTATGAATACTTCTTTTGGAGGTAAACACTTTTGACTTAATTTTTCCCATAAATCAATGTAATCATAAGGAAATACACCTTTACGAGTCATCAGCGTAGCATTTTCTTTTCCAAAGTACTTGTTTGTTTCAGAGTATGATGTTAAGTTTGAAACTAATTTTTCCAAACTACTCGGCATCAACCGAAACGTATCAACAAACCGAAGCTGAACATTTCATACATATTTGGTGAAAGAGATGTACTTTTCTTTAGAGTTAGGGATAACGCCCACTCTCTCAGTAGTACATCTCAACTGCTTTACAATGAAATTTGCATAATATCCACTCATATTGTGTAGAAATACAGGAACAGGGATAAGTGTTTTAAACCTCAAATTACAGTTATTGTGAGCACATCCACGGCATTCGCCTGTAATATGGCAATGATCTCTAACTTTCCAGTCCTGTTTGGTAAATGTTTTATGACATAAATAACAGGTTTCAGAATATTGGAACTCTGCTTCTTGATCATGGGTTAAAGCCTTTGGAACATTTAAGCTGTAAAGGCGATCAATTTCATTTGCTATTGTTATCAAACAGTCCATAAACTTTAACAATGCAATTTTTGGAAAAACTATGGAAAATATTCGCAAAAGGATAGCTATATGTCTTGTAACTGACAACAAAAAGGCAGAAAAGCTAATAGCTAAACAAACATCTATCGATAGAACAATTTATGATCCTAACCTAGCTGCTTTCCACATGGCTAAACGTAGCATTTTATTCAATAAGCCTATACAGGGTGTATTTGATATGATGGAAGTCCGTTACACTGGTGATAGAAGAGACTATTCTAAGCTTCCTAGGTAAAAAAAATTGTCACCTATCTTGAAATTAATAATTAATCATTAAAAAGTCAATGTTTTTAGTTATTTCAGAAACTAATCTGGCAGAAAGTGGTGCGGCAGGCTGGGGGAAACGAGGCGGAGCCAGGTGTTACGACGCGCGAAGGGGAAGTTGTTACGTAATCGGAGCATTGACCTTACCGGTTGACTTGAGGGGTGGTAGGCTATCAGCTGTTATGAGGATAAGCGCTACCGTCTCGTAAGAAATTGTGTATTGCCGTTGTTCTTGTTGTTGTTGTTGTTGTTGACAACGCACGCAATGGCTTGGGACGTTAGGACCGGTAGTATTGTGTAGCCTACTTTGTAAGTGTGGAATTCATTGATTGATGTTCATGTATAAAATAATTTCGATACTCAGCCCCGGTGTATCATTGGCGTCCGTGTCGGACCTTCTGTTGACTAGTTTCTGAGAATACCAAAAACATTCACATAATGAAATAGAGTGTGACAAAATTCCGACATCCCGTAGTCTGTTCAGAACTAGGCATTTAAGACGGAAGTAAAATACTTGATGTTTGTTTGAGAGGCTTGGCGATTTTGGTCATTTAGCCCCATGTAGCTGGGTGTGGGTAGAATGTGTGTAATAACCTGTGTTTTTGTGGTTTCTGTAGTAATGTGGGTATTTGTAATTCAGGTGAGGATTCGGTAGAAGGCGCCTGCCCTGTGGTGTTGGGGTAGTGCAACTGCCTCTCACCCGGAGGCCCTGGGTTCGATTCCCGGCTCCATCAGGGATATTAGAAACTGACGTGAGGGCTGGAACGCGGTGCACTAAGCCTCGTGAGGGCAATTGACGAGCTGTCTGACAGTGAGGCAGTGCCCGAGTCAGGAAAATCAAGATTAATGGCCGAGGGGACCAGATGCACTGACCACGCGTCACCCTAATATCTGCAGGCCAAATAGCTGGACAGCGGTCGCTTGGTAGGCCTAGGCCCTTCATGGGCTGCACTTCCAGCGGTTATGGTTATTGAGAAGAAGGCGGCCGTGGCCTTAAGTTAGGAACGATCCCGGCATTTGCCTGGGGTAGAAGTGGGAACCCATGGTACATACATATGAAAATACACGAAAATGAAAATAAAATTCAAATACATTGTTATAATACAGTGGTATTAAATATAATAATAATAATAGGCTAATAATAATAATATTAATAATTGCCTAATAATATTAATAATAATAATAAGAGTCATATATGTAGTTCTGGTGGTAGAGTGCTAACCTTCCCGAGGGTGCGATCTACGTTCAGTCATGTAGTAAATGAATGGGATCTAATACGATCATGTCCATGGATTTCATGGCACATACAAGAAATCCTACGTACATTAAAGTCTGGCAACTCGACATACCAAAAAGAAACATAAAAGAAGTTAGTGTGTCTAAAAGCCTATTATTACTATTATTAGTATTATTAATATTTTTATTACAGTTGTTGCACTATCTTCGCACAAAGATAGACCAACAGTTCCTTAAATTAATTACCCAAATCTTTAGGATTTCTATTTTCTATGCATAGTCCATGAGGCTGGCAAAATCCTAAACAGATCCACCATCACTAGTCATGTAGCCACTCCCCATGAAGGTGTGAATCAGCTGTTCATAGACTCGGTTTGTGTATTTCAATGCCATTGGCAGACAAGGCGAGTAGGTCAATCGACTTCAGACTCTTGTCAACATTCCTCAACGTAGGAGGGGAGGGCGACGGGGAGAAGTCAGCTGTGCTGCTGAGGGGAAGGCAGCCTAAGACCTTTTCCAAGACATTGACCGACGATTTTTGTGATTTAATTCCACCTACACTAATTAAGATACGACTAAATTTCATGAAGATATGTGCTTAGAATAGTCGCTTCTATCACCAGTGTAATGGACTTCCATCATATCAAATACACCCTATATATATTGGAATGTGTATACTGGATATTTCAAAAACTCTTATGTGTTCCCACCACTATGATGTCCTGCTACCCTGTTATGGCATTATGGCAATGACAATCTTAAACTAATGTAAATGGATACCAACTCGTTTATTTATTTGGTTAACACCCAAGATGTTTATCAAGACAAGTTGAATTTTCTAGAACACCTGGACACATCTGATTATCCTACTAATCACATATGTTACTCTACATCAAACAAGAAAACTTTGGGAAAATTTAAAGATGAGGCTTGTGGACGTATTATTAAAACATTTGTTGGACTTAGAGCTAAAATGTATGCTTTAGACATAAACGGAATATAAATTTAAAAAAAGATTAAAGGTATTAGCAGAGGCGTTGTCACAAATTGTATAAGCTTCCAAGATTATAAGGATTGTGTCATGAAAGACGAGGTAAAAAGAATACCAATGAACATTATCGCTTGAAAACAACATAACATAATTATCATCTAAAAAACTAAACAAAATTGCTTTGTGTCTTGGTGATGATAAAAGAGTAATTGATTGTAATGGTATAGCTACACATGCCTATGGTCATTAATCAACCGTTGACCATACTTAAATGGTTAAGGTATGGATATAAAGATCCTAAAATAAAACAAGAAATATATTACTCTACCTGCATCTAGCAAATTCATAAACCAAAACAATTTTAAAAATAAAACATTAGCACTACAAAAATAAAAACAACGCCAATCAAGCAAAAAAAATGAAAACAAAATGTTCAGTGAAGAACATATAGCCTACTTTCTCCTAAATTCATGGATATAGTTATAACCCTTATAACTCATTTTCAAGGAGTATAATTGAATGTTGGTTGTAGTAGCTTGTTGAAATACAACGTGGTATTCGGATATTAAACGTTGATTGAATCCTCACCTTAATTACATATTCACACAATTATATAGCCACCACAATAACACAGGTTATCAGACAATATTCAACACTAACCCTAGTATACGGGGCTAAATGACCATTATGTCCATTCATCTCAAATGAAACAACAACAGCTTCCTACCCAAATCATTCCTCGTGTAAGAATACACACAGTAGTAAGCCTACAGACAACACAGTGGCACAGGTTATCAGACAACTTCTACACACGCCCATGTAAACTGGGTTACACGACCATTATACCGCAAAACCCCCACAGAATCAAGATGAAAACAACAACAATAGTCTCTACCGTGGATCAAAGACTAAAAAATAGTATTCGCTCTATTCGAGTGTTGAAATGTTTGGTGTTATAAGTATATAGCCTATATAATATTTTCGTTGCAAATACACACTACTGTATATGCTTAACATTATATCGTGTGAGTAGTTATAAATTAATATATACAAAAAGAACGAAGTAAAGAAATTTGAACCTGCGGTGATTTGATCCACGAACCCCCAGAATAAGGGCCCAAGTCGCTACCATTACGCCACGGATGCCCTATGATATTACTTGATAAACAACTGGTTTAATATAACTGTATCATATTTTTTGTTGAAATCAACGATTTCCTTAGCGTTTTCTGGCGTTTCTATAAACCATTTGATACGAAATATTTATTATTTGTTCAGTACATTCCCAAAGGGATAATAACTTACGATGTTACGGAAATATATTTATTTACGAGCAAAAATAGCGGCCAACTTGACAACGAGACAGCACGGAACCACAACGGTATCGCACGGTAGCCTGACCTGTTAGACACTTCTACGGTTACATATTCTATTACAATATGCTAATATCCTCTTTGAGGACAGATTAAACCTCCCCATATACGATAAGCTGAATTGTTGAGGCCTGGCCTTGTTTAATCGTAAGTTACGGTTAGGCTATTATACTTGCATGATTCATACAAACACCAACTTGAAGCTATTAGGATGATGACCTTGAAATTTTGTCAAAAGACGCTTCCCACATAAAGGTATGTTGTTGCAAAATTTGGAAGAGATCAGAAGATTAGGTAAATCTTAATTTGATTTAAGCTCTGAACATTTGGGTGGCCACCATTTCGTTTTGGTAAAGATGGCGACAATATAAGACATGACACTGAGGTGCCCTATGTCAGTGCTACCTCTGTACCAATTTTCGTGCAATTCGGTTTCACCGTGTTCGAACTGTTACGGGGGGGGGGGGGGACGGGACGGACATTCTGAGTACACAAACTCACACACAGACACACACATAGACAGACACACAATTTTTGGCCCTGTGTTGATCTCATCTAAAAATGGGATTCATACTCAAATATAAAAAAATAGAAAACAAAAAAATAATCTAACTGTACAATTTATAACAAAAATAAAGAAACAAATGAATTTTGTGTAAATATTGTAAATGCATTTAAATTAATAAAAATATTGTATGGACACTGCTTGTACTTTTTAGCCTACTTTCAATTATTGCAAAAAATTAAAGAAGACTTATGAGATCTACACAGAGCCAATAATTGTCTGTCTGTTTGTGTGTCTGTGTGTTTGTTTGTTTGTGTGGGTGAGTGTGTGTGTGTGTGTGTGTGTGTGTGTGTGTGTGAGTGTATGTACTCTGAATATCTGTCCCCCCTATCAATTCGAACACGGTGAAACCATATTGAACGAAATTTGGTACAGAGGTAGAACTAGCGAAGGGCACCACAGTGTCATGTTTTATATCGCCACCATCTTGACGAAAACGTAATCGCGGCCCCCCAAATGATCAAAGCATAAATAAAATAACAACCAACCTAATCATCAGATCTCTACCTAATTTCCCAGCATTAAATCTTTATGTATGGAGAATCCTTTGAACAAATTACAAGGTCATCAGCGTAATACTTTGCGGATGGCAGCCATGTATTTGTGCAAATTGATTCCCTCTATTTATTCAAACACGATGAAACCGAATTGAACAAAATTTAGTACAGAGGTAGCACTAGCAAAGAGCACCTCAGTGTCATGTTTTATATTGCCGCCATCTTGACGGAAACGTAATGGTGGCCACCCAAATATTAAAAGATTAAATCAAATTACGAGCATCCTAATAATCTGATCCCTACCAAATTTTGCAATAACATACCTATATCTGGGAAGCATATTTAGACCAAAGTACAAGATCATCAGCCTAATAGTCTGCAGATGGCGGCCATGAATGTGTGCAAATCGATTCCCCCTATCAATTCAAACACAGTGAAACCGCATTGAACGTAATTTGGTACAGGGGTAGCACTAGCAAATAGCTCCTCAGTGTCATGTTTTGTATCGCCGCCATCTTGATGGAAATGTAATGGCGGCCACCCAAATGTTCAAAGCTTAAATAAAATTAAGACTAACTTAATCATCCGATCTCTACAACATTTTGCAACAACATGTACTCATATAGCGAGCGTGTTGTGACTAACCTACAAGGTCATCAGCCCAATAGGTTGCAGATGGCGGCCATGTATGTGTGCAAATCGATTACCCCTATCAATTCAAACCCGGTGAAACCGAATTCAACGAAATTTGATACAGAATTAGCACTAGCAAAGGGCACTCCATTGCCATGTTTTATATCGCCGACAACTTGACGAAAACGTAATGGCGGCCACCCAAATATTAAAAGCTTCAATCAAATTACGACCAAACTAATCATCTGATCTCTACCAACGTTTGCAACATTATACCTTTATGTATAAAGAATATTTTGATCAAACTACTAGGTCATCAGCACAATAATTTGCGGATGGCGGCCATGTATGTGTGCAAATCGATTTTCCCTATCTATTCACACACGGTGAAACCGAATTGAACGAAATTTGGTACAGAGGTAGCACTAGCAAAGGGCTCCTCAGTGTCATGTTTTATATCGCCGCCATCTTGACGAAAACGTAATGGTGGCCACCCAAATGTAAAAAGCTCAAATCACATTACGACCAACCTAATCATCTGATCTCTACCAAATTTTTCAACAACATACCATTGTGTGAGAAGCATTCTTTGACCAAGCTACAAGGTCATCAGTCCAATAGTTTGCATATGGTGACAATGTATGTGTGCAAATCCATTCCCCCTATCAATTCAAACACGTTAAAACCGAATTCAACGAAATTTAGTACAGAGGTATCACTAGCAAAGGTCACCTCAGTGTCATGTTTTATATTGCCGCCATCTTGACGGAGACGGAATGGCGGCCACCCAAATGTTAAAAGCTTAAATCAAATTACGACCAACCTAATCATTTGATCTCTACCAACTTTTTCAACAACATACCTTTTTGTGGGAAGCATCTTTTGACTGAACTACAAGGTCATCAGCCCAATAGTTTGCAGATTGCGGCCATGTATGTGTGCATTAGGATTTCCCATATCAATTCAAACACGGTGAAACCGAATTGAATGATTTTTTTACTGAGGTAGCACTAGCAAAGGGCACCTCGTATTCATGTTTAATATCCGTATACAGTAGCACGTTGTATTTCAACAAGCTACTTCAACCAACGTTCAATTATACTCCTTGAAAAGGACAAAGAGTTATAACAATACCCTTCCATTTAGGAGAAAGTAGGCTATATGTTCATTACTGAACATCTAGTTTTAATTACTACCCACCTCCCACTCCTAATCGAACCGTCAACCTATAGTAATGTTAGGAAATTGCCCTCAGTTAGCTGAAACTAGGTAGCCAAAAGTATAGTATAACCCATTTGTTACCTACTAGCAACCCGACCCGGCTTCGCCCGGGAACAGTTGTGAATTCATTACGTGATAAGCGCTTTTTTTTCAGTGTAATTGAACAACGACCTATAACCGTTTTACGTCTCGGCATGATTGGTTAAGATCACTGACTGGACTATTAATTATATTATCACGGAAATGCATGTGCAACACATTCTTGTCAGACGTAATTTTAGAATGGAGAGGTGCATGAAACACAAATCCCCCTTCCGTCCAATCTTAACTTGACTGTGAATTTTGCGGAACGAAAAGTTCACATGCAAAATGAAGAAAGGCCGAATTTCACTTCCAGGGAAACTCCAAACACATCCACCCTTCTCTAAAGTTTTTAACTCGACTCGACAGTTTGCTGCTGGCTGTATCTGTGGCAATAAGCTCGTCCGCTAGCTAAGCTGTAACTGGGGTTGATAGACTCGCCCCTAGCTAGCTGGTAAACTGTCGCCTCAGTAACTGAATGAAGATTGTTGGAAGAAATGGAAACGTAAAAACACTTATAGTAGGCGATGTATTGAAGAGAGAGATATGCTCTTCCGGGCTTTTTTGTAGAACTTTTCATGATGATCAATTCTTACACTCATAGTATAATGATATGTTTAACGGTTTGCCCAGCGTTATCTTAAAAATCGCACGGACGCCGGTTAATTTTTCGATCATTTCACTGAAATCGTTAGTGCTTGACTTACTTTGGTCATAAATAAATAAATTTCTACAGAAACCTTCCTCGAGATATCCTTTACAGAATAGTGAAACTGTATCAAAATCCATTCAGTGGTTCTCGAGATTACCCGTGACATCCAAGAATCGGGGACTTTGTTTTATACTAAGTAGAGATATATTATAAAAATATCCACTTTACAATACAATTATATATGAAATAAGTAGAGATTATATGCCAATCAGTATAATTTACTATAATATAATTCCTCTTCCGTCCAATCTAAAATTGACTGTGAATTTTGCGGAACGAAAAGTTCAAGGCGAAATGAGAGTTGCACTTCCAGGGAATGGCGAGCCGAATGAAACTCAAATCCCCCTCCGTCCAATCTTAACTTGACTGTGATTCACAGGAGAAATGAAGTAAACCCGTGTTGCACTTCCAGAAAAACTCCAAACACAACCACCCTTCTCAGAAGTCTTAACTCAACACGACGCAACGGTTTGCTGCTGGCTGTATCTGGGGTAATAGGTTCGCCCGCTAGCTAGGCTGTAACAGGGATGGTAGGCTCGCCTTTAGCTAGCTCGTAAACTGTCGCCTCAGTAGTTCAATGTACATGGTTGGAAGAAATTAAAACGTAAGGGCACTTATAGTGGGTGATGTATTGAAGATAGACATAATTATGCTCTCCAGGACTTTTTTGTAGAACTCTTCATGCTGAACAATTCTTACACTCATAGTATTTAGATATTTTTAACGGTTTGCCCAGCGTAAGCTAACAAAGCGCTCGGACGCCACTCAAATCGTTACTGCTCGGATTCCTTTGATCATAAATGAATTATTTTCTACAGAAATCCTCCACGAGATATCCTTTACAGATTGGTGAAAACCGCATCAATATCCAACCAGTGGTTCTCGAGTTTACCCGTAACATCCAAAAATCGGGGACTTTGTTTTTTACTAAGTAGAGATATACTTTGGGATAAGGTATTCAGCCTTGTTATATGTAATGGAAACCTGTAAAATGCTGAGGTAAAATAAACAGCGTAAATAAAGTTGCCACCCTACAGCATGTAAACTCTGGCCTTATACTTATAATTAAAAGAACCTTCAGCGTAAGAATAATTCCTCTGTAAGTGTTTGTGAGTGTTAACTCTGCCTATAGGGTTATGCCCTAGTGCTGGTGTTAAGTCTAGGGAAAGAAAAAAAAAGCTTTTATTTTTTAAA
This sequence comes from Meconema thalassinum, assembly GCA_946902985.2. Taxonomy (NCBI): domain Eukaryota; kingdom Metazoa; phylum Arthropoda; class Insecta; order Orthoptera; family Tettigoniidae; genus Meconema; species Meconema thalassinum. The sequence continues at coordinate 1,096,627,710 of OX336389.2, read as the reverse complement.
ACTTAACTTACTTTGTAATCCTAAGCTGGTTGTGCGACGCGAACATCTTGCACAGTAGCCACAGTGGTAGCTGTACCTTACTCTCTATAAGACTAGGATGGATCTCTATAGTAATGTAAATACGTTGCGTGTTCCCTTATATAATTTGGGTATGTGCATTAGCCTCTGGGTCTGCTTTACAGGTTAGGTTAGGTTGGTTTAGGTTAGGTTAGGTTAGGTTAGGTCAAGTTAGGTAAAGTTATGTTAGGTTAGGTTATGTTAGGTTAGGTAATGTTAGGTTAGGTAAAGTTAGAATAGGTGAAGTTAGGTTCGGTGAAGTTAGATTAGGTAAAGTTAGGTCAGGTAAAGTTAGGTGAAGTTGTGTTAGGTTATGTTAGGTTATGTAAACTTAGGTTAGGTTATGTTATGTTATGTTAGGTTAGGTTAGGTTAGGTGAAGTTAGGTCAAGTTATGTTAGGTTATGTTAGGTCAGGTGAAGTTGTGTTAGATGTGGACAAGTTTGGTTAGGTGAACTGAGGTTAAGTTAAGTTAGTATAGCATGGATATATGTAAGTGGTTGCGTGCAGTGACCATCTTGTGTATTAGCCCTGTGCTAAATATTATAAATTAAATATTAAATAAATACAAATTTATACGTTTAAAAAAAGATAAAATCTTAGGTCAGTGACCTTGCAGTTTAGTCTTTTTCGCAAAATCTAGAATGTAAAATATAAAATAAAATAAAAAATAAAATGAAGAATGTAAAATCTAAAATGAAAAATTTAGAATATAAAAATTTAAAATAAAAAATTTAAAATGTTAAAAAATGTAAAATTTATAAAATAAAAAATAAATATAAAATCTAAGATTTAAAATCTAAAATGTAAAAATAAAAAATCTTATATGCATTAATTTAAATCTTATGAGGTTTCTGTGGATTAGAGTTGCAGTTTAGTGCTTTAACACAATAAAAAATAATAAATAAATTTAAAAAAATTTAAGTATTAAAATAAATCTCTACTTAGTATAATACAAAGTTCCCGATTCTTGTATATTACGGGTAATCTCGAGAACCTCTAGATGGATTTTGATGCGGTTTTGACCATTCTGTAAAGTATATCCTGAGGATGATTTCTGTAAAAAATAATTTATTTATGATCCAAGGAAGCCGAGCAGTAAAGATTTCAGTGAAAAAGTAGAAAAAAGAGGCGTCCGAGCGCTTTGAAAGCTTACGCTGGATCAAACCGTGAAAAGCGTTGTCGCAGCCCCTAAACTGAGGAAACAACCAACCAAACCGTGAAAAGTATCTAAATACTATGAGTGTAAGAATTGCTCAGCATAAAAAGTTCCAAAAAAAAAGTCCGCGAGAGCATATCTTTATCTTCGATACATCGCCCACTATAAGTATATTTACATTTTCATTTCCTCCAAACATGTTCAATCAAATATTGAGGCAACTGTTTACGAGCTAGCTAATGGCGAGTCTATCACCCCTGTTACAGCCTAACTACCGGGCGAACCTATTACCCCAGATACAGAAAGCAGCAAACCGTGAGTCGTGTTGAATTAAGACTTCAGTGAAGGGTGCTTGTGTTTGGAGTTTCCCTGGTAGTACAACTCGGCTTTTCTTCACTTCGCCTGTGAACTTTCCGTTCCGCCAAATACACAGTCAATTAAGTTTGGACGAAAGGGGGATTTATGTTTCATGCACCTCGCCATTCTCTGGAAGTGCAACTCGGCTTTTCATCATTTTGCGTGTGAACTTTTCGTTCCGCAAAATACACAGTCAAGATAAGATTGGACTGAAGGGAGATTTGTGTCTCATGCACCTCGCCATTCCCTGGAAGTGCAACTCTTCATTTCGCCTGTAAACTTTCCGTTCCACAAAATACACAGTTAAGTTAAGATTGGACGGAAGGGGGATTTGTGTTTCATGCACCTCGCCATTCAGCTGGAAGTGCAACTCGGCTTTTCTTCATTTCGCCTGTGAACTTTCCGTTCCACAAAATACACAGTTAAGTTAAGATTGGACGGAAGGGGGATTTGTGTTTCATGCACCTCGCCATTCAGCTGGAAGTGCAACTCGGCTTTTCTTCATTTCGCCTGTGAACTTTTCGTTCTGCAAAATACGCAGTCAATTTAAGATTGGGCGGAAGGGTAATTTGTGTTTCATACGCCTGCCATTCTTAAATTATGTCTAACAAGAATTCGTTATAGGCTAATTAATAGTCCAGTCAGTGATTTTAAGCCATCATGCCGAGATGTAAGACGGATATAGGTCATAGTTCATTGACATAAAAAAGCGTTTATCACGTAACAATGAAACAGAGCAACAAATAATTTATCGAGTGTCACAAGAGAAAGAAAGAATACGTCCTCGGCTCCTTCAAACTGTTTCTCGAGAAGAACACCGTCTGAACCACAATCAGAAACAAGCTTATGACACCATCATATCTAGCATCACTAAGAAGGAAGGTAAGATTTTTCTCGATGCCCCTGGAGGCACAGGCAAAACGTTCATGATTAATTTGTTGTTCGCCAAAGTGAGGCGTGGTGGTAATATATCTCTAGCCGTCGCATCATCTGGAATTGTAGCCACTCTTTTGGATGGGGGAAGGACAGCACATGCAACATTTAAACTTCATTTCGATGTCAGCAAAATGATGGAAGCGTATGTAATATTTCAAAACAAAATAACACTACCAGTTTAATCCAAAATTGTTCTTTAGTTGTATGGGATGAGGCTACAATGTCGCACAAAACTTCCGTTGAAGCTGTAGACAAGACCTTGAGTGATCTAAGCAATCGGAACACACCTATGGGTGGCTGCACAGTTTTGTTTGCAGGAGATTTTGGTCAAATCTTACCAGTTGTTACCAGAGGAACGAGAGCCGACGAAGTGAACGCTTCATTAAAAAGATTTTACATCTGGCCGGATATAACAAAATTGGCACTCAAAACTAACATGAGAGTACTCTTATCTTCAGAAGATAATAGTCTGTTTGCTAATTTGTTACTTAGAGTCGGAAATGGAGATTTACCGGTCATTGACGGTATAATTATCCTCAGTCACGAATTCTGTGTTTTAGTAAGCAGCATTCAAGAATTGATTGATAGCGTTTATCCTCAAATCCATGACCTATCTATCAAGTCTCATTCATGGTTCAAAGAAAGAGCAATATTATCGCCGACAAACGAACAAGTTGTGAAACTGAATGATTTGGTGTTCTCCAAATTCACTGCCCAGTCTCGAGTATATTACTCAGTAGACGCAGTAGTCGATAGTGAAGAGGCTGTTCAATACCCTACAGAATTCCTAAATTCTTTACTTCCATCTGGCTTGTCACCACACAAGCTTATTTTAATAATGGGAGAGCCTATTATATTGCTACGTAATTTACACCCACCAAAGTTATGCAATGGGACGCGATTGGTAGTTAAAACTTTCAAAAACTGTTTCATTGAAGCAACTATCTTAACTAGATGTGGTATAGGAGAAACGGTCTTAGTACCCAGAATCCCTATGATTCCTTCAGATTTGCCTTATCATTTCAAACGAGTACAATTCCAAGTGAGAGTCTGCTTTGGCATGACTATAAGCAAAGCACAGGGTCAGCCACTTAGCGAGACTGGAGTTGATCTCAGTGGAGAATATTTTTGTCATGGAGAGCTTTACGTGGCTCTATCGCGTGTTACATCAAACCGAATTCTTTTCGTGTTCACTGCTGGAAGGAAAACGACTAATGTCGTATACAAGGAAATTTTATAAGACCTCGGTTAAAAGTAGACTATCACCTTGCATTCATAACTGTTCCCGGGCGAAGCTGGGGCGGGTTGCTAGTAAAAATAAACATAATAAAAATTATATAAATAATAAATTAAATAAATAAAAAATATTTATTAAAATAAATAACATTAAATAAATTATTAAAAATTATATTAATAATAAATTAAATTAAAAATAAATAATAAATAAATAATTAATAAATAATAAATAATGTATAGGCTAGTTAATAACCAATTTATAATTATTTGAAGAGCCCGCTATTCAAGAGTGTGGTTGAGCGCAGCGGCCATCTTGCCCACTAGCCCCTGCGCCAGCTATGACTCTCCCTCCATAAGAATAACATAGGGTGGTTGCACGCGACGGCCATCTTGTCCATTTGCCACGGCGTGAGGATCGGATTACATTACCTACTCCCAGATACGGCCAGCAGCAAACTGTCGAGTCGTGTTGAGTTAAAACTTCAGAGAAGAGTGGTTGGGTTTGGAGTTTACTCGCTCCGCTCGTTTGCTAGCAGTCAACTATATTTTACAATGAAATGCTTATAATGTAAACAACATAGTGAGAATAGAAACAAATATTTTCACAAATCAGGTGATAATTATGATGATGATTATGATAATTGTTGTTTTAAGGGGCCTAACACCTAGGTTATTGGCCCCCAACGGTCTGGGTGATAGCGAAAATGGCAATGAAGTGTAAACCAAAACGAAAATTAAGTGAGAAGGAAAATACTTACAAAAAAGGAACTCAGATTGAAACCACTCACAAAATGGAGAGCGGTAATACTTACAAAACGGAATTTAGAACGAAAATACTCACAAAAGGAATAGATTGAATAATACGCACAAAATGTACGTCAGGTTCAACATACGTACAAAAGACAATGCAGAATCGTAATACTTACAAAATGCAAGTGAAATTCTAAATACTAACAGAATGCAAATGAGATTGAAAATACATACAAAATGCAATTGAGGTTCAAAATACTTACAAAATGCAATTGAAATTGAAAATACACAATACAATGTAGATGAAAAACGCGCATTTCAGATTCCAAATCCTCACAAAGTGCAATTGAAATTCAAAATACTTACAAAATGCAATTGAAATTGAAAATGCTTACAAAATGCACGGTAGATTCAAACTACTCATTTGGATGGACAATAATTACAAAATACTTACAAAATGCAATTTAGATTGAAAATACTTACAAAATGTAATTTAGATTCAAAATACCCACAAAATGCAATTGAGAATCAAAATACTTGCAAAATGCCCACCATACAAAATGCAATTTAGATTGAAAATACTAGGTTGGCCCCTTGTAGTGGTTGAAAACTCCATAATTAACAAAGATGTTAATTCCCAGAGATTATTCGAACGAATGAAATCTCTGTTCATAAACAAAGGAGGGGAGGGGAGGAATGGAATTTCACAACAGGTGTGGGTGGGAAATCCCACAGCCAGTTGTGGATATCCCACAACCTGTGGTTGTGCACGTAAGCATTGACCTACGACACCTGCACTTCCTCAACCCTTGTCAACATTTCGTCTGGACGAGATGGCACTCATTAAATTGTGTAATAATTTGTAAAACCGAGCTGGACGATATGGCATGTTTTTCAAGGAAATTTGCTGCTGGACGAAATGGCACCTGAACGAAATGGCACTGAACCTTAGCCCCATCCAGTCTCCGGTTTTTCCCGCGAGCATGCCATCCGGGATGGCCTTGTGACATACTTCCCTTACCGCGTACTCAGAACAGCATACAACTATCTTGGCTGAATAAGATAACGTCTCCGCTGATCTACTGCAGATTTTGTACATGACTACAACTAGGATTCTGCTAGTTACGATAAGCATTTAAAAGCTCCTGTTCACGATTGAGTCTAGAACAGTACCTTCAATATAACAAACGAGTTCCCTAACAATATTCAGACGAAGTCAGAACAACACGAACTCCGAAAACTAATTCAGAACAAATGTCGCGCTCAGATAGAAATTTGAAATCGAACAAACAGCAATCAGAAACAATCCGAAACGATCAGAAACAATCAGAAAATAACAGCTACACTCAGCTACAATCATAAAAGACAGAAAACTATCCATCTCTACCACATCTCAATTAATTCTTGGGCGGTCACATGACTCTTTGCCTGCCTTCTAGCCCGGCAACCAACCACAGTGAAGCGTCACAAGCTATTCTACTTGATCGTACAGCAGTGCACTGGGACTAATCACCTACCTTCCGGCACTCAGACGTAATTCAAATAGACCCGGGAATCGAATCCGGACCTAGAGGTGATAGCTAAGACTGACAGTCTCTGCGCCACAAGGCGACTCAAATATGTCTACACTGTATGTTTCTACATTCGGTACAGGCAAGTGATTCTACTCCTTTTCTAGAAATGTTTGAAACCGAGACAAGAACAACAACGTATCTATTAATGTTCTTTCTTTACCACTGAATGAACTACAATGGTTCTTTCAAGTCACACTTCAAAAGAACAGAATTCATTTTAATTGATAATGACAGATTATTTCTTTTTTCGTAAATATTGCATTAGATGCTCAACATCTCTCTCCACTGAGTAATATTCTCTCTTTTCCAACAACCGTTCCAGCACACAGATGTATTCTACTTGTTCGTGCAGTAATACACTGGTAATAAGCGCCAACCTTCGCTCATCACCTCATATTATGCTCTCAGCGCCGCTAATCCAATTTTACCTCCAGAGCTCGCCAGTTGAAGTCTTCCTTTGTTGACAAGATTGTTCAGCAATTCTGCCCACAGGGATATCACCAATTAGCAGGCAATCACAGCATGTCTTAGACAGACTCCCTCTTTGCACCGCCTCATGGCAGCTACTGCTGATGGAACACAACATGCTGGGAAATAGCTTAACTACACCAAAATCGTATGTCCGGTCATAAAATATTAGCCTTCCTAATGCCAAGTGGGGAACAAGTGTACCCAAGTTTTAATATTTATCCTACTTTTCACATTTAAAAAAGTCCTCTCGGCACGCCGGAAGGCGGAGGTAGATTTCACCGGACAAACTTCGGGATAGGGGAAAATAGGCAGAATATGCAGGTTTTCGTAGAAGGATCAGACCTCATTTATTGCGAGAAAGTATTTTATAATTGGAGCTTAATTAACTTTGTTTTTCGTCATTTTATGCATATTTTAAACATTTTATTGTCTTATGGGGACGGTAACCTTCTTGTCATTTGGGGTCCGTTTTTATATTTGTGGTCACACTGTCCTTATGCAAGGTTTCGACACTGATGTGTAACTATGTAACGGTCTGTTACTTCTTCACGCAAAATTATATTTCCCGCAGAGATTTTGGTTGGTTCCTCAGTTTAGGGGCTGCGACAACGCGGTCATGTAACCCCGTGTACTTTGGGTGAGTGTAGAATCTGTCTGATAAACGGTGTGAATTGTGATGGCTGTACTAGTCTGTAATTCAGGTAAGGACTTCAGACGGTCAATTTCAAGCAGTAGTTCCTAATGTTGCTACCAGATACTACCATCAACGACACCTAGCTGTGAACTTGGCTACTAGATGCCACCGCAACCAACAACTCGCAACGAACGTTGGAACTTCCCCTCCAAAGGAAAGCATACTGAGGAATTTTTAGCGCTCTTAGAAAATCCGACGACTTCGGCCGGCTTTGAACCCGCGACCTTGGGCATAGAAGTTCAGCATGCTACCAGTTACGTCACCGAAGACGCTTCACACTTAGTCAGATGGAAATCTGAATCTGATATCAAGCAAGTGCGTTGTCATGGCAACGTCCGATGGCTCATCCGTCATCAATTTAGTAGTGTTGCCATGGCAACCTCTGATAGCTCTTGGCATTTTCTTATAATTCCGAAATCATTTTTCTCATTCCTTGGCGTAATGGTGGGTCAAAAATTCTTTCAGACAAAAGTTTTAGGTAATTATTAGGGGAATATTGTCCATTTTGTACGGTTTTGATATTGTGCCTATTAAGAGAGATATGATTAATGTTTCCCGAAAAACCCACTTTTTCCCACCCCTTTGGTCAACGGTTGGTGCTATAAAAAAACTCTTCCAACATAAATTTTTGGGCTTTATCCGACACATAGTATGAACTTTGAACGGATTTGATATTTCACATATTAAGAGAGTTATAGCAATATGTCACTTTTTCGAAAAAAGGCCCCCCATTTTCACCCCCTTCGACCGATTTAGCCCAGTAACGAACTCGACCGAGATTTTATAGGTATACATATTCGGTAAAAATTCAAAGTGATTGGTGAAAAATTACGGCAGTTATCGTGTCCACAAGAAACTGATATACATATATATATATACATACATATATATATATAAACTTTTGAACTGACGGTGGTTTTGGGGTCTGGGGGATGTGAAACGCGAAGATATGTCGAAATTTTCCGGAAGTCGAAACATGGTACCCATTGCAATAGTTAGCTTTCTAATGAAATCTACCTAAAAACGATGAAAAAGTAGGCTTATAAGATCCATCCAGGCATATGTGAGTGTCTGCCTTGTCTGTGTGTGTATCCCATTCCCTCCCCCCTAACAACTCCTAAACGACTCCAGCTATCAAAACAAAACTTAGTATGAGTAAAGAAATAAACCAGGACATCTCAAGGTCATATTTGAAAATGACGTCGCTACCAGCTGATTCAAATTACTATTGAAATTTGAACTCGGACATCTCGAAAGCAATTCATGGGAACTGCTCCAAAATTGGCACACATATAGATTGCAGATTAATTTTCAGGAGCCCATACAAGTCAGTGCTGCCAAAGTGATTCTGCACGTGCTGATAGGTTCAATGTGTGACTGCATTTAACTTCCATACTAACAAATGGATTTTTTCAAACAGTTATTTGTAGCTCTTCAATCGGTCAACACCAATATTGTCCAAAGACTGGGCGGGGTACAATATATGTAATATATGTACAAACGTAGCTTGCCACGGTGTGTGAGTGGTTAGCGTGTCGGTCTACTAACCCCAAGCTTGCAGGTTCGCTCCTGCCCGTGGTAAGTGATTTTTTTTTTGAAGGGCGGTCAAAATACAACACGGATGTCATACGATGTTGGCATGTTAAAGAACCCATTTGAATTCAGTAGGCCGTGTTCATAATGGCAAAATTAATCTCGGGAGTTTCCGCCAACACAAAGTTCCTCATTTCTCTACTAGAAAGTGCTATAGAGTTCAAGGAGCTTACATATCTAACCTCCTTGACTTTCATAGTTCTTCAAGGAACAACAAAATTCAACATGCAAGCTACCCTCTGGGTGTCAATTTACAAAGCTTGCCCCCGGCATCCGAGGCCATACGATATTATTATTATTTAGAACAAAAATTAATAAACTCCTGAAAACAATACATGTATTAATTATGATCACTGTTATAATGGGGCAGTTTGTAGGATTACTCGTTTCGACCTTCAAGCGTTCATCTTTAGATCCCGATCACTGAGTTGAAGTATAAATTTATATACAATGTTATCCAACTACATAAAGTTGTAAAGCGTAGAATTGGTGTCCGTGTTTTGATTCGCAGTTTGAATCTCGAAATGTCAGGTTTGTTAGTGTTGTATACGAGTTCGTGAATCACGCAAGAATATTACGTACGTGTATACGAATTAAAAGAACTCAATATAATAATAAAATTAGGGCATGCACTTGAATTCTATTACATTACATTTCTTTCAAAGTTGGCACATGTATAAACCATAATGTTTCAGAATAATTTTCAGAAACCTATGGTAGTGTTGCCAACTTGATTCTACGCTTGTTGATAAAATAAACGTTTAACTGCATGTTACGCCCACATTTATTGGGCTTCAACAAAATTTGGTAAGCGACAAGTGTACCTCAACGGATAAAGCTAGCCGAATATTCAATGTCACCAGGGCTGCCAACAGTTGATATATGATTTCTAGTATTAATATATCAGAAAGTATGCAGAACAACACTTTAAAATGAGAAAATTAACCCTTCCGTAGTCCTACAGGTGAGGGGGATGTCTCTTGTTTCCTAATTTGAGGAGACAGAAAGTGCCCTCCCCCTCTGAAATTGACTCCTTTGTTTGCACTCTTTCAGACATGTTTCAGATAGCCGTCTTTCCTATAATAATGTTCTTTGCTTTTAGTTGAAGGCACGTGCATGACCTCCCAGTCTTTCTTCCTTCGAACAATTGAGAACATCCTCTTACCTTGCTTATTGAGGCTAGTATTTTTAGCCTACTTTTCACATTTTGCAAAAATGATAAAAAAGTAGACTTATGAGATCGATCCAGGAAAATGTGTGTCTGTCTGTCTGTCTGTCTGTCTGTCCTTCTGTCTGTCTGTCTGTCTGGCTGTGTGTGTGTCCCCCCCTATCAACTCCTAAACGGCTGCAGCTATCAACACCAAATTTGGTAAGAGTAAAGATCTATATTTGAATATCTCACGACCATATTTGAAATTGACGTCAGTGCTACCAACTGCTGAAAAATAGCAATTGAAATTTCAGCTCTATGACGGATATCTCAGAAGTTATGCAGGCGAACTATTCCAAAATTGGAACACGTATAGATAATAACATTCCAGATTAATTTTCAGAAGTTCATACATGCCAGTAATGCCAATATGATTCTAAGCCTGCTGGTAGGTCCAATTTCTAAATGCATGTAACTTCTATATTATCGATCGGATTTCAACCAAATTTCGTATGTACTATGTGTACTACAACACATATGACTGTGCATATTCTAAATAGCCACCAGGGCTGCCAACTATTAATAAATGCTCTCACTATGTTTCAACCCTAATGTCAATATATCAGGAAGTATGCAAGCCAACAGCTCTAAACTTTGCACACGTATAGTACCTGATATTCTACCCAAGTTCGGTGTAACTTATATACATCAGTGCTGCCAACACGATTCTAAGCCTGCTGATAAATTTTTAAATGCATATAACTTCTATACTAACAAATGGATTTCAACCAAATTTCGTATGCTCTTTGTGTACCATAACAGTTATGATTATGCTTATTCGTAGGAAGCAGCAGGGCTGCCAACTGTTAATAAATGTTCTCTCTATTTGATTAACCCTAATGTCAATATATCAGAAAGTATGCAAGCCAACAGCTCTAAACATTGCACACTTATAGTACGTAATATTCTACCCAAGTTCGGTGTAACTTATATACTTCAGTGCTGCCACACGATTCTAGGCCTGCTGATAGGTCAAGTTTTTAAATGCATATAACTTCTATAATAACAAATGCATTTCAACCAAATTTCGTATGTGCTTTGTGTACCATAATAGTTATGATTATGCGTATTCGTAGGAACCAGCAGGGCTGCCAACTGTTAATAAATGTTCTCTCTATTTGTTTTTTAATCCTAATATCAATATATCAGAAATATATGCAAGCCTTCAGCTCTAAACTTTGCACACGTATAGTACCTGACTTTCTATATTAATTTGGAGTATCTAATATACCTCAGTGCTGCCAACATGATTCTAAACTTTCTGATAGTTTCAATTTTAATTAAATGTAACTTCTATACTAACAATTATTACCAATAGGCACTAGGCTATAATAGATCGTACTATTTCAGATTAATTCTGAGCATCACATACATGACATTGCTCCCAACACGATTTTACGCGCACTGATAAATCCAATATCAAGCAGCATGTAACGTCCGTACTATCCATTAGTCTTCAACCAAATTTTGTATGTGCATTCTATACCTTAAGAGAGGGAGCTCAGAATATATTCAGAGTCACCAGGGCTGCCAACTGTAGTAAGTTACTGTATTAGGCTACATTATTTTAGGTGTATTTCAAACTGCAGTACTTAGAAATGTTGGTATTAGGAACTTGATATCGTTATTATTGCAGATAGGTCTATATAGATTGGCATGAATCTTACATTTTAAGAAAAGTAGGCTGTTTAGTTCGTCACGGAACTACTTTTTGTTATTGTAATCGTTTTGTTCACACTTTTTTTAACTTCACTCGCACTATTGTAGTGGTCTTCATTTCGAAAGCTCTCAAGACGGTGTGAACAATGAATATGTTAATTGCGAGAAACTAAACCGATCACTGAATTACAATAAGAATGCACCATCTTGTTCCATGGGTCATAGCAGAACACAAAGCTAGTTCTCCAAACTCCAGGAGGAAAAATTAGCTCATTATACTTCCAATGCTGCGTCTTAAAAGCCCTAGAGCTGGCTTTGTCACGTTATAATAATAAATATTATTTTTATGATAATAATACGGTAATAATAATAAAATAGGTTAATGAGAGCAAACAGTTCCATGACGTTAAAAAAACTATTTTTCTTAAAATTTAAGATTCAATCTTGGTTCTCCTAATTATGCTTATTTTAAATATTGCACTGATTGCACTGCCCTTATAAAATTTGCCCTAAACATATCTGAAATGTTGTGTTTTAATAAAGCAATACAGTATTTTCGAAATTGTTTCCTTGCAAGAATTATTAGACATTGAGAGTCTACGGCGTAAGTACCCCGGAAGACTTACTAGGTATTTGGTTGACTGCGATCACTGAGAATGTGCACAAATTCAGTACTTATTATGCATACACTGGGTGTACAAAATTTAGTAGAAATGCACCGAATGCTGTGTAAGTTAAATGCAGTTGAACATGGCACATGCGCATTATATAACTGAAGCATGGCATTAAGCATGAATTCAGAGACACAAGGCCTGCCAACCCTTGATATATATTCTCTTTTAGTGTATTTCAACCCTAGTCTCAGTATACCAGAAAGTATACAAGCCAACACTTATAAACTTTGCAAACTTATAGAAAATAATATTGCGGATTTAATTTTGAGTAATACTTATATGACAGTGTTACCAACATAATTCTATGTATGCTGATAATTTATTTTTTTTCCTGCTCGTAACATCCATACTAGCGAATGGATTTAATTGAAATGTTGTATGTGTAATGTATTCCTTAGGATTATTATAAGAGTAATGATATCAAGACTTTTCAAACATAGATGAAATGTTTCGGGAATGTGTACGGAATTCACTTGAAACTTAGCAAACTGTAATGCCAAGGTGTTTTTTATTTTGTTTGGGCAAATCGTCAAAGTTAGTGCTACTTACATAATGATATGCAAGCGTACAGGTTCAATGTTTAACTGCATATAACTTCCATACTAACAAATGGGTTTCAACCAATTATCGTATGTGTAATGTATATCTCAAAAGATGTAACTCGGCTTATTTTTGGAGTTGCCAGTGCGACCAACTGTTGAAAAAATGCTCTCCATAAGTTTAATCCTAGTCTCAATACATCAGCATGTATGCAGACAAACAGTACAAAACTTGGCACACGTATCGATTTGCAGATTCATTTTTATTAACCCATTCGTGACAGTGCTGCCAACAGAATTATACGTGTGCTGATAGGTTCAATGTTTAACTACATGTAACCTCCATAACATACAGTCCAATGAATTGCCAACACATTTTATATATACGTTTTGTGCCACAAGGGATATATTTGTGGGAATTTCCAAAGACAGCAGACCTTCAACTCTCTCTGAGTATTTGAGCCGTTGAATCTCAGTATCCCAGAATCCATAAAAGGAAACTATTTCAAACAAACATTAATGCTCCTTTTGGCTATAATATTTCAGGTATATCTCTAGCAAATCGTAAATGCCAGTATTACCAACTTAATTCCGTAGTTAAATTAATTGTTACAGGCAGATCTATATGGATCAATCATTGGTATGTCTCCATAATTCTAATAAAGGTAGGCTCTTTAGTTCATCACGGAACTATTTGTTTAGTTATTACATGCATTGACATTTTTGTAGGTTTTTTATACTCGGTTATTGTTAAATAAACATTGTTGAATATCATGATACAGCCGAAAGTAAAAACGAAGTGGTAATTTTTAAAATCATGTACGGTATATGAAAATCATGTGGGGTAATTTTGTGTCCAGCTTGCTATAGTGCGCACAGTGTTTTTTTTTCTTTGTGTCTCATCCCAATGCCGCCTGCTAATTATTGCTTTTCTGTATCAAAAATTCAAATTCAACTATGTGTAATTCAATAGCATGACTCAGAAATTGTACATTGTTAGCATGAGAATGAGCATTAACGAATGGAATGCCGCCAAGTAGAGGAAGTATTTGTAGATTTTTTATACTTGGTTACATTGTTAAATAAGCATTGTTGAATATCATGATACAGCTAAAAATAAAAACGAAGCGGCATTTTTTTAATCATGTACAGGTATATGAAAATGAAGTGATTTGTTCCTAAAGCGTAAATGATGTCGAAAAGAAAATATTATGCTTATACTCTGGAGGATTTTTAGGCTATAATGAATAAGTTGTACGTTGACACTGATGCCAACGATGATTCTGATACTTTTGAAGTTTAACACTTGGTTGAATAAATTGAAAAGTTTAGTGATGTGCTACCATAAGATGCCCCTACGTCAATTGTTAAAGATCAGCCTGATTCGTATCTTCCCTATTTCAAACCGTTAAATGATGTAGATTTAACGCTTTCAGTACAGAAAATCTATATTAAATTGAAATTAATCGAGAGTTAAATTTACTTCGTTTCAATTAATTGAATGTTTAAATTATATTAAGAAGGATGACCTTGATGTCCCCTTGAAACAGCATTCATAACCACCAGCACAATCCCGTGCATCTTGTCTGTATTTCAGAGCATTCTTGGTCCACACATTACATTTTAAATAAACACAGACTCATTACCTTAGCGATCTGTGATGCATATCCAGTGGCTTGTTCTCTTGCAGTTTATCATTCCGTACTTATAATGGTATTTGTTGACAATGTGATGCTATTTTCAAATCACTCTCTCATTCTGGTATTCTTCTCTCGTGTTCTTTGCGTGGGAATAATGTGTTTAATTTCCTCGAGCAGTCCCCAAACAAGGGGAGATACTGGAGCTGTAAACAAGGGCTAATTAGGCAAGATAACTTGTTGCATTTCGTGTTCAGAGCGCTGTGCACCTATAAAGGTCTGTTTTCAGAGGAATATATGGGATTAAACAACATTCTTCCCATGACTTTTAATAGGAGTATTTACCAATATAGTACTGAGATGAGACTCACGCTGCTAAAATACATATTGAATTCATGTCAACAGAGAAGAGAGGAGAGTAAGAATATAATTTAAATTAGAGGATAGACAACTCACGAGTGATTTCATCTTTGTATGATCATACATAAAAGTATATTGATCAAATTGTTGTTTTCATTTACTGGCAGGGCCACAGTGGTCTTCAGCCCTAGAGTGCTTGAGTATGTGTAGAATTTATCTGATAACTTGTGTTAAGGTGGTGTACGTGCATAAATGTGCTGTGTAAAGGAGGATAGGATTTGCAAGGAGTTGACCGCGACCTCAAGTTAGGAACCATACTGGCAATCGTCTGGAGTAGAAGTTAAAAACAATTTCTAAGACGTCCTAAATCAAACTCACCCTCTTTCAATTTGGCTCACGAAGCATGTATAATCTATCGAGGAACCTTCTAGTTTTCCATTTCTAATTTGCTTCATGGGAATCGGTCAACACACGACAAGCACATCCATTAAGACTCCTATCCCAAAGTTTTGGGGTTCATTCTCAGGCATGTTGAGAAACTTCATTATTGACTGAATGTTAGAATCAAGTACACTCAGCCTTGTAAGATTAAATGAGAAAATACATCTATTCGCACCCATACAATATTTACTAATATATTATCCGTGATTTCTAATTCTTGCTGAAGTACTGTACCCTTGCGTCATTATATGGAGCATGTGTTCGTATCCCAGCTGGCTCTCGGTCTTTCGAGGTATGGGGCGTTCAACCCACCTTACGATCACATGTTCAGGATTTGAGTCTATCAGGTAACTACTCTACTTGAGTAAAACAACAGATTCCTAAATACTGAGTTTAATGGTATTAAATCATGGCAAAACACAACAAAAACACAAAAATTACAATTACATTTACACTCCCAAAACACAAATAAAATATCTGGAGTGCGCAGATGATGATTCCAAACAATAAAAAAAACCTAATCTGTTTCATCTGCACTCCGCAACTCTGTTTCACTAATACAAAGATTAGATCCACTCAAATGCACTGAGCTCCTCAGGCATGCTACAACATCTCTTGTGAGTCTTTAATATGATTGGCGCACTTCCGCACCCAAATATATCCTACACTTCCTAAAATCTATACTTTTGACATTGACGAATGTTCATAGTGTCTTTCACATCACTTAATTAATCTTAATTAGCATATCCCAACACAACAATTTAATAAAAACATAAGTTATCACTGAATACTCATTATACGTAATCATTCTAGATCAAAATATTTGTCCGTTCTGAATCGGAACATTTATCTTTACTTATGTTTCAATAATATTAATTTCTTTGCTTAACATTGCGTTGTTTTTGTGAACAATCATTTTTCTTCCCCATAGATTTCAAACGCTTTTATGAGCAACCTTTCCCTCCAAAATACACATAATAAATGATTTAGCTTCACCATACAACAATCTTTTGGGTCTTATCATGTCGTTACTACCGTTACAGATGTGTCATTTCGTGCAATATCGCTACCCGTCTGAGTTAATTAGCATAAACTGGGTAATTACTCTTTACAAATGCGTCTCATTATTTGGTGCAGTTAAAATGTCATCAGACACTAACTTGGCCAATATTTATCTGATTTCTATGATCCAACAACATATCCGCATGGATATGATGCATGTAATTCATTTAATACAATAATATCAAGCATTTTTCAATTACCTCCAGAGATGAGATTAGAGATTTCAGTGTTCCAGTACTCTTAAAAAGGGACGGTGGTCAGTTAGCTCTCCCGTCGCGTGCACTACAGGTTCGCTAAGCCCCGCCCTTTTCACCATGGCTACTCCGGCCTTCACCCTACGTCTGGTCCTCGTGGCCGAGTTTTAAACTTGTAAACAAAACTTGACATTTGCCTTTCTCTACAATGCTGCTCTCCAGGGGCAATGATTTGGATGTGTCATTATGAACGGAATCGATCTAAATATTTAATAAATACATTTAGGGTATTTAATTGGCTCAATCCGGCTCTCAATTACTATTCTTAGCGAGGGATGGGTCTCCATTAGCTTCGCCGTATTAAGGATGCAATGTGTGGCTCTAGATGAGTGCCAGTCAAGGTCCATTGTTTATCTCGCTGCACGGGTACGAATATATTAGGAAATCATCATGATTCCTCCACGAAGAATTGTCATACCTCCACGGGCAGATCAATTATTATATTAGCTCACACAGGGTATCACAGTTATCCCTGGTAGCCATGAATATGCTATCAGTGGGTTACAGATGCCATATCTGGCCCAACTCTGTTGCTATAATAGGTACGCTCTCAGGCTATACACATACATTGTCGATTCGTAGATTGGTCCACTAGACCCTCCAACGCGCGAGCTACTTGGATGATCCCTGCAATTATATACGTAAATCTCTGGATTCTACGTTACTTGGGCACGCTTATTGCGGATAAAATAACATTTCTGTTAGATGAATCGATTCATAATGCACTCATATCCTCCCTGAATTTAATTATTATACCAAGGCTTAACATTAGCTCTACAAAAGGTATCATTTGACTGGCAATTACATTATATGCCTTATTAGCTTTCAAGTTTAACAATGTAGCAATTATCATTATTTAACATCTCAATTGCCCTGAAAACTCTCTTTATCTCTCTAATTCATCTTATTCCTTTATCGGAAATGACACAATCTGCACGTTTCTAAGGCATCAACATGCCGATTTTACATTTTATTTTCGACTTTGACCTCTGATTATTATTATTATTATTATTATTATCAATTAACATTATAGTTATTTTGACCAACATCAGTAGGAAATATAAGGCGGTTCTGGGACAGGGGCTAATGCGCAAGATGGCCGCCGCGCGCAACCACTCTATGTTATTCTTATGGAGGGGACAGTCATAGCTGGGTCAGGGGCTAATGCGCAAAATGGACGCCACGCCCTGGGACCGTGAATAATGTCACAGGGGGAGTTCGACCGTGTAGTCGCTAAATGGAATATTTATTATTATTATTATTATTATTATCATTATTATTACTATGTAATTATTGATTACTCATGTACAATCAAGACCAGCCTTATATAATCCACTTTATGATTAAGTGGCAGAATTCTTGGATGTCACTGTGGAGTCCCCGGTCTGAGTCCTGGCTTTGCCAAGAAATTTAATTTCTGGTCTGATAGTTGGAATGGGCTACACTCAGCCTTGTGAGGCCAAACTAAGAAGAGTGGGGTTAATTCATACCTCAGCCATTTTGCCTAACCCAACTTCACCTAACCTAACCTAATCTAACCTTACCTAACCTAACATAACCTTAGTTCACCGAACCAAGCATTTCCTCACTTAACTTCACTTAACTTAACCTAGCCTAACTTTACCTAACCTAACCTTTAAAGCTAAGCCAAAGGCTAATCAACACATTCAAAGTATATAAGGGCACATGCAACTATCTTTTTGCTAGTCTTATAGAGAGTAAGGTAAAGCTAACAATTGCACTGTGGCTACTGTGCAAAATGTTCGCTACACACAACCAGCTTAGGATTACAAAGTCAGTTAAGTTTAAAAAAGTAAAAGCTGTTATTCATTTTTTTATTTTCATTTTCATATTTCACACATTGCAATTTGTCAAATTCCAATTTACAGTTTTTAAAATTTTAGTTTTAAGTTTTTTGAATTTTGTCAGTATGGAAACATGGATTTTTCAATTTTTGTTGTTTACATGTTTTTGATTTAGTCCATGTCTAAAGTTCATATTTGCCAAATACGATTTTTTCATTACATATAACAAGGCTGTATACCTTATCCCAAAGCATATAGGTAATACATGGGATATACTATACTTTTGAGTACCTAGTTTAGCTAACTAAAGCAATTTCTCAAAATTACTAGAGGTTAACAGTTTGGATTAGGAGTGGGAGGTGGTTAGTAATTAAACATTTCCAAGCAGTGTTCATACAATATTTTTTTATTCATTTTGAATATATTTACACTATTTACACATAATACATTTGTTATAATTACAGTTGTTTTTATTTTTGTTTTCTATTTTTATTTATGTTTGCGTATGAATACAATTTTTTTTTCTTTTTGTGTTTTCTATGTTTAGTGCTATTGTTTTATTTCCTAAATTGTTTTATGTATTTGGTATATGCAGGCAGAGGATTTTGATATTCTTAACTTAACTCTTTAAGCATGGTGAATGATTGAGTAATGACCATAGGCATGAGTACCTATACCATTAGTATCAATTACTCTTTTATCATCACTAGGACACAAATCAATTTTGTTTAGTCTTATAGATGATGTCATGTTGTTTAGAAGCGATAATGTTCATTGATATTCTTTTTACATTGTTTTTCATGACACAATCCTTATAATCTTGAAAGCTTATACAATTTTTGACAACACCTCTACTAATACCTTTAATCTTTTTGATTTCTTTACCATTTATGTCTAAAGCATACATTTTAGCTGTAAGTCCAACAAATGCTTTAATAATTTGTCCACAAGCCTCGTCTTTAAATTTTCCCAACGTTTTCTTGTTTGATATAGAGTAACATATATGATTAGTAGGATAATCAGATGTGTCCAGGTGTTCTAGAAAATCCAACTTGTCTTGATATACATCTTGGGTGTTAACCAAATATCCATATACATGAGTTTAAGATTGTCCATGCCATAATAGGGTAGCAGGACATCATAGTGGTGGGAATACATGAGAGTTTTTGAAATATCCAGTATACACATTCCAATATATATAGGCTTATTGAATACATTGTTACGTTTAGCCATGTGGAAAGCAGCTAGGTTAGGACCATAAATTGTTCTGTCAATAAATGTAGGCTTTGCTATTAGCTTTTCAGCCTTTTTGCTGTCAGTCACAAGACGTATGTCTATTCTTTTACGAATATTTTCCATTGTTTTTCCAAAAATGGCATTGTTGAATAATTTGTATAGATTTTTCTCAAAATCATTTTTGGCTTGTTTTCGAAGGTTGTTATTAAAATCAACGTATGCCTTTAGCCAAGGTCTTTGTTTAAACTTTAACACACGATGAATTTTTACCAATTTTAGTCCATGATCTAAAGCCTGTTTAAGTGCCATGTAATGAACAACGTACTGCCCCCGGAAATTGAATTATATTGAGACCACGATGGCTGTATTGGAAAATATCAGTAAAGTTATGGATGTCATAGTTATGACGTGGATATTCATGACGTAGGCACGGATGACGTAGAATTCATGCCAGTAGGCTGATTGAGCTGAGATTCTTGGTGACGTCATGATTTTATTCGAGAAAGATCCGAGATTTACGACGCAGTCGCAGGAAACAAGGTATTGTGCTAAGGAAGAAGCTACGCTATTGGAGGAGAGACGCGAACCAATGAACGATAGTTTGGAAGGAAGACGGAGATTGCTGAAACTACGATATTCGATTACTTTTGGCATGCAGATTTGTGGAAATCTATTTTCATTTATGGCATTGATTTGGAATTTTGAAGAAATTATTTTTGAGTTTTTGAATTTTGAAAATCCGTCAAGAATAGCCAAAGTTAAAACTTCCAGCAATGACGCAGCAACAGACTATGGTAGGGATGGTTACGCCCCTTAAGAAGTTGATAAAAGGTCGTGCACAGGAGAGAGGAGCTCTCATACGCATACTCATACTCATACTGATACTGATACGCTCAGATCTCATACTTGTGATCGCATATATATTTCTGGTGATATAGAGTTATTTTCAAGTGATTCAGTGAAGTAAGGTGTCTTTAGCGTGAGGTGAAAGCCTTGCCGCATCGAACGAACTCGGAGCAGTTCCATTCTACGCTGCTCAAAACTAGGTGAAGTTGAAACGCGCACATTAACGTTTCCACCAGCCAAGATATCAAGCGCTAACTTCAGCCTGTATGATAATTCTATTAGGCAGTATCACATTAAGGTGTATACAAGATTTCAACGATTTCACAGTGATACTTCGAAAGTTATTGGAACTTTTAGGCTGCCGACGAAAGTGATTTTCTCGCCACAGGAGAAACACTTTTATATTCCACATTATACACTACGGCTGACACGTGGAGTGCAACAGTTTGGTATTACAACGATACATTCGACTATGGAACATTATAATATTGCAGTGCTTTTGATCATTATAACTGCAGTTGAGATGCAAGGCTAAGGCTTTGATGCAATTGGGACATATATTATTGGAGTAAAGTAACAGCATGGAACTTCGTTAATCGTTCTACAAAAGCGAGCATGTGGTGAACATCCAACTACACTCATGCATCGTTAATCCATCGCTGAATTATACCAGATAACAGTGGAAATATTTTCATACTCCACAACTATGAATATTTCTGCGGAAATAGCTACATTAAACTTCATGACGAATTCCTGCAAGAACTTCAGAGAACTTTCAAGAGAGGTCAGGGTTATCCCGGCGCACAATGAAGAATTTTGCCGGAAGGATGTTTCTCGTATCCACGGAGCAGTGCCATTTCGGAGGAGGAAGCAGTTCGATTCTCCGAGGACGCTGATTCCTGTTTCGAGGATGGAGCTCATCTTTAAGTTGGTGAAATGGATCCATCAGCAGTCTTCTTTGGGGAATTTTTCTCTGGAACTTCAATCGGCAGATAAGGTAGTTGTGAACGTTTCTTGTATTATTTGAGTATTGTAGCGATATTTGAGCAACCATTTTTCCCATATTTTCTGTCCTACCTTTTGCCCCATTTTCTTGATTGATATTTTTGTACTCAGTACACTTCGATGATTTATGCCTTTTTCTTCGATTTTTGAGACATTGCTATGTCATTGGCATACTTAAATAATTTTGGATCAGTTGAGACTGATGATTTAGATTCTTTCAGTAATTTGCGTACTTTTTGTAGTCACTATTTAACTGTAAAGTTAACGATTTACTATGGCAGATGAGAATTCAGACAGCGTGTCATTTTATTAAAGTAATTCTATTCAGTAAATTACTTTGACCAATTTTCTGTCATCCTCAAGAAAGAAGAATAATTTAAAAGATTTTAGAGCGTTAAAATCTTTTACGATATCGACGATCTTTGAAATACTAGTCGTCTTATGAACATGATTGCAACATAGACATTTATCATTGCATTATAGACAATTTTATGAAATACGAACGTTAATTACAATTTATTGAATACACTATCGTAATGAACATTTGATAGGAGTTTCCTCAATTCTAGATTGGAACAATAATGTTTGCATTCCACAATCTATTTGTATTCTATTCGACTATTTTGCAGTTTAGTTGAACTTTGTTTGAAGATAGTATTTTTATACTGCGTTACTTTGAAGATGTTAATCTCAATTTTGATAGACCAGGCAGGAGTGTCTAATCGTATTTGCTATTAAATTTATTTGTGATTGGCAAATTTTTACTTCATATCGATTCATGAATGAAACCCACGAAGGTTAAATGATAACAGTCATTATTACAATTGATGAATATAAGAATTTTTAAAGAGGAACAATGGATGTATAATCGATAGTTCGGTGGACGTGTAAAAGTCGCTGTTGAGTAATGCCCTTGAATAATGAAGGAGGTTCCCACAATAATTAATGAAGTTGATGCATTAATAGTGGAGGTTTTTGTGTGTAGTTTGGAAGATTTTTATGCCATATATATGAAGATATATGATGAATTTTGGGCCAATTGTTGTGCAATTTTTTTGGGCGTTATGAGCGAAGTATTTTTCCGCTGAATGTTATTGTTCTTGTTCTTTGAAAGATTATTCATATGAAGATACTGTTAAAATTAACAAGAGTGTTAAATAATTTGAGATAAAGATTTTGAATGGAGGTTACAGTCACAAATATTAATAATTATTATTAAACATTATTAAACCTGAATTTGACAATTAAGTATAACTAACCTTCATTGGTCGATTATATCAACACGATTTGAGTAATTATCAACCGGATAGACGTGTGGTTCAATGTATTCCTTGTATAAATAATATAAACAATTTAATATTGTAAAATAATTTTGTAAATATCTTTGTTAAATAATTTGAAATGATAGTGATTAATAGAAGCGTGTATTAAATTTTCAATCGTCAGTTGACATTGTTATAAACAATTTGTTATTGTTATAAATAATTAATGAACTTTTGTTATTAACATTTAGAGTTTTTTTTACACTCTAAACAATGCAAGTTAAGCAAGTGGTTTAAACAAGTAATCATGATTTGGGATTGTTGGAGGAATCCACTGGTGTTTGAAGGAAGCATGTAAGACATTTGCGTGATAATATTTCAGTTGAGATGTGAACATTTACGTGTTTGAAAAGAGAGAGCCGAGCTCTGAGGTAGCACGCTTATGCTAGGGTTGAACGAACGGGTGTCCGTTTTGACGACACAGGTGCCTTGCAGCTGGTCCGGACAACTGTGTTACTGAGACCAAGGGCGTTTCATAATAGCCTTGTGGCTATAAATAAAATGTGCAGTATAAACACGCAAAGCAAGTGATATGTGTGTCTCATCCCAAATCCCGTTTCCATTCCCATTGTATTGTTATATTTTCGTTGCTATAAGCTTGAGAAAGCTAAAACATTATATGTAGAGAATACAGGTCCTACAGGAGGACATGGTTATGTGGTAAATGGCTTCTGATTGCCACGTATATTTTGTTGTTTCATTTTTGTTAAAAATCATTCTTTATGTGAAATAAATTATTGTGCAGTTTAAAGTTTCTCGTCTTCGTTTCTGGTTCATTTTAAATATCATGGTGGAGGTTATTGTGAGGACATACTTTTAAGTGATCCAGTTGACAACCCAGTCCCCGAGATATATTTAAGAGGTAAGTAAAGGTAAGTATGAAACCCCGTATATTTTGGTGTGTTCCACAATAATTTTCTTGTTAACTATTGTGCTCTAATCTCGATAGTATCTGTCAGTGCCATTTTCATTGATGTAGCTATGCCGGCGCGTTTGATTATTGGCAATCCGATTGAGGGGGCGGATATCTGACAGCCTACTATCCGGATATCGGGTACAGTACCGCCTTCGATTTCCAAGATGAGGAATTAGTTTCTTGAGAGACGAATCCTTAGGTTGTGTACACTCTGGTAGGAAAGATAAATCGTTGTGTAGATCATGAAGGTCGCATGGGTAATCAACATCAACGTCTAGAATGTACCCCACAGGATCGTCTTCCTTTAGTGTTTCTAGATCAACCGTATCTGGAGAAACCCACTGAAATCCACCATAAGGAAGAGAGTGACACATAGCCCACCCATATTGGTTGTTGGCATCTTCATAGGTATTAAACTGCGATGGTTTCTCAGAATCATAGGTTTCCATGTATTTATTGTTAGCTTCAGCATACCGATGAGACACCGGACATATGCCTCCACGTATTCCAGACTCTATTAAAAGAATCTGATCGTAATCCTGTAGCAATTCCAGTTCAATTCCAGTGTAAAGGAGCATTGCCTCGAAACTTAAACCAGGCGAAGTAAAGAAGTGTGCAGCATCCACTCGGTGTGTTTCTAATGTTTTGTTTCTGAACGTTTCAAAGCTGTCTGCAAGTAGGAGTACATCTGAAGTTAGGTAGAGATCACTATACCCCCCTAGAGTTTTAATGTTGAACTGATTCCATACCTTTTCGGCATGTTCATAGTCTTCTTTACTAACATATTCTTGACTTAATTTGTTAAAGAATGCCTCTTTTGGAGGTAAACACGTTTCACTTAACTTTTCCCATGATTCGATGTAATCATAACAAAATACACCTTTACGAGTCATGAGCATTGCATTTTCTTTTCCAAAGTACTTGTTTGTTTCAGGGTATGATGATAAATTGGAAACTAAGTTTTCCAAACTACTTGGCATTAACCGAAACGTGTCCACAAATCGAAGCTTAACATTTCCAACATATTTGGTGAAGGAAATGTACTTTTCTTTGGAGTTAGCGATAACATCTACTCTCTCAGTAGTACATCCCAATTGTTTTACAATGAAATTTGCATCGTAGCCACTCATATTATGTAGAAATACAGGAACGGGATTACGTGTTTTACACCTCAAATTACAGTTATTGTGAGCACTTCCACGGTATTCCCCTGTAATATGGCAATGGTCTCGAACTTTCCAGTCCTCTTTGGTAAATGGTTTATGACACAAATAACAGGTTTCAGAACATTGAAACACTGCTTCTTGATCTTGAGTTAAGGCCTTGGGAACATTAATCTGTAAAGGCGATCAATTTCATTAGCTATTGAGATCAAACAGTCCATAAACTTTTCTGCAGCGTCAGGTCCACGATAAATAACTGGTTGACTTGGAAGGTTTGTCTTTATGTGTTCCACAGCAGGTGAGGGTTTAACATATATACCAAAGCTCATAGGAACATGACTCTGGTATGGCACTGTATAACTTGCCTCAGGATTGGGTAGACATGTTTGATATGGTAGAAGTATACTTTCAAAATCTGCATAGATAACGTAAGGTATTCTCAACATTTTTTCCACATTTAAGAATTTCACAATTGGGTTTTTAATAGGCATTTCAACCCTAGCAATGTCATGTTGGACACACAAATCTCTATGTTCTTTTAATTTTTCCATTCCTTGTTGGCCATATTGATTATCAAAGTGAGTAAAACACCGTTTACACGTATATATCTTATGTTCATGGCGGGTAATCTGATGTCTTACTAGTTTATCAAAATCTTTGATAAAGACGTAGTGGTTCTGACCAGATGAAGAACTTAGCAGGAGGAGGTCACGATGGTCTTGTAGCTCTTGATCCACAATCTTTAGAGGAAACACTTTGTTGTCTTTTTCCAGTCCAAATACATTTATGGATATGTCGTTGGCTTTCTCAAATTTGGGAATGTCAGCTAGTAATGTAGGAAACGATATTACTGAAAAATCATACTTGTTTTCCAGATCCTTGTATTTACTAATGCGTTCAGCTTTCGTTTTAACCAGTTTTGCTAAAATGGCGTACATAAAACACTTCTCGTCCTTAAAGTTTTGAGGATTAATGCAGGCTTTTCTTGCTAGTATAGCTGCCGGTAATGAAATATATGTGCTGCCACGCAAGGGATTATACTTATTTATTTTCAATCGAACTCCTTTCACTGCTAACAAAGCCCAATTACTGCCTTTTAGCTCAGATTCTTCCATTTCAGTAGTTAACTTTGTAAATTGTGTTTCCAAGAAACTACTTAAGTCTGTTTCCAAAAATAGGGCCTGATTTCGTGTTTTAAAAGCACGATCTGTAATTTCATTCGTAGACGTATGAATGAATCTACATTCAGCCACAAGATTAACTTTTATTGACTTGTGCATTGCTAGTTCTTTCTGCATAGCTTGTATTATTTGCTCTTTGGACTCTTTAAGGTATGAATTTAAATCCTTACAAGTATCACAACGTATAAAATAGGATTTAAGACGACCTTGAAAAGACGTTTCATATTCAGTAAGTCCGTTATTATCAGGAACCAATGAGAGCAGGTAATGTTTTGTAGGCTCAGTTTTTTGTCTTTTAGCTGCTGACACAACATTACAACATTCCTCATGGCGACGTCCATTGTAGGCATTGTTAAATTTACTGCCACAAGTTTTGCACTCATAAAATTTACCACACGATACTTCGTGACGCTTTCTATCATAGTCCCGAAGAAAAGTCTTTCCACACTCTTTACACATATAGCTAGGCATGGTTTCATCCATTATGGATGATGATTTTCTGCAAACAGCTGCTTACTGCGTATCCCAAGGCAGTAGGCTGGTCAGTGAGACGGTCTTTCACGATGTGAACACTGCAAAAGGTAGTAATCAACTGATTGTATTCCTGCTAAGAGACCTCTTATATAACCTAATCAAGACCAACAGCTACTTACCACGTAGTACACGGCTAGAGCCTAGTGGGTGAGACGATCTTTCACAATGTGATCACTGTTAATTGTAGTAGTCAACTGAAAATATTCTTACACCATACTGAAGGTTATCAGGTACTTACTGCATATCAAAAGGCTGTACACTCATATGTTAGACACTCTCTCTTGCTAAGGACCCCTATATTCCCTATACAAGGCTATACATGTTAGTTCTAAACACTTAATGGTTATTTGTATATTAAATTTATATACACAGCTTATACGAGCACGTTTTTCACGCAATAAAACTTTGTCAAATAGCCACATGTGACACGCAAAGTATGTTTCCGCTATCTAGCGGTGACTATGAGAACTACCTGAACGATAGCATGGCACCTAGCGCTCCATATCATTACTGAACGATCAGCATGCTATCTAGCGGTCGATATAAAAATTACTCAACTATCAGCATGCTTTCTAGCGGCCGATATCAACACTCACTCAACTCACCTAACCTAACCTGACCACGCCTGACTTGTCTACTGAACCTATCCTAATCTAATCCTAGCTAACCTCACCTGACGTGACCATACTTGTTTGTAAGCAACAACAACACAATAAGATTCCATGAATTCCAGAGTACTTTTAGATTAATTATCGACTCTCAACTCTTATAACTATGTCTATCCCACTCTTTCAAAAAACACGATATATTTTTTATTTAATTTTTTATTTATTTTGCTCGAAGTCACTACTAAAGTAATAATGGGTTTTCCAATCCCATTACTATAAATTCATTACCCCCGCTCTTAAGTCGGTCTCGACAACAACCATGCCTATTTTTATTATGTCAGATAATGTAATGTTCGGGTGCAAAGTGGTGCAAAGTGCATGTAAAAGTGAGTGCAAAGTGTGTGCAAAGTAGGTGTAAATGTGAGTGAAAAGTGAGTGCAAAGTGGGTGCAAAGTGTGTGCAAATGTGGGTGCAAAATGGGTGCAAAGTGGGTGCAAAAGTGGGTGCAAAAGTGGGTGCAAAAGTGGGGTGTAAAAGTGGTACCCTATTTGTAACGGCTTATTTGACAAGTTATTTTGTGGTACCCTATTTGTAATGGCTTATTTGACAAGTTATTTTTGTCAAATGTATTTAGAGGATATCTCTCTTGTTCTTGGAAAGTATCTCAGCCCTTTTTATGATAGCATAATGCTTACCGCCATGTTTGTAAGCAACAACAACACACTAAAGTTCCAAGAATCCAAACTACTCTAAGGTTCATGATTGTCTCTCAACTCCATTCCACGCCTAGTCAAAAATATTATACATTTCGAATTTTTCAAAAAAAGGTAAATTGGGACAGTATGCTATATGTTTAAACTAAAAATCATATAAAATCATATGCTAACTCCAACACCTACGTCTATCCCACTCTCAGTAAAAAAAAAAATATTCTTAAATTTTTCCTAATTTTTTTTGGAAAGTAGGCTATATTTTGAAAACTAATCATCATAAAAAGTCATATATAGACTCAAACCAATGGCTTTTATGTCCTTAATTGTTAGAACATAACATGGAATTTTTGACATTTTTCCAAAAAATGTTCATTCTAAAAATGGGCTATATTTTGTAAACTATGAAATTTACAAAAAAAATGTGTTTGACATAAATGACAGGTATTTACTCCCTCTACCATAAAACCAAGTCCAGGGTCTCTGGGGCAAAATCCACAAAGTTTCAATTTTGAAAGTAGGCGATATTTTGAAAACTTATCATTCTAAAAAGTCTTATATAGACTCAAAAAAATGTTCTTTAAGGCCTTTAACGTTATAACAAAACTTAAAATATTTTCAAATTTTTCCAAAAAAGGGTCAATTTTCAAAATTGTCTATATTTTGGGAACTGAGAATTTTACAAAAAAGTTTGTTTAACGTAAATTAAAGGTCTTTACCCCCTCTACTCAAAAAATAAATTTCAGGTCCCTAGGACGAAAACTGTGCAGTAGTGTGTTTTGAGGGGTTCCGCACCCTCCTCCTCCGCCCCTCCTCCAAGATGGCGGCCGTAGCTTAACTTAACCTAGCCTAACCTAACAAGATGGCGGCCGTAGCTTAACTTAACCTAGCCTAACCTAACAAGATGGCGGCCGTAGCTTAACTTAACCTAGCCTAACCTAACCTAACCTGACCTACGAGGTGTGATCAAAAAGTTCCAAAAATGTGGCTGCAACTTAACCAAACCTAGCCTAGCCTAACCTAACCTAACCTACAAGGTGTGATCAAAAAGTTCCAAAATGGCGGCCGTAGCTTTACTTAACCTAACCTAACCTAACTTAACCTAAACCTACGAAGTGTAATCAAAAAGTTCTAAAATTGCGGCTGTTGGTTAACTTAACCTAACCTAACCTAACCTAAACCTACGAAGTGTTATCATAAAGTTCCAAAATGGCGGCCGTAGCTTAACTCAACCTAACCTAACCCTACGAGGAGTGATCAAAAAGTTCCAAAATGTGTGGAGGAATGTGGAGGAGGAGGGTGTTTGTAGAACTCTTAAAAACTACTGGGGTGGGGTGGGGGTAGTAATAAATAAAAACAGTATTAATTATTATTCAGCATAAGAGTTTTTTAATTCGTTAAAACGTACAATACATCTATTGTTTTTATACCCTCATAAATTAGATATAGAGAATGTCCACCATGATTTAGATCCTCAAGCACACTTTCTGACATATCATTAAAACGTGTAGGAAGGAATGTCTGAAAATTTTCACTAACACATAGTACACGTTCACCATACATTGTGTCCACTTTTTGAATGTTGATGATACGGAATGGAGTATGCATTGGTAATTCAGTGAGCTTTTTTCTCTCTAATCCGCAGTTCTGCCCCATAGCATTGAGAATGTTTATTGTAGTAGCCTATAAAGAAACAAAAAAATGTCTATTACAGTTTAGCTATAAGTGACCAGAACCACTATATATATATATATATATCATTTTATTCTAAGAGCTTTCCATGATGATAAGAAAAAAAGAGCTTACCATAATGATGGATTGAGTGTAAGAAAACGTCTTTTGCTGCTTGATGTCACTACTAAAGTGATACTCTTACAACAGACAAGTGAGTTCATGTTTCGCTGACGTAATCGTATGTTTCCACGCACTTCCTGTGTTGAGCGCGTCATAGTGGCTAAATTTAAAACTCTAGATGAGATGCTTTGCTGACGTAATCGTATGTTCCCCGCACGCACACTTTGGACGGGTCCTTTTTGAAGGGAGTCATTTTTTTCACGGGTCCCGGAGGACGAGTCCTTGTTGACGGGTCCCTGTGGGACAAGCTATGCATACAAGCTATGCAGAAAGAACTAGCAATGCACAAGTCAATAAAAGTTAATCTTGTGGCTGAATGTAGATTCAAAGAATCTGAGCTAAAAGGCAGTAATTGGGCTTTGTTAGCAGTGAAAGGAGTTTGATTGAAAATAAATAAGTATAATCCCTTGCGTGGCAGCACATATATTTCATTACCAGCAGCTATACTAGCAAGAAA
Source organism: Meconema thalassinum (assembly GCA_946902985.2). NCBI lineage: Eukaryota > Metazoa > Arthropoda > Insecta > Orthoptera > Tettigoniidae > Meconema > Meconema thalassinum. The sequence continues at coordinate 1,096,597,411 of OX336389.2, read as the reverse complement.
AGCCTGCATTAATCCTCAAAACTTTAAGGACGAGAAGTGTTTTATGTACGCCATTTTAGCAAAACTGGTTAAAACGAAAGCTGAACGCATTAGTAAATACAAGGATCTGGAAAACAAGTATGATTTTTCAGTAATATCGTTTCCTACATTACTAGCTGACATTCCCAAATTTGAGAAAGCCAACGACATATCCATAAATGTATTTGGACTGGAAAAAGACAACAAAGTGTTTCCTCTAAAGATTGTGGATCAAGAGCTACAAGACCATCGTGACCTCCTCCTGCTAAGTTCTTCATCTGGTCAGAACCACTACGTCTTTATCAAAGATTTTGATAAACTAGTAAGACATCAGATTACCCACCATGAACATAAGATATATACGTGTAAACGGTGTTTTACTCACTTTGATAATCAATATGGCCAACAAGGAATGGAAAAATTAAAAGAACATAGAGATTTGTGTGTCCAACATGACATTGCTAGGGTTGAAATGCCTATTAAAAACCCAATTGTGAAATTCTTAAATGTGGAAAAAATGTTGAGAATACCTTACGTTATCTATGCAGATTTTGAAAGTATACTTCTACCATATCAAACATGTCTACCCAATCCTGAGGCAAGTTATACAGTGCCATACCAGAGTCATGTTCCTATGAGCTTTGGTATATATGTTAAACCCTCACCTGCTGTGGAACACATAAAGACAAACCTTCCAAGCCAACCAGTTATTTATCGTGGACCTGACGCTGCAGAAAAGTTTATGGACTGTTTGATCTCAATAGCTAATGAAATTGATCGCCTTTACAGATTAATGTTCCCAAGGCCTTAACTCAAGATCAAGAAGCAGTGTTCCAATGTTCTGAAACCTGTTATTTGTGTCATAAACCATTTACCAAAGAGGACTGGAAAGTTCGAGACCATTGCCATATTACAGGGGAATACCGTGGAAGTGCTCACAATAACTGTAATTTGAGGTGTAAAACACGTAACCCCGTTCCTGTATTTCTACATAATATGAGTGGCTACGATGCAAATTTCATTGTAAAACAATTGGGATGTACTACTGAGAGAGTAGATGTTATCGCTAACTCCAAAGAAAAGTACATTTCCTTCACCAAATATGTTGGAAATGTTAAGCTTCGATTTGTGGACACGTTTCGGTTAATGCCAAGTAGTTTGGAAAACTTAGTTTCCAATTTATCATCATACCCTGAAACAAACAAGTACTTTGGAAAAGAAAATGCAATGCTCATGACTCGTAAAGGTGTATTTTGTTATGATTACATCGAATCATGGGAAAAGTTAAGTGAAACGTGTTTACCTCCAAAAGAGGCATTCTTTAACAAATTAAGTCAAGAATATGTTAGTAAAGAAGACTATGAACATGCCGAAAAGGTATGGAATCAGTTCAACATTAAAACTCTAGGGGGGTATAGTGATCTCTACCTAACTTCAGATGTACTCCTACTTGCAGACAGCTTTGAAACGTTCAGAAACAAAACATTAGAAACACACCGAGTGGATGCTGCACACTTCTTTACTTCGCCTGGTTTAAGTTTCGAGGCAATGCTCCTTTACACTGGAATTGAACTGGAATTGCTACAGGATTACGATCAGATTCTTTTAATAGAGTCTGGAATACGTGGAGGCATATGTCCGGTGTCTCATCGGTATGCTGAAGCTAACAATAAATACATGGAAACCTATGATTCTGAGAAACCATCGCAGTTTATTACCTATGAAGATGCCAACAACCAATATGGGTGGGCTATGTGTCACTCTCTTCCTTATGGTGGATTTCAGTGGGTTTCTCCAGATACGGTTGATCTAGAAACACTAAAGGAAGACGATCCTGTGGGGCACATTCTAGACGTTGATGTTGATTACCCATGCGACCTTCATGATCTACACAACGATTTACCTTTCCTACCAGAGTGTACACAACCTAAGGATTCGTCTCTCAAGAAACTAATTCCTCATCTTGGAAATCGAAGGCGGTACGTTGTTCATTACATGGCACTTAAACAGGCTTTAGATCATGGACTAAAATTGGTAAAAATTCATCGTGTGTTAAAGTTTAAACAAAGACCTTGGCTAAAGGCATACGTTGATTTTAATAACAACCTTCGAAAACAAGCCAAAAATGATTTTGAGAAAAATCTATACAAATTATTCAACAATGCCATTTTTGGAAAAACAATGGAAAATATTCGTAAAAGAATAGACATACGTCTTGTGACTGACAGCAAAAAGGCTGAAAAGCTAATAGCAAAGCCTACATTTATTGACAGAACAATTTATGGTCCTAACCTAGCTGTTTTCCACATGGCTAAACGTAACATTGTATTCAATAAGCCTATATATATATTGGAATGTGTATACTGGATATTTCAAAAACTCTCATGTATTCCCACCACTATGATGTCCTGCTACCCTATTATGGCATGGACAATCTTAAGCTCATGTATATGGATATTTGGTTAACACCCAAGATGTATATCAAGACAAGTTGGATTTTCTAGAACACCTGGACACATCTGATTATCCTACTAATCATATATGTTACTCTATATCTAACAAGAAAACGTTGGGAAAATTTAAAGACGAGGCTTGTGGACAAATTATTAAAGCATTTGTTGGACTTACAGCTAAAATGTATGCTTTAGACATAAATGGTAAAGAAATCAAAAAGATTAAAGGTATTAGTAGAGGTGTTGTCAAAAATTGTATAAGCTTTCAAGATTATAAGGATTGTGTCATGAAAAACAATGTAAAAAGAATATCAATGAACATTATCGCTTCTAAACAACATGACATCATCTATAAGACTAAACAAAATTGCTTTGTGTCCTAGTGATGATAAAAGAGTAATTGATACTAATGGTATAGGTACTCATGCCTATGGTCATTACTCAATCATTGACCATGCTTAAAGAGTTAAGTTAAGAATATCAAAATCCTCTGCCTGCATATACCAAATACATAAAACAATTTAGGAAATAAAACAATAGCACTAAACATAGAAAACACAAAAAGAAAAAAAATGTATTCATACGCAAACATAAATAAAAATAGAAAACAAAAATAAAAACAACTGTAATTATAACAAATGTATTATGTGCAAATAGTGTAAATATATTCAAAATGAATAAAAAATATTGTATGAACACTGCTTGGAAATGTTTAATTACTAACCACCTCCCACTCCTAATCCAAACTGTTAACCTCTAGTAATTTTGAGAAATTGCTTTAGTTAGCTAAACTAGGTACTCAAAAGTATAGTATATCCCATGTATTACCTATATGCTTTGGGATAAGGTATACAGCCTTGTTATATGTAATGAAAAAATCGTATTTGGCAAATATGAACTTTAGACCTGGACTAAATCAAAAACATGTAAACAACAAAAATTGAAAAATCCATGTTTCCATACTGACAAAATTCAAAGAACTTAAAACTAAAATTTTAAAAACTGTAAATTGGAATTTGACAAATTGCAATGTGTGAAATATGAAAATGAAAAGAAAAAAATGAATAACAGCTTTTACTTTTTTAAACTTAACTGACTTTGTAATCCTAAGCTGGTTGTGTGTAGCGAACATTTTGCACAGTAGCCACAGTGCAATTGTTAGCTTTACCTTACTCTCTATAAGACTAGCAAAAAGATAGTTGCATGTGCCCTTATATACTATGAATGTGTTGATTAGCCTTTGGCTTAGCTTTAAAGGTTAGGTTAGGTAAAGTTAGGTTAGGTTAAGTTAGGTAAAGTTAAGTGAGGAAATGCTTGGTTCGGTGAACTAAGGTTATGTTAGGTTAGGTAAGGTTAGATTAGGTTAGGTTAGGTGAAGTTGGGTTAGGCAAAATGGCTGAGGTATGAATTAACCCCACTCTTCTTAGTTTGGCCTCACAAGGCTGAGTGTAGCCCATTCCAACTATCAGACCAGAAATTAAATTTCTTGGCAAAGCCAGGACTCAGACCGGGGACTCCACAGTGACATCCAAGAATTCTGCCACTTAATCATAAAGTGGATTATATAAGGCTGGTCTTGATTGTACATGAGTAATCAATAATTACATAGTAATAATAATGATAATAATAATAATAATAATAATAATAATAAATATTCCATTTAGCGACTACACGGTCAAACTCCCCCTGTGACATTATTCACGGTCTCAGGGCGTGGCGTCCATTTTGCGCATTAGCCCCTGACCCAGCTATGACTGTCCCCTCCATAAGAATAACATAGAGTGGTTGCGCGCGGCGGCCATCTTGCGCATTAGCCCCTGTCCCAGAACCGCCTTATATTTCCTACTAACATCTTACGCATTAATTGTCAAATTAATTCTCAAATCAATATTTTACTGAAATACGAGAAATGTGAACTCGTTTATTAATTACTGCAAATTCTTATAGAATTCCATGGAATGATATGTTGCATGGTGAGCTCTAAAATCATAGTAACATTTTTGGATGGTACTCATTTTCTTGCGGGCTGGATTTATCCAATAGCACAACACGTTGCTCACCATCATGATACCTTCTAGCACATCTTAACACTTTTCACAAATAACATTTGATGTGGTTTGAACATGTTGATTACAGCTCGTAATACACACATTTCGCATTTTAAAATATAACACATTTTCTTTATCACACCAATTTAAAACACTTTATATTATCACCTTTTTACACCACTTTATACATTCGATTTGTACACACGAAGCCTTATTTGGCTTTCCGCTACTGCGTGATTTCAGATCTGCGATGCTGCACTATCCTGATATCCGCTTGTCTCCTCCGAAAGTCTATCTCGAGTAGGTGTGTTCATCTCCTGTCTCCTACTGTGTTCCTATCTTCTCCCTTCTAACTTGTGCTGCTTAAGCATTTATCACAAATAGCTGGGATTCCTTTCTGGTTTCCATGATCTGTAGTATACTTTACTATTTTACTGTATGATACTCTATAGATCATAATTATCCCTGTGGATAAGTTCATTGTCTATCACAATCATAATGCGATTTTCCTACGCTGTACTGAATGGCGTTCGCGTATAATACCTGATTATATGTCTGCTGTAGACTGTTCATACTTTTAATGCAGAAATACTTTTAATCGACTGCATAATGCACCTTTCATTGTCTATCTGTATGACACTGACTATAATGAACTTGCGTACTGCGCGCACTTATCTCATGTCGACGGACAGCATGTCGCCTCACGAGCTGAGTCAAGGAAGAACTGACTCTACGTGGCTCCACCGTCCATATAAAGGATTCTGACAAAATGTAGTCCTCGTTCACATCAGGAGCGACTCTTTTCTGATACATCGCGTTTACCGACAAGGTAACGCATGATTCCTGATCGTATTTTCACGGAAGTTTCAGATCTGCTTGCGTGCCGGTGATTCCTCGCTCAATTAATTAATATTAATTGAATTCCTCCATGGCTTCCTGACGCTATCTTCAGTGAATCCCCTCCTGCTACTTGACCAACCAATGCTCCTCCGCGTTCAGCATTGTGAATTTCCCTTCAATCTAATACAGGCTTTAATTTAGGTGTTTTGACATCCCTAAATTAGCTCTCTTTGAATATAAGCATCTGGGTGTAAGTCTCATCCCATTAGAATGCTTCGTTTGCCCGCAATTAATTAATTTATCTCAATGACCATCCCCTCCCATCTTCTCGCCCTTGTCCACCGGGGAATTTTACGGTCATTATTCCTCGTCTTGCTACCCCAGTGACGCTAAGAAATAGTCCACTGGAGTCAGTCTGCGCCTCCCACTTTCAAACTCAATATGTCACCTGTCAAGTTGCCTCGCTTTTCTGGATCTTTGCTAGATTTTTAGTATACTGGCTTGCAGTTCATACAATATTCCGTCTTAGCATTGCTTATAATTCCTGTTCCAGATGTGGAATTAAGCTTTTTTTATCACATTATTACCATATCATTGTCCCTCGGGTTCACTGTGGTTGTTCCCCCTCAGAGATCAATGGTTCGGTTCTCGGAAAAATCATAGACATGGATCTTCCTCCTCAGGGACCCAGGGTTCGATGCCAGTCAGCCTCGTCCCTTTGGGTACAGTGCATACGGCTGATGACGTCGATGTCACATGCTCCTGAATGAGATAACAATAGCAAACAAAACTACCCCACAATAACCGTTTCATTATTCACTGTCAGCCACCTCAAGGTGAAATTTTCTTTCTTGCAGTAACTTATGTTTTGGTGGGGGTTGCGTGGCGCAGACGGTAAAGGCGCTAAGCTTCAGACTGAAAGAGAGTGGGTTCGATCTCCACCCAGGTAGTGGATTTTTCAAACAAAACTACCACTTTCGGAAACGCAAATATTTCGTGGGTTTGCTCAGTCTACACCAGAAATGAGTACCAGTGTAATTCCTGGGAGCAAAGGCGGCTGGGCATGAAGCTGACAACTCCATCCCATCTAGTGCCGATGTCATAAAGGGTGGAAGCCTCTACCTTCCACTACTCCTAGGACCTCCATGGCCTGAACGGAGATGACTTCGCTTTGCTTTGCTTATGTAGTGATTGGTCCAGATATTTTGAATCAAAACTTCCTCCTCCCCAAAACGCTGAAAAATAAAAGTAATATGTTTATTATACACCTACGAGCAAATCAAAATGCCAAGTGTGTATGCCGAATTGATCAGTACCCGGTGCTGTGTGTTGTTGTATTACTTAAAGTATTATGCATAGGTTATGGGCCATTTCTAACATGGCTCCATCCCCTAGTGCAGCGGGTAGCATTCTTGGCTCTCGCCCCTGGTCCGATTCCCGGCCCTGGCTAGAAATTTAAGTATGGTCTTAGGGCTGGAACGGGGTATACTCAGCTTCATGAGTCAAAACTAAGATGAGTTGGGTTTGATTCCCACTTCAGCCATCCTGGAAGTGGTGTTCCTTGGTTTCCCACTTCTCCTCCAGGCGAATGCCGGGATGGTTCCTAATTTAATGCCACTGTCACTTCCTTCCCAGTCCTCACCAAGATTACATATACACACACTTCTACAGACAGCACAGAAACACTGGTTATCAGACAAACTCTACAAAAACACAAGTAGGCTACATGGGGATAAATGACCACGATGTCCAAGCCACTGGACGAAAGAACAACAACTTTCTAAAATGACGTCTCATATTCGACACTTGTTGAAGGTTCCAGCAACGATCCATTCTTGGTGTCTGACTGCCTTAATGCATCGACAGTCATAGGCCCTATGTGGAAACTCTGGTGGTAGCTGACCCATGACACATTGTACTATTTATGAAGTAAATTATTCAGAAGTACTTTCGGATCACATTTGCAGTGGCTAGACCAGTGATTGGCACGCGTCTAGGTGATTGGCATGGTTCCTGTGGGTGAGACAGGGTCGCTGCTGCCCGGGAGAGTTCGGTCTGCGGGCTGTCACACATCGTGCTCGTACTTCACTGTCGAATGCATTATGCCTAAGCTCTCTTGTAACAGTATTGGCAATGTGGATGGCTGTTCTGAAGTTAAAATCGCTGCTGAATGTATGTGAGGTTTCCGAAAATTGAGGTCACGTTCTGTGGTTTGAATCCCACATAAAAAGTAGGTTTCGTTGATTATTGAATTGAAGATAGCTTGGAAGCTATTTTCCGTGTTGCCTTATTGACAGTTAATATTATAACTTTCCGTCGGTCAACACAAACTTTTATCTTGACCGACCGAAAGTTAAAATATTAATTATTTAATTGAATATATCTCTAGTCAAAGAAATGCCACTAAAGATAATGTAGTCATTTGAGAAAGTAAACACATAGCACAATGGTAATACTGTGATATTAGTGTTTGCCATGTCTCAAATCCAAGCTTTCATTGTTGGCCAAGATAAGTTACTGTCTTTCAACACTCCTCCAGTGCTGGAAAATATGTGTGCAAATTTACAGGATGAATCGCTATCTACAATAGGACACATGAAATGAACACATAAATTACAATTTCGCACAGAAAACATCTTTAATTACTCCCTTTTTGTGTATTCTGCCTCGGAAGAGGCTATCCTGAGCTGGAGTTTACATGCGGTAGGGTGGCCTGGTCCTTTCCGCTCCTCTTTACCCTTCCCCCCCTCCGCTAACAGCACGTGATCCACCAGAACCGGCATTCCATCCAAGTTCCGACCACACCCAATGAATGCTGCTTAACTGTGGAGTTATCATGGGATCCGGTGTTTCAACATGGCCAGTCCGTTGGCTTAATTACTCTTGAGTCATAATAATTGATTTGCGTTAAATACCAATATTTTAACCATTGGGGAGCGTGATGGCGCAGTGGCTTAGCTACTCGCCTTTCAACCGGACGACCGGGGTTCGAATCCCGGTGACAGCGGGGTGGAACTTTCACCTGGAAAATCAGGTGGCCTCAGGAAGGGCATCCGGCCTTAAATCCCCGGCCAAAACCAAAATGAGCCTGGTTGGCTCCGGTGACCCCAATTAATTGGGAAAAGCCGAAGAGGAAGAAGACCAATATTTTTACCATTATATCAAGAATTACTGTAACAAGTTTCTCTTCACATGGATTATTAAGTCACGAGAAAATCCTATTAAATTTTTTGAAATTTGCATGTATGGCATTTTAGTTGTGTACTTGTCAGGTTTGTGAAAGTTACATGCTTAAAAATACTTTAGTAGCATCTATCACTATAAAAAAATCATTTTTAGCAGCAACATATTCGGATACATTGAATGCCAGTGAGATTTACCGCGCGGCCGCCATATCGGATTAAAATCTGAAAGGCTCAGTCATGGTCGGATGAGGTATTACTAAATTTTCGCTAAGTTTCTTCAAAAATGCTCCAGCCGTATGCAATTTATTAGGGTGGTAAAACACACACACATACGCACACAGACTACACACTCAGGGAAAAAAATGTGATATCATAACCTTACACTTCATAAGATGAAAATTGGCAAAAATATCGAATTATTCCGTGAAGAATTTATATAGCCACTTCCCATAAAGTCTACTAGACTGAACATCTCAAAACTCCTCCGTAAATTCAATAGATTTATCATGTGATGAACTAAATGGATTTTGGTACGAGATATCAATTGTGATAAAGGAGGCTATAGGGTAACAATTGCAAACTCAAAACTCAATATGTAATAATTACATTCATTTCAGACAATAAACATAAAAATAATATTTTGAGATAGCTGCTAGTTGTTAACTCATTTAGGGGCCTTGTGACATCGTGGTCATTGAGCCCTGAATGCTTGGGCATGTACCGGATTTGTCTGATAACCTGTGTTATTGTAGTGTCTGTAGTCTGACATACTACTCCGCAAAGTAGCGGCAACAAAGATTGACAAAAGAGTAATTTTATAGAATCAAGAATTCCTGACTGGTCGCTCGCAAATGGTTATAACCGGTCATATATTCTCGGAGGGCATTTTGATAACGTCAGATATCCCTCAGGGTAGTGTGATAGGTCCCCCGATATTTCTGGCACTTATTAATGACTTACCGAATGGGATTCGAAGTGACTGTCGATTTTTTGTGGATAATTGTGTAATATACCGAAAAATGCATAGCTCACAAGACAACGCTCAGTTACAAACTGACCTCAAGCTGGTTCATAAATGGGTGGTTGACAGCAACATGGTGATAAATACGAGTAAATATAGTCTGATGAGAATAGGGGGAAGGCATGATGTTCAATATAATATTGGCTCGGAAATACAGTACTTGTAGAAGAAGACTCATGCAAATACTTAGGCAACATGTAAGGAATGATATGAAATGGAGTACCCATGTGGGTTGTGTCGTCTCCAAAGCGTTCAAGTCACTTCATTTAGTAATAAACGTATTAAAAGGCTATATGGATATTTGGCCCTAGTGGCCAATCTTGGAATGCGGCTCAGTGGTTTGGGACCCACTTCAGGTAGGGCTCATCAATGAGATGGAGATGGTACAAAGGAAGGCTGATAGGTTTGTGCTCAACGATTTTTACCCTGGAAGTAGTGTACCGCGAATGAAGGAAGAACTAGGGTGGGAATCTCCGGAAAATAGAAGGTCGAAATACAGACTAAACCCTATATTTAACACTTAACACTAATCAGCCAACATGGGGAGAACTAAGCAATTGTCTGGGAAATCCCACTATCTGAGCAGGGAAGATCATCCACAAAATGTTGAAGGCCAACCGCAGCGTAAAAATTATAGGAACTATTCTTTCATCAATCATGGTATTGATAATTGGAACTCGTTACCTGGCACAGCCTTAGAGCCTTTTCCCAAATATTTTGACGTGTTTAAGAGAAGACTGAAATTTTGTTTTAATGCTAAGATGCAATTACTATAGTTCTCAAATCGCGACTTGTCTACATTGTGTTTGATACCACTTTTGGTAATTTTCTGTAACAGTGCTATTTGCCACCGGGGAATCACCCCCATTTGCAAATAAAGTTATTGAATGAATGAGTAGTGTGTGTGTGTTTGTAATTTAGACTGCGATTTAGATTGAGGCGGCCCTGGCCTTAAGTCAGGAAACAACCCGGCATTTGCCTGGAGTAGGAGTAGGACTCCATGGAAAACCACTTACAAGATGGCTGAGGTGGGAATTTAATCCACCTCTTCTCAGTTTTGCCTTACAAGGGCGAGTGAACCCCACTCCAGCCCTCAGAGCCGAATTCAATTTCTTGGCAGAGCCTTAAATCTGGACCACTGGGGTGACAGTCAAGAATGCCAGCCGGTACACCATGAAGTTGTCTTTCAAGATAGAAAATTGCTCTCCCTCAAGCAATAGTGCTTGTCCTGTCCCAAGCAAAAGCCAATATCGGTGATCAAGATGACCCACATCAACGCAACTCCAGCAATGGAAAACATGTGACACTATCTGCAACAAACACTAAAGAATAATTATGTACCGCAATCTTTAGCTCATAGTACTGATCTATCAACATTCACAAAGACCGGTTCAATAGATCATCAATAAAGGATGGTCCTATTCAGAAATTAACATGATTTATTATTTACGATGCCTACATTAGAAAATTGGAGTAGATGGATATAATGTTCCACAGAATGAAACAGACTTATAACGAGCTTGAGAAATTTGCCCATTGCCTAATAGGAATAACTTCATACCTTAAGTAAGGTATATAATATCAGTGTAATGAATATGTAGTACATGGGTAGATTAATAAGTTGATTTTGAGGATATTTAAATTAATTTCAGTAACCGGTGACAATACAAGGAGAAGTGGGCAAGTTACTTGACTTTTTCAAACCCAGATTGGGAATCGAACGAACAAAATAAATAATCTTCGCAAAAGCGAATGGAACCCATATAGTTATGTACTAGGAGATACAATTCAATTCGATAGCTTGAACAGGATACGAGATATATATTTTTTGTCATTTAACATGGGCTTCATCTTGAATCATTTTAAATAATATAATAATAGTAAAAGATGATATTTTTGCGTACAAGTAAAGATTTTCAGTGCCAAATTTCACTGCTCCCCGATGATTAGATCGCCAGGAAAGTTATTTCAAACAGTTTAAATTTTCTTTGCTGCCATGTTCCTTTTGTGTTTATTAAAGGTTTGGAAGTTACTTACATATATGTACATACATAGTAGACCTCTATCTCCAAACAAAATTTCCGTTCGTTTGATATAAGGAGAACCGATGAAATATTTCGTGTGCCTGCCATGTTGGATTATCTTAAATGTAGGCCATGGGGTACTGTATCAGTAGATTAATACATTTCACAAACTAATGTTTCACTTTGATCTCTTGTTTAGGATACAAGAAATAAAATAATTTTTCAAACATTTGTACAGCTGCCAAATTAAATTATTCGAAACATTTGAATTACATTTGGCACCAATATATTATGTTATAAATAAAGATTAACTGTGTTAAATAGTTCGGCTATGCTGCACAGTGATTATACATTTCCGCATGCTCCTGCCAGTCTCTAGCCTGTCTTAATTGTGTGTACAATGTACATCGTAAACAATATGAATAATTCAGCGAAGGGAAGTGTGAGAAAAACGCTAACTGCAAGAGAAAATAAGAGCATGGCTTACAAGAGGCTCGGAAATCATATCATACAGAAAGTAGAAAATAAATACCCACTATGATCACATTGAACAATGAGGTTACTGCTTACATCTATAGATTACTACTTATAAACTGGGTATTCTTTACAAATTCTGTGCACCTGTCTCCAATATTGCACGTCAATTTCACAACTTTTGCAAACGTTGTATGCTGAAAATGAAAAAAATACAAAAAAGTTCACGAAGGGATTAATTCAATATTCCTGTGAATTACAGACCAAATAGAAAGAATACAGAAGAAAGCCACTGACAGAGAGTGTCAGTATATGCTGTACCTGATGGCAAGGGTAAACATATAAGATTGTAAACGAACGTCCATGGATATATTCACTTTTAACAAGAAGAAGAATATTGGCCAAAACAAAAAACAAGTAGAATGGTGACACAGTATACCATGATGCTAGAGGATGTTCTCAGATCGTGACCTACGCCTGATCGGAGAAAATATACATTCAATACAAAGAGACATTGAACACTATTCCTGAAAGATGACTAACAAACAGTATCTATCTCCAGACCTAATCATTGACAGGTTTTATGAGACATTAAAAGATAAAAATCCAGAAAGCAGCGTGCATAGGTTATATTATAAAAAGTATGTTTGCGTCACTTTCCACAATTGAGCTATCGACGACTTAGGACAGACAAACATAAGAAATGTGATCTTTATAACTTGCAGAATAAATCAAGCTCATCAAGTGTGAACATCTGGCCCACTGTGCTTGAATAGGATACTATAACGGTCAAGTACTCATAACCTTAAGTATAAATCAGTGTGCCTGCTCTAATTTTATTAGCCTATACTGTAAGTTGTGTAGCTTAGCTGTAGATCACAAACATATAATAAAATGCCATAGAATAGACTAACCTTTTCGAATAACAAGATTCACTGCGAATAATAAATACCACTATTTACAAGGCAAGCTATACAAAGTATAGCTATATATACATACTAGCAGTAGTGCCCGGCTTCTCCCGGTGGATTTATTTGTTTTTGAATGATAATTAATACTATTACAGAACTGGCACATGATACTTAAACTAACAGAAAAGAAATACAAAATTACAACTTTGTTTCGTTTATTCAAATAAATTATAAATAATTTGGTTTTTTTTTATTTCAATTGGAAATTTTTCAAAACCCTCATCAGTCAAAACTTCACTCTTATATACTTCACTTGGCGTTAAAACCTTACTTATTTTCGCTTCATTCACCATGGATGTTAATTATCTGTAAGCAAGAATATAAGAAAACAACACTTCAAAATCTCACACGTGCGGGAAGTCAGACGGCAACATATTCAATTAATTCTTATTATTGAATCCAATTAAACACTTCGATATATCAAGAGAGAGAGAATGATTCCAGCGTCGTCTTGCTTACAATAGTGATAGCTCTGCCTGCCTGGAAATAATAATTTGCAAATATTATAAAAACGGGGCCAGTATATCGCTCCCTTACACTACGAAGGTTAATTTAAGAAAAGTCCAATGCACAGCTTCTATGATTTACGAAATATACGCTACAGAATTTGATGGCATTGATTCATGATTATTGTAATTACCTAATATACGAATCGTCTCTTCTAAAGCTTGAATAGGGTACGTGAAATAAAGAAAAGTAAGGTTTTAAAATTTCGAACTGATGTCATATTGAATTTTTGAAAACATTTGAACTTGAGATGTCTCAAAACTAAACTCAGAATAAAGATTCGCTGTTCTTAGCATCACTGCTCTCGGGTGATTAGACCGCAAGGAAAATCATTTCAAATATTTCAAAATCACTTGACCGCCATCTTGTTTTCTGTTTCTCAGGATTTCGAAGGACATATGTATGTATTTAGTTAATAGTCCTCTAGCACCATACAAAAATTCAGTTTGATTTCTTAACATTGTGAACTAGTGAAATATATTGTATGGTCGCCTTGTTAGTTTGTTTCATATACAGGATGTAATTGATATAATGGAAGTCCATTACACTGGTGATACATGAGACTGTTCTAAGCAAATATCTTCATGAAATTTAGTCGTAACTTAATTAGTGTAGGTGGAATTAAATCACAGAAATCGTCGGTCAATGTCTTGGAAAAGGGCTTTGACTGCGTTCCCCTCAGCAGCACAGCTGACTTCTCCCCGTCGCCCTTCCCTCCAACGCTAAGGAATGTTGACAAGAGTCTGAAGTTGAGTGACCTCCTCGTCTTATCTGCCAATGGCATTGAAATACACGAACCGAGCCTATGAACAGCTGATTCACACCTTCATGGGGAGTGGCTACATGACTACTGTCGACCAAAATATTATGTTCACTCGAGTTTGATGGTGTTTTGTGAAATAACCAATAAGCCTACATAAAATCCAATGACATCATCATTTTCGTCGTTCTATTTTACGTTAGTTCATGTAGGTTTGGAATTTTTGGTTTATATTTTAACATTTTTTATCGCAGTTGGTACTCAAAATTGCCAGTTTTTAAGCGTGTTTCAACCATGCGTCACATTTAAGAATTAATATCTCAAAAACCCTTCAACAGATCGAATTCAAATTTTAACACTATATACAATGGAATGTTTTATAACTGATTTATTAATGTCAAAATTTTGTGTGTCCAGAAAACAAAGTTGTTATCATTTTTGTAAGGTAACTTTTTCTCGGCTCGAAGTGGTTGGAAAATTGCGTTCTTGGTTGCGTTGTAATCCTTTCACATCAAGAGGTTATGCTGTATGACTGTGAAATACGTAAATTAATTCACTTATTTTATATCGGTTTGTATTTGTTCAGGAAAATAAGACATGGTTCCGCAGCTAGCCGATACGCGTAAAGCTGTACAGCGTTGCCGAGATGCGTCATAGCGCGCTTTGCTCGGAATTGTAGGGGCATCTTTGTTCAAGTAAATGGTATTAAGAGGTCGTGAAAAGCATTTCCCATCAGATTTTTTCATGAGGGCTTTGGACTTCCATAGAAGCTATAATTTGTTTTTCATTTTTAGATTATTGTTAAGTTGTAATTGTACAGATTTTCCTGGCGGCTGGCTACTTAAACAGTCGAGTTTTGCTCTGAATACTATCGAGCAGTTAAAGCATCTGTATGTTTTCCTCTGAGAAACTTTTACGACCATTTAAATCCCTAACATGGCTGTTAGATCGAGAGGTATAAAGCATCGACGTGCACGCTACTGTCGACTAATACGGTATATTATGTGCACTTGAGTTTGGAAGTTGTTTATGAGTCAGCCAATAGGCCTACAGATAATTCAATAGCAATATAATTTTCCTCGTTCTATTTAACGTAATAATAATAATAATAATACCGGTAATAATAATAGTAAAAACTAAACTTACGTGGCACTACAGCCCATGAAGGGCCTAGGTCTACCAAGCGACCGCTGCCCAGCATTTGGCCTGCGGATTATGGGGTGGCGCGTGGTCAGCGCGTCGGCTTCCCTCAGCCATTAATCTTCGTTTCCAAGACTCCGCTGCCGCACTGTCCGAGAGCTACTCAATTGTCCTCACGAAGCTGAGTGCACCCCGTTCCAGCCCTCACGTTAGTTTCTAAATTCCCTGAAGGAGCCGGGAATCGTACCCGGGGTCCCAGATGCGAAGCAGACGCGCTACCCTAATACCACGGGGCTGGCAATAATAATTGGTTTTACATCCCTTTTAATACCGGGTGAGTTAGCCGTGGTTGTTACGGCATGGCTGCAGGCAGTCGCTCACATCCGGGAGGCGAGGAGGATCGAATCCCCCGCCGGCAACCTTGAAGATGGTTTTCTGTGGTTTCCCAACTTCCTTCGAGGCAAATGCCGGGGTTGGTCCATAACTATAGGCCACAGCCACTACGTTCCAATTCCTAGTACTTACAATCACTCTTTCCTCCACAGACAACACTCCACGGGCGACGGTACTTGTAGCTCACCCCATGGGTGACCGCATAGAAGCAGCTACTAACTCGGGCGAGCCGAAGATGTCCTCGGACACTCCCTGCACTAAAATCCATACGCTAAAATAAAAATAGACTTTCAATTACTGTGGCTTTTAGAGACGGAGGGTTACCTGAATTTTCCCCCGAAGGGAATCTTTAACGTATTTAAACACAAATTGTGCTAAATGTTCCGGCATAACTCAACAAAATGACAGTGTTTCTCCCCGGTGTGCAATTGGGCTCTTCAGTTGGTTAATGCACACCTCACCAAGACACTGTTTAGTACACACTGGGAAGGCCATTGCAAGACGTATTTGATACATGTGTATCCACGTCACGAGCAAAGCCAGTGCACTATGAGAGTCGAAACTCAACTCCAAAGCAATTATAACCTTACCTTGGCATTGAATATATAATTTTCCAAAGAAAAATATGTATTGTCCGATGAGCCATTATATATTTAAACACAAATTGTGCTAAATGTTCCGGCATAACTCAACAAAATGACAGTGTTTCGCCCCGGTGTGCAATTGGGCTCTTCAGTTGGTTAATGCACACCTCACCAAGACACTGTCTAGTACACACTGGGAAGGCCATTGCAAGACGTATTTGATACATGTGTATCCACGTCACGAGCAAAGCCAGTGCACTATGGGAGTCGAAACTCCACTCCAAAGCAATTATAACCTTACCTTGGGATTGAATATATAATTATCCAAAGAAAAATATGTATTGTCCGTTGAGCCATTATATATTTAAACACAAATTGTGCTAAATGTTCCGGCATAACTCAACAAAATGACAGTGTTTCGCCCCGGTGTGCAATTGGGCTCTTCAGTTGGTTAACGCACACCTCACCAAGACACTGTCTATATAATGGCTCAACGGACAATACATATTTTTCTTTGGAAAATTATATATTCAATGCCAAGGTAAAGTTATAATTGCTTTGGAGTGGAGTTTCGACTCCCATAGTGCACTGGCTTTGCTCGTGACGTGGATACACATGTATCAAATACGTCTTGCAATGGCCTTCCCAGTGTGTACTAGACAGTGTCTTGGTGAGGTGTGCATTAACCAACTGAAGAGCCCAATTGCACACTGGGGCGAAACACTGTCATTTTGTTGAGTTATGCCGGAACATTTAGCACAATTTGTGTTTAAATATATAATGGCTCAACGGACAATACATATTTTTCTTTGGAAAATTATATATTCAATGGCAAGGTAAGGTTATAATTGCTTTGTAGTGGAGTTTCGACTCCAATAGTGCACTGGCTTTGCTCGTGACGTGGATACACATGTATCAAATACGTCTTGCAATGGCCTTCCCAGTGTGTACTAGACAGTGTCTTGGTGAGGTGTGCATTAACCAACTGAAGAGCCCAATTGCACACCGGGGCGAAACACTGTCATTTTGTTGAGTTATGCCGGAACATTTAGCACAATTTGTGTTTAAATATATAATGGCTCAACGGACAATACATATTTTTCTTTGGAAAATTATATAATCTTTAACGTGTCATTAAAACTGACACCGCTTCGGCTTATTTAATCATGCTGAAATACCAACTGACTGCGCCAGGATTCGATCCTGAAACCTTGAGCACAGCAGGCGAGAAAGTTTGTTAGGTCATAAATGTGTGGATATCAGTTTTTATTGAAGCAAACGGTGTTGGTAGATGTGGTAGATCGTGGTACATGCAATGCTTCCTGTTTACTTCCGAGCCTGACCTCACCCCTGCAACCTACTGGCCTTTCCACATATGAGTCAATAGGTATTCGATGTGACGAAGTAAAGTAAAATTAAATGTTCCGTCTTCTTATAAAATCAGTTCTTTCTTGTTTAGTGTTGTAAGAGCAGATTCCGGCCAGATGCCTCCAAGATCTGCATTTACTGTATTTGAGCTTCAGATGATCGTGAGTGCCGTTTTTTTTTATTTTTACTTTTTTACATTAGAGGCCGAGAAGCTAGATGAAAAGCGGTTTCCTATTTATCAACGAACAGCTGATTGTCTTGGAATAACACTTCGGTCTGTGAAACATGCAGTGAAGAAGAATAAATAAAATGACATTTATAAAAACATAAGAATCTCCTGCGGCTAAGAAGAGACGACTGTCAGGACGACAGATCAATTTACTATTGGAATTATTGTCTGGCTGCGTGGCTCAGGGGTAACGTTCTCGCTTGCTGAGCCCAAGGTTGCAGGTTCGAAACCTGGCGCAGTCAGCTGGCATTTGAGGGTGCGCAAATGCGAGGGAGCCGTGTCAGTAGATTTACTGGCACGTTAAAGATCCCCTTCGGGGCAAAATTCCGGCACCCCGGCGTCTCTAAAAGCCAGTGCAGTTAAAAGGGACGTAAAACCAATAACATTATTTTTATTATTGGAATTATTAGACGTACCATTCACAGCTTATTTTTGGAGAAGGTGTTCCCAACAATTTCAAAAATAAAAGAGAGACTCTAGTATTCTATGACAGACTTTCCAGAAATGTCCTTTGTAAAACTTTGGCAAATTGTATACAGCATCGGATTTTGATTTGAAAAACTGAATAAAATACCTGTTCTTATGGAATCATTATCGATCGCAGCCTCTAGACACGCGTTGAATTGTAAGGTGACTTAAACCAATGTGTGAGAATATGTCTACGCCTAATTATTCCCGTTTTCAACGGGATTGGGGATGAGATGCGATGAAAGGCTATGTGGCGGTTGGTTTTACGGCCGGATGCACGTTCCGAAGGCAATCTCATATGTAAAGAAATGATATGAATGACACTGGGCAAGGATGTGGAAGGAAGTGGCCGTGGCCTATCAGACGAAACTATCCCAGCATTTGCTTGGAGCTGAAAATGGGGAAACCACGGGAAACATTGCAAGGACGGCCGACGGTGGGGCTCAAAGCAAAGTCTACCGAGTCCGCAGATAGCTTGTCCCCATGGCCTAGTGCTGTGCGTTAGCGAGTTTAGCTACCACTGTTAGTGACTTAAACCAATATATATATATATATAGTCAAGGCGCGCTATGACGCATCTCGGCAACGCTGTACAGCTTTACCCGTATCGGCTAGCTGCGGAACCATGTCTTATTTTCCGGTACAAATACAGACCGATATAAAAGAAAAGAATTAGTTTACGTTTAGTGAACCCGCTGAGCTATGGTTCATGTGATATTTTTTATGACAGAACATTTATGATGGGATGTTGTACCTTTGAACACACCCAGGAAGCCACGTGGAGCTGAGAGCTCACGCGATACTCTTTGAAGTAGCGTTGAATCGCACTTTTGACTTTGGTGAAAACTGCTAATTATTTATCTGAGGTCTTATTTATTAATTTTATTCTTTCTCAAGACTCACAATATTCCATTTCGTCATGCTGCATTATTAAAACATTTTTGAGAATGTTATTTTAGCTTAAGGTAAGGTAATACCCTTGCAGATACGCAAATAGGAACGTAAGTAGTCGCTCAACGACTTCGGTTTGACGACCTACTTCCTTGAGACACCCAGTGCCTTGCACTACGTCTGGAGAATCCGCCCAGTATAGGCGTGTAATTGTTTTGTCCTGTAAGACATAGAAGTATATCCGCTTGTTAGCGTTGAATTGGTTATCAGGTGCCATCGTGCACTGGCATATTGTAAAATACTGTCATTTATGCACAGTGAGCCAAAGAAACATATTGAAGATAATTATTGGCAAGTTTTTTTTAGCGTATGGCTTTTAGTGCCGGGAGTGTCCGAGGACATGTTCGGCTCGCCAGTTTTGTAGCTGCTTCGAGACGGACACCCAATGGGTGAGCTACAAGTACCGTTGGGGAGGAAAGTTGGAAGGGAGGGTCGAGGAGTTGGAAGGTAGCGGCTGTGGCCTATAGTTAAGGACCAACCCCGGCATTTGCCTGGAAGGAAGATGGGAAACCACACAAGACCATCTTCAAGGTTGCCCGCGGGGGGATTCGAACCTCCTCGCCTCCCGGATGTGAGCGACTGCCAACAGTCATGCCGCAACGACCTCGGCTAACTCACCCTATTGGCAAGTATTAGTGAATTATATAATTTTACCGGAACACCACATTTTAGTACCCACGTGTTTGTGGAGGGCCAAATGCCTTGTGGAAAATATACAGGTAAATGTGTTGCAACTACTTCAAATAAGTGTGATTATAATTGTGTAACATATTTGGATTGCCAGAGTGAAGTTTTTATTTCCAAAACGACGTACATTTTACCGATGCTGCATGATAGAAAAGTAGCGTCATTAGCACGTGCAGAATCATAGAGCAGTGCTAGCTCACGTATCTATTCACATCCACGAAATTAAGGCTGTGTTATCAATTACTAACAAAGCCTACAATACTTACGACGAACATTATATTTTCGGAAAGTGAAAGAACGAATTTCATAATTTATTTCACCGTCAACGTGACCAGACTATTCCACACCATGCTTGAATCAGTCATCATGGGCTAATACCATCCTGGTATGAGGGTGATGTTTCTACGAGAACTAGCATGATGGTGAAGCTTGCAGAACCAAGGACGAGAAGGAAGGAATCCAAGATGCCATCTCCAGGCATATCCAGCATATTCACGGAGTTGTCGACAGGGACGAATCGAACCCTGGTCTTTGGAGGAGTCCAGATGGGAATCCTGATGAGGATAATACCGTTCCAGAGATCCAGAGAGGAATTTGTACAACCCTGGTTATTGAATAGAGGGCTGAGTGATAGCTTCTCCATGTCGTTAGTTTTTGAACATCCCTTTTCGTGTTCTAGTTCTGGTGGTATATTAGATTTAATGTAGTTTGTGAATCAACCACACTCTGTGTCAGCCATTTTTCTAGGTAGGGATTGTATCTAGTTTAATTTAATGTCATTTATTTCAGTATAGTGAGACAACCTTGGGTCTAACATTTTGGTTAACCCCGGTGCAGCTTGATGAACGTCGTAGAACGTCAAAGCCTATATTTTGCTAGATGTGACCGTAGTCATTCGAGGCTATTTTGTCCAACCCTGTTTGGGGTGATTTTTCAAGTCTTTGCTGACTTTAGTTATGACAATCAGATGTCATGGTTATTTCTTTAACTGCATTATTTGCAGCCAGTTTTGATACACCCCTGACTTTCGTTAGAACAGTCGTATCAGTTAGGCAATCGACTGTAATTGCCAGTTTTGTAAATGCATTATATTTTCATTTTGAATAAGCTCAGAAGCTATTCTTGGTCAAGTTTGAACCTAACAATTAGAAGGAATGTTTCGTTGCCTAGCATCGAACTCAGTAAGACACGTTTTTACATGATGTTGTACTAGCAACTACTGAATTGTATTTTGAGAGCAAAGAGCTCCAGTAATTGTAAGATTACTATCATTTAGACGTCTTTGGTAGAAAGATGGAATTATATTATTCTATTCAGATTTATTGCGTGTTTTTTATACACGGACTCTTTAGAGGTTCATAACCTATGGTAAAGTTTTTTTTATGAACAGGCCAGATGTATAGTTTTATTTGGATTAAATCGCCGGCCTTGAATAATGTGTGTTTTGTGTCGACCGAACGCAGGAATGTGGTAGCCTGCTGGTGACATAAACTGGGTTTGTAATCCAGTGCCCTTGAGAGCACGCTTCATTTGTTTGTGAAACAGGACTACTTTAACAAGAGACAGAATGCAATTGTATTCGCTCTTTCTTTCATTGCAACTTAGCTTATGTAACCCAGTTTTCAACCCTGTCTCAGATCACATGTTTTATAGATTGCTTTTTGTTAGTTGAGCGCACTTCTATGTACCGTTTTAACGTGTACAATTAGGTCAGGTTTTCTATAGTGAGTTGCAGGCGACCCTGTTAAATGCAGGAATTTATTGTATGAAGGTACTTGTGATTACCTTGTCCGGGAGGGTTCCCGTTGACTAGATGTTTTTGGAAGATGAATGTTGTGGACAGGCCTATCCCAGAGTTATTGTATGCGAGCTTTGCGCGGCTGGTAACCCGTGTTATTGTGTGTCCGAGTTGTTATTGCTCGTTGATCTTATTCCGACTGTTGAGTCGAGGCTTTTTGGTGGAGAATGATCTCAGTGTAGACACTCCGTGCCCGAGCTATTGTCAGTATTATTCGCCATAAACCAACGATAAACCTAAACCAACATCTTAGTAATAAAACGCATAACTTTGGTAAAACAAAAGCTAACTAATGAATTCTTTCTATCTAACTTTGTTCTGTTGCATTTTGGAACTGTTGACATAGCCGTGCAGTTGAAGGTAATTTCCTTGTGTGGAAATGACTAGGACAGTTGACACTTTTGTAGCGACCTGAAGCATGCGCGAACCTAGAGTTCGTAGCTTGTGGAGCTCAGGCCATGCGATGTCAGACGTGGTCACAACTACGCATTCGTCACCGTAATTACACACATTAGATGACTATGGCTTACAAAGAGTAAACCAAGGTGTAGGCAGGAATTTAATAAAGATTTGTGTCTATTTCATTACTTATTTATGATGTATAAGTGTGTAAATCCTACATGTTACCTTATTGTGTGCTGATAGCACGTAGTTATTAAGAATCATTAAATGTTTTTCATGGCTGTACATTAGATTTGTTGTTATTGTTTTCTGTTACGGACGTCATCGCCGTAAATTTTGTTATTAACTGTTAGGACTTAGCTAGATGATTAACGATAAATGTAAATGTGGAGATGGTATCATCCTAACTTAGATTTGTTTTGCTACCCTGTTAAATGTTCATTAGTTTGCGGACTAGCCGATTATAA
The DNA here is from genome assembly GCA_946902985.2 of Meconema thalassinum. Classification (NCBI taxonomy): domain Eukaryota; kingdom Metazoa; phylum Arthropoda; class Insecta; order Orthoptera; family Tettigoniidae; genus Meconema; species Meconema thalassinum. The sequence continues at coordinate 1,096,574,623 of OX336389.2, read as the reverse complement.
CCCTCCGAACTAGGCTAGGGGCTTGTGAATTTTAATAAATTTTCACGGTGTTTTACTTAAGTCTGGATGTTTAATTTCTCAGTCTAGTTTTAAGGTGAACCCTTCCTTAAGCAGTCTATGACCATCGTCACCATGTACCACGTTCCCCGTGGACTACAGTGTCTCGTGCCGCTTACCCTATTAGGAAGTTCACCTGATCCTCACGGTAATTTTATTCGACTTATGGGATGTTAGAAAAGTAATCGTGGTTGTTGACTCGACTAACGGTCTCATAAAATGCCACACAACGTTGTGGGCGGACTTGGTCCATAAAATGGCGCCCAACTCATGTGCCGAAGTTAACGTGGTGACCGTCAGTACCATGTTATTTTGGAGGATCTTACTGTTGATTAATGGTAAATTGACAGGACTGGGACGAACTTAGAAAGTCGTACTGCAGATCAATTGACCGCATGGCATTCATGTTTGATAGAAGTCCATGGGGTGAGGCTTTAGTGTTAGATAAATGATGGATAGGGTTTTCTTTGATGATGCCTCATCCTGAGTAAATGTAATACTTTGCTTTGCTCGTCGTTGTCTTTGTAAATGTAGAAGCACTTAGTTTGCATACTCCAGCTGTACTCGTGATATTTATATAAATGAAACAAGCTTTATACCACCAAGTAACTAATCATAGCTGTAAGTTCTAGTAGAAATTGATCCCTCACTTTCTCATATATATTTCTTGTCAAATGGATGAGGAAACGATTCGTCGCGTGTTTGGAGAGATGATGGCAGGTGTGAATGCCAATCTCCAACAGATTACTGCTGACTTAGGTCAGAACACTCAGGCTGTCAACGAAGTAAGACAGGAAGTTCACAATGTTAGTGCTCATGTAGACCAAGTAAGACAGGACTTGGAAGTAAACACACAATCTATAAACAATGTTAGTGGTAATGTAGACCAAGTAAGACAGGACGTTCACAATGTTAGACTAGATTTAGAGATAAATACTCAATCTGTTAATAATGTCAGAACTGATTTAACCCAAGTCAGGGCTGATATGGACGCATTTAGGGTCGAAGCCAGAAATGATCTCGCGGCAGGTTTAGCGGCAGTTAGGGTTGATGTCATACGACACCATCAAGAGGCTAACCAGCGTGTAGATTTCCTAACAGACCAAATGAATAGAGCTAGGGAGGATATGCAAAACCGACTGGAGGAGCACACGGCTCAAAGTCAAACCACCACAAATAGAGTCCAGATAGACATGAAAGCTGACCTGGAACACACTCGGGAAGAATTCGGGACTCGATTGACGCACGTCGAGGGATTCATGGACACTGTAAAAAAGGACATGACAACCATGAATGTCGGATTAGTTCTCACGAGAGGAGCCGCAAATGCTGTGAACAACAATGTTAGGACGATCGTTGACGGCATGTTAGAGGTCAGAGACGAACTGAACGTTAACAGGAGAAACATTTCTGAACTAACGGAAACCGTAGCACGCCTACGCGAAACAGTGAATGTTCATCATGAGGAACATAACATTGACCTCATGTTATTAAGAGGGGACCTCAACGAACATAAGACCATAGTAGAGGCTAAGGTAGCCGAGGTCAAAGACAACATGTCAAGAGTCGAGGGAGAGATCGATTCTTTACAAAAGCGATTTGAGGAGGTCACAGTAAACGAAAGGTTAGACCTTAGCCATAATCTCAGAACGGCCATACGCGAGGTAGACGCGAACCTCAAGGGAAAGGTCGATAGAATCGAATTACAATTGAATGACTTAGGCAACAAAGTCGCGGCCAGAACTATTCAAGGACTTGAAGGCATAGAAAGACGTCTAGACAGACTCGAAACGACTCCTAGGGAGAGACACTTACACTCACAAATGGGAGAATCTCAGGAAACACCCGTTTCTCAATCTGAAGGAATGATGCCAACCCATTTTCAGCCCAGCGCACCTACAGAACCACAACCATTACAATTAATTGGTTCAGCGCCGAGCCAGGTTTTGAACTTTAACGCCCATCCTTTTCGACCAGCACCAAGTCAACCTAATAATGAGATAAATACACCTACGCATGACTATACCCAGAACACATTTAGACCCGCGCATACGCGGGGAAATGTGACGATAATACGTTTGAGAGAGGAGCAACCAGCTCGCTTCTCCGGAACTGGAAGTGGTGTTACTTCAGTGGAATTTCTGGCCAATGTCGAAAGCTATCTGAGAGATACGATGGTAACTCCAAAGAGGGATCTCAGAGTCATAGAACGTTTGCTTGAGGGGCAAGCCAGTACCTGGTCTAGAGCATTTAGATACTCGTTTACAGGCTACCAGGACTTTAAGGAAGCATTACTAAGGACGTATTGGTCGAGTGACATTCAACAGAGCATCCGAACTGAAATGTATACTCGTAGATACAGCTCGAATACGCCTACTCGTTATGCGAACTACTTCGCTATACAGCTTGCGAAGCTTCGTTGTCTTCAGCCTCCGTTGTCTGAACAAGATTTAGTTAACACCATTGTTTGGCAGTACCCTGCGGACGTACAACGTGTGTTGATCGCTGCAGGGGCATCCACGTTTCAACAATGTGACCAGATTCTGCGACGCTTGGATGCGAACACGGAACAGTTCCCGACACACCGTCAGCAGAAGGCTGACAGGTGAGAGGAAAGACACATAAACTTGACCACTGTGGATAAAGTAAGCCGGACTCCGCAACAAACGCAAACACAAGAGAGTTCTGGGCATCGTGATGATAACTACAACTATCGTAGGAGGGAATGGAACAACGCTCCATACGCTCGTGATCAACAAGATGACCGTCGTAGTCATTGGAATTGGAGATTCGACCGAGGGACGAATGATAACCAACGTCACGAAAATTACCACCGCGGGAATAACGGAAGAAACCAACAGCACGGAAGTATCCGAAGGGACTATCGATACGCTAGAGGATATAACCGAGATCGAGACCCTAGATACCAGCCAGACAGAGATTGGAAAGGAAGAGCACGGGAGAGCCGTGAGTACCTCCAACAACTAAGAGAGCTGCAAATCCAAGAAGAGCGAGAACGGAGCCCAACTTCGAGGGAAAACAGAAATTCGGCGCAGGAGACGGAGCACAACCAGCCCAGTACTTCTCGCCAGGATAATTAAAAAAACGCCGAAAAATTAACAGATTCTTGTCAGGTTGAGCACCGAGTAACTGCTACCATATTACTCTGGGAGCCAATCCAAGAAGACTTGTTGGACGAACGACGAACGACGAACCACAATTATGAGTTGACCCGCCTGCCCAAGATAGTAGCCACTTTGAACGAAGTCAACGTAGTTATTCTAATTGATACTGGGGCAATGATTAGTGTTATTTCCGCCGATTGCCATGCCAGATTAAAGGCCAACTCTGAGGTGACAGAGCTGCCTGTTTCAGCTGTAAGAGTCAGAGGTGTCATACCTGACCGGGTTGTCACGTGCGAAATCCAGATTCTTTGTACTCTGAAGATTTCAAATTACGTGTATTTGCACGAATTTCTTGTAATGAAAGGCTTGCATCATACGCCATACTAGGCGCAGACTTCATTAGAAAATATGATGGTATCATTGACATGGGCCGTAACACTGTGAAGTTCAAGCCGAACGAACCCATTCAGATGAACCTAATTGAAGAAGAACCGGAATTCCTATCCGAAGTCGACGTAGTCGAAAACTTGAATGGCAAGGAAATTGACGAGACACTCGATGCCGACGAAGAGGCAGAATCATTATCAGCACCCACACGAGAGAATCTTGATATAATATTGAACGAATACAGGGACATATTCGACACCACACCTGGTGAGATATTAGACTACGAATACGACCTTGTGCTACTGGATGATTCCCAATTCCAGAAGAAAATTTACCCGATTGCTGAGAAACATCGTGAAGAAGCTGCTATGAGGATCCATGAGATGGAAGCAGCAGGCACAATCAAGAAATCACCGACTCCTTTCTTGAATCCCATAACGCCTGTGGTTAAGGTAGATGGAAGCTTGAGACTTTGTCTTGATGCCAGAGCCTTAAATGAACGCCTAGCTCCTGAGCACGACAGACCGCCCAAGATTAGGGACATTCTCAGGAAGTTCAAAGGAAAAAGGATATTTTCGTCATTGGACTTGGTCCAGTCTTATTACCATACCAGATTATCTGAGCATACTCAGAAATATACTGGATTCCTGTTTGATCAGACTACTTATGTCTTTCGAAAACTACCATTTGGATTGAAAAATGCCGGAGCCGCATTAATCAGAGCACTTGATGCCAAGCTGACTCCTGAAGTGAAGCAGAAGGTAATATGTTATGTGGATGACATAATCATAGCTTCAGAAACAGAAGAAGAGCATTTAAAGACATTGCGCCTTGTTTTTGAGAATCTTCGACAGGCGAATTTTAAGGTCAAATTTGACAAGTGTCGATTCTTTCAGAAAGAAGTGAAATTCGTAGGACACATAATCAATGGAGAAGGATACAGACCAAATCCGGCAAAGATTAGAACTGTTGCTGCATTTCCAACGCCAACCCGTGTGAAACACGTGAGACAATTCTTAGGAATTCTCCAATTCTTTGCTGCTCATTATGAGAAGTATTCCGAGACTGTCGCACCTCTGCAAGGATTACTGAAAAAGAACTGCAGGTGGAACTGGAATGATGAATGCGAGATAGCTTTCAGGAGAGCTAAACAGATGCTAGTGGACTCAATTCAGTTAGAATATCCAGATTATTCACGGAACTTTATTCTAGAAACTGATGCATCTGCCATTGGTATAGGAGCCATTTTACTGCAGGAGGATGATGAGAAGAAACGTCATTACATCGCTTTCTTAAGCCGACGTTTAAGAGCACATGAATCTCACTACTTCACGACCGAGATAGAAGCACTTGCAATAGTTTACGCACTTGAATACTGGCAGAAACTTCTGTTAGGCCAGAGGATTATTGTGAGGACCGATCACCATGCACTGACCTTCATCTTAAGAACAAGACTGGCAAGCGACAGGATCACACGTTGGACGCTGTTTCTCCAACAGTTCGATTTGGAAATAGTTTATCGACCAGGCAGGGAGAATGTGTTGGCCGACATCCTCAGCCGGAATCCTGAAGCTACTGTTAATGCCATAGACATCGAGTGAGAATGCGAGGAACACCTTCGCCGACTTCGTTATCTATCCGAAGGACAGCGACGTGAGGAGGAACTCAGGCACATTATCCGTTTCCTGGAACGAAGAATGGATCCACAGGATGTTCATTATGCGAGAATTGCTGCTGTTGCAGATAATTACTTGATTTATCATCGTGTATTATACAAGTTTGTGGACGAGGACCACACTCAACTGCGTGCAGTTATTCCTAGGAGATACCAAGAATCTGTTATTCTTATGGTTCATCTATCCATTGGTCATGGTGGAACAGACAAAACCATTGCAACCATCAAGGAATCTTTTACATGGAAAGGGTTAGGAGCCACCGTTAGACAGTGTTTACGTGCTTGCGACGCATGCCAGCGGAACAAGTACACGTCACACTTGTTGAAGGAACAACCTAGACCAATACTCCCAACTCAACCTAGAGAGTTATACGCACAGGACCTGAATGGCCCAATACCTAAGGCTCGTCGTGGGAATCGATACATCGTTGTAATTATTGATGTGTTCACGAAATATACGATGCTTCATCCGATTCAAAAAGCCACTGCACATCAGATTATTCAGAGGATTAGACGTCAAGTGATACCCGAGGCAGGAAAGCCACAATTCTTGTTGACTGATCACGGATCACAGTACACCTCAGCAGAATTTGCCAATGCTATGAATGAGCTTGAAATAGGTCATGTTTTATCATCTATTCGTCATCCAGAGAGCAACCCAGCAGAATGCGTGATGTCTATTATCGCAAAATTCTGTCGATTATATTGTCAAGAAGAACACTGGCGATGGACTGAAGTCCTAGTCACTATGGCAAAGTGTATTAATTCAACAGTCCATGAGAGCACTGGTCAAATACCTATGGTCTTGCATTTGAACCAGATGCCGCTGAGAATATGGGACCGTGGGATTGTAAATCCACCTTGTTTACAACCATCACATGCCAGCAGACTTTTAGCTGCAAGGGAAACTATGGACAGACAAGCTGCCAAGCGCTTGAGAAGAATTAGACGCCAGAGATTTAGAGAACCACTAGTTGAGGGAGATCTTATCCTCATAAGGAGACCCGGAATTTCAAGTCCTATAGACCGCATATATGGGAAATTTCTATCCTTATATTATGGACCTAGTCGTATCCGACAGCCTTTGAACAATGGAAGTTATGTAGTAGAAGACATCAGGACAGGAGAGCGCATTGGAACCTTTAATGCAGCCCATCTGAAAAAATATCACTCTTGAATGAATTTCAAGTCAAATAAAAATGTCGTCCCAACATTTTATTTGAAACGACCGAGAGGCAGATGAACCCGCTGAGCTATGGTTCATGTGATATTTTTTATGACAGAACATTTATGATGGGATGTTGTACCTTTGAACACACCCAGGAAGCCACGTGGGGCTGAGAGCTCACGCGATACTCTTTGAAGTAGCGTTGAATCGCACTTTTGACTTTGGTGTAAACTGCTAATTATTTATCTGAGGTCTTATTAATTAATTTTATTCTTTCTCAAGACTCACAATATTCCATTTCGTCATGCTGCATTATTAAAACATTTTTGAGAATGTTATTTTAGCTTAAGGTAAGGTAATACCCTTGCAGATACGCAAATAGGAACGTATGTAGTCGCTCAACGACTTCGGTTTGACGACCTACTTCCTTGAGACACCCAGTGCCTTGCACTACGTCTGGAGAATCCGCCCAGTATAGGCGTGTAATTGTTTTGTCCTGTAAGACATAGAAGAATATCCGCTTGATAGCGTTGAATTGGTTATCAGGTGCCATCGTGCACTGGCATATTGTAAAATACTGTCATTTATGCACAGTGAGCCACAGAAACATATTGAAGATAATTATTGGCAAGTATTAGTGAATTATATAATTTTACCAGAACACCACATTTTAGTACCCACGTGTTTGTGGAGGGCCAAATGCCTTGTTAAAAATATACAGGTAAATGTGTTGCAACTACTTCAAATAAGTGTGATTATAATTGTGTAACATATTTGGATTGCCAGAGTGAAGTTTTTATTTCCAAAACGACGTACATTTTACCGATGCTGCATGATAGAAAAGTAGCGTCATTAGCACGTGCAGAATCATAGAGCAGTGCTAGCTCACGTATCTATTCACATCCACGAAATTAAGGCTGTGTTATCAATTACTATCAAAGCCTACAATACTTACGACGAACATTATATTTTTGGAAAGTGAAAGAACGAATTTCATAATTTATTTCACCGTCAACGTGACCAGTCTATTCCACACCATGCTTGAATCAGTCATCATGGGCTAATACCATCCTGGTATGAGGGTGATGTTTCTACGAGAACTAGCATGATGGTGAAGCTTGCAGAACCAAGGACGAGAAGGAAGGAATCCAAGATGCCATTTCCAGGCATATCCAGCATATTCACGGAGTTGTCGACAGGGACGAATCGAACCCTGGACTTTGGAGGAGTCCAGATGGGAATCCTGATGAGGATAATACCGTTCCAGAGATCCAGAGAGGAATGTGTACAACCCTGGTTATTGAATAGAGGGCTGAGTGATAGCTTCTCCATGCCGTGAGTTTTTGAACATTCCTTCTCGTGTTCTAGTTCTGGAGGTATATTAGAGTTAATGTAGTTTGTGAATCAACCACACTCTGTGTCAGCCATTTTTGTAGGTAGGGATTGTATCTAGTTTAATTTAATGTCATTTATTTCAGTAGAGTAAGACACCCCTGGGTCTAACATTTTGGTTAACCCCGGTGCAGCTTGATGAACGTCGTAGAATGTCAAAGCCTATCTTTTGCTAGATGTGACCGTAGTCATTCGAGGCTATTTTGTCCAACCCTGTTTGGGGTGATTTTTCAAGTCTTTGCTGACTTTAGTTATGACAATCAGATGTCATGGTTATTTCTTTAACTGCATTCTTTGCAGCCAGTTTTGATACACCCCTGACTTTCGTTAGAACAGTCGTATCAGTTAGGCAATCGACTGTAATTGCCAGTTTTGTAAATGCATTATATTTTCATTTTGAATAAGCTCAGAAGCTATTCTTGGTCAAGTTTGAACCTAACAATTAGAAGGAATGTTTCGTTGCCTAGCATCGAACTCAGTTCCCAACGTATCATTAAGCAGATCCTTGTATGGAATCTGCGCCACAATTATCATTTTGCTTGTGTCATGTAAGACACGTTTTTACATGATGTTGTACTAGCAACTACTGAATTGTATTTTGAGAGCAAAGAGCTCCAGTAATTGTAAGATTACTATCATTTAGACGTCTTTGGTAGAAAGACGGAATTATATTATTCTATTCAGATATATTGCGTGTTTTTTTTACACGGACTCTTTAGAGGTTTATAACCTATGGTAAAGTTTTTTTATGAACAGGCCAGATGTATAGTTTTATTTTGATTAATTCGCCGGCCTTGAATAATGTGTGTTTTGTGTCGACCGAACGCAGGAATGTGGTAGCCTGCTGGTGACATAAACTGGTTTTGTAATCCAGTGCCCTTGAGAGCACGCTTCATTTGTTTGTGAAACAGGACTACTTTAACAAGAGACAGAATGCAATTGTATTCGCTCTTTCTTTCATTGCAACTTAGCTTATGTAACCCAGTTTTCAACCCTGTCTCAGATCACATGTTTTATAGATTGCTTTTTGTTAGTTGAGCGCACTTCTATGTACCGTTTTAACTTGTACAATTAGGTCAGGTTTTCTATAGTGAGTTGCAGGCGACCCTGTTAAATGCAGGAATTTATTGTATGAAGGTACTTGTGATTATCTTGTCCGGGAGGGTTCCCGTTGACTAGATGTTATTGGAAGGTGACTGTTGTGGACAGGCCTATCCCAGAGTTATTGTATGCGAGCTTTGCGCCACTGGTAACCCGTGTTATTGTGTGTCCGAGTTGTTATTGCTCGTTGATCTTATTCCGACTGTTGAGTCGAGGCTTTTTGATGGAGAATGATCTCAGTGTAGACACTCCGTGCCCGAGCTATTGTCAGTATTATTCGCCATAAACCAACGATAAACCTAAACCAACATCTTAATAATAAAACGCATAACTTTGGTAAAACAAAAGCTAACTAATGAATTCTTTCTATCTAACTTTGTTCTGTTGCATTTTGGAACTGTTGACATAGCCGTGCAGTTGAAGGTAATTTCCTTGTGTGGAAATGACTAGGACAGTTGACACTTTTGTAGCGACCTGAAGCATGCGCGAACCTAGAGTTCGTAGCTTGTGGAGCTCAGGCCATGCGATGTCAGACGTGGTCTCAACTACGCATTCGTCACCGTAATTACACACATTAGATGACTATGGCTTACAAAGAGTAAACCAAGGTGTAAGCAGGAATTTAATAAAGATTTGTGTCTATTTCATTACTTATTTATGATGTATAAGTGTGTAAATCCTACATGTTACCTTATTGTGTGCTGATAGCACGTAGTTATTAAGAATCATTAAATGTTTTTCATGGCTGTACACTTAGATTTGTTGTAATTGTCTTCTGTTACGGACGTCATCGCCGTAAATTTTGTTATTAACTGTTAGGACTTAGCTAGATGATTAACGTTAAATGTAAATGTGGAGATGGTATCATCCTAACTTAGATTTGTTTTGCTACCCTGTTAAATGTAAATTCTGATATTAGCTTAATCTTGTAACTTGAACTAGGGACTTGCGTCGTACCATTTTCCTAGTGTTGGTGTTGTTGCTTTATTATTGTGAGATAGATCTTTCGCGAGGGTTTTCCGTAACTTCTCAAGTAGGGACCTGCTCTTTAATTTCTTTTGTTCATTAGTTTGCGGACTAGCTGATTATAACCCTCCGAACTAGGCTAGGGGCTTGTGAATTTTAATAAATTTTCACGGTGTTTTACTTAAGTCTGGATGTTTAATTTCTCATTCTAGTTTTAAGGTGAACCCTTCCTTAAGCAGTCTATGACCATCGTCACCATGTACCACGATCCCCGTGGACTACAGTGTCTCGTGCCGCTTAGCCTATTAGGAAGTTCACCTGATCCTCACTGTAATTTTATTCGAATTATGGGATGTTAGAAAAGTCATCGTGGTTGTTGACTCGACTAACGGTCTCAATAGATAAACGCAAATAAAAAAATATTGAAATACTTAACAATAATCTAAAAATGAAAAACAAGTTATAGCTGCTATGGAAGTGCAACATCCTCGTGAGAAAGGCTGATGGGAAATGCTCTTCGCGGCCTCTTAATACCATTTGCTTGAACATAGCTGCCCCTACATTTCCGAGCAAGGCGCGCTATGACGCATCTCGGCAACGCTGTACAGCTTTACCCGTATCGGCTAGCTGCGGAACCATGTCTTATTTTCCGGTACAAATACATACCGATATAACAGAAAAGAATTAGTTTACGTATTTCACAGTCATACAGCATAACCTCGTGATGTATAAGGATTACAACGCAACCCAGAACGCAATTTTCCAACCCCCCCGAGCCGAGAAAGAGTTACCATACAAAAATGATAACAACTTTGTTTCTTGCACACATCAAATTTTGAAATTAATAAACCAGTTATAAATCATTCTAATGTACGTATATTTTGTAAAAATTTGGTTTCGATCTGATGACGGGTTTTTGAGAAACTAATTATTAAATGTGACACATGGTTGAAACACGCTTAAAAACGGGCACTTGTTGCGTTCCAACTGTGATAAAAAAATCATCATCATCATCATCTTGTACAGTTTCCAGCCCCAGGCTGGGTCTGTTTGGAACATAAGCCTCGCCACTTAGTCCTTTCTTCCCACCACCTCTCCGCTGTCACTCTGGTCCAGTCCTCACCTCTCTTCTTGACACATTCCTCCACTCCTTTCAGCCATCTATCTCTCGGTCTTCCCCTTGGTCGTGTCTTCTGCATCTGCATCTCATGTATCCTCTTGGGAATCCTCTTCTCATCCATTCTCTTTAAGTGTCCATACAACCTCAGTCTTGATGTCTCAATCCTACCTTGCAAGGGCTCCTCTTTTACCATTTCCCTGACCTTTTCATTCCTCAACCTGTCTCTTCTTGTTACTCCGATCCTACATGAACTAACGTAAAATAGAACTACGAAATTGACGATTTTATTGGATTTTATGTAGGCCTATTGGTTACTTCACAAACAACCTTCTAACTCGAGTGCACATAATATTTTGGTCGACAGTAGTGATGGGGGATCTGTTTAGGATTTTGCCAGCCTCGTGGTTTATGCAAAGAAAATGGAAATCCTAAAGATTTGGTAAATTAATTTAAGGATCTTTTGGTCTATCTTTGTGTGAAGACAGTGCAAAAACTATAATAAAAATATTAATAATATTATTATTATAGTAGGCTACTATTACTGTACTAATAATACAGTGCGTCAGGGAATGTTCTCCGCAGTGCCTAGGCACTGCTACGTTAGGTGAGAGCCGGAGTTAAGTTGGCAGCGCGGTGTCAGACCTTTCGCTCACTCGCCGACAGCCAGGTACTAACTTGTCTTCTCCAAGGTCGACAGGATATCAGAACACACGTGTGAGCTGTGCTGTGCTGTGCTGTGGAAAGCGTCAGTGTGAATGCAGCAAGGGAGCGTTTAGATTATTGGAATAGTGCAACAGGATACAGTCGGTAATGTTTACTTTTGAAAATAGAGCGTTTTTGGTGGAATACGTTTTACGTGAAGGCGATCGGTTTACAGAAAATGTAAAACTAAAATTTCAGGCGCGGTTTCCTAATTCAAAGTGTCCAAACCGGGATACCGTTCGGGATTTGATATGTAAATTTCGTGTGACCGGCTCAGTTCACGATGTACCAGGAACAGGCAGGCCTACGCTGTTAACAGACGAAAATCTTGATGAAATTTCCGATATAATGCTGCGAAGTCCAAGTAAATCAATACGCAAATTAGCTCAAGAAACAGGAATCTCTAAGTGGACTGTTTGTTGTTTGTTTTGTTTTGATACAAGCGGCGGCAGCCACGCTGTCAGTAGCAACCGTGCTGCCAACTTAACTCCGGCTCTCACCTAACGTAGCAGTGCCTAGACACTGCGAAGAACATTCCCTGAACCCTGTAATAATAATAATAGACTTTTAGGCACATTAACTTCTTTTGTACCGGGCTACATGACCAAGTTGTCGCAGCTCCTAAACTAAGGAACCAACCTAACTTCTTTTATGTTTTTTTGTTGGTATGGCGAATTACCAGACTTTTATGTACGCAGGATTTCTTGTATGTGCCATGAAATCCATGGACATGATCGTATTAGATCACATTCATCTCTCTATATATAAGAATGAAAGTTTGTCTGTTTTTTCTGAATTTCTACGGAAATTTGCGTTATTTACGCGTTTTAGACTGTTTTATGACGGATGCGCGCGAAAATGAAATTTTTGTCTGTCTGTCTGTCTGTTTGTTTGTCTGTGGACAATTTTTTGTGTCCTTATAACTCGAGAACGGCTGAGTGTATCAACGTAAAATTTGGTACAGATATCCTTCAGAGGCAAGACACCAATCATTGATGTAACTCGTCTCTGTACCTCTCATAAAAGGGGGCCTACCCCCTTAAAATACATGCTGAAATAGGCGTAGAAGGGCGAGACAAAGCTCATTTTCAGGCCCTCAATTTGAGAAACGAAACTCGGGGGCCCTAAAGGGACCACGAAAACCACATTTTAAGGCCCTAAAACCAATAGTTTTTGAGATATTCCCAGAAAATTAATTTCATTTAATACAATAATGAAAGGAAGCTAGCCAGTAACCATGGCAACAGAAATTCACAGGTCCATCTATTGCTGTAATATAAGACGCAATACAATTTCATTTATTCCATTACTGAGATAGTTTGCAAACGGCTAGAAGGTTATAACGGAACCAAACTAGGCTGTAAATTTCATCAATACATATAATACACTTAAGGGGGTCAAGGGGTACTCTAGAATTTTTTCACGCGATTTACACGTGCCGGTGTGCTACGGAAAGTCTATTATATCCCTATCCCTATATTGTTATATTATTATTATAATTAATATTATTATTACACTACGGAAAGGAAGACCCCAGAGGACTGGAAAAAGGGAATAATTGTCCCGATCTTCAAGAAAGTTAGTAGAACAGAATGCAGAAACTATCGGGGGAATAAAACTGATGAGTCATTGTGCAAAGATGTTTGAGAAAGTTTTGTAAAGGAGAATTAGGACAAGGATAGAAGGAGGGATGAGGGAAGAACAACATGGCTTCAGAGCAGGAAGGTCCACAGTGGATTTGATTTTGCTGTAAGGCAGTTACAAGAACAGCACTGTGAGTATGGAACAGATCTACTGATGGCCTTCCTGGACATTGAGAAAGCATATGACAGTGTATGCAGAAACAAAGTATGGAAGTCCCTGCAGGATAGAGGAGTAGAAAAATGGACTATAAGGAGGATAAATGAGATGTACAAGGGAAGCGTGAGTTGTGTGAAAGTGGGAGGAGAGAGATCGGACTGGGTGGAACAGAGAAACGGCCTGAAACAAGGAAGTGCACTGGCACCGTTACTTTTCATTGTGGTGATGGATGACATAATGACCCGAGTGGCACAAGTAATTGGGGAAGGAAAGATGAAAGCAATGGTGTTAGCGGATGATTTGATGATTTGGGGAAACCAGGAGGAGGAGGTACAGGAACAATTGGACGTGTGGGAAGGAATAATACAAGGATATGGGATGAAATTTAGCATAAATAAGAGTGAGATGGTGGTCACAACAAGGAAGAAGGAAAGAACCACAACGGGAATAACAATTGGTGGGGAACAGCTGAAGAAAGTGGAGAGTTTCAAGTATCTGGGAAGCCTGATACAAGATAATGGAAGAAACTATAGAGAAAAATGAGCGGGGGAGACAGGCAGAAGCATTCCGGAGGAGTGTGAGAAGCATGTTATGGAGCAAGGATGTCCGTCAGAACAGAAAAAAGTTCATATATCGGATGTACTATGTCCCTATCCTGACGTATGCCTCGGAGACCTGGGCTATGAAAGGAAGGGAGAAGAGCAAAATGCAGGCCAGTGAGATGAGGTTCTTGAGAAGCAGTATTGGAGCTACAAAGATGGACAGAATAAGAAATGAGAGGACCAGAGAATTAATAAAGGAGGAACCATTACGGGATGGTATAGAGAAATCTAGACTTAGATGGCATGGACATGTAAAACGAATGGAGGATAAGAGGATACCCAGGAGGATACACGAGACGAAGTGGGAAGGAAAGAGACCGAGAGGAAGACCGAGAGGAAGACCAACGGCTGGAAACTGTGCAAGAGGATAATGATGATGTTACTACGGCCTACAACGACGAGCCAAAGCTCATTTTCAGCCCCTTGGTGTCAGAAAAAATCCTCGGGGCCCCTAAACAGTCGTAAAGGGTCCCCGAAAACTACATTTTAATGCTCTAAAACCAAGAGTTTCTGAGATATTCCCAGAAAACTAATTTCATTTAATAAACTAATGTAGGAATGCAAGCCAGTAACCATGACAGCAGTGTCTCAAAAAGGTACATCCAACTCTCCATCTATTTCTGCAAGAAGTAATGCCACTCCATTTATTAAATTTCTGTGAAAGTTTGCAAATGGCTATATGGTTATCATGGAACCAACAAAAACTGTAAAATTCATCAATGCGCTTAAGGCGGTCAAGAGGTACCCTCGATTTTTTCACAAGACTTAAACGTATGATGTGTCGTACAGAAGGTCTATTATATCTTCAAACAGCAACATTATTTTCAAAAATTCCTGAATTGAAATAGTTTATTTTTTATCTTATTTTTTTGCTTTTAGGAATTTGGACCATTGGAGGCTAAAAAACCTGAATTTTCATGCACCGCAAGCCTTTATAATTTATTAAAGGGGTCTTCCTCTGGATGCGCACTTGACACAACAGTGAGGGTCAGTTTTTATGTGACGTGAATTGCATTTCGTCTTCGAGGTTTTCAATTTTATTTTCACGTCAGGAAGTACACGTTAGGTAAATTAGTTTCAGAGCATATTTCAGACTAATCATTTATCTTTGTCGACAAACAGGTTCCAAGCCCTAACCATTGCAACAGTAGCTCAATTGATTACGTCTGGTTATTATTACCGACGACCGTTCGAAGAATGGGTACTTCTGCTAGTTTACTATATGCCTGAACGTAGATCGCACCCTCGGGAAGGATAGCACTCTATTACTTGAGCTACACAGCCTCGCTATCATTTAATTATTATTATTGTTTTATACAGAGCTACACATGCTGATTCTTCTTCTTCTTATTATTATTATTATTATTATTATTATTATTATTATTATTAGTATTATCATCATCATCTACATATGGTGCTAGTATTGAGACAGCTCACCATCACCAGCTGATACGCAAGTCGGCGCGTGATGGATCAGCGGTCCAGCTGTTGGCCTCTCACCACGGCGGGCCGGGTTTGATTCCCGGTCAATGCATCTGAGATGTTGGTAGTGAAATGACATGTCCTGTGGTTCAGATTCCACATAAAAGGAGGTCCTGTAGCTCATGATCACGAAATTTCCGGTTATGTAAAACCACAAGCTTCCTTACTTCCCACCATCGGCAGCCACAAGGTGATTTCCCGTGGCATCCCACGAGGCCGAAGTTGGGATGTCCCTTCATACGACCACGGCTGCTTTCTTTCCTACCCCGGTGGTCTAGGCATGTGCATTTAATCGTGCACCACGATCGCAGAAAGTCCGGTGATTGGAGGTCCAAATTCAGCACCGACAGTGGCTATCCTGTGTTTGGATTTCCCTGGATTCTTCCACGCGCTTTCCAAGCGACATGCCGGGATAGTATGGTACTTGGAGTCCTGGGGCACCATCCTCATTCACAAAACTAATAACTACAGCTACGCATAGACTACTACTACAGTCACCACAGAAACACAGTTTATCAGACAAATCCAACACTCACCCAACTACACGGGGCTGATAAACAAATGTCACAAGCCCCCAAAATGAATTAACAACAACCATCCCAACAAGCTTGCAAGTATTTTCCATCATCATTGTTACCAAAAATATGTATAAACTGATCGTCCTAAACAAGTTGAACCCTACTTAAAAATAAATAACATTCATTAAAGATATAATCTCTTATAATGTGTTTAATAATGATAATAATAATAATAATAATAATATGTTGTTAAACACACTATTTTAATTTTTTGCGGGGATGTCGAGATTCCGGATTGTTGTGTTCACAGAATTTCATGTACGTGCATTACATCCTACGTCATAAGGCTGTCGTATTTGTTCTCCTTCAAGTATTACATGACTGAGCGTAGATCGAACCCTCGAGAAGGATAGCACTCTATTACCTGAGCTACACAGCCTCGCTATCATTTAATTATTATTATTGTTTCACACAGTACTTATAACACATTGCTGGTACATCACAACTATACGGGCTTCAGGGAACCAAAGTATTGTTACTGAAACAGACACTTCTAAGCTGGAAAGTCAAAATCGCTGCCCTTGAACTTCCAGATGATTCGGGTTGTTGAGAAAACTACTGACTTCTGCATTAGTTTATACATTTGAGTATCCAGAACCAGTTCTTTAAGGTCTTGTAGCAAGGTACTGTCCCCGTAAATCCGGATAGTAGGCTGTCAGATATCCGCCCCCTCAATCGGATTGCCAATAATCAATCGCACCGGCACAGCTACATCAATGAAAATGGCACTGACAGATACTACCGAGATTAGAGCACAGCAGTTAACAAGAAATTATTGTGGAACACACCAAAATGTACGGGGGTTCATACTTACCTTTACTTACCTCTTCAAATTAATCTCGGGTATGGGTTGCCAACTGGATCACTTAAAGTATGCCCACACAATAACCTCCACCATGATATTTAATATGAACCAAAAACGGAAACAAGAAACTTTAAACTGTACAATAATTTATTTCACATAAAGGGGTGACTCTAACAAAAATAGACAACAAAATACACGTGGCAATCAGAAGCCATTGTCAATATAACCATGTCCTCCTGTAGGACTTGTAGACGTTACATACAAAATTTTATATTTCACTAGCTTATAAAGAACGTAATAATAGTAATACACTTGGAATGGATGAGGGAATTGGAACGAGACATGTAGCAATTGTTTTCCTCTTTCATAAACATCACACTTTATTTATAACTGCAAGCCTGTTGTATAGTCGACCTTGGCCTCTAACATACAGTTGTCAGGCCAGCTGCGATCCACCCTACATCAAGTCGCATGCCTACGTCGTCAAGTGGACCCACCTGTCCAGTCAGCCTTAGCATATGCTCGTAACCTCAGAGCCTAGCTCCTTTTCAAACACTTTAAACGTCCTCAACTCAACTCAAATATTATCACGCAAATCTTTTAAATGCTCCAATCACATATCACTGGATTACTCTAATAATCCCAAAACTTGTTTAATTACATAATCCATATGTATACTTAGCGTTCTTTAGAGTATATTAACAAAACTCTTAATGTTTATAACAAATGCTCATTAATTGTTTATAACAATTATTAATTGTTTATAATATTGTCAAACGACAATTCAAAAATCTATACACGCCTCTCTTAATTCCTTTCATTTCCAAATTATTATTAAAGATAATTACATAAATTTATTTACAATATTTATATTATTTATTTTAGAAATACATTAAACCACACGTTTATCCGGTTGATAATTACTCAAATCAGGTTAATATAATCGACCAATGAAGGTTAGTTATATTTAAGTTTATATTCAGGTTTAATAAGTTTTAATAATAATTATTATTATTTGTGACGGTAACCTCCATTCAAAATCGTTATCTCAAATTATTTAACACTCTTGTTAATTTTAACAGTAATTTCACATGATTAATTTTCAAAGGACCTGGACAATAAACTCAGCGGAAAAATACTTCGCTCAAATGCACAAATTGCATAAAATAGGCCCAGAATTCATCATATATTTCCATATATATGGCATAAAAATCTTCCACAATCCATACACAAAACCTCCACTAATAATCTCATCATCTTCATTAATATTACTGTGGGAATCTCCTTCACTTATTCAAGGGCATTATTCATCAGCGACTTTTACATGTCCACTGAACTAACGATTATACATCCATAGTTCCACTTTAAGAATTCTTATATTCATTAATTGTGTCAAAACTGTTATTTATTTAACCTTCGTGGGTTTCATTCATGAATCGATATGAAGTAAAAATTTGCCAATCACAAATAAATTTAATAGCAAATACGATTATACACGCCTCTCCGGTCTATCAAAATTGAGATTAATATCTCCTAAGTAACGTAGTATAAAAATACTATTTTCAAACAAAGTTCATCTAAACTGCATAATAGTCGAATAGAATACAATTAGACTTTGGAATGCAAACATTATTGTTCCAAACTAGAATTGAGAAAAATTCCTATCAAAAGTTCATTACTATAGTGTATTCAATAAATCGTAATCAAAGTTCATATTTCATAAAATTGTCTATAATGCAATGGTAATTCAGAACTGACGATAAATGTCTATGTTGCAATCATGTTCATAAAACGACTAGTATTTCCAAGATCGTCGATACAGTAATAGATTTTAACGCTCTAAAATCTTTTAATTATTCTTCTTTCTTGAGGATGACAGAAAATTGGTCAAAGTAATTTACTGAATAGAATTACTTTAATAAAGTGACACGCTGTCTGAATTCAAATCTCCCATAGAAAATCGTTAACTTTACAGTAGTGGCTACGCGGTCTAAAGCGCAGCGTTAGGTCAAGGGGCCAAGCTCTCTGCTGACTCGGTAGGCTCGTGGGTTCGAGCCCCACCGTCGGCTGTCCTTGAAATGGTTTTCCGTGGTTTCCCATTTTCAACACCAGGCAAATGCTGGGACAGTACCTTCTGATAGGCCACGGTCGTTTCCTTCCAAAGCTTGCCCAGTTTCATTCATCTTCATCCATTCCATCTCTCATCCCGACGCGCAGGTCGCCCACGGGCGTCGACTAGAAAGGCCTGCACTCGGCCTCTCAGGAGGCTACACGACCAAAAAAAAAAGTCAAATCGTGACTCCAAAAATATGCAAATTACTGAAAGAATATAGATATCAGTCTCAACTGATCCAAAATTATTTAACTATGCCACTGACATAACAATGTCTTAATAAATCGTAGAAAAAGGCATAACTCATGAAAGTGTACTGAGTACAGAGATATCAAGCAAGAATATGGGGCAAAATATATATGGGACAAAAATATGGGAAAAATGGTTGCTCAGACATCGCTAAATGGCTCAAATAAAACAAGAAACGTTCACGACTACCTTATCTGTTGATTGAAGTTCTAGAGGAAAATCTTCCAAAGAAGACTGGTGATGGTTCCATTTCACCAAAAAGATGTGCTCCGTCCTCGAACCTGGAACCAGCGCCCTCGGAGAATAGAACTGCTTCCTCCTCCGGAAATTGCACTGCTCCGTGTATACGATAGACATCCTTCTGGCAAAACTCTTCTTTGTGAGCCGGGTCCACCCTGGCCTCTCTTGATAGTTCCCTGAAGTTCTGGTAGAAATTCGCCATGAAGTTTATTGCAATAATTTCCGTAGAAATATTCATAGTTGTGGAGTATGAATACGTTTCCACCGCCATTTGATATAATTCAGCGTTGGACTACGAGGCATGAGTGTAGTTGGATATTCACTACATGCTCGCTTTTGTAGAAAGACGATTAGCGAAGTTCCATGCTGCTATTTCACTCCATCGATATATGTCCCAATTGCATTAAAGTCCTTAGCCTTCCATCTCCATTTCCGTTATAATAGTTGAAATAACTGCCATATTATATTGTTCCATGTTAGAATGCAGCGTTATATCATCAAAAGCAATATGTAGTTGCAATACCAGTGTCAGCCGTAGCGTAGAATGTGATATTTTTAAAAGTGCTTCTCAGGTGGCGAGAAAATCACTTTTGTCTGCCGTCTTAAAATGCCAATATCTTCTAAATTATAATCTTGAAAATGTTCAACCTTACTACACACTTTAATATAGTACTGCACAATCGAATTAGCTTAAAGGCATTAGTCAACTCTTGATATATTATCTTGTAGACTTGAAAATGTGTGCGTTTCAACTTCGCCTAGTTTCAAACACCGTAAAATGGAACTGCGGCACGCTCGAAGCTCGTTCAATGCGGTGGGCTATACCACACGCTAAAGACGACTTGTTTCACTGTATCACTCGAAAACGACTATATGACAACAGAAATATATATATGCGGTATGAGATATATATGCGATATGAGACACATGAGCTATGAGAGCTCCTCTCTGCTGTGCAAGACCTTTTATCAACTTCTTAAGGGGCGTATCCATCCCTTCCATAGCTTGTTTCTCCGTCATCGCTAGAATTTCTAACTTTGGCTATACTTGACGGATTTTCAAATTTCAAAAACCCAAAAATAATTTCTTCAAAATTCCAAATCAATGCCTTAACTGAAAATAGATTTCCACAATTCTGCATTCCAAAAGTAACTAAAATATAGTAGTTTCAGTAATCTCCGTCTCCCTCCAAACTATCGTTCATTGGTTCGAGCTTTTCCTCCAATCGCGTAACTTCTTCCTCAGCACAATTCCATGTTTCCCTGCGACTGCGTCGTAAATCTCACATCTTTCTCGAACAAAATCATGACGTCACCAAGAATCTCAGCTCAACCAGCCTACTTGCGTGAAGTCTGCGTCATCCGTGCCTACGTCATGAGTATCCACGTCACAACTATGACAGCCATAACTTTCTTCATATTTGCCAATACAACCACCGTGGTCTCAATATAATTCAATTTACGGGGGCATTCTCCCTTCACCACGTTTTAAAAACAGTTGCAAATTGTTTTTAAACTCTGTGTTATAAATATCTCAATTCATTTGAACACGAAATTGAATTATCATTGGCTTACTCTTGGATAATATTTCTTCAAGTTTCCAGCGTTGAACTTGCCATAAACGACATTATTCTCATCATCGTAGAGTTCATAACAGTTGTTGCCATAAGCATTCGTAATTCTGAACGGATCCATGAACACTATTCCAAACTTGGGATAGATTTTCTTATTCACATCAGCCTTGACAGGTCTGCGTAGTAATACTAGATTTCCAATTTCTAAGGGAGCACCAAAACGTTTTCCAGCAACTCTTTTCAATCGTTTCTCTGCTGCTTTCTGGAGTTGTTCCTTCGCTCTGTCAATTCTCTGCTGCCTTCCTAGGTCGGGATCTCTAGGAATGTGGTTGAAAAGATTGTCCCACGGCCTTTCTGGGTTTCTTCCTAGATGAAGTCTCATTGGCACTTCTCCTGTGCTCTCCTGCACTGTAGAATTTAGACATTCCTCAATAAGGGGTACAAATCTCACCCAACCAGAATGATCATTCGGACAGAAAATTCGACAAAATTTCGAAAATTCAGCCATATATCTTTCTGAAGAATTCGATTCTGGATAGCGCACGCTTGAAAATAAGTGCTTAATACCAAGCCTTTCCATATCTGCAGCAAATTCTAAGGATGTAAACTGAGCTCCATGATCCGACAGTAGATATTCTGGTTTACCAGCTTTTGGAAATACAGCATGTTCCAGTCTGCTTACAACATTCCTCGTGTTAGCTTTTTGCATGGGACTCATTGTTACAAATTTCGAGAAGACATCCACGGTAACCAACAGATACTGATTACCCTGGTATCCCTTCGGACAAGGACCAAATATGTCCGTCGCCATGAGTTCATTTGGTTTAGAGGGAATCATAGCCTTAGGTTTTCCTTTTAATAGAGCGGAAGCATACTTTGCTCTTTGACATTTATCACATGAACGAATGACATTAGCAATGCTGGAACGCATGTTAGTCCAAATAAACCTCTCTTTAAGAGTGTCAAGAGTTTTATCTAAACCTGCATGTCCAGTTGCGTGATGAGCTACCCACACTAAATTGACAACAAGTTTAGGTGGCACGACTATTCGGAGCTTTGTATGCGCAGAGTCAGCATACTTACATACAATGTCTCCACTCAAGACAAAGTGTCGTGATTCTCTCTGTGTAGCTGCATAGTCAACATCAGTATTGTCCATGTAACCCTTAAGGAACCTGTACATTTTCCTGATTGGAGCGTGTCTCTTCTGTGACACACCGATTCGGGCTAACCTCCTAACGGTCTCTTCATCTTGCTGCTCCAATTGTACATGGTGTATCTGCACATTTTTGATAGGGTTACGTGATAAAGCATCAGCCAGTAAGTTATCTTTCCCAGGCTGATGGACGATAGTGGCGTTAAACTGTTGGGTGAACAAAGCCCAACGTGTCAATCTATCACTAGACATGTCAGTTTGCAGCATAAACTGAAGTGCTTTGTGATCTGTAATAATGATAACCTTGTGTCCCAGCAACATTTTTTTCCACGCTTGCAAAGCTGTTACAAAAGCTAACGCTTCTAGTTCTGTCGTAAAGTGGTTTTCCTCGTGTTTCTTTAACATTCGACTAGTGAACGCAATGTAGTGCTTGTTGCCTGCCTCGTCTTTTTGGTATAAGACTGCACTAATGCCTATTCTTGATGCATCAGACTCAATATAGAACATCTTCTCAAAGTCTGGGTACTCCAGTTTGACGTTGTTTCTGAGCATCTCCTTTGCTTTCTCAAAAGCCTCGTCTGCTGCGGTACTCCATTTCCATCTGTTATTCTTCTTGAGTAAGTCATACAGAGGAGCCATAATTTCAGAGTATCTCGGACAGTGACTGCTGATAAATTGGCATGCGCCTACAAATTCTCTGACTTGTTTCACCTTAGTTGGCTTTGGGAATCTTGTGATCGCATCTACTTTCTGCATGTTTGGATGATATCCATCTTTATCAATCGTATGCCCCAAGTAGTTGATCTCCTTCTTCAAGAATTGACATTTTCCAAAATTGACCTTGATATTGGCCTCCCTTAAATTTTCAAACAACTTTCTCAAATGCACTAAATGTTCTGCGGCGTTGGGTGAAGATACAATTAAATCGTCAATGTAGCAGATTACATTTTCCTTTACTTCGTCAGTGAGCTTGCTATCAAGTGCTCGAATAAGTGCTGGTCCACTGTTGACCATTCCAAAAGGCATTCTCACAAAGACCCATGACGTCTGGTCAAATAAGAATCCAGTGTACTGCATACTTTCTTCTTCTAATTGAACTTGGTAAAACGAAGATGTCAAGTCAAGAACACTGAAACATGCTCTCCTTTTGAACTTTCGAAGCAGATCTCTAATCTTAGGTGGTCGGTCATTTTCTGGAAGAATCTTCAAGTTGATGGTCCGAGCATCGAGACAAAGACGTATCTGACCATTACTTTTATTTACTACAGTGATGGGGTTTATGTAAGACGACGCCTGTTTTTTAATAATCCCGTCTACCTCCATTTTTCTGATCAACCCTCGTACTTCTTGATAGTATTTCTCAGGTATGGGGTATATTCTCTTTTGGTAAGGGGTTTCATCGGTCAGCCTTATCTTGTACTTATAGTCTTTAATCAATCCAGGCTTTTCATCCAAAATATCTTGGAATTCCTTTATCAAATCCTCAAATTCCCCCTGAATTTCTTCAAATCCTTCAGTTTTTCTACTGGGTATTTCTGTTAGATTCTCCACTTCATTGATAATAGTATTTCAAATTTCTTCCCTAAGGTCTATCTCCAGACTGTTTTTCACGTCCTGTTCTTCGATCTCTTCTGTGATCATGTACCCATCATTAAAGCTCATAATCCTATTCTTCATATCTCTAATGGCTCCAACTTTCGATATAAAATCGATTCCTAGCACAATATCGAAATGGATCTTGTTCACCACAATAAAGATCTGTTCATAAGTCCTTCCATTAATTTCAAAGTTCAACAACATTTGGATCTTGCATTTCACTGCCTTGTCTTGGAAAATTCCTCTCACTTTGACGGTAGAAACAGGTAAAACTGTCATGTTTTCCCCTTTTAACAGACTTTGATAGCATTCATCAGAAATGATAGAAATAATTGCGCCTGTATCCATAAGAGCTTTGTACTGTTGGCCATCTATCAGTACAGAAATAATAGGTAATGCACATGGTCTTTCCTCTTTGACGACTCCCCTCTCTTCTAATAAATCCTCATCAGTAACTTCATAAATTTCGTTAATGGTAATTAGGTGTGGTGTGGCAATGTATTTATGGTTTCTCACTGTCGTTGAGAAATCGGCGTTTTTTTTTATGTTACCAATCTCAAAGTTCTGCTGGCTTGTAGAAGGACCAGGATCGATCACTACATCCTGTCTTTTCTTTTGGTTTTCAGCTTCCTTCTCCCGTAATTCCTTAAGATACTGCTGACTTTCTTTCTCTCTTTCCTGATATTTGTCGGGTGTCATAACCTGACCTTGAGAATTCTGATTTCGATTCTGGTAATTTCTATTGTAATTCCTATTGTAGCCCTGGTTATTGTAGTATCTACCTCTTCCATTATTGTAGTTTCCTCTATTAGTAATCCAGCCTCTTCTTTGCTGGTATGGACGGTAACCTTGCGATCTGTGGTTGCGAAAGTGATGGTTCCTGTGAGGACCTACATTTTCAGTTTTCTCTTCATTGGGCTTGTCAGTTTGCTGAACTTGATCCATATAGACTGTATTGATGTCTTTAAATTCGTGCCTCTGACCTTTTTGTACCACATTTGGCATTGGACTCGTGTAGTCAAGCCTTCTCCACAATTCGTCCATACTGGTCAAATCCCTGATGTTTGCCGATATGATGAGTCTTCTCACCTCCACAGGCAGCATACGAGAAATCGCATCTATCAACTGCTCTGTTGACAATGGGGGTTGCAAAAATCTCAAGCGTGATAACTGGCTCGTGAAGAAATCAGCGTACCGTGTTGGAAGAGTACCTGAATACTTCCTTGAGTATACCTCAGCTCTTAGTGAATTCTGTGCTTCGATGGACCAGAATCGTTTTATCAGTGCCTCTGCAAATTCGTCAAAATTACTGAACGTATAGCGAAATGCTCTGAACCATTCAAGGGGTCCTCCAGCTAGAAATCTCTCCACTATCCTCATCTCTCTTTCTCTGGGAATGTGAGCTTCAATGAAATAGTCTTTCAGGTTCCGGATATATTCTATCGGTGTTAGACAATCAGTATTGCTAAATTTTTGAGGTTTGTCCTCGAAGTTCCGGATGACTGTCACATTTCTCGGATATGAATCCATGGAATTCTTCCCACTATCACGATATCTCCATTCAGGTTCAATATTCCTATCCTCGTCACCAGTCAAGCCTTCTGGATCCTTATCCGTGATTTCCGTGATGACTTTCCTGATTAACTCTTCTTTATAGGTTTCCATCATTCTGGCTTCTCCTAGTTTCAAATTCTGAAGTTTGCTCGTGGTTTCATTAACATCAGAGACAACCTTATGAATTTGTTCCTCTAACGCGGTTTTTAATGCTTGCACGTCCTGACCTATTTGCGTTCTATCCTCTACCTGCTTTTCGGATAGCGAATCCATCCTTATACTCAAGTCCTTCCTAATTTGCACTACCTCATTATTAATGTCTACTTGTGTACTGGCAAGTTTTCTTTCAATTCGTTCCTGAATCTGAGTTACATGTTCCCCACTTGACCTATTCCATTCATCTTTCCACACCGTCATATTTGCAGTTAACATTTCCGCAATATCTACTTCTATGTCTTCCTTAAGTAAACGATTATGATCTAAGACTTGGGTTCTCATGACCTCTACATCATACTTTAATCCTGCTAAAGAAGCTGTTGTCCTAACAGACTCGTCAACTAACCTAGTTGTTAATGCACTAATGTTACGAGTACAAAGTGTTTTTGAAGTTTCAATTTCTTTTCTTACTTTATTAACATCAGTTTGAACTTTAGCAATGTCTACAAAAACAGTGTTAACTTCTACTTGTATCTTAGTTATATTGCTTTGCATCTCATTTACATCTGAATGAATGTTATTAATGTCTACTTGAACATTTGACACATCGGTTCGAACATTTATAATCTCTCTTTGAACCTCTTCTACTTTATCTTGTACAGTAGCAACATCGTTCCAAACAACAATTACTTCAGCTCTAGCACATGAAATATCACCCCGGACATTAGCAACATCATGATTCAACATAGTAAGATATTTCTGTACCTTAGAAACATCAGTCTTAACTTCTGAAACATCTTTATGCACATTGGACACGTCTGTGCGAATGTCAGTTACAGCATTCTCGATTCCCTGGGTACTGATCTGTAAACGCGACATATCATTTTCTAAGTTTGCAGAACTGGTCTGAAGAACTTTCAAACTTTCATCCAGCATCTGCTTTGTTCGACTAGCATTCTTAGCTTCCATCTCCTTTACACTTTCATCCATGCTAGCTTTCAAACTTTCATCCAGCCTAATAGACAAGTTAGCAGACAAATTACTAGAATTCTCCTCCATCATCTGCTTCATACTGCTATTCATGCTAGCTTTCAAATTAGCAGACATCTCCTCCAACATCATTCTCAGACTTTCATCTGCCATTTCAATATTATTTCAAGAATAGACTGCTTTAGGGACATACATCAAACAGAGCAAAATAACAACATCTGAGCAACATCTTTCACCATATATAAATTTGAGCAATTTTCTGTCTTAAATCTAACTTATAATTACCTTATAATTAACCTTCGTAGACATCTTTATGTTGAAATAAACTCAAGCACATGTTCAAATTTCTTTGGTTCATTTTAAAATATCCTAACACAAATAATTTACATTTACAATCCACATAATTTAATTTTATCTTTAATATGACGAAACACGTCATAAGACGGTCAAATAAAATAAGATTCCAGATCATAGGCATTTTTCTAAGTTTCCAGCCTATTTAACCTCTCTCAAGTTGTATAAGATCTGATCTTTTCTGAGTGTAATTTTCCTAATACAACACAACATTTAATCCCTATATAATCACACTCTCAAATTCTACAATTGGCCAAGACATCTAACAAAGAATCAACCTCTTTATTTGAGTCTTCACAATCCCATTGACATCGATAACTTGGTAATCCAATGTTATTCGAACACACCACAAAATTGCGGTGCCAATTCTACTGCAATAACTTGGTAATCCAATGTTATTCAGTCGATCGTGCCCCACGTTTCAGGGTCGCCAATCCTACTGTCCCCGTAAATCTGGATAGTAGGCTGTCAGATATCCGCCCCCTCAATCGGATTGCCAATAATCAATCGCACCGGCACAGCTACATCAATGAAAATGGCACTGACAGATACTACCGAGATTAGAGCACAGCAGTTAACAAGAAATTATTGTGGAACACACCAAAATGTACGGGGGTTCATACTTACCTTTACTTACCTCTTCAAATTAATCTCGGGTATGGGTTGCCAACTGGATCACTTAAAGTATGCCCACACAATAACCTCCACCATGATATTTAAAATGAACCAAAAACGGAAACAAGAAACTTTAAACTGTACAATAATTTATTTCACATAAAGGGGTGACTCTAACAAAAATAGACAACAAAATACACGTGGCAATCAGAAGCCATTGTCAATATAACCATGTCCTCCTGTAGGACTTGTAGACGTTACATACAAAATTTTATATTTCACTAGCTTATAAAGAACGTAATAATAGTAATACACTTGGAATGGATGAGGGAATTGGAACGAGACATGTAGCAATTGTTTTCCTCTTTCATAAACATCACACATTATTTATAACTGCAAGCCTGTTGTATAGTCGACCTTGGCCTCTAACATACAGTTGTCAGGCCAGCTGCGATCCACCCTACATCAAGTCGCATGCCTACGTCGTCAAGTGGACCCACCTGTCCAGTCAGCCTTAGCATATGCTCGTAACCTCAGAGCCTAGCTCCTTTTCAAACACTTTAAACGTCCTCAACTCAACTCAAATATTATCACGCAAATCTTTTAAATGCTCCAATCACATATCACTGGATTACTCTAATAATCCCAAAACTTGTTTAATTACATAATCCATATGTATACTTAGCGTTCTTTAGAGTATATTAACAAAACTCTTAATGTTTATAACAAATGCTCATTAATTGTTTATAACAATTATTAATTGTTTATAATATTGTCAAACGACAATTCAAAAATCTATACACGCCTCTCTTAATTCCTTTCATTTCCAAATTATTATTAAAGATAATTACATAAATTTATTTACAATATTTATATTATTTATTTTAGAAATACATTAAACCACACGTTTATCCGGTTGATAATTACTCAAATCAGGTTAATATAATCGACCAATGAAGGTTAGTTATATTTAAGTTTATATTCAGGTTTAATAAGTTTTAATAATTATTATTATTATTTGTGACGGTAACCTCCATTCAAAATCGTTATCTCAAATTATTTAACACTCTTGTTAATTTTAACAGTAATTTCACATGATTAATTTTCAAAGGACCTGGACAATAAACTCAGCGGAAAAATACTTCGCTCAAATGCACAAATTGAATAAAATAGGCCCAGAATTCATCATATATTTCCATATATATGGCATAAAAATCTTCCACAATCCATACACAAAACCTCCACTTATAATCTCATCATCTTCATTAATATTACTGTGGGAATCTCCTTCACTTATTCAAGGGCATTATTCATCAGCGACTTTTACATGTCCACTGAACTAACGATTATACATCCATAGTTCCACTTTAAGAATTCTTATATTCATTAATTGTGTCAAAACTGTTATTTATTTAACCTTCGTGGGTTTCATTCATGAATCGATATGAAGTAAAAATTTGCCAATCACAAATAAATTTAATAGCAAATACGATTATACACGCCTCTCCGGTCTATCAAAATTGAGATTAATATCTCCTAAGTAACGTAGTATAAAAATACTATTTTCAAACAAAGTTCATCTAAACTGCATAATAGTCGAATAGAATACAATTAGACTTTGGAATGCAAATATTATTGTTCCAAACTAGAATTGAGAAAAATTCCTATCAAAAGTTCATTACTATAGTGTATTCAATAAATCGTAATCAAAGTTCATATTTCATAAAATTGTCTATAATGCAATGGTAATTCAGAACTGACGATAAATGTCTATGTTGCAATCATGTTCATAAAACGACTAGTATTTCCAAGATCGTCGATACAGTAATAGATTTTAACGCTCTAAAATCTTTTAATTATTCTTCTTTCTTGAGGATGACAGAAAATTGGTCAAAGTAATTTACTGAATAGAATTACTTTAATAAAGTGACACGCTGTCTGAATTCAAATCTGCCATAGAAAATCGTTCATTTTACAGTCAAATCGTGACTCCAAAAATATGCAAATTACTGAAAGAATATAGATATCAGTCTCAACTGATCCAAAATTATTTAACTATGCCACTGACATAACAATGTCTTAATAAATCGTAGAAAAAGGCATAACTCATCAAAGTGTACTGAGTACAGAGATATCAAGCAAGAATATGGGGCAAAATATATATGGGACAAAAATATGGGAAAAATGGTTGCTCAGACATCGCTAAATGGCTCAAATAAAACAAGAAACGTTCACGACTACCTTATCTGTTGATTGAAGTTCTAGAGGAAAATCTTCCAAAGAAGACTAGTGATGGTTCCATTTCACCAAAAAGATGTGCTCCGTCCTCGAACCTGGAACCAGCGCCCTCGGAGAATAGAACTGCTTCCTCCTCCGGAAATTGCACTGCTCCGTGTATACGATAGACATCCTTCTGGCAAAACTCTTCTTTGTGAGCCGGGTCCACCCTGGCCTCTCTTGATAGTTCCCTGAAGTTCTGGTAGAAATTCGCCATGAAGTTTATTGCAATAATTTCCGTAGAAATATTCATAGTTGTGGAGTATGAATACGTTTCCACCGCCATTTGATATAATTCAGCGTTGGACTACGAGGCATGAGTGTAGTTGGATATTCACTACATGCTCGCTTTTGTAGAAAGACGATTAGCGAAGTTCCATGCTGCTATTTCACTCCATCGATATATGTCCCAATTGCATTAAAGTCCTTAGCCTTCCATCTCCATTTCCGTTATAATAGTTGAAATAACTGCCATATTATATTGTTCCATGTTAGAATGCAGCGTTATATCATCAAAAGCAATATGTAGTTGCAATACCAGTGTCAGCCGTAGCGTAGAATGTGATATTTTTAAAAGTGCTTCTCAGGTGGCGAGAAAATCACTTTTGTCTGCCGTCTTAAAATGCCAATATCTTCTAAATTATAATCTTGAAAATGTTCAACCTTACTACACACTTTAATATAGTACTGCACAATCGAATTAGCTTAAAGGCATTAGTCAACTCTTGATATATTATCTTGTAGACTTGAAAATGTGTGCGTTTCAACTTCGCCTAGTTTCAAACACCGTAAAATGGAACTGCGGCACGCTCGAAGCTCGTTCAATGCGGTGGGCTATACCACACGCTAAAGACGACTTGTTTCACTGTATCACTCGAAAACGACTATATGACATCAGAAATATATATATATGCGGTATGAGATATATATGCGATATGAGACACATGAGCTATGAGAGCTCTTCTCTGCTGTGCAAGACCTTTTATCAACTTCTTAAGGGGCGTATCCATCCCTTCCATAGCTTGTTTCTCCGTCATCGCTAGAATTTCTAACTTTGGCTATACTTGACGGATTTTCAAATTTCAAAAACCCAAAAATAATTTCTTCAAAATTCCAAATCAATGCCATAACTGAAAATAGATTTCCACAATTCTGCATTCCAAAAGTAACTAAAATATAGTAGTTTCAGTAATCTCCGTCTCCCTCCAAACTATCGTTCATTGGTTCGAGCTTTTCCTCCAATCGCGTAACTTCTTCCTCAGCACAATTCCATGTTTCCCTGCGACTGCGTCGTAAATCTCACATCTTTCTCGAACAAAATCATGACGTCACCAAGAATCTCAGCTCAACCAGCCTACTTGCGTGAAGTCTGCGTCATCCGTGCCTACGTCATGAGTATCCACGTCACAACTATGACAGCCATAACTTTCTTCATATTTGCCAATACAACCGCCGTGGTCTCAATATAATTCAATTTACGGGGGCAGTACTTGGGATCACGCCCGTATTTAAGACAATGATAGGTATGGTCTTTACCCGTTCTAAATGCCATTGCCTTTTGATAGGGCCAACCAACTCGCTATATTTGCTTCATTGTTATTACTATTATTATTATTATTATTATTATTATGTACATGTTGTACTATACTAGTATTAAATCTTGGAAGTAGTTTTCCATGGTTTCCCACATCTACCCCAGGCAAATGCTGGGATGGTTCCTAACATAAGGCCACGGCCGCATTCTTCCCAATCCTCACCTGAATTACAAATACCCACCTTATTAAATAAACCACAAAAACACAGGTTATAAGACAAATTCTACTCACACCCAACCACATGGGGCTAAATAACAAAAAACACCAAGCCTCTCAAACAAAACATCAAGTAATTTCCTTCCGTCTTAAATGCTAGTTCTGAACAGAATACGGGATGTCGGAATTTTGTCACACGGTATTTCATTAACGTGCCGGACGCCAATGACACACCAGGGCTAATTATCAAATTTATTTTATAATTACACTTACAAAGTAGGCTATACAGTACTACCGGTTCTAACGTCTCAAACCATTGCGTGCAATTTCAACTACAACAATAACCACAGCAATGCAAATTTTCTTACGAGACGGGTATCGCTCGCTATCCCCATAACAGCTGATACCACCCCTCAAGCGGTAAGGTCATTGCTACGATTACGTAACAACTTCCCCTCCACGCATCGTCCCACCTCGCCCCGCCTCTTTTCCCCCAGACTGCTGCCTCACCTTCTGTTGAAGAGTTCTGAAAAACCTAAAAACATTGACCTTTTAATGATTAATTTTAAGTAAAAAGATAGGTGACCTAAATTTTACCCAGGAAGCTTAGAATAGTCTCTTCTATCACCTGTGTAACGAACTTCCATTTTAGCAATTACAACCTGTATAGCCTATTGAATTATATGCCAGCAGATAAATGTTCTAGTTCGTTAAACAACCCTAGTCTATTTCTTGATTATGACACGAGAAATAAAAATGAGATTTAAAAATAATTGCACCACGTCCATGTTAGGTTCTCATGAAATTATATTAAACTACCTACCCGACCTGGCTTCGCCCGGGAACAGTTATGAATGCATTACGTGATAAGCGCTTTTTTCCAATGCCAATGAACAACGAACAATATCCGTTTTACGTCTCGGCATGATGGATTAAAATCACTGACTGGACTATTAATTATATTGTCATGGAGATGCATGTGCAAGAAATTCTTGTCAGACCTAATTTAAGAATTTCGAGGTGCATGAAACACAAATCCCCCTTCCGTCCAATCATAACTTGACTGTGAATTTAGTGGAACGAAAAATTCACAGGCAAAATTAAGAAAAGCCGAGTTGCACTTCCTGGGAAACTCCAAGCACAACCACCCTTCTCAGAAGTCTGAACTCAACATGACTCAACGGTTTGTTGCTGGCTGAATCTGGGGCAATAGGTTCGCCCGTTAGCTAGGCTGTAACAGGGATGATAGACTCGCCCTTAGCTAGCTCGTAAACTGTCGCCTCTGTAGTTGAATGGACCTGGTTGGAAGAAATTAAAACGTAAAAGCACTTATAGTGGGCGATGTATTGAAGATAGACAAATGCTCTCCCGGACGTTTTTGTAGAACGTTTCATGCTGAACAATTCTTACACTCATAGTATTTGGATATTTTTAACGGTTTGCCCAGCGTAAACTTACAAAGCGCTCGGACGCCAGGTTTTTTTTTCGACTTTACCACTGAAATCGTTACTGCTCGGCTTCCTTTGATCATAAATAAATTATTTTCTACAGAAATCATCCTCGAGATATCCTTTACTGAATGGTGAAAACCGCATCAAAATCCATCCAGTGGTTCTCGAGTTTACCCGTAACATCCAAGAATCGGGGACTTTGTTTTATACTAAGTAGAGATGATACTTCAGTAGGCCTATATTAAGGCTCGTATGGAGATATATCGTGCCAAGGTTCACAGCACTCGGATGAGAAATCACGAGAAAACTCGATTTAAATATTTATATTTTGCGTTGCCGTCATGTTGGTTTAGTGCTCATAAGTTATTGGAAATCCCATAGGTGAATTTATGTTGATAGCCTTAATCAACATACAAAATTTCAGTTTGATTGCTGTAATAGATTGGTAGGCCTAGATATTCAGAACCGTCCATATATTTCAGATAGTCGCCATGTTGGATTGTTATATGTGTAGTTATGTACCATTAGATGAAAATTATTGCGCAGGTTCATTAGCCATTCGTTTACTTCGATCGCCTGATTAGGACACAAGAAATAAAGACTCAATTTTAATTTTTCGCACAGCCACCATCTTGAGGTCTTGAAATTAATTTTATTAAATTATATGTCAGTATTTTATATAAAACATTTACCTACCAAGTTTCACTGCGCTGGGATGAAACAATCAAGAGAAAATTCAATTTGAATGTTTGGAATTCACTTGACCGCCATGTTGGTTTTCTACTTGACAGGTTTTTGAAAGCCACATAGGTCAACGTGTAGTAGTACCCTTTATCATCGTATAATATTTCAGGGTGATATCTGTTGCTCTTGCGGAGATAGAGAATGCAAGTAAAATATTTCACGCGTCCGCCATGTTGGATTAGTGAAACCTATTAAAATTTAAAAGGCACGGGCGATATCGGATTAGGTAGTACTATGTACATTCCAAGTTTTGTTGAAATCGCTTCGTGAATTTAGATGCTATTTGGGACACACACACACGGACAAAAGGAGATCTCACAAGTCTATTTTTTCATAAATGAAAATAGGCAAATACACGAGGCAAAAGACGTCATGCATTAGTCACTTCTATATGAATCGTAAATGGCGCCGCATTCTGTGTCTCCAGTTACGTGTTGAGTTTCCAGTCTGAAATATCCTGGGTTCGAATCCCGGCTCTACCATGAAATTTATTTCTTGACTGAAAGCAGGAGTGGGGTATACTCAGCCTCGTGAGGAGGCAGAACCGATTACAGGTGAGTTAGATTGCTATTTCATTGGAGTATAAGAAGCGATAGATTTATTAATTTCATGTAACTTTTTCAGGATTCGTGTTGACCGACTGAAACGCACCAAACTTTTGTTCACCAAAGCAACACTGAAAAATGGTTTCAAACCCCACAAATTATTAGAAGCCATTTTTCAGTGTTGCCTAGTTCTAGTACAGAAAGCTTTCCATTCGGTCAACACAAATTTTGTCCAATTACATTAGGCGGGAAAACAGGTATTTTATCACCCTTACCTGAAAGAAATATTAATCACAATTAACGCGCTTTCATGTACAAGAAAGTGAGGGGATACAAGTCGATGATATGTTTCTATCGTAACGCGATCATCATGAGATACGGCTCACTTAGGCTTAGATAAATTACAACGTTTTTGTTTCTTTATGTACAAATATATAAACAATCTTTAGTTCACAAAAGTTTCTTAACACTTTTTGTAACGTGTCAATCTTATTTACAGATATTAATGCTCAGGTGGTCTGAAGCACTTCTGTAGTTGTTGTGTTATTACTAATGTAGTTTAAGTATATTAACCTGTGATCTGTTGACTTATTCTTGTGACGAACTTCAGGTATGATGTCTACATTATTCTGTCATTTATGATACTAATTCAAAGGTTCCTACTTAAACTAATGTGGTTAGCTTATCAATGAGGCGAGTACACAAATGATACAATACACTAGACTTAAATAAGGTTATGTAAACGTAGCTGGTGTTTGAATCCTGGGTCCTATATGGTGTCTGACATCACACACTGCTCGTCGTGGACTGGTTGCTACGAGTTCCGTTAGCCTGCTCGTTTTAATATTGTGGCGCTATCTAATTTATTATTCTGAGGACTGTACTACTGGTACGTCTAAGGGCTGTCCGTGCCATCTGTTGTTGTTTCATAGAATCTTGCTTAGTATAATTAGTTTGTGTCTCGAGCCGGCAATGCTCTCAGCAGTCCAAGAGGAGCAATGAGCGATAACGGACCCTGCATAGGATTCAGGATTCAAATACCAGCTGCGTTAACATAAGTTTGATTATTTATATCGACATAAAAATTCCGCTCATGGATAAGGACTTAATTTTAGTATTGCCTGTATCTTATTTTATTTTTTTCTTCATGAAGTTATAAAGTAATAAATGGACATACACTACGGTATATTTCTTTTTGATTTTTGAATAACAGCGTAGCGCAGCGGCTACGTTCTCACCTGCTGTGACCAAGCTAGCGACATCGATTCCCGCCCTAGTTAGTTGGCATTTTAAAGTGCTTAAATGCGAGGGATTCGTGTTAGTAGATTTTTTGGCCGGTGATGTTTCCCTTGAGGGCAGAATGTTCTCGTCTCTAAAGACGCAGTAGTTAAAACGGACGTTATACTCATAATATTATTATTATTATTATTATTATTATTATTATTATTATTATTATTATTATTATTATTATTATTATTATTATTATTTGCTTATGATTTTTTATCCTTATTCGCCGACCTGATGTATCTTTTTCTGTACAGAAAAATATGTATAGGCCTACCAGTGTTGGAGCTATGCGTTGTTTAATTTATGGTGAACTTATTAATTATCATCATAGTCATTCACAAAACGTTATATGAGTTCGATGAAATTTTAACCAGTAAACATTCCTCCAGGTTTATGAAATAAATTTATTGGATTTACAAGTAATTTATGCCACTTGTTCACAGAGAAATGCAATCAATCACTGCTCTTCTAAGCGTCTTCTTCTCATCACGTGACATTGGTTTTACTTGTAGAATGAACCATTTATGAGCAACATTCATGATTTGCTAGTTAAAGAGAATTACTTTAATCTACTTTGTTTTAAAATAATATAGTTTTTAAACTCTTCCTCTCTATTTCTTGAAAATATCATCCATGTTACAATACCTGAACGACTGACGGTAATTGTTTTGAGGTCATTCCTATATAATGTCAAAACATATTTCCAATAATATTTCTGGCAGATGACCTTTATCGTATGCCCCTTAAAATAACAACCAAAAACAATCAATTAATGTTTCTGTTGATGTGGAGTTTCTCAGGGCTAAATTATTTCATTATCACTTCAGGCAGTTATAATACAACACTGTGTTATAAAATAATTGGATATTATTCAGTGACAGCAAGACTTGCTATACACGCCCTGAAAGCAACGTTGGGCAGCCTTCGAAGCCTTGCCGCTACCCTTGTCCACTTCCCCGACCTTCCGGACCAAGCCATGCAGACCGATGCGCTCGTAAGCTCTCCCTAATTCTGCGGGAGTGTTCAGGTGTGCATCACTTGTGTAGGGGAATATGATTGTATGAGCTAAGGACCAGTCCGTATGGTGAATCTTGTCAAAATGTTCTTGCACATGCAAGCAAAAAACTGCTTCAGTGGTACATGTTACACTGGAGGACTCGTCCTCATGAGTATTACATTTTGGATGCACGTGGGTCACTACCTCCTCACGATTACAATCAGATATCACATTACAAACCATCGTCATTATAGATTTGAGTCCATTCGAAACAAAGTTCGAGTGGCCATTGACGCTCATTGCAGTGTGGAGTAGTGATCACAATTCTGATAACCATATTTCACTCTTAAATTGTCAGAAAAATATCTTAAACCTTGGTCCCAAAATCGCAAATCCTAAGACATTTTCTCTACAGAGAAAGCTGGTGATAGATTCTCATATACTACAAGTGAGCAAGAGTGGCAGTGCGATATTTATTAAGCTTCTGGTCTATTTGCGAGTTATACAGTTTCCATACATTTACAGTAAACATACATTTTCATTTGAGACTGCTTTGCCTTTCAGCGTCCAGCGTTACTGCAAACCATCGTATGCGAACAAGTTCCCTCAATGATGCCCTGTTAGCGGTTAGCACGGCGCACAGTGGGTCAAAATTGAAATCTAGGGGGACAAAATTATTTTTACGTTTTAATCATTAATTTAGAGTGAAAGTAACGTATAAAATTTGTTTACTTCATAATAAACATCAGTTAAGACATTTTTAAGCTACATCTACACATGCAAGAAATTGTCTATGACTAGGAGTTGGATAGAGCATTCAGTTATCTATTCAGAACAATTTTCTACCCCAAATTTACTTTTAACAAAGTCACAAAGTTCCACTTTTGACATAATCGTCGAACCCAGTGCTTCAAACAGTTGTAAACGTGTGAGAACTGGTTGCGCGGCATCCTCTAAAACGTAAAATTACTAATTATGTTGCAAAAAGATGCAATAAATCTTATAACAGGCGTAAACTACAATACTTTATCTACATTTTAACATTAAGTAGAAAGTGACGCAGAGTGTCGCGACATACTAAAAATCTAAGTGAAAATATAATTTTGAAAATAATAGTTAAATATTATATAATGCAAATATAGCTAAAATTACGTAACAATTACGCCCATTAATAACTGAAACACGTTACAAGGATCATACCTTCAGCTGCATGTTCCATCTTAAAGCATCACACTAACCACAAAGACAACCAAACCACAGCCACTTACATTCACCCTCCAATTCAGACTGCTCGAACAGTAGTGACATATTTACACTAAGATGCGTTTATATCACAGAATAGTGAGCGGCAATTGTATGAGAATGCTGTAGAAGTAATCAATTTTGATTTTTTATTATGAAAATAAGTAATTTTGTCCTCCTAGATTTGGATTTTGACCCACTGTGCGGCGGCCTCCTCTGCTTCTACACATCTCACTTTGAGATCGTTCATCACTGAATGTGAGCATTGCCTCGTAGGTCTACGTTTGCTTCTCTTACCCTCTACAGCCATACTTATTAACCTATAAAGTGATCTCTCATCTCCCTTTCTCTTTCGGCCATAATAAATGCAGTGCATTTATGGTAATAGTACAGGTATTTCTACTTTTCAAATGGAAAGTAATCGTGTCTGCCTCTTTGTAACCAATCTTGATGGAGTTCTCTCATACCTTCGATAGCGAAACTTTGCCGTCATGATTAAGGTTCAGGTTATATTTATTAGTTTGTTAGTAGGAAGTCAGAATACTCTTTATTGAAACATTGGGAGGTAGCTAATGAATAAAGAAAAATGGAATTGCATTGCTTTCAGCAGAAAAGTTGACTACAGTCCCATGAATACTTCAGGCTCAGATATACTATATTGTATACAAAAACCCTACATCTGTCCGTTCTGAATGCTGGGAATATCCGTCTCCGTTTCAAGATTTATACTCCATATTAACTTATTTACCTTATTATGATAGGAGTTAGAGAGGTGGCAGGGAGAAACGCGTTTTGACTGCTCCGGAAATTACAGTCAGGAGCCAACTAGCGTCCTTGTACCATCCCCGCCTGTAATTATGCAGCCGGGTTTAGCCTTGCGTATAGTAGAATGAACCTCCCAATTAAGGATAAATACCGGCAATGGAGACGAGGCTCATTCAAATATCCTACAGCAATTATGTTAATGTTGACCCGAGAGAGAAGCTGACTTTATCGCTAGCCAGGTACGTCAGTGGTTACACGCAGTCCTTGTGAATGAAAGTCAAACACAATTCCTGTCTAGGTAACACGTCATAGCGACTCTCTTGGTGTCAGTGGAAACGCAACAGTTTCCTTCTTTAAACTATGCCACAACCTGGATAAAGGTATACACAAGATATGTATTTTGAAATAATTTGTCACTTTCGGCCACATGTGACTATGCATCCAGCATCAAATGTTTCTCTTCTCCTTAGGGTGGAAGAGAACGTTTGTATTCGTGTTTGATTTGACTTGATTAACATAATTGATAGTGCATGATATGCCGTGTGTTCCGAAAGTCCTATTATACACTTCTAGGGCTTGTACAGAGGACCCAGCATGCGAAACACAGCCCGGGAAAGTATCACTTCGCTGTTATATTAATGACAAGGTCGAATCACAACGCTATTGAATTTGTTACCATTATTTATTTTTGCAAACCGGTTGTTGTATGTAATATGTTCATTGCCGTATTTAGGTGCATTTTGTGTAAAACAAATGGTGTGAAAAAAAGCAAAGAACATACCGATGCTAATAATACCATAAAGAGGTCACCTGAATGCACTACACGATCTACTCCATGTGACGATCCTGAACATCGTTGCACAGTGTATCTGTGAATGATGCTCTGATTCGTTCAAAACCATTTATTCGAACTTGTCACGTATGTAGCATCAAAATGGTACGTTCTGGTTTGACCATCTCATTGAGGTGATGCATTTTGGGGCAGAGTTCCGCAAGAAAATGTTATCGCCTGGGGCCTCTCCACAACCTCTAGAAGTGTGTAAAAGGAATTTTGGAATTTAATGTATAGACTGTGACATGAAGTCCATACAAACACCTATGTCCAAGGCCGGACTCGAACCAGCAGCTGAAGAGTTGCCTAGTTCCACAACCTCACATTCTGCCGGACCCTGCAATGCACAATATGATGAGGGGCAGTGACCTTCATTACTTCAGCTACACATCATCTTCATCATCATCAGCGGTACCAACCAGGCGATATTGTGTTGTGTTACGGTATATGATACTGTATTATTATCCCTGACACTACTGTTTATGCAACAACTAATGAAGAAAACAGTATAAATAACCCCCATAATAATATTTATCTACCAGCCTGGATTATCTAGCTTACGTTTCGTAAAGCTGGCTGCGTGGCTCAGCGGTAACGTTCTCACCTGGTGTGGCCAAGTTTGCAGAATCGAA
The DNA here is from genome assembly GCA_946902985.2 of Meconema thalassinum. NCBI lineage: Eukaryota > Metazoa > Arthropoda > Insecta > Orthoptera > Tettigoniidae > Meconema > Meconema thalassinum. Next base: position 1,096,534,544 of record OX336389.2, on the reverse strand, counting down.
TCCTGGCGCAGTCAGCTAGCATTTAAGGGTACGCAAATGCGAGGGAGTCGTCTCAGTAGATTTACTGGCACGTTAATGATCCCTTTGGGGCAAAAATTCCGGCACCCCGGTGTCTCTAAACGCCGCAGTAGTTACAAGGAACGTTAAACCAATAACATTATTATTATGTTTCGTAAATTATAGAAGCATTGATCTCACTTTTCTTAATATTAACCCTGATGACTCTCTACAGAAAGATTTTCTCTCTGTGGAAGGAGTCATAATTAACCTATACTAAAAGTTATACATTATAGTAGGTGATTTTTCATTGATGATTGATTTAAGTGATGGAACACTGAGATCGTCTGCGCCAATTTTCTAGTGTAGGTTCTGTAAATACAGGTTAATTAACATCTGACAAAGCACAGTCCAAACTAGAATTCGTTTAATTATTTAAATGAAATAATAGAATTTAACAATTGGATGTGCTTCAAATTGATTAAACAACGCTGGGTACTCATAATAGCCTTCCAGAGGGTTTAAAAGGGGTTCATTTAATCACGACGTGATTGTTTACGTATAGTTGCAATAGCCCCTCTCTTGGGTGATGCTTTATGACTGTTTACCTGAATAGAATTTAAATTAAATTTGATTTTATATTTGCTGGTTGCTACTCTTTATTAAAATGCGAAGATTTACCAATTAGAGCAGTGATCTTCCTTCTCTCCAGGTCTAAGACAATCACACTTCCACCAACAATTTATTCCCTGAACATCTGACATGATCTAATATTACAACACAGTAATTGGAATGCTGAAATGCAGATTGTATACATTCTGACTACACCTACCGAAAAGTGGCTTTACAATAATTAATAAAAGAGCTAATAGAGCAAGCCGAGTTTGATCGTGTAGTGTAGTGTGTTTCTGGTGTGTTATAATGTTTTTCCACTCTATCTTGGTGCATAACATATAGATACAAAGTAGAGAATACCTTTCTCTAGTTACCGTCATGAGCGATGATTACTCGTGATTGTGGATGGTAGGATTGTGGTTCCATTCCTACCTGACTGACTATAAGTTCAGGGAAACTAAATCTCCCTAAATCCCTATTTATCGTAGTACGTTGCATTATGAGAGGTACAGTTATAACAAACTGCCTCCGTCGTAGAAAAATAATACTGTCTAGCTTCAGTCACCAATAAAATATAGCAATCCCTCACTTATGCAGATTACGTTTACTGAGAATACTTCCTCTCATAACATACTTAATACTAACTCGCACTATTTCAAGAAAACTGAGGTGTCTACACACAGTCCACGCCGGCAAAATGAACAGAGTGATTCCAAGCGTCATACTCCTGCAGAATGGAATGTTAATACTTCAATCGAATAAACGGATATAAGTAAGAATAAGAATGAGAATAAGCCCTCGCGATCAGCAATGTAAAAACTCGCAACCAACATGCACCACGATTATGTAGGAACGAGATCACGTGGCAACCCCCACGCCCAGACGATACCTTTTTCGTGCCACAACCATCGATGTCCAATCAAGTAAAAGCATCACATTTACCGTACCAAGTTTCACTGCACTCGGATGGTTAAATCGCGAGAAACGTCCATGTAAATATTTATATTTCACGTCGCCACCATGTAGGATTGTTCTATGTATAGGACATAGAGTTATGTACCATTATATGAAAATTGTTGAGTAGGTTCATTATTCAAACTTTCACTTCGATCGCAGGATTACGAAGCAAGAAATAAACACTTAATTTTAAATTTTCGCACAACCGCGCCATCTTGAGGTTATGTAAACAATTGAACTAAATTAGATGCCAGTGCATTACAATGTCTATAAACATTTACTGTACCGTATTTCACTGCGACCAGATGGTTAAATCGCGAGAATAGTCTATTAAACTGTTTCAACTTCACTTGGCCGCTACGTTCATTTTGTACCTTAAAGGGTTTTGTAAAGTTACATAGATGAACTTGTAGTAGTGCCGTGTAACACCGTACAAAATGTCAGGGTGATATCTGTAATTGTTTTGGAGCTATAGAATGCCAGCGAAATATTTCGCACAGCCACCATCTTGAGGTTATGTAAACAATTGAACTGAATTAGATGCCAGTGCATTACAATATGTATATCCATTTGCAGTGCGAAGTTTCATTGCGTTTGGATGGTTATATCGCGAGAAAAGTCTATTTAAAAGTTTCAAATTCGCTTGGCCGCCGTCTTCGTCTTGTAGTTAACAGGTTTTTGAAAGTCTCATTGTTAACCTCTTGTAATGTCCTTTATCGCCGAACAAAATTTCAGCGTGACATCGGTAACAGTTTTGGTGATATAGAATGCCGGTGAAATATTTCGCACAGCCGTCATGTTGCAGTGGTGAAACGTAATAAAATTTGAAGGGAACGGTCGGGGTCGGTTGAAATGGTGCTATGACCTTACCGAGTTTCATTTAAATCGGTCCAGCCATTTAGAAGTTATTAGGGACACACACACACAAACAAACACAAACGCTTACGCACACACACACGCACGCGGACGAAAGGTGATCTCATAAGCCTATTTTTTCATAAATGAAAATAGGCTGATAATATTGATGCTGGTTTTATATCCGTTTTAGCTACTGATTTTCAATTCCCGTCTCGACATCTCAGACAGCCATCCTCATCCCAACCTTCACAATTTTGCTTCCGAACCCGCAATGATGCTTTCATGGCACCCAGTTGCTTGTATCTGTCTTGTTCACGGTCTCCCAAATACTCTATCGGTGACCTACTATTTTCTAGCATCTAATGCTCCTCCTTCAATACGTAACTTAGTGCTTTTTATAGTTCGTTTGTTTCCTTGAAGTCTTCACACGGCGATACTTTGATGATACTTCTCGGCCACTCCCTTCGGGTGCACGCTGGTTGTCGATACAGCCGGACGCCTCCTCTCGGGCTCTCGGAATAACTGCATGATTAGCCTGGCCCTGCCAGGGCTTTTATACAAATCGGCGACAAAACGATAAAATCCTTGTCTTTTTCATAACCAACTTTTGAAGTAATGGTCGCACATTTTTGGAAATTATATCTCTGGAAAGCTTGTTTTCTAAACGTAAACTGATTTCTTTGCACAAGAAAATCGATCGTGCAATTCTGAGATATTAGATAAAATTTGGTTTTCAGATATGTGGGTGTTACAGTTGATTTTTAATCCCCACTTCCTCAGGTCTCGGGGAACTTTTAATGACGTATGGCCACGTTTGCACTTCTTTCCTAGGCAATTATTAAAACCTTTTTCTCCACACAAAAATCTCTATTCCGAAATGATTCACAATGCTCTATTTCTTTTGTTAATTATATGCTCGCAAGTGCTTTAAATCTAATTATTCTTCTTCTTGCACAACTGCGACGATGCCATTTTCCTGCAACTTAAGAGCAATTTCCGAAACATGCTCGCAGTCACTCGCGTGGAAAGTTCCACTCGTTCTATTTATAGCCATGATTCGCTCCTATCGGTGCGTCATGCTTGATATCATTTCCTGACCACCTGGGCTCTCCTTTCTTGCACAACGTTATGCTCGCCCTCTCGTATAAAATCTTTCTATGTTCCACTGAAGACTGTATATTTCCTTCCTTCTTTTTACCATAATACATGGATTCGACCCCTTGAACCAATGGTACATGGGTTCATCTCTCCCCTCCTTAGGTAAATAAATTTTCGAAAAATTTTGAGGAAATTTATTTCAATAATTTTCATAAAAATCTGATTTTTCTTTAGTGTCGAAGCCATCATAACATTTATCAGTACCTTTAGTTTCTGTTCTTTCAAAGCCCTTTTCTTGTTCTGGCTTGTTTTGGGTCTTACACAGTTCCCATTCATTCATTTCCCTTAGCGGACGTCCACACTTAGGGCTATAAATTGCTTGTCTTGTTCGGGTGTTTATGATTCTCCCCTAGTCTGGCGCGCGCTCCAAACCTGGGTCAAACAGTTTTTCTTTCTTCCTCGTGTCATGGGACGGGCATTCTGCCTGCCTGTCTATTTCTTCTCAGGTTATTCAATATTGACCTATTTACATTTTATTAATACTTTACGGGTGCATATAGCCTTTACCCGTTACTTCTTCATTATTGTTTTCAGGACTCCAATTCTACAGGATCCCATTTGTCTTTAAGAGTACGGTCTATCCTTACCCGACTCTTCTTGGTTTTCTTCTGTTTTCCTCATCTCTTCTCGAGATGGCATTTTCAAGAAAAATTCCTTTTTTTCTCTTACTCTTTAACGGGTGCATACGGCTTAACCCGTTAGCTATACTGGAGTAATCCTTTTCCTTCATCTCGCATCGAGATGGCATTTTCAAAGAATATTTCTTTTTCCTACTCTTCCAATTCCATAGTTCCTTCAGATATTCTTCCTTTCTCTTCCTTCTATTATTCCATTTCTTCCGACGAACTTTCCAACTGTAAAACGCTTGTGCGTCTTCTTTCTCCAGGGTCATGTGCATTATTTCTCCTCCTCTCCTACTTTCAATAGGGTATCTATTCTCTTGTAAACCGACTACCAATTGCGGTCTTCTTCCTCTTTCAGCATTACTTTCAAAGACATCTCCTCTCTTTTCTTCATTATTTCCAACAATCTCATCATCTTTTCCTTTGAGGTTTTCAGGGCTCTCATTTGGATCTGTTTCCATTTCTCTTTTCTTTCGTTGGCAATCCTGATATTTTATCATTAAGTCAAGGATCTGTGCTTTCAATTTTTCTTCTGCTAATTGTATCTTATCTTTCTTATCCTCCTGAATTTCTTCCGGATTTTCCTTTTCAATTTCTGTTGAATCTTGGACCTCTGCTTCCATCTGTGCTTTGACGATAGTTTCTATTATAGTTTCATTTAATTTCTCCGTTTCTTCAGGAATTATTATTTTCGTCTCCCCAATTTTCACTTCTTTTGTTATCTCTTGTTCTGGGTTTATCTCTTGCTCTTCAAGCTCAACCTTTTCATAAAAATGTTCTTCTTCACTTTGCAGCTCATTTTCATTTCGGCTGTCCTCCTGGTCTGGAATTCTCATTTCCTCTTGAGTCTCCATTTGTTTCTCAGGAAGGATCTCAAAGTTCTTCTCAGTTTCCACTGGAGTCATTACGATTTCTACTACTTGTTCTTCTTCTCTAATCTCAATTTCGGGCTCTTCCGGCACCGTTATTTCTTTTTCTTCTACAATTTCTATTTGCATTTCAGTTTGGGCCATTACTTCATTTGACCGATGGTTCTGTACTGAGATATCGCCCTTATTTTTATTTTCCGCGAATCGACTGAACCTCTTTCCTAATGCTTCAATACTACTTATAATATCATCCCGGTATGTCTGATACATTTCCCTACTTGATTCCAACTTCTCCATTACCCCATCTCTCATCCCTTGGATCTGGATTTCAATTTTCTCTTGACACGCGTCAACCTTTTCTTTAAAAGTTTCTTCCTTGGCTTGTTTAGGGCCACTTTGGTGCTCTTCCGGCACTGTTATGTCCTTTTCTTCTGTATCATTTATGACTGGGATAACCATTTCTTTCGCTTTGAGGTCTTGCACTAGTATATACTCATCATATCTCTTCTGAATGGCCTCTACTATTCCTTGATATTCCCGAATCTTGACTTCTCTTACTTCACCTAATTTCTGAATGGTTATTATATCTCGTTCAGCATACATGCTCACTAAGAGGCTATGCATCTTAAGTTTTTCCTTTTCTATATATCTCATCTGTTTGTTGATATCTTCCTTCCTATCGTATTCTTTGATTTTATACTTAATATGCCTCCAATTTTCCCATATTTCCCATAGGTGCTTCATTTTTTCATCTATTTCATCCATGAAACTTCTTATCTGTTCCCACGGAGCTAAGTCTATTTTTCCTTCTTCCTCCATACGTTTCGCAAATTTCCTTTTCGTCTCTCTTAATGACTTTTTGACCTCATGAATTTCCTTGTACAATTCCTCCAGTTCTTGTTTAGGTATCTTATACCAATTTTTACTTGCCCTTTCACGAAGTTTGAATATCTTCTCAATTTCCTCGGAAATACATTCTCTTTGTTCCTTAATTTCCTCTTTCTTCTTTGAGTCTACATCTCTAAATTCCCAAAGTTCACTCCTCATTTAAATGAGCTCTTTTCGCATTTCTTTAATTATATCCAAGAATTTTTCTACTTCCTTCCAGGTCGCCATTTCTACTTTTTCCTGATCCTGAATGCTTAGACTCTCATTTTTTTCCCTTTTGCTTTCCGAGCCTACTTGAACCTGCCTTACTAAATGAGACTTTAAATCATCTTTATCATTATTATTTTCTGTACTTGATACACATTCCCTTGGAATCGGTTCACATATTTCTCTTTCTATTTGGAGCTCTAAAGGCTCAATTTTTACCCTGTTGTCTGCAGACATGTTACCTTCTCTTCGTGTAACTATGCCTCCAGGTGCACGCATGCTTTCTAAAGAAATATTTACATTTTCATTACTTGGGTACTCTTTACCATTTATAGATTCCACTCTATTTATTCTTCTCATCTCCTCCATCTGCTTATTAAACTGCTCCTCCAGGCACTCCTTGAAATCCCTTATTGTTCACATCTTATCCACAATGTAAGAATACAGTGGGCTACTATGCCACATCGCTGGTACATGCTTGAGAGATGGTAATCCGAACTCTTGTGTCCCAATTTCCAAATTTTTACCTTAGTACGGGTGTTTACTAAAACGTACCCTTTTGATATACTCATTCAATGTCAACACCTTTATGGAAGTGATTTAAAAAATTCAAAATTTCGAAAAACCATTTTAAGAAAATGAAAATTTTGATTTTTCATGAAAACTCGGGTTTTCCCTAGGAAAATTCCACCCTACGTACTGGGCGCCAAAAAAATGTTTAGGGGGGGGTTTAATAAATTTAGGGCTGCTCGGTGTGAGTTTCCAGGGACCCATGCGGTCTAACGTTATACATTGTAGCTACTTCTATCATTACTTTACTTTTACATGATATGACCGTCTTAAGTGTTCCTCTAATTATTAATCCAAGCACAGTACTTCTATGCCCCCCTGTGCCCATTTAACATGAAATATGCAAATCACAGTATGCCGGCAATGCTCAAATCGGGATTTTCGGGGTTATGGTATGTTCTCCCAATCTGTGACTTACACATTTTGGATTAAATAGAGGATACACTTCCAAAATAAAAACAAAATCAACTCCTACTATAAAACATCTAATTCCACAATTATATGGCGCTACAACAAATTAAACAAATAAAATACTGATCCATTCTAACTTGTTCAAAGTAAACAAGGAATACAATATAAAAACAAATGTTAAATCATAAATAAATGGTTTCTCATAAACCTACAAATATATCTCTATTTTCACTTCCATATAGTGTCCTTTTTAAATTTCCATACAATTCAGAGCTCCAATAGGCTCTATACTTTCCAATATAAACTGTGTTATCACTTTTACTGCATATCACTTCCTTTTATATGAGTATTTTATAATTAAAACAATGTATAATTCTTATTAAAGTACTTTTACTACTTTGCTTAAACTTTGGGCTTTCACAATGTTCTCAGTTACCATCTCTCTCAAGTCAACAATTCACTTCAGTGATTGGGAAAACATTTGCGCACTCCCGAGTTTCTGAAGACTACTTAAACTAGTCCAAAAATTCAGATCACTCCCGAAATCTAATTGTCTTCACTGAACTCGTGAATCATTACATCATAATTATAACATTATATTAGGGATTTATTATTATCTGCTTAAAAGACCATTATCTCATAAGAAAGCAATGATCTGAACTTTCAAGCGGTAATCTTCATCTACAGGAACCTCGGTTCGAAGACCGGGTCGTTAAACAAACTCTAAACAAGCTAGCGTACTATAACTTCAAAACAGACGGATCCCCGACCGACCGCAACATCAATGACAAGGGGTCTAGCCTGGACACTTAGCGTGAGTTATTGTAGGGAGGGAGACTTCACGGTCATCGCCCCCACGGGACGAGCTACTCCTAGTTTCAACACAGCTGTTTCTTAAATGCAGTTCTTTGAACAGGCCTGGCTTCTCATTCATTTACTTTACAATATTATTATTTTCATTAGACCATTCTTGTAGCCTTGGCATTTATTAATTATGAAGTATCCTCATCGGTGGGTAAGAGTAATTCACATACAACAACGAATATTTAGGGGCTTCAACAACTCGACGAATCGGGGCTCGACTCTCTCAACTGCCTCGGGAACCAATCCCATACTGGAGGACTTATATAAATGCGACTTAGGGCGGCCTCGGCCTAATAACCTGCGCTCATAATACAATAAATTCGCACCCTATTATAACACAACAGCACACATGGCCTCGTGATCCACATCACTATATAGAAGACTTACTATAGCTCAATTACCACGACCAACTGCCCCTCATAATTAAATTTACCAAGTATATTTAGGTTCAACGCCTTCCTTGCGTGACAAATTTACTTCAATGCGATACATTACGCTTATCCTTTATTCCAAATTGCCTTCAAAGAACTGATTAATTCAAAATCACATTTGATCTATATCTCAATATTATATTACTCCTCTCCCGTACAATAATCGCTTTACCTTAAGAACATGTTCACAACATGTATTTATTCCTTTAAAGGAGCTCAAAAGCTACTACTTTCATATAATTCATCATAATCTTCATTTATCTAATTGTGATTATTATTATTATTATTACGCTTGCTTTCATATAATTAAATCATTTATCAAATACACTGATATTTTATTTCATACATTTCCCATAAGGGATTTATTCATTTCACAGAATCATTTTATACTTTCTCAATTTTAGTTGTTCAGATCGCGCTATTATTCTGTTATTTGTTATACAAAAACATCCCTATTTCTCATTCTCAGGTGGATTGCACGCAAACGTTTCCCAACACATGACATAATGAAATGGTTACTCACATGATAAGACGGTTCTCGACCGTATTTTCCAAGGATGTTTCATGTCGCCCACTTGAATGTGTTTAAGCCATCTTCCCTAATTCCATTTCATACACTGACATTTCTTGACACACATATAACTTATATACCTTATACACTGGTAACATTTTGAATACGATTCCGTATTCTTTTATAATACACAAATGAATTCACTGAAAAATTATTACACTAACACAAATTTCCTATATTTACAATACACTGCTTTTATCACTAAGGCTTTGATTTTAGCCTTTACACACGTGATTTCTCTCTTCCCCGTCTCCAAGGGTGAAACTAGTAGATGTCGGCTCCCTATCTGACCAGAATATGATAGTCTCAAACACTCTACCCCTCCCTGGAATGGTACTTCTTCAAATCCGGTTTCCTGACGATCGGCTATTATTATTATTAGCTCGAAATTGTTTCTTTCTAGACACTATTAGTGTGTTTAGCGAAAGTCTGTCTTGTTCACGGTCTCCCAAATACTCTATCAGTGACCTACTATTTTCTAGCATCTAATGCTCCTCCTTCAATACGTAACTTAGTGCTTTTTATAGTTCGTTTGTTTCCTTGAAACAACGTCTCAAATTAAATTCTCACTTCTGATTATTCTGTTCTCTAATTCCTCTCTTTTCAGAATACTATGCGGCCCTTATTTTGTCCGACCCTGATCGGGTTCTTTAACATTGATAGAATGTTTGTTTTTCTATTATGGTACTTCAAAACGTTACGATACTTTCGGTCGTTTAAATGAACTGTTATTTGAAGACCTATCGCCTGTTCTTTAAGTTCGCAGCCTACTTTGACTGTAATACTGAACTTTTCACTATAAGACTGATACTGGCGGAACTAAATCCTGTATTAGGATTTTCCTAAGTCTTCACACGGCGATACTTTGATGATACTTCTCGGCCACTCCCTTCGGGTGCACGCTGGTTGTCGATACAGCCAGACGCCCCCTCTCGGGCTCTCGGAATAATTGCATGATTAGCCTGGCCCTGCCAGGGCTTTTATACTAATCGGCGACAAAAGGATAAGATCCTTGTCTTTTCCATAACCAACTTTTGATGTAATGGTCGCACATTTTTGGAAATTATATCTCTGGAAAGCTTGTTTTCTAAACGTAAACTGATTTCTTTGCACAAGAAAATCGATCGTGCAATTCTGAGATATTAAATAAAATTTGGTCTTCAGATATGTGGGTGTTACAGTTGATTTTTAATCCCCACCTCCTCTGGTCTCGGGAACTTTAAATGACGTATGGCCACGTTTGCACTTCTTTCCTAGGCAATTATTAAAACCTTTTTCTCCACACAAAAATCTCTATTCCGAAATGATCCACAATGCTCTATTTCTTTTGTTAATTATATGCTCGCAAGGGCTTTAAATCTAATTATTCTTCTTTTTGCACAATTGCGACGATGCCATTTTCCTGCAACGTAAGAGCAATTTCCGAAACATGCTCGCAGTCACTCGCGTGGAAAGTTCCACTCGTTCTATTTATAGCCATGATTCGCTCCTATCGGTGCGTCATGCGTGATATCATTTCCTGGCCACCTGGGCTCTCCTTTCTTGCACAACGTTATGTTCGCCCTCTCGTATAAAATCTTTCTATGTTCCACTGAAGACTGTATATTTCCTTCCTTCTTTTTATCATAATACATGGATTCGACCCCTTGAACCAATGGTACATGGGTTCAATACATGGTATAAATAACCCGAGCCTTGAAATAAGGTATCGTCCCGACATTCATCTGGAGTTAGTGTGGAGAGCCGTGCAGAGATCAAAAATGTGGCCACTGTCAGTGCTTGGATTCGAACCTCATACGTCCGAACTGGAAGGTTCCATTTCAGTCATAGGCTCGTATATAACCCAACGCGCACACGTACGGTGCTGGATTTTCCGAGAACAGAGTCAAAATTTGTTGTTTGGTTTACTTATTAAAATGCTTCGTTAAGACATATCAGAAGACTTTGTTGGAGCTAATCAACAAAGAACAATTCAGCACACTGCAATTGAGAAACCGAAGCGCACCAGGATCGCAATTTGGAGCTGGCAAGTCCGGGGATTCTGGGTTTGAATCCCGGAGCTGACAATAGCTATCCTGAGTAAGGTGTTTCCCTGTGATTTCTGACACTCCCCCAGGCAAATACCGGGATAGTACATGTTTTATGGTCCTGGGGAACCGACTCCATCCTTGTTCCCAACACAAACTACAACTTCCTTGTCTTCTTCTTCTACTTCATCATCTCATCCCACTTCAAACGGGGTCGATATTCCTGGTCTTTCTTTTCCACTTTATCCTGTCCCACACATCATCTTCCTCTTAACTTTTTCTCCTTCAGGTCTTCTCGGATATTGTCAGTCCATCTTCTTCTGGGTCTGCCCCTATTTCTTATTGCATCTGCAACCAAATCCAATACTCTCCTCCCTACATAGCTTACCTTTCGTCCCTTTGCATAATATGCCCATACCACAACAGTCGTTTCTCCTGGATTTTCTTTGATGCTTCTGTCACTTTAACAGTTCCTCTAATTTTCTCATTTTTGATGCGGTCCTTCATTGTGACACCACTCATCCATCTAAGCATCTTCATCTCCGTCACATCCAGTTTATTATATTGTGACTTTGTTGTAGCCCACGTCTCTGCTCCGTAGAACACGGCTGGCCTTACTGCTGTCTTGCAGGCTTTTCCTTTCATTTTTATGCCGAGTTTCTTGTCACACAGAATTCCAGAAATCCTTTTTCATTTCATCGAGGCCGACTGTACTCTTTGGTTGATTTCCACATTTATAACACAAATTACAACACTCATCACAAAAACACAGGCCACCAGACAAGTACACGGGGCTGATGACCAAGAAGTCCCAAGCCCACTAAATGAATTAACAACGAAACAATTGAGGAGCACCGGAACGTTAAACGATAAAACCTGTTCTGCTGCTATCGTGGATCAATGGTACTGAGAATAGAACTGGATGAAATATGATTTCAAATATAATGCTACAATAATCTTCCATCAGAAACTGCTAAATCTGCCTTGAAAATTCGTTGGAGTTTCCCAAAGTTATCAGTGTTTATAAATTTTGTTTCAAATTATTTTCTTGAATTATCGGTTTTCGTTCCGGCGCTCCTCATTTCAAAAGGGAAAGTGCTTATCAAAGAGGCACTTGTTCAAGTTCAGAATTATGTAGAGTAGTGTGTGGTGTATATTCATACGAAAACCTAACAAAGTGCATAGGCCTACCTGGCTCACTTTTTTCTGTGGTTCCATCTGAAACAGGAACCATAGCCATTTGTACCCCTCAGTTGAGAACAAGTGATTACTTACGACCGTAACTTGGGATCCATTCCATTAGTTGAATAATAGAGTCAGATCTGTCTTAAAATGGAGCAACGCTCATTAGCTGCAATGTATTAGTTCCTCATTACCTTATCAAAGGAAGAGTCACAAAGGTACTGAACTCGAATTTTGTATCAGTCATGCATTTGCATGAGTCAAGGATCGAACCGACTTGTGTGAAGATTTTATTGCAAGAAATTAAAACAGTTGTTGGAACAATATTTTATTCATATTAGTTTTCTAGAAGGTGAAAGAATAACATTGATGTGTTGCATGGAAAATTTGAAGCATTTTTTAGAAAAAAAGATTGGAAAATATTGAGTGAATGATATTTTAACCAAGAGAGAATCTAATTTATAGACATTGGATTCTGACCAAAGCTTCAAGTTAAAGCGTGAAGACCGGTTTTGTACACCGAGTTCCCAGTGACAAAAAGACTTGCACGCGACACTTTTTGTAAGACAGAGCAAGGAGATATTTGGCACACGACCCTCTAGTGGAAGGCTACAATAATGAAATTTGCATGAAAACTCAACAACCAATCAGATTAATTTACGTAAATAAAGAATAAAATATAACTATATTTTATTCGGAAGATTATAAACAATTTGAGCACATGATAATTACGAGATTAAGAAATTAAATTGTTCTATCGAATTAGAATTTAACATTTATTTCTATGAGAGAAGATATGAATAAATAAGAGGAATTAATAGCGTTGGAGGATAGCCCCCACTATTGTCAGGACTCAGGAGAGTAAATGCGGAGCGACGTGAATTCATTCCAATGATATCGACAGGACGAGTAAGGACCTGCAGTAAACGTCTGCTGAATACAAGGTCGCATCTACACATAGAAGTGAACGGAGGATATAAGACTTGACGGGAGGAGAGCCGACAATCGCCGATAACTCATAGAGACATTGCTCGAGCAGAGAAAATACTGAATTAGTATTATAATTGAAAGCTTCGAATTACATTTCAACTTTCTACAAGAAACACTATCAATATTTCAACGAATACTACTGCACTTGTAAAGAGTACTCATACAACGCAGAGAATGCTAAACAGTAACAATTTTAACCAGAATACTACGCATTATTACGAGATGTTAAAGAACCCAGGTCAGGGGGGATGATATCACATTGAAGCCACTTTTGAAGTCGTGATGAATCACTAAACCACCATGAAGGGAAGTTAGTCTACGTTACTTCTGTGGAATTCAGAGTTGGTCCAGACAACATGATTCCTACAGCAAATAACTGCAATACCATCTGCAGTAGTCTGAAGTTTCCAGCAATCAAGCTACACATATTTCCACTACCAACTATGGAAATACAGAGCACAAACGTTCTATCTACAACTATAAGACATTACAACGCGAGAGGGGCCGTCAGAAGTGAGTATTCGACAAAGCTATCTAGCTTGGAAACGAAGCCGAGACCAGGCAGCCTTGCCGAGAAGATTGAAAACCAGCTGAGCCACGCAGTTGCAGCGAACGAGGTCCATGTAGAGGCGGGTGGCCGCACAGCTGACAGCTTACCGCTTACCCAAGTTTCGATACACAGGAGTGTGTCAGACACGCGCCGTTCGGAATGCAGTCGCTTATCTCTGATGACATCTCAGGTCTCTCCAGTAGATGAGAGAATGTCCTAATTTCGAGTAGTTTGTTGTATTTTGGGGGATTTCAGATGTGACCAATATTTTTGTGTGGATTTTTATTTTAACAACTCATATTATTGTGTTGTCAGTTTTTGGTAAATTTAATTGTAAATTTAATGTTTACGTCAGCGTCTGTCGTTTTTGAGGAATTAAAATAAGATTTGAATTTGTTATATTTAAAGTTTGAGATTATATTTATAATTCTATCCATTTTTAAAGAAACTGTTTTATGCAGATGGAATGCATCGAAAATGCGTCGATAATGTATTGATAATATGCAGATAAGAAATATGCGTCAGAATATTGTATTAAACATGATATATAACGGCTTCGGTGGCGTAGTCGGTAGCATGCTGAGCTTCTATGCCCAAGATAGCGGGTTCAAACCCGGCCAAAGCCGTCGGATTTTTTAAGAGCGTTAAAAATCCCTCAGTATGCCTTCCTTAAGAGGGGAAGTAAAGCCGGCGGTCCCATGTCATAGATTTATGGCATGTTAAAGAACCTTCCACTAATTGCACCTGTGTGAAGCTAAATTGGATAGGTTAAGAATGTAAACAACGCTCTTAGGTTTCTGCGTTCGTTGCCAAGAGCCGACTGCGGTGGCGTCTAGTAGCTAAGTTCTGAACTTGGCCTAGTAGTCGTTGACGGTGGCGCTTGGCGGCAAAAGTAGGAACTATTTGAAAAATTCTAAGTTGCATTACTTAAAATGAAATAAAAAAAACAGATAACACACACTAATACAGTCATCACAATTAACACCGGTTATCAGACAGATTCTACACACACCCAAAGTACACGGGGCTACATGACCGCGTTGTCGCAGCCCCTAAGCTTAAGAACCAACCAACCAAACTTTATATATGTTGGTAGAATGCATCTACAGAATGTGGAGATAGATTGTATAGATGAAGTATGTAAAGACGTTTGTTAATATCAATTGTTATTATGATAAACATAATTTGTTTTAACAATTTTTAAAACTACTTTGAGAAGTGTATATTTTACGTAAAACACGAGGTTATTGAAACATGACTTTGTTACAGTCATTATTGTCAAAACGAAAGAACGAATTAAGATCACATTGTTGACAAGTAAGTCAAGGTGATGATGAAAGGAATAATTAACTTATTGTTAAAAGTTAACTGAAGTCATAACTATGTTTAAGACATAAATTTGCGGAGACGAAGACAAGGTGTGATATGTTAATCAACCCACTGTCTAGAAACATGAATGTATATGAATAATTAATTCATTATTATTGTCAGAAAGGGAGGAAATGTTTTATACTTATTAAATGCAAAGACATGCAGACCATAATCTCACTAGGTTTACATTTTATTGTAACGTGGTTGATAGTGATAAATGAAGAATATTATCGTAAATCGGTAACTACAGGAGGTATGAAAAGTTTGTACAGTAACTAAAGAATGTGAACAGAACAAGTATAAGGTTTTTAAAGGCACGAGAGTAGTGTGTTTTGGATGGTTCAGATACCACCTCCACCTCCCCACCTCACAAGATGGCGGCAGCCCGATATCTCTCGAACGCATGGTCGGATTTTGACAAATGAGGTGTCATTGAACTCGAGCTAACACCCCCTTTCCAATGGACAACATAATTCACCCCCAAAAATAAAACCTACCCCTACTAGGGGGTGAAATTGTTATTTTTTAGAGAATCTCTCTTTCCAATTGCAACATGTGAGCGTTTGAATGTCGATATGGATTTAAACGTTGTTCCACATAAAGTGCATGTGTACGGTGGATAGCCACTATGAATTAACATGCTTGTTTTTTGTTTTTTACGCATGCCCACTCATAGCTTTTGTAAGAGGGTGGGGGAGTGGTTCCCTGTGGACGGGTTATTGTTGACAGGTCATTGTTGACAAGTCATTGTTGACGGGTCCCTGTGGACTGGTCATTGTTGACGAGTCCTTGTAGACGAGTCCTTGTCCCTTTGGACTGATCCCTTTGGACCGGTCCCTTTGGCCTGGTCCCTATGGACTGGCTCATGAATTTATTTAAATTATGTCAGAGGGCCTAACTACATTTGTGTGTGTTGAACTGACGTTGTTCACCACTACTATAATGGGATAACGATATGAAAGGAAAGTGACGAAATACATGTGAACATACAAGGGATCTAAGTTGGTGGATGGATGTGTTCTAACGAGTCATTTGTAGTTGAAAGAGAATAATACATGTTCTTAAGATGTTAAAACTGAGGAGATGGTACGTGCAGTAAGACGTCTTGTTACTTCCTGTGTCATATTACAGACATGACAGAGAGCGCGCAGATCTGTTGCTATGACTAACACTGCAGTAATTTGAAACCGCAAGTGTTCATTAAGACAATGGATGATGATCATGCAAAGTTAGCAGTTATTGGATATTACACAAGTGTTCCTTCCGGTGTCATGTTGCTGACATACCAGAGAGCGCACACTGCTGTTGCTATGACTGACGCTGCAGTAATTTGAAACCCCATATGTTGATTAAGACAATGGGTGATGATCATGCAAAGTCAGCAGTCATTGGATACCACACAGGTGTTCCTAGTGTACTTTGGACTCTCAACTGAATTGGGAAAGGAATTGCAATGATCTGCAAAAAACTGCTGACACGAGCGATGAGAGTTTATATAAGAGGGGTGTCATATATCTCCCTACAGTCAGTCTTTATTACTCGCTTTGAGTGAACAGTGCTCTATTACTGCTCAAGATTTGGTAGAAAATCATTAAATTATTTTGCAAGGTAAGTACTTATTATTAATGGATTGTAGTCTTTTATTACTAATTGATGTTGAAGTTATTGATTGGAATGTATTTATTGATTGATTAATTGATTGATTGATTTGTTTACAGATAATTGGGTACCTGTAGGATACCTGATTCCTACAATCTGTTCATTCAGTGACAGCAGTTGATCAATTATAAAAAGATAAGTGCCCCTCTAATAACTTTTAAACAGCTAGAGTATTCTTTTCCAATGTTCACCACTACATGTCAGTGAAAAAATGTATATTTAGCAGTAAAAAAAGTTGGAACTACTTGATCATGATGTGTAAAGCTAAATTTGTAGGTTAGATTTTGATTACCACTCTATTAAGTTCGAATGTTCATTGCTAGGTGTCGGTGACAGAGGGAATATTTAAAGTCTTAACCTCAGTTCACTTAACTTTACCTAACTTAACCTTGTCATGTGACATGTTTTACAAGTTTAAACTTGTTTTAAGACTGACTATGACGTCACACTTAGGTCACTTAACTGGCGATCGCTGGTTTCCAATATATGACATGTTCTACAAGTTTAGACTTGTTTTAAGACTGGCTATGACGTCACACTTAGCTCACTTAACTGGTGATCGCTGGTTTCTATCACGTGACATGTTCTACAAGTTTAGACTTGTTTTAAGATTGGTTATGACGTCACACTTAGCTCACTTAACTGACAATCACTGGTTTCTATCACTCTATCATGTTCCAATGTTCACCGCTAGGTGTCAGTGACAGTGGTATATAGTAACCCCCAGTTAGAACTACATGAAGTTAGACTTGCTAGGAGTTCACAGATGATCGAATTAAATACCCTGCTATAACCATTGACTGGAATGTAATTAAACTATTTATATTGTACTTTTGTTTATCATTTATTAACATTTATGATTTCTTTCTTTTATAGGTAATTTCGAAAGGGATCATCATGTTCAAGTGTGGTGACTGTAAGAAACAGTTCTCAAGACCTGACAGCCTTCAACGACACGCAAATGTTAAACATGACATTAAAATGTTTGTGTGCAGTCATTGTGCTACCACATTTAACAGACAAGATAATCTTGCACGTCATGTAAATTTAATGCATGTTAGTTCAGCACCATTTTCATGTTCAGTTTGTGAACTTGGTTTTTCTGCTGTAAAGCGATATCAATCCCACATGGTTGAAGTGCATGGTGAACAACAAGAATTAAAAACTGTAAAACCAACAACTAGCATGGAACCTTTAAATGAATGTAATGCTCAAAAGCGTAAACGTTCTCAAATTGTGAAAATAGTTGTGCATCAAAAAGAAAGAAGAATGGTGAACCTTCAATAACACATTGTGATGTATGTAATATTGATATACCTTCTTCAATCATTCATGGACATTTACGCAGTATTCAACATAAAAATAACACTTGCCATGAAAGAAATTCTGGAAATGTTCAACAAATTGGTAGTGCATTTAAAAGTCGAATTGCTAGTTATAGACTTCATAGTGAAGAAAAACTCAAAGTATTGAATCATTTTTAAAAAATGTTCAACCTACTGTGTTTGGCTTGGTAGGTAATGTTTTATTAGAGCATAAAACATTTAAAATGAATTTTGAACTTTTTGGCCTCTATGTAAAAACTGGGAGCGAATGTGAAATTACGGATATCAAATCTTTTAATACAAAAAACGTAATTGTTAGTGAATCAACTAATATTAGTGATATATATCAAAATATTTCAAGTGCTATCATCGTGAAGAGTGAAGAGTTCCAAAAAAGGGAGTCGGGCTGGGCATTGGTTGAAGTACTTTATTTAGAAACCAACATGAATAAATACAACCCCCTTCGAGCATCATCATACGTTGATTTGCCAGTATGGATCAAACGTAAGCACGCTTGTGTAAACGTTATGAATAATGATGACGCATGCTTTGCATGGGCTGTAACCTCAGCTCTCCATCCAGCAGTGAGGGCCACGATGAGAACATCATCATATCCTCACTATTCTTCAGTGTTAGATTTAGAAGAAATGGAATTTCCTATGGCGATAAAAGACATTCAACGTTTTGAAGAGATGAACAATGTAAGTATTAATGATTATGGAATTGAAAACAAGAGAATAGTAGGTCCTCTATATAATACTCAGGAAAAAAAGGATATTCATGTAAATTTACTGTACATAACCGAAGATGAAAACGCCCACTATTGTTGGATAAAACATTTAAGTAGACTTGTCAGTAGTCAGATAACAAAAAGAGAAAATAAGAAGTGGTTGTGTGATGGCTGTTTGCTATATTTCAGAAAAGAGGACCAACTAATTCAACACCAAAAATGGGGGTGTAATCATGTGTGTACGGTATTACCGACTCCTAAAAATAACATTCTAAAATTCAAGGATTATGAGAAACAGCTTCGAGTACCATTTGTTATATATGCTGACTTTGAAGCTTTGCTAAAACCATTTAATACATGTTCATCGAATCCAGCCCAACCTTTTACCAACACTACTCACATTCATGAACCTTTTAGCTTTTCATATTATATTAAATGTAGTTATGATGACTCTTTAAATAAGTTTGAGCTCTATAGAGGACCTGATGCACCTAAAGTTTTTATGGAAAGGCTTGAGAAAGATGCCATCCGTATATCCTCTATTTTAAATACGATCATTCCAATGGAGCCACTAACTTCATCAGAGCAAATGAATTTTAAAACTGAAACTAATTGTTTTATATGTGGTGAATGTTTATGTACAGACAGGGTTCGCGATCATGACCATTTAACAGGAAAATATCGTGGTGCTGCTCACCAAGAATGTAATTTAAATTATGGAGTAAGTAAATTCATTCCGGTCATTCTACATAACGGTAGCAAATACGATAACCACTTTATCGTTAAAGAATTTGGAGCTTCAGATGTGAAAATTGATGTGATTGCAAATAATAAGGAACAATACATATCGTTCACAAAATACATCAAAACTAGCAATAAAAAAACATTAAACTGCGATTTTTAGATTCATTCCGCTTTATGCCGAGTAGTCTTGATAAGCTGACTAGTAATTTAAAATCAGATCAGTTTCATGAAATTCAACGTGTCTTTACTAAAGAAGATGATTTTAATTTGATTCGTCAAAAGGGTATATTCCCTTATGAATATATTAGCTGTGTGGAACGTCTTGAGGAGTGTTCTTTACCACCGAAAGATGCATTTTACAGTTCCTTAAACACAAGTCATATCAGTG
Source organism: Meconema thalassinum (assembly GCA_946902985.2). NCBI lineage: Eukaryota > Metazoa > Arthropoda > Insecta > Orthoptera > Tettigoniidae > Meconema > Meconema thalassinum. The sequence continues at coordinate 1,096,514,559 of OX336389.2, read as the reverse complement.
ATCAGGAATATTTACATGCACAACGTGTATGGGCACAGTTTGACATTCAAACTTTAGGAGAATTTTCAGACATATATTTGAAGACAGATGTGTTGTTATTAGCAGATGTTTTTGAAAAATTTCGGAATGTATGTATGAAAACTTATGACCTTGATCCTTGTCAGTATTTCACAGCTCCTGGGTTAAGTTTCAGTTCAATGTTGAAAAAAACGAAAGTAAATTTAGAATTAATGACTGATATAGACATGATCAATTTTATAAAATCATCAATTCGAGGTGGATTAAGTCAATGTAGTGGACGGTACTCTAAAGCGAATAATAAATACATGCCTAGCTACAACCCTTGTGAAGAGTCAAAGTATATTGTCTACCTCGATGCAAATAACCAATATGGTTGGGCTATGAGTCAATATCTACCACTGAAAGATTTTCGCTGGCTGACACAACCTGAAATTGATGTCTTACATGTTGACACTCTTAATGATAACGATGATAAAGGATATATTTTAGAGGTAAATCTTGAGTACCCTAAAGAGTTACATGATGATCATAATGATTTACCATTTTGTCCTGAGAATATGACTTCTCCATACATCACATCACGAACAAAAATGTTAATTGCTAATGTAAATGATAAATGTAAATATGTAATACATTATCAAAACTTGAAACAGTGTCTACAGCATGGATTGAAATTAACTAAAATTCATCGCGTATTGCAATTTCATCAGTCAGCATGGCTCAAACCGTATATTGATCTAAACAATAATTTAAGAACGCAGTCAACAAACGCGTTTGAAAAAGATTTTTATAAACTCATGAATAATAGTGTTTTTGGAAAGACTATGGAGAATATTGATAAACGAGTTGATGTAAAGCTGATAACAAAGTAAAAGGTATGGTGCGAGCAACTTAATAAGCAAGCCTAACTTTCATAGCTGTTCAATTATTCATGAGGATTTAGTTGTAATACAAATGAATCGTCTTAAATTAACTTACAACAAACCCATATATGTGGGTTACACCATTCTGGAATTATCAAAAACACTTATGTATGAATTTCACTATGATTATGTAAAGAAAAACTATCTTGATAATGCTAAATTACTCTACACAGACACAGATTCTTTTATTTATGAGTTTAAAACTGATGATTTTTACGAGGATATCAAAACTGAGCTAAATAGGTTTGATACAAGTGACTACCCCAAGGATAATATTTACCATTTACCTCTAGTAAACAAAAAGGTTCTTGGGAAATTTAAGGATGAATGTGCTGGTGTTATTATAGACACCTTTGTAGGCACAAAATCTAAATCATACAGCTATATAACAATTGATGATGTAGTAGTAAAAAAATTAAAAGGAGTGAAAAAGAATGTTGTTAGTAAAGAGTTAGATATAAGTGATTATAAAAACTGTATAGTTAGTAACCCACCTGTATTATATAAGAAAATGTGTGTATTTAGAAGTAAAAATCATCAGCTACATACCAATTTGTTGAACAAAGTGGCTTTAAGTAATGAAGACAACAAACGATTCATTATACCCAACACATTTAATACTCTTGCTTGGGGAAACAGTCGTATTGACGACTATTACTTTACTTAAGTCTAATGATCACTATATTGTAATATTTGTAGTGTGTTTTATATTGTAATATTTTTTGTAAAAACTGTAAGTAGAATGTATAATGTTAGGCTACAGTAGTTTAGTAAAAATAAGATAAGTAATACATTTTAGTGTAAAATGTTTGCTTTTGTATATTACGAAAAAGATTTTAAAAAAATTACTGAATGTGTGAACTAAACAAGGGGAATGTAAAAATGTAGAGTGGAAATTGTAAATATCCATGTGTGAAAAAGTGAAATGGCTATCACCATTTTAAAATTAAAAAAGACATTGTAATCTGGTAAACCTCGTTTTTTATTTCACAACAACAAAAATGTACAGAATGTGTAAACTAAACAAGGGAATGTAAAAAATGAAAAGTAGAAATTGTAAATATTCATGTGTGAAAAAATGAAATGGCTATCACCATTTTTAAAAAATAAAAGATATAGTGATTTAGTGAACCTTATTTATATTTCACAAAAAAATGTACAGAATGTGTGAACTAAACAAGGGGAATGTAAAAAATGTAAAGTGGAAATTGTAAATATTCATGTGTGAAAAAATGAAAATGAAGAAATGACTATCACTATTTTTAGAATTAAAAGACATTGTGATCTGGTAAACCTTGTTTTTATTTCACAACAACAAAAATGTACAGAATGTTTAAACTAAACAAGGGGAATGTAAAAAAATGTAAAGTGGAAATTGTAAATATTCATGTGTGAAAAAAAAATGAAATGTCTATCACCATTTTTTTAAATAAAAGACATTGAGATCTTGTAAACCTCGTTTTTATTTCACAACAAATAGAGCTTTACAAAAATAGAATACAAAGAAATACCAATTCCTCAATCCTTTTCAATGTCCATGTCCGCTCATTATTAACTTTCCTTTTATAACACTAATCACAATGACGATTGCCAACCTCTCCCCCACTGAGACATCACAGAATGTCAAAAGTTGTTTAGCTTTTCAACGATACTTTATCCGCTACACGTCTTATTGCAGAATGACTGTGGTGATAAGAAAGGTGCATGCTTGATCCAAAGGATTAATAGGTATATCACTATGCTGCAAAGGTTCTTCAAGACAAGTTCCAGGACTACACAAATAATAACCAGGTAGGTAGATTTCGAAAGTCAAGTATTGAATTACTTTGTTAATGACGCCATTGCCAGTACAGGTCTGGCATATCCTTTTCCATCGATGGTAAAAAGGTTTGATCTTCCTCCTCCTCTGTGGATGATGTTTGTTGTTGTTGCTTTTTTTTCTTCATTACTCCCGTGGTATGAGGAAACAAAGTCTTTACACTGACTTTTATGACCATGATACAGTTTGACTAGCTGACAAGTAGCACACTGCCGCATAGAGGGTATTTTTGCCATAGCCACTTGCTTATGGTGATCATAATCCGTACATGGTTGCAATTCACTTAACACAGGGTCTTGAGTCCATGATTTTGGTACATGTTGCCAGATTTCTTTCACTGCATTTGCTGCGACATAATAAATGAATGATTTTGGAAGAGCCAATAATTCTTCTTTAGTAAAAGTGTCTAGTTTCTTTTTACACACAAAGAACTTTCCAATCGCTTTATCGGTAGCATCCCTTTTCTCCATGGTATTACGTTGATGTTTACACGTCGCTTGTAGAAATCTCACTGGTGTCATCCACAGGTAAACCTTTAGTTTTAATTTTATTTAACAACTCCCAGCAGGCATTGGTGGATAGCCAATGAAACAATTGCCACACCTGTGTCAAGGCTTTATGGGTAATATTGTCACAGGGGCAGCGATCCATGAGTGTTTGCAGCGATGGACAGCCCATGTCCATTAAATCGATACATTGACAGTAAGACGCTAAAAGTGGTTGTAGCCATTGACGTTTTTCACTACCTTTCCCAAATATTACATGGGCAGAAGACAAGTGGGCTTTCATGACCATGTCCAAGTGCTTATATGAAATGGTTCCCTGCTTCCAGTCTAGTTGCATATGAGTTTCAATCCACTGGGTTTGTTTACGGTCTTTATCACACAACAAATTAAACGCATAAGGTGGTTTAAACACCAAATGTGTAGCTTGCGATATCCAAAAAGTGGAACAATAGATGATGGCCACTTCTTTAAATATAAATTTGTTATCTCCAATTTTAAACCCTTGACAGTCGACAATCAGTGTACGCAACATGTTCACTCTTGTCTGGATCAAGTCCAACTGACCACAGACTGACAATTGTTCAGTAAGGTGTACCCATGTCATTTACTTACATTCCATTCTAGTAAAAAGAAAAGAAAAACATCGAGTAGTCATTATAGAGGTTAGGATATGACAGGGGGGGGGGGGGCATAAGAAATAATAATATAACAACAACAACCAATATTTTTATTTCATTATTTTATTAGCATAACAAGTTTTACATTCTTTTTTCATTCTAGGATAGAGGCGGGTACCATCTCATACAACAAGAAAGTCTTTTGTGTTTATAGTGTCCATAACACCGATGATATCCCAATGTCTCTAAACTGGGTGTTTTTGACTGTGAGCTGCTCACTGAAGCACTGCCGGCACCATAAAGTCCACACGTATCATAACTTTTTTCATCACTTAGAGGCATGAGTGAGGGGTAACTTGAATGACAGGGTATATTACCCACCTCCATTCTGCACAGGTAGGGGCAGGCAGGTGACCAGCGCTGATGTTCCTGCATGGGTTCATCGCTCTCTTGCCATTGGTCTAAGATGATGGGACAAAACACACATTTCACTTCATCTGTTCTTTTTAAATAGTAGAATCCAGCGGCCGCTAAGGCTTGAGGGTTTATAAAAGGCACTGGCCATGTTGCAAATGTCTTGAAACGTTGTTCCTCAGATTTTAAATTCATGGATGTAACTTCTCTCGAGGCTTGAAAGCAAGACACGACTGAGCGGTTTGATGTGTGTTGACCTGCTATTTATACACGTGTCACTTGGTTGGACAGTGGATAATAGTTGACTTGTTTGTGATGAATAATCAAACAGTAGGCCGTGGTATTGGCTGGAACATTGTCATGCGTTTCAAAATCTAGTCGAATGTCAATATTGGATGGTTTGACAGACTCTTCCAAGTAGGAACAGTCAAAGACAATCAGTGGTGCCCTTGTCTTAAAAGCTTGGGGTGACAACATTGGACAATTCTCTTTTTGATAATACGACCATCTAAATTTAGAAAACAAGTCGTACAGGGGGGCAAACTTATTTTTTGAAAAATCTAAATCCAACCCTTCATAGGGAAACACAGCACCGTTGAGGAAAAGACGTGCATTTCTCAATTGCAGGTGATCAAATTGCGTGGCATCTTTGGTATGTTGATACTTGGGATTTGTTTGAAAACCCACAATCATGTAGAGAGGTCTCTCTGTATAGCGGGCTGTTTTTATAGACCAACTATGTGTGTTGGTGGAGGCAATAACGGGTACTCATGGAGTGCCCAGCTTCTAAATTCCATGGGTAGAGGTATATCTATACCATTTTAAGTATGTCCAGATTTTTGCTATCGTTAAGGGTCACATGAGGCACTTTCCATAGCAAGCGTTGTAGTTGAATTTTTGAATCAATGGGGGCATTGTCGACTCCCTTGAGTGCATTATTATAACTCCTATCTCTCACCAGATAAAGCACTTGCCTTACGTTGACCACAATGCGCTGGTGATCTTCAGCAAAGCCTAAAATCAGTTTAAGAGGTAAATATCCAGTGAAGGTGCCATCGGTGTGTACCATCCAGTCATTGGTCGAGTCAGGGCACCAACCAGCCATGCAAAGTGTTTTAGCTTCTTCCTCACTATAAGAGGGATATAGTTTCATGACACTGGAAATACCCACATTTCGAGTGCTATCCACCACGATATCGTTAATGACATAACGTACTTCAGAAAACAGGAAGGCGAAAGCATGGTTGGCTAACTTAGATGTAGTGGGTGTAGAACCATCGGCTTTGGTGAGCCGACCTTCAATCTGAATAACACATTCATGCGGTAGAGTGTAAATATCTTGGTTGTTGATAACAAATTGAATTTCATCATTGTTATTGAGTCCAGGTGTTTGAGCTTGATAAGAATGCAGATCAATTCTTACCACTCCTGGTTGCTCCTCGATGTGGTTCGCTACCTCTAGAATAGAATTCATCGCGGGGGTTAATGTGGTAACCCAAATGCTGTAAAATCTACTTGTTCTGAGATGTTAACGTGTATTCACGTGGTAAACAACTAACACCATTCCTAGACGGTGCTGTTGCTTTATATACAAACTTCATAGTGGTTTTAGCACCAACTTGTAAGTCACTGGTGTGGTAGAATCTAGATCAATGAGTTGTTGCTCTCTATTGATCAGTCTTAATGTTATATTACTAATACCATTGACAGCCGCAGAATGAAAAAGCACCACTGGAGGGTTTTCACGAATAATATAGCCATTGGGCGATGTTACAATAAAGTCATAAAGCGAATGCGACGGTTCTTGATTGGTGTACACTTGACTAATAATATTACACGTCACCGACACATGATGGTCCTCAATGAATTTCACTTCATGGTCTGATTCATGTTTTTTGTTGGGCTCTAACACACGTGGTTTAAATCCTAGTAATGGACCAATGGAATCGGGGTGAGTTTTAAAGTCAATTTTGAATGTAGAAAAAATACTGCAGCGATGAGTGTTGGTATTTCCTACAAGTTCAAACTTGCGCGTTCCATCGAGAAATGACTTTAAACCATATTCATTGATCAACACGACATAAATGTGTTCATAAATGTCATCTATCGTGTATCCACCAGAGTTCAGGGTGAGCACAGAATCATCATAGTAAAACTTGTTGTTCACATTTTCACGTATGTTGTATATTCGATTGTACGTTTCAAGAGAAACAAGTCCTAAACCATAAGGTTTTTCACTCAATTCGATAGGTGGGTAAAAGTCTAGACTCACTTCAGGTCCACGTCCATGCAGTGTAAACGTCTTACTTTCCACTGACATACTGTTGACGTTTTTGCTTATGTTGCGTCTTATATAAAAAAATTAAACACAAACGTCCACACTGTTGGCTGTTAAACGTTTGCTCACGTTTCACATTATAATATATCTTGATCCTGTTTCCAAAATAGGCCACTAGTTCCATGGGCGGGGGCAAATTCCCAAAACTGTCAAAGTACCATACAGTAGATCCCTCTTTGACATAAGCTACATAATGTGTTCCAGGTCCTCGGTGATCATCCAAATTGACAACAGCACATTCATGTTTCCCGGGTTGTGAGGGTAATTGGTTTCGCATAAACACACCTCGAAAATGAGAAAGCTTCAGTTGTTTAGCATAGCTTTCCACTTGCTGATGCGTCAAGGCATGTCTTGCTATGGCTGAGGTTAAAGATGTTTTTTTTTTATTTCGAAAAGGTGAAATTCCAAATCCTTGTTGATAAAAGGCTGGCTTCAAATTGACATTTCTAGCCCCCATAGCAATGGCCTCCATTGTTTCATTGTGTCGCTGACTTTCATTGAGTTGTTGCTTGCCCTGTTGCACGGCTTTAATGGTTTTTGCCACTGCACTGGCGCCGCCTAAATGTGAACCTAGAGCAGCCAGACCAGCGAATAATGCAGGTAAAAATCCCGCTCGTTTGGGGACGGGGATCACTCGCCCTTGTTTTGAACCCTGTCGCTGACGTTTTGGAATAACATGTCTCTGTGCTACTCGAAGAGCTTTCCTTATGGTCAACACATTATTTTTTCTTTTTTTCTTTCGCAAGGGCTTGTCCGCGAATGTCATAAGCCCAGGCTTTGCCAAGGACAGGCTCATATTTTTTGTCTTTCTCACCACATATCTTTGTTTCACCATGATGATGATGACCAACAACCTTTCACAAGAAAGTTTAAGTCACAACTAACATTACATTGTTATTTCATGGCTGTATATTCCAATTCTACATAAAGTGGGAAATCATTCATGGTTTTTCCAGCTTGCTTTTCATTCCATGTCAACAGCAGATGAAAGGATAATTCGTCTCCTGCATTGACCATTTCATGGTTATGGACCAACATCCTATGACCATTTATCTCTATTTGTAAATGGTTCTCATCAGGTATGGCATATTTGATGTGAATGGTTCCATTATAGTGTAGTCGATAGTGGCTTAAACCTGAAGCAAGCACATAGGTCAAGTGCTGGTCATGAACTAGTGGTATATGGTTTCTCTCATTCACAGGTTTTACATTTGTCAGATGCACTAAAAATACAGATGGGATAAATTTATAAAGCCTTTTCATTTCATAGGTCACGTATCGCTTGGTACAGACATCATTATCTTCTTGTGGGTCTTCCACGTGAATAATGCGGTGATGATTAGCGCTATAGCCATCCACCGTAAGCTGAGGCACTTTATCATAAAACTCATACACCTTGTTATCCACATACTTTTTGTAGTAACGTCTGTAGACACTTGAGGATGTTTTACATGAGTTAACCGCTTTCCTTTAAAGTCATAATCTCCTTGTTTTGTGCGTGGCACTACTGACCTATCCACATAGTGTTTATTAGCAGGATCTGTTTCTTGTTTAGGATCATGTATGGGAACAGACCTAGCTTTGACCATCAACGCACGTCCAAAGACATCCATCGTCAACCTGTAGTACAAGTCTACTGTTTCTATGACAAGGCTCGGTGCGATGTATATAGACAGCCTGCTAGCCTCTCTAAGCCTTAGTTGAAATGAAGCTAATTAAGCAGCAAGAGTCATTCCCCGTGAGGGACATGGTTTCCCATCTCTGCCCCACATCACGTGAACAACGCCATGGGTCACTGTTTCCATCTTCCATTCGCTGCATCATTGTGGGACCTTCCGGCTGTGGAAAGACCAATCTTTTGCTGACACTTATTACAGCGCCTAATGGTCTGCGTTTTCAAAATATTTATATTTTCGCAAAATCTCTCTACCAACCCCTCTACGTGTTTCTGGATCAAGTCATGTCTGGATTAAAAAATGAGAATATGGGGTATTTTACATCTTCCACGCAAGAAAATGTTATTTCACCGGATGAGGTAAAGCCTGATTCACTCATGATTTTCGATGATGTATCCACTGAACGACAAGGTATCATTCAAAGCTATTTCAGCATGGGTCGACACAAACATATCGATTGCTTCTATCTTGGACAAACGTATTCTAAAATGTCCAAACAGTTGATTCGTGACAATGCCAATGTCATTGTTTTATTTCGCCAGGACGAGAGGAACAGTCGTTACATTTATAATGAACATGTGAATCCGGATATGACCTTTCAAATGTTTACAGAATTGTGTGGCAAGTGCTGGAACACACAACGTCATGCCTGTTTAGTGATTGACAAACAAAGTGAACTCAACCAAGGGCGGTATCGCTTAGGGTTTGATCGTTTTATTGCTATTTAAGGCACTGTATCATTCCCTCTCAAGTCATTTGTCACGACATCATGGCGTTAGCAGAGAGTCAATTGAAAAAGCATATTATTAGAGCAAAAAATACTATTCGACAAAAGTTTCGTCAATTGAAACGGTCGCGTGCGGATCATGCTTTGTTTATTCAACAACATTTAGCACCTCCGCTAAAAGCTATGTTGAAACCCTCTTTTAAGCCATCTGAAACGCTACCTACCGTTTCACAAGCCAGTCAGACGCACCACGAGGACTCTGAGGAAGAGAAAGGGGAAGATGAAGAGGAACAGGAAGATTTAACTAGTGTTAGCGAAGTTGAGGATAATGAGGAACAAGTGTTTACGCCTCAAAAAAAGGCATCACCCCTTGCAGAGTTTTTAAGAAAAAGGAAATCCTTGGCCATGGTCGAAACCCCTTGCCCTTCCAGATCGTCTCCATTTTCACAACTCTTGGCCACCCCTCAACATAAAGCTCAACTGAAAAACATTTTAATAAAATATTATGGATCAACACTGGAACCATATTTCACCAATCTATTTGTTGGAAACACAGATACCACATATGGCGTTCGCTATGAGAATGATAGTTTTAAAATTGGTGATTCATCGATTAAATTTAGTCGTACTAAAGCTGTCATTAAAAAGATCAACTATAAATTAACACCAGGACTGTTAAAGCTACTATTCTCTCGGACTCCCTCATCTCAAGATTATACGTCAGAGGACCTTAGTAAATATAAATCCATTTTATTGGATACCCATGCTCACAAAAGACAGTATGATCCCACTCAACAAGTGAATGCTAATATATCCCAAAAATATAAAACCATCATTGCAAAAATGTTCCCCACTAGTCAAAGTGGTTGTCGTAAAGTGTCCGCTTCAGGGGTGACATTTAAACCATTAAAACCCCTTGTGGATGTTACCTACTGGCACAATCCAAATAAACTCGTCCAGCGACTACAGCTGTTGCATGCTACACGTCAAGCCGGTCATACTGGTCACGATTGGGAAATTCAAGAAATTGAGGAAGAACTTCGAAATGCCAAAATTATTGTTTAAGCCCTCACCCATTAAAATGGGTATTGCTCACGAGTTGCATCGTCCAGCTAGACGTCACTATCAGCGACTCAAGGTGATTTCACAGGGTGTGGATGAACTTTGGCAAGCAGACTTGGTTGAAATGATTCCCTATGCTAACGTTAACGATGGTGTACGCTATATGTTGACGGTCATTGATGTTTATTCCAAAATGGCGTTTGTTGAACCTGTGCGTCGCAAGTCTAGCCCACTAGTCACCAAAGCCTTTCAACATATTATTCAACAATCTAAACGTCAACCTCAGCTGCTACAAACCGACCAGGGAAAAGAATTTTTCAACAAGGATTTCTCCAGTTTTCTCAAATCTAAGAATATTCACCATTACACCACGTACAGCAATCTCAAAGCCAGCGTGGTCGAGCGGTTCAACCGAACATTGAAAACCCATATGTGGAAAGCGTTTACCGCTCAGGGCACTTATCGCTGGTTGGACTTGTTACCTGAGTTAGTGTCACGTTACAACGACACCAAACACAGAACCATTGGGACCAAGCCACGACTTGTAACTAAAAATATTCCACAACTGGATAAACTGTTTAACCCCATAAAAACAGCAGACCCTAAACGTCATCGCCTTAACATTGGGGACCATGTTCGTCTGAGCAAATTCAAGTCCGTCTTCGACAAGGGCTAGACACCAAATTGGGGGACTGAACTATTTCGAATTCGTCATGTCAACCTGAACAAAAGGAAGGAAGGAAGATTGTAGTTTTACGTGACCGTGGTCAACCTGAACAGTCCAGTCACCTATTTACTCGAGGACCTCAACCATCAACCCATAAAAGGCAGGTTTTATCATCAGGAACTTCAAAAGACAGCGTTTCCTAAACATTACCTTGTGGAAAAAGTGTTGAAACAAAAAGGAAATGAACTATATGTAAAATGGTTGGGATTTAGCTCAGCCTTTAATTCTTGGATTAATAAATTACATGTTGTATGAACCTGTGTGTCTTGTATTTATTTATTTACTCATGTTGTACTTAACCTACAGTCCTATGTACAGTCCTCAGCTATACATGTATTATGAGCAATACATATTTCTTTCTCTCTTCACCTGTGTTCTCTCTTACACTAACCCCCCTTCACCTCCCACCACTGTCAAAACAGGTTGTGACTTGTTAGCTCTTATCGTGCGCGTGTACAGGTGAACACCTGTGTGTTAGATCATATTACACATTAACTCACATTTTCTCACGTATGAAGCAAAACAGGATGTGACTTGTTTCACAAGGAGGACGGTAATAAGGTCATTTCACACGTGTTCACATGTATTTCGTCACTTTCCTTTCATATCGTTATCCCATTATAGTAGTGGTGAACAACGTCAGTTCAACACACACAAATGTAGTTAGGCCCTTTGACATAATTTAAATAAATTCATGAGCCAGTCCATAGGGACCAGGCCAAAGGGACCGGTCCAAAGGGATCAGTCCAAAGGGACAAGGACTCGTCCACAAGGACTCGTCAACAATGACCAGTCCACAGGGACCCGTCAACAATGACTTGTCAACAATGACCTGTCAACAATAACCCGTCCACAGGGAACCACTCCCCCACCCTCTTACAAAAGCTATGAGTGGGCATGCGTAAAAAACAAAAAACAAGCATGTTAATTCATAGTGGCTATCCACCGTACACATGCACTTTATGTGGAACAACGTTTAAATCCATATCGGCATTCAAACGCTCACATGTTGCAATTGGAAAGAGAGATTCTCTAAAAAATAACAATTTCACCCCTTAGTAGGGGTAGGTTTTATTTTTGGGGTTGAAATATGTTGTCCATTGGAAAGGGGGTGTTAGCTCGAGTTCAATGACACCTCATTTGTCAAAATACGACCATGCGTTCGAGAGATATCGGGCTGCCGCCATCTTGTGAGGTGGGGAGGTGGAGGTGGTATCTGAACCATCCAAAACACACTACTCACGAGGTTATGAAGTATGTTAGAAGATGTTTGTTAGAGTGTATCATGAAAGATATTTCACATGTCTGTGATTATTTAGTAGGGTCACTGATTCTCATAACTATTGTGGTATATAGAGATGTGTCTACGTGAAACGAATACCGTGCATTATTATTATGTTGTCGAAAGGGAAAGGAATGTTGTAAGAAATGTGAGCGTAGTGTAAACGCTATAATGAAAACTTGTTCACTGACATTAGAAAGAGTTTGTGTCATTGTACAGTGTGTTAGTCAAGTTTATGAAACGTATTTATGTAAATTTTGTTGTAGATGTTAATGAAGAATTATGCCACGCACCACGAGTTTATTAATGCTTACTGAGATAGTCTAGCATCGTACTTCCAATTTATCGAATTTATTAATGATTATGAAACTACAGAATGCCGACCGCAGTGCTGCAACGGCGTAATATCGCAACGGTTTTTACTTAAAAAACGCACCTCTTATCTGCTTATTATTATTATTATTATTATTCTGATTAATGTGTAATGCCATAGGCTACATAAATAAATAAAACAGTTATCGGATAAAGCACGTGTATTATATTTAGTCCACAAATACATAAGCTTGCAATATGCAAAACCTTGTTTGACCAGTGTATATAAAGCTGAATGTTTGTCTGTTTGCCTGTCTGTAATTTATACAAATCTACACCGTTTCACCGCTCTGAACCAAAATGTGTATAATTACCCTTTGGAACTCTGCGGATAACCCTGTCCACTTTAAATTTCGGACAGACCACTCCATTCCCTGCATTTAGGCCCTTTGGCACAAATCTACACCATTTCACCGATCTGTACCAAACTTTGTATACTTACCCTTTTGAACCCTGGGGGTAACACTGTCTACTTTAAATTTAAGACTGATATCTTTTCATTTGATAATCGACATGCGACAGTACTGCTAGTTAGATGATGAAAGCCCACATTAGTCTCGCATTTAACCGTGCACCCTCGAGTTACGATATTCTCGTACTACCAATTTACTTTATTTAATTAGATTATTTTAACCAGTTAGTAGTACTATCGTATGGCCGGGGTGAATCGAGAGTTTCCTAGTTATACGTCTAGCAGGGAAAAGTTGTTTTAACCAAAATTTGTATACTTACCCTTTGGAACCCCGTGAGTAACACCGTCTACTTTAAATTTTGGGCAGACCACTCCATTCCCTGCATTTAGGCCCTTTGGCACAAATCCACGCCATTTCACCGATCTGAACCAAAATGTGTAATACATACACTTTGGAACACTGAGAGTAACACTGTCCACTTTAAATTTCGGACAGACCACTCCATTCATTGCATTTAGGCACTTTGGCACAAATCTACACTGTTTCTCCGATCTGAACCAAAATTTGGATACGTACCCTTTGAAACCCTGCGGGTAACACTGTCTACTTGAAATTTCGGACAGACCAGTCCATTCCCTGCATTCCCTGCCCTTTGGCACAAATATACACCGCTTTACCGATTTGAACCAAATTTTACATACTTACCCTTTGAAACCCGATGAGTAACACTGTCTACTTGAAATTTCGTACAGACCACTCCATTCCCTGCATTTAGGCCCTTTAGCACAAATCTACACCTTATCACCCAATTGCGTCGAATTTTACATATTTACCCTTTGAAACCCGGCTGGTATCACCGGCCACTTTAAAATCTACACCGTTTCACCTAATTGTACGGAATTTTACATACTTATCCTTTGGAACCACTTTAAATTTCGGACAGACTGCAACATTTCCTGCTTTTAGGCACTTCTGTACAAATCTACACCGTTTCACCTAATTTTACCGATTTTTGGCCAACTTTCGATTTTTTAAAAGAATGAAAGTAGACTTAAAAGATCAACACAGGGCGAAAAATTGTGTGTCTGTCTGTGTGTGTGTGTGGCTGTGTGTCTGTGAGTGTGTGTACTCTGAATGTGCGTACACCCCCCCCCCCTATCAATTCAAACACGGTGAAACCGAATTGAACGAAATTTGGTACAGAGGTTGCACTAGCAAAGGGCACCTCAGTGTCATGTTTTATATGGCCGCCATCTTGACAGAAACGTAATGGCGGCCTCCCGAAAGTTCAAAGCTTAAATCAAACTACGACTAACCTAATCATCCGATCTCTAAATAATTTTGCAACAACATACATTTATTTATATGGCGAGCGTCTTTTGACTAAACTACAAGGTCATCAGCCCAATAGTTTGCAGATGGCATCCATGTGTGTGTGCAAATCGATTCCCCCTATCAATTCAAACAGGGTGAAACCGAATTGAACGAAATTTGGTACAAAGGTAACACTCGGAAAAGGCAACTCAGTGTCATGTTTTATATCGCCACCATCTTGACGGAACCGTAATGGCGGCCACCAAAATGTTCAAAGCTTAAATCAAATTACGACCAACCTAATCATCTGATCTCTAATTCATTTTGCAACAACATACATGTATTTATATGGCGAGCGTCTTTTGACTAAACTACAAGGTCATCAGCTCAATAGTTTGCAGATGGCGGCCGTGTGTGTGTGCAAATCGATTCCCCCTATCAATTCAAACAGGGTGAAACCGAATAGAACGAAATTTGGTACAGAGGTACCACTAGCACAGGGCACCTCAGTGTCATGTTTCATATTGCCGCCATCTTGACGGAAACGTAATGGAGGCCACCCAAATGTTAAAAGCTTAAATGAAATTATGACCAACCTAATCATTTGATCTCGACCAGATTTTGCAATTACATACCCTTTTGTGGGAAGCATCTTTTATTGAACTACAAGGTCATCTGCCCGATAGTTTGCAGATAGCGGCAATGTATGTGTGCAAATCGTTTCACCATGTCAATTGAAACACGGTGAAACCGAATTGAATGAAATTTTTTAAAGAGGTAGCACTAGCAAAGGGCACCTCATATTCATGTTTAATATCCGTATAACACGATGTATTTCAACAAGCTACTACAACAAACATTCAATAATACTCTTTGAAAAGGACAAAGAGTTATAACAATACCCATGCATTTAGGAGATTGTAGGCTATATGTTCTTTACTGAACATCTTGTTACATACTTACCCTCTGAAACCCTGCTGGTAACACTTTTCACTTGGTATTTTGGACAAACCTCTCCATTCTCTACATTTAGAATAACATAAAAAAGGAACTTGTAAACCACGTTTTAAGGCCCTACAACCAGTTATGTCCGTAGTAGTGAAAATGTAAGAATATATTAAGTCTATTTTTGGATGGAAATGCGGGCTGCATCACGTCGCTCCTACCAGTGTTCTGGTGCAGAATTGCCAAAACGGTTACATATTGCAGTCACGAGGAGTAATTAGTGCAAAAATATGTCTTAGGCCCCTTGAAACAATTATCATCATGAACATATTATGCCTCTGTATAAGTGCGAAGGTGTTGGTGCAGTACATTGGGGTTATCAACTGCAAAAGCGTTGGTGCTTTAAAATTTACTTTCATTTATTCCGATCCTTATCCCTCAGCGCTATGTGGCGATAAATAACACTAATGCTACCTCAGGGACAGCCGAAGTTTTCCAAAGTGCTTTGATTATTTTCCTATGGCGCTAAGCGACATAAGACGACACTATTGGTCTCTACTTTTCTAACATCCAATGAGATATAGACTCTAGGCAGTGTCTTTTATTTCACTTACTCCTCTTTCTAATCATATTTTTTAAACGTAAATTACATGTGTCATTACTGTAGTTTGGTAAATAGCCATTTCCCTGTTCATTATTTTTGCTATTATAATTTCGGGAAAGTGACCTTAATGTTACATCCATTATCCTGTACTACTTATCACCCCCACTATCAACACCACAAAAAGTTAAATTTTCTTTATTTCTGTTAGTTTAAGTAACATGTGCCAGTTCTGTAGTAGTATTCATTATCATCCATAAAACAAATAAATCCACCAGGCGAAGCCGGGCACTACTGCTAGTAACTAATAAATCATGACAAGTTGTGCATGTATGTAACAATTGCTGTAACTAAATAAATGTGTATATTGTAAATACTATCAGGCAAATATTTGTAGACTTAGAAAACGGCCTTTGGTGTACAAGTTCTGATAATGATCGTCTGGGGATCGAAACTGTCCATCCAAGTGAAATTATTTATTAATCGCATGAAAATGTTTTACAGGTTTAGGGAAACACCCATTACAATTGAGTACAGTTGTGTTGACCGACAGAAAACCATTAATTTGTATGATTATTATTCTATTTTTGAATGTGACATAGAAAATATGTTTTGTAATTATTAACTAATGTTCTTCTAACTGCTACATTTTAGTTTTGTTACTCTATTAAGTTAGATAAGTATAATGGAAAACTTATATTCGTTCAATTACCAGTATATACATATTTAGCTCTTGTGCATCTCTATAGGCATTTAAATCCTTAACAAAACAGACAATGCTCCACAATTTCTTCAGCGCGTTTTTGAAGGCACAACTCCTTTGTTAAAACTAGATGCTGAGAATGTTTTCGACATTTATTTAATGTCTATGATTCTGCATTACACTAAATATGCCAACACTAAGCAACGCAAGCATTATCCGGCTAAAAGGTCTTAAAGGTTAAATGTTGCTCCGAACAAACTTAAATTTACATTGACTTGAATTCAAATTTCATAATCTACGTCAAAAATCATAAATTGCTCCATTCTCAGTCGAATCGTTGAATTAATGATATAACGTCTCCTTAGAAGCACACTGGCAAATGTATTATTTTGTAAAGGTCCTCGTTCTGCCCTTTCGTCAGTTCAGAAATTTTTTCTGATGTGGAACCCCTTTCATAAAGCCTATATACAATATAATATTAATGAATGTGAAATAGAACAATGACAGAAACGTTTCGCTATTCTATTTTACACACTGGAACACGCGAGCTCAATAGCTTGTTAATTCAAACATGTGAAGATGGCACGCCACACTGTCAGTATATTTTAGCCTATATTATTCCGTTGAAAAATCAGGTATATCTCGTAGATTACCTTTTTCCGTGTGTGTGTGTGTGTGTGTATGTGTTTATCATCCTAATAAAATCTGCATAGTTGGAGATATTTCAATGAAATTCAGACAATACTACCTCGCCAGACCTCGACCGTGCCCTTCAAATATTATTAAGTTTCACCACTCCAATATGGAGGCTGCGAGAATTATTTAACTGGCATGCCATATCTCCGACACTGTCACTGATATCAACTCACACTATAAGTTTACCTATGTGATTCTCAAAAACTTGTGAGGTACAAAAACAACATGGCGGCAACGCAAAGTTTAAATACTTGAATGTAATTTTCACGAGATGTAATCATCCGAGTGCAGTGAAACTTGCTACGGTAAAATGTCTATACAATATTTAATGTAATGGCATTGATCTGAATTCAATTGTGTTTATAATCACAAGAAGGCGGCTGTGCGAAATTTTAAAATCAAGTACGGGGAAGTATCTTAATTCTATTTTCATTTATGAAAAAATAGGCATATGAGTTCACTCTTTGTCCGCACGTGTGTATGTGTGTACTGTATGTGTATGTGAGTGTGTCTGTGTAAGTCCCCCTAATAATATCTAAACTGCTGGAGCGATTTCAATGAAACTTTGTAAGGTCATAGTACTATATCAGTGGTTCCCAACCTGGAGGCGATCACCCCTAAGTGGGCGATTTGGGTTATCAGTGGGGCAATAAATAAGTAGGGGGCGATTTGGGGGCGATGAGTATTCAAAGGATGAAAAATTTAAATAGTACTGTAAAGTAGAAGTTGCCGGATAGTACACGGAAAACATATGTCAATAGGGCCTCCCGTTCGTGTGGACTGCCTCCGGTTTGCGCGAGAAGTATTCCCCTCACCCAACACACAACACACTTGTCATTGGCCCACATTCGTCCCCAGTCTTAACTAGCCTATGTGTGCCTAACCATCAGTTTTTGTGCGAGTCTTCTTTGCTTTTGGGTGTTTGTTTTGAAATGTAGAGGTTCATGCACAATGGATTCAAAAAAAGAAGAAGTGTCATCAATACACAGCCGAGTATTTAAAATTCGGTTTTATCGCGTCACCGCAAAATGTGCTACCTCCACATTGTCTTTTGTGCGATAAAACATTTACTAGTAATAAAGCCATGGGGTCTTCGCGAATAAAAGATCATTTATCAAGAGTACACAATGATGAAGTGAGTAAAGAACTTAGTTATTTTCAACACCTTGTAACCGATATCGCATGGTTTTAAGAGCTCTGGCAACGTCGCATAGCAGGAGTAAGAAAGCAAGCGGAAGTAACCTGAGCTTGATGTTTTTACGTCATGGACATAGTCGACAGCATGACTAGGCGAAGGTTCCAGAAGCGTAGAGGGCGCTGATGAGCTCCAGGAAAAGTCAAGGTGGAAAGGTCACGTCGGGGAAGCGGGTCATTTTATTTTGCATCACCGTACAACGAAGTTCACTTTCTTTTGTGTCGCCGTACGCCGAAGTTCATCTTTATTTTTGTGTCGCCGCACGCTGAAGTTCCAAACAAGTGTGTAGTAGCAGTCGTACCGTGGCCGCTTGGAACCAGTGCGGTATTCCGACAGTTTTTGGGACATAGCTGAAAGGCTCAGTATTATTTCTTGCGTGGACAGCTCTGTATTAACGAATACTAAAGCCGAATGTGGCGAGGTGATATTATAACGCAGATCATAATGCATTATGTTGTGGGACACTAGTCATTTGTACGACGAAGTGCGAGCAGACACACGAGGTGTCTCAAGCTTTACTAGGTACGGGACTGTATGGGCCGTGCGCGATATAATTGACGCCCAGAACATATGAACGAAGCGATGTGCTTTTGTTTGACGAGCAGACAAATGAGTATCCAGGGTCAGTGAACTATGAGAGATAAACTGAGTGTAGTCCAAATATAGAGCGACACTCAAGACCAAGGACGGACGTAATCTCTTATGAGTGCAGGCTGGTGTAGATGCGTACGATATAACCTGTGCCGTTATAGAGTTATTATCACGGCCATAAGTTGATATTACTTGGCATATTCGACATGAAGATTGCAGCGATGTATTGGACGGGCATAAAGGCTATCAGTACAGACCAGTGCGAGTTTTGTGTCAAGAACTTTACGAGCGAAGAGATGACAAGCTAAGTCTAGAAATGTGGAAGCTGTTACGATGACGTGGAAACGAAGGCGAGCCAGGACCATGGACACCCCGAGGGTCGCGAGCTGGATCCAGGACGAGAGGGGAGGATGTTCAATGGGAAGAACGTGGACCCAAACCCCCCAGGAAACGTGTCAGCGGAACCAAGACTGAGGTGGTCGAAAGGTACTGAAAACCATGTTAATTCTTAAGTAGTGGTTAATGGGTAGTGGTTACTAAGATTTGGACAGATGGGCTTAAATCGAAATAGAAGTTAATCAAAAAGATAAAATGCGATATCATGACAAGATTATTAGGATAGTAAATTTTATGTTTTATTTTGAGATTAATGCAGTCATATTTAGGGTTTAAAAATAAAATATATGGATGCTTTAAAATATAATCTGAGTACAGGGTTCTTTCAGCGTGTTACGTCGCTGTGTTCTTTGAATTGGTGCAACCTGGATGACAATTTATGGTTTGAACAGGCTTAAATTACAGGGGATTCATTTACACTTAATGGGCCACTTTTTGTGCGCACATCATGATATTTACACTAAACACTCACACGTCACTGAGGTTTCCCTTTACATGCTAACATGAGGAGATGCGTTTGGTAGGTGACTGATACAAGGTTGTGTAAATAATGATACTGCATTGATAAAATAGCAGGGTTGCCTAATACGAAGTTATGATGAAACTAAAGGTTCTCGCTATAGCGAGGTGATTAAAATAAATGATTATAATTAATGTTACGTGATAGGTTCAAGTATATGAAATTTTGAGGCAATTGTCAGTTGAAAATAATACAGATAGGCAGAGGCCATCTACTTAAATGTTTATGGTGTATTTATGAATATGTGAAGAGCATGCAGTGATTAACAATTAAATAAATAAATATCTGGAATCATAAAGATGTTACAATGTAAAGTAATGAATGTAAAAGCCAACAACCAGTCATTTTTCTGAGTGAGGCACAGCTGAACGAAAACCAGTGAAAATAATAATGAAAGTATTTAATCCATGAATAAAAGGTCTGAAAATAAATTCTTTAACGCCAGTGACATCCATATATATTTTTTTTTCTATTTTGGTGATTACATTTAGTTAGAAGGAGATCGAATGAGGCAACAATTTTTTTTCTTTGAATATTTTCTCAGATTTATGCACCTGCTCATTTATGGACTATTCAACGGAGAGGTGACATAGCATTTTGAAGTAATGGTTGTAATACTAGGGTGATATGGCTCTGATCTCCGTAAGTTATTTTGTATCCAAAGATTAGGACGCCCGGAGATTTTTGTCCTCATTAATTTGAATTTTGCTTCTGTGTCATTTATTTATTTGCACATCAAGAGTAATTTTGAGAAGTCTCCGAGCGAAGGTAGGCTTCTGTGTTTGATTTTATGTATTTAGTGGTGTGGTTCTGTAATAAATGGTGGACGAGTTTTATTTTAACAGCGGAGTTTTTTGTCATTCTTGTTCGTTGTCATACGTGTGTGTCACCGGATCAATTTTGAGATTTTACCCCAGTTGTACCCATCATTATAAAGACCCCGGGATTGCTTGAATCTCGTTCCCGACATATATTTTTTAAGGCTTAAATTGATTCGGACATTCAGGATTTATTTTTTTCTTTTCGAGTTGTACCGATTTCTGGGTGAGGGTTGACGTGTGTGTCGGGCCACCCAATCCAAAGCCAGATTATCGCGCACAACAAGATGGCGCCCACCGTGTAATGGTCTCGAACTGGGAATATCGCACCACGCAGTGGTATAGCCGACATTTTGAACTCGAAAAAATTGGAACACCAGAGGAGAGTGACAAGATGGTGAACGGCCATGTGGCACAAATGGAATGGAGAGAAAACCAATTGAGTGATGGTATCCCATTTTATTGTGCGATATGTCTGTCTGTCTGTTAAAGTTCACTTTGTAGGATTTTTGTGTGTGTTTGAATGACATATAACGAAGCGATTCAGTAACGTTAGATCGCTGTGTTTAAGCGATACCATCCACATTTATTATTTCCGCATGATATTAGATTTCGATTCCACTGCCAAATTGAAGTAACCACTAGTCCTTAGTCTAAGTTGGTCACTAGTTGTAACAGCTTCCATGTTTATTTGTTGTGAAATATGGGAGAATTTGATGAAATTAAGGGATTGATGGGACAGCTAGGAGAGAAGCTAAAGGAGTTAGCTAAAAGGCAAAAGAATATGGAGGAAGGTTTGAAGACTCAATGGAAAGACTATGAAGGTGGTATGAACACTAATCTAGATGGGTTGGATAGACAGTTGATTAAGATGCAGGAAGGAATAAATACTAAATTTGAAGGTCTAGACACTCAATTTAAAGGTTTCAACACAAAATTGAAAGATTTAGACACTAAATTTGAAGGTTTAGACACTCAATTTAAAGGTTTCGACACCAAATTCAAAGATTTAGATACTAAATTCGAAGGTTTTGAAAAAAATCTTGGAATTCAGTCAGGGGATTTGCAAGGATGATTGGAATTATTTAGGGAGCACCAATTCGATATGAAACAGTACATGGAGAAGGCTCAAGCCGAAATGACGGATTTAAAAGAACAAATTAAGAGGGATAAGGTCGAAATTGAAAGTAATATGGGGACACAGTTGAAATCATTGGAGAAAACCGTTCGAGAGAAAATGGATCGAAGCGTGGAGGCATTGACCGCCAAGATGGAAGAAAGGGATAAAGCAGTTAACGCAGAGGTCTTAGTGTTAAAGGAAGAGGCGAAAGCAGTACAGCAGAGATTAGCGAAAGATACCAGGAGCATGACCGATAAAATGTCTGAATTTACCATAGAGCAGGAATGCAAGATGGAAAGTCTTGGGAGTCAGATGGGGGAAATTAAATTAGAGTTAAACGACGAAATTAAAACACAGATTGCAACAGCGGTTTCGACAGTACAAGATAAAATGAGTATTACTCACGGAGACAGTTAAAGAGAATTGTTGAATTAGAAGGAAGGATGGTAGAAGCAAAATCAATAGATGAAAACAAGGAACCAAGTCCGACAGGAACAACATTCACACCATTCAGTTACAGCTCAACTCAACCGATTACCATCATTAGGAATCAGGAGGACCGCCCAAAAAATTTTCAAATTTGACTGGCATTTCACCCATAGAATTCTTGCGGGACCTGAAGGAATACATGGATGAACATAGGGTTCCTAAAGGGAGAGAAATGAGGGTAATAGAAAGAGCTCTTGAAGGCCAACCGCTAAACTGGATGTGAGCTTTTAGGAATCAGTTTAGAGGGTACGATGACTTTGCGAGCGCTTTCCTGAAGAGATTTTGGTCCTCAGAAGATCAACAAAGTATAAGGGCTGAATTATACTCAAAGAAATACGCGACTACCAGGCCAACACAATATACTGGGTATTTCACGAATCAGGTAGCCAGGCTACAATTTTTGGATCCACCGTTGGAGGAGCAGGATTTGGTGCATGCAATAATACAGCAATATCCGGTAGAAGTCCAGCGTGTATTAATTGCATCGGGTGCAAATAGACTCGAGGTGTGTGACGAGATTTTGAGGAAACTAGACCACAAGAGCAAGATGACAGAACCTCGTAGTCCAAGGACAGAACAGAGAGAGGCAAATATGGTGGTAATGGATCGTATGGCGCAGACGGAACCTCAGCGAAGTTATGGAAGGAACGATAGAGATGGAAGGGATGAAGGAAATGGCTTAAACAGATACAGGAATCAAGGAAAGCCATATGACCGGAGGCCATATTATCAGGATAGAAGTGGACGATTTAATCAGAGGGACTACGGAAGGTCAGGATGTAGAGGGAGAGAATCGTGGTCACGTGATCGGAAACCATACAATAACAACCCAACATATGGGAATCAAGAAAGGCAAAATTATAGGCCATCATTAGAAGAACGTCACCAAGAAAGCCAGAGATACATTGAACAATTAAGGGAAAAGGAACAAGAAGAAGAATCTCAGGCAAAACAGCATGAGGAATCGAAACCAGGCACCAGTGGAGTCAAATCAGGAAAGTGAAGCTGACAGGAAGGAAATGCTGAGTTTGGACAGGGACTCACAGGCAGTAATAATGATTATTTGCCCATTAATAATGATTTACGCCCAGATGTCATGACAGTCCAAATTCAAGCCATTCACAGCATTACTGATGATAGGAGATATGAAGACCAAAACGAAGAAGAAAGTAGAATGAGTGAAGAATGGATAGAGCTACCGTTTCAGGAGGAGAATACCACAGATGAAGAAACAACTGAGAGAGTTATAGGCAAATTCAACGCAGCTAGCCTTAAAGGTACCACACGAGACAGTAAGCATGCGTTATGGAGAACTTATTGAAGAAGTAGATTGTTAACCCAACAGAATAATAATAATCGAGATGTTTCACGCTTATTATTATTCCTGGTTGAGGGGGATTTATAACCGATATCGCATGGTTTTAAGAGCTCTGGCAACGTCGCATAGCAGGAGTAAGAAAGCAAGCGGAAGTAACCTGAGGTTGATGTTTTTACGTCATGGACATAGTCGACAGCATGACTAGGCGAAGGTTCCAGAAGCGTAGAGGGCGCTGATGAGCTCCAGGAAAAGTCAAGGTGGAAAGGTCACGTCGGAGAAGCGGGTCATTTTATTTTGCATCACCGTACAACGAAGTTCACATTCTTTTGTGTCGCCGTACGCCGAAGTTCATCTTTATTTTTGTGTCACCGCACGCTGAAGTTCCAAACAAGTGTGTAGTAGCAGTCGTACCGTGGCCGCTTGGAACCAGTG
Source organism: Meconema thalassinum (assembly GCA_946902985.2). NCBI lineage: Eukaryota > Metazoa > Arthropoda > Insecta > Orthoptera > Tettigoniidae > Meconema > Meconema thalassinum. Next base: position 1,096,490,524 of record OX336389.2, on the reverse strand, counting down.
CGGTATTCCGACAGTTTTTGGGACATAGCTGAAAGGCTCAGTATTATTTCTTGCGTGGACAGCTCTGTATTAACGAATACTAAAGCCGAATGTGGCGAGGTGATATTATAACGCAGATCATAATGCATTATGTTGTGGGACACTAGTCATTTGTACGACGAAGTGCGAGCAGACACACGTGGTGTCTCAAGCTTTACTAGGTACGGGACTGTATGGGCCGTGCGCGATATAATTGACGCCCAGAACATATGAACGAAGCGATGTGCTTTTGTTTGACGAGCAGACAAATGAGTATCCAGGGTCAGTGAACTATGAGAGATAAACTGAGTGTAGTCCAAATATAGAGCGACACTCAAGACCAAGGACGGACGTAATCTCTTATGAGTGCAGGCTGGTGTAGATGCGTACGATATAACCTGTGCCGTTATAGAGTTATTATCACGGCCATAAGTTGATATTACTTGGCATATTCGACATGAAGATTGCAGCGATGTATTGGACGGGCATAAAGGCTATCAGTACAGACCAGTGCGAGTTTTGTGTCAAGAACTTTACGAGCGAAGAGATGACAAGCTAGGTCTAGAAATGTGGAAGCTGTTACGATGACGTGGAAACGAAGGCGAGCCAAGACCATGGACACCCCGAGGGTCGCGAGCTGGATCCAGGACGAGAGGGGAGGATGTTCAATGGGAAGAACGTGGACCCAAACCCCCCAGGAAACGTGTCAGCGGAACCAAGACTGAGGTGGTCGAAAGGTACTGAAAACCATGTTAATTCTTAAGTAGTGGTTAATGGGTAGTGGTTACTAAGATTTGGACAGATGGGCTTAAATCGAAATAGAAGTTAATCAAAAAGATAAAATGCGATATCATGACAAGATTATTAGGATAGTAAATTTTATGTTTTATTTTGAGATTAATGCAGTCATATTTAGGGTTTAAAAATAAAATATATGGATGCTTTAAATTATAATCTGAGTACAGGGTTCTTTCAGCGTGTTACGTCGCTGTGTTCTTTGAATTGGTGCAACCTGGATGACAATTTATGATTTGAACAGCCTTAAATTACATGGGATTCATTTACACTTAATGGGCCACTTTTTGTGCGCACATCATGATATTTACACTAAACACTCACACGTCACTGAGGTTTCCCTTTACATGCTAACATGAGGAGATGCGTTTGGTAGGTGACTGATACAAGGTTGTGTAAATAATGATACTGCATTGATAAAATAGCAGGGTTGCCTAATACGAAGTTATGATGAAACTAAAGGTTCTCGCTATAGCGAGGTGATTAAAATAAATGATTATAATTAATGTTACGTGATAGGTTCAAGTATATGAAATTTTGAGGCAATTGTCAGTTGAAAATAATACAGATAGGCAGAGGCCATCTACTTAAATGTTTATGGTGTATTTATGAATATGTGAAGAGCATGCAGTGATTAACAAATAAATAAATAAATATCTGGAATCATAAAGATGTTACAATGTAAAGTAATAAATGTAAAAGCCAACAACCAGTCATTTTTCTGAGTGAGGCACAGCTGAACGAAAACCAGTGAAAATAATAATGAAAGTATTTAATCCATGAATAAAAGGTCTGAAAATAAATTCTTTAACGCCAGTGACATCCACACATAATTTTTTTTCTATTTTGGTGATTACATTTGGTTAGAAGGAGATCGAATGAGGCAACAAATTTTTTTCTTTGAATATTTTCTCAGATTTATGCACCTGCTCATTTATGGACTATTCAACGGAGAGGTGACATAGCATTTTGAAGTAATGGTAATACTAGGGTGATATAGCTCTGATCTCCGTAAGTTATTTTGTATCCAAAGATTAGGACGCCCGGAGATTTTTGTCCTCATTAATTTGAATTTTGCTTCTGTGTCATTTATTTATTTGCACATCAAGAGTAATTTTGAGAAGTCTCCGAGCGAAGGTAGGCTTCTGTGTTTGATTTTATGTATTTAGTGGTGTGGTTCTGTAATAAATGGTGGACGAGTTTTATTTTAACAGCGGAGTTTTTTGTCATTCTTGTTCGTTGTCATACTTGTGTGTCCACCGGATCAATTTTGAGATTTTACCCCAGTTGTACCCATCATTATAAAGACCCCGGGATTGCTTGAATCTCGTTCCCGACATAGTTTTTTAAGGCCAAAATTGATTCGGACATTCAAGATTTTTTTTCTTTTCGAGTTGTACCGATTTCTGGGTGAGGGTTGACGTGTGTGTCGGGCCACCCAATCCAAAGCCAGATTATCGGGCACAACCTCAAAGCTAAAGCAGATAAACGAACTAATGTGAGTGAATTATTTAAAAAACGAGCAACCGATCTTGACAAAGGTCTTCTTTCTTCTTACGAGGTGTCTTTATTGATCGCTAAATGTGGTAAACCTCACACATTGGTGAAACTCTAGTTTTACCGGCTACCAGAAATATTGTTGAAATCATGATAGGCGAGGGCCCTAGTAATAAGATAAGTCAATCGGATCCGTTGAGCAACAATACTGTTTCCAGGTGAATTGACAAATTGGCCACGGAAGTTGAATCCAAACTCACAAATATGTTGAAATAAAAGTAAATTTGCATTGCAGATTGATGAATCAACTGTGTTTGATAACAAAGCAATTTTACTACCTTATGTGAGGTTTAGTAATGCACAAAAGGAAATTACGAATGAATGTTGTATGCTAGAACTTTGATCGCTGATATGAAGTCATCGTCGATTTTTAAAGTGGTGTAAGATTGTTTTGAGGTAAGAGAGATTCTCCTCACAAACGTGAGTGCTTGCGCTTGCACAGACGGTGCTCCTGCCATGTTAGGTCGTCATGCTGGGTTTCTAGCCCACCTTACGAAAGAAGTGCCAGAGGCCATCACTATTTACTGTGTCATTCGTCGTCAACACGTAGCTGCGAAAAAATTGAGTGGTGTCCTGCATGAAACCCTACAATTGGTTATTACTGGTGTCAACAAAATCAAAGCTAATTCCCTCAATTACCGTCTGTTCCGACAACTTTGCCATGAAAATTATGAAGAATTTGAACGCTTGCTTCTACATACGGCTGTGAGGTGGCTTTCCATAGGAAACTGTTTGCGCCGTTTCTTCGAATTATTTGACACGGTTACTGAGTTTCTCGACACGTCTGATCCTGTTTTAAGTGAGAATTTGAAGCAACGCAAGTTGGAACTTTCGTACCTTACAGATATATTTGAAAGAATGAACGAAGTCAACATAAGGTTTCAAGGAATCAAGATGCACCTTATCAAGGCCAAAGGAATTATTTCATCTTTCGTCGCCAAGTTTGATATTCACAAGGTAAATATTGGTGTTCAGTGTCAGATAACGAGACTCGTCAACTCCCAGAAGACAAAATCCTAAATTTACTGATCACCTTGACCAGTTAAAAACTGACATGGAATTAAGATTTTAAGAGTTGACCAAGTTTCAAATTCCGGATTGGATTCTAGATCCGTTCTCGTTTGAAGTTGTGGATAAACTTGATAAATCATTGCAGACGGAGTTTATAGATCTAAAGTATGACTGTGAGGCGAAAATCATTTTCAAGCAGAGTGGTTACGAGTGAGCCTGGGTGAAGCTTATGGACACTCATCCAAAACTGTAGGGAAAAACTGAACCACTTCTCATCACGTTCCCGTCAACATATTTTGTTGAAAAAGAATTTAGTTCTGTTGTCCAGTTTCTCACAAAACAAAGAAATGAGTTGGACATTTGACTCAAAGGAGATTTGCGCCTGAACTTGACGAACATAAAGCCGGAAATTCAAGGTTTAACCAAGCACAAGCACAAGGCAGCCATTGGAATGGTAAAATAAAACAATACCAAAGTTTTCAAACTTTCATCTATTTTTTCAAATTATAACTGTCTAATTTCTTAACTTTTCCAGCTTCCAATTTAAAAATGAAAACATGTACTCCTGTTTTCTGAATGTACGTGAATGATCTTAGTTAATTATTTCACTTGAGGGCGTGGTGGCGCAGCGGTCAAGCTGTTGGCCTATCACCACGGCGGACTGAGTTCGATTCCCGGTCAATGCATGTGAGATTTTCAAAGTGAAATGCCATGTCCTGTGGTTCGGATTTCACGTAAAAAGGAGGTCCCGTGGCTTATAATCTCGAGATTAATGGTCACGTTAAACTACAATCTTCCTTTTTATTTCACTTCTTTGTTCTTAACAAAATTCTGTTAAAAATGTACTTTTTTTTTCAATTTTATTTAAGAGTGACAGGATAAAACGGCTTTATTATTTACTCCTTACTTCAAACTCAAATTAGGCATACAATGAAAATGAAAAGGGCAGATGGTCCACAAAAGGTTGGGAACCACTGTGCTATATCGTCCAACACTGACCATGCACTTTAAATTTAATTACGTCTCACTAATCCAACATGGCGGCTGAGCGAAATAGTTAACCGGCATTCTATACCTCCGAAACTATTACTGACATCACCCTGAAATTCTGTACAGTAATAAAGGACAATAGAACAAATTTACGCATGTGACCTTCAAAATCCTATTGAGTACAAAACGAACATGGTGGCCAAGCGAATTTGAAGCATTTAAATATACCTTTTCTCACGATTTAACCATCTGAGCGCAGTGAAACATGGTACAGCAAACGTTAATACTCATTGTAATGCACTGATATTTAATTTTGTTCAATTGTTTACATAACCTGAAGATGGCGGCTGTGCGAAATTTTCAAACTATGTTTTTATTTCTTGGGTCCTAATCATGCGATCGAAGTCAACGTTTGAATATTGAACCGACGCAATAATCGTCATGTAAGAGTACATAACTCTATGGCCTACATATTTAAAAATCAAACATGGCGACCATCTGAAATATTTAGACGGTTCTCAATATCTACTAATCTATGATAGCAATCAAACTGAAATTTTATACGTTCATAAAGGCTCTGAACATAAGTTCACTTATGGGACATTCAATAACATGGTGAGTACAAATCGAACATGGTGGCGACACAAAATTTAAATATTGAAATTAATGTTTCTCGCGATTTAGCCTTCTGAGCGCCGTAAAACATGGTACGGTAATTGCTGATGCAAATGTTAATCTACTGACATCCAATTTATTTCAGTTCCTTTCATAACCACAAGATGGCGGCTGAGCAAAATTTCAAAATCTCGTTTTTATTTCTTGTATCCTAAACATGTGATTGATGTTTGAATAATAGACTACACCTATGCAATAATCTTCTTGTAATAATATATGTAATAATAATAATAATAATAATACATAACTCTACATATGTAAAAATCCAACATGTTGACCATTCAAAATATTTATACGGTTCTCAATATCTACGAATCTATTACAGCAATCAAAATGAAATTTTGTATTGTGATAGAGGCAATTAACATAAATAGGATCTATGAAAATAGCCTATTTAAATCTTCATGGAACTACTTGTTTGTCCTTATCGTGTGATCTAATTTAACGTTTGAATAATGAACCAACGCAATAAACATCACCTACTTGTACTGAGCCCATTATTTTCCGATGCCAATTACGTGTAGTTACCGTATTTAAATTTTCTTGGGAGAAAGGATTTTATTTCATTTCAATAAGATACGAGAGAGCTGAATATGATTGTAACAAAGATTTGGTTAGCCTGAAAGGAAACAGTGAATGAGAATTGGATTTAATTTTGAATAAAACCAGAGCCAAGTGAAAGGAGTATTGTCATTTAATCAGCGAGGGTAGGGAAAGAGAAACGGCTTCGGCCGTCCCAAATAAACAAAGAAGCTGAGATTAAAGGCATATGGTTTGTCAATGATTATCAAGAAATGGAAAGAAATAAACTAAGAGATAACACGCTTAACAATGGAGGCTCGTGCGGATCAGAAGTGTGCCAACAAGAATAGCACGTGGATTAATGCAGCCAATAGAAATGCAGAGAAATACCACTGAGTTATCATACTAATATAATTACATACATAAATTAATTAAGGAAAAAATGGCAACAATTGAAAGAGGAAAATATATAATTAATGTTAATAATGAAAATGTTACTGGTTTTACGTCCCTTTTAACTACTATGGCTTTTAGAGACGCCGGGGTGCCTGAATATTGCCCCGAAGGGGATCTTTAACGGCCAGTAAATTTACTGGCATGGCTCCCTTGGATTCGCGCACCCTCAAGTGTCCACTGACTGTGCCTGGTTTCGAACCTTCAACCTTGGACACGGCAGGTGAGAACGTTACCGCTGAACCACGCAGCCAGTTGGGAAAATATAACATAAGATTCCATGTCTTTGTTTTTTATGGATAAATAATAGCTTCATAACATGCAGTTAAAGCACTCGCGCCATCATTTCCCACTTAATTTCATAAAAGGGCGCTCTTAAATAAGCGAAGAATGCGAATTTGATAGCAAAAAGAATCATCTCTCTTACGGCTGAAATCAAGCGAACAGTTTCGCTAATCTCCAGATCAAAGGAGTGCGGTAGTGCCACAGTAAATTTTGATGGGAGGAATAGTAGTTCTAGCCGAGAAGAAAGTTCGATAGCGCGGTGAGGCAGATCAAATACATAAGAAAGGAGTATAACAGAGAGCAATAACAGTAATTTTTGCAAACGAAAGCGAGGTGAGTTTTGTCCGTCAAACATTTAAGTTATTACCAATGAGTAGAACTTTGAATATTTCGATTGAAAGCAGAGATTACATGACGTGAATTTAGCGCATATGAACATTTTAATAAATTATTCTGCAATAGTTTTCAAGGTAAATGATAGTAAATAATGAGAAAAAATCGACATATTAACAGTCTTTGAACATTTTCAGTGAACATAAGCACACAAGTGCATAAATTGTAATTAAGGTTTACATCGAAACGAGGCCATGCGAGTAATTCAGAAATATACTGAATTTTAAAATAATTTGAGAAGGCACTTTTAGGACGCATGAACATTAAACGACATTATAAAGGACACTTTTTTAGCATATTACTTTCCTCTTCCGTTCTCCTATTTGCAGACATTTTAAAATGGAGGAGAGACTTGAACTATCCATCACCTCTTCAGCTTGGTGACGTAATATCATCATAACTACACACCCTAACTCGTTGCTTGCGGTATTTGTGTGAAACAATCATAAGGACTTGACGTCAGGGCTCGTTACCGTCATTATCGCGTTGGGGTAGCTGATTAGCCGAAGTCAGCTTGGGGGCACAGTACGAACCCAGCATTTGCCTGGGTGGAGTGTGGAATAACTCGGGGAAAACCACACTCAGGAAACCCGTGTCAGCACTAAGATTCAAGCCTCCGATCTGCGAACTTGCTGCTCATCCCCATCGCGGTCATGGTGAACGATTTAACATGCGCGGCTAAGTCGCATGATCATGAGTAATCAAGTTGTAACTCAGGGCACAAATTAAATTCTATTTCATACCTAATTGTGGGTGGGAGACTGAACTGTCCGATAAAGATTGGCACTTAAATGTCCTGATTAGAACGGGTTATCGTTATTTTTAACAATAGTTATTTTTGTAGTCGTTGTTTTAATCGGGCAAGGTGGCCATTTACCCATTTTTTATGTAACATCATTTACCGACTTAAATGTTTTGATGTTCTTGAAATTTTGTTATAACTTATTATTTTCCCGAGTAATAAACATGTATAATTTGAGTGGGGGACGCTAGGAATTTGGGAGGATAAATATATCGCATCACATGGCGTATCCTTTTTAAGATCCTCATTATCAGGTTTCATAAAAACGATTCTGATTTTTTTTGTTTGATTATGAGAGTGTGAAGGATAATATAACTGTTTACTGGTCTATACTGTATTTAAACTTTCAGCAAGTACCGACAGTGTTTTATAATATATCTTCAACGGCGTATAGGGAATATTTGCTATAATTTCTTCTATTGTTCATCTACTTATTCAGATTCCTAAACTAAGCAACGCCCGGGACAAATGCCCTACTGGTTAGTACGAGGGAAGTTCCAAAAGTAAGTTTCATAATTCTATTGCACGAGCAGATGGATCACCAGGTGACACAAACAATCACCATAAGAATCCACACCCAAGGCTGCTTCAACGACGGAAGGAGTGTTAGCAGAGGGAGAACGACGCATGCGCAGAGCGCTGATGAAGAGAGAGGAGCAGCAGACCGGCGTGCCCGATATTATTCGAGTACAACTCAGATGGCAGACAGACGTCTACTGACAACTTGGTCGCCAGTGAAAGTGCGTGCTGTTATCCGGTATGAATGGGCACGTGGGACTAGTGTGTCAGTCACCCATGAACGCCTACAGACCGTATGTGGTGAAGCAGTCATTTCTCGTCAAATGGTTGGTCGCTGGTTTTATCAGGGTTGTTTTTCAAACTGATTGCATGCTACGACACGTGCCTCAATGTCGGTGGCGAGTATGTCGAAATATAGTGCAAGGTGTGTAGTTCATGATGCCATCGTGTATGTCAGTTGGACAATAAAGGGTCCTTGGGAAAAAATGACGAAAATTATTTTTGGAACTTCCCTCGTATATACAATACAAAGGACTGAAATTAAATGAATGAGCAATGAAGATCTCTCTATATAAAGTAATCGTTCTGTCTCAACATTTAGAATTCTTAGCTTAAAGTTAGTACTTATCCCGGTGGAGCTTTATAGTGACTCAAAAACCCACAGTTTAATGTTAGTCTCTTTGTTAGTGTACCGTATGGAATGAAATCCCGGTGGAAGATTATAGTGACTCAAGAAACCCATAGTATAATGCTTGTCTCTTTGTGAATCGCTACTAGTGTAGCGATTGGCATGAAATTTCGTGTGTAAGTAGAAGCCACCCCTACAATAAAACTAGGCTACAAATAATTAACATGGTCCTAAATGTTGAAGGGGTTAAAATGAATCCCTTAATGGTATTTTACTCTTCTATGTCCTGTACAGCACTGACATACATTCTTTGGTGCATAAAATATACCCCATTTGTAGTTAAGTAACAACAGCCTTCCCAACACCTTGTACGAAGTAGGCCCAATATGTTGCGAAAAAAGATTTATCGCAGTGCTGTACAGGTCTTAAATCCTTAACTCAACTAAACCGCACCTAACAGCATATTTATACACTTGCTGCATATTGAGATTGGAATTTTTGTTCTTGGACGACATTTATTTGTAGACTTCATTTCCCTCAAGCTTTTCTTTTCTCAAGTTATTTTTTAGGATTAAATATTCAGTTATAGACCAAGTGATCCCCTTATTTCATGGCATACTGGTCACATAATTTAGCCGGTCCCATTATCTTGGTGTAGCACGCTTTCGTCTTACTTTGGAGGATCCAGTTTCGATTCACGAATCCGTCAGAGATTTTAGAACTGATGGAAGAGCTGGAATAAGGTGCGGTCAGCGTCAGTCAAATGAGTAGCTCTCTAACCTGCCAGGCAGAGACCCCAATCAAGAAAACCAAGATGAACGATCGAGCGGAAACGTCATGCTGACCACTTTTCACACCGCAATTTGCAGGCCATTTGACTGAGTAGCGGCCGCTATGTAGGCCAGAGCACTCAATGGGCTCATCGGCCAAGGTTTTTTATATTGGGGGCGGGAAGGGGGGATCACATATCTACACGAAGAATAACATAAATCATGATTTCCCACCCAATAAACTAACTGGTCACTCCATTGACCTAGTAACGTCTTGAAAACACCAATCTCGTAATACTACACTACAGTAAGTTATATCAATATGAGTATTAGCTCGTTAAAGAACAAGCCGATCAATATTTTAAATGGTACTCTGTGCGACTCAGCATTATTAATGTGATCATATAGGCCTACCATACGGAAATATTATGTTCGATCGTGGTAAGGAATATAGCAAATGGTAGTGGCCAAACCCGGGTCACCCGCCTTATTGATTGGGCTAGGTGTTATGTGCCGCTCGAGTGTTTACTTAGCACACAGAATACTGGAATTATTTCCCTGCCATTTGCAGGGTACAATACTTAAAATCTAACTATACCCGACATTTTCATTACACTCGTTTATAATCTGAAGTCTTGTTACTTTTAACAACATTTTATACTGAGCATTCGTGCTAATGGGCATGTTCCATATACTTCAAATTAATCATATCATTAAGATATTCTTGATACCTTCATGACTTCGTAGGCCATATTCACTCATCGTTTTTTGTTGATTGTTTATTTTTTATTTATTTAAAGATAATTACAAAATTTAAAAATCTGATAACGTTTCCCTAAAATGCATATGATAATCTCGTAGGATTATCTTAAGATTTTCTTTATGAATATCTTTCGGTTTCAAATTATTTTGGATTTCCCTAACGTTTGATCAAAATTTAAGGAGACTGAAAAACCACATGAAATTTTCAAAATATAGTTTGTCTGTAACCCTTTGTATTGTTTTTCACCTTTCTATTTTGTTAACACCATTAAAATATTTTCTTTGCTCTTAAAAATTAAATACACGCTAGGATATCACTTTCTTCTGGTAAGATTCCTACTCTCAAAAACATAATTGTAATTAACTTGATACAATTAATCTCCTCGTCCTAGTTCTAAAATTTTTACTACTTGATTTTATATTTCTGTTCCAATACTCAATATGTATTTCACCAATTATTTATTATTATATTTATTATTAAGAACTATTTAATTATGCAAATAATTTTCTTAAAAATATCTACACTCGTCTCATCGTTTTACAATAATGATGAATATGGTTTATGAAATGTTTAATGGAGGTCTGTGGGGTTATCTATTGCAAACTATTTCTCGAAGAATAAGGATATTCACAGACACACATGGGAGGGTAGAGGAACCAGGTCAATAATAGACTATGTCATTACTGACTTTGAATTTGGTAAATTGATAAGGAATTGCAGGGTATTCGGGGGCTTTTTGAAGAAACAGACCACAAACTGATCTGCTGTGAATGAAGCATTAGACCTAAAGTGCAGAAAGTGAGGGCTGTTTGCAGACGGATTAGGGTTGAAAATCTACAGGATAAGGAACTTAGGCAGAAATACATGGAAATGATTGTTGAGAAATTTCAAAGAGTAGATGGTAAAAAATTCAGGGCATTAAAAAGAGTGGTCACGATACAGTATTAGAAGTAACAATGGAATGCTTTGAGACAACAGTGTGTAAAGACAGGAAAAAGCGCTGATCCTGGTGGAATGACATAGTGAAGCCTGCTTGTAAAAGTTGAAAGAAGGCTTAAAAAATGTGACTACAAACAAGGAATCCGGCAGACAGAGAGCTATATGTAGTTGAAAGGAACAGAACCAAAGAAATAATAGTAGATTCCAAAAAGAAATCATGGGAGGAATTTTGAGATAAATTAGAACAGTTAGGTCAAGCGGCAGGAAAATCTTTCTGGAGTATTATAAAGAATCTTCGAAATGGAGGAATAAGATAAATGGGTAATGTTTTGGATAAATCAGGGAACCTCATTGTAAATACCGAGGAAGCACCTCGTATGGCTGGAATACTTCGAAAACTAGAGGTATGTTAATGGAGACTTATCTGGCAATTTGGTAGATTTTGAGATTAGGCAAGAGGATAATGAGAACGTAAAAGGATCAAGGTTGAGGAAGTAGAGAGGGTAGTAAATAAACTACAGTGTCACAAAGAGGTAGATGAAATTAGAAATGGTGGAGTATTGTTTGGAATGCAGGGCTTAAATGCTTGCATAAGATAATCCAACTGGCATGGGTTTCAGGAAATGCACTGTGCCCGATAACTCGACCTTGGATTGTATGGCCCGGCTCATCATCGTAATCCCCAGTGAGAAGTTGAAACAACACGAAATAAAAACATTTAACGCTGGAAATAGGTTCAGTAAAATAAAACAAAATTATCCGGGAGGTCGAGACTCAAATAATTCCAGGGCATGAGTGGGAATTGGGTTCAACTACTGTACGTGATCCTAGAAATTATCCTGATAAACTTTCAAGTCTCAAATAGAATCCTACCAAAATATAAAACTCAGCATAATAGGATAAAACATATCCACAAATATATTATCCTACCACAAATACAGATAATAAAAGAAATAAAGAATTCTCCCATCACTTGGAGATTCTTTGAATTTAAATCATGAGGTGCAAAAGAAAGTAATTTAATGCATAAGTTCAAAATATTCTAATTCTCCTTGTGTCCCATCCTTCGACACAAATAAACTGACGGAGATCTGTATTTTAAATTTCCTACCAATTTATCTTAATTTCACAATGTTCTGAAGTCACTTCTCCTCTTTCCAATCTCCATCTAATTATTTATGTTAAAATATGGATGTTCAGAGTCACATCATCAACTTTTTACTCATTTATATACTTCTACTAGCAGAAGTAAAGCCACTCCATTTATTAAATTTCTGTGAATGTTTGCAAATGCCTATAAGGTTATTACGGAATCAACTAAAACTGTAAGATTCATCAATGCACTTAAGGGGGTCAAGGGGTACCCGGTCTTCGGTATTAATAAACAGACGTAATCAATTGAGCTACTGTTGCAATGGTTAGAGACTTGGAACCTGTTTCTCGATAAATAAAAATGATTAGTTAAAACATGCTCTGAAACTAAATTTACCTAACGTGTACTTCCTGACATGAAAAAAATGAAAACCTCGTAGACGAAACGCAATACACGTCAAATAAAACTGACCTTCACTGTTGTGTCAAGTCCCCATCCAGAGGAAGACCCCTTTAATAAATTATAATGGCTTGTGGTGCATGAAAATTCAGGGGTTTTTAGACTACAATGGCCCAAATACCTAAAAGAAAAAAAAGGAAAACACTACCGTATTTCAATTCAGGAATTTTTGATAATAATGTTTCTGTTTGGAGATATAACATACCTTCTGTACGACATAACGCACATTTAAGTCGTGTGAAAAAAATCTAGGGTACCCCTTGACCCCCTTAAGTGCATTGATGAATCTTACAGTTTTAGTTGATTCCGTAATAACCTTATAGCCATTTGCAAACATTCACAGAAATTTAATAAATGGAGTGGCTTTACTTCTTGCAGAAATAGATGGAAAGTTGGATGTCACCTTTTCAGATATTGTTGTCATGATTACTGGCTTGCATTCCTTAATTAGTTTATTAAATGAAATTAGTTTTCTGGGAATATCTCAGAAACTGTTGGTTTTAGAGCCTTAAAATGTACTTTTCGGGTACCCTTTACTGCTATTTAGGGGCACCGAGTTTTGTTTCTGACACCAAGGGGCTGAAAATAAGCTTTGTCTCGTCGTTGTAGGCCGTAGTATAATTATTTTTTTTAGTCGTTTACCCTCCAGGTTGGTGAAACCCACGGACTCAGCGAGGGAACTCACCACTACCGCCTCTACGGGCAGTGTCCTAGAACGGGGAACATCGAATCGGAAGGGATACAACTGGTGAGGTGGGATTGGCACCTCGCCCAGGCGGCCTCACCTGCAAAGCGAACAGGGGCCTCATGAGGGGAGAGAAGGGACGGTTAGAATGGATAGGCAAGGAAGAGGGAAGGAGGCGGCCGTGGCCTTGAAGAAGGGACCTTCCCGGCATTTGACCGAAGACGAAGTGGGAAACCACGGAAAACCACTTCGAGGATGGCTGAGGGGAAATCGAACCCCCTCTACTCATTTGGGCCACCCGAGACTGAGTAGACCCCGTTCCAGTCCTCGTACTCTTTTCAAATTTCATGGCAGAGCCGGGAATCGAACCCAGGACCTCCGGGGCGGCAGCTGACAATGCTGACCGCTACGCTACAGAGGCGACAGTATAATAATAATTAAAATAATAATAATATGACAATATTGGGTAGGGATATAATAGACCTACCGTACCACACCCGCACGTGTAAATCGCGTGAAAAAAATCTAGTGTACCCCTTGACCCCCTTAAGCGCATTATATGACATTTATGTATTTTACAGCTTAATTTGGTTCCGTTATAACCTTATAGCCGTTTGCAAACTATCTCAGTAATGTAATAAATGGAATTGTATTGCGTCTTACAGCAATAGATGGACCTGTGAGATTCCGTTGCCATGGTAACCGGCTTGCATTCTTTCGTTATTGTATTAAATGAAATTAGTTTTCTGGAAATATCTCAAAAACTGTTGGTTTTAGGGCCTTGAAATGTGGTTTTCGGGGGCCCTCCGAGTTTCGTTTCTCACATTGAGGGGCTGAAAATGAGCTTTGTCTCGCCCGTCTACGCCTATTTCAGCAAGTATTTTAAGGGGCTAGGTCCCCTTTTATGAGAGGTACAAAGAAGAGTTACATCAATGATTAGTGTCGTGCCTCTGAAGGATATCTGTACCAAACTTTACGTTGATCCACCAAGCCGTTCTCGAGTTATAAGGGAACAACTTTGTCCACAGACAGACAGACAGACATACAGACAGACAGACAAAAAATTATTTTCGCGCGCATCCGTCATAAAACAGTCTGAAACGCGTAAATAACGCAAATTTCCGTAGAAATTCAGAAAAAACAGACAAATTTCATTCTTATATAGAGAGAGATTTACAAGAATGCCCTGTTGTTGCACATTTATAAAGTCTTTCTTTCTCATTATTCACATCCATTTAGTCGTATTTCATTTCTTTGTAAATTTATTATGTCATTATCCCTGTATTTCAAATTATTTATGGATTACTTAACTTTAACTAATGGCGATATTCCCATTTATTTCAAGTCGTTATTTCTGTTCAAAGCAAATGGTTTCATTTAATAGAATTATATAAAATGAATTAATTTCCTTGGTGAATTTTGTTAAGTGTTCACACTACTGCAAAACCATTCTATGGGAATTTTGTGTGTGTTGTGAATTCTTGGTCCGTCACTATACTAGATTATGAAATCGTCAATGTATAATCACATCCTAATGGGCCAGAAATGCGACAACTTTTTCACACGAAAAATACACTTTATATTGACATTACTGGGTGCTTTCTGTCAATTACACACTCGAATTCTAAAATTAAATTATATAAATCCATCAGTAATTCACAATTTATCTGTATCAAAAGTCGCTTCACAAAAGATTCATCCTTTTTTATTTGACGTTTGATTTTGATCATTTAACTCATAATTTATAGCTGAAAAAAATGTTAACATTTTTGTGGATTCTTTTCAAATTAATTTTACCTCAATTTAATTAATCGTGACTTGAACTCTCCAACACTTCAACTCTTCAACACTTATCTCACATTTACCATAATCATATATCACTGTACCACATATATGTAGAATGTTTAAACTTCACCATGATATTACTCATTTAATTACCACATTCATCTAGTATGGCCATGAATCCATTTCATTGCCATATTTAAATCATTTAATCCACATCTCATTTAATTAATCTAGCAACTTCTCTCATTTATTCATTCAAATTTCTAGTCAAAATCTTTGTGTTGATAAATTTTCTACAGTGTATAATGTAGCTTCAGAAAGAATGTGATTATTCAAGCAAGTTCTATCAACTCAATAGTGAAGTTAAATACTTCTTAAATAATTGTAGTAGAAAATATCTTTTAATCATCCCTGTCACTCAGTTAATTATTCCATTCTAATATTGATTAGTTAATTTGCATTCATATTCAATTTCTAAACATCCATAAAATTTAAATTAATTGTCGCAATAAAATTTTGATTTATCTCCAACTGCCGAATCTCCATAATACCGCTGCTGAAGATCATAATTGTTGTTTATAGGGGCCTAACATCGGTTAGAGTATCCAGCGTTGAGAAAAGAACTCTGGAGCAATATGGCGACTGTGTTGCTAACTTCAGGCACAGTTAGCGCTGACGTCATACGTTATATTAACTCTCTCCGAGTACAGCGCTTTCATAAGTTAGCAACACAACACAACCCCAGCAGCTACCTGAAATAGAACACGCCAACTAAGTCACAAGTTCCATAAGATGTTTCTTAAGCGTGTCGTCTTGGTACGTAAGCCATTCTCGCATGTTTTGCTTTTTCCATGCCATTGTCGGAATGCGCTTCTTTTTCCTAGTCTGGTACGATGCATTGTCAAGCTCAATTAATGATCAACGCGGGAGATTGGGGATTAACTGGTGTTTAAAATAATGTCCGTAACATTCTCCATCCATTTTGTTGTGCACATCGGCGGTATTCATTTTACACAGGAATACTAACTTTGCGTCGTCCACAAATTCACCCTCGTTACCTGTATGGACAATAGAGAAGCGGGGCCCACGCGCTGTTTGTGCCATTAAGCCAGGGGTCCAGCCAGAAAATCCTGCCTTGGTGACTTAACTGTACTGTCTTGCACCTTTCAATGCAGGTTTCGTCTGTGTACGTGATATTCCTATTCTCAGCTCGATATTCCTTTATTTGATATAAATATTTATGGGGCCAAGCAACTAGATTGTCCCTTCCCAACAAGATATTTGTTTCTCCAATTTCTAGAAGGGCATGGAACGTGCTTCCTTTAAAAACATTCGGAAGTTCTGGGTCTTTAACCACGGCCGTTAACACAGATGATAATGTTGGTGGCTGACATCTTAAAAAGAAACTATGCACCTTGCACCTTATTGCACTTTTAACAAAATCACTAAATTGTGTAAGTCTACTGTATTTTCTTTTCACTTTTCTCCCCTGTTTCTTATTAGGTGTCACCAGGGGGCCACGAGCCGATTTACGGCGCAGTCTAAACACTAATGATCTGGATGTACCTGTAGCAACAACAGTTTCGTGACGATCCAACTAACACTTTGGCCGGGATTTTTACTCTTTAAATAATTGAAAACGTTTACAACTATTATCCTCTCCTTCTCAGCGTCTCACCTCGTTTTTGTTTCAGCAAAACACCAGCCATTTCGATTCGATTCGATCGAACAGAAAATAAAACAGTCACACAACAGCAACACCAATGACAGATAGTGCTTCAGAACTTAGTTGCCGGTGGAAGTGAGCACGTGCTCCACTCCGGGCGAGCATGCAGCACAGGACGTGGCTCCTCTTTCCAGCGTGCTAACCTCAAAAAGGTTTAAATTACTAAGACGTAATATAAACGATACTTGTATGCAATAACAAAGGTAATCAATTGGCGGATAATTGTACGAAGCTATTATGACGAAAAATATATATGTTCCGAGTTTCTTCATGACAAAAGGTGAGGTAACAAAACCAGTGTAGGGTGGGGGGGGTCCGTTAAAAGTAAGAACCCGTAAGACCCATAGTCTTTTCTCAACACTGGATGCTCTATACGTAATTGACCCCTACGCATAATACTATAGTCCACTCAAATTCTACGCTCTAATTAATATAATTCCTTTTGCACCTCGAGTCACGTACTGGTTGTACCACTAGCGATGTCTTCTCTTCCAAAAATGGTCCCATTTTTCCATGCGTCCCATGTTCTTCTTTATCCGATCCGTCTCCAGGCCTCGTGGTCTGGTTCATTGTTCCACGTGGTCATCTATCGTCGATGTTCACGTCACGTATTTATAACGTCCCACATCTCTCCCGTTTAGTTATCCATATCTTCGCTAATGGAGATCATTTCGCAAAACCCTCACTTATCGGTGCTGATAACCTCAATGTCCATTAAATACATCGCTACAATGTTCGTGCTGTATTTTTATTGGTAATGCCTAATTATGAACGTTAATAACAGTGCTATAAAAGTACAGGTTATATTATACAATTTTACACTCGCGCAGAAATTCTCTCGTAAGATATTACGTTCGTCACAAGAATAGAGTCACCAGTGTCTCTCCAAATATAGGCCTACCATTGTATTCACTTCCTTATCTGCGCGAGTTGATTCACCTGGTGACTGTCACTTGTCTGCCTCTCAAAGCAAATGCTTCCCGTACGGGAATTATATAGCACCAGATACTGTTCCACGTCTCGTAAAAGCTTACGATACCATGTGACTTTGCTCAAATTTTATGCGCTATTAACAAGTCTCTTGCGTGAAAATACACAATAATTTAAACTATTATATTGCCGTACTATGCGTGGTTTTAATGTTCGGTAAAAGAACAGTTCAGTTTATAATTAACTAGCAACTCGCCCCGCTTCACCCGAGAACATTTATGAATGCATTACCTGCTAAGCGCAATATTTTTCGATGTCAATGAACTACGGCCTATATCCGTTTTACGTCTCCGCATGATGGGTTAAAATCACTGACTAGACTATTAATTATATTATCATGGAGATGCATGTGTGACGAATTCTTGTCAGCCGTAATTTAAGAATGGCGAGGTGCATGAAACACAAATCCCACTTCCGTCCAATCTTAAATTGACTGTGTATTTTGCGGAACGAAAAGTTTACTGCCGAAATGAAGAAAAGCTGAGTTGCACTTCCAGGGCAATGGCGAGGTGCATGAAACACAAATCCCCCTACCGTCCAATCTGAACTTAACTGTGTATTTTGCGGAACAGAAAGTTCACAGGTGAAATGAAGAGTTGCACTTCCAGGGAATGGCGAGGTGCATGAAAGACAAATCTCCCTTCCGTCCAATCTTAACTTGACTGTATATTTTGCGAAACGAAACGTTCACAGGCGCAATGAGGGAAAAGCCGAGTTGCACTTCCAGAGAATGGCGAGGTGTATGAAACACAAATCCCCCTTCCGTCCAATCTTAACCTGACTGTGTATTTTGCGGAACGGAAAGTTCACAGGCGAAATGAAGAAAAGCCGAGTTGCACTTCCAGGGAAACTCCAAACACAACCACCCTTCTCTGAAGTCTTAACCACAGAACACTATAGGTCTTAACTCAACACTGGCTGGCTGCGTGGCTCAGGGGTAACGTTCTCGCTTGCTGGGCCCAAGGTTGCAGGTTCGTATCCAGGCGCAATCAGCTGGCATTTGAGGGTGCGCAAATGCGAGGGAGCTGTGTCCGTAGATTTACTGGCACGTTAAAGATCCCCTTCGGGGCAAAATTCCGGCACCCCGGCGTCTCTAAAAGCCAGTGTAGTTAAAAGGGACGTAAAACCAATATCATTATTATTATTATTAACTCAACACGACTCGACGGTTTGCTGCTGGCTGTATCTGGGGTAATATGTTCGCCCGCTAGTTAGGCTGTAACAGGGGTGATAGACTCGCCCTTATCTAGCTCGTAAACTGTCGCCTCAGTATTTGAATGGACAAGGTTGGAAGCAATGAAAACGTAAAAACACTTATAGTAGCCAATGTATTGAAGACAGAGATATGCACTCCCGGACTTTTTTATTGAACTTTTCATGCTTAACAATTCTTACACTCAGAGTAGTCTATTTAGATATTCTTAACGGTTTGCTCAGCGTAAGCTTACAAAGCGCTCGGACGCCAGGTTTTTTTTTTTTGACTTTTTCACTGAAATCGTTACTGCTCGGCTTCCTTTGATCATAAATAAATTATTTTCTACAGAAATCATCCTCGAGATATCCTTTACAAAATGGTGAAATCCGCATCAAAATCCATCCAGAGATTCTCGACATTACCCGTGACATCCAATAATCGGGGACTTTGTTTTATACTAAGTGCAAGTAGAGATACGCCAATCAGTATCTCTACTTAGTATAAAGCAAAGTCCCCGATTCATGGATGTTACGGGTAAACTCGAGAACCACTGGATGGATTTTGATGCGGTTTTCACCATTCTGTAAAGGATACCTCGAGGAAGGTTTCTGTAGAAAATAATTTATTTATGACCAAAGGAAGTCAAGCACTAAAAATGTCAAGGAAAAGGTCGAAAAAAGTGGCGTACGTGCGCTTTTTAAGCTTACGCTGGGCAAACCGTTAAAAATATCTATATACTATGAGTGTAAGAATTGTTCAGCATGAAACGTTCTACACAAAAGCCCGGGAGAGCATATCTCTATCTTCAATACATTGCCTACTATAAGTGTTTTTACATTTTTATTTCTTCCAACAATCTCCAGTCAGTTACTAAGGCGACAGTTTACGAGCTAGCTAGGGGCGAGTCTATCACCCCAGTTACAGCTTAGCTAGCGGACGAGCTTATTGCCCCAGATACAGCCAGCAGCAAACAGTCGAGTCGTGTTGAGTTAAAAACTTTAGAGAAGGGTGGTTTTGTTTGGAGTTTCCCCGGAAGTGCAACTCGGCTTTTCTTTATTTCGTCTGTGAACTTTTCGGTCCGAAAAATTCACAGTCAATTTAAGATTGTACGGAAGGGGGATTTGTGTTTCATGCACCTCGCCATTCTTAAATTACGTCTGACAAGAATTTGTTGCACATGCATCTCCATGATAATATAGGTAATTAATAGTCCAGTCAGTGATTTTAACCCATCATGCCGAGACGTAAAACGGATATTGGCCGTTGTTCATTGACATTGGAAAAAAAGCGCTTATCACGTAATGCATTCATAACTGTTCCCGGGCGAAGACGGGTCGGGTTGCTAGTAATTTAATATAATATAATCCCCCTTCCGTCCAATCTTAAATCGATTGTGAATTTTGCGGAACGAAAAGTTCACAGGCGAAATTGGAGTTGTACTTCCAGGGAATGACGAGGTGTATGGAACTCAAATCCCCCTTCCGTCCATTCTTAACTTGACTGTGTTTCACAGGCGAAATGAAGAAAACTCGAGTTGCACTTCCAGGGAGACTCCGAACACAACCACCCTTCTCAGGAGTCTTAACTCAACATGACTCGATGGTTTGCTGCTGGCTGTATCTGGGGCAATAGGTTCGCCCGCTAGCTAGGCTGTAACAGAAGTTAGCTAGCTCGTAAACTGTCCCTCAGTAGTTGAATGGATATGTTGGAAGAAATTAAAACGTAAAAACACTTATAGTGGGCGATGTATTGGAGATAGTCATATGCTCTCGCGGCCTTTTTGTAGAACTTTATATGCTGAACAATTCTTACACTCATAGTATTTAGATATTTTTAACGATTTGCCCAGCGTAAGCTTACAATTCGCTCGGATGCCAGTTGTTTTTTCGACTTTTCCACTGAAATCGTTACTGCTCGGCTTCCTTTGATCATAAATAAATAATTCTCAACAGAAATCATGCTCGAGATATCCTTTACAGAATGGTGAAAACCGCATCAAAATCCATTCAGTGGTTCTCGAGTTTACCCGTAACATCCAAGAATCGGGGACATTGTTTTATACTAAGTAGAGATACTGCGTATCACTGTGATATTCCATACTCAGTAATGTTGGTGATATGCCGAACTGTCTCAGAGTCTTGTGCTCTACCGATCGCGTTATACTGCTTTCCCTGCCGGACTACGTTAGAATGATACTCTCGTATCGTACTGCGTTAGAATGTTACCCGCGTGACATACTGCGCTGGAATGATACCTCTCCAAGTTACTTACCTTCCCACGTCGTTTTCGCCCGCCTCAATCAGAGCCATCTATAATCTTTAGTTTATCCGGAACTATTATTTCTGCGTCAAATAATCTACTATTTTCAGGATATTGCAAATTCATGAAATTGTTGTTTCATTGTTACTGCTTAATTCACATCATATTATTTAAAAGTGAACCCTAATACTGAACCCATGTGCCATAGGTTCCATGGAGGTCGAATCCATGCATTTGGGGAAGAAATGAAAGAAACGTACAGTTTCTAATGTAACTTAGAGAAAGATCAAGCTAGGATGCTAGCCTAATATGGTGCAAGAGGCGAGGACCAAGTGTTCGAGAGATGAGATCACCCCTCTTGACATTCAGAAGGGAGCGAGTCATGAGTATTAATAACCGAGTGGAAAATTCCCACTATTAGACAAGGAAGCCTGATTCGGAAATCGAGCTGAGCTTGCTGGAAAATGACAACACCGCTTATGCGCCAGAAGAGGAATAATTAAATTTAACCCGTTTACGGGTATAAAAATGAGTAAACAAGTACAGTACAGTGAATCATTTCGAATGAGAGATTTTTTAGTAAAGAAAAACCCTTTAATAATTGTACAGGAGAAAACTGCAAACGCAAGAAGACGTCATCGGGGAATTACCAAGGCTGGTGTAGAGGGGAGAGTACAAAAGAACAGCAACTCCCACACAATTGAGGACGAGAAATTAATTAATATCTCCGAATTGCACGATCGATTCTTAGGTGCAATGAGATTATTTGACATTGAGAAGACGAGCTTTCGGAAGGTATAATTTTTATAATTGTGCAACCATTATTTTAGAAGTTGGCCACAGAAAGGGCTAGAGTCTTATTTTTTTGTAGTGAAATAGTATAAAGCTTCTGGCATCACCAAGCCAAACATGCAGTCATTTCGACAGCCCGTGAGGGGCGTAAGGCTACATCACAGCACCTGCAGTCTCGAACAGCCCGAGGGGGCGTTGCTATGCATCACGCAGTACAAGTCCGTCCAGGGGGTCGCGACGCAGGAGCATCAACAGTATATGCAGTTCTGAACAGCCCGAGGGGGTGTTATTACGCATCAGTACAAGCAGGTCCAAATAGCCCAGGGGGGCGTTGCTACGCATCAGTATTCAGACAGCCGTGTGGGGCGTCACTCTGCGTCACATCGAAGACAGTTTACTAGTACTCCTTGAAGGGAGAAACGCTGTATTACACCGCAGAATTAATATCCGATAGCCATAGGCGTCGCAGTATTAACAACTTGCTTGCCTCCATAAGGAGTGGTAAAGAAGAAATTTAAAGTATCGCCGTGTTGAAAGATTAGGAAAATCCTAGTTACAGGATTTAGGTCCGACAGTACACAAATTTATAGTGAAAAGTTCGTAAGATATAGTCAGAGCAGGCTGCGAACGTTGGATTTAAGGCGATAGGTCGTTAAATAGACGAACGAATATATCATAACGTACGGAAGTACCGTAACAGAAAGATAAACAGTTATCTAAATTAAAGAACCCAAAAAGGGAAGAACAGAGTAAGGTTCATAACGTATTTCAGAAACGTAGGATTGCTAGAACCGATCAAATAAAGAAGAACGGAGACTATAAACATTATCTCCAAAGAGCAGACGAACTATTCTAAAGCACTAGACTCGAGAAGTAATAGCTGCTATAAAATAAATCCATAGGTCACCGATTGGTTATCGAGGAGACCTCGATCCGAATAGACTTTCGCTAGGATCGATAAACCAGATCTACAAAGAAGCCGTTCAAGCTAGATAAATAGCCGGTCATCCAGAATAGGAGTAGAAGAATTAGGATTCCAGGGAACAGTAGATGTTTCGAGACTTTCGTATTCTGCAGGATAGGAAGCCGACATTGAATAAATTTCACCCTCGGAAACGGGAAATTGAGAGGTCACGTGTGATAGGCTAAGAAATACGGCCTAATGATCAAGAATTGTGAAGTGTAAATTTATCAAGATTGTGTGTTAAATTAATATTTTTTAGTGTTTATTGTGTGTTCTAAAGGGACACACCAGTGTATAAAAATGTCGTCAATGTTAAGTGTCTTAAATATGTGTCAAGAAGTGTTTGTACATAAGATGAATTTCCATAATATGGAGTAAAATTTGAAAGTGGGCCCAAAATGAAACACCGCACAAGAATAAAGGTCATGGGACGACCTTAAAACACATGTGAGTAATGAATTTCATTCTATTTTGGTGTCAGGGAATGACTGTGTACAAATCCACCGGAGTTTTTGAGTAAAAATAAATACTGAATAAACAAGAACGCGGTCTGAACAATAATAGAAATTTGAGAAATTATAAATAATTATGTAAAGAATAAATCCCGTAGAGGAAATATGTGAATAAAATGTTAATGTATTTAACGAATGTCATAAGAGCAAGCGAAATATCAGTAATTATCATGAAAGATATTTAAATAAAGTAAAATTTGAGATATGAAGGAATAGCTTTTGAGCTTGTGTAAAGAATAAAGATAATAATAATAACTAAGTAAGGAAATATTAAATAAAGATCAAATAAATTGATGTGAGCATAAGAGCGTTAGAGCCTTAATAAAAAGTATCGACATGATGTTTAAATGCATGTTCTTGAAAGAGAGAAAGTTATTGCAAAAGGAAAGAATAATATAAAAATTGAAATGTGTATCAATTGTTAATATGATATTATCAGTTCTTTGGATGACGCTAGGCTTAAAATATATAGCGCAAAAGGAGCGCAATTAAAATAAAATGTCACGCTAGGAACGCGTAAAGTTAATGTACTTGGTAAATTACTTATGAGAGGTAGTTGATTGTCGCGAAGTGAGATTTGGTATAAGTCCTCTATTTGTGACGTAGTATCACGAGGCATTGTGTATGTATTGAAAGGGAGCAAATGTATGGTATTGAGCGTAGGTCTATTAGCTATTGGCTGACCCTAAATCGCATTTTGTACAGTCCTCTATAAGGGAAAGGTTCCCGAGGCATGTGAAGAGATTCGAACTCAGAATCCTCTTATTTTGAAAGCCCCTTTATTATTCGTCGTTAATTGCTCTTCCACAATCAATGAGGACTTTTCATAATTAATAAACGCCAAGGTTATGAATGTGGTTTATAAGCCCAATAATATTGTTGTCCGTACACGAAAAGTAAAAGGCCAGGTCTCCACAAGGAACTGAGAATGGAAAGTTGTGTTTTGTAAAGCATTTAAAGAGGGCTGTAGCTCGGGCCAGACGGGAAGGAACCCGCATAGTCATAAATAACTATCATGTTTCACGGCCAGACCCTCGGAGTATGAGGGGTGTCTGATGGTCGTTTTGTAAAGAGTAATGAATACACCAGGAGTGTTTAAAGTCGTTAACGACCCGGGCGTTGAACCGAGGTCCTTGTAGATTGATATTTCCGCTTGCCTGTTCAGATCGTAGTTTTCTTATGTGATAATGGTCTTATAAGACGTAAGAGATAAATAACAATCCCTATTGTAATGTTGTACGGAAGTCGGATTCCACGAGTTAATTGAAGGCAACTAGGTTTCGGGAGTAACTATAGTTTTTTGACTGTGTCAAGTATCTTCATACTCTGGAGTACACAAGTAATTTCCTGATTACCTTAATGTACTTATGAAACTAGAGAGAGATGATAACATCTGAACTGTGTGAACATTGCCCAAAATATTGAGTTAGATAATTAACATATAATTTTAAATGTAATTATACATTTGTTTTGAAGATTAAGAAAATATAAAAAGTAGTATTTGAGGTGTACCAAGAATGACACCATTATTATATAAAGCATGGAGCCAAAGAGCTCGGAGTTATATGAAACTTACAGCTGAGGCTTTATGGAAGTAAAAATAAGTAGAAATTGTTGGTTTATGTGGAAACCATATGTTTTAATACAATATTTGTTTTATTATATTGTGATTCCTTGTTCATTTGGAACAAGTAGATGATTATGGGTCAGTAATTAAATTGTTAAAGTGTTTGTAGCGCCATTAATTTTATTAATTAAATGTGTTAAAATAGGAGTTGATTTTGTTGTTATTTTTGAAAGTGTATCCTCTAATTAATCCAAAATATGTGAGTCACAGAGTGGGGGAACTTACCGCTGCCCCGAAAATTCCGAATTGAGCTACGCTGGTATACTGTGATTGGCATATTTCTTGCTAAAAGGGCACAATACTAAAAAAAAACTCTTATCAAAAATTAATGGTTCTGGGACTTTCACCATTCTTGACTCATATTTCGAGTCGCTTATCCCCGCGTATTGCGCCTTCTTCTCCTCTCATGACTCTGTGGCGTTGTCAGATCTCATGACAGCATGTCATACCGGTGTCAGTACCATCTGACTGGACAAAAGCCGTAATCGCACCAATTTATAAGCAAGGTAACAGAAAAGTTTGCAATAATTATAGAGGCATTTCTTTGATAAGTGTCCCAGGCAAAGTGTACTCAGGCATTCTAGAAAGGAGATTTCGATCATTGGACAAGAGTGTGGCTTTAGACCTCAACGAGGATGTTGGGAACAAAGTTTTAGTATGCGCCATATTATTGAAAAATGCTGCGTGAGGAATAGACTGTTGTGTTTTTCTTTATTTTTTTATTTTTGCAGATCTAGAGAAGGGATACGATAGAGTACCCAGTGAGAAGATGCTGAGCATCCTGAGGGATTATGGTATCGGCTGCTACAGGCAATCAAAAGTATTTATGTTGATGATCAGGCTGCAGTGAGAGTTGATGATAGGATGAGTTGTTGGTTCACGGTTGTTACAGGAGTGAGGAAAGGCTGTAACCTCCCACTACTACTGTTTAATCTATATATGGACCATTTGCTGAAGGGCAACAAGTGGCTGGGTGGGATTCAAGTAGTTGGGAACCAGTTAAGCAGTCTGGTCTACGCTGATGACCTGGTAGTAATGGCGGACTCCATCGAAAGCTTACAACAAGCCAACATGTGTCAACTGGAACAGAAATGTATGGAATATGGTATGATGATCAGCATATTAAAGACGAAGGTTAGGTCGGTAGGGAAGAGACGCAAAAAGTTGAATATCAGGTAGAAGGAACTAAATTGGAGCAGGTGGAAAATTTTAAGTTTTTGGGCTGTGTATTCTGTTAGGTTGGTAGTACGGTGAAAGAAATAGAGTCTAGGTGTGGAAAAGCCATTGCAGTGGGTTCTCGGTTGCGATCGACAGTATTCTGTATGAAAGAAGTAAGTGTAGCGCTGAAACTCTCCCTACATCGCTCAGTATTTAGACCAACCTTGCTGTATGGAAGTGAGAGCTGGGTAGATTCAGGATATCTGATACATAAGCTAGAGGTAACTGATATGAGAGTAGTACGAATGATTGTTGGGACAAATAGATGGGAGCAATGGCAGGAAGGTACTCGTAATGATGATATAAAGGCTGAGTTAGTAATGAACACGCTATATGAAGCTGTTCGTATGTGCTGACTCAGATGGTGGGGTCATGTGATGAGATGGGGAGGAGAGATTACCTAAGAGTTTTGAGTTCGGCTGTAGAGGGTAAGAGAAGTAGAGGTAGATTTAGGAGGCAATGATTAGTTTCAGTGTTTAACGATTTCAATGTGAGAGGTGTAGATCAGAGGAGGCCGCAATGCTAACTGCTAATAGGGGATCATGGAGGCGACTTGTTCGCATACAGAGGATTGCAGACTAGACTGGACGCTGAAAGGCAAACCAGTCTCAAATGAAAATGTATGTACTGTATGTATTGTTTTTGAACTCTTTGCTCAATTTATCGAGTCCAGTTTTCCTTTCATTTATTTATTAACGAGTCTCTAAAATATAATAGTAAATAATTAAACTTCATGCAGTCAATTATGTTGTAAAAAAATAGGAACAAGATTAAAATTCATTGGCCAAAGCATGGCATGATTAACTGACCCAATGCAGTGCCCACGTATGCTGTACTTCGCCAAGCCAAGGTTGAGTCTCGACAGATGTTTTTACGTTGCTTTGTTTTCTGTAGGCTATTACTTCCTATAAAATTGTCACAAACAACCAGTCACCAAGACAGGGACATCAACTATATTGTATTAACATTCCCTCACCCTAGCTAAGAATCGAACACGGCACGCTTCGGACCAAAGCCCAGCACGACGGGTCCGATAATGCTTCAGTGCACGGGTTGAGTAACACCATACTGAGAGGCAGAATGAGATTCCCATGCACGTAGCCGACGAATAGTGTTTGTGTTGCACCTGGCCTCGTTTGCTCGTTACATCAATCGTGTGCATTTGCATCCCATAGCCTACATTCTCTGGGGTCATGAGAAATCTAGGAACCTGGAACACCAGGCGGTATAAAACGTTTTTTGATTGAAAGGGCTTCAACAACGTGCGTTTTCTTATGTTTATATTCAAGCGTAGTGACCACTTCTACCCTTGAAAGATTGTACATGATTGATTATAATACTCACAGTTTCAGTAGTCATTTTTTTTGATCGTGTGGTCATATGCTGGGCTTCCCCACTAATGGGTCCCCCAGGGGCTCACAACTTGTGGGACGTAGGTTGGCGACCACGGGACCCCAGCTGAGTCCGGCATTACTTCAACTTACTTGTGCCAGGCTCCTCTCAGTTATCTTTCCTCTCGACCTCCCTTGGCAAACTCTTGTTCTTTTCCGACCCCGACAGTATTAGGGTATCCAAGTCCTAGGGAGTCTTTCACTTTCCCGTCTTAATTGGCCCTTGTCTCATCTTTCCTGATCCTTCATTCTTCGAGGGGACAGACCTCTTGTTTAATTTCCATTGTATCTCCCGCCTTCTTCTCAAGGCCCTCAAGGAGGTAGGGTGTGTGTAGCCCCACCACTTATGGTGAATCCTGGATAATGCTACACCCTCAAGGACTCATGGCTGCTGAGCTCGGGAGTTGGCGACACCGAGGGATTCCTGAGCTGGATCCGGTTTTTCCCCTTTATCTATTGCCTTTGGGGCGGACCCTCTCCTCTTTCCCGTTCCCATCTGCCTTTCTTGGCTCTCCCTCCTTCCAAGTCCCTCAGTCCACATTGGTCGAGGGTTGAGGGCATTTCATTTCCTCCTGTCTTTAATTTCTCTTGTTCCTTTCTTTTTTCCTTATCTTCTTCTAGTCCGTAAGTTTTGCAGTTAGTTTTAGTTCTAGTTTCATTTTCACGATCACACAAACCATTAGGGGCCGATAACCTAGATGTTAGGCCCCGTTAAAACAACAAGTATCATCATCATTCATCATCATCCACTAAGGCGACATACTGCATACTATTAACGACTTGTGTGTAGGCACAATGTCTCTTCTTGTTACTCCTTGAATAAACACAAACGCCTCAATACCAACTGTACATAAATTTCCTCAAAACTTGTCACCCTTTTCTCTTCCAGTAGCTTATGTTCGAATCATGAGTCACGCAAATTAGTTCCATCATTGTACTCACAAGGTCACGTATTTTAATGAGTAACACACATATTTTCTCTATCAGAAAAGGTCTTTGCTAATCCTTATGACTGTAGCGGTATGAAATCCATTATTTAAGTATTTCATTAATCTGCACAAATCATACTGAAACATTTATATATTTTTCAGTTAAGTTTACTATCTCCGCATGTTTCATGACTCTGCTCTGTTACCTTCTTATTGACATTCCCAATAGTTCATAACATGTCCTCCTTCTCTTATGACCTTAACCTTAACCCTAAAATAACCTGACGGGGAACCTAGTAAATTTATGGCATTGTCAACAACGACAATATATTAGTATGATTGATTGCAAATTAAGTGGCTAGAACACATGCTTGGTATGTTTTAAGTTGACTTACCTCATTCTCTACCCGCACACTAAATACGTGTGCAAACCGGCATTTTAACATTTACCTGCTATCCGGTGGTTCAACATGGCCTGGCCATTGGCTGAACGGATAATAGATCCCTATAGTGACATTTAGTACTGGATTTAACTCAAGTTACTGGAAATTCTTTATATATTTGAAGGAAGTAAGAAATGAAGTAAACGTGTAAGATATGTAAATATTAGTGATAGTTCGATTAATATACATAGTATTATTTAGATGAGGATTAGTATATGATCGAGAAGTTTACTGTATAGAGTAATGGATAGTGATTGTACTAGCTAAAAGCTATCGCTAAAAGCATATTATTGCTATTTTAGGTAATTTAAAACATTTTTATATTTTCTTTCTACTCCTGAAACCTAGGATGCAGCATTATGTTGCCAGAATCGAGATTTTATTTGCGAATTTTAGTTCAGTTAGCTAGCAGTGATTAGGAGGATTTATTTTTATGGTTATTGCGTTTACTTTTGATTTTCTTAATTGTCACGTGTTTACATTTTGAATAAATAGGCACGTTCTTACGAATGCTTGTAATACTTTTATTGGATACTTGCATTATATTTTGCAGTATAAAGATTAAGTTTAGAGTGGTAGAATAGTTGTCACTGCCCACAACCTTATCCCGTTACGCCCAAGATTCGAAAGTTTCTCACTCTCCAAACTATTTAGTTACCCAGAACCCAGTAAAGTAGAACTATAGCACTTCTGTAGATAGCTTATCCTTCCCCAGTGTATATTTGCTAGTAGCTCATACTGGTTTCTCTAGCCGGCGACTACAAGTTGCAGCTATCCATCTCCATCTCCGGATAATGGCTGATATAACGCATGGAAATAAGGGTACAGTACCCTTGGCAGTTCGTGAGAAGATGTAGATTCAACGTGACGGTGCAGCTTCTCACTTCAGTGTGGATGTCCGCAACCAACTCAATGCTGTATTTCCTGGTCGCTGGATGGGAACTTGGTTCCTATTCAATGGCCTGCGAGGTCACCTGACCTGAATCCCCTTGATAATTTCCTATGGGGGTATCTAAATTCACTTGTGCATAAGACCCCAGTGGATACGGAGATGGACTTAGTTGCCAAAATTGAAGCAGCCTGTGATGTGATTTGAAACACACCAGGGATATTTGTCAGGGTGCGTCACAATCTTGCTTGCATTGAGGTTGCTGGCCGTCAGTTTCAGCACATTTTGTAAGATCCAGTACAAGTGGTACGATCTTTGTGCCAATGTTGGTATTTGCAGTTAACTGCCACTAATGTAAATTAGGAAAGTTCACATTAATTTGATTTGAGTCCTATTAACTCCTTAAGCTGGCTTCTCCTACCCCAGGATCCCTACCGCAAATTGTTCAGTGGAGCATCCTCTATGTCTTGTTGAATGTTTGCACCCTCTTACAGAAGCATCCTGTATACTACGCCGCACGCGTCAAAGACTGGCATCAAAAGTCATGCAGATCGACCTTTTGTCAATAAACGTCACACTGTACCAAATCATCCCTCTAATTGTTTGCTTCACGACAGCTCTGAAGACAGGTTGCACAGTGGCGAGGTATATCGGAATTTCTGACGAGTAGCACCCATGATTGTAGCCCTGTTCCATGAAAACGGTTTAAGGTAGTCCTAAGTTACATACATGCAAAACATTAATTCTAATCTGTGTTGTATGAGCCATGAAATTTGCCATGACCACTTTTGCAGTGTGGCATTCCAGGTGTGGATCTGTATGCTACTGCAGGCCACGCATACAGTAGACACACGAGCACATGTAGATTCCTTAGCCAAAAAGGACTAATTGAGTGTCAACATTGACACATGGCATGCACTTAGTCCAACGTGTAGTGTTATTCTCCAGAATGACAAACCGGCCTCCCATTAACCCACAGTACAACATCGCTGAAATGTATTCAACTGCACGAATCTGCCCGTCTTTTCTGTCCTGGCATGTTTGCAGCATTCACTACCAATATGGTGACCAATACTGAGATGGACCTCTCCATTTAAACAACAATAATTACTAATATTGGCTTGGGGTTTACACAACTAAGTGCTAAGTGTTAGTTTCATCCCTGGAATTACTGAGATACTAAATCATATAAAGTTTTTCCATGAACTGACTGTTCTACGCCAACATGCTCTCATAAGGACACATCACAAGTGTGAACATCTCCATCTCACTTAAACTTTGCACACATGTTGCTCAGATCACTACGACAACATCTGGGATGGTATTGTACCCCGACATTCATTTCAGCAATTAGGAAGTAAAGTGAAGCCGTACATATTTAAATATTCGCTTAAGAGTAGCAGCCCAAGTGGAGGAGTGTACAGATTTATCACATTCTCTCTGACCAACAGCACTACTAGAACATCCTCCTCCAGTACACACCGTTGACCCTCTCACAGTGACAGCCGGGCATTGGAATTTTGACAGGTGCAACAAACATGGGCTGTCTAGCGTGCGCATTTAACTTCGCAGAATGCCGCCCTCTCTAGCAGTGGAGAAAAAGAATTTGGTGATCAAATGTCATTACGTATGCTTTTGTTATCATGTGACTAACAAGTATGTAAAGCTTCATTGATGTTGACGTTCACGATGTTCATTTGTCACGTATTCACTTTTAAGCCATACAACGCAGCAAAATATAATCGAGGATTTAAATCTACAATAAAATCATGAGATGGAGGAAAATCAGTGTATAATTCTCCAATCCTAAACAAAAATAAATGGCCAATAACTTGGAGGTCATTTCAAACAGTAATACAGATTACTGTATGGCAGACACCACAATAAGGCCTTAACTGATGATGTTCACCTGATGAACTAAACTTGCCATCCAATTGACTCTCCTCCAACTTTTCGATAAAAGAATGAAATGTATATAATTTATTAATCCATGTAATTTGTCCAGGTTAGTAGATTCTTCCAGGTTAGTCTTATTCTCCTCCCAATTTAATTGTGTACATTGACGTGTTGATCGACTGAAAAGCAATTGTTTTATCTGTACTAAACAATTAAGGTGTATGGTAAGACCGGAAAATGTAGCCTATTGTTGTTGTTAAATCATTCAGGGGCTATGTGACATCGTGGTTATTTAGCCCCGTGTGCTTGGTCGTGTGTGTGTAGAATTCGTCTGATAACCTGTGTTATGGTGGTATCTGTAGTAGTGTTATGTGTATTTGTAAAGCAGGTGAGGATTGTGAAGGATGCAGCTGTGGCCTTAAGTTAGGAACCATCCCCGCATTTGCCTGGAGAAGAAGTGGGTAGGCACGGAATACTACTTACAGGATGGTTGAGATGGAAATCGAACCCAGTTCTTCTCAGATTTTCATCACGAGGCTGAGTGGACTGCGTTCCAGCCCTCAGACCAGAATTAAATTTCTTGGCAGAGCCAGGAATCAAACCCGGGCCTCCGTGGTGCCAGCCAAGAATTATAACCACCACGCAACGAGGCGGACGATATATAATGAAGATACGTTCAATGTGAATCATATTGGTTCATAAAGTATTTCAAATTGGATTTTAATGTTTTTCATTTGGTCAGCGCGTTTGCACCCAATTGTAATGGGTGGTTCCCTAATCCTGAAAGAAATTAGCATCAGATTAATAAATACACTTCGATGGCCAGTTTCGATCGTCAAGCGATCATCATCATATCCTTTACACCTAGGCTATAAAATCTATGTATACACGCATGGGTTGATATTTGCAAAATATACACTTATCACCAATATCAGTATCTCAACAAATGATCACAAGTCTTAACTAGTTGTGCTAGTTTAATTACTACTGAAACTACAGTAAATATGTGTATATATTGTGAATATCATAAACCATACATGTAGACATAGATTTAATAGCCTATGTGTAAAGGATCTGATGATGAAGGCTTCATGGTCGAAACTTGTCATCCAAGTGTATTCATTAATCTCAAGTTCTCTTCAGGATAAGGGAACCACCAATTGCAATTGGGTACAATCGTGTTGACCGAAAAAAACAATAAATTTCAATTATTAAGGAAACACTGAGTAAATGAGCAGCCTATTTTCATATATCCTACTATTGTTAATTGCCTCTATCAACGAACAAAATCTCACTTTTATTGCTGTAATAGATTCGTAGATATTGAGAAACATCTAAATATTTCGGATGGTCGCCATGTTGGATTTGTATATATGTAAGCCATAGAGTTATGTACTATTACTTGGAGATTATTGCTTAGGTTCATTATTCTAACTTCAATCACATGATTAGGACACAAGAAATAAAACGAGATTTTAACATTTCGCACAGCCGCCATCTGGTGGTTATGAAAGCAATTGAAAAAAATAGATGTCAGAGCTTTACAAGTTGTATAAGCATTTACCGTAATAAGTTTCTAAGCGCTCGGATGGTTAAATCGTGAGAAACGTCCATTTAAATATTTAAATTTCCGTCGCCGCCATGTTGGATTTGTGCTCACCTGATTATTTAAAGTTCCATAGGTGAACTTAAGTAGGCCATAGAGTTATGTACTATTAGATGTTGATTATTGCTGAGGTTGATTATTCAATCAATGAAGTATGATTAGGACGCATGATTAGGACACAAGAAATAAAAACTTAATTTTAAAATTTTGCTCAGCCACCATCTTGAGATTATGTAAACAATTGAACTAAATTAGATGTCAGTGCATTACAATGTGTATGAAATATTGATGTGCCATGTTTCACTACGCTCAGATGGTTGAATCGCGAGAAATATATGTTTAAATATTTCAAATTTGCTTGGTAGCCATGTTCGTTTTGTACTTAACAGGTTTTTGAGAGTCACATAGGTGTACATCCAGTTGTGCCCTTTATCACCGTACAGAACTTCAGGGTGTTATCAGTAATAATTTCCGAGATATAGAATGCCAGTGAAATATTTCGCACAGCCGCCATTTTGAATTGGTGCAACGCAATTATATTTCAAGTACATGATCGGGGTCGGACAAAATAGTACTGTGTCCTTACAGAGTTTCATTGAAATCGCTCCAGCTGTTTATATGTTATTAGGGTCACACACACACACACACACACACACACACATATGCACATATGCACACACACACATACACAAACACGGACAAAAGGTGATCTCATAAGCCTATTTCAT
Source organism: Meconema thalassinum (assembly GCA_946902985.2). NCBI lineage: Eukaryota > Metazoa > Arthropoda > Insecta > Orthoptera > Tettigoniidae > Meconema > Meconema thalassinum. The sequence goes on along the minus strand of OX336389.2, from coordinate 1,096,456,217 downwards.
TCATAAATTAAAATAGGCAAAAAAAGTATTCAACACGATAATGTACAGCATTTCAAAGTTAGAATTTGTGCCAGTATTGCTTATATCCTGGGATGAGCACTTGTTAATTGATTAGTCCTAGAGTAGGAGAACGTTTTTGTGCTGTAGGGGAGACTTTGCTAAGTCCGCAGTACGGCTAATTGCACAGTACTTGAACTATGCAATTTCTGCAGAGATACTCCAGCGCAAGAGACGAGTTCATCTCACCAGCTGTGTTGAGTGATTTATTTAATTTCCCTTGGCCATGAATTCCAAAAGACAAATGCCACCACTTAGTGGTAAAATCGTGAAAGATTGTCGTATATTTTTGTGAAGTATTTATAAACTCTCTTATATTTCGGGGATGCCGTAGTGGTTATAATGAAGCATATTATTACACTTATCACTTTGTAGATTTAGACAAAGTACCGCGGATTTAGTTTTAATGGTGAATTATGAAGGACTATTATTATAATTATTATTATTATTCTTTTTGCGTTTTGCCCATTATAGAGCGCGCTTGAACTTGTTTTTCGGCTTGATGATATTCGCCTTCCTATCTTCCCAAAATCTCTTCATGAAGTCACTGTGCTGCTTCTTCCGTTCTTCTGTCCACTTGGTTCCAGTCCTGCCACTAGTTTTCACCCTAAACTTGTGCTTTGTTACTGCGGTCCTGAAGACTTTGCGGTTTCTCAGAATATTTTCTCCGATGTTCAACTCTTGCAGGTCCTCTCTTGATTCATCCAGCCAGGCTATCCTTGATTTCTGAGAATTTATTACATTGAATAACCTTTTTGTAAGTCTATAATCGTCCATCCTGAAGTGGTGTCCATAAAATGGTAAACGTCTTTTTCGTACAGTGTTGCTGAAACTATCTGTGTGACGGTATAGGTCTGAATTTCGTCTTTTAATCCAAATTCCGTATTCTTGTGTGGGGCCGAATATTTTTCTAAGAATTTTACGTTCTTGTTTTTCTATATTTGCAATTTTAGAATGACCTCCTAAAGCTATGGTTTCAGAAGCACATAGAGCTTCCGGTAGTACAACTGTTTTGTAGTGTTTCAGTTTTGCATTATGTGGCATTACTCTTTTATTATAGTGATCCCATGTTAGTCTGAATGCTCTATGAAGTTTTGAGGCTCTTTCTGTGTTAGCCAAACTGTCCAGTCCTGAAGGAAGAATTATTTCTCCAAGGTATTATTATTATTATTATTATTATTATTATTATTATTATTATTATTATTATTATAACTACAGTACTATTATCAAATCCTGATAACAAGAAGAAGATTATTTTACTGGAATTCTTTTACGTTAAGCCTGAAGATCATAAATATGCTGTGTGATATGATATTATAGAATATTGCTATTGAAATAAATATATACAAGGTAAGGAAGTCAGAACAGCTGGCAGGTGATATCACAATCGATACCCTATTGAAAGAGAGAGAAAGAGACGATATGATGAGGGCCAACTGGTTGACATTTTCATGGTAGAGATTGATGAGGATTAAGAACAGCTAATTGGTAAGGTGACATTTAGTAATGAAAAATAACCAACCAAGACGACTTATACCTGACATTGACATTCAAAGAACTCTGAAGTGAGAATCAATGTGTGTTCAATTTGATTCAAAGCACAGTTGATAAATTAGAGTTGTACCCAATCATGAAATTAGAGAGTGAGTTAAAGAAAGTAAAATATTACAATCCAGAAAGTCTTCTTGGTTTTCCCGTGTCTCTAACGGGGCTTGGCCTTGGTACACCAAGTCAGGCTCATCAGTGGGCTCTCGGTGCACTCTGCCCGGACCAACGGTGGGGTTGCGCATCTTGCACTACGTCCCTTACTTATAGCGCACAGCTGTGCTATAATTACTGCGGGAACTATGTGCTCCCCTAGCTTTTGTCCTACCTATAGAGGTTTCAATTATTCTTCAAAATGTAGTATTTTAATGTTAATTATGGTGATGATTCATTTAGGGGCTATGCGACATTGTGGTCGTATATCCCCGTGTGCTTTGTGGAATCTGGCTGATAACCTGTGTCATTTTGATGGCAGTACTAGTGTGTTTATCTGTAACTGAGGCTAGGATTTGCAAGGAGTTGGCCGTGGCCTTATACAGTATTGGGAACAATCCGGGAATAGAATAGAATAAGAAAAGAATAAGAATAAGAAAACTATGGTGAACCAATTCTAAAGACTGCAAGTATAGAAATTGAACCCTTCTATTGTCAGTTTTGCCTCGCGTCACAGAGTATAACTCGTTACAACCCTGAGACCAGAATTTAATTTCTTGGTCGGGCCGGGATTCGAAACCCAGGACCTTTGAATCCGTAGCCCCAATACGTACCCCTTGACTTCAGAAGGGGGCTGGATATTTTATGAATAATGAGGAGATTAAGGAATAATTTAATAGGAAGGTTAGTTGTTAGAAATAGACAAGATCTATTTATTTAAAATGTTTATATTGAAGCACGTAAGAGTAAATTTAGAGTTTATTATGTAATAATTTCAACATTTTATGACCGAAGTTCTAGCGTCTCACTAATGTCATTCAGAATCAATCCAAGGATCATTTGTTTGAACATATTCCAGTTTGCAAATAAATCACGGTATTAGGATTCAAGTAAAAGAATTTCCAGGACCAACTCTAATATGTGCTTTAATATCAAGATAGCGGGTTCAAACCCGGCCGAAGTCGTCGGATTTTTTAAGAGCGTTAAAAATCCTTCAGTATGCCTTCCTTCGTAGGGGAAGTAAAGCCGGCGGTCCCATGTCATAGATTTATGGCATGTAAAACATCCTTTCACAGACCAAACTTGTGTAAAGCAAAAATTGTTAGGTTAGATTTCGTCAGAACGCTCTATCAAAGTTCCAACGTTCACCACTAGGTATCATTGATATCTGTGGCGAAAGTTGGAACTACTTGAAATTGAACGGAACTTGTAGCTCGCCCTTTACGGTGTCCGCTGGAAGCAGCTACAGACTCAGGCGGGCCGAACATGTCCTCGGACACTCCCGGCACCAAAAGCCATACGATAAATAAATAAAATAACCTATACTAACATTAGCGATATTTACAACCAAATTAATTTCTTTATGATTTTTATCACTTATACTCTCAGCTCGACTTCACTCATGGTCCCTGCGAGGGATCATTCCTCTATCGTCGCAAAGACAATGTCCGGGGGATCAACACACTTGGGATGGTGACAGGCCGATCGCTAATTTAGGTCTATTTAAGGAAGGGTCAGGGAATGGATTTTGGAAGGACGTCACCGTGGACCTGTTAAAAGGAACCGTCCCGGTGGCATTTGCCTGCTGGTGAAAATGGGAAAACCTTTCCAAGACGGCCGAAGTCGGATGCGAACCACGCCTCCCGATGGCAGTGGGGCAGGAGGTATTGCGTTTGCGCTCTCGGCAACCGTGGCCAGTGAATTATAATGTTAGAGGGGCGTGGTGACATAGGGTCAAGCTGTGGGCCTCTCACCACGGCGGACCGGGTTCGATTCCCTGTCAATGCATGTGAGATTTTCGAAGTGCAATGCATTGTCCTGTGGTTCGGATTCCATGCAAATAGGAGGTCCCAAGGCTCATGATTGCGAGGTTAACGATCACGTAAAACTTCAAACTTCTTTCCTAAATTAAAATGTACGTATTTCAATCGCGCTCTAAACTTGGCTTATCATACCCCAATAATGTTCTGTCGTTCGATCTGTAGGCCATGAGGTTTATTATATGCAAGGAACAAATGTATCGGAAATGTCGAGGTGTTTAATTATAACACACCTGTATGATAGTGTTGTCACAGCATGTGCCTGACCTTGCACAACTTCATAATTATGTGAAGTACTTCTGGCATGAGCACTCCCAGTCTCACTACTGCCTTTTAAAGTGGATGCACTATACCGTAAAAGAGCAGCTGTTGTTTAGTATGCCCAAAGGGTTTGTTGCTTTTTTCTCTTTGCGCTAGAAGATAGCCGTGCAATTTCCACCCCCTTCCCTCAAAGTTCTACTTAAATGAATCATAACGTCAAATTAACAGGTAATCAATCAACCATGTAGCAAATAATCAATTACCTGCTATCCTGTTCACCTCAATGGGCCTATAAATCTTGCAGTCAGTCAATAAAATGTCAACTAATCAGCTCCTGTTTCTTTCGAGAAGACTGGTGTGTATTATCCAATCAAAAAGAGAGAAATATTCAGGAATGAAATTCTCACTGCAGTGTAAACTTCTCCATCTCGCATGACGTTGTTTACGATCTGTCGTCTGGTATCACCCTCATAAACTGTCTACTGATAGCCGTAAAGTTCGAGTACGCGATAGAGTCACCTGTTTGTATTCGTGTTATTTACGGTATCGTGTAAAATTCAAACAGATGACCCCTGTGCTAGCATTCGTAAAGTATACTTGACCCATTTTCATGACAAATATCCAGGGAATGCATTGGTAAATTATTGTACTATGCTATTTATCTACATTGCCATTCAAAGTTTACAGTAGGCCAATATGGTGACGTACAACTTATAATTCTCAGAGAACTGACCACCTCGTGGTGTAGTGATTAGCATTCTTGGCTGTCACCCCTGAGGTTCGGGTTCGATTCCCAGCTCTGCCAAGAAATTTAATTCTGTTCAGAGGGCTGGAACGGGATACACACAGCCTCGTGAGACAGAACGTAAAAGAGGTGGATTCGATTCGTAACTAAGTCATCCTGGAAGTTATCTTCCGTGGTTTTCAACTTTTGCCCCTGACTAATGCCAATATGGTCCCTAACGTAAGGACACGGCCACCTATTACCCAATCCTAGCCTAATTAAAAATACACTCACACTAGTAGAATGACCACAATGACAAAGGTTATCAGACAAATTACACACACACTCAAGTACATGGTGCTACATGACCACGATGTCTCTAAATGATTCAACAACAACTTCAGGAGCTATCGTAGTATTTTGCTCACTCATTCTGGGTTAATAATTACACAGTATTTTGTCCGCTGTCAATTCCTAGTTTCCAACGTCGTATCTACTAACATAAAACACCCAGGCATCAACTTTAAACCAAGTTTGCCGTTTCTATTTGGCGCTTAGTACCATACGCAATCTAAGATCATCGGTGAACATTTCTTGATATACGAACTAATTTACGATAAACAAGAAGTTCCGTGAAGAACTTATAGACTATTTACATATATCCTACTGGTCATTTCCATTAAAAACGTGCCTGGCTATTAAAAGGATTTCCTATCTGATTTATACTAAATAGCTCTTGGTATACAACCTATGTCTCCACCAACAACATTATATTGAGAAATTAAGTGCCACAATATATTATATCGTTCAATATCGGTGATTTAGACTCATCCCACGGTGTGGCATCTTTCTGTAACAAATCACGGGAGTTTAATATAAGAAACGTCAAATGCACGGCGACTATAGTTTATGAAAAGAAAACTACAGAATTTAGTGCAATTAGATTATGATTATTATAATAACCTAACATAAGTATCCTCTCATCAATCGCTAGAATAGAGTACGTGAAATGGAAAAAGAAGTTTTAATTTTCTAACTGATGACATCTTAAATTTTTGAAATAATTGAATATGAGATGTCTCAATACTAAGCTATGAATAAGGATTCTCTCTTCTTAGTTTTATTGCTCTCGGGTGATTAGATCAACAGAAAATTCATTTGAATAATTTGATAGTCACTTCACCGCCATGTTGTTTTTCAGTTTCTCAGGATTTTGAAAGTAACATACAGTATGCGAGTATGTACGGAACTTAAATAGTCCTCTATCATCATAAAATATTTCAGTTTGATATTGTGAACCGGTGATATATAATGTATGGACGCCTTATTGAACTGTATCGAATATAAGCTACAGAAAAATATGCCAGCAGATGAATATTCTAGTGATAGGTCATTATACCAACCTATATTTCTATTGCTTGATTAAGACACGAGAAAATCTACAAGATTTAAAAATATTGCAAAACCGCTATTTACAAGTTCTCATAAAATTTCTATGAAGATATACCGTGCCAAAATTTTTCAGCGCTTGGATGAGTAATATGCGAGAAATAAGAAATAAGTATTTAAAATTTGCGTTGCCGCAATTGCGAATTTACGCTCATCGGGTTATTGAAAGTCCCATAGATTAACTTATGTTAATATCCTCTATCAACATTCAAATGTTTAGTTTGATTACTGTTATAGATTCGTAGATATTGAGAACCATTTAAATATTATTATGGGCGCCATTTTTGGATTGTTCTATATGTAGACCATAGAGTTATGTACCATTAGATGAACATTATTGCCTAAGTTCATTATTAAAACCTTCACTTGGATCACATGATTAGGACACAAGAAATAAAAACTTAATTTAAAAATTTCGCACAGCTGCTATCTTGGGGATATGCAAGCAATTGAGTTATATTAGATGTCAGTAGATTACACCTTGTACGGGAGCAAGTCAACAAGTTGCAATTGTGCTCTAAGTGTCGTTAGGTTGGCTGTATGACGTTTTGTGCTCACCAGCCGCTAGATTTCACCGTTGTCCACGTTTGTGGTAGGTTTCAGCGTTATCAGATCAGTATAGCTTGGGCTGTAGCGACGTAAATATGGCCGCGTCACTCTCTGTTTGCACCAAGGTAGAACACCGTTCACTAATCCGTTTTTTGTGGTCTGTGGGCGTACCAGGAGCGGAAATTTATAGACAAAAATAAGGGTACAATCAATGCCTTGCCACAGCGAAGTGTTTACTAGTGGATTGAACAGTTCAAAAGGGGTTGCACGAGCGTGAAGGATGGGGAAAGATCCGGGCGTCCATCTGCAGACGTGACGGATGCCAATATTGAACATGTGCGAGATGTGTTCCTGCATAACAGACGAGTGACTCTCGATGACGTGGCAACCCATTGGCACATTAGCCATGGTTCTGCATATGAAATCATGCATAACAAGCATAACTTTCACACTGTTGGAGATGGGTTCGAAAACAACTCACTGGCCGTCATGCTAACGAAGGTGAAACTTTTCTGAAACGGATCATCTTTGGAGATGACACACGGGTTCACCACTTTGAACCAGAGAGCAAACGTCAGAGCATGGATTGGAAGTATCCTGGATCCCCCCATCAGAAAGAAATTGAAAAGTCAACCTTCTGCAGAAACAAGTATTGCTCACAGTGTTTTGGAACTCTCAATGGCCAATACTGGAACATTGCCAGGAAAGGGGGGATACAGTAAACAGTGAACGTTACAGTGATATGCTGGTAAACAAGCTGAAACCTGCAATTCGCAAGAAACGCAGAGGTCAATATTGTTGGAAGGAATTCTCTGGTTGCATGACAATGTGCGTCCCCATACCACCACCCACACCGCTCAAACTCTTTGGATGCTGCGTTTCTAGGTGTTGGAAGCATCCTGCGGACAGCCCCGATCTCGCCCCGTCTGATTACCATCTGATTGGTCCTCTGAAAAATGCTCTAAGAGGCCGCCGCTTCAGCTCCTGTCAACAGGTGAAGGTTGCGGAGCATGCGTGGCTTGCTGCGCAACCAAGAACTTTTTTCCAGAGGGTATCAGCAAGTTTGTGAAACGATGGACCATGTGCATTGAAAAGCAGGGAGACTTTGTTGAACAAGTACTACCGTGAAGAACTAAATAGCCTATTTTCATATATCCTAGTCATATTAATAGCCTCTATCAACATACAAAATTTCAGTTTGATTGTTAAAATAGATTCGTAGATATTGAGAACCGCCTAAATATTTCGGATGGTTGCCATGTTGGATATTTTTAAATGTAGGCCATAGAGTTATGTACTATTACATGAAGTTTATTGCGTAGGTGTAATATCCAAACTTCAATCGCATGATTAGGACAAAAGAAATAAAAACGAGATTTTAAAATTTCGCACAACCGCCATCTTGTGGTTATGAAAACAATTGGAATATATTATATTTCAGTGGATTAAAATGTGTAGAAGCATTTACTGTACCACGTTTCACTGCGCCTGGGTGGTTAAATCGGGAGAACTGTAAATGTAAATAATTAAAATTCGCGTCGCCGCCGTGTTGGATTTGTGCACACCAGGATATTGAAAAATCCATAGGTGAACTTATGTGCATAGCCTCTATGAACATACAAAATTTCAGTTTGATTGCTGTCATAGATTAGTAGATATTGAGAACCGTCTAAATATTTCGGATGGTCGCCATGTTGGATTTGTATATATGTAGGCCATAGAGTCATGTATTATTGCGTAGGTTCATCGTTCAAACGTTGACTTTGATCGCATGATTAGGACACAAGGAATAAAAACTAAATTAGCTGCTAGTGCATTACAATGTGTATTAACATTTGCTATACCATGTTTCACTGCGCTCGGATGGTTAAATTGCGAGAAAAGTCCATTAAAATGTTTCAATTTCGCTTGGCCGCCATGTTCGTTTTGTACTTGACAGGTTTCTGAAAGTCACATAGGTGAACTTCGAATGGTGTCCTTTATCACCATACACAATTTCAGGGTGATGTCAGTAATATATAGAATGCCGGTGAAATATTTCGCACAACCGCTATGTTTGATTGCTGAGACTTAATAAAATGTCAAGGCCACGGTCGGGGTCGGACTAAATAGTACTAACACCTTACCGAGTTTCATTGAAATCGTTCTAGCCGTTTAGATTTTATTAGTGGGGAAACGCACACTGACACACATACACATACACATACATACACACGGACAAAAGGTGATCTCATTAGCAATTTTTTACAGAAAATAGGCTAAATGTGATATCAATATAAAGTGTGTACTCATTTTGTAATAAATTATAAAAATTGTTTACAGATACTTATTTACTTGCTCTCGTATAAACATTTACCGTGTACCATGTTTGACTGCGCTCGGATGATTCAATCGCGAGAAAATTCCATTAGAATATTTAAACCTCGCTTGGCCGCCAGGTTGGCTTGGTAACTAACAGGTTTTCGTGAGCCTCTCAAGTGAACTAATAGTAGTACCCTTTATCATCATACAAATATCAGGGTGATACCGGTGTCCGTTGCGGAGATATGGAATGCAAGTGAAATACTTTGCGCGGCCACCATGCTGGATTTGTGAAACGGGTTAGAATTCGAAAGCCACGATCGTGGTCAGACGAGGTAGTAGTATGTCCTTACCGAAAATTTCATTGATATTGCTTCGGCCGTTTGGATTTTATTAGACACACACACACACACACACACACACACACACGGACAAATGGTGATCTCATAGGCCTTTTTTTTCATAAGATGAAAATAGGCTAACAAAATATTCTCTGAATATCACACCAATCAATTTCCATAGTTATCACTAATTTTGTTCATCCCCTTCGAACTTACTACAATTATTATTCTCTATTTCAGGGCCACAAATAGCAAAATATAATATGTTGTTTAACTTTTATGCGCGTTGATATCGTGGTCAATTCAGCCTCGTGTAATAAAGTGTGTGTAGAATCTGTCTGATAACCTGTGTGTGTTTATATCTTGTATAAGGGTGTGTATTTGTAATTCAGGCTAGGATTGTAATAGAGGCAACTGTGACATCAAGTTAGGAACCATCCCAGCCTTTGGCCTTAGTCGAAACGGAAAACCATGGAAAACTACTTCTGGGATGTTCGAGATGGGAATGGAATCCACCTCTTCTCAGTTTTACCTCGCGAGATAGTGTATACCTCATTCCAGGATTAAGTTTCTTTGCACACCCGGGAATCGAACCCGGACCTCTGGGGTGACACCTCGAGATGGTAAGAGATATTATGCTTTCCAAACTACTGTAATTTTAGGGTATTTTTTACGTTGAAGCATAAATGTTCAGAATTATCCTTTGATGAATGAGGTACGACCAAATATGTAGTAAAGAATCTCACTGAGCATATAAGCTCTCATTGAGAGTCAAAACCAACTGTCAGGATAATTCTCTGCTCCCCGCTTCCACCTCTCCCCCGATCATCATGTATTAGCATTGTAGACCATGGTACAGTCGTTCGTGTTTGAAGTCAGCTCGAGGCGAACAGTCTCGACAATACCGATCACCACAATACCTACAGGTATTGCATACAGAGTGTTTCACAAGCTTCTTATTATTTAGTTTTATGAAAGCCAACTAACATGACATTTCTCCTGATGGTCGATATTGCTCTGCGCTCTGCCTGTGTGACGGCAATGTAATTAAGCCATGGGTCTAGCAAAGAAAAAACGACCATGAAGATTTCCGCGCCAACTACTAAGGACCATTCTACTAACATGTGATTTATTGTTCCTTGAAATATCTCACATACACGTAATACGAGCGAATTAATAGGTCACGCTAAGTGATCTGTAATAGTAGAAAGTTAAATCAACTCCATAAACCATGATTGAAGACTTTGATATGAATGTTAACGTTCGAGATGGGATGGACACTGTAACTAGTACACATGCAGTGCGCTGTATGAAAGTTGTAGTTGTGGCTGAATCGGTAAATTTCTGGCCGGACTTGGCGGTTGAGAACAGGTAGAATGGTGCTTGTAATCCAGCGGTAGGCATACTTTTCTGAACGACAGCCCGTGCTCTTTATAGTGGGGATGTAATATTAAGCCACACCTACAAAGTCACATTGCCACATTTATTAACTTACGATGAATTCCTGTGAAGAATACGTTGAATTTTGCTGATTTATAAAGAGAATACGATCGAATTATCGGGTTATGCCACGTGACCTGTAATGGCAGAAAGTTTAACAATCTGACTTAGATATTAACATAACATATCGATGTGTCGCTTCGGAGGTCCGGGTTCGATTCCCGGCTCTGCCAAGGAATTTAATACTGGTTTGAGGGCTGTAATGAGTTACACTAAGCCTCAAGGGGCATAATTGAAAAGAGGTGGATTCAATTCCCACCTCAGCCACCTTGGAAGTGGATTTCTGTGGTTTCCAACTTCTACTCGAGGCTAATGCCGGGACGGTTTCTATTTTAAAACCACGGCCGCATACTTACCAATCCTCACATTAATTGCTAATACACACATTAATACAGACAACGCTATAACACAGGTTATCAGATATATTCTACACACACACACACACCTAAGTACACGGGGCTAAATGATAGCGACGTTCTAGCCCCCAAATGAAACAACAACATATCGAAGGAGATTCTGATCGCCAGTGTTCGCTTTGAAGTGTAGAATACGTAGTCCTGAGAATTTCCCTTGGTATTATTTTGTTATTTAATTCTAAAAAAAGTCTTCTTCTGGTTCCAATCCGTTCCGGATGTTGGCTACCTTCTTGACTGTGCTGTTTCTATCACTTGCAGCTCGGAATAATTCAGTAGATGTTTTTGAGGTCCAGGCTGTGAGATTTTTCACCAGGATATTCTTCTTCGTCCAACACTTCTCTTCCCTGGTATTTTTCCTTGAAGAATAGACTGTAGGAGATGTTACTTGGCGGTATTCCTCATGATGTGTCCTAGGTATTGGATTTTCCTGATTTTACGGTGGTTAATACTTCCTTGGTTTTGTTCATTTTTGGAGAACCTCAACATTTGTGACATGGTCTGTCCATGGTATCCGCAATATCCTTCTGTACATCCACATTTCAAAGGTCTCTAACCGTTTACATAAAGACTCTGTCAGAGTCCATGTCTCTCAGCACCGTAAAAAGAGTAGAGAACACATAACAACGCAAAAGCCTGATTTTCGTAGTCATTGTCAGCCCATGATGTTTGAACAAATTCCGCATCTTATTGAAAGTTGTCCGGGCTTTTCCAATTCGAGATCTCACCTCATCAGAAGGGTTCCATTGATCATTTATGGTAGTGCCAAGGTATATATAGTCTACTGGTGCACTTGTGCAATTGGTGTCTGGTCTATATTTAGTGTGCATGCAGTGACTTTGATTTTACTAATGACCATCACTTTTGTCTTCTGAGGGATTGTATCTAAACCATATTCATGGCTTTTTTTTATAACTTTATCAATTATATGTTGCAGGCTTTCTTGACTATCCGCATAAATCACAGTGTCATCGGCACTTCGAATGTTATTTATCCAGTTACCATTTAAGAGCACTTCCATCTCAACATCCTCTAGAGCTTCTGTAAAGATATATTCCGAATAGATGTAAAATAACAATGGAGACAATATACAGCCTTGTCTTACACCTCTTAAAATATCTATATCTTCCGCGTTCTCGTTACCCAACCTCACATAAGCTGATTGATTCCAATACGAGTACAGACATATTCATACATCTTTATCATCTAAGCCAATCTTTAGTAAAATTTCTATCATCTATCGAAAGCTTTTTGATAGCCTATAAAGCAGGCATATATATCGCAGTTCACATCACGGCACCTTTGAAACAATACTTAAATGATAAATAGGGCTTCGCGTGTGCCGAATGCGTATCTAAAACTAAATTGTCTAGAAGAAACTTGTTCTTCACATATTTTGTAAATTCTGCGATGAATGATCTTCAGAAATACGTTCAAAATGTGATTCATGAGACTGATTGTTCAGTACTCACTACAAAACTTAGCTCCGGGTTTTTTAGGTAATGTGATGAATTTGGATTTAAGCCATTCCTGAGGAATGTTCCCAGAATTGTAAATGTCGTTGAATATTTTAGTCAACCATTTCACATTATCTTCATTCAAAAGCTTTAAAAATTCAGCATTCACATTGTCAGGGCCAGTGACTTTACCATCCTCCATGGCTTTTATCGCGGTTTGTACATCATCTACCAGAATTTGTGGTCCTGTTTCACCATTTATTCGAGGTGGATCCTGTCGAGTATCATAAAGCAAGTATTCTGCAATTTCTTCATCACTATGGTCTGTCGTAGGGGCGTAGACCTGAATGATGTTAAGATGCGCAGTCTCAGTAATTATTTGAAGCAACAATGCTCTCTCTCTCTCTGAGATAGGTATAAAATTGGTGACACACTTTGCGACCAATTTAGATACTATAATTCCTACTCCGTATTGATATAATCCTTTGGATGTCCCTGAATAGTAAACTATATGTTCATTGATGTCACAAGAACCTGATCGTGGCCAACGCACTTAAGCCCATAACTTCTATCTTCATTATGTTGTCCATTTCTTGAATCGCATTATGGGTTTTCCCAGCTTGCGCCATGGTCTGCACATTCCACGTGCTAATCTTTATACCATCTTTCACTGACAACTTTCCCGAAGCCTGACAACAAAGTGAGAACTTCTTGGGTTGGACACTGGACTTTCTTTATCTAAAACGTTCTTACCGGTGCGAATACTTTTCCTTAGTCGTCTGGGATAAGAAAAAAATGGTCATGTTCTTTTCTTTTGTTGTGATGGCTTTGAAATGTGTAACCACCGCCAGCTCAATGGCATTCCCTTGCCACCTGAGCATCATGGGTAGCAGAAACAACATTATGTCATGGAGAAATGAAAATTAGGAATAGCGTAATATTCTCGCGGCATTTTATTTGGAGTAGAAGTGGGAAGCCACGGAAAACCACTTACAGGATGATATAATAATAATGTTATTGGTTTCACGTCCCTTTTAACTACCCTGGCTTTTAGAGACGCCGGGGTGCTGGAATTTTGCCCCGAAGGGGATCTTTAACGTGCCAGTAAATTACAGGATGATATAGGTTAGTCTCTAGTAGAAGATAAATATTTGAAAATCAATTCCACAAGCATGGCAACACACTTCATTTTGTTTGTATAGAATAATCTCACCTGAAAATTAATTCAGCAGGCGCTCATTCAATCAGTAGTTTACCTTTCTAATAACTTCAGTTCCTGCCTTAGCATATCTTTAGTGAGGAAACGCAAGTTAACAATCTAATGAACTCAATTTAGCTATAAGTGGGAAATTATTACAGTTCTATATTTGTCAAACGTAAGAATGAGGAATGGCTAACATCCCAGAGTTTCAGAGGGCTTTGACTTGACACGTGCGGCAGCCTGAGTGAGTCTCAGTTTTGGCCAAGGTGGTCAACATTTCAAACACTTGCTAGCGTGAATATACAGGGTACCTTCTTTCGTTCGTTCCAAAGAACATTATGTTGTCGTCGAACCAGCTACGTATCATTGGATAAAAACGGTCTTATTCGGGACCAAATAAGAAATCCCTCGTTTGAACAGGTAGATATGCGTCAATAGTACATCCACTACAAACGGCATAAAGCAAAAATATATGTAATTGCACGGGGATCAAACCTACTACCAGGCTGTTTGGCTGACGCGACAGCACCAATTTATGATTTAGACACATTAGCTTATTAGAGCCATGGTTTGTAAATGGCACGTATTGAATCTATTGGGAGACACTTCCTGTCCAAACGTGATCGTTTTAAACATGGATTATAGTAGAGTCAATTCAAATAACACTGCTGCTAGTGATTTCGACTATATTCGGGGGGCATGAACTCAACGGTAAAGTTGTACTAGGGCCATAAAGGAGCATGTACTAATGATTTTAGGAGGACAATGATATACGTGTTAGTTGGGTTGCCTTTCTCAAAAACAATAAGGGGCTAGTGAACCACTCTGTAGTCAAAAGTTTAATTACAATGTATTAAAAGCAAGTAGAAATTGGCAATCACAGCTATGACAGGATTGGGAATCAATTACGCCGTCGCGCGTCACTGCACATCAAAGCCGCAGCACAACTGCAGAGTGGAAAATAGTATGAGAGAGTGTGAAATAGAACACATTAATATGCAGTGGAGTAAAACTCCCAGCGTCGATAATGTCCTTTGGTGACAAACTGATGCACTATGACACAGTGGTATCCGCTGTCTGCACAATCACTACTTCCGAAAAGAGAGTGTTCCTAAATAAATATTCACGTTCATCACATCCCAAGTCACATCTACGATTGGTAAATGAGGTTATCATCAGATTCCTCCACCCCGCGGCGAGGCATTGCTCATTAAATTGTGCACCACGGTTCGAAACCCAGTGCTGACAGCGGCCATCCAGAGTGTGGATTCCTTACGTTCTTCCACATTCTCTCCAGGAAAATGCCAAGAGAGTACCTTATATCAAGTCTGAGGGCACCTACCTCATCCTACTCCCTTATACACTACTTCAGTCATCACAGAAATACAGGCTACCAGCAACGAATACGCAACTACACGGAGCTGATGACGAAGACATCCCAGATCCCATAAATGAATTAGCAACAACAACAGCAACAATTAATATTACTCCCATCTTCTTCAGTGAAGAATGTTTCATACCCAGCAGAGTAGACGAGCGCACTAATTCACGCTACACAATAACAATGGTGAGCTGCAAATTGGAGACCCGAGATTCAAATCCTAGTGAAAACATCATCCTGAATGTGGTCTTCTGTCTGATTTTTGCACACGCCCTATTTACAAATGCTGGTATGGTACCTTAGTCCATGCCCCGGGGCACCTACCATAAACCGTAACCCCAATAAATATAGTTAAAGTTAGACACACTACCATATTGACTACAGAAACACACGTTCTCGACAAATGCAAGTGACGCTCATGTACAAGGTGCTGATGAATAAGGCGTCCGTAGCTCGTAAATAAATCACCATCGTTAATATTTCTTACAAATGTTCTGGCAACTGATAATTGATTGCAGGTCAATCATGGTGTGCAGCTCCTTGCGAACACGCATGCTTAAATCTAAAATAATGAAATTCACCAGAATCCGGCATACTGTGTGGAGAAACAATACCGTTTCTTGGAATTTGAGCGTCAAATAATTATTTATTGTTCATTGTTTTGGATGGTAAATTAACTTCAAATGGTCATGTTAAAAATTAAATAATTTGGCTATAACAATGCTTGGTTTTAGCATTAGAAGCACCAAGCACTTGAAAATCGCCCGTTGAACTCTCTCTATATTAACAGAAGTCAACACAAGGTTATACATGCAGTCATCGACATACTCAGCAAGAAAGTATTTGAATGTTACGAAGAAGTTCATACCCACAATTATCTAGGGAGGAGCCGTTTTGCTGGCAATGTTGAATTTATGAAAATATCAAACAAAGCCTATACCAAGTGAATCAGCTGCCCCTAATAATATTGTATTATGCAGACCAACTAACGCGTCTTGTCAGGAAGGTCGATATTATTCTCTGCAAGCATTCCGTGTGGCACAAATGCACTGCAAGCATATCCCGCAAACGACACTGAACACAATTGTTTTTCCCTCGTATTAGCCTAGACTGTAGTAACATAGAGGAAAACACAATAAGGTTCAGTATCTTTTTCGGGATATGCTTGCAGCTTATTACCACACAGGATGCAAGCAGAGAAATATCGACCTTCCTGATAACAACGCTAGTTGGGCTGCATAAAACCATTTTATTAGTGGCAGCTGATTCACCTGGTATACCTGATCCAACCATTCGGCATGAGAAGAATACACCAGATCAAGCTAGAGATGTTGACCAAGAAAGAACGATATCTATGAAGATTGCACTCCGTACTTTCGGGAAAAATGCCATGGTCGTTGCAGGAATCACAACTTCGACGTACTAGGGCTGTTATTCTGTGCAATGGGTAATATCTATCGAGAATTGCGGAACTCTTCCAGAAGCTTGGCTTAGGAAAATAATCTCCTGATCACACCCACTGAAAAAGACCATTGCTGACACATTGCAGCAACACATCTACAAGAATACTGAAGGTTCGAAATTTGTTTCACAAATTGTATCCTCATCATCATCATTTCCCCTTTTCCAGCTGACACGGGGTGGGGGCAAATATGGTTCCTCTCCACTTTGTTCTGTCGTTCCACCATTCCTCTTCCGACTTGGTGTTCCAATCCAGGCTCCGTTTACTAATGCTATTCTTCACCGAGTCCATCCAAGGCATTCTTGGTCTTCCTCGTCCTCTCTTCCCTGTCATCCGTCGTTCCAGTGCTCGTCTTGGTAGCCTTACTTCATTCATCCGTTTGACATGACCAAACCATCTCAATCTATTTTGCTCCACTTTGTTATTTAGTTTCTGTACTCCCAGTACTTTCCGTATATCTTCACTTCTCACTCTGTCTCTCCTCGTTTTCTGGACCATACTTCTCAGGAACCTCATCTCAGCTGCCTGTACACTGCTCTCATCCCTCTTAGTCATTGCCCAAGTTTCTGCTGCATATGTAATTATAGGAATATAATATGATTTGTAGATGAATTATGTAGCCTTAATTGGTATATCCTTGTTCCATACTAGTCTCCGTACCTGTTGGTAGAAAGCACACCCGAGTTGCATTCTTCTGCTAATGTCCATCTTCAGTCAGTTCACTTCCCAAGTATGTGAAGTGTTTCACCACTTCCAATTCCTTATCTCCTACTTTGATTGCTCCTTTTCCTGCTTTCTTACCTATACTCACCACCACTGTTTTACTCTTCTCCACATTTATCTTCAATCCCCATTGCTCAATCTTTTCATTTATAACGTCTAACTGTTCTTGTACCTCCATCTCATCCTCGCCACAGATCACAACATCGTCTGCAAACAACATTACCTTCATATTTTCCCTAATATAGTCTTTCATTGCTGCCTTCATGATGTCAACCATCACCATTAAGAACAATAACGGTGACAACACACTTCCTTGCTTTAGTCCAGTGACAATTTTAAACCATTCAGATGTCCCGACTCTAGTCTTTACACTACTGTAGCAATCCATGCACATTCCTTTTATCATGTTTCTCAGTTCCTTGCCTATCCTCCTATTTGTTAAGTTTTCCCAAACTTTTGTTCTAGGGATGCTATCATAGGCCTTTGATAGATCAATAAAAGTCATTACTGTATCCTTCCCATATTCCCAACTCTTTTCAATGTTCTGTCTCAAAATGAAAATGGGTTCCACTGTTGAGCTGCCCCCTCTAAATCCAAACTGATCCTCCTCTATTTGGTTTTCTACCTTTACTCCAATTCTCTTTTCTAGGATTCTTTCCATTACTTTGGCAACATGCGAGATGATGGTGATTCCTCGGTAGTTACCACACACCTTCCTGTCTCCTTTCTTGAATATTGGCAATATTATTCCCTTTTTCCAGTCATCAGGAACTTTCTTCTCTCTCCACACACTCCTGAGAAGTCTGTGTGTCCACTGCAGTTCCACTGGTCCTGCCGCCTTGATCATTTCTATTGCCACAGCTTTCCCCATCTTCATCTTCCTAACTGCCCATAGTAATGTCTGGTTCTTGTTTTATTTTTTCCTCCACCGGTTTGGCTGTTTGTGTAACTTCTCCGCATGTCTGGCGTCTCACATTCAACAGCTCGCTGAAATATTCTTTCCATCTGTCCGTTATCTCATCGGGTTTTGTCAATATTTCACCTTCTTTGTTTTTCATGAACCCAGTGTTCACCTTTTTCATTTCTTCTACTTTATTAAATGTCTTAAAAAGAATTGAGGGCCATGAAGTGTTTTGAGGCATCTTGGTACAAAATCAAGCGACTCCAGATGTTTATTTCATTGAAAATAAGTAATTCTATCTATCTACAGGCAGACAGTGGGAGTGGTAGAGCTGCACGAGAACAGATAACACATCGCACAAACAAAAAGCAAAGTTCATTTTCTATTCCAACCTGACCATTCACTACAATCACAGATATCACACTAAACAAGCAAGCTTGAAAGTCAATAACCATCAACAATATATTAACTAAAAATCACATACAACTAACCAGTCTTGACAAGTTGGACAAGTTCGTAATAACTGCTGTAACTAAACAAAAGTTTTGTGCTTTTCAGTCGGAAAAAATTACATGAGATTATCAAATACACTAGGATGACCAAATTCGATCGTCAAGCGTTCATCAGCAGATCCATTACACTTCGTTTATAAAATCTATGTTTGAAAATACAGGTGAAGATATTTACAATATGTATAATTATATAGTTGCCGTATTGGTAATGCAACTTGTCGGTGTATGCTAGTTGTAGTATATTATATATGATGTTAGGTGAAATGCTAAAACGGTGATAGAAAACCGGAATTTGTCTGTTTGTAGTGACTATATGGTTGTAAAAAGTCAATTATGGTTGTACTGTATAGTACAGGCTACTACTTACCTGGTTGGGTGTCTTCTGTGCTGTAGCTGCGAGCAGTGCCAACATCACTCTTGCACCATGAACCATCATCATGAACTGGTTTTCCCTCCCCCCGCCCCGTATTCCTATGTGCTATCTGTAGTTTGTAGACTACAATTTCAATTCAGTCGACAGTCACTACACAGTAAAACCATTGTTGACTTTTTACAATCATATAGTCACTCCAAACTGCAACTAAATAATTGTTCATATTGTAAATATGTTCACCTTTATTTTCAAACATAGATTTTATAGCCGAAGTGTAATGGATCTGATGATGATCGCTTGACGATTGAAACTGGACATCCTGGTGTATTTATTAATCTGATGTAATTTTTTTTCAGGATTAGGCTATAACCCAACTCTTTTGGGCATATTCGTGTTGACCGACTGAAAAGCACCATACTTTTGTTTACTAAGGCAACACCGAAAAATGGCTTCAAACCCCATAATGTGTCGTAACTAAATTAATGTATATATTGATAGTGCAATCACCCACTGCCTTGTAGACATACTGTAGATTTAACGGCCTAAGTGTAAAGAATCTGATGAAGATCGCTTTTTTTATTCACATAAACTGAAACTTACAAGCACACAAAACTAAATGTCACTGCACTTAGGTGCCTATGGCAAACAGGCACACTGAGTCTTGGTCTTGGGAACATGAAAAGACTTGCCACACGTACAAGAACAGAAAATAAATGTCATTCAACACTGAAAAGAAATGTCACTGTGGGAGTTTAAAAAGTATATAGGCACTTAGAGAAACCAGGATCAAGTGTCTTGTTAGAGATGTACTTCCAACGTTCTCGCCGTAGGGGGGGGGGGGGGGATCGTTTCTCCAATACGTAGTGGATCAGTGCAGCCAGGAGCCATATGATGCGGCGCGCAAAGGCCTGGTACGACAGGGGTACTCCACTGATAGAAGGCGGCAGTGGTCAGGGGCAGTCCAGAGATTCGCGCGATAGTCTGACATGTCCATTCCCATAGACTGGATGGTCCGGTACAAGCAGCGATACGATGTTCAAGCATATATTAAGAGTTACAAATGTCACATGAGGGGGTCAGAGTTCGGTTGTGACGAATCATTTTTCTCTGGGGGGTATTACTACATTCACGTAGAAATACAGTGTTTCCCGCCACTGTAATTGAAGTCAGTTATTGTGGACGTATGTCCCCTGCCTTAGGCGTTTGGTCAAGTGGGGGATGGATCTCTTCATATTGTTCCCGCGAGGCACATAGGTTGTGGCCTGGTGTTTCTTCGATAGATCTGCTGGTATTGGGGGAGGCGGGGGTGGCAGGGTCAGACTGAGGGGTGATATGGGTAAGACGGGACATGACATTGAAATGGCGAGGGCAGTCAATGCGATGTTAGTCTGTGGCATGACAAAAGGCACATGTGCGATCCTGGCCATCATACGTGACTTGACCACGGTGTCCATCAAAGTTTATAAAGGAGGGTATGGGTTGCTTGAGTACTATGCGAATTTGCCGGATACCATTTTCTACTGGTAACTTATAATATTGCTGCAGTAATTTCTACGGGGACCGTGTCTCCATTAAACAGGGTGAGTCTGTTAGCTCCAGCAAATTTACTTAGTCGTTCCATAATAGTTGGAGAGATCACCTTGATATAGACTGAGTTGGATGGGGCGTCCAATTGTTGTGCTGCAAGTTAGTCCACCGTAATCTACAGGGTGTCCGCCACCAAAGTGTGTATTCCTGCTGCTGTGGGTCGCGTTGCGTTCTTTGGAAAGAGCATTTCAAGGTATTCTTTCTTACGTGTTGCATGGTTATTCCTGGGCGAATTCCGTGTAGGAGAATTAAGACTAAAACCACGAAGTGGTGATACGAGACAATATCTGCGCACTTAGATGTACTCGTGACACTGCAGTTAACTAGGAGGAGCAAACTAGCTGTCAGAGCAACTCGAAACACGCCCGCACTGGTTGGTATTCCACTCACAACTGATTGACAATAGTGCACTGTTGATGATATTGTAAGGCGGATATAATAATTGTGCCGGTGGAGGTACACCTCATCTCTGGAAACTCTCTGTGAGCTAGACACTAAACTAGATGAAACCATTAAATCTCAAATTAGACATTTGCCACCAGATTGGGGGCGATGTTTATTTCCATTTTATGTTCCTTAACGATGGGTATTGTGAATTGCGCAGAAGAGGGATTGTTTTAGGAAACGGAGGTATGAAACAGGAACGTTGCTGAAACGAAGCAATTTTAGACTGATCACGGAGAATTATCTGGAACAGGGTTTATAGCTCGTCCCTGGTTGTTTAACATATACAAGACTTCCTATGATTCAAACTTATTAGTATGACAAATTATGATACTAAGGAACATATCCCAGTCAAGTACATAACATTCTTACCTTCGTGTACCAATGTCTAAGAACTTCTTGGAAGTTAGCCATATAACAAGAGACTGGTTGTTTTTAAAGAAAACATTGAAAACATTTCCCAAGGGGACTTTTCCATAGGTTATTCTGTCAAACGTTCTGTTGTAGAATTTAATGTAATTGCGGTGATTTATATTTAGTTATTGGGTGACTTTGTTTTCAAGGGCGCCGATTTTGTTTAGGATCTAAACTCATTCCTGGTATACTGTTTGATGTTTTAATGTCACTGCAGTCATTTTATTCTAGTTTAAGGGGACACCATTTTTATTACTTCTACCTTATAAACAATAAGTGATTTAAAGCTTCCCTTTGCCGTACATGAGGATCTTTACTTAAGTCTTCCATTAATCTATGTTGCAGGTTCGAAACCTGGCGCAGTCAGCTGGCATTTGAGGGTGCGCAAATGCGAGGGAGCCGTGTGAGTAGATTTACTGGCTCGTTAAAGATCCCCTTCGGGGCAAAATTCCGGCACCCCGGCGTCTCTAAAAGCCAGTGTAGTTAAAAGGGACGTAAAACCAATAACATTATTATTATAATCTATGTTTAGTTATATTTCCTTCCTTCGTCCACATGCTACCTGTAGTATGGTTCCGTAAGGATCCCTGAGATAAATCTATATTTATTTTATTCTACCGTATGTACTTGTAGCTTAACCTTATTCCTATTTCTAATTTAGGGTGGGAGTTTATTTCTTCCTTGTATTCTGATTTATTTGGGATTTATCTTCAGTTTTTGAGTGAGGATTGTACCAGAGACTGAAGGGCATATTGAGCCCGATTTCTCATACTCGATCTGACGATTGATGACAGCGTGACGACAGCATTGACGAATTTACCTTGGAACTATGATGAACGCACCTATAGGCCATGTGAACTCTTTGAGCACCTTGATTTGACTTTGGTGTCTGGATAATTTATTTTTGTCCATCATTGTATTATTTATGAACCCTGGCAATATCTGGAATTCATCACCACCGTTATTTTGGAATTTTTGGAATTATTTTTGGTTATTTATAATGGTATAACATCGAAAAAACCCGATCGAAATGTAATGTATCAACACTTGACTACGGCTGTTACAACTTACTTCCATCTTCTTCGACGTGATATACTCGTTTTGGCAACCTATGGTGGGTGGATGTGGTTTGTATAAGTGAAATTTACGATTGATAATAATTGATAATAATTACTCATCATTGTGAGAATTGTGGACAGTTAAAACATTTAAAGCAGTGTTTGCTTTATTTTGATGTGTTTGCCAAGTTACGAAAATCTCATACAGCGCACATGAGGACATGAATGTAGTAGACATGTGGTCTAAATGTTTGTGAGAACATGTTGTTTAAGTCCAAAGGAATAAATCCACACTACAAATTATAGTGAAATAACAAAGCATCAATAGAAGGAACAGTGCATGTTTATTCAATTTGACGACTGATGGCAGTGATGTTCGACGATCACGTGGTGTGAACGTAAGTGTCATTTATACAGTTTGGAGTGTTGCTAAATGTCATTTTAATGATATTTGTTACGTCATTGGCGGATATTATGGACATTTTTGCTTGT
Source organism: Meconema thalassinum (assembly GCA_946902985.2). NCBI lineage: Eukaryota > Metazoa > Arthropoda > Insecta > Orthoptera > Tettigoniidae > Meconema > Meconema thalassinum. The sequence continues at coordinate 1,096,433,099 of OX336389.2, read as the reverse complement.
ACCGCACATTATTAGAGCCAGTGAAAAGTATTCTTTAACCTGTGAGAATCACGCTACCTGGATTAACATTTCTTCAACATGGAAGTACCTACTTATGGAGAAACAGCCCAGTTAAATAAATATCCTTTTACCATGGGAGAAATGATTATGGAATAACTCAAACATGCCATGGCAGCGCGACGGATGTCACGATGTGCTGGGGTTAGGAGCATGATATGGAGGTAGGCCAAGAAATCGCCGAGATGACCTGGGAAAAACTCAAATGAATGGCGACATGTAAGTCAACGCTACACTTTACCATGTAACAGGGTTGGATATTTAGTGGTTGAGTTTTACTATTTTTCTGCACATTCTGATAGGTAGGGATTATTATGTTGAGTTTAAAGATTATTTTTGGTCATACGAATCATTTTGAATAGCGCCTGGAGCAAGGTTGCTTGTAACTAACATTCAGCTACGTTTAATACGAGTTGCGAGGACCGTGCATAAGAATGCAGGAGAGTGTTGTATAATTACGAGCAGTTGAAAGCTAGCAGGTGTTTTCAAGGTCATGTAGTGGCCGTGACATTGGTTAATTTTTGTAGGAATATTATTGGCGCGAATCCGCACGAGTTTACAAGGCAGTGCATTCTAATAAGCGGCATGCTGCCATCACGACAGCTAGGAACATTCTTCGCTTATAGCCAGTGCAGGGGAGGCTTTGTTTATTTTTATTTATTCTCGACAACCGACGACATAATCTGACTGAATGAAATGTGTATCTTTTTATGCGAAAGATCACGAGTTTGAGAAGGGTTTCACTTGATGATTAAGAACTGATATTTTGAGTACGGCATTCTGAAGTGTATTAGACACTTGTTTTTGGTGTCAAGATATTTCGACTACTTTTCCATGTTAATTTCTTGGTACTGAAAGTATGATTATATGAGCTGTTATTGCGAACTTGAGTCCACGACGGGACGTCATTGTGTAAATAAGGATCAAACTATTGTTGTGTCTAGAAGAGTGACTTTTTAGAGAGTATTGAGCACATTGTTTGGAGCCAATTTTTTAGTATGGTATTTTTTCAGCAACTTTATACGCTTTTGGCAAATTGACTGATGATTGCGACTGACGAGTCCGTGTTATTTATATTGAACACAGGGTGTTTATCATGATAGTGAACATTGATTCACTTACATTATGAGGAATTTCTTAGACGTTTCTCCCACATTTATAGCTACACTAGACATGTTTATTGGTCACTAAAATTATACACTGACACTTTGAGGATTAATATTGAATTAATATTTAAACTAATAATAAAATGATAGGATTTTGAACTAAACTGAGAACTAAATAATTATGTAGTCTAGACTAATGAAAGCTAAACTTAAATTTCTTTTCTGACCATTTCTTAGAGTTTGTGAGTTTCGACGTTCTGTAAATGCACTTTGACAATCCCCAATATTGAGACGACGATCATCTAATGACGGGATAATTTGAAAACCCGGTCCTTATGATGATGAGCGACGTAAGACGTGGCGGCCCGTCACAGCAGTTGTCAACATAATTTCCCATTTACACTCATGACCATTTCTCTGCAAACCGCAGGAAACTGAGCAGGTAGGAATGACCATTGCATTATCAGTAGGATTGTACTGAACCTGTAAAATTTGTGTTGTAAATTGCTTTGATATTTTCTTCGATTTAATTCAATTAGGATCAGAAAGTGAATAGCTTTGTTGTTGTTTTTGTCTTCCTTGGATAAACGCGTCTCATTTATCAGTAATATTTCAGTATCATATAGGGTTAGCTAAATGTAATGTAAATGTTGGAGGGAATACGATCATAGCTGAGCTATACTTATTGTGCTACTGATTAACGTAAATTGGACTTTGCATTGTAAACAAGTAGATATCTTTCTTGCTACACTGAAGAAAATGGAAATTGCAACACCCAGAAGGAGTGGTGATACATTGCTGCAATTGAACATGCACGACAATTGTTCGGTTGTGATTCGATGATTACACTTTCAGGTCCCTCTGACCGCAAGTTTGGACAACAATCAATACAGGATGTGCCCACCACGAGCTGTAATGCATTGATGAATTCGGCGAGGCATGGAGTCAATAAGGCCCTGGATCGCTTCCTGAAGAATTGTGGCACATGCTTGCTGCACTGCACGGGTCAGTAGTTCCAAAGTTGTGGGTGGCTGAGGACGGTTGGCCAGTTGCCGACCCATCATGTCCAACACATGCTCAATAGGACTGAGGTCCAGGGATCTGGTGGGCCATTCTAAGGTTGTGATGTCGTGGAGAGCTTCTCTGGAGATGCGTGCAGTGTGAACCCGGGCATTGTCCTGTTGAAACATCCCATTAGCAATGATCGCCATCATAGGGACAACCACTGGATTGAATACCCTATCAACGTACAGTCGAGCAGTCATAGTGCCCTCAACAAGCACTAATTGTGATTTCACATTAAAGCCAATAGCTCCCCAGACCATAATGCTTGGTGTTGGCCCTGTGTGCCTCACGACAATAAGGTCTGGGCGGCCGCTCTCCCCATTACGTCGGCGCACAAGATTCTGGCGATCACTGCGGGCAAGACAGAAGCGCGATTCATCACTAAAGGCGACCCTATGCCATTCATCGACCCACGTCGATCGTTATCGACACCAGGCCATCCTTACACGTAGCTTTTTTTGGGGTCAATGGAACACCTTTTGCAGGGACACTGGATCGTAAGCCAACTGCACGCAGGTGATACCAACTGTGTGTTGTGTAACGTGGGGTGCCACAGCTGCTCGAAATTGCGCTGCTCTTGCATGGGGTTCCATCCGGGCCATCCGAATGATGCGGCGATCCTCTCTCACAGTTGTCTGTCGCGCTGGGCCTGTGCCAGGTCTAGGAGTGTGGGTACCTTTATTTGACCACTGCTGCCATACACGTTGTACCGTAGATGCCTGTCAGCCAACACGTGCAGCGACAGTCCTTAGCAATAATCCAGCCTCACACAGCCCAATTATCCGAGACCTCTCAAACGGCGATAGTTGATGATAGCGTGCTCTTCTCTGTCTTGGACGGGGAACACTTAACTGCACAGACTGCAAGTCAACTACGCTTCATCAGGGTCCGTATACTGGAGTTGATTCCCCCGCGACCAATCACGTGGGGAGACCTGTAGCAACAATCCAATGGGTCTGAAAATTTGATCGTTTACATACCTATATGGCATCGCTTCATATCTTGAAAAACAACACAAACGACCAATGCCTTCATGGCGTTGCAATTTCTATTTTCATCAGTGTATTTGATTCATGCTTGTCAATATTATTATTATTATTATTATTAACTCTCCGATGCAATTGCTTAGGGAATCCTTACGCATTTCTCTCGTAGCGATTGATTTATTCTTCGATTTGTGAATAGGAATTCGAGAGGCATAAGATAGACCTTAGATAGGAGACATATTGGCTTTCTTTTCAGGCAGTTTAGAATCGGACTAGTCGATTTTCACCTCTCAGAAGTAGGCTAGGGATCTGTGATTTTACCAATAAATTTAGTGTGATTTTAACCTAAGCCAGACCTCATTATTTCGTGATTGTTTTGTCTTTTTCCTGTGAGTGTATTCCACTGGGCTGGTCGTAAGAATAGAACTCTCATATTCCCCACACCTGGGTAGGGTTTTGCTAGGAATTAACCCTACCCCCAAGGGAAGATGAAGAGAAAAGTAAAGGGAAGTGGGTTTCGGACTGAGGAACAAGTGTGGATAAATAGGACGAGAGTCCAACACCAAACGAAATAAATTTAAATGAGTTAGTGGCGAGTGTCACCGAAAAGCCCGTGAAACACCTAAAGTGGGTACGGACCTGGCCGTTGCTAACGGAAAAAGCGGCTGGAGCTTGAGCTATTTTCAAACAAGTGAAGTTTGTGCTTTCCCTTCCCAGCCTAAACTTGGGTAATATGGGGAAGGGTGGTAGTCTGGCAAGACAAAGAATGACAGGTTTGTCGTATATCCTTTCAAAGGAATGAGGTTTAATCAACGGTTTTGAAAGGCGCAAATAATTTAAATTCGCCGTGATGTTTTTAGTTCTTGCAATTGTAGAATCTCCAAGGAGCGACCGAATGCTTCCAGGAAGGGTAGCGATGAAGCAGTTATCGTGCTTTTAAAAACAATTTGATTGTTTTCGAAAATATTTGGGTTTAAATTTTAGTAAGAACACCAATTGTTGCATTCAAGAAAGGCTAAGCTTCTATCCAGCAAAGTGCCGACTAAAAGTTTAGACAAGGAGAAAAACTTAAATTTGGAAAACCAAACATAAGTTATAGAGAAAGTCTCAACAAGCAGGAAGCTGGCGGAGCTAGCTATACTTGCCTTACTGGCTGATTAGAATTAGCTATAAAAGCTAAGAGCGACTTTGAAAAAGTTCTTGCGGAGAGTTTTTGTTCGGATGCAAATAATGGAACCTTTTTAACTTTGAAGCTCGAGTTTATTAAAACGAGAATGAGTTTTCGGGTAGAGTTAGGGGAGGTAGGATCCTGCCTAATCGTTATTTTATAGAAAATGATGAAGCAAAAGGATATAGTTTGATTTATTTAACAATGCGTAAAAATATGATAGTTTTAACAACTGTAAAATGTACAATTTAAATTTTAAACCTATGAGGTCTCAGACCTCTAAAATTGTTGATGTTTGCACTAGGCGATTAACAAAATTTGGTTTGGAACTTCTTGAAACCACCAAATCTATATAAGATTTTAAAATAGTGCTGAGTTTAGCAAATTTAAAGTTTAACAATAAATCAGGTACGATATATATACTTTGAGAATTCCTAATGGAAGTTCTAAAAGTATGAACAAATGTTAAATTTGAAATTATAACAAAAAAGAGAGAGAAATTAAATAGAAGTTTCTATAACTTCTTATATTTATACAGTAATTACGATTAACAAATAGGGCAGGTCACTTATTGTGAAACCTGAAGTGAAAAATTAAGAAGAAGTTTCTAGGACTTCTATGTTTAAACAGGAGCACGAGGAAAATGAGGCCAGTTCCCCGTTCGTGAAACCTGGAGAAAGAAAAGTTAGAAAACTCACTTTTGAGTAGAAATAATTGAATTCCCTAATGAAAAGAGGAAAAACAATATGATTTAAGGTGTGTACTAGACACCAATGATGCAGAATTACTTGTGAAAAACAGTGCAAAGATGGGAGGGCACTTCTATAGAGTGTCACCTCATTGAAAAGAACGTAAATTTTACAATTATTATAATGTGTTAGTAAGGAGTATGAGAGGAGGAAATAGGAGAATCAGGAAAAGGTTTATGGCCGTATGTATAGCTTTCGTTCGAACGCGACACGGATGGTCGTTGAATGGGCACTCTTATGCATTGCAGTCCATTGAAAAATTCACTATTTCAACAAGGAAATTTTATCAGACGAAAATTTATTGTAATTGTACGGATCACTATTTGAATTTTAGTTTGAGAAAGTTTATTGCGTTGTGACGTTTATGGAAGGTAGTTGAATGCAGCGGAAAATTTCCAACGAAGGAAGACAAATTATATGCTGATCAGAAGTATTTTCAACGTAAATTCCTCAGTGAGGAACAAGCATTCCCATATTTAGGTGGAAGGCACTTGACGGCATTACTTGCAAAATGATGATTTGCTGTAGAAAATTCTAGAGTTGAGAACAGTAGAATTGAGCAAAATATCCCGCGGAGGTGAAAGCTAAGTTTTTATTGACAGTGGGTTTAATAAGACTCCCACGGTGTGAGAACTCATTCCCAGATACCCAGTACAAGAAGTACCTTTTCATTTTAGAAAGCTAGCTGAAGTAGCTACAAATAAATCAAGAAGATCTTTTGAAGGCAGATTTTGCATCACATAGCAATCTCACACTGTCTAAAAAATCAGGTTAAAACCATTTAAAACTTATTGACCACCATTGAAGTAGTACTTAGCTCATTTTGAAGAACGTTGATGATCTGGATGACGGTTGACGATATGATTAGGACATGGCGTCCTGATTTAAAAATGTCTCAAGTAGACAGGAGACAAGCCTGAAGTAGGCTCCGACTGTATGGTTTGACGACTGACCCAGACGTGAGAGCAGCTCGACGAAGCACGGAGGTACCAAGGAGGGAAGGGGGTGGGGAAAAAAACAAAGGAACATAAATATGAAATACCAACTTTAGAAATAAAACTAAAAGTAATTTTCAAGGAGTTGATAGTAGGCGTCAATAGCGAAGCCTGGTGGAAGGGTTTGTTGTAGAAGTCCACTTGAGCATGGAGATGTTAGCTGAAGGTAGCGGCAACATCTTGTGGTTGGGTTAAGAAAGAAGTCCTCTTGAGAGTTGAGATATTGATGAACTTCAGCAGTTAGCTGCTAGATGCCGCCAGGTAGGTCATGGAAGTTATATCTGCAACAAACTCACAAAGAAAGTAAGCAAGGTGCTTAAATAAAAGAAAAAGTAAGAAATCACTGTTGGTGTTTGCGAAAAAGGAAGGAATGAATTAAAGCAAAGAGCAGCAAAAATTATCTCTACCTTACTGTGTATTTCAAAGAATACACCAACCTGGGAGGGGCAAACTCCAACAGAGAACATGAAACACAGTATTAAAGATTTAATGTTAGGGGGGGGGGGCAATTGAAGACAGTGGTCTTGTAATATGCCCATTTGTGGTCAAGATCTTGGCTACCCTAACTCTCCCATCCCTTCCCGGATAACACTCGGTCACTCTACCGGAGATCCAGAGCAAGGGAGGGGAAGCATCTTAAACAAGGACCAAGTCCCCAACTTTAATGTCAGGATTAGAAAGAAGCCACTTCTGTCTCCGTTGCAAGGAAGTAAAGTATTCCAATTTCCACCTTTTCCAGAAAGCATTGCGAAGAGCTTCTAGTTTACGCCAAACAATAGGCAGGTTAGAGTCTCTATAAGAGTTAGGAAGGGGAGGAGGGGAGAAAAGAGAAGTGCCTATAAGAAAGTGACCAGGTGCCAATGGAAGAGGATCATCAGGGTCAGTAGAAAGCGGTGTCAAAGGACGAGAATTAACAACACCTTCAATCAGAATAGACAGAGAGTTAAATTCCTCATAAGTTAGGGTACGATTACCTAACACCTTTTTTAGATGACTTTGGTCAGCTTGACACAGGATTCCCACCTACCACCGTGATGAGGGGCGTAAGGAGGTATAAACCACCATTTGAAACCCTTTGAGTAGGAAAAATTAGAAATCTGTTCCATGGCAGGAGAAGATGTAAGAGCTTTCTTCCACAAGGAAGCTGCGCCTTGAAAAGTGGAGGCGTTATCGGAGAACATCTCAGAGGGAACGCCACGCCTAGCAGTGAAGCGATAGACGGCTGACAAAAAGTAAGAAGTAGAGGCATTTGTTACTAGTTCCAGATGAATCGCGCCAGTAACCATGCAAACGAAAAGAGAAACATAGAGGTTTCCAAACAATTTGCGTTTAGCATCAGGGGAATTGCATTGATATTGAAAGGGACCCATATAGTCCACACCAGTTAAAGCAAAAGGACGTATAGGGGAAGAGCGGAAAGAGGGTAGATCGCTCATTAATTGAGTATTAACCTTAGGTTTCGCTTTGAAGCAAGGAATGCATTTGTGAATTACAGAGGAAACTTCATGAACTCCATTTATGATCCAGTACTTTTCCCTTAAGAAACAAAGCCAACGTGCAGGTTACGATAATGAAAGTCACGTATGATTAAGAAAGTTACGTGATGCTTAGAGGGCAAAATAACAGGATGCTCTTTGTCTTCAGAAAGTGAAGAATGCGAAAGCCTACCACCTACCCTGAGTAACCCATTGTCTTCAAGGAAGGGGGCTAAAACGCGACGACGACTAGGTTTAGGAAGATCTTTGTTAGCTGAGAGCAAAGACAATTCAGAAGAAAAGGCCTTTTGCTGAGTTAGCTGCAAAACTTTAATAGTAGCGAGATTAAATTGCTCAGGTGTGGTTTAGGGAGAAGAGGTTGGTCAACCACAAGATATTTCCATCTGAGAAGATAGGCATAAATTCGAATTAATTTATGAAAGGACGAATAGTGGGACAACAAGGGGTGTGAAACATTGGAAATAAGACACGAAGCCGTGGATTTGAATACTTTAGTGTCAGGCAAGTTGGAGTTTGTAATCGGAGATTTAGAAGGCCAACAAGAAGAGTCTTCGATTAACCACGAGGGCCCATGCCAGTACAACTGAGATGCTGCCAATTGAGAGGGTAAACAACCACGTGAAATGATTTCAGCGGGGTTATCAGCTCTGGGCACATGTTTCCATTGACATCCAGAGGAAAGAGTTTGAATTCTAGAAACTCTGTTAGCCACAAAGGTTTGCCAGTGAATGGGGTTCTTCGCGATCCAAGAAAGAGTAATCATGGAATCGCTCCACAAATAGGTTTGCGTAAATTCGACCTTTAAGACTTTGTGCAATTTTTTGGCAAGTTCTGCGGCCATGAGTGCAGCACACAATTCAAGGCTTGGCAAAGTAATAGTTTTAAGAAGACCGACTTTGGACTTAGCGCAAATAAGGTAGGACAATGAAGATTCATTTAGCGAATTGCAATAAACCAAATATGCACAACAACCGTAAGCTTTCTCGGAGCTCTCTGCAAACACATGAAGGAAGAAAGATGTGTTAGGATGAGCGTTAATTAAATTCCTAGGAATTTCAATGAGCGAAAGATCAAGCAAACTTTAACGAAAAGAAAGCCATCTACTAAGAAAGGAAAAGGGAACGGTTTCGGCCCATTCACATTTGAGAGACCATAGCTCATGCATGTAAAGCTTGGCTATAACAATAACCGGAGCAAGAAATTGAAGCGGATCAAAAAAAATTGCAATTACAGAGAGAATTTGTCTTTTTGTGTTAGGGAGCTCTTCGGAAAGCGAGACTTTGTAGATGAGAGTATCAGTGCGAGTGCACCAATGAACTCCAAGCAAACTTTTACGAAAAGAAAGCCACCTACTAAGAAAGGAAAAAGGAACGGTTTCGGCCCATTCACTTCTCCGCAGATTTTGACGGAAGAGGTGTCTACATCTTCTATGGGAAACTGGGCAAGAAACTCATGGGAGTTGGAATTCCACTTTTGAAGTGGGAATCCTCCATTCTTTAACAATGCCTGAAGTTCTAGTGACACGAAAGAAGCTTCCTCAAGCGTCGGGAAGGACTGGAGATAATCGTCTACATAAAAAGAGGTAGTTAGTGCTTCAGAAGTTTTAGAATCAAATAAATGACCATCTTGAGAGGCTAACAGATGTAGGGATCAGATAGCAAGGAAAGCGGAAGGTTTTAAGCCATAAGTGACCGTCTTTAAACGAAATATTTTAATGGGCTTGCTGATTTCGTCACACCACAAGATTCTTTGGAGATCTTGTTGTCCGGGCTGAATTGAAACCTGACGGTACATCTGTTTGATGTCCGCTATAACAGCTATAGGAAATAATCGAAAATTTAAGAGTATAACAGATAAATCTGATTGAATAGCGGGACCTGAATAAAGAGTGTCGTTGAGACTGTTGCCATTGACGTCAGGTGATGAACCATTGGAAACGACTCGGATTTTATCCTTTACAAGAGGGTTTTTCCACACTGGATGATGATTTAAGAAAACCGTTTCAATTGGTGGGTGCAATTCGTCATCAGATTTGCTGACAACTTCCATATGATCTAAGCTTTCATACTCATCCATGAAATCAGTGTACTGTTGTTTAACGAGAGGTTCTTTCTTGAATTTGCTCTCGATAGCAAAGAGAGCTTTTCGAGCTTTAGGTTGAGAATTAATAAGTTTCGAGGGATTGAGCAATCTTGGCATCTGAAGAATGAACCGGCCTTCAGGAGAACGAGTGGTAGTGTTCAAGAAAAGTTGCTCACAGAATTCGTTTTCTGAAGAGGTTACGTTAGGAGAATCAACGCTTTCCAGCCTCCAGAACTGTTCCAAATCAGTATTAGCGAAATAACATTGCGATACGGGTTGGGGAGAATAATGAGGAAGTTGACCAGTAACGATCCATCCAAAATTAGTGTCTCTGGCAACCACGTTTGAAGATAACTTACGAACCTGTTTACGAAGGCAATTCCAGTAAACATTGGCACTAAAGGGTATGCCAATGGGGCCTTGTACATTGAACAGAGGATCGGCTAACCTTAAATGAGAATATCGACGGAGTGACTAGGAGTATCCTCTCCGATACTGTTGAGGATGAGGCAATTAAATTTTATAAAGTTATTTCTGTGACAAGTGTCTCTTATGGTTAGTTTAGAAAACTGTAAAGCTTGTGATTTAAGGCTGTTGATGCCTGATACATTAATAGAAGTAGGGTTTACAGGTAGGCCTAGTGTTTTGATTAATGAATTAGAAACGAAATCATGGGTTGCCGCCGAATCAAGAAGACCGCGTGCACGGACCCAGTTGGCAAAATTATCCTGAACTTCGATTTGGACAGTGGACAATAGTACTTGGGCACTACGTATGGACTTGGCATTTTGAATGTAAGATGAAACATTAGAACTGCTAGCATTGTCACTTTTCTGAGAAGTAGATGCGGCTGGTGACCTTGCTTGATCATGACGATGTAGTAAAGTGTGATGAGCTCTTTCACAATGAAAACAATGTCTGGTGGACATGCAATTTGAAGCAGAATGCTTAGGTGAAAGGCAGTTGAAGCAATGTTTATTCTGGGAAACTAATTTTCTTCTGTCGTCTACTGACAGTTCTTCACAAGATTTACATAGATATAAGGCGTGGGAATCTTTGCAAAGTATGCACGTTAATGGTTCATTTAAACTCTTAGGGGGTTCGCTTTGAGTGTTTAAAGCGAGAGAACTAGCAATACGGCGTTCACTAGACCTATTTGGGTAACCAGTGGCGTTTGACTTGAGTTTAGAAGAGCTAGACTCAGGTTATTGGGTACTAGACGCTACGTGTTCATTTTTGGATTTAAAGGACAGTAATTCAAATTTAGAACTAGGAGAAGAGAGTTCACTTTGATTAGCTAGGGCAGTTAAGAGTTGGCATCTAGCAATTATGAAAGTGACTAAATGCTCGTAAGAGTAATCGTCATCTTTGGAAAGTTCCATTTCCCAAGCTTTGAGGGTAGCAAAATCGACTATAGAAACCACTAAGTGTATTAGGAATGTTTCCCAGTGGTCAGTGGGTTGATCTAATTGGGACAAAGCTTTTAGGTGAAATTGTGTCGTATCAATAAGAGCACGCAAACTAGTAACGTCATTGTGCTGTGACGCAGGTAAATTGAATAGAGCCTTCATATGACGTTGAATACGTAACCGTAAATTACCCTAACTTTCTTTCAACAGGTTAAAGGCAATGGGGTAGTTTTCAGCACTTAATGGGAGTGCTTCAACCAACTGCAGGGCTTGACCGCGGAGAATAGGTCGCAAATAATGAAACTTGTAGATGACTTGAATGTCTTCATTGTCATGAACAAGAGAGCAAAATAGTTCATAGAAAGAATCCCAAGTAGATTCGTCTCCAGAGAAGTGGGGTAAATTAATCTTAGGTAGAATTGGTTTGGGCTTGTGAGTGCCCTCACGAGAAGAGCTTTGTTGTTCGTGAAGGGAACCCAGAACAGAACCGTCGTTTTTCTGTTCGTCTTCGAGTTGGCGTATTATTCTAAAGGCAGAGCCTATGCCTTCGTAGTATTGGTTTTCTACTTCTACTCGATCATCGGTGTGATTGAGCATGCAAGTTTCGATTTCAGTTTGAATGTAGCAATAATTCTCATAAGAACGTTCATAATATTTACGCGACGTTTTAACAAATCTAATTGAACTTCTGAAGGATCTAGTTCCTTGATGTATTTTCTAAATCTGGTAATTTGCCCTTTATAAGAAGCTCGTTTGGAAGTAAGTTTTTTATCCTTACCATCCTTATCTTTGTCTGTGGAAGTCATGGTGAAATAGGTAAATTGGAGTATAACTTACGAAACTGTGGAACCTTGGAAATGCTGTCAGACTGGCAGCAGCAAACAAGTTGAAAGGGAGAAATGCACCAAAGGAGACAGAAGCAACCCCTTTCCACCTCACCAGCTTTGCACTGCGCACTTATAGCGGAAAAAATCAAAGTAAATATTAATAATTTGCAAAATATTGACAAATGGACTCTCCCGGGTTTCTGGGACCAAAGCTTGGGTAGGTTTTTGCTAAGAATTAACCTTACCCACAAGGGAAGATGAAGAGAGAAGTAAAGGGAAGTGGGTTTCGGACTAGGGAACAAGTGTGGATAATAGGACGAGAGTCCAACATCATGAAAAGACAAGGTTCAGAGACGAGTATCACCGCAAAGCTCGTGAAATACCTAAAGTAGGTATGGGCCTGGCCGTAGCTAACGGGAAATGCGGCTGGAGCTTGGGCAATTTGCCGGCGAGCTTGGATAGTACATTCCCTTCCAAGCCAAGATTCGACTACTATGTGGAAGGGTGGTGGTCTGGCAAAGAAAGAAATGATGAATTTACTATGTATCCTTTCAAAGAAGTTGGTTTTTAAACATATATTTTGAAGAATGCAAATAATTTGAATTAGCCGTGATGTTTTAGTTTTTGAAATTGTAGAATTTCTAAGGAGCGACCGAATGTCTCCAGGAAGAGTAGCAATGAAGCAATTATACCCTTGGAAATAATTTTGGTAAGAGCACCAATAGTTGCATTTAAGAATGGCTAAGCTTTTACCCAGCATGCGCCGACAAAAGTTTAGACAATGAGAAAAACTTAAATTTGGAAAACCAACCAGAAGTTGTAGAGAAAAACTCAACAAGCAGGAAGCTGGCAGAGCGAGCTATACTTGCCTTACTGGCCAGTTAGAATTAGCTATAAAAGCTAAGAGAGGCTTTAATATGTTTGTGACTAAGAGTTCTTGCTCAAATGCAACAAGTAGTGGAACCGTTATTAATTTGATTTGTGGGTTTCTTAAATGTAAGCCTATAGGAAGAGTTAGGGAAGACAGGGTCCTACCTAGTCGTGAATCTAGGGAAAAGAATAACGAAAAAATTAATAAAGATTTTTTAATAATTAATTAAACTTGGAAGAATTAACAACATTTAGATCACGATTGTGATTTATAAAAGTTTACAACATGTGAAAATCTGAAACCTAACGATAGCAGGTTTATAATTAATAAACAACGTTAAATTGGGTACAAGTTAAAAATTTGTGGTAAGCACTAAAAATATGAATAAGGTTTTAAAAGTTGTGCTTAAATTAGACAGTCTTAACGTTTGTAACAACAATTACAAAGTAATTCTAGCTTTGCAGAATTAGTGAGATACAATGTGAGTGCTTTAAGAATTTCCGTGTGGGAATCATAAAAGTATGAACAAATATCAAAAAAAAGAGAGAAATTAAGTAGAAGTTTCTATAACTTCTTATATTGACGCAGAAATTACTAGTATAGTTTATACAAATAGGGCAGGTCACTTATTGTGAAACGAGAAAAATTAAGAAGAAGTTTCTAGAACTTCTATGTTTAAACAGGATCACGAGGAAAAATAGGGCAAGTTACCTTTTCGTGAAACCTGGATCAACAAGATTAATGAAAAGTTAGGCATTTAGAATATAAACAATTCTTGCACTAGCATGAAAAGAACATAGATTAATATGCAGTTTTTAACTGCTGATATTAAAAAGCAGAGTGAATAAGTTATAAATGGAGAAAAGTTGGGAGGGCGCCTATGGTTTGGCGAGGCCTCATTGAAAAATACATAAATTTAAAGATTAACCAAATTTGTTAGTAAAGAGTGGTGAGGAAGAGGAAATAGGAACTTCGTTGAGAAAGTTCTTGGCCTTATTTATTTATTTTGGACGAGCGCGCCGCGGATGAGAAGTTGAACGAGCACTGTTTCACTGTAGTCTATAGACGTGGTTGAAAAGTTCGCTATTGTAGCACAGAAAGTTTATAGAAAGGAAAGTTATTACGGTGGTGTAAAATAACTAGTTGCATTTTGGTTTGAGAGAGTCTATTGCGTTGAAATGTTTGTAGGTTATAGTTGAAAGCAGTGGACGAATGCCCACGAAGGAAGATAAATTAGGTGTTGATTAACTGTTCATAAAGAAAATTCCTTGGTTAGAAAAAGTATTTCCATATGTGAGTGGAAAATACTAGCAGGTTGAGCTAGTGGATGAATTGTTTGGCATGGAAAACTCCAGAACAATCATAACTGTTGAATTGAGCAAAAAAAAAGTCCAGCGCTGGAACGAGCTAAGTTTTCTACAGTCAATGGGTAATTTAACGGTGTCCCACGTTGTGAGAAAATATCTCAGTTAGTATGCATAAGAAATGCTGCCTCATTTTAAGATTAGCTTAGATAGACAAAGCCCAACATCGAAAATCCCGCGAAGATGGTTATTGCCCCACATTTCGCAATTTCACACTGTCTGTAAAATGATGGTTAAAAAGCATGTAGCTATTTAAAAGCAATTAAAATGAGTTGAAGAACGTTGAAGTAGTACTTAGCTCATTTCTGATGAACGGCGATTCTCTTGGTGACCGTTAGTTAAGATCTGGACATGGCGTCCGATTTAAAAGTTTGTCTCTCGAAGAGAGGAGACGAGCTCTAGGTAAGCTCCGACTAGAAGTCTTGACGACTGAAGCACAAGTGAGGCCATCTCAACGAAGCACGGAGGGACCAGGGGAGGAAAAAGAGTGGGGGTATTAGACAAAGGAATATACATAAGAATGAAATACTTTACAAAAATTAAGTATCTTGATGAAATGGTCTTCAAAGAGTTGATAGCGGGCGTCACTAGCGAAGCCTGGTGGATGGAAAAGTAGACGAAGTCCTCTTGATCACAGAGATGATAGCTGGCGATAGCGACGAGATCTGGTGGCCAGATTGGAAAGGAAGTCCTCTTGTACATGGAAAAATTCAGGAACTTCAGAGATTCGCTGCTAGATGACGCTAGGTGGGTCATGGAAGATATATATCTAGAACAGACTCACAGGTAATATAAGCAAATTGCATAAACAAAGAAAAACCAGGAGATCACTATTGGTGTTTGCGTAAAAGGAAGGACTGAAATAAAGCAATGAGCAGTAAAAGCTAACTCTGTCTTACCGTGTATTCCAAGGAATTCACCACGGGAGACTAACATCTCACCTCTCCCGTGCAGACAATTCTACAACTAAATCTACAAGTCATTTCACCAGCCAAAAATGACAATGTATATCAGAACTACGGCGAAGAAGATAGAAGAATTTTCCAGAACGAGGGCGTCAGGGTAGTCCCGATGCCATTCGAGAGAGAAAGGGTTATCCCATCTCGCACAAGAAGAATCCCCGGCGGAGAGAACGGCAACACGATGATGACGGAGTTCGAATCCCGGGCTTGACCGCACGGGAACTTCTGTACGGGACTGGAGCAGACCAAACCACATCATGCAGTCTAGCGCTATTGGAAACAGTCCGTTTCTAAGGAACAGCAAAGGAAGCCCACTTCTAGACATCTTTAACGCAACACAAGGTAGTCACTGGACCAACGATATACTCATCTCACTTGTAGTTTTGTAGACATTTTAAGAATATCCGAAAAACTATTTATTGTTGTTATTTTCCTACATTTTTATGATAGTATTGTAATTTTCGACGTTAAATTTTCATAAATATATCATGCGGATATGTATTCACGTTTTGCGTCGATTTTGAATATATTGGAATTTTTACTTAGAATTTTTTGAATTTTGCGACTTTCGAAATTTGAATGGAGAGATTTTACAGTTTAGTTCAGGATATATTTATGGCAAAGTTTAAATGCGTTCAGATCACATTTTGTGTATTTTTGAATTGTAAAATATCGTTTTTGTCAACGATAATAATGACGGAAATTTATTCCAAGAATGTTGTATTGAGTTATTTTTTTATGTATGCGATTCTTAAAGATCTTATGTGGAGATCCATGTAAAGTCACAATCTGATAACTTATTAGACAGATTTAATGATAAATATTTGATGACTGACATTTATGAAGTATTGAAGTTTTGTAAAAATATTTTAAAGAAAGAATATGTCAAGGAATACAATGTTAAGCTAACAAATACGAAGTATAGCGTAATTTGAAATAATAAGAATGTGAAGAAAGTGTTTAAAGAAATATTGCAGCTAATGGAAAGCTTTTATAGAAATGTGAATGATGAACAGAAATAAGATTGTTATTTGAAGACTAGTATTTTATCGTATTATCTGTTAAATTAATTCATTGATAGAACCAGTATTTTTATTATTAAATATTTTTATTAAGATTGTTGCAATTATGGAAGGAATTTGCTAATGAGAAGTGAGTCAAGAAGTATTATGTTTTTGAAAGGAACTGAGAAGCATCTCGGAGAGTGAGATTTATTATTCCCGTAGTCGACGGAGGCATTTATTGTAAGACAATGAGCAATTGTGAAGCCATTAGTCAATTGTTTAAGAAATGTCTGTAGTGACAGATTTGCATGAGGTTGAAATAGGATGTTTACCAAGATGCAGTATTATTGATGTTTATTATTATTGGTAGTTATTGCCATAGTCTCGTCAAGTTGAAACTCCTTGAAATTCACAGGACAGTGGATCCTATATGAAGTTAAATCTGAAAGCAATTATCGGGTTTAATGGATCTTTGTTGAAACTGAGAGTAAACTGAGATCTATTAAATGGTTCTGAAGTAGATATTGAATTTACGGTAATTATTCAACGCAGTGAAAGAATGTATGTTTTTTATTAATTATTTTTATTATTGACAGACAAGTTTTAGGAGGTCTTTAAACTATGTTTCTACTTAATTGTATGGATTATAGAATCCCTGATTTTCACAGTAACACGAATGAGACATAGTAAGGTGAATGATTTATTTCTAAAGTCAGTATAAAAACGGAGAGTTATATATATTTCTTTTTATTGAGTAGTTGTTGAACTAGGACGTCACTAATTTATGTTGTACATAATGTTGTATTAGGAATTTAAAGATAGGTTTATAATTATATTTACGCGCATTATTATTTTTAATTTATGATTAATATTTAAATAGAGTGTTTTATTACTTCCAAGAGAAGAATTTTTAAATGATAGGACGCGAGAGATAATTGTATAGAGTAATGAATAGTGTTTGTAATGACGGAGATATACGTCAGGGGTAAATTCATTTAAATTTTTGGAATATTTAAATTTTAGCTTAATAACATTTTTCTTGTTATTGAACTCCCGTTACCTAGGGAACAGCAGTTGTTCGCTGCTATTCAAGTCAAGTTTTGTTTAAGATTATTAAATCGAGTCGGATAATGTTTTTAAATGGTTTCCAGAGGAAACGTATAAGTGTTTGTTGTTTATAAAGCAATGACATTTGGTCATACATTTTTATTCAACGTTATTAAGGCACAGATTCATTGCCAGAGTTAGGAGACGTGTATTGTTTAGACAATAAATACGCCAGGAACGTTGTTACGTTTCCCTGATTTGTTTTATAGGAAATTGGCATTATCTTTGTAGTTAAATGGTAGAGGAATGTGTTGTAGGGAGGAAGTTCCCGAGGGACCAAATCCGCATTCTTACGCACGAGATTTTCATAGATTCTCATTGTTCCTGAGTAGATAGAGAACCCTACTGTTCTGTAGTTAGTTACTATAGCACATTCCGCTTAGAAAAATCTGTCCCTTATTCTGAGTGTTTTCGCCAAGTAGCACCATGCTGTTTTTAGCCGGGACTCCAAGATGCTACAATCCACTATGATTTACATCCTGGATCATCCAGATATAAGGGTGCAGTGCCATCCCGGCATTTGCCTGGGAACAGTGTATAAAATCCAGGGTAAAATCCGCATTCAGGATGGCCACTGTCAATCCCATGATTTGAACCACCAACCTCTGGACATTCTGGAGCTACTCATCACAGTCGAGGTGCGCGATTCACGTGCATGGCTACGCCGCAGAGTAAAGATGTTGTAGCTCGACCTTACATGTACATATCTACATATACATTTGCATGAGAAATACTTGTATTGCCTTGTATGTAAGGAGACGATGCTCGGGCAGCGCGCTTGTCTCTCACCAAGAGACCTCAGGTTTTATTCCTGGCTCAGTCAGGGATATTAGAAACTGACGTTAGGGCTGGATCGGGGTGCAGTCAGCCTCATGAGGACAATTAAGTAGCTGCCTGCCAGTCCGGTCAGGAAAAACAAGATTAACGGCTGAGAGGAACCGACACGCTGACCACGCGTCACCCCAAAATGACTGGGCAGAGGTCACTTGGTAAAGCAATGCCCTTCATGGGCTGCGGTGCAACGGGGTTTTGTTTTAGGTAGAAAGACGGTATTGAAATTATACAGTTTCGTCTGGTATCTACAAAATCCAGCAATAAAATATCTCCTGGCCTAAAGTATCCAACGAAACCCATTATTAAGATCTGATAAAGATGCCGCTATCTTGGCGCATGCGTTCTTCAAACT
The DNA here is from genome assembly GCA_946902985.2 of Meconema thalassinum. Classification (NCBI taxonomy): domain Eukaryota; kingdom Metazoa; phylum Arthropoda; class Insecta; order Orthoptera; family Tettigoniidae; genus Meconema; species Meconema thalassinum. The sequence continues at coordinate 1,096,414,665 of OX336389.2, read as the reverse complement.
ATACTTTGTGATGCCATCTTTCTTAAGCGTATTTCTTATGCATTGGAATTAGGTCATCATTAATTTATTGATTTGTTATTTATCGCTAGGTATTTTATTGAGTTATTAATTATTGTGTTATATCAAAATTATTTCATGTTTATTCATCTATTCTGTTAAGGGAGGGGCCTTAACATATTCACAGCATCGCCATTATCATCAGTGTGCTATAGAATTAATGTTAATAACTGAATGTACATATTAGAGAGGCTTATGGACGATTTGATAGCTAAATTGTAATAAAACATTAGGACGGGTATGATATTATTGCCCTCGCGATGTGGTATCCTCATCTTGACGTGATGTGGGGGCTTGAGAGTTCAAATGATCCTACGAGCTATGCCGGAGGGAGCGTAAGCTCCTGGTAGGGCCACCCATGCCGGACAGGTCAAAGGTGATGAGCCTGACTAAGAGGGTTACCCTGGTCGTCCAGGTCGGGGGTTGGGCGTAGGGTTAACAACCCTACCCTGTAAAAAAATTCAATGTTACGGATACCTTACAAGTGCCTCGGAATGCTGATCACCCGATGATGAACCGGCAAAGGAAACGGTTAATGAGAAGGAAAGCGGATATTACCTTAGGAGTCTGGGAATCAGGAACTGGAGAAGGAAGGCGGAAGATAGAATGAATGGAGGCCAAGGTTCTTCAGGGACTGTAGCGCCGACCAGTAAGTAAGTAAGATATTATTGGCTGCAACAAGGAGGAAGTACTGCCACATGAGATTTATTATGGTACACACGGCGAGCCGAGGTAGCGACATACAAAGTGTATAAAGTCTCGGGGACTTGTGCATACACTTCACTCATCAGGTATCATTCTGAATTGTCAGATGTCGATCAGGCGGATTTTCAGTCAGTGGAGCACGTGAGTCCGTGCTTCACAAATTTAGCATTCTGTTTTCCCTTGATCACAGTATTGGTACAAGTAAGCACATTGTATAATACAATATTCTGTATTCTGCCATGTCTTATAGAGGTAGTTTTAACTATATCCCAAATAGCTCGTTAATCAGGTGTTAGCTAGTGTTTTCAAGGTCGCCTAAACATGGTGACAATTTAAGACCTCGCGAGAAGCAACAATAATTAGGTTATCGTCGACCACGGAAACAGATTGAACTTTCGAACGACCCTCGCCCAGGAGTGATATAAGGAAGGTATGCCTTCATTCCACTAATCAGTTACATAATATCAAGCCAGAAATATCCAGACTACAAGGTAAACATGCCAATATCGAAGCCCAGCTGTAGGGAAGCAAGTTATATCTTGTTGACTCAAAGTCTCTTCTAAACTGTAGATATTTGCAGAATATAAATTGAAAAAAGTGACGGTCAGTCTGAAAGACTTGACTTTGTATCATTTTAAATGCTACAAATGCTGAAAAATGCTAAAAAGGCTGGAGGCTTCTCGCTTCGCTCGTAGCCAAAGACTCTTGACATGTTAGAAAATTATCTGCATAATACTTATCTGGTTTTATAATACTTTACCTTGTTTCAAATTACTCGCGAACGGCAAGTGCAAACCAAGGGCAAAGCAAGGTCAAGCGCGGGGGATGCCGTCACGCTCACCAGAGCGCGTGGGGACGTGCCCCTTCCATACAGTCTAAAAACACTTCTAGTGGGTGATGTATTGAAGATAGAGATATGCTCTCGCGGACTTTTTTGTAGAACTTTTCATGCTGACCAATTCTTACGCTCATAGTATATTGATATTTTTAACGGTTTGCCCAGCGTAAGCTTAAGAAGCGCACAGACGCCAAGTTTGTTTTCGACTTATTCACTGAAATCGTTACTGCTTGGCTTCCTTTGATCATACATAAATTACTTTCTACAGAATCTTTCCTCTAGATACCCTTTACAGAATGGTGAAAACCGCATCAAAATCCATCCAGTGGTTCTCGGGATTACCCGTGACATCCAAGAATCAGGGATTTTTGTCTTATACAGTACTAACGAAGTAGAGATTGTCGGGGAACACATGCACCAAGCGGTACTATGACGTCACACAGCTCAGTGCATCTGGGTACATTTCGTCCCGTCACCGTAACGTAACGCCAGACCCCAGCGTAACGAAAAAGTCGACCAGATCATTTAAAATGATAAAATCACTATTCATGGCCTATTATTGTAGTACAGTAATTTGTTTCCATTTTGTCTCAACGTCTAGAAACCCAAGGAGTTCTCATGAACAAGCTTTATTGTTCTACGCCCAATATGAGAGCTGTGCGTTCATGTTAGGGGTATGCTGTGGCACAACTAAAATAATTATTAATGTTATAGTATCCGGCGCCCATAACCTGGTAGAAAGTATTTGAAACGTATTTCGTCTGTATTGTAGGCCATTGTATGTATCGTATTGACTCAATTGATGGGACATATAAGATTTTTGATGAAAGGAGGTCAGGGGTCCATCACCACGACCGCAGTGGGGAGTTGCAGCCAGTCCAAATATTGTATTTTCGAATCACAGACCTGTGTTTACACTATTTATCTAATCTCTTTCTTTCATAAGCAGTGCCATTCGAAGCAAAGCAATAGAATGAGTCGATACAGTGTAGTGTTCCCAAACATGGGGAAAACAGAATAGAAGTGAATCTCACTCATCCATGGGCTTAGGGAGTATTTGAAAGGAAAGAAGGAAGCTTGTAGTTTTACGTGACCGTTAATCTTGTGACGATGAGCCATGGGACCTCGTTTTATTTCGTGGAATCCGAACCAGTGGACATGGCATTTCATTTCGAAAATCTCACCTGCATTGACCGAGATTCGAACATGCTCCCCCTTCGTGAGACGCGATTAGCTTGACCTCTGCGCCACCACGCTCCGGGAATATTTGAACTAGACAATTCAGTTTAATTTAATAACATTGCCATCCTGTTGTATTTAGAGCATGTCAGGAAATACGATACTAATATTTGAGTATCCCAGCTTCAAAATCAGCTACGAATGTGATTCACTTTGACCCCTGTGCTAATTTACAATACGAATCGCAACCGTACGCACAAAGAATTTTCCCTACGGCATAGCCTTAGGCGTTAAATTACGCACCATTACGGCGATGGGTTGCTGTAGCCAGTCTGGAGATCAGTAGTGCGATCCCGGCGCTGAGAAATGGTTCCTTTAGGGTTTTCCCACATTCGCTTCAGGCAAATGTTGGCATCATATCATATTTTAAGCCCAAGAGGACATACCCCCACAACCCTTACCCTAACAATTAGAGTTTCACACACAACTACAGTCACCACAGAAACAACGGACATCAGCCCAATTCATTACACACCCAAGTACACGACGCTGATGACCGTGATGTCTTCGCTCCAAAACTTAATAAGCAAGAACAACATATCATAAATGCATCTGAAAAATCCGCTATGTTACATTGTTTCATTTCTATTCATTCCTCTAACGCTAGCCGCAACCCCCACCCTAGGTAGATATACAATCCTAGCGAACGGGTTATTTTCCCCTGTACCAGAACATACGAAAACGAACTTTACGAGACTGTTATGTAGTGCTATACATCCACATATTGTTTGTCGCGTGACTGGTATTGAGGTAAAGTATGGAAAAGAGTATCATTGCCACATAGTGGATTTTGCAGGTGCCGCGTCGATATGAATTTAGTGGATGTTTCCATTGAGCTAATTTACGATGATTAGGGCAATTAATAAATAATAATTTCAGTGGCATTGCACTCATGTTTTATATTAAAAATTTTATTTTGTAAATACTCATCCTATAGCCTATGTCATGCCTGTACCGCATTTAAGCATCTAAATAATGCAAAATGTTCCCATCAGTAGCACACTTCAAATGAATTAGTTCACAGATCACTCCTCATAAATCAACAAATATCTATGTATAGACACATCCAACAATCAATTCTCTCTGATCTATAACAACTCATTAACTTCAGAAAGTAAACAGCTATGCTTAATCGTCTAGTGAAATTAATATAGTAATTGTGTCTGTTTCTGGAATAAACATTCTAAAGCATTTCTTTCCTTCAGATCCATAGCCCAAAATAATACGTATTATTGGACGGTGCAACATTTTACATATGAAAATGTAATGAACTCTGCTACAAGAGGCAACAACAGCAGTATATGTACACAGGATGTAAAGAATAAACTGAAAATGGCGAGGGACGATATTGGTCTGTTCAGCAAACAAGAATAACAATCGAAGGTAGTAATTCATACGACGGAAACTCATGATATTTTTACTGAGTTGGTGAGAGTATTGTATGTAAATATTATCTGTAATTGAAATGCAGTAGAAATAACGTTAACCCAAGGAACCTCCGTCTAGCAACTTGAAGTGACATAGTCAAGTTCTTGCTGTGTGATACATGAGTAGTCCCTGAGCTACTTGCACTGCAAGAAGACACTAAAATTGTTTTTTTAGGAGACTTCCTCTTCTATTTCATCTGATCCCCTCACTCGCTTTAGGAAACGAGGTATTCAAAGCAACATTGCATTGCTCGTCAACTGTACTCTGCCACAAGACACATCGGATAAGTGTTGGGACCAAATGGCTCACCAACCGCGCTAAGCAGAGTGAACATCGGGGAATTACAATGATAATAATAATAATAATAATAGTATTGATACTTGTAATAACACCAACCGCGCTAGCTACGCACGTCGAGGCATAAGGCCATAGGGAAATATTAACTTTGGACTCAGAAAACGAGTGGATTTTGCACCGTCGACCGTCTCTGTAATGGTTCTCCGTGGATTGCTATTTTTGATTCCAGGCTATTGCTGAGAAGGTACCATCTAACCAGCAATGCCTGATTCCTTAAATATCCTTAGACAGTTTCATCAATCATATCTGCTTTGATATAGTTGGCATCAGGAAGGCTTCGATATTGGCATGTTAACCTTGTGTTTTGGAGATTTACTGGTGTGATATGATATAACTGATCAGTGGAATTTTGACGTACCTTCCTAATGTCACTGCTGGGCGAGGGCCCTTCCAAAGTTCAATCTCCTTCCGTGGTCGACAATAACCTAATTATTGTTGCTTATCGCGAGGTCTTAAATTGTCACCATGTTTAGGCAAATTTGAAAACACTGGCTAACACCTGATTTGCGAGCTATTTGGGATCTCGTAAAAACTGCGGCTATAAGACACAGCAGAATACAGAATTTTGTATTGTACAATGTGTATACTTGCATCAATACTGTGATCAAGAGAAAACAAAATGTTAAGTTTGTGAAGTACGGACTCACGTGCCCCACTGACTGAAAATCAGCCTGATTGACATCTGACAATTCAGAATGATACCTGATGAGTGAAGTGTCTGCACAAGTCCCAAAGGCTTTATACAGTTTGTATTGTCCCCTTGTAGAAGCGTACATGAGACAAATATTCGGGGGTGTTCAGTCCATGTCGTAAGGTTGGGTACTTTTGTACTTTGCTTCCATAAAACACCAGGTAACATAGGGAGAATATAACTACCAAGAAAGATGACCCAAAATTTAACAAATAAACAACTTTAATACACCGAAAAATAGACACCATAACAACCAAATAACCCAACTGACACCCTTATTTCATCACCAAAATAATCAATCACAAAAAAACAGTTAATAATGAATGAAATTACAGCTGCAAATGCTGTTCAAACAAAATAAAATACATGGACCTAGTCCTTACTCCACTCATTCTTGTGTCATTGCGTGCGACGTTTTATGACAAAACATAGCCTAGTATGAGTACGCTGGACATATGATATGCCTCCATAGAACCAAGTCGCAGGCTGCATATCCATGAGCGATTTCACCAGACCTTGCTATCGGGTTCCACACTAAATGGCAAACAAGTAAATAAGAATTAACCTGCTACGCTACCCTTAACTATATTACAAATTCTTCCGTGCGAAGTATTACATAAGTGCTAAATGCACACAAAACAAATTGCCTAAAAATCTCGGTCTTACATACACACCTCGTGAACCCTCAATTGTGGTCATCAGCAGCTAACACTTGGGAAAACCGCCTGTTTCTCGAACACAACAAAGTTACAACTAGCACATAAAATATGCATCAAAATAACAACAAAATTAATGAGACAGTAGCCAAACAAAGAAACAAAATAAAAACCAACAATTTTCTGATCTGAGTTTTTGATATGAAGAACTGCCAAAGTTAATTCATCTAAGTAGCTTCCGATTATACAGGCTTCAATACTGATCGTTATCTTATATGAGCACATCGAACACGGCACTAATTGCCTCAGTTATCTTTATCTGTGAGCTGAGCTCGCAGTACGGACTCCAGTAGCCCTTATCAATGTGTCGAAATACCAGGCAGGTCCTGTCTCAAGCCACAGCTTTGAGAACCGAAGAAATTCAGCATACACCATCTGAAATAAAACACATAAATCGCAGATTCTTCCCCAACATTGCATCCAGCAATTTAGGACTGTAGAATAATTATCAGTAGCCACTCCCATGAGCCATTTCACCAGACCTTGGTATCGGGTTCCACACTAAATGGCTAACAAGTAAATAATAATTAACCAACTACGCTACCCTTAACTATATTACAAATACTTCCGTGTGAAGTTTTACATAAGTGCTAAATGCACACAAAACAAATTGCCTAAACATTTCGAAGACTTGCAGCCGCCAGGTAGGTGACCCTTGTCACTCCCCGTGCAGTAAATAATACCTTGCCATGGTTCAACACTTCTCCTTCATAAAAATGCATCAGATCGCAGACAATACCTGACAGAAATGTGTTGACAACAACACAGTAATAAAAATGTGCTCCAAAATTCAAAATAATTACCACAGAAGCGTACGGCCTCTTGATATATAAAAGTATGCAATATCGCATAACATTACAGCCTGTGTAATCCGAAAACTTCACTAATGAAGTTCATATCCCCCCCTCCAATGCTATAATTACGGTACGTTCAAAGATAACAAAAGGTTCACTTGTCATCAACTATTCAGTTCATTCACTTGTTGTATTTGCCAAAATATGCACACTGTACACGCGAGTACATTTTAACCTACTGTCCCGCACAAATCTTACATAAAATATACAACGGAATAACCACGATGAGTTCCACATTTAAAAATAGTAGCCGGTTAAAACAAAAACACACACAAGAAAAAAATACTACAAAAATACAAAACTATATACAAAGATTCCCGATAATCAAAGCTAGGCTACATAATGAAATAGATCATTTGGTACTCATACTAATGGCTTCCTTCAGAACTGATGCATCCCGTCATGACCCCTCCATGATGCTCAACAAGCAACCATCGTCATCGTAGTTGATTCCAGCATGGACTTCCTTCCTTCAGATGTGGACACCACGTTTTCCATTGTTGACGCTGCTTGAATGAAATGTGTATCAGTTTAAAATATATTCCTCACACTATTATCCCTTCTAGATTGCTATATCCATCTATGAGTCCTATTGAGCAATACAAAACCGTCGACTGGCTCTAAATTTATAGTAGGGTGCTATCTCAATAAATCTTCACACGCAAAACACATAAAATAATATACACACGAGATGAATTAGAATACATCAGCAATGATTAAGTTCAAAGTCTAAGTCTTTTACCCTCAGTTGACACGAAAATTCGCTAAGTCCATAGACATGGAACATCTTCAAAAATAACGTAGATTTTAACAGAGCAAATGTGCGTAGCTTGTGCCTTCAAAAACGAACAGTCAGAATGAACGCTGAGTGAACTCTTCACTCCATATTTATACATTATCAGCCCAAAAGTTGGGGTGGTACTAGATAAATATCAATCTTTTTACGCAGACGTCGCACAGACATGTAGCTTGTATCAAAGAACTCGCCTTGGTGCGAACCGTACTCCTATTGCGTGCGGATCTGATTTTGATCGGAGAATTAATCAAGATCGAGTTCCCTCCATAAATCCAGGTGACAGCATGCTTTCAAAAGGGCGCGAACAAGTCCGCGAGCCCTCTTCTCATTTGTGGGTACAGTTCACAACTTCGCGCTATATTTCAAGGCTCCGCCCCAGTAGGCGTAGACGACAGCATATTTTTTCTATATTTCACTGGCCTTTTTCAACTTCTTCCTCGCTTACAAAGACATTTTCAAGGTGATTCATATGTTCTTCGCGCTAAACTCGGCTCTTGACCTCCATTCTAACGGTGTTCAGGTTATTTCTGCTGTTCTGGCTGCATTCCAATACAACCCTACCTTCATTGTTCTGGCAGGATATAAGGCGCGCCTTGCTTCCCCCATGTAGAATCTTATTTCAACATAAATTTTCCAGCAGTGCCTTTAAATAATTCCAACTTACATCTCCACGATGAGCAAAATATGAACACTAATATCATGATAATTATATTAAGGGTTCATTCGTCCTTTTCTTAGGAAAAATCGAAGCGATGCATTGATTCGAATTTTACATACACTCATACTGCCCAGTACTCGTTTTCCAAAATGTATTTCCTGCCAGTGAGGTTTCCCCGTCTCTCCACTAATGAGTTTCCCAGTGCTGGCTCATGACGACACCACCTGCCGTCCGCTCGCTACGTGCCTTGCTTCCATTCATCTCCGCTCTCACTCTAAACAAGTTTGACCTCGAGTCTGTTCCTGTTTGTAAATAAACCATTACTTCCTTCTTCCAGCTGATTGCTTCACTCTCCCCGTGTCTTCTGGTGTAGTGTACTGGTGCAGTATTACATTTGCGTCTACGGTGTCTTATCTGATTTCATATGGTTCCGAACTGTGATACACCTTAAGGTTTTCAATATTAAAGACAGACATTGTCCCCGTGCTGACTTCTTGAATCCGGTATGCATTGTTGCCAAGATTCCTAACAATGCGGAACGGTCCACTATATCTCTCACTTAACTTGGCCAGTACTTTGTTTGCTGGGTCTGACATTGGGGGCCTTCTTACCAGGACTAATTCCCCAATTACTAATTCTCTGTGGAACTTCTATCCTCGCATTCGTCTCAGGCGCCTGTCTGCTTGGTTTTTCATGTTCTCCACGGACCGTCTGACTCTTACATCTGGTGCTAACATTGGATCTCTAGGACAATTGAGAACTGTGTCCCACGATCTCACTGGAAGTCGGTTGTGGTGTAGTACCAATGGTATCTGACCAGTTTATACGCGCTTGGTAGAGTTCATACTGGTTTCAACATAACCAACCCATTTATAATGTGCGTTGGGAATGAAAATACGATAGAATTTGAGAATATCCTTGAAAGTTCTTTCCGCTGGGTTCGCCCTTGGGTGCCTTATAGAAAATAGTATGTGTTTGATATCAAGATCAGCGATTCCCTTCTTAAATTCGGCGCTGGTGAAGTAGCTGCCGTGATCTGATAGTAAGAATTTAGGTTTACCTAGCACTGGTAACACCTTATTCCTTATCCTGCTTAATATTTGTTTTGAAGTTGTTTTCTGGATTGGACATAGAACAACATACTTCGAAAACACATCAACACATACAAATAGGTATTTACATCCACGTCTTCCCTTAGGAATCGGCCCGAATGTGTCCACTGCCACTAATTCACAAGGTTTTTGAGGTAATAAAGGCTTTGGAATTTGCCTCATCAGGTAATTGTTTGGTTTCGTCCGCTGACAAGCGTCGCAGGTTTTTATGACGTCACAGATCTTCGTCCTCATTTTTGGCCAAGAGAAAGTTTCCCCAATCGTTGCTTCTACCTTGTCTATACCGATATGGCCTAGGCTGTTGAGTACATGCCAGGTTAGTCCTCTTTCCAGTGTAGCAGGTACTAAAATCCTGTACTTGGTGTGGTCCTCTTCTACGAATTTGTGCAGCATCCCATTTATCAGGTTGTACTTGCTTTCCTTAACTCTCGCTTCTTGACGTGCAGTAAAACATTGAAGAACGGTGTTCAGTGTGGACTATGTGAGAAATGGTTTCACTTTGGCTGTATTAAGGTCAAGAAGGAGGATTGTGATGTCGGGAATTGGTTTTGTAAAGTATGTGATACGCCGGACTGTTTGAGGGTGCAAATCATAGCAAGGGATCAAATAACACAGGAACTTAGAGCAAAGCTTGGTGAAACAGAGGAAACGGTGAAGGATGTGACTGAACGGCTTTCTACTGGGATCAGTGTGGAAGAGGGCGTGCAGGAGCAAACTGAGGATGACGTTATCATAATGGGTGAATCTATGATACGATGGAGTGCGAATATCTCGAGGAAATCGGGTGCGAAAGTGCGGTGTTATCCGGGAATTAAAATTGACCAGCTTGCCCAACAAGTGGAAGAAGCAAATGTAGAGGACTGTGACAAAGTTAAAGTGTTGTTGCTCCATGTTGGGACGAACGATTTGAAGAAGAGGGCTACAGCTGATTACATCATGGTGGAGCTCTACGAACTAGGCAGAAAAGCTAAAAGCAAGTTTAGAAATGCAAAAATTATAATGAGTGGCATTGTTCGGCGGGGAGATGTTCCGTTAAGGCGAGTTAAGACTGTAAATGACCGCATGGACTGGGCTTGTGCACAACTGGGATTAGTGTACGTAGATGCTGACTGCTGGATTGGTGGCCGTGACTTCGCCCGAGACGGGCTGCATTTAAATCGACGGGGCGCTTTCAACCTAGGGAGCCTACATGACAGGGTCATCGGTTCGTGCCGGCCATTGTGAGGAGGAGCAGGTCCAGGGGTTGCCAGCTGACGGGAACAGAAGGAGCTACTTCGGGATATTTGCTGCGGAGGTAAGACTCTAAGATTACTGCAGGTTAATTGTCAGAGTTTAGGAAATAAATTAATTGAATTTTGGAATCTTGTACAGACGTATTCTCCTGACATTATCATTGCTACTGAATCTTGGTTATATGAGGATATAAATAGTAATGAAATAATTCAAGGGACCTACGAAATGTACAGAAGGGATCGGGGGAAGCGAGGTGGTGGGCTATGTATTTGTGTGCGCAAAAATATAGCTAGTTTCTTAAAGTGGGCTGATACGGATCATGAAATGTTATGTGTACAAATTTCGGATAAAGGGAATAAATTCACTCTTCAGGTGATAGGGGCGTATAGAGCACCGAAAGATAACTTTTCGCTTCTCGACACACTGTTGATAAAACTTGTACGGGTAATGCTATGAAAAAGAGCATAATAATTGCCGGAGATTTAAACCTCCACAAAATAGACTGGTCTGGTGAGTCAACTAGCTGTGGTCAAGCTCAGAGCGCTGCAAACAAATTCTTACGGGAGGGGGGATTTTCCCAAGTAGTTGACTTCCCAACTAGAGGCAATAATACCTTAGATGTTTATCTCGTAAGGCCTGTAGAACTGTATATTAACTGTCTGAAAGTACCAGGAATTAGTGACCATTCTGCGGTTGAATTAAATATTAGATACGGTGACATTACAAAATTAGACTCTGATGTAGCAAATAAGATCATATTCCAGTATCGCAGGGCGGATCAGGGCAAATTTCAGGGGTATTTGAATGAGCCATTTGTAGGATGGGCATCGGAAGGAAATCACATTAACATCCTGTGGACTAACTTTTTGAATATTTTAAATAGCGCTATTGATAAATTTGTTCCATTTAAATTACTGAAACAAAACCCAGATCCTGAGTATTACACACGGGAAATCAGGAGTCTTAAACGGGAAATTGGGAAATTATACAATAAAAGACATGATAGTGACACGTATATGTTGAAATTTAAGTCCTTATCAAGAGAGCTCGTCTTAAAAAAGAGGGCTGCTCATGACAATTATATGCAAGGTTTACTTGGTTCGGGAGGCGATGGGTGGAAAAAAAATTACAGTTATGTTAGGAGAAGAAAGGGAAATTCAAATAATTTGTCGATGATAATGTCCGGTGACGGTTAATTAATTACTCAGAAGCAGGCCATTGCTAATGAATTAAATGTCTTTTATGGTAGTGTGTTCAATAAATCCAATAGCTGTGTGTTGGACCTTAACGGTGAATCAGGGGCTCCACTTTTCCAAACAAACCAGTCAGCAATTGTATAGCTAATACAAAAATTACGTTACAATATATCGAAGGGTCCTGATAATATTGTTAGTGAAATACTTAAACTAGGAGGTAGGGCCATGGCACGATACTTAGAGGTGATGTTTAATGTGTCCATAAACAATGCGCAAATCCCGGATGACTGGAAAAGAGCTACGGTGGTCCCAATATTTAAGGGAGGGAGCAGACTTGAATTGGGCAACTACAGGCCGGTTAGTCTTACGTCCATCGTTTGTAAACAGATGGAACATCTCATTTGCGACTACTTGAGGGAACAGTGGGAAACATTATCATGGTTTAATGATAGGCAACATGGATTTCGGAAAGGTTACTCATACAAGAGTCAGATGCTATCACTTTTTCAAGATATTAGCGAATCGTTAGACGATGGAGTTTCAGTCGACGCCGTAGTTATAGATTTTGCGAAGGCATTTGATGTCGTGCCGCATGACATGCTACTCCATAAATTAGCTTCGACGAAGATTGATAGAAGAGTAATTTTATGGATCCAAGAATTTTTGACGGGTCGTTCCCAGAAAGTGAAAGTTGAAGGCCGATTCTCGGATGAAATTACCATAACGTCGGGTATCCCTCAGGGCAGCGTAATCGGAACTTTGTTATTTCTGGCGTTTATAAATGACTTACCAAATGGGATTCGCAGTGACTGTCGACTGTTTGCGGATGATTGTGTAATATATCGAAAGATACATGACTCACAAGACAATGCAGTACTTCAAGATGACCTGAACCTGGTCTATAAGTGGGCGATTGAAAATAAAATGAAAATAAACACAAGAAAATGTAGTCTAATAAAAATAGGGAAAGTGCGAAGGCAAGATTTTCAATATAACATTGGCTCTGAAATACTTGTAGAAGAAGATTCTTCCAAATATTTGGGCGTTCACGTAAGAAATGGTATGAAATGGAGTAGTCATATAGGATGTGTAGTTTCTAAAGCTTACAAATCCCTGCACATTGTAATGAGGGTATTAAAAGGAAGTAGTACCTCTGCTAAAGAATTAGGATATTTGTCACTTGTAAGACCTATTCTGGAATACGCCTCGGCGGTTTGGAATCCATATGAAGTAGGGCTCATAAATGAGTTGGAAATGGTACAAAGAAAGGCCGCTAGATTTGTGCTCAGTGACTTTAATCCCAGGAGCAGTGTGAGCCGTATGTTAAAGAAACTTGGTTGGGAATCACTTGAGGCTAGGAGGATGAAATCTAGACTCTGCGGTATGTACAACACGTATACAAATCAACCAGCATGGGGTGAGCTTAGCAAACGCATGGAAAAGCCTACTTATATGAGTAGGAGCGATCATCCTTTCAAAGTTAAGGGCCGACCACAGCGAACAAATTATGGTAAATATTCTTTCGTAAACCGTGCCATTGATAATTGGAACTCTCTACCTGCCGCAGTCTTCGAGCCTTTTCCCAAACATATAGGTGTGTTTAAGAAAAGACTGACTATTTGTGTAAATACTCCAGTTTAATTGTTAGTGAATTGTTATGTACAGTTATTTATTTGTTATGTATATCTAATTTGCCACCGGGGGACACACCTCCAATTGCAAATAAACGAATGAATGAATGAATGAATGATGTGCCGGTGTTCCAGGCTGCAGTTCTCTACTGAAGTATTTCATCATAATATCATCCATGGTTCCTTTTCCTGTTCCAGAGCAATATTCTTCAGTTCATCTAGGAATTCCCTGTCCTTGGTGGTCAATTCAATCTGTCGGACATCTACTGTTATCTCGTCCTCTTCTTAATGCGTCAGGTATCACGTTCATTTTACCAGGGCAGTGTTCTATTTCAGTATTCAATTGCTATATGTATAGTGACCAACGCGTGACTCTCTCACTCATCATTGCCGTTTTTGAACATAAACGTCAATGCATTGTGTTCTGTCCTCACCCCAATTCGATAACCAAATACAATCTTCCACCATCGTTGCAATGCGTGAAGTATCGCTAGCAGTTCCAATTCAGTCACTCTATAATTATTTTCATGTCTGCGCAATTTGCGGCTTACAAAGGCTGAATATGAGCGTTCCTGAGTGTTACTTGAATTCCCTTGATAAAGCATAGCTCCTTTGCCAATAAAGGAAGAATCTGCTTGAATGATAAATTTCTTCTCAAAATCTGGGTAACCCGATTTTATGCAGTTGGCCAAAAGTTCCTTGGTTGCTTGAAATGATTTCTCGCAGGTGTCGTCCCATTTCCATCTGTTAGCCTTCTTCAACACCTCTTGCATTGGAGCCACGGTCTCCGTATATCCAGGAGAGTTTTCTTTCAAGAACCCAGGCACTCCAAGAAAGGCTCTCACATGTTTCACTCGGGTGGGAGTTGGAAACCTCCTTATCGCCTCTATCTTCGCTGGATTTGGTCTAACGCCCTCTCGATCAATGATGTGCCCAAGGTATAAAATTTCATTCTTGAAGAAGTAAGATTTCTTCAAATTTATCTTGAAATTTGTGGTCCTTACATTTTCCAAAAGTTTGTCCAGGTTACACATGTGCTCGTCAATACCTTCAGATGCAAGTAGAATATCATCGATATATCTCACTGTCATGCTCTTTACCTCCTACGTTAAGTTCCTCTCCAGAGCTCTAATAAGAAACCCGCTGATTTTAGGCCAAATGGTAAAGGATTCCAAAGAAAAGTCTGGTTATCGAAGAGAAAGCCTGTCAATAGCTTAGACTTTTCCTCTAATTCAATATGGTGGAAAGGACTAGTCAGATCTACGGAAGTGTAAATGTGCTTTCTTCTGAATCCCTTTAGTACCTCACGAATTAACGGCGCTTTATCAATTCAGGTATGACCTTGAAGTTCAAATTTCGTGCGTCGAGAGACAGCCTTATCGATCCATTAGGCTTGGCCACTGCCAAAATTGCATTGAGATATGGAGTCGGTGATTTCTTTATCACGCCAGAAGCTAGTATTCCTTCAATGATATCATTTACCTGAGAGTAGTGCTTCTCTGGTATTGGATATAATTTACTCTTAAATGGGGCCCAAATATCTACCTGAGTGACATAAGTGAAGTTCAAAATCTTCCCAGGGACAGTATCGAAAACTTATTCGTGCTTGTGTAAAATACATTCAAATTTCTTCTTGTCTGCCTCCCCTAAATTTATCTCTTGAAGTCGCTCCTGCAGTAGACTTTCAAATTCAGATCCGCCCTTTTCTTCGCCCACTAATAAGGTCCATATTTCTTGCGAGTATTCCTTAACTCCAAGTTCCACGACTGTGATGTCACAAGCGTCTTCTTCCTCCTTACGCAACTCCTCTCTGGTCTCCTCGTTGATTGTCTCCAGCATCCAGGTGTCTACTTCTTGCCCAAGAGATCCCCCTGCATGTGTAATTCAACATCCTTCAATCCTTCAATCTGCCTGAAGCTTACAGTATTGTTGTGCAAGTCAATAATTGCTTGGTAATCACAAATAAAGTTGGCCCCTAATATAACGTTGTAGTTCATTCTTGCCATAACAATGCAAGTCTGTCAAAGGTATGTTCGACAATATCCAGCTCTATATATGCCTGGTGCTTGCATACGAGAGATCGCTCGGGAATTACGCCCCTTACTTTCATCTGCGCTACTGGAATTAATGGTACATGTTGCTTACGTGCCAATTCTTTCATTAAAGCTTCAGATATCAGACTAACTTGCGCCCCAGTATCTAAAAGATATTTGACTCTAATTTCACCAATCCGAGCATAGATTACCGGTAGTTTCTTAATACTATTGTTCTGTGGTTTAATTTTCTCCTCCAGACAGTCTTCCGGCCGTGCAACCCCCTCAGCTATATGTGCGATAATTATTCCATCGAGGTCATCAGTCCCATGCTGTTCCCACAGGCTGTCTCTTTTTACTGAAATTGTGATTTTTTGTCCCGAGAATCTCTCGGTATCGCCCCCTTCTCACGTCTTTCCTGTTGCCTTTCCAAGCTTTCAGCTCCTTGGTCCCCATAATTGTCCAGATTTCTGTGACGATTCATGGCACCTTCCCATCTATCTTGTTCATTGTTCCCATTAGCATGAAGTTCTTGCAAATATCTCGGGGATTCACGATGTCTATCGTCCCATTCGCTCTTTTGGTCTCTTGTGTTCCCCCTCATATGATTTCTCTCGTTACGCCACTGACGGTCGTTTCTCGAGTCACCAGTCCTATGATACGGAAATTCCTGTCTTCTATTGTTCCCAGTGTCTTGATAATTTCTCTGGTACGGCCTATGATTGTCCCGGTAATTTCTGTAGTTTCCCCTGTTATCAAATCTTCCGTGCTGCGAGTTGTTATTCTCCTGCCGCCGCGAAGTTGTTCCTGTTTTCGTTGCCTGCGTTCTTGTGTTACTGTTATTATTATTAATACCCTCGCTAACGACTTCCGCCGTATTAACTTGCTCGCTTTGTCTGTGTCCTCGAGACGGTAATTGCAAACTAGTCTCATCCAAGTGTCTTAGAATTTCTTCTGCCCCCACGGCCGTGGTTACGTTAGCCGTTACAAGGATCTGCTCTATGTTCATCGGAAGCTGTTTTCCTATGGTCATCACGAGGTCTTTTTCTGATGGCGGTTCATCTAAGTCCTTCAGCTTCAACATTTGTTGGGTGAAGAAATCAGCAAACCTTGTAGGATGTGTTGAGTGATATTTTCGCGCGTATAAATCCATTCTCAAAGATTGTTGCAATGCTGGGCTCCAATATGCCTTAAGGAACGCGTCCTTAAAGTCCTGCATAGTCCCAAAGGTATATTTAAATGATTGGTACCAGATAAGGCAGCTCCCATTCAAAAAAAAATCTACCATCCTCAGTCTTTTATTTTCTTGGACCCCCTGATCATTAAAGAAATCCTCCAGTTCGCGCAAGAATTGCTTAGGTGTAGTGCCTGTACCATCCGTGTAACGATTTGGTTTATATTCGTTCCCCCTTATGACTTGTATCATTTGTGTAGATATAGTGGTTTGTTCGGGTGTCGATGTCTGGCCCCTAAACTTTTCAAATGCTCTTGTGTTGCAAGCTGCTTCTGGGCTCTGTCCATTACTCAGCGCTCCCTCTGTCCCGTTGCTTGACCCTGAGCAATTTATGGTCTCATACCCTTCCCTGTCCTTCACGGATGTAAACAAAGTGTCTAGCTCCTGTGACTTCAGTTCTGCTTTCACTAATTTGTCGTCTTGCTCCTGCAGTTTAGTTTGGACATTCATTTCTAATGCTTGTAATCTATCGAGGTTATCTCCCAACTTCCTGATAATGGATAGGCGTTCTCCTTTACTATCTTCCCTCATTTGTTTCCAGTCCTTGCATATCTTAAACTTTAACCCTTTGAATTTAGCTTCAATTTTCTCCGCGCTTTCTTCCTGGTTTATTTCCATTCTTCCTAGCCGTTCCTCCAGTTGACTATTATTCACATCAAAGCATGCCTTTAATTCCCCTTGTTCCTTCTTTATTCCTTTTAAACGTTCCGTTGTTTTCATTTCGGCACGCTCCATCTCTTTAACTATGCCTGGCAAGTTACTGTCTACGGCTTTGATTTGTTGTAGCATACCCTGCGTATTAGCCTCTACTCGGTCAAAACGTTCCTTCAACCTCTCGTGCGCCTCCTTAACTTCTTCTGAATTGTAACTACATGCCTGTTCTATTTATCGTAGCTTTGCGTTTACGGTTTCATCGAGTTCTCCGATTTGTTTTGTCAAAACGTTCCTCCATCTTCTTTATACTACCTAATTGTTTGTCATTATGTTTGCTGACATCTACGGCTAATTGCTCCAACTGCTCTTTAGTGTTTTGTTTAATTTTATCAGATAGTTGATTAAATTGTTCCTCGTTTTTCACACTTTGAATATTAGATTGTTCAGAAATACGCTTATTAATGCCCTCGGACTGTTGCGAAATACGATTGTTTATTTCCGCGACCTGCTCTTTCTGTTGTTTCCATACGATTGTTTATTTCCTCCACTTGTATCCTACTCTGTTCTTTCAGTTCAGCTCTCATCTCCTCTAAATTTTCCAAATTTCTCGCTGTAGCGAGCTCCACAATTTGCCTAATCTCCTCCACAGATGCCATGACAACAAATAAAAAATTCACTTAAAAACTGGGGGTCATGCACATAGATACACCAGTTTACGCCACGAAAACACACAACTATACATTTAAATATTTTAATCATACTCAATGCATTTACTTTATTTTTAACCTCCCGCAATGCAATCATCCTTGAGTATCCTTTCACTTTAATTTACTGGGTGTCATCCCTTAAGATCGGTTATTAAAAGATCCCTAATTTAAATGGCTTTACGTTATCCTATAAACTTAATTATCAAGTATAAATAATCTTTCCGGGGTTATTACCCTCCTACTACATATCAGAGACTGTCATCACTAATCCTAATTTACTTAAAGTTGGACGCCCGTATTTTCACCCTATCTCAAAATCAGCAATATCAAATAAAATAATGTGTCCCGTATTTAATATTTTACTGACAAACTCCAAGATTCTACTTCATTTACTCATTATTAGGTGGAAAAACTCCACCCGAAATACAACTTAAAAACCTGAAACTGTGGTTGAACTTGTATACCAAATTTCTAACAACACGTTTCTCACACATGCCAACAAACCTAACACGAAATCGCCCCACAGTTGGCCTGCGCCATTCTTCACCTATGTCCCCTTGTAGAAGCGTACACGAGACTAATATTCGGGGGTGTTCAGTCCATGTCGTAAGGTTGGGTAATTTTGTACTTGGCTTCCATAAAACACAAGATAACATAGGGAGAATATAACTGCCAAGAAAGATGACCCAAAATTTAACAAATAAACAACTTTAATACACTGATAAATAGACACCATAACAACCAAATAACCCGAATGGCACCCTTATTTAATCACCAAAATAATCAATTACAAAAAACAGTTACTAATGAATGAAATTACAGCAGCAAATGCTGTCCAAACAAAATAAAATACATGGACCTAGTCCTTACTCCACTCATTCTTGTGTCTTTGCGTGCGACGTTTTATGACAAAACTTAGCCTAGGATGAGTACGCTGTTCATATGATATGCCTCCATAGAACCAAGTCACAGGCTGCATATCCATGAGCGATTTCACCAGACCTTGGTATCTGGTTCCACACTAAATGGCTAACAAGAAAATAATAATAAACCAGCTACGCTACCCATAACTATATTACAAATTCTTCCGTGTGAAGTATTACATAAGTGCTAAATGCACACAAAACAAAGCGCCTAAAATCTCGGTCTTACATACACATCTCGTGAACCCTCAATCGTGGTCATCAGCAGCTAACACTTGGGAAAACCGCCTGTTTCCCGAACACAACTAGTTACAAATAGCACATAAAATATGCTTCAAAATAACAACAAAATTAATGAGACAGTAGCCAATCAAAGAAACAAAATACAAACCAACAAATTCCTGAACTGAATTTTTGATATGAAGAACTGCCAAAGTTAAATCATCTAGGTAGCTTCCGATTATACAGGCTTCAATACTGATCGTTATCGTATATGAGCACATCGAACACGGCACTAATTGCCTCAGTTATCTTTATCTGTGATCTGAGCTCGCAGTACGGACTCCAGTAGCCCTTATGAATGTGTCGAAATACCAGGCAGGTCCGGTTTCAAGCCACAGCTTTGAAAACCGAAGAAATTCAGCATACACCATCTGAAATAAAACACATAAATCGCAGATTCGTCCCCAACATTGCATCCCGCAATTTAGGACGGTAGAATAATTATCAGTAGCCACTCCCATGAGCGCTCTGATTTCGAAGACTTGCAGCCGCCAGGTAGGTGATCCTTGTCACACCCCGTGCAGTAAATAATACCTTGCCATGGTTCAACACTTCTCCTTCAAAAAAAAGCATCAGATCGCAGACAATACCTCACAGAAATGTGTTCCAACAACACAGTAATAAAAATGTGCTCCAAAATTCAAAATAATTACCACAGAAGCATACGGCCTCTTGATATAAAAATATGCAATATCGCATAACATTACAGCCTGTGTAATCCGAAACCTTCACTAATAAAATTCATATTTCCCCCAATGCTATAATTACGTACAAAGTCAACCAAAGCTTCACTTGTCATCAATTATTCAGTTCATTCACGTGCTGTATTTGCCAAAATACGCACATTGTACATGCGAGTACAATTTAATCTACTGTCCCGCACAAATCTTACATAAAATATACAACAGTCTAACCACGATGAGTTCGACATTTAAAAATAGTAGCCGGTTAAAACAAAAACACACACAAGAAAAAATACTACAAAAATACAAAACTATAAACAAGGATTCTCGATAATCAAAGCTAGGCTACAAAATGAAATAGATCATTTGGTACTCATCCTAATGGCTTCCTTCAGAACTGATGCATCCCGTCATGACCCCTCCATGATGCTCAACAAGCAACCATCGTCATCGTAGTTGATTCCAGCATGGACTTCCTTCCTTCAGATGTGGACACCACGTTTTCCTTTGTAGACGCTGCTTGAATGAAATGTGTATCAGTTTAAAATATATTCCTCACACTATTATCCCTTCTAGATTGCTATATCCATCTATGAGTCCTATTGAGCAATATAAAACCGTCGACTGACTCTAAATTTATAGCAGGGTGCTATCACAATAAATCTTCACACGCAAAACACATAAAATAATATACACACGACATGAATTAGAATACATCAGCAATGATTAAGTTAAAAGTCTAAGTCTTTTACCCTCAGTTGACACGAAAATTCGCTAAGTCCATAGACCTGGAACACCTTCAAAATAACGTAGATTTTAACAGAGCAAATGTGCGTAGCTTGCGCCTTCAAAGTGTGCCTTCAAAAAAAGAACAGCGAGAATGAACGTTGAGTGAACTCTTCACTTCGTATTTATACATTATCAGCCCGAAAGTTGGGGTGGTACTAGATAAATATCAATCTTTTTACGCAGACGTCGCACAGACATGTAACTTGTATCAATGAACTCACCTTGGTGCGAACCGTACTCCTCTTGCGTGTGAATCTTATTTTGATCGGAGAATTAATCAAAATCGAGTTCCCTCCATATATCCAGATGACAGCGTGCTTTCAAAATGGCGCGAACAAGTCCGCGTGCCCTCTTCTCATTTGTGGGTGCAATTCACAACTTCGCGCTATATTTCAAGGCTCCACCCCAGTAGGCGTAGACGAAAGCATATTTTTTCTATAGTTCACTGGCCTTTTTCAACTTCTCCCTCGCTTACAAAGACATTTTCAAGGTGATTCATATGTTCTTAGCGCCAAACTCGGCTCTTGACCTCCGTTCTATGGGTGTTCAGGTTATTTCTGTTGTTCTGGCTGCATTCCAATACAACCCTACCTTCATTGTTCTGGCACGATATGAGGCGCGCCTTGCTTCCCCCAGGTAGAATCTTATTTCAACATCAATTTTCCAGCAGTGCCTTCAAATAATTACAACTTACATCTCCACGATGAGCAAAATATGAACACTAATATCATGATAATTATATTAAGTGTGCAGTATCTCGCCACCTCGTCTCGCCTTGTGTACCAGAATAAATCTCACGTGGCAATACTTCCTCCTTGTTTCAGCCACTAATATCTTACCCGTCCTAATCTTATATTACAATTTAGCTATCATATTAGCCATAAGTCTCTCTAATATATACATTCAGTTATTACCATTAATTCTATGACAAAGTGATGATTTTGGCGATGACGTGAATATGAATGGCCTCGATAAAATAGATGAATAAACATAAAATAAGTATAGCATAACACAAGAATTAATAACTCAGTAAAATACCTAGTGGTAAATAATAAATCTGTAAATTAATGATGACCTAATTGTAATGTATTAGAAATACGCTAAAGAAGGATGACGTCACACCATATAGTTTGAAGAACGCATGCGCCAAGATAGCTCTTCCTTCCCGGCGGCACCTCTATCAGATCTCAATAATGGGCGTTGTCGGAATACTTTAAGCCAGGAGATATTTTATTGCAGGATTTTGTAGATACCAGACGAAACTAACTGTATAATTTCGTTACGGCCTTTCTACCTAAAATAAAACCTCGTGGCACCGCAGCCCATGAAGTGCCTTGGTCTACCAAGCAACCCCACTGTTCCGTCCTTATGGCCTGCAGAATGCAGTGTACGCGTAGTCAGCTCAACGTATGCTTTCGACCGTTAATCTTAAGTTTTCTTGGCTGAAGTTGCTGGCTGTTAGATCAACAGTTACTCAACTGTCCTTTCGAGGCTGCGTGTACCCCGTTCCAGCCTTTACGTCAATCAAACACTTGTGGAGCTGGGAATTGAACCAAGGGTCTCTTAGGTAAGAGACAAGGTTACTACCCCTATAATAATAATATTAATAATAATAATAATAATAATAATAATAATAATAATAATAATACAAATTTGAAATGAACATTACCACAGATACTCAACTAGTCATATACTGTATTTACCTATACCTTCGTATGTTTTTTATTACATCTGCTGCATAGCGGTTTAGATCAAATACACATCCTTGTATCTCGCACAACAGTGAATCACACCGGATTTATGAAACTACGATGTGAAGATTATTTTACAAATATTACTATAGTAAACATGACCCGGTATTTTGCATATTATTCGCCTATATTAAATAATATCACATGAAGCGCAATTCAGTATGCCGAGTAGTGAAGTATAAATATGTATATTTGATGTGGAAGTTCAACATAACAAAGGATTTACATCTGTCATTACACAATGTACGTGCTAATACTTCCCGATTTCATGTGTATATTGATGAATACTAAAAAACGCACTGTTTGGTTACAAACATCGAGCTACACTAAAACCAGCCACTGGATTTCATTAAAAATTAAAGAGCTCATTTTCAAATCCTGCTAACATCAAATGTTTTTATTTCTCGTCAGTGAGGGTATGGTCTCCCTGTTTTCAAGACACAATTGGATCGATATTATCTATGGAAATTGACTAGTAGCCTATCCATCTAAAGAAAATTCCAACGCATCGGATTTGTTTGGATTTACTTTTCCGCAAAGGTTATAAATCTAGGATGATAAATTCTGCCTGAAGCGTCTCTCATTTCAACTGACTTATGTTATACTCTGTATCAATGAAATACAATTGTATTTCAGTTTATCAGTCTGACCAATGATTGCACCTTAAACAGATTCAATAGTCAGCATTTTCAAGGCTACCTTTTTATTACATTATGCAAAGGATAAACAGCATTGTATTTAGAAAAATAATCCAACGTACCGTTAGGCTCAAATCGCGGATTAGTGGCGCCAGCAAGCTTACTGGGTAGTTGAAAGACACGAGAGGACCTACCAACTAGCCTAGCTTGCGTTCAAGACGTCAACACCTTAAAGACCCCCTTCAGGGCATCTCTAAAAGCCTCAGTAGTTAAAAAGGACGTAAAGTCAATAACAAAAGTGTTAATTCGTTTCAACAGGTCCACGGCCAACTTCCTTCCTAAATCCTTTCCGTGACTCTTCCTTGATTAGTCCCTAGTTAACGTTTGCCTGGGCGATCAGCCTGACACCATCCCCAGTTGTATCTGCTGACATAGTGTGTTCAGCTCCCAGACACAATCCACAAATAAAAGTTAAGGAAATGAAATGACCCCAACATTCGAAGAATAAGGATTGATGGACTTAAGTTAGTTACTGTTGTTTTAAGGGATGAAACAGCGAGGTCATCTGCCCCTGTGTGACTTTGAGGGAAATAGGAAACACAGGGAGGTGAGTATCCGCCCCAGAATCATTGAGAAAAGGGGCAAAACATTGTCACCAACTTCCAAACTCACCACCTGTGGACCCTCGATGGTGTAGTGTTATCCAGGGTACAGCGTGCGTAGTCAGGCTACACACACACTGACCCCCCCCCCCCCCGCCCCTTGAGTGTTTCTTAGAGAAGACAGGGGATTCCGTGAAAAGGAAGAAGACGTCTGACCCCTCAAAGAATGAGTGTATCAGGAAAATAAGACGATGATCAATGAAGGTGGGAAATTGAAGGATTGGAATAATCTAATTCCGTCGGGATCGGAAGAGAACAAGCGTTTGCCAAGGGAGGTTGACAGGAGAGACAAAAGAGAGGAGCCCGGCGTAAGTAAGTGAAATCATTTACAGACTCAGCTGAAGTCACGTGGTTACGAACCCACGTCCCACTAGTTGTGAGCCCGTGAGGGAGCTTGAAATTCACTAGCTCAACGTTATGGGTGCCTCCTAGTAGTTAGTTGAACATAATGGTCCTTTTTGCGTGAACTAGTACGTGATCGACCTCTACGGTGAGGGTCTGCTACAGAATGGTTCTCGCTGAAGCTGTTCCATATTCGAGGCACGTCACTTTGTGACACATGTACAGATGAACAATCAAAAACTGACGCATAAAAAATTTTAAAGTTCATGTTCAGGTATCACCATTCTCGAGTGAAGCGGAAGCAACAACAAAGAATTGATGCAACACGCTTATTATTAAACGACACATTCCTGGCGTAATACGACTGCCAGTACACAAATGCAACTGACTGTGTATCCACATAATGGAAATGAATACAATTAAATGGACGAGAAACTTCCTAAATGGTTAAATAAATGCCTGGTGAGGTACACGCCTGGTAAGTGGAGCTTCGGTGTGAAGTAATATATTTCACGGTGATGCTGTGTTAGCCCAGAGGAAGGTCCTTGGTTATCAGCGGTAAGAACTGGGATTTAAAAACTGGTGTCGGTAGTTTTAATTTTGACTGTACTCTATTTCTCCGTTTTGTAACAACACCATACTAAATCGGCATTTTCACTCCAAATGCCTGCAATGAGCGCGTAGTTTATTATCACTGACTCCCAGAAAATTTGCTATAGAGGTGTAAATATGCTACAGTGGGGAATCGTCTTATAAATTTGAGCGTGCTCGTGCGAGATCAAGTTATTTTCGAGGGAACCCCGTCTGTCATGATAGGAACCATGACTTGTGTCTTACTGTGCACATGAATTCTCTGGCTTTCGAAGTGTTGAATGAACCAAATACGTACAGTATCTTGCCAAATCTGGCATTGTGTTTGTAATTATTGTTTGACCTAAGAAAGGATTGTTTTAGACTTGACTTAATACCTCGAGCAGTATCCATCGGCATGAACAACTTTTTGGAACCGAAGTGGAATTGATTCAACAAGTTTCGTAAGTTATTTCTCGTCGAGGCGCGGCCTCGCAAGCATTACACACAAGTATCATGTGAACACGGTGGAGTGTGTTGTTACTTAGGGCAGGCATGCCAAACTCAGCATCTGCATAGGGTCAATTCTACTGATCTCCATGGGCCACACCGAAAAGTCTGAATATTAGGGCAGTTTGTATTTCTTTAATAGACGTTAGTATTGATGAATCAATTCCATGTCTCTGACAGGCCGACGCAAACTGCCCAAGGTATTATGTCATATATTATTTGGACAAATAGTGCACACAATATGGACTTAAATATTGCAGTTGCATAAATATCATTGTTAAAATTTCACAACATACCATCAACAAACAACATAATTTTATATCAATACGAATTGTCTGGGACGCAGTCACTTTCTATTCTAGTTTAAAAGAGATTTGACACCGATCTTTGTAAGAAACAAGAGTTTAAGTGTCGGCCATTTGATTTTGTAATGATGCAACTGTGCAATTGTCAGGATGGAAATGTTGTTCTGTCAATTTTGATCTCTGGACAGTTTTGTTT
This sequence comes from Meconema thalassinum, assembly GCA_946902985.2. NCBI lineage: Eukaryota > Metazoa > Arthropoda > Insecta > Orthoptera > Tettigoniidae > Meconema > Meconema thalassinum. Next base: position 1,096,388,875 of record OX336389.2, on the reverse strand, counting down.
GTCTTCATAAGTGAAAATAACTATTTAGAGATATATCCAAGCCTTGTTAGTATTCTCGGTGGGGTCTGGGGCATATAAAAGTACTGGCATGGCAAACAAGAATAAAACTTGGGAATTACAATTTCAATGATCAAAGTAGCATATCGGACGTAAATCGTTCCATTTGAAGGTTGCTATCTGCCTTCTAAACGTCAGAAGAGAATGGATCACCAAACAATCATAAATCATCTTCAGACGAGTTGGAACCTTCAAACCTATTTTAACCTCGTTAAATAGTCCATGTATATTGTATTATTACTACAATCAGTAGCGCTATTGGTCTTTCTGAAATCCTGCCAGGTAGTAAAATGAAAAAGATGCCACTTCCAGTTGCTCTTCCCAAGAACTTAGCATTAGTTTCACAGCCTTAATACAGTCACACATTGAAATTACTATCTAAACTTTACCATGTAACTTCAAATTTCAATTCATTGAAATGCCCTGTAGTGATTACCATAAAAGCCTAATGTTAAGCCAATAAAATCGCCACATACTTGATTCGTGAAGTCAACTTTCATTTCCAGAAATAGTTCATAAGTATCCTCACGAAGAAGCCTTAAAGCGTTTCAGAATATTAAGACAAGAATGTCAATGAACGCATGAATAGTATTTCAAATCTTCAATTTCACATGCTATGTCCTTAAACTAACAAGAAAATTGACGTCGCTTTGGAAAAGAATCAAGTTCACCACTTTCTTTACAAATTTTAGAATGTGGTTCAATTTTATAATTTTTCAGGTAATTACTTCCTGATGAATAATACTGGGATAGTAATATAACTTAATGTTAGGAGAGACTTCTTTTTAATTGGCCAGTAGCTAAGCGACAAATCCGCTCTTCTTCCTCGTCATGGAAGGAGCTCCATCTTCTGCTAACACAAAAAAAATATATAAGGGAAGATTAAACAATTCCAAGATATTCTCGCCAGTCGTAGTTTCTTGAAGCGAAATTATGCCAAGTAACTCCTCAGTTAAATTTAAAATCCTATCGTAGGCGCAGATGAAAACAGAGTATTGTGCCTAAGATCAGTACTTTCATCAACTGCATTAGAAAATGCTATGAAAGTTTTAACTTTTCCGAATAATTCTTCATTTAGTTTACATGCAATGTCATCAACTCTCAGTAATTATATTTTTTGTGACAAGGAAATGTTACTGAAAGGAAGGATAAAGGAGGAAGTCTTGGTGTCGGAAAGAGTACATCTTGGAATTGAAATACACACATCAAAAAAAGTTTTGCATCACCTCGGTTCCAAGAGTTCCGGAACCGTTAAATACAAAGGGAATAGAGATCAACACAAACAACATTTCAGCTCGTTTTATTGCTCATGAGACCCACACATTGCATGTTGTACCATCATACAGCTAGACTTTCAGCATTTGTGGTCCAGATTGCAGTACACACCACTACCTCTAATACCCAGTAGCACGTCCTCTTGCATTGATGCATGCCTGTATTCGCCGTGGCATACTATCCACAAGTTCATCAAGACACTGTTGGTCCAAATTGTCCCACTCCTCAACGACAATTCGGCGTAAATCTCTCAGAGTGGTTGGTGGGTCAAGACGTCCATAAACAGCCCTTTTCAACATATCCCAGGCATGTTCGATAGGGTTCATGTCTGGCGAACATGCTGGCCACTGTAGTCGAGCGATGTCGTTATCTTGAAGGAACGCATTCACAAGATGTGCACGATGAGGTCGAGAATTGTCGTCCATGAAGACAAATGCCTCTCCAATATTCTGCCGATATGGTTGCACTATGGGTCGGAGGATGTCATTCAGGTATCGTAAAGCCGTTTCGGAGCCTTCCATGACCACCAGTGGCGTACGTCGGCCCCACATAATGCCACCCCAAAACATCAGGGAACCACCACCTTGCTGCACTCGCTGGACAGTGTGTCTAAGACGTTCAGCCTGACCAGGGTGCCTCCAAACACGTCTCCGACGATTATCTGGTTGAAGGCATATGCGACACTCATCGGTGAAGAGAACGTGATGCCAATTCCGTGGGGTCCATTCAGCATGTTGTTGGGCCCATCTGTACCGCGCTGCATGGTGTCGGGGTTGCAAAGCTGGACCTCGCCATGGACGTCGGGAGTGAAGTTGCGCATCATGCAGCCTATTGCGCACAGTTTGAGTTGAAACACGACGTCCTGTGGCTGAACGAAACGCATTATTCAACATGGTGGCATTGCTGTCAGGGTTCCTCCGAGCGGCAATCCGTAAGTAGCGGTCATCCACTACAGTAGTAGCCCTTGGGCGGCCTGAGCGAGGCCTGTCATCGACAGTTCCTGTATCTCTGTACCTCCTCCATGTCCGAACAACATCGCTTTGGTTCACTCTGAGACGCCTGGAAACTTCCCTTGTTGAGAGCCCTTCTTGACACAAAGTAACAATGCGGACGCGATCGAACTGCGGTATTGACCTTCTAGGCATGGTAGAACTACAGACAACATGAGCAGCGTACCTTCGTCCTGGTGGAATGACTGGAACTGATCGGCTGTCGTACCCCCTCCGTCTAATAGGCCCTGCTCATGCATGGTTGTTTACATCTTTGAGCAGTTTTAGTGACATCTATGAACAGTCAAAGGGACTGTATCTTGGATACAATATACACAGTCAACGTCTATATGCCGGAGATCTGGGAACCGAGGTGATGCAAAACTTTTTTTGATGTGTGTAGAAAAACTGTACGAACCATTTTCAGGACAAGCGAAAGTGTAGTTAGACAATCATTTATACAATATTTTGTGTAATTAATGCATTTTAACAGGCATATTTGAGTTTAGTTCATAGAAAATTATTAGATAGTGTATTATTTTGTTTACTTGAAGGTGCAAGTGATTGTAGAAAGACTCGTACCTTCATTTCAAAGAACATTTTACGAAAAATTGCGCATCTCTTCAGCAAAGTTCATCGTATTGAAAGTGGAGTAACTAATACATGGAGCGTATCCCAACAAGAACTCGCGCTAACGAATGTCCAGTTTCCACCATCATTCATTGAAGCACCGAACGCCTGAACATAGCATTCATTGGCTGCTGTTGTCCGTATTTAGCAGGTTATTGTACGTGAATATATATCAACATTGATTGGGTTACGTACTACGATACGAACTCTCCTAATCTCATATTGACTTCCATGTCATGAGAAACTGACATCCCACAAGTACACATGCAACGTTTCATAAAATCACAAGTCAATTAGTGTCAGAATGTCAGATACCTTTTAAAGCATCAATTCCATTACACAGTCTGAATTATCTCCGGTGCATTACACTTTTAAAACCTTCATTTCACAAGTCCATGCAAATTTTATTACCATTGTGTATTACAGTAGTTCTTTGTGAACTCGTTTTTGTTACCCAGAAGACTAAGTTTCCATAGCAACGCCACGAGATAGTGGTGACTGAGGATCACTTGTGGATTAGGGACAATACGGCTACTCACGTCAGAGATACAGTATATGGTAATCTTCAAGCCCGTCATTAGACTCATTACTGGATGTAGTCAGTCTTTGTCTCCTTACCCTGTGATTCCTTAATTAATATCATTAAGGTACACGGCTCTTAATTTAACAAGGTAACCCAGTTCAGCTAATTGAACAAAACACAATATAACGTCTGAGGTAGCTACATGCTAGCTCCCCCTCTTCAGTGCTCCCAGCTTCTTATCACATACATATTGTTTGTATTCTACGATTTACTCATCCCATCGTAACTTCAAGTCAAAGAGACGTCCCAGTCAGACTTTGAAATATAAAGGTTTGAAGTATTAGAAGCCATTTTTAAGTGTTGTCTAACAAATCTATTATAGAATGACTTTTAGTCGGTCAAACCGATTGTGCCCAAATAACAAATAAATTATCAATATAACCGGAAATAAATACTACATGAATTATTTATAACCTAATTAACACAATATAAGGATTAAATACCTCAACCCCTTTTATTGACAACAAGTGTGTTAATCAAGTTGATAAATAATTCATGTAAAGTTTCTTTCTGATGATAATAATAATAATAATAATAATAATATCGTATGGCCTCGGGTGCCGGGTGCAAGCTTTGTTATTTGACACCCATGTCGAATTTCGTTGTTCCTTGCAGCACTATGAAAGTCAAGGAGGTTAGATATCTAAGCTCCTTGAACACTATAGTGCTTTCTAGTAGAGAAATGAGGAACTTTGTGTTGGCGGAAACTCCCGAGATTAATTTGACATGCCAACATCGTATGACATGCGTGTCGTGTCGTAATTCTTAACGCCTTTCAAAAATCACTTACCACGGCAAGGAGCGAACCTGCAAGCTTGGGGTTAGTGGACCGTCACGCTAACCACTCATCCACCGGGGCAAGCTTCTTTCCGATAAGGGTGATAAGATATTTGTTACTGTGTATGGCCACAATCGTATTGACCGACTGAATAGTGTTCTGTTAATAGAAAATAAAGCTTGCCACAGCAGGAGATGATCAAGCATTCTAGGTGCTCTCTGCAGCCGTTTTACTCTGCGATGAAAAAATTATAATTAAATGTGGGAGATGGAATTACTGCTTCCAATGATCCTAGTGTTGATAACTACAGTATATGAATTCAAATGTATTTTCCTAGTGTCGTGAATACCGTCAAGAGCAAGTTAATTGTAAACATGTATTAAACTTTAGTATTTAATACCATAACACTGAACAAATTGTATATTTATTATGAAAACACGAATGATGTTATAGCTAAAAGTGGCATCGATTTAGCAAAATCTTGCGTACTGTACTTTGAATGTTATGGTGACACAGCCATTTCTAAATCATCGGCACCTTATTGACATTTATTTTTAAGAAAAATGTTTTGGTTATTGGACCAGGTAATTTTGGCATATTTTAATCCTATGAGGTGATATGAGGTCAATTCTTGCCCGCGTCTGTCGTAATGAGTATTGCCTAGATGTAGCGGTCTGAATTAAACTTAATAGGCTTTAAAAATTTCTCGATATGACCCTGACCATTCTTTTATTCATATGGTAATTCAACCTGGCTCACATTAATTCTTTCATCACTACTGAATTTCACGGAGACTACAGCAATCGACCTGTAATTTTGTACGGTATGTTAAGTTTTGAAGACATTCATTCAGTGTGACCCATACAAACTGTCAGTTGTAACCTTCAGTCGGTCAAGACGAATTTTCCCAATGAATGGATGGGGTATAATGTACATAAATCGTATTTTTTAAAGGGGCGTAAGTCATGAATTTTCGTTTCTTCATACTGTACCCGTTCGTCCTGGGGATGCGATGACCCATCTGCTATTACATCGCATTCCTGGATTTCCAGGACAGAGCGGAGTTAAATGAACATCAAGTCAAATAAGGAATGTGTCGGAAATTCAGTTGAAATATCACAAAAGCAGAGGGTAACTCGAGATAAAGTATCTCCAGGGTCGTTACGGGTTTAAGTTTAATTTAAAAAAATACAAATATAAATGGGCGCCATCAACTGACTCCCTAGCAAACCACATCCTTCCTGGTTAAGTCTTAATTAAGACAAGGAAAGAAATAGGAAAATCACATCATCATCCGATCACAACTAAGATAAAAACAAATTTATTCAACTTTGATAGTCAGACAGACATATTAAACACTCATCCTACCTGAGAGCATGGTCGAATTCCAACGTTAAATTGTCATTGTCCAGAAAATCGAACCATCTCTATTCTACTCAAAATGTATTTAATCCACATAAAATAGGAAAAATTTCTAAAGTTCTCTTGGGTTCTCAGGATCACCGTAGCACTATGTCTTTGCGTCACTGACATTCGTGATAACTGAGACCTAACTTCTCTTTAAATTAACATCATGAATGTGGATGTAAAAATATTATTAATCTATCTAACCACACATATTCTAATCACATATTTAAATATCACATAATTTATGGCTTGCATGGCATTATTCAAATACTGAATATGTTAGTAAATTGCTCCTAAACATCGAATAATTAATTTACACTATTTACACTGTCATTAATAATTGCTTGTTTGTGAATCACAGAAAATCCACTACTCATTGGTTATAATCATCATCATCATCATCAAAATTAAATATTTCACACATTAGTTCTCATCTCAAAATTCAATATATTCATGTCATAATAATTAATTCATTATCATCAAATCATTTAAATGAATATTATAATCATCAATTCTTTATGCTCTCTAATTATTCACACAATCTCATTTCATCATCTCCTTCAGATTAAATCATCTTAAATCATCAATATAAATTGTTTAATTCATCAACACAAGTTGCAATTCTTCAAATCATTCAAATCACATCTCTCAATTAAATTTATTTAAATCCATTTAAATTTATTAATCATCAGCTTCTTTAATTAATTATCACCTTCTAATTCAGTTATTCATCATCTATTTAGTCATCTATTAATTTATTTAAATCAGCTTATTTATTCAATCATTAATTCATCCATTTATTTAATTCATTGATTTATTCCAAAATTTAATTTATCAATTTATTTAAATTTTATTCATCTGGTTATTTAGATTTTATTATTTCATCTAGTCATTCTGATTTTTATTTCATTAGGTCAGATCATTAATATGCTTAAACTTCAGATTATTATTTCATTAATTATTATTATCAAAAAATCTTGTGTTATCAACATTATTTATTTGTTTAATTTCCTAACAAATTGTTTAATATGGGTTATAGAACGTTGTCTCACAGTTTTATCACTTCCAAGTTATATCTCGTATTCAATTATCATGCCAAAAAATATTATTGCCTTCACAAATTCACGTTGGATCTCACTATCCACAACTACATTATATATTCTCACTTTATCAAATATCACATTTGAATACCACAATTATTCCACAAAACTCCATAAATATTCAGCGCACAGCATGAATCTCAAAAATTATGCTAGACTGGGTTCGACAACCTCATGTCTGCTTCAAAATACATTAGCAATATTGCAACTTCCACTTGGCAACTTCCACAAAATTCCTATCAAAAACTTCACTTAATCACGTTGCATGATCTACAAAAATACATAACTGGCTTCAAATTATCAACGCACACAATCTCTAATAACTGTAATTAATCTGATCACATCTAGACAACGTCTTAAACAATTAGGAAAAATATTACCTTAGTAATCGACATCAAATTCAAAATCTGCTTTCAAATAGCATAAATTCTCTTAAAATTCTCATAATTCACTTCACAGAAAAACACCAATGTGTTATAATCTCTACATCAAAATATGCAATACTGATCTGCCTTAAAATAAATCTGACCATTAATGATTCATCTTACAAGATTCAATTACTTTAAATCCTTCTCAAAGGTATCAAACTCAATCATAAAAATTATCAAAAGCATCAGCTGTATCAGCTGTTAAATTGAAAGTACTCTCAAATGAGTATAGCAACAAAATATTGGATTGGCAAACAAGAATTACAAAATGTAACCCTGCTGACATTTATTTTTAATTTATTCAATAAAATTCGACTGATATGTGACTAGTAGTTTCTTGTTTGATCCTCTTACAATCTCAAGTACACTCAGATGATAAAAATGAGTTCCTCAATGGCAAGTAAAGATGAGTACCACCACGCAATCGTATAAATACGAAAGGCCTTGCCCCGTTGTCTAACATGATAATGCCCTGAACGATGGGTAAAGATGTGTACCACCACACAATCGCCTAAAGCGAAAGACCCCATCTCGTCGTCTAATGAGTGAATGTACCAGATTGGAATCAACAAGTCTCTAGTTGTCACATAAAAGCGATATTCATTCACTAAAGTGAATAACATCTTAATATCTCCAAACAATCCAATGGAAAAATCCCTACTATCCAAGAAAACTATCCTTACTGGAAAATGTCTAAAAGACCAAACATCTGCTTAATAAAGCCAACCAATGGTGAGAATTTCGTATAATGGTGCCTGCCATATCATATGGTAACGCCATATTCTAGCAAAATTTTGGAGCAAATAATGTTTAAGCCATGTCTAAATAATTGTAGAACTCCTACTAGAAAAATATATATACAAGTATGCCCAGTGTTCATGAAAATAATCATATCAGAAAGTCATAACTCTTACAGTACCTTCTTATATCAGCTGTTAATATATTTCAAAGATCGTCGATTATCCTCGTGTGTAATAAATTTCTCGAAAGATCGACGTAAATATCGTATCACCCACGCAATCGCCTAAATATCCCAAGTGAATCAGCTGTTAGACCTCCTCTTCTTCAGGAACCGAATCCATCGCTCTGTGGTGCCATCGCGTCTCTGTCTTCGTTTACTCCGACATGATGAACTGCATGTTATCCATAGCGGATACTGTCCAAATCCTTACGTAAACGTTCATAAAAGCAGCGCACCCCATATTCTTCTTCTATGTTACGCCACTGTCCCATATAATGTTCGGTTCGCTTGTTAAAAGTTCAATCTCCACAGCGGTTAAGTCTCACTTGCAGAAAATAAATTTTATTTATGAGAGTGTATACGTTTTTGAAACACCCTGTAGCTGTGTTCGTACTCGATATTTTATAATAATTCATGAAAAAGAAGGAAGCCTCCGTGGCTTAGGCGGCAGCACGCCGGCCTCTCACCGCTGGGTCCGTGGTTCAAATCCCGGTCACTCCATGTGAGATCTGTGCTGGACAAAACGGAGGCAGACAGGTTTTTCTCCGGGTACTCCGGTTTTCCCTGTCAAAATTTCATTCCAGCAACACTCTCCACTATCATTTCATTTCATCTGTCATTCATTTAATCATTGCTCCAGAGGAGTGCGTCAGGCCTCGGCAGCCGGCACAGTCCATATCCTCGCCGCTAGATGGGGGCTTCATTCATTCCATTCCTGACCCGGTCGGAGACTGGAAGCAGGCTGTGGATTTTCATTTTTCATGAAAAAGAATTGTATTAATGCACGTGCCAATGTTCATAAGGGCATGTAATTGTAACAGTTCGTTTGCTTAAAAGCGTTAATGTTAGCTTGACCCCATGGTCGCTCTACATATTCCGTTATGAAATGCATAGTCGTAATGTCATTGGAATATCTAAGTTCATTTGAAGTTCACAATTGCAGTATATTATAACTATCTGCCTGCACAATGTTGTAACTGAATGTTGAAATGAAGTTCAGCTTCTTTAATGTTGCCTGCGTATAACAGTCGGAAACAGCCCGCTCGGATCTACTGCACTGTTCCAGAATGATCTACGCTTAAAGCCGGCCTCGCCATACCGCTTCGCTGTACTGTTCTGCGTTACAAAAATCAGCTCGAAATAAAGTTCTCAATCTCGTATTATAATGCTGTTCTAAACCCCGGCTTTTCTCCTGCTTACACGGCTCGTACAGCTTGCCTGGTAACCGGTCCTCATGCCGCCTACCGTGCGTTGCTTGCCTTGGCTCACTGACCTACTTTTCGCTCTCTGCTTGGTGAAGTAATACTGTCGCTTTCACTTTACGTAACAAGTGCTGTGCACCGCTCAACTTTGCCGTACTCTCTGCGCATGTGTTCTACTCAGCCCTGCTGACTGAACTCGACTGATGTCTCTAGACTGCGTTGAGGAGCTCCTACCTGGCGCTGTCACGTGATGCTCCCCCACCTTCTGTGGTCATGCGTCACAAGTATAATCTCGACCACCAACATCTCGGCTATTAATAACTTAAGGGATTATCTGTCTTTCTTCAAGTTATTACCATATATATTGCTTGACATTTCTTCTCTTCTGAGATGATTAAATACTATGTTCCATAAAGATCTTAATAAAACTTCATATTTCCTATAATTCCATCTGCTTGACTGGCAGTGCCTTCTTGATCCTTGGCCTTCTACGTCATTTCCTAACATTCCTCTCGACTCGCTCTGAGCGCTATCTTTACAACTTTTCCCATAAATCTCAACTACGGCTCAATGTCAGCTGGCGTAGCCGATAGCCTCACCTGGTATCGGGTACAATACCTTAATGTACTGTACTCCTACGCCGACCGTATAGTTTTCAACGGGCGCATGTCAGGCTTCTGGTTTAGTGGTTTAGTGTAGACTGCATGTCAAGGAATAGGATTTATCATAGAGTTCCACCCGTTTAAGACAAATCTTTGTCAGCAATGTAAACAGCTGATACATCGAGTTACTCGATGGCTGATATTGTGGCGCTCATTCTTATACAGGAAAGACTGTGTGCTAATGTGATTTCAGTTCGCATGAAGTTAAAAGTTAAGGTAAGCTAATAATTATGAGTAATGTTAATAGTATAAGGGATAAAAGCCCGGCAACCTATCAAGTGAATATAGTGAAAAACAGCTAGACTACAAGGAAAAGAATATATCAACCATAAACGCAACATTATTACGGTCAAAAATCAAGCATTTTTGTGCAGGTAAGAATTATAGTTAGTTATTGTTGTTTTAATGGGCGGAACTACGAGGTCATCTTCCCCACAGGTAAGAATATAATATTTAGAATAACAATATTAATATGCTCCATAAATCTTAGTTTTATAATGTGCCTACATAACGTAGGGGCAGAGAAACATAACCTTGCTCTAGGCTTACAGGTAATTCCTATATTATAATTTCTATCCTCTGTTTGCTTTGGATTCTATACAAGATTTTGTTTAGACCTACGTTATTCAATTATTTTACGGTTGTTATTGATGTGTAACATCTTTCCGCTCGGTTGCTGGATAGTTTTGTGGGGGTGATTTTGAAAATTGGGGACGGAAGTGGATCGGAACGATCGAGCTGGCAGTGGTGGATCAAACGGAAGTATGCACTGGCCCGCTCGATCGATCAAACGGAAGTGTACTAGCTGGCAGTGGTGGACAACGGAAGTATGCACTGCCCACTCGATCGATCAAACGGAAGTGTACTAGCTGGCAGTGGTGGACAACGGAAGTATGCACTGCCCGCTCGATCGATCGAATGGAAGTGTGCCCTATCTGGCAGTGGTGGATCGAACGGAAGTATAAGACGCACTGCCAACTCGATCGATCGATCCAGCTGGCACTGGTGAGAGAAACAATCAGCGCGCGGTGTCGAAAATTGATACCATGACGCACTCTCGGCCATGTGGAATGTATATGACATTCTGAACGGAAAACGCCCATGGCGAACTCTGGTGTCAAGTGATTTAAACAAATGACATGGTACATGTTCGAAGTCTTCGTATCAGTATTTAAATGGTAAAATGCCTTAATATCAAACATTGTAAGTAGTCGGCATTCCATTGGCATAAGGCATTTTAAACTCAATGTCACTCAGGGACATTATCGAAACAAGCAAAATATAAATGAAACTTAATTCCGTAATGCAGTATTATTGGAACGTGGAAATAAGTCACCATCTTGTGCACAATTTTCGCGTAGTCGAAATAGCCGTGGGGTTATTGCGTATGACTGTGAATCTAGAGAATCCAGGTCGGGGTGGATATTTTTGCTACCAGATTATCATTTTAAACGATATTTATCATATCAATATGACTCATTTTAACAGAATCCATATGAAATTACGTGTTGGTCTGTGAATGTAGAGGACCTGTTTATAAGGAATTTAAGGTTATGATCGGTGTCGCGTCTATTAATCTAGTTGATCCATATCGTATTCTTTATTTAGGCTAGTGCTGGTGGAAGCTACAAATCATCTAATAAAATGAGTTCCGTATTATAAACTACAATATCTCTAAAAACTCCCTTTTACAATAGATTAATATTTGTGCCAATAATACTATAAAATACAGGTGTATCAACAATTTCACGTGAGGTTTCTTCTATGTGAGATGTTACACATCATATGCGACTACTCTAAGGCTCCTAATTTTTTTATTATATTATTTTGATTATTATTCTCTGATAAAGATCAGTTGGCACCTAAAATGCTCGAAAAAGTTAGGAGAGGACAACAATTTGGATGTTTTTTCCAAATTCTACTTACCCACCAAAAAGTTCAAGACCTGTTTCTCCAAGGCCTGATTTATGTAGCGGAAGTTAAACAGAGGTGACCAAACATGAAAATGATATCAAAGTAGTGAAAAGTGCAAGTTTAGTTTATCACATTGTTGTTGGTGCCATACGTATGAAAGTATGCATGAAAGCATTTCTTTCAATCTTTGATGTAAGTGAAGAACGAGTGAGGAGAATAAGAGGACTAAAAATGTAAGGAAGGATTCCTCAAAACAAATGAGGTAAAAGTATTAGTAATGCTCTTTCCCCCGAAGTTCATGAGGCTATTCATGATCATATTAGATCATTTTCGATATATGAATCCCACTTGTGTAAGGAGAAAGTCTGTTACTGGAGTCCTGACCTGTCAATAAACACAATGTTGCTCCTATTCAAAGAAAAATATCCTCTGTTTAGAACTGTATCGCACTAAGTCTACTGGACTGATTTCACCAACAGTTTTGCGTACAGATTTGGAAGACCTCAGATCGATACATGTTTTACATGTGAACAACTTAAACTTGTCCCCACATATTTACGAAAGTGCAAAACGATCAGCTGCAGCCAAACTGATGGTACACAACCACAAAGAAAGAAAGTTTTACACGACATTAAAGCATGTGGCATCTGACGAAGGAAAGAAAGAGACTCATGTCCAGTTCTTAGCATTTGATTACATGCAGAACCTAAGCTTGCCAAAAGTTCCAGTTCAGGAACACTTCTATTTAAGGCAACTTGCTGTGAGCGTGTCTTTCATTACAGGTGTCAAAGAAAAGAAGAGCATACTGTTTGTGCATCATGAAGGAAATGGTCGAAAATCTCCTGATGAGGTCTGCTCTTTTATATCAAACTACCTAAAAGAGGTAAATGAAGAAAAAAAGAGAGCTCCGTATTATTTCTGATAATTGCGCAGGGCAAGATAAAAATCAGACTCTTTCCCGCTATCTTTTATCACTCACAGTTAGTGATGGAGTGGCCTGCCTATTCTGCGGACATGAACTGTATTGAACATAGATTTACAGAAATTCAACACTTCTTTCCAATCAGAGGCCATAGCGTATTACCCTGCGACATGGATTTTGGCATCATCTCCAAGCGATTGAGAATATTTCACAGATTTTTTACAGTCACGCGAGTACTCAGCACATCATTCAGAGTAGCACACCAGGATAATTCATAGTGAAGAAAATTACAGCAGGAAATGTACTGGACTTCAAAAACTGGACCAGTTACTAAACAAAAGCGCTATTTCCGAAGAAACAAAAGGCAAACCAAGAAATGAAATGATAAACTTATCCATCTGCACTTCTTACATTTCATATTCAAAAATCGAAACGAGGGGTTACATTAAATGTTACCATACAATCAATGGATTGCATCATCATACATTCATTGTGTCATCAAGAACTGAATCGCCAGTATTTTGCACCCATTCAATAGGAGCATTCGAATGTGGGGACGAGTGGGTGAGAGATTTCACGAGCCCTTCACCCATGAACGCCACGAACAGCAAGGAGGTTCAGTCATGTTCTAGGGTGGAATCATCTTTGGTCGACGTACGTCTCTAATTCTTACCCACAGTAGCATGACTTGTCTGGAGCACAGAGATAAGATCCTTGAACCTGTCGTTACAGGATTCGCTGCCACAATGGGTGAGGGCGTCCCACTAGTGTATGATAATGCTGTGCCCATCGAGCTAGGGTGGTCAGTGAGATGCATGGCTTACACAGAATGGAGTGGCCTGCCTATTCTGCGGACATGAACTGTATTGAACATGCATGGAAAGAGCTCAAGAGGACAATTTTACACCGTCCCAAACCTCCAACAAACAAACAAAAGCAAACATATAGCAACTGATTGAAGCTGCTGTCAGAGAGTGGGATAATTTGCCCCAAACCACGTTGGATTCGTTGGTACTCAGTATGCCTCGTCGTCTGCAAGCATGCCTTAGAGCTAGTGGTGGCCATACAGTGTATTGATTTGCACCAACATTAACAGGACGTTTTTGTGGTCAGTCCCAAACTATCACTTTTCTTATTCGATGTGTTTCTGTCCCTTTTGCAGATCAGATTATGTCTTATTTTTCTTTGTATTGCACCCTTGTAAAGAATCGTAATGAGACTATGGTTTCGGGGAGTGTTCGGTTCATACGGTTGTTGTATAAATGTTTGCTTCTTATAATTGCAAGGTAACATAGCGTAAAATAAAATGTCAGTAAGAAAGTTAAGCTAAAATTAGACAAGAAAAGCAATTTAATATCAGATCAAACAATTATAAACAACACAAATAAAGCACACCAACTCCCTTAATTTACATACAAATTAACATGAATTAATCAAACAAATTATCTCTCAACAGAGATTGCACATAAAATTCAGGACCTGACACTTGTCCTGTCATCCTACAATCATGAGTGCGGTAATGTGACGATGTGTACAAAAGTGAATAAGAATTGATACGATTCGCGACCATCGGGCACACCGTCAGGGCACGAATACGTATTATGTGAAGATCGACTGGCATTTGGGAACACAACAACCAACAAATTGACACTAATATCCCACACTTACTAACATTAATTAAATATACAGAAACCCCCACTCGGGATCTTGACCACGTGCCAAGAGCACAAACATCATGCCTTAAACAGGACTTAGGAATCAAAACATGGCAATGCACATGACCACTCCACACTGACATAGCTCAGACGACCGGGTGTCATCTTTATAAAACGCCAGAGGTGTCAACCACATAATCAAAACATACAAAGAATAAATGAAATCAGAATGCCAAACGGCGATTATATAAAACACAAAACTTAATTTAAACGAGGCGCATGAAAATTACTGTCTAGGCATGAATAACGAAATCCCTTTAACTCAAGTTCAAATAAACAGACAGACTAAATTAAGAAACTGGGTCGCGGACGAGCCGGCCCCTACCTACACAGGTGAGTCTTATCATAGAACGACCGCTACTGTGGACGTCGCATGTCAATAACCCAGCGTGTTCAGAAATACCTCAAGTCACTCACACGGTGACACAAGACCGCAGCTCAAACATCTGTACTCCACCTTAATAAATGTGTGTGTCAACCAAATCATCATATGGCACCAATAATTTTCTCGGAATTATAAGGCTCGTTGGGATCGAATCAGGGTCTCCTGGAAGCACCACCTGTCGTCCATTACTGCAGCAGTCAGGATATGATCGCAATGTAATAAATCCCCGCGCAAATATAAAACACACAAAGACACACTTCACACAATTTGACAAACCTGGGTTTGACTTTCACCTAGGATAAATCACACAATATATTTTCCACACACATGCGTATCGGATCCAAGACTCGACCTAATTAAATGAAAGGCACCTAACTATGGCTTCATTACAAAAGAACAGACGGTTCTCCTCAAATAATATTGCAACCAGACAATCCAAATAAAAGAATTAGCCTGTTCATTTAAACAGCAAAACAATATCATCTTTCCCTCCAAGTTCTGCAATTACATTATGTTTAATAGCAGCTTCATTTATCACCTAGTCCGTAGTTCATGCCCTCGCAAAATCAAATGAGTACATACCTTGTACACGCGTTACAAGAATTACGTTACTTTTAAATCATATAATAACAGTAGTCACTGCACACAACACAATTTACCTTTTATGTGTCGGATACAAGAAAAATCCTAACACAATAAAATTATACTAAAATTAAACACAAGAAATATTTACAATTTGTTACCAGCCAAAATCTATGTACAACTACATTAATAAATTATTGCTAGGTATTTATCACTTCTGCATCTCCATCTACGTATGCCACCCGCCATGACCCACGTATGCTTTAGCACGCCATGGACATCTTCTTGGAAGATCGAATGGTCACTATCCCAAGGCTTGACCAAAAGTTCATCATCTTGCCGATTTCTTCAAATGTTGAAAACAAAATTCAATTATAATATTATACAAATCGCAATCTAAACCTACAAAAATTGCTCATGGGTTACTAGATTCACCCACAATGTCCTATTGCAATTTAATCGAAGACATTTCCCCTTAATAAACAGACAACTGTTCTATCTTCACACGCAAGACTTCACTCGTAGTAATCATTACACAAAATTTTAAGTCTGAAATGTTATAGTGTCTAGACCGCAGTCTGATTGTAAAGTTTATAAGTTCACACGTAGAATAAATTTATGAACAAGTCATCTCCGCAGAGATACTGAAATTATGACCTTCTCCTCAGAAATACAGAATAAAAAGATCTCATGTTATCTCCTCAGAGATACTGAAAATTTTGAACACATGTCATCTCCTCAGAGATACGAATAATAAGAACTCATGTTATCTCCTCAGAGATACAGAAATTATGAACACATATTATCTCCTCAGATATACGAATAATAAGAACACATGCTATCTCCTCAGAGATACAGAAATTATGAACACATGTTATCTCCACAGAGATACGAATAATAAGAACACATGTTATCTCCTCAGAGTTACAGAAATTATGATCACATTGACCAGGCAACTGGCCTTATTTATACAAATCGGTAGCAGAGACGGTAGAGGGGACAGTTTAAATTTAATAAATAGAAGAAATTGGCTTAGAGACATGCGACTAGTATTATTGATCTTCTAAAATCACACAGGTTACAATTCTGGCGTGCGGAAGTAAATTTGATCGAGGAATTATCAGATAACACTTTCCCTCATAAATCTGGGCCACGCGACTTTCGTGGGTAAATTGAGCATCATTCCTCTGATTTGTCAGTTCAAATTTTCATCGTTGCTCCAAATTCAGTGACTCCACCCCCTTGACGTCACAAATCATTCCCCGTCTCACTTACATGACCTCGGCGCTCTTACTCTTCTGCTCGCTGACAAAGACTGGACCAAGTCCTATGTCAAGACTGACGCCACGCCGAGCAGCCCATTGACCCTCCGATTCTCAGAACTCGCCAAGAATAACGTAGCTTCCTAGTTTACTGCAAGGCACCTGCCTTCTTGCGAAATTGAGCAGCAACTTACAACCTGTAGTCAAAATGATTCCTTCACTGAATAAATTAATTTATGAAGCATTATTATGAGGTACTTATAATATGGATTCATTTTCCTCCGGCAAACTTGAAAGTCGGGCTCAAGACATTGAGTCGAATTTCAAATCCCCTCTATCAATTTATATTTCCACAATCATCCTCCAATTTCCAAGTGTTTATCTTCATTCATTCAGCGCGCTGCGCTCTCCCACTCGCTAATTACTTCCTTGTACGTTGACCCACTGCACTTCGGACTCCCCAAGCTGTCACTCATCCGTCTTCATTCCAGGTATCTCCCTCTCTCACAATAACAAGTCTGACCTTCGTGACGTCCCTCTTGTTTATAAACAACTCAGCCGGCTCACGCCTCAGGTTCAGTAGCCCCGTCGCTTTGAGTGTATTTCAAATCTCCATAACGTTTGCTGCCTTTTGTCTCAGAACACGTCTTGCAAATTTCTTCTTGCATTTCACTTCTCTTCTTGTCTCGCTAGGCTTTCGGCTCCCTCTTCTCCTAGATGATTATCAGGATTTCTTCTACGCTCCATAGCCCTGCCCCATTTCTCCCGTTCTGTTTCTTCTTCTCCGTGTAGATCATCTAAATACTTTTCAGATTCATTGTACCGCTCGTTCCAATTGTTACGGTAACCCCTTTGTTCTTCTTGCACGTTATCCCGCTTGTAATTATTAACGCGCGTGTCATTCTGTCTTTGGTACGGCCTGTCCTGTCTTCTGGTCCCTCTCCAACTTACATAGCCCCTCTGGTATGGACGTTGATTGTTGTAATAATTCCTGTAATTGTTGTTAAAATTCCGATTGTTGTTCTGATTGTTATAATCGCTGTTGTTGCTCTGATTGTTGTAGCGAACTCTACCCTCAACGTACTCCTCCCTTCTCAGCGTAAATTGGGTATTTGTGGCTTGCGACCTCATGTTCGAATTTTTATGATTATTATTATTATTATTATTATTATTATTATTATGACTGTTGTTCTTGACTACTTCTGTCGTGTTAACGTGCTCAATTTGCCTCTGTCTTACTTGAGGTGTGACCATGCTTGTTTCGTCAAGATGCCTCAATATTTCCTCTGCGTGAATTGCTGATTTGACATTCGTGGCCACCAAAAATTGCTGTATATTCATGGGAAGCTGTTTGCCAATGGTAAGTACTAGATTCTCCTCGGACGGAGGCTCATCTAAATCCTTTAATCTCAACATCTGTTGTGCGAAAAATTCTGAGTATTTGGTTGGATGTGTACTGTGGTACTTTCTCGAGTACAAGTCCATCCTGAGACTTTGTTGAAACGAGGGGTACCAAAACATTTTTTAAGAATGCTTCTTTACACTTTTCCAGATTTTCAAAGGTATATTTAAACCATTGAAACCAGATAAAGCTTGAGCCACTAAGAAATGTATCCACCATTCTGAGTCTTTTTAAGGGACTGACCTGCTGGTCGTAAAAATAGTTATCCAGTTCGCGTAGGAAGGCTTTTGGTGCAGTTCCCGTCCCGCCATTGAATTTTTCAGGTTTGAACTCGTTACCCCTGATGACTTGTATGATTTGCCCTGAAGTTACATTTGGTTGTGGAGTCGATGTCTCGCCCCTGTACCCACGGAACGCCTCTGACTCATATCCTACTTTCGGACTGTGCCAATTGCTGTTACCTCCAGCTGTGTTTGGTAATCCCAGGCTCCCAATACTTTCAGGTTTTTCTCCTAGCCGTTCTGATGTAAATAACGTGGCCTGTTCAAGTGACCGAAGTTCATTTTTATCAATTTTGTCTGCGTGTTCCTGGAATTTGACTTTTATATTTCTTCTAACGCCTGTATGCGCGAATGGTTTTCTCCTAGCCTTCTAATAATAAGCAATCTTTCCTCATTACTATTCCCGTCCATCTGCTTCCAATCCTTCCTAATCTTGTCTTTCAATAGCTTAATTCCTTCTTCGCTGTTCTCCTGGTTCTCAATTTGTCCTGCTTCAATCTTCTCCAAACGTTATTCTAATTGCAACTTATTACTCTCCAGGTTCTTTTTAATTTGGTACTGATCCGCTTCCAGATTCTCCCTTCTATCGCTAGTTTTCATGTCTAGACGATTCATTTCTTTGACTAACCCCAAGACATTGCTATCAATAGATTCTATTTGCTCCTGAATACTGTTAGTTTTCGCCTCTATTTTAACAAACTTTCCCTGCAATTCATCCTGTGTGACTTTGAGACCTGCCGTGTTTTTAAAGCATGCTTGCTCAATCTATTCCAATTTCGCCCCCACCATTTCATCAAGCTTGTCAAATTTGCTTTCTATTGCCTGAATTTGTCCCAACTGTTTACTGTTATTATCGTACATAAATCACACAATATATTTTCACACACATGCGTATCGGATCCAAGACTCGACATAATTAAATGAAAGACATCAAACTATGGCTTCATTACAAAAGAACAGACGGTCCTTCTCAAATAATATTGCAACCAGGCAATCCAAATAAAACAAAGTAGACTGTTCATTTAAACATTAACAAAAATATCATCTTTCCCTCCAAGTTCTACAATTACATTATTCTTAATGGCAGCTTCAATTATCACCTAGTCCGTAGTTCATGCCCTCGCAAAATCAAATTATTGCACACCTTCTACACGTGGCACAATACTTACGTTACTTTTAAATCAAAAATATCAGTAGTCACGGCACACAACACAATTTACCTTTTATGTGTCGGATACAAGAAAAATCCTAACACAATAAAATTACATTAAATTCAAACACAAGAAATATTTAAAACTTGTTCCCATCCAAAATCTATCGACAACTACATTAATAAATTACTGTTTGGTATTTATCACCTGCATCTCCATCAACGTATGCCACCCGCCATTACCCAGGTATGCTTTAGCACGCAATGGACATCTCCTCGGAAGATCGAATGGTCACTATCCCATGGCTTGACCAAAATTTCATCGTCTTGCCGATTTCTTCAAATGGAGAAAACAAAGTTCAATTATAATATTATACAAATTACTATCTAAACCTACTAAAATTGCTCATGGGTTACTAGATTCACCCACAAAGTCCTAATGCAATTTAATCGAAGACAATTTCCTTTAATAAATAGACAACTGTTCTATCTTCACACGCAAGACTTCACTCGTAGTAATCATTATACAAAATGTTAAGTCTGAAATGTTATATTTTCTAGACCGCAGTCTGATTGTAAAGTTTATAAGTTCACTCGTAGAATAAATTTATGAACAAGTCATCTCCGCAGAGATACTGAATTATAACATTCTCCTCATAGAGACTGAATAAAAAGAACACATGTTATTTCCTCAGAGATACTGAAAATTATGAACACATGTTATCACCTCAGAGATACGAATAATAAGAACACATGTTATCTCCTCAGAGATACAGAATTTATGAACACATGTTATCTCCTCGGAGATACGAATAATAAGAACACATGTTATCTCCTCAGAGGTACAGACATTCTGAACACAATGGCCAGGCAACTGGCCTAATTTATACAAATCGGTAGCACAGACAGTGGAGGGGACGGTTTAAAAATTAATAAATGGAAGAAATTGGCTTAGAGACAGGCGACAAGTATTATTGATCTTTTAAAATCACACAGGTTACAATTCTGGCGTGCGGAAGTCAATTTGATCGAGGAATTATCAGATAACACTTTCCCTCGTAAATCTGGGCCACGCGACTTTCGCGGGTAAATTGAGCATCATTCCACTGATTTGTCAGTTCAATTTTTCATAGTTGCTCCAAATTCAGTGACTCCACCCCCTTGACGTCACAAACCATTCCCCTTCTCACTTTCACGACCTCGGCGCTCTCGCTCTTCTGCTCGCTGACAAAGACTGGACCAAGTCCTACGTCACGACTGACGCAACGCCGAGCCGCACTTTGACGCTCCGATTCTCAGAACGCGCCAAGAATAACTTAGCTTCCTCCCTTACTGCAAGGCACCTGCCTTATTGCGAAATGGAGCAGCTACTTACAACCTGTAGTCCAAATGATTCAATCACTGAATAAATTAATTTATGAAGTATTATTATGAGGTACTTATAATAAGATTTCAGTATGTACCCTACATTGTGTATAATTTGATTGCAGACACATAGCAAAATAAACAAGACACTAAATCGCAATATGCAAAACATTTTTTGATGCAGTAGTTTGTAATTTTAAAGGCAGAAGTCAACATACTGTATTTCTCTTAAATGGTGGAAGTCAACGGTATTAAAAGATTAATAAAAAAAAATAACGATGCAACTGAATTTGATGTTTTCAAATCTTGTATCATCAGGTAGAAAGTTTGTAATGGCTATATGAAGTGGCAAAACAATAACTTTTAACCTTTCTTTTCCAAACAGTTTTTTTTTTTGTATTTTCCGTCAAATTTACTCTACATGACGTACGCCCTTTCAATAGAATCACGATTCATATAATATGTGAATAATGAGTAAATAACACTCCTGGAAATATTTACATGTAGGCCTATTAGTTAAGCTCTCTACCTAGGTATATAATATATTATGTATAATATAATGATGATCATAACTAATACATGTATTCTTATTCCAGGGGTGTTATTTACTTTCTATTCATATATTGTATATTATATACATTGTACCCCGCCCGGTCATTGGGCAAATTCGTGTTGGCCGACTGAAGAGTTACAACTGTTGTTTTTTCCGGTGTTAGAGGACTAGGACACAAATTCATATATGTGACTTCAAGAATTGTGCTGAGAACTAAAATAACATGGTGTTGCAGTGATTTTCAAAAACGTGAATGACGTCATCGTGAACTTCAGTTATAATTAATGTTGTTGGTATTACGCCCCTCATAGCTACTTTGGCTTCTAGAGACGCCGGGGTGCCGTTATTATGCCCCGAATGGGATCTTTAACGTGCCAGTAAATCTATTGACACGGCTCCCTCGCCTTTGCGCATCCTCAAATGGCAACTGACTGCCCTGGGATTCGATACTGTAACCTTAGGCGCAGCAGGCGAGAACGTTACCGCTGAGCTACGCAGCCAGTCGAATTTCAGTTACATGGCACAAAGGATCCATATTTGCAATTGAATATATTGACGTAGGTAACTGTCTTATGATCAATAAAATATAATTGAACTATATTCCAAAAGAGAATGTTATTTAAAGGGGGAAAACAACGAGATAATCTGCTCCTTCTGATACCAATAGAATTACAACCTGTTAAATGAAATACATGAGTAGGGCTGCAGGATATACCAAATGGTTCCGAGATACTATTTGCAAGGAATTTATCACCAAGGAAAACAGAACCAATCATATACGATATAAGGATACATCAGACTGCTTTGAAAGACAATGTGTGCTGTATTCCCATGAGAATGTTTACAAAAATTGATCTTAAGTACCTGCCAAAAGTAAGAACATTGAATGAGAAGTGCATGAAGGGATGGAAAGATAATAAGAGATCGTAATGGGCTTGACCTGAACTAGGCTTGTTGATGATGAATATAACGCCCAATCTATTATACTTCCATGAAAGCAGGGACAAAATATCATATTCCAGAAAATTCATGTTATCATAACATGTGTTGAAATCCTCCTCATAAATTACCCTCTTTCATTCTGGGGTCTAGAAATATTTACCTTCACTCACCATGAGCTCTAAGGAAATAAGCTGATTGCTTGTCGATATAGCTGGCATGGTTTACTAATCTAGATATCGGTAGATATCGACATGGATTGAAAGCAACTTCCGTACAAAGCTCTATCTGTATTGTACCTGCTAACAGTGGTTTTATTTTCTCCAACATCTCTACCTCGTAATTCGTTAAACAATGAAATCTTGTTCTCGCTCATAATGAAATATTACCACAAGTATGTGCTTATTCGTACTAAAATGAAGGCATTAATAACCTTTCCAAAATAGTGTATTTTATGTTTGAGTTCCTGCAGCATTGCGTATCATCTAAATCGTGGAAAATCAATAAAGCACTTCCTCTAATTGTGCACAGCTGTGCATGGAAACAATGATATTTGTGTCTAATTCTTAGCACGCATGTTGAAATTGGTTTAATCAACGTAATGGAATAGGAAGGACTGAAAATTCTGCTTTAAAATTATATGCATATAAAAGTGTACCTCACATGACATAACGTAGGAACCCAACCTACCAGCAGCGTGATGTGTAGTTATAGTTGGAGTCTCAGAATGCATTAATACGATAGGATATGATAGCATATGATAGGATAGGATATGATAGGATAGGATAGGATACGACTGGATATAATTGAAATAATGAACACACATCCACGGCCTTTGGAGTGCCTATGGCTATAGGAGTAGCATTAGATATATAGGTGCATTAAATAGCAAATATTGGTTCGTTTAGCCAATGAAATGTTTCAGAGGCTATAGAGTTAAAATGTCTACTCGATCTAGATACGAACCAGAGATCTTCATATTTCCGGCCGATCCTCTTTCCAACTGAACTATCACGAACAAACGCTTTCTCTCTGTTTGACAAAGGTGCAACTGTTAGGGCGGCTACTGTGGCCGTTTCAACGGCACTATATAGGAACGGCTCACTGTGGGCCAAATTCGAAATACCGTATTTTTCATGACTTTTTGAATACCCAATGAGAATTTTCAGCTATTGCGGTACGTTGTGCTGCGTACATAAATTGAAAACCAACAAGAATATCATCTAGGCTTACAGGATGGAGCCACGTCGTGTATCGTTGATTGTTTCCCGACGTTTCGGCTGTCATTGCAGCCATCCTAATCGTGG
Organism: Meconema thalassinum; assembly: GCA_946902985.2. Classification (NCBI taxonomy): domain Eukaryota; kingdom Metazoa; phylum Arthropoda; class Insecta; order Orthoptera; family Tettigoniidae; genus Meconema; species Meconema thalassinum. Next base: position 1,096,365,026 of record OX336389.2, on the reverse strand, counting down.
ATGGGTACAAGTTGGTGTCCGTATCCAATGGGGTGAGCTTTACGGGAAATTGCAGGACCAAGGTACGTTCTGAGACCCCAGTTCAAAAGGTCCTGGGTTCGATTCCCAGCTCTACCTAGAAATGTCATTCCGGTCTAATAATTGGAGCGGGGAACGCTCAACCTTGTGAGGAATAACTGAGAAGGAGACCATTGATATCCCAAACCCCTAGTACGAATTAAAAAAAACAGCAATTACTTTACAGTTACACTAACTACAGCAGGCATCACAAAAATATTCATCAAATTCAACACTCATCCAAGCACATGTGTTGATGACCAAGGTAACTAGTCCGCTTCATTGCGTAGTGGCTGGCACACTTGGCTGTTGCCGTGGAGGCTCTGCCATAAAATTTAATACTGGTCTGAGGGTTGGAACGGGGAACTGTCAGCCTCGTGATGTAAAAATGAGAAGAGGCGGGTTTGATTCCTACCTCTGCCATCCTGAAAGTGGTTTTCCGTGGTTTTACCAATTCTTTTTCAGGCAAATGCTGGGATGGAACCTAACCTAATGCCACGGCCGCTTCCTATCCATATTCTACCTCCATTAAAAATACACACACTAGTCCAGACATCGCAGTGACATAGGTTATCATAAAAAATCTTCACACACCGAAGTACACGGGGTTACATTACCACGATGTCACAATGCCCCTAAATAATCAACAATAACAGTAACCAAAGTACCTCAATCCCCTAAAATGATTTACCAATAATAATACAAACTCTCGCAAATCAACCAAATAACACTTCTTGCTTAGAAACTGTTTGGCTGTTCATTGCATATCAGTTGCACTTCAGTTGGCTGTACCTAAACCTATGTTCTCTGTAGGCGTTCATTTGCACGAGATCCCGACATATTACATATTCTTGTCTCCGGTATACTCCTTAGAGCATAACTGTGATGCTCTATATCTCCCTAGCGCAGTGTTCATATGTGTACATGATGAAAAAGGAATTTCCATCTTGAAATTTGTTTAGCGTGCAGTGGTGCGACAAACACAGAATGTTTCATTAATATCCGGTAATATTTCTGCGTAAAATCTATAAATATGAAGGGAAAAAATGCAATATAAACATGGAAGTAGTGTATTCAATAGATTACGAAACGGAGTACACGCTCCAGTTTTTTTAATGATGCACTATGTTCAGCATCTCATACGATGTGTCTCATATGCCCAACATCTGTCGTAATGCAGGTCACCATTTGTCGTCGCACTGAGGTACAAAAACGCCCAAACATGCCTGGGGTTGTAAGTATTCATTGATAATCCTGCACAATTCGTGAATAATTGCTCCGTCGTACACAGCATTAGAGTATATAATCAATTTTAAATGCACCCGCGCAAAAAATCCAGCGGTTTTAAGTCAAGTGAGTGTGGAGGCCAGACAATTGTCCCACCTCTGTTTACCAGGCGATTAGCATACCGCTCTTTTAAGTTTGCACGGGCAATACGACTAAAATCATTTTCGGTCTCATATGTATGTAACAATGTTTGACCATTTACATGTGCAGATTCTAGCCCTTACATGTTAATGATGTGCATTGGTATATATGCGGTAAGTGAAAAGCTAACGTTTTTATAGTTTGCGAGATATTCCCGTTGAAATTGGAAATTGATACACTTTTAGATCTATTTATCATGCATATTTGTGCTCTTCTGACTGAAAACTGAACGCAGACTGGAAAATAATGTAAAATTTTCCTCCTGATGAAAACTGCATTGATGCGCAGCTTTTTCCACTTAAGTGGCGATTATCTTTGCAAGCATTTGCTTTTTCCGACGTCACTGAAAGCGACAGTTTTGTTTGAGAACAAGCCTCAGATTTAACCCCAAGGACAGCAAAATATTAGTGTTAAAAGCACGCGCCTTGAATTAAGATATTTAAGATAATTACTCGGGCAAATTTTCTAAGCTCTACGTTCCCACTTCTACTCCAGGTGGATGATTCCTAACTTGAGGCCACGGTCGCCTTCTTCCTGTCTCTTTTACTAATAAAACTTACCCAGTTTTATAACCATCATGATGATATAGGTCTTTCAGCTGATTCCACACACACCCAAGTGCCCAAGGCCTCATGGTCACAATGTCACTAAGTCCCTAAACGAATCAACAACCTGCCCATTGGTGTAGCCATGCACGTTTGTTCGCGCAATACACCTGCACTGGGAAGCTGCACTATATCTGAAAATCACTGGTTCGAATACAGCGCTAACATCGACCATCATGATTGTGGTTGTTCCCTGGGGTTGGCTGCACTTCCTCCAGGTGAATGCTGGAATTCTACCTTATTTCACGTCCAGGAGATCCTACCCAAATCTTTGACTGTAATTATGATAGTAATAATATGGCTTGATGGAATAATTGGAGGTCAGAGAGAGAATAATATTCTCAAAATAGTCTAGTACTAGGAGATGGGGATAGCAATTACAACACAACTCGGAGCTCTACGTATAAATAGAGAGGCATTCTGACTTTGCCAGGAGAGGAAGGGTGGCTTTTTATGGTAAAGTGGCAAGATTGCCTCCGAACAGACTGACTAACCGCCTATTCAGTTACTGGCGAAACAAGAAGGTCCGTACTACATGTCTGACTGAAGCTGAGAAAGATATCAAGGAACTGGGAGACCTGCAAGACATTCAAACCGTGAGACATAGCGATTTTCAGGACAAATCTCTAAAAAAGGGAACCCCCTGTTTGGAGGAGAGAAAAGAAATACACAAGAAAAAAAATGCTTCAGTACTGGGCAAAACTCAAATCCAACTGTTGAAAAAGCGTGTTCCCGAGTAGCCCCATCCGAAAGAAGAAGAAAATGATTATCTGCTATTGTTATAATTATAATACTAATTATTATTATTATTATTATTATTATTTATTATTATTATGGCAGGGAAGTCTCCGTGGCTTAGGCGGCAGCACGCCGGGCTCTCACCGCTGGGTCCGTGGTTCAAATCCCGGCCACTCCATGTGAGATCTGTACTGGACAAAACGGAGGCAGACAGGTTTTTCTCCGGGTAGTCCGGTTTTCCCTGTCAAAATTTCATTCCAGCAACACCCTCCACTATCATTTCATTTCATCTGTCATTCATTTAATCATTTCCCCAGAGGAGTGCGTCAGGCCTCGGCAGCCGGCACAGTCCATATCCTCGCCGCTACATGGGGGCTTCATTCATTCCATTCCTGACCCGGTCGGAGACTGGAAGCAGGCTGTGGATTTCATTTCATTATTATGGCAGGAAGGTACTCATAATAAAGAGATAAAGGCTAATTTAGAAATGAACACGTTCGAAGAAGCTGTTCGTAAGAGCCGACTCAGATGGTGGGGTCATGTGAAGAGAATGGGGGAGGAAAGATCACCTAAGAGGTTATTGAGTTCAGCTGTAGAGGGTAAGAGAAGCAGAGGTAGACCTGGGAGGCGATGGTTAGATTCAGTGTTGAAGGTTTCAAAGAGAGAGGTGTAGAGGCAGAGAAGGCCGCAGTGCTAACTGCTAATAGGGGAGGGGATCATGGAGGAAACTCGTTCGCAATTAGAGGCTTGCAAACTAGACTGGACGCTAAAACGCAAAACAGTCTCAAACGAAAATGAAAGAATGGATTTTACTATTCCAGTTACACAGTACTCTAGTCACCACAGAAACACAGGTTGTCAGATAAATCCAACCCACACCCAAGCACGCGTGACTAACATGCTAGATGTCCCTAGCCCGTAAAATAAATGAAAACAACAGTATGGCTAAATCCATAATTAAATCAACATTAAACATAGTAATAAATGAGCAAACAGTCTGGATCACGAGCTGCGTCGTTTAGCCACGTCGTTTAGTGGAGTGGACAAATCTGAGCCAGTGCGAATGAAATGGCCATCAGTACATCTTCTCGTGTAGTTAAAATCTCAGGATTCTCTATTATAGCATTCATAATGGTAATGCTCAAAACGAAATTGAAAACAAATTTAAGGCAATTGTGCTTCCTGTAAGTGCTGCTGTTGTTCATTGACCCCTATGTTTGGGTCCTATTGTGAGCTGTTATCTTGTAGCACTGTTCAAATTAAAATTCACTTCAAGACGATATGATTTAATTTCTGCAGCCTATTCACTGTTAAACAGTACGTTGAATGGGCGTTGCTCTTGCCGGGTATGCTTTATCAGAAAGCGTGTTTACTGCAGCAAAGGCAAGAGTGTGTGTCAGGAATTTACAATTCAAATTTTTGGGATCGCCAACTCTACATACAATTTAGCGTCGCGCTGGTCATTACGTGACGGCACTGGATATTGCAGTGTACAATGGTCGGACGGTGTCATTCAAAATACGGTAGAAAAAAGTGCATCAATAAGTACTGTCGAACTATCTGCTGATGGGATTTGATAGTGAATTTAGTTTGCATTTTGTTCAAGAGAACAAAACTAACATACAGTCGTTTCTTGCCACTAATTTAATTGCCACTTATTTCGCCTTAATAACCATAACCATCAATCTTAAATTCCAGTTCCATCTCTGTAGTTGAAAGCATTTAGTTTTACTCCAAGTTAGCTGTAGTCATCGTGAGTGCAGATTCTCTTTGTCTTTTCCACATCTACTTCAGGGAAATGCAACAGTGGCATATTGTTTCATGTACAAGGGTAAGCCATCTCAATCTTTGAACAGAGTAATTGGAGTTGCAACAGGTAGTTCCGTGTAGAAACTTAATAGCCTATCTTATTATATAATACGCTAAGGTGTATGTTTCACAAAACTCAAGCTCCTAAACCAGAGGGATTTGTTGCTGAATACACCAGCCATTGTCAATATGTTGCCAGCAACTGTGCTTTTAAACAAACAAACAAGACGATAGCCCCTGGCAGAACTGTGTCGCGTACAGCCCGCATAGCACTAGAGCCGGGTGGGTAGTCTATACACATGGGGCGTACACAACCCATTATTCGAGAGTTCTCGCACGTGTCCGCTAGTTATCATATATTCTACTGATCGTTTCCAATTCAAACATCTATCTCCAATTGGGGGCGTGGTGGCGCAGCGGTCAAGCTGTTGGCCTCTCACCAAGGTGGACTGGGTTCGATTCCCGGTCAATGCATGTGAGATTTTCGAAGTGAAATGCCATGTCCAGTGGTTCAGATTCCACGTAAAAAGGAGGTCCCGTGGCTCATAATCACAAGATTCACGATCACGTAAAACTACAATCTTCCTTTCTTTATCACCAATTAAATACAGGGTCATCCGTTTGTGATGTCATAACAGTAATGCATATATATCTAAGCAATTTTCTGTAATGTAAGTGACAATGATGGGAGTTAACAATGATTCTCTTTGCAACAACGACTTCCGCGAGACAACGCAGCCGTGTAATTCATAATCCAATCACCAGATGTCCGGTACAGAGCGGTACACGTTAGCGCGCGCTCAGTGTTGTTACAGAGTTGAGTGAAGATGGTCGTTACACCACAACAACGCGCTCAGTGAGTCGTATAGTATGCCAATTTGTGAGTGTAGTGAAGACCCAGCGAACTTTCAGACGTCAGAACAACGTTAGGGATGTCCCATCACATCGGGACATTGTTAAATGGTACATGTTTTTGGAAAATGGATTGCAGATGCCTCACACAGGTGGAAGGCGGCGTGATAGCAACAAGGAGGAAGATATTCGACAAGCCATGACGCAGTCCACGAAAGTCACTCAGCCGCTTAACAACAGAGCAGAATACACCATACACAACATGTCACAGGATTGTTAGGCGTTATCTTCATATGCGTCCATACCGTATGCAGCGCCTGCAAGCATTGACACAGCTGAATTACGGAGCTCAACTCAGTTTTGTTACGACGATGTGTGAGCGACAGGAAGGTGACGATCCATGGTTAAAACGATGGATGTTCACGGACGAAGCCACATTCCATGTGAGTGGCCGAGTCAACACGCATAACTGCATCATTTGAGGAACAGAAAATCTACATGTCTCATACGAACTCGAAAGAGCCAGCCCTAAAGTGAATGTGTGGTGCGGAGTGACTTCTGAGAAAGTCGACAGACCATTCTTTTTTGCGTAGGAGATTGTTCATGCCATCAATTATATTGACATGATCGAGCAGAATGTGGTCTCTCAATTACAGCAAGATGGGATACTGGACAAGATTATCTATCAACAGGATGGTGGTCCACCGCATTGGGCTATCATGCTGAGGGAACAATTAAACCTCATATTTAACGATCGCAGGTGCGGCCGTGATGGACCTATCCCATGGCCTCCTAATAGCCCTGACCTAACTCCTCCAGATTTCTTTGTATGGGGCTACGTCAATTCGACAGTGTACGCACAAAGACCACAGAATCTGGCTGACGTACGGAGGGAGATTACAGCGGCCTTTCAGCAAATCACTCCAGAAACGCTGCGTGCCAGGTGGCGCAACGTGGATTCGAGGTATCATTTGTGCCGCGTGCGCGATGGTGGACATGCTGAGTGCAAATGTGCTGTGACACAAACTGCAGACTCTCCTTAGAACGTATGTACCGTTAACAAGCAATAAATGTGCATAGTTTCATGTGTATAGCGTTTTACTTTTCTGACATCCCAAACGGATGACCCTGTAGATCTTAAATGAGATTAATCACATAACTCATGGTACATGACCTAGGTTATGATAAATACATAGTTTTGCACTTTCCTCGTTAAGGTGCGGCTTGCCTTTGAAATCTAGCAGTGCGGATATGTTAAGATTCCATGGCTGCCTGGAACCAAGGCTTTTCCAGCGTGAGGCACAACGTTGTCAACTTTCCACCGTAGCCACTGAGAGCAAGCAGCGATACGGGACAGAACTACGTGAAGATGTGCAATCCTGGACAGCTGATACCTGCGTGACACACGCGAGCTAGCCACCAGGGTGGGACTTTGGAGTCCACGTGGAGTGATAGAAGAAGCATTCTATTGATCAAAAACCGTCAGCTATTGGTCAATAGCGAACACTGATTATTTTCGCGCGTGCTACTCCCTTACGTTTGAATCGCCGCTCGTTACCCAGGAAAGGGCTCATTTGCCCCGTACAATCTACCTATAAGTGTCCCGCATACACTACTGCTGTGTGGGATGTCTACCAACTGATTTCCACAGGGGTCACACTGCATGCTGGTCGATTACGTCAGAATACAGAGGGATAACAACCGGACTAGCGTTCGCTACATTTTGCTCAGCGCTACTCGCCTAATGCACCCCATTGCGTTATGACACCTCGCATATGAGAGCGTAATAGGCTCATATGTGGAACAACATCAAGACAGTTGCTGGCAACATATTGATCATGGCTGGTTTATTCAGCAACAACGAATACACGGACATCATACTAATCTACTGTATGGTCATAATGACGTCGAAGCTCTAGGATTCATAACGCAATGGGGCGCATCAGACGAGAGCACTGAGCAACTTACAGGGAGCGACCATCTGGTTGTTATCTCTTGGCATTCTGATGTAATCTGCTTGCATTACCCCTTAGGAATTCAGTTGTTAGACCTCCCGTTCATCATTAGTGCATGCGGGACACCTAAAAGTAGATGAGGCACCTGGTATAGAGCAACAACATGAAACTAAAAATTCAATGACCAAACTTTGCAATCATTTGAGACAAACATAAAATAATATTGTAAGAAAGCAAAGTAGCATTACTGAGATTATTAATGCTTGCCCCGTAGATAACGCACATCAACACTACTCCAGCACTGAACAAGACATCTCTAAAGTCACACAATCAGGCACTATCTACATGAAATGAAGCAAAGCCTGTAGTTTTACGTGACCATTAATCTCGCGATCCTGAGATACGGGACCTGCATGTTGACGTGGAATTAAACCACTGGACGTGATATTCCGCTTCGAAAATCTCACATACATTGACCAGGAATGAACCCAGTCCACCTTGGCAAGAGGCAAACAGCATGAACACTGCACTATCACCTCTCCAAGACATGAATAGAAAACATAGGAAATGTATAACAGACTATTTAGTTCATCGTACTGGTTAATGAACTTTCTGAAACAGAAGCTCAATAAAATATCACTAAGATATCGTACTTTTCGTAAAATGGTGTGCATATAATCTTACATTTTTATACCTAATATTAAACATAAGCCAGATGACCTCAATATTCCCCCCTTTAAAACAACAATCATCACCACCACTAACATAACAATTGCATAAGAAGGTGTACGACTTTCAGTATCGATTCATTATGACTCCCTCCGTAGGGGTAACATACATTTAACGTGAAAAATTAGGTATAAGTCCATTAATGCGTATGGCAGTTGCATGCAGTTGAACATTGAACATTATACGCCTGCATAGAATAGGTGTTGGTAGCAATAACATTGTAGATTTACTCTCATTTCTTCTTAAACATCGTCAACTTACACTGAGCTACGTTTAAAGTTTTCCGCACACCTATTGCGAGATACTGACTCTGGGATTTAAAAGCCTTATCATTAACACACTGTTGGTAGCCCTGGTTACTCATAAAATAAGCAGAGTTATAACTTCCACATTGAAAATAAATGGCATTTGAAAAAAAATACATTCGTTAGTATGAAAGTTCCATGCATTTAAATATTGAAATCATCAACACGCGTAGAATCGTAACATGTAAGGTTTACTCAAAATTAATTATAATTTTATGTTCTATATGTATGCAACGTTTAGAACTGTGGGCGTGCACACTTTCTGATATGGAGACTGGTGTTCAAAATTATAGAGAGTATTCATCAACACATGGCAGCCTTGGAGACTCTAAATTTATGCTTACTGTCAAATCTTAAGGAACATTATGAACACACAAAGTTTGGTTCAAGTCCAATAGACACTTTGGGCATTACATGCAGTTGAACATTAAACCTATCAGCACGTGGAGAATCATGTTGGCAACAGTGTCATGTATGGGTTGCTCAAATGAAACTGAAATATTATAACACAAAATTTGAGACAATTTTGGATGAAATAGGGGAAGATTGCCTATATTGAACCGTCGCCTAATTCGTACAACCCACACAAAATTTAGGTTTGTGGTAGAGTGTGACATCTGGTGGATTATAATGAAGGAAAGGGCTATCCCTCGCCATGTTCTCAGTTGTAAGAGGTGCAGAAGAAAGGACGGATGAATCATGCAAGTTTAGTGTGTTGTATGTATCTTTGCAATTACGTGGCTAAGAGAAGAACTCTAATAAGGCATGTAAACACAAATAATAATTGTATGTGGGCATGATCTATGTCCATTTGCCCACTCATTCATGAAGTTTTGAATTTGTTCTCTTAAAAATTCGCCAGCTTGAAGATCATCAAATGGAAATGGGGAAGTTGCCTAAATTCTACCGTGAGCTGTTTCTTATATTGTACGGGTACGATTTGGAGAATAGTTAAGCCACAGTTTAAAACCCAGTGTTTTTAAGCCATTTCTTGTATTTTATTTATATCCTAGGGTAAATTATATTATTAGTAGGCATACTTTCTTTACCTATTTTTTAAAACTATTTTTGTCGCAGTATGGCACGGAGGGGTCCATTTGAAAAGTGGAACAAAAATGATCTTACCATAGTAGTAGCGGTCTATCTGAACAGGAATCACGGATTAAACGCATGTGCCCGCCTCTGCGGTATCCCTGAACCCTCACTAAGGAGACACGCGGATAACAAAGTGTAACCGCAAATGGAGGCATTTAAGTGTACGAACGAAGCAAGGTACTTTCATCAGAAATCGAACTTGAACTTGAGAGACATATTTTAAAATTCGAAGAGATGTTGTTTGCCTTAACAGCCACTGATGTTCCAAAGCTAGCATTTCAAGTTGCAGAAAGGAACGAATTGCCACACAACATTAATTGTGAAAAAGGTATGGCTGAAAAAATTGGTACTATAACTTTATGCTCAGGCACTTTCATTTCTGGCCAAACCCTGAATATACCATACATTTGGATGAAATCAGTGATGACAAGTAGGCGCGACCTCTTGTCAGATCGGGAAAGAGATGACATTCAAGTTAGGGACATTCACGGAATCTGCCTAAATTAGACGTGAAAACCTACAGAATTCTACTTTAAGGATGGCAAAGTTGGGAAATCTTTTGAGTTATTTTCATGAGGTTGAGAGTACCCCGTTCCACCTCTCAAACAGAATCAAACCCAGAGCATTTGGGATGAGAGACAGAAGATGGCATCATGTAAATCCAAAGGAAAGTACGAAGGAATATGAAACGTAATCTAGAGTTTAGTGCTTTTCAGTCGGTCAACACGAATGTACCCAAAAGAGATGGGTTATGCCCTAATCCTGAAATAAATTACATGAGATTAATAAAACACTAGGATGACCAGTTTCGATCGTCAAGCGATCATCATCAGATCCATTACACTTAGGCTACAAAATCTATGTTTGAAATACAGGTGAAAATATTTACAATATGTACAATTATTTAGTTGCAGTATTGGTACTGCAACTGTCAGTGTATGCTAAATGCAGTATATACGTTAGGTGAAATGCTAAATGGTGATAGCTATCCGTAGATTGTACTTTAGAGAGATTATATGGTTGTAAACTATGGTTAAACTATAAAATTTTAGGCTAACTACTTATCTGATTGTCTTCCGTATAACAGCTACTCGCAGTTTTCGTGCTCACTGTAACTCACTATGCGGTAGACTGCGGTGGTTATCTTAACGACTGGTTTTTCCCTGCTTTCTCCCCCTGCTCCTACGTGCTGTGGGGAGTGATAGCGATGTGTTTATGTGAGGTGTTGCCAACCTAGATAAGATGTATGTTATTGAATGAGGTGGGTCTACAATTATTAAAGACCGTGGATTAGCCCTCGCCACGCGTGGAGCATAACCCATTCGAACTAAGCGTTGACGGTCTTATGAGGACGTCCCGGCACCTTTAATACTGCCGCGAATATGGGCCTTGGTTTATTGCAGAAGAAAAGTACATCGTACACCTGATCCAGATAACATTTACCTATTAATAACCCCCTAATTTCCCCCCCCCCTTTTTTTTATCTAGCTTGGCTGTGTCGCTAAATTGTGTTTTGTTTCCGACGTAATCTCTCTTTTTTTTTTCAATGGAACGGAAGTTAATGGGAATGTTGGACGAATATTGTTGTGCTTTTACCCAAATACATATGGGCCGAGTTTGTTCGGAAAAATATTGACGCAATGTAAGTGGAGTGAAACAACAAGCACTGTTTTCCTCAATTCACATTTACAAAGCAAGTAACAGCAATTTTGGAGCACCAATTTCGTGGGAAGAATAAATTGAAAACATTTCAATAGAATTGTCTCTCCATTTCTTTTGTATCTTTTGGTGTTACTAAATGGATTCGTTCTGTCATCTCCAGTGCCTTTTTACTTTCTGCCTTTTTGCTAAATGGATTCCCCGAGTCCGGCCTGAGGTCAATAGTGCCGAAAGACTACTCCAATTAATATGTCCTTATGCCTCATCGAAAATGATCAATATAGAGAATAATTGTACTGCACGTCCGGCCAGCTCCGCCCAGGATATTAATATTTGTCCAATGTAAAAACAATGCTAATATATACCTTCAAGCAGTGACTGATATATTTCGAGAGGACAGCTAATCAATGAAGTTGCCTCTTCTTTACAATTCCAGGTGGACACTGGTTAATTTGCTGTACTATTGCATGGCTAACTTACGAGGAACAGTTTACTACCCAAATGGTGCTATCATTTATTCGCTGGTGAATAATGAGTAAGGGTATACAAGACACAATATCATTTTGTAAAGAAGGTAATAAAATTATATCGATTTCATAAGTTATGGTCCATTACGGGGACAATGTAAATGATCGTAATATTTTTAGAATCAGCAAAGTTAATTTCAAATGTATATATTGTGGAGTGAATCATGTGGCATGTGATGTTCTCCCTCATTACTAGTTTACACTCCATACAACTCTCTCAAAGTACTGTTTTAATGCTTACTACAGAGCAATGAGCATCGCATCAATGTCTGGTGGGGGATGAGCTGAGTCAAAATTATACATAGAGGGGGAAGGGGGGCGAGGAGGGTTCGGCCATAGTTATTTATATACGATCCCAAAGTTTCAAAACCCCTATCTCTAATAGCATTTGGTACATTGTATTTGCACTTATCAATGTGCAAATGATCGAAAATAAAAATAAAATATTGATATTAAATTATAAAGCCTAGTTTTCATCGCGAAATCATCTCGCCCTTTCTATTTTCCAACATTTCATAAATATTGATCAACTACAATAAAAGCTTAACTCAAAACAGCAAAACAACTCAACACAATATTATTCACTATGCAATATGACACTCACACTCGGATACTAACAGAATGGTAACTGACAAGTGGTCTACTGTATTTTTCGAATGGGATGAGAGTGATAGCTCCCTCTGCCACCCCTCTGGCTAACTGAACAGCTGACCAATTTGCTCATTAGTTAAGTGTTAAGACAGGGTAAAACTAAATATTTTAAAATGAGTGAAAAGAAATTGTTCCAAAAGCAATCCAATAATTTGTCATCAATCTGAAAATAAACTTTATTCAAAATTTAAAACTTCACCGAATTCTATATTTTTATTATTTGGCTCTGGGTGGGGGGGGGTGATCCACTTGATCACCACCCCCCTACCCCCCTTACCACCCACTGTAGTTACGCCACTGAATCGTAACACAACAAATGTGCCTCCCAGATGTAACTGGGTAAGAAAGAGTTGCTACTCAAGCCTATCAGCTTTTATATTCATTTTTCTTTGGAAGGAACCTCTTCAGAAGAAGGTTTTATTTCATTATTCACATTAAGAAAACTTTCGCTTTATTCCTTGCCGTTGATATGATATAACTGTGGCCCAGTTCGCAGCATTGAACTATCGCGCCAGACATTACAAAGGAGCAATCGTCATGCATAATCATCCGCAACATTTTTAATAGATAAGTGGTGGTACCCTATATGGACAAGATTTCAAAATCAATGCCTGTGAGTCGGTCAACACGATAGAACCAAATTGTAATGGGTGTTTCCGTAAGCCTGAAAAGAATTTACATGAGATTAATATTATTATTTTTATTTATTAATTAACCTAATTGCCCCAGAGGAGTGCGTCAGGCATCGGCAGCCGGCACAGTTCATATCCTCGCCGCTAGATGGGGGCTTCATTCATTCCATTCCTGACCCGGTCGGAGACTGGAAGCAGGCTGTGGATTTTCATTCATTTATTAATTAACCCCATGTAAATTGTTTTCAGGGTTACGAAAATGCCTATTACAATTGGGTACAATTGTGCTGACCGAAAGAAAAGCACTAATTTTGATTACTAAGGCAACACTCTAAAATGGATTCAGACACAATAACGGACAAGATTTAAAAAGTACCAGTCAGTCAATTCCTGGAACTTGACCTACGTCGTGCTTTACTTTCCTCACTACCGTACACGGGGGCAGAGCATCTCACAGAGGCCAACCAATCACGTAGAGTATATCAATAACATCGCCACATGGGCTCGAAAAATGAGAACTCTTAACCAGAATCGCTTCACGTTTTGTGGTAATTCCAGAAGTTTCCAGTACCCTGTAAAAACCTCAGCAGAACACTGCTTCAAACCATTCAGAGCTAATCTCTGAAAATGTCAATCTTACTTGGTGGGAAAATGTCAGATATCAACGTTAAACAAGGCCTAACCTCACGATGCCATTCTAGAGTTCCTCCTCCCAGCCGTGGAACCCTACACCAATATAATATGCCTTTGATCGAAATAGGGATGATGCATGGTCATAGTTAGTTTAAATTGCTGTGTTACTTGCAATATTACGGGCATGTCAAAACTGTTGACCACCTCGTGTTGCAGCGACTAGCGTTCTTGACTGTCACCCCTGGGATCCGGGTTCGATTCCATGCTCTGTTAAGAAATTAAATTCTGGTCTTAGGGCTGGCACGAGGAACACTAAGCCTCGTGAGGCAAATCTTAGAAGAGGGGGGGGGGTCCTATTTCCACCATAGTCATGCTGGAAGTGGTTTTCCGTGGTTTTCCACTTCTACTCTAGGCAAATGCTAGAATGATTCCTTTCTTAAGGCCACGGCCACCTCGTTGCCAAACCTCACCTGAATTACAAATACACAGTTAACCTATTCACTTAAGAACGCAAATGAATCCAGGAAAATGACCAACACATTTGCATACACACAGGTTACCATATATTTCTTTAAACTATATACAGTTTATACACACCCAAGTACATGGGTAAAAAATACCACGATGGTCAAGCCCCTTAAATGAAACAACACCAACATGATTTAAAACTATTAAGTCAGAGGGTCCGTAAAATGTCTGCGTGTGTTAATGTTTAACTTATATTATTCGCGTTACTACTGATAGGGTATGAGATGAATTTATATGGAGTGGGTGATTTTTACTACCACATGCCCTTCCTTACGACAACCTCGTCGTAGGAGTTAATGAGTTATGAAATAAATGAAGATGAAGGAAACTGGACTAGGAATTGGAAGGAATCGGCCGTGGCTAATTAAGAGGTACTGTCCCGCCATTTCTCTGGACTTGAAAGTGGGAAACTGTGGAAAACCATTTCAATGTCGGCTAATGGGGTTCGAATCCACTCGTCTACCAAGTCCACGGATAGCTTAGCCCCTGAACTTAGCGTTGCGCCTTAGTGAAGGTAGCTATTAGTGTCAGTAAAATGCCTATGTATCATCCACATTGTAGGAACTAAAGAGACTATAATTAATAGTTTACAAAGAAAATAATCTAAAATATCTAAATGGTGAGAACATCGTTAACAAAATCTTCAAGAAGAAATACTCAATGAATTAATGTGCAGAAATTGGCCTATTCACCACAGCACGGCATTATACACATTGCAGTTATTTCATTTAGGCGCTTTGAGAAATCGTGGTTATACAGCTGCATGTATGTGTATATATTTGCTTGATAACCTGTGTTATCGCCGTGTCTGTAGTAGTGTGTGTATTTGTAATTGAAGGTAGGATTAGGATGTAGGCAGCCGTGGCCATAAGTTAGGAGCCATTCCTGCATTTGCTTTGAGCTGAAATTGGAAACCAACGAAAACCACTTCTTGGGTGGTCGAGGTGGGAATCGAACCCACTTCCTATCAGCTTTGCCTCACGAGGCTGAGAGTGTCAGCCCTCAGACCAGAATTAAATTTCTTGTGTACTCGCCACATTGACGAGCAAACCAAACTACAATAGGCCACCAGCTTAAATAAGAACGATTGAATTATAATCCTAAATAACTAAACAGTGTAGACAATATCATAAGTTCGTGACTACTGCCACACCACGAGACGTTCGACATTATAGGCTATGCATACCATCACAGTCATACGGATGGAGGATTAATCTGCTTGTGAAGACACATCTCGTAACTAAGTTGTATTGTTCACGCAGACCAAAGGTTAACATACTTAAAACTACAGTAATAATAACTCAACAACTATAGTAGTGCTTCAAACCGAATGAGCAATGATATCTGTAAATAAGATCAACACGTTACACAAGTTTTCACAAACAATTGTAATATAAATATTCTACATATTGAACCCTTATTATATGATGTCCTATAATAATGTTTCATATTTTTCATTTATATTACTATGGAAGGAATATTGGGCCAACTTGAAGTTACTCAGTTGTGATGAAATCGACAGGTGTGCAGGACGGAAGGATTATGGCATCAAAGCCTTGGACTGACAAAGCAAAAGTCTAACTTTGGTACAGTAAAATTCTCGGAATTACAGAGTCAATGAGCTAAGTAGCGTGGCTTGGTCCGTGACGTAGAAGGTTGAGAGCCTTTGTCCAGCAGTCAGAGACAGAGAGCGTAGATATTGTGTGAGTGAGAAAAAGAATACGCAACGTCATTCAGTGGGAGGAGCCACTAATTTCCGTGCGAATGTTGAGGATGTAATCGACGAATCAGGAGAGATGAAGCCACTTTGCCCGGGAACATGATTTTGGAGGGAAATAGATATTTAATTAATCTACGATTGGATTTGGATTAAAATACCTGGATCTGACATGCGCGATGAGACAAGCTCAGTGATATCATCCGCATGTCTGTAGTCCTATTTCTTGGATTTATTGTAATTTTTGTGTCCCCACCACGACGATTTGTGTCAATTTATATAAATAGGGCTTCTGACTTAGCCAAAGTGCTCAGATTTTCCATACTTCGAAGGAGGCACGTGTACGTCTCTTTTTTCAGGTCTCTGAGGAGACATGTGTTCCTAATTTTTGATGTCTTAGAGGAGACGGTCTTAAACTTTGTAAAGTTACTTGTCAACTTAGATTGTTCAAGTTCAAATTAATGATGGCAGGAAATAACTGTTCTAATAACTGTAAGTTATCTGCTTTGAAGTGTAAAATACAGTGCGTGTGAACGTAGAGCTATTTAAGCTATTAATTAGGGCAATGGTCGCCGATATAAATTGCATAGAACTTTGAGCGAATGAAGTAACTCAATGCAATTTTAGCAGGATTAGATAGTGTTTTCTAATTAATTATTTGAACATTTTCTCCGAAGAAGAAGCAGCAAGATGACTGGAACGTGGCCAATGATTGGGATGATGACTGTCCGTACTACTCAGATGATCGCTATGGCGGAGTAAAAACCTGTGGGCCATGCATGGGGACGTTCGCTGAGTATTGTTGCAGAAATGGATAAGTACTAAAAATTGAATTATTTCAATAGCGGAGTAGCTTGGTTGATGGGAATTTTGTGTACATATTTTCTTGTGTTTGTGTATTCATTTTAATGTTAGGATTTTTTTATACCGACACTCAGTAGATAATGCATCGTGACTACTATTTTATTTGTGATTTTATTGTGTTAAATTTTAATTTCTGTGTACTATCGAGTACAAATTCTTTGTGCATTATTTTATATCACGAGAACATGAATTACGGGTTCAGTGATAAGTGGAGCTGCTGTAATGTAAACATTAATTATAGGGATTTGAGGGGTAATGTGATGTTTTATTTGCCATTTAATTAAACAGGCTATTGTTTTGAGTTTGACTTGTTGCAACCTATTTTTGAGAGAACCCTCAGTTATGTTAAAATTAATGAAGTTATTTGGAATTTATTGAAGTTTTATTTCGGTCTATCTTGGATTTGTTACGTCTGGCACGTGGATTTTAGGTGGATTTTGAGTCATGCCCAAGCAGTGAGTTGTTGGAGTCACATATGGTATTTTACTGCGCGGGGAAAGTTTGGCATAGCGACCAATTTCCTGACTGCAGCATATTTTGGATGACAGATGTACTTTGCGAAGGCACTGATCGGTCCCGACGAGTCTTATAATTTATTGGTTGAATTATTGGGTCAAATGATTATTTTGGTGACACATGTGTATTTTAAGGAGGAGGGCAAGTGTGAATTCTGCATTCTTAGGTTGCCGAGTGCAAGCCCGAGATATTTTGGTAACACGCTGGGTTAATGACATATGCGAGGATTTGCCACAGACCACGTACAGATCTAAAGATAAGACTTGTTAATGAGTATGGGCCAGATGGTTGGGACCCGATGTTTAAAGTTGATACGCCTGTTTGGTTAAAATTGTTGTTATTAAAGGGAATAGTTCTCCACGCTGGAAAACGTAACTTCATGTGTTTTGATGAAATAAGATATTCTTTTTGTTGTAAATATTTGCCGGTTGGCAATTTTTTTTTTTTTTTTTTTTTAAGTAATTAAGAGATAGGGAAGATATGTTGATTGAGTGGCAAGGAAGGACTATGGATCAAGTCCACAGCTTTACATATCTGGGAACAATGCTGACTGAGAATGGAAGAATCGACGGAGAGGTTAATACTCGGGTAAAGCAGGCAAATAACATACAGTATATTATCAGTTGAGCCAGTGTATTGTGGGAAAGAAGGAAGTCTCGGAGAAAACCAAGATTCAAATCTATAAGACGGTATTTTTACCTACACTCACCTATGGAGCTGAGACATGGACTATGTTGGACAAACATGAAAGTAGAATGACTGCCTCAGAGATGAAATACCTCCGGAAGATAGTGAATAAAACTAGAAGAGATAGGGTACGAAATATAGCGATTAGAGAAGAATTAAAGGTGGAATCGGTAGTACATACCATCCAGAAGAAAGCTTTACAATGGTATGGACACATCATAAGGATGGATGAAGAAAGGAAACCGAAGCAAGTGTTTGAGGCAAAGCCTAAAGGCACTCGAAGAAGAGGTCGTCCATGGAAAGAATGGATCCAATATGTCGGAGAGGTGGCAGAGAAGAAGGGAAGGACTCTGCAGTGAACCAGGAGACTCGCAGGGAATAGGAATGAATACAGAAAGTGGCTGGCAGACCCGACGCCGAGAGGCAAAAGGGATAGATGAAGAAGAAGAAGTAATTTGTTAGATTTTGTGCCTACACTTGTGGTGAGTTAATTGTAAAAATGACGTTTGGTCATTTGTTTATGCTTGGTAGAGTGGTCACGTGTATTGTTTATGTAATCTTTTGAAGACCTAATTGAGGCATTTAATTATGTGCGGTTGGCACGCAGTTCAGATTTCAATGCGGAAATCTTGTTGTATATTATTTAAGGGTAGCGGGTGTCGGCCTTGCTTATTTCATGTAGAGCCATTTTATTTGCAGTGTTTCCCAGATACCAAGGCTATATTCGCAGACATACAGATTCGCCACTTGTTGGATGTGCCTAATGGTAGCGGATCTCGTATGCAGTACTTATACATTTCAGCATGCAACTATCACACCCACATACGCATAATTATGGGAGTAATGTAAGGACGAGGTTAAGTCCTATTTTATTTGCATTTTCTTGAGAGTGATTTTCTTAATTATTTTGATGGTTGATTATATGTTAATTTAAGGGTGATTGTTATTTGTTTTATTAATAATTGATCTGTTAATTAAATGCATTTATTTAAATTCTGGTTCACTTTCTTCCTAATTAGTTTAATTTTACCCTATGTAACCTTGTCATGAAGAGGCAAATCACTAGCAACGAGAAACATGGACCGAACACATCCCCGAAATAGAGTCTTGGTACACTTCTTTTCAAGGGTCCAAAATATAGCAGCATCGGTGGCGCAGTTGGTAGCATGCTGAACTACTGTGCCCAAGATCGCGGGTTCAAACTCGGCCGAAGTCGTCAGATTTTTAAGAGCGTTTTAAAATCCTTCAGTATGCCTTCCTTGAGAGGGTAAGTAAAGCCGGCGGTCCCATGTCACAGATTTATGGCATGTAAAAGATCCTTCCACTAACTAAACTTGTGTGAAGCTAAATTTCTAGGTTCGATTTCCCTGAAACGCTCTATCAAAGTTCCAACGTTCACCACTAGGTGTCAGTGATATCTGGTAGCGAAATTTCAACTACTTGAAATTGAACGGAAATTGTAGCTCACCCCATGGGTGTTCGGTCGAAGCAGCTGCAGCCTCTGGCGAGCCAAACATGTCCCCCGACACTCCCGGCACTAAAAGCCATAAGCTAAATAAAAATAATAAAAATATATATAGGCTATATATTTGTGCATGAATATAATAAATAAACGTCGTACATTATTTAAACCTAACTGAGCAGGATCTGATGATGATCGCTTGACGATAGAAACATATCATCCCCTCTTTTAAAACATAAAAGCGTATTTAGTGATATATATCTCATGTAATATGTCTTTTAGGTTAGGGTGATTAAATACTTTGTATTCCTGCCTAATGCAATTCGGCAAAATTTGTGTTGACCGACTGGAAAGCTTTCTATAATGGAACTAGGCAAAACTGAAAAATGGCTTCTAATGCTTCAAGAGCCAGGAATCCGACTTGGACCTCCTGAGCCAAGAATGCTAGCTGCTATACGTTGACACTATATGCATACCATTACAATCAAAATTATGGAGGATTAAGCTGCTTGTGAAGACACATCGCGTAATTAACTTGTATTGTGCACATCTGCTTTTTAAATTATTTCCCTCAGGCACGTTGCATTTCCGTCAGCGTTTAAACAACTTGCAAAATTACTGTGTTTAGTGAAATCTGATTTGCGTTGATGTAGTTACGACTTTCTCCGGTAATAGGAAACGCCATCCAAGAAGGTATCGCATCACTTGGCTGAAAACAAAAATAAATAAATAAATAAATAAATAATTTTAAAAAGAGAATTCGTTGTTGGTGCAGTATTCTGAGTGTGGAGAAAGTGTGATTTGCTGGAGTACATAATTAGGTGAATAGAAGTCCACTTTCACCCGTCTGTCCAGGAGGCTTATAACGAACTCATTTTCCCAGATGACTCATACCAAACAAGCACCATTATATGGCGAATGTGGAACATCACGCAATTGTTTCCTGAATAAATAAGCCAAGACACTATAAAGCACTGCCGACAATATTTTCACCTTTGATCAACTACTTGTTCTGGGAATCTTTAAGAGGTAAACCCCTGAATTTTTGCATTGTCATAGGGAACTACGAAAAAGGTTCACTGATACGAGCGTTGAAATCGTCAGTAGCAATAAACCAACATTATGGAAGTGCAAAATTTCAACAATTTATTGCTTGTTCAAGAACCTTCTGGAAGTTACACACTAGAAATGTTGTACCATTAAAGAGAAATAAAACAAGGTCACTGATTTTCCTATTCAAACCTTTATAAACAATAAACGAATTTGGCAGACGTGTACATTTCAAAATGTTTAATTGCATGTTCTAGAGACGCATTCTTGCATTCATTCATTCTTTCATTTACGCTATTTGCAAATGGGGATAATTCCCCGGTGGCAAATCTTACAATTACAGAAAATTACCAACAATTATATCAAACACAATGTACATTTGGCCTGTGTACATTTTTAAGATTATTCTTTGATTGCTGGAACATGATGGAAAACATTGGAAAGCCATGGAGAGCATCATACTTTAAAATGTATATTACATCCAAGGGAATAGATATATATGACTTCCAAGTGTGTCAGACAATGTTTTGGGGGCATAATGAACAATTGTTATGAGTTTCATTATGATCGGATGAACCGTTTAGGTGCTATAACAATTATAGTTTGTACTCGTTCACTAAAGTGTGTGGACCCCGTGACGTAAGCCCAGCGCCAGCGTATATAAGGCGAACCCTGGCAACAGATATTCACTTCTTCACTCAGTGTTAATCTTCGCCGTCACTCGCAAGCTAGTCTCCGATGTTATTCTGTGTGTGTCATCAGATCTCTACGCGATAGTGAGGTCGGTACGCTGTGCCGCGCCGGTAAGCAACACAGCCTGAACGCACAAGTTACTCGAGGTGTCAACTTCAAACGCTCGGGGATCATCGAATTAGTCATCACAGGCAAATCATACAAAGTGCACTATAATCAACGGGTCTGAATGCACAACATACCGCGACTTTATAATTTTAAGAATTTAAGGTGCATCGCTACGTAAATTGGACTGCACGTTCTGTAAAATTCATAGTCATCGAAGCAATCACTTGAATATTGTGATATGCTTATGGACCACAACAACATGATCGAAAATCACAGAGCAACGATATAAACTATTCTGCAGCACGCTAAAATGTCCACATCCAGTAACATGTGCTTTGCTATGGAGGACTAGACAGACGTGGATAGGTGAACTTAAGGACGGATGATGCTGACAAAGAGACCTCACGTTTTCCCTGGTTTATCACCAGAGGGGACCTGTAGCCTACTACTTGGACGGAAAGACCGAGGTCACGCCGAACAGGATGATGGAATTATCCAGGATGATGGAACTCAAATTTGAGGCCGTGTCAAACCAGCCAGTCAAGATGCGATGGAGAAATCAACATGGGAACGTGGTACAACTTCATGGTTTACCCAAGAACCATAAGCCATGGACGCCCTCTGCCGAAGCCGATATTATAAAGGTCTGCCAAAACCAACCAATATCCAGTAGTTTTAGTCATTTGGGAATAATTTATGTAGTTCATGTAGTTGATCTCCGTATGTTCTACCCCATATTTATTTTTGAACTATTAGGACGGAGTATCACGTTCATTTTGCGCTTCGAGAAAGACTGTTATTTTTGCCATGGATTTTATGAAGTTTGCTACATGCATTGGCAAACAGATGATTAGATGTCATGCAGCGTGATTGTTTCCGGCTATCAGCGAAGGTCAGAGCCTATGTTACATTAGATGAACTCGTTGGGTTATTTGTTTACGTCTAGTAGACTGCCTTATTTATGCCTAATGATGTTATAGTAAATTCACTTTTTGAACTAACGATTGTCATCATTTCAGGTTGTTAGAACAGACAGCGTTTTTCATATATTTATCCCGCAGGAGTTAGACAATTCTGCGAAATTGTTTATAACAAATTCAAGATGTGATAATAATAAATGTAGTTTAACTGGTAAGCAATCTATTTGCAAAGGAGGTATGTGTTGCTAAAATCAGAGAAAGCAGATCAGACACTAATCATGATAATAATAATAATAATCCGTTGACGAAATATAAACTATTATTGAAGCTCACGTATGATAAAATTATTCTTGGAATTAAATGTTGTTAAATGGACAGGGTTAGATTGTCACTGGTCCCTATGCGAAATGTTGATTATTGGACAGAGTAGAGTAGCCTCTGGTCCCTGCGTAATACACTGAAGAAAATGGAAATTGCAACACCCAGAAGGAGTGGTGCTACATTGCTGCAATTGAACATGCAGGACGAGTGTTCGGTTGTGATTCGATGATTAGACTTTCAGGTCCCTCTGACGGCAAGTTTGGACAACAATCAATACAGGATGTGCCCACCACAAGCTGCAATACATTGATGAATTCTGCGAGGCATGGTGTCAATAAGGCCCTGGATCGCTTCCTGAGGAATTGTGGCCCATGCTTGCTGTACTGCACGGGTCAGTTTTTCCAGAGTTGTGGGTGGCTGAGGACGGTTGGCCAGTTGTCGACCCATCATGTCCCACACATGCTCAATAGGACTTGGGTCCGGGGATCTGGCGGGCCATTCTAAGGTTGTGATATCGTGAAGAGCTTCTCTGGAGATGCGTGCAGTGTGAACCCGGGCATTGTCCTGCTGAAGCATCCCATTAGCAATGTTCGCCTTC
This sequence comes from Meconema thalassinum, assembly GCA_946902985.2. Classification (NCBI taxonomy): domain Eukaryota; kingdom Metazoa; phylum Arthropoda; class Insecta; order Orthoptera; family Tettigoniidae; genus Meconema; species Meconema thalassinum. The sequence continues at coordinate 1,096,341,887 of OX336389.2, read as the reverse complement.
ATAGGGACAACCACTGGATTGAGTACCCTATCAACGTACTGTGGAGCAGTCATAGTGCCCTCAACAAGCACTAATTGTGATTTCACATTAAAGCCAAGAGCTCCCCTGACCATAATTCTTGGTGTTGGCCCTGTGTGCCTCTCGACAATAAGGTCTGGGCGGCCCCTCTCGCCGGTACGTAGGAGCACACGATTCCGGCGATCACTGCGGGAAAGACAGAAGCACGATTCATCACTAAAGACGATCCTATGCCATTCGTGGACCCACGTCGATCGTTCTCGACACCAGGCCAGCCTTACACGTCGCTGTTGTGGGGTCAATGGAACACCTTCTGCAGGGACACGGGATCGTAAGCCAGCTGCACGCAGGCGATTACCAACTGTTTGTTGTGTAACGTGGGGTGCCACAGCTGCTCGAATTTGCGCTGCTATTGCATGGGGCTCCATCCGGGCCATCCGAATGATGCGGCGATCCTCTCTCACAGTTGTCTGTCGCGCTGGGCCTGTGCCAGGTCTACGAGTGTGGGTACCTTCATTTGACCACTGCTGCCATACACGTTGTACCGTAGATGCCTGTCGGCCAACACGTGCAGCGACAGTCCTTAGCGATAATCCAGCCTCACACAGCCCAATTATCCGAGCCCTCTCAAACGGCGACAGTTGTTGATAGCGTGCTCTTCTCTGTCGTCGAGACATGTTTGACGGGGAACACTTCACTGCACAGACTGCAAGTCAACTACGCTACACCAGAGTCCGTATACTGGAGTTGATTCCTCCGCGACCAATCACGTGGGGAGACCTGTAGCAACAATCCAATGGATCTGAAACATTGATCGTTTAAATACCTACATGGCATCGTTCCATATCTTGAAAATAAACACAAACGACCAATGCCTTCATGGTGTTGCAATTTCCATTTTCTTCAGTGTATGATGATGATGATGTAATAAAATGGGAATAGTAATAGAGTTTCCCAAGGTATAGGAGTTGTGATGATAATTATTGTATCCAAGAATATAGTAAATTTTCTGCAGATGTGTGCGAGGGTCTTAGTGAGCATTAATTGATGGTGAGATGATCGTGTAATAATAATAATAATAAGAAGAAGAATCGTCAACATGTGTCTTAAGCGCAATACCTTCCTAATAAGGTTAATAATTTGTTATTACAATTATGATGAGAAATATGAAAACAGATTTGAATTTGTTATTATAAATTATGATAGCTGATCGCTCATGAAGGCAGATAATAATAATAATAATAATAATAATAATAATAATAAATGGCATTTATTTATAACAGCCAGGTTGATATTTGAAATAATGCCATCTATTTTGGAGCAAGTGTATTTGATGCTCACGCACGCTTAGTTCACTTGAGCGGTATGAGATGATAATAATTACAATAGTAGGAATTTGGATCACCTATGAGGCAGATGGATTGCGAACCTTAGTTGATGAAAGTCTATGTGGACAATGTAAATATTGTAAATAATTATTGGAATTACGATTATTTGTAGTGAAGGTTTTGGCATCAGCATTTCTGCTTTGAGCGCACATTTATAGCGCATGTTGATTGATTGTTTATTCTAGCTCATTTTTGGTGAAGCACAGTTTGATAGGTTTTTCATTTTTGAGTATTCCACATGGTGTAGTGGATCCATCTGGTATGTCAGATCATTCTGAATCGTGTTATGTTCACATTCCACTTGACATGGTCATATTCAGAACTCGATGATGATAATAATAATAATAATAATAATAATAATAATATTAATAATAATATTAATATAATTATCGATAATTAATTCTTTTTGGAATAGACCGACTGTAGGGGTAGATAGGATTTCTTCTTTCCACAGGAGTGTTTGTTTTTAAGTAGATATTTTACCCTACAGATCGTAGGAAGGTTATTTATGTTGTGTTCTACTACAACCCGTGGAAAATAAATGTTTGCTACTGTTTTTATCTTAACTATTTATTTGTGCTTCTGATGTGTCATTCCCTATCTTCCCACCTCCTCGCGTGGAATTTGAGGACAATGTTGCACTTACCTCGAATATACGTCCAGGACGACCCCGAGGTCTCTCTCATGCTCGCATTGTTCTCAAATTTCATATATGCGCATGAGGACCCATTGGTGCCCAGTGGCTTGCCACCGTGTACCGGTGGTGAACGGGCACAGTACCCAAGTCGCGATTTGAGAACTATAGTAATTGCATCGTAGTATTTACACAAAATTTCAGTCTTCTCTTACACACATCAATAGCCTATGTTGGGGGAAAGGCTCTAAGACTGTAACAGGTGATGAGTTCAAATTAGCAATACCACGATTAATGAAATACTATTTCCCGTAATTTGTACGTTGCTATCAGCCCTTAACTTGTATATGGATGATCTCCCTTACTCAGGTAGGTGGGATTTCTCAGACGTTTGCTTGGTTCTCCCCATGCTGGCCGATTAGTGTAAATGTTAAACATAGCGTATTGTCTGGATTTCGTCGTTCTATTTTCCAGAGATTCACACCCTAGTTTTTCTATCATTCAAGCTACACTACTTCTAGGATTAAAATCGTTGAGCAAAAACCTAGCAGCCTTCCTTTGTACCATCTCCAGCTCATTGATGAGCCCTACCTGATATGGGTCCCAAACTACTGAGCCGCATTCCAAGATTGGTCTCACCAGGGTCAATAGGATTACAGCTATCCATGTGAAATTTTGAATTATAACGGAGGGATATTAAGGAAATAGTTTTATGTGAACTTCTTTTATAGCCCTGTACCATCATATAATGTCAAGCTAATAGTTGTAAGGGACTATTAGGCTTCCTCTTGTAAGTTGACATAATCTTTGTAATCTAGAACGTGAATTATTTCCAATTTCCCCACCCAATTCTGCGTCCAATGATGCTATTTTGAATGGCCAATATCTGCGCAATCAAAAATAATTAAGACATCAACACAACCACATAATAAGCAAGCTAGTATAACACGTTTGAACATGTTAAGTCAAGTTGTTGTATAACCAACTTCCCTTCGTTAAGGAGAGAATCCTTGCTGATGAGTAGTTGTAGTCGAGGTCAATTTTATTGTTGTATCAGTTAGTAGCTTAGGAATAACGAGGTCATTGACTCCATGTACACCATACTAGGATGCGTGTGGAATTTATCTGATAACCTATGTTATAGTGGTGAAAGTACTAATATGTGTATTTATAATTGAGGCTCGGATTACGAAAGAGGGAACCATGTGCTTAAGTTGAAACATTGAGATGAGCGAGTAATCCATCTATGGATAACATTTCACTAATGATAGCTGATGATAGGATTAGAACCAAACTGCATTTTCAGTTAACCTCTCGTGGCTGAGTGTACTGCGTTCCAACACCGAAATCAGGATCAAAATCTTCCATAACACTTTTCAGTAGATGGCTTGAGGGATTTGCCTTTTCCCAACCCACGTAGAAGATAATTAATAAATGCAATTTTCACAACACGGATGGTATGATATTAGGCACTCTACTTTGTATGATTCAAGAATGGTATTGAAGTTTCCCGTTTCACCAAATGATCTGAGAACGAGGCTGCGAAAATACTCAATTCTTGACATGCAAGTAAAAGAGATAGTTGATACAAATCGTCTAGATACCCATGATTATTTCAGAGGAAAGCTATTGAATTACATAGAAGTCAGAATAGTTTCTAGAGATGTAAAGGATATCTCGCCTTGTGGTGGTATTAAGGGCATCGGGAAAACGCTGGTTTCCAAGGATGATACCTCCAACCTATCGCACTGTCTTACCTTTTCTTCTGTAGATAAGACAACTCATTGAAACAATCATCATTTTCTTCGGCTTATCCCAATTAATTGGGGTCTCCGGAGCCAACCTGGCTCATTTTGGTTTTGGCCGGGAATTTAAGACTGGATGCCCTTCCTGACGCCACGCCCAGCTGTCACCGGGATCCGATCCGCGGTCGTCCGGGTGAAAGACGAGCAGCTAAGCCACTGCGCCATCATGCTCTCCTAACTCATTGAAAGAATGATTGAGTTAAATAGAGGAAAACATAAAACGCTTAAAGAAAACACGTAGTATTATAACATATTTACTTATATTGCTCAAAGCACACAACACGGCAAATTATTGAAACCTATCACATGAACAAAAGGAAGCTACTGCTGTAAGTAGGTGCAATGAAAATGCTGTGTTACCCACATCTTTCATCAAAGTTATAAAATATTGTTGTTGTTGTTGATTCATTTGGGGGCTTTGCGAGATCGTGATCATGTAGCCTCGAGGTGATGTAATGTTAAAATTTTAGTAAATCTCTCACATAATTAAAATAAATTGTAGAAATGGAATAATTCCTCTTCGACGTAGGATATTTAAAATGGAATAATATGAGATGGGTGTATCCGTTCCAACTTACGCGAATCGTTCTATCTACACTCATAAAATATTCTACCAAACCGACCATCAGGGAATATTCGAGTTATCTGGATGAAATAACTTCAATATTCATGTTACGACTTTTCTTGGCATATGATGCCCCAGATCTTTATAAAACTCTGAAGAGAATATCACCATCGGTTGTGTCATGGATGTGGCTTGGGTTTACGTCACTTCTTCGAAGCATGGAATTTATTCCACGTACTAGTGAAGTTGCTATCAGCTATCCGTAATTCCAAATGTATAACTGATTAATATTCTTCTATTTAAGTAATTTTTATTGGGAAAATGACAGCGATCGCTAATGGAAAGTTAGTTTGTGGTAGTTACTTAGCACCATTTATTTCTGTTTTTTAAGGTATGCTATTAAATGAAGTTACTATCTGCTATCCGTAATACCAAATGTAATAACTGAGTATTAGTCTATCCGTTTAAGCCATTTTATTAGGAATATCATCTATAAATTACTTTTGGCCTGTGTTATTGTGTTCACTGCATTGGCGTGTAATTATTAGGGTCTAGGAATGTAGTATATGTCTCCAGATTTGAAACTAAGTTCCATCCCAGTCTCTTCCTGCCTTGAGTATGGAAGCGATTAACAAGAACTGAATTTAGGACAACCACAGTTAGTGCCGTGATTTGATCGCTAATCTCATAAATTGCAGTTAACCTATTCACTTATGAACGCAGATGAATCGAGGAACATGACCAACACATTTGCATACGTGCTGCATATTGTAGAGATCAGTGAGGTCTCGTGGAACACGCCAGAACCACCTATACGCTGAAAGTCAGAACCTCGGTTAAGATTTCTTAGAATCATGTAAATACCATTAGGGAAGGTTCCCCTCTGAGCGGATATATTTTGTTGAGTAAGACTTGGAAATGAGACTGCGATCGGGATTCGAACCTGAATAACCTACTGTTCGGACTGGCATGATTAGCTATTTGACGGGTAGCAGTGGTACCGTTATGACCTGCTGAACCCAAGGTTGTAGGATATAATCCTGGCGCGGTTAGTTGGTATTTGAAAGTGCGCAAATCCGAGGGAGCTATGTCAGTAGATTTACTGGCACATTTATGATTCCATTCCGGGCAAAATTCTTGCACACCGGCGTCTCTAAAACCCACAAAAGTGAAAAGGGACATAGAAACCAATAACATTATTATTATTATTATTATTATTATTATTATTATTATTATTATTATTATTATTATTATTATTATTAACCATTTACCCAACAGTGGACAACCAGAACCAGGACTTCTTTCCAAGTCGTAAATTAAGGAGGTGCTTAGGAGCGATTTCTACTAGCCTATATGTGTCCACCTTGTTGCATAGCGTCTGTCACCAAGGAGGCCCGGATTATATTCCCGGCTCTGCCAAGAAATTCAATTCTGATCTGAGTGCTGGAACAGGGTGCACTCAGCCTCGTGAGACAAAGCTGAAAAGGGGTGGATTCGATTCCTACCTCAGTCATCCTGAAAGTTGTTTACCGTGGTTTCCCACTCCTATTGCAGGCAAATGCCGGGATGGTTCCTAACGTAAGGCCACGGCCGCCTCCTTCCCAATCCTCATCTGAATTATACATTCACTTACTACTACAGCCATTATAATCATACTGGTTATCAGACAAATTCCACACATACCCACGCACACGATGTCGCAAAGCCCTTAAATCACTCAACATCAACATATTCGTAGACATTACCATAATCTCGCATATGACACCAGAGCTACCTGTGTGCCAAAGTCGTACCTAAATAAAGATTTTGTTTTCGAAATACAGCAATGACCTTGGGGAATAGTTCTCCATGGAGTGGTCATAAGTATTTGTTAGACTTGAAAATGAAACTACAGTCGGAATTCAAAACTTCATCTCGTACTGTCAGGGCAGGTGTCTTTAGCAACGTATGCCACCAAGGCCTACCTTGACCAAATCTCACATCGAAGTCTTAAATTAAGATGGTACTGCCTGAGGAACAACTTCCTGGATATTGTAGAGATTACTGGATTATTGGATGCCGGCCCCGTGGTGTTGGGGTACCGCGCCTGCCACTCACCCAGAGGGCCCGGGTTTGATTCCCGGCTCCTTCGGGGATTTTAGAAGCTCACGTGAGGGCTGGAACGGGGTGCACTCAGCCTCGTGAGAACAATTGAGTAGCTGTCAGACAGTGAGGCAGCACCCCGATCACGAAAACCAAGATTAACGGCCGAGGGGACCCGATGCGCCGATCACGCGTCACCCCAATATCTGCAGGCCAAATGGCTGGGCAGCGGTCGCTTGGTAGGCCTAGGCCTTCATTGGCTGTGGTGCCAGGGGTTATTATTTATACTGGAGTATTGGACTACACATAAAATGCGGATAACATAACGAGCGTTCAACCCCTCCCTCCTGCCACCTCACTTTACCACTCAAATACATGGAGATGAGACCCAAGCAGTACCTTGGCCTCGTATTCACCAGAGTCACCTGTGGGTGGAAGTTGAAACTTTAGTTATACTTATTAAGAATCATAACAACGATTTAGATAATTCTCCCCCTTGACTTATAACTCCTACCTTCTCATTCCCCCACCATCGATCTGAAAATGTCAGCTTTCATAATGGCATTTGGGCAACCATGCTGTACTCCATAGGTTGGTAAGTAGACAGCACGCTGCTTGAGCTAATGGCATGGGTGCCGGGAGAGCCGCGGTCAGCTGATTTCTAATGGTTTGTGTTGTAAAGACTACAGCGTAACAAGATAATCGGAAGCCCCGGAAAATATGCAAACTACTAGGCTTCCCCTTGTCTCTCTAGTCATCATGTTGCTGGATCTACTGCTATTTGCTACCGCCAAAGTCGTGACTTGCACAGAAACCAACTGGCGTTGGGTAGCTGCGCGTGAGGATGATTTGCCAATTGTGTTACACTCTCACCGCCCATCACATGCTCCCCCCCCCCCCTGCTCCCTCACTCGCTTGTGCCGACAGCGCCCTCATTCAGGGCTTCAGTTGAACTTGTCGAGCTATAGGTGGCGACAAGTGGAGTATCGACGCTATCACGCCCATGACAATGTACCTGGCAGAGTATTTTATATGAGTCGTCTGGTATATCGAAACAAGATACATCACTATTTTTGTGATTTTTAGATTACAGCTGATTTAACAAGACCTAAATGCCCTCTTTACATTTGGGAAGAGAAAGGTAATCCAAACAGGACACATCATGCTGTTGTTAAATGCTGAAGTAGTCGGTTGGTTTCAAAATAAGACAAGTAGATGAATGAGTATCAAAACAAGACACATCTAGGCAGGGTCTATTGCGCATCGATCAGCGCATCAGCTGAAAGGATGCTCTCTGTCTGCTGCTTATGCAATTCTTTCGTGTTCTGTTAGTGCTGGTGTGTATACATTTGTATTGGTGTGTTAAATCGACTTTATACTTGTGAAGAGCGATTATTTTATTTTCAAAGTAAGATACATCCGATTACTGAGTTGCAAAACAAGATAAATCAGCAAGTTTAAAACAAAATAAGACGCATCAAATATATATTTTTTAGCGTATGGCTTTTAGTGCCGGGAGTGTCCGAGGACATGTTCGGCTCGCCAGTTTGTAGCTGCTTCTAGACGGACACCCATGGGGTGAGCTACAAGTACCGTCGCGTGTGGAGTGTTGTCTGGGGAGGAAAGTTTGAATATAAGGACTAGGAGTTGGAAGGTAGCGGCTGTGGCCTATAGTTAGGGACCAACCCCGGCATTTGCCTGGAAGGAAGATGGGAAACCACAGAAAACCATCTTCAAGATTGCCGGCGGGGGGATTCAAACCTGCCAAACTGCCAGCAGCCACGCCGTACCGGCCTCGGCTAACTCACCCGGTATATCAAATATTAAAATGCTTATAATAACCCCCAGGGGCTCACATCTAGTGGGACGTAGGTTGGCGACCACGGGGCCCCAGCTGAGTCCGGTATTGCTTCCACCTACTTGTGCCGGGCTCCTCTCCGTCTTCTTTCCTGTCGACCTCACTTGGTCAAATCTTTTTCTCTTCCGACCCCGACGGTATAAGGGTATCAGAGGCCTAGGGAGTATCTTCCTTTCCCACCTTAATTGGCCCTTGTCTCATCTTTTCTGATACCTTCCTTCTGCGAGGGGTCAGCCTTCTTTTTCTTTTCATGTTATCTCCTGCCTTCTGCTAAAAGCCCACGAGGAGACGGGGTGTATGTAGCCCCACCACTTCTGGTGCACCCTGGATATTGCTACACCCTCAGGGGCTCACGGCTGGTGAGTTTGGGAGTTGGCGACCCCTAAGTATACCTGAGCTGGGTCCGGTTTTCCCCCTTTTATCCATTACCTCTGGGGCGGACCCTCTCCTCTTTCACTTTCCTATCTGCCTTTCATGGCTCTCCTTCCTTCCAAGTCCCTCAATCCACATTCTTCTAGGGTTGAGAGCATTTCTTTTCCTCCTGTCCTTCATTCGCCTTATTTTAATTTTGTTTTCCATTTCTTCTTCTAGTATATAAGTTAGTAGTTAGTTTTAGTTATAGTTTACATTTCATATTCATCTTCACGATGACCCAAACCATTAGGGGCCGATAACCTAGATGTTGGGCCCCTTAAAACAACAATTATTATCATCATCATCAGCTTATAATAAGGAAAAAAACAGCATGAGTTATGAAACGTTTGGAAAATATTTGTCATTATCAGTTACAGTACAACTTTCAAAAAGGAGAAATATTTAGTTATCAGTAAACAAAGGACTTATTCAGTTTTTTGTGTCTCTGAAAAAGAAATTGAAGTGATGTGTCTTGCTTTAATACCAGACGCCTCATATGCTTACACGATACAATGTATTATTTAATCCTACAGTACGTGAAGTACAGTATTTAAGATGGCTAGTCAATGCAGTGCGGTAAAGCTGCGTTCAATTGTACAGTTCATCTTGGGTTGGCAGTATGAGTACTTGTTCACCGAAATCGAAACCGGAGGACAATGTTTGGTGTGCTGCAAGATATTAAGTATCAAAAAGTCCAACTTAGAATGTCACTGATTGCTGGGACAAAAAAGTTGGGAGCAATGGCAGGAAGGTACTGTACTCGCAATGAAGCGATAAAGGCTAAGTTAGAAATGAACACGCTATATGAAGCTGTTCGTATGAGCCGACTCAGATGGTGGGGTCATGTGGAGAGAATGGGGGAGGAGATATTACCTAGGAGGTTAATGAGCTCGGCTGTAGAGGGTAAGAGAAGTAGAGGTAGACATAGGAGACGATTGTCAGATTCGGTGTTTGACGATTTCAAAGTGAGAGGTGTAGACGCAGAGGAGGCCGCAATGCTAATTGCTAATAGGGCATCATAGAGGCGACTTGTTCGCAAACAGAGACTTGCAGACTAGACTGTACGCTGAAAGGCACAACAGTCTCAAATGAAAATGTATGTATAGAATGTCACTACAGAACACTACACTTCCACCAACAAGGAAGTGTAGAGGATGAAATGCGACTTACTATGTTCTACGCGAGGAGAATTTAGGTATCACATGCTAAAATAAATTTTCTTCCTACGCATAACCTAATGAAATTAAAACAATTAAACGCATTTACTTAGTAAAGTAAATGTCATTTGTATACTCAAAATTATATAGTTTGTTTTCTGAACATAATCAAATGCACTGAATAGAATAGTGTTTGACGATTTCAAAGTGAGAGGTGTAGACGCAGAGGAGGCCGCAATGCTAATTGCTGATAGGGCATCATAGGATGCTGTAAATGTTTTGATACACGTCCATTCCTGTACAAGCAGTGTAAGCAGCTAGTAGGCTTTACTTTCCGTCAGAGCGCACAATGCTCCTTTATCCTCCTGACCACCTCGTGGTGTAGTGGCTAGCATTCTTGGCTGTTGCCTCGAAGGTCCAGGATCAGTTACCGGCTCTGCCAAGAAATTTTAATTCTGGTCTGAGGGATGGAACGGAATCAAATCAGCCTCGTGAGACAGAACTGAGAAGAGGTGGGTTCGATTACCACCTCAGCCATCCTGGAAGTGGTTTCCGTCGTGTCCCACTTCTTCTACTCCAAGCGAATGCCGGAATGGTTCTTAACCTAGGGCCACGGCCGCCTCCTTCCTAATTCTCACTTTAATTACAAATACACACACTAATACAGCCATCACAATAACATAGGTTATCAGAAAAAAATACACTCTCCGAAGTACACGGGGCTAAATGACCACGATGTTCAAAAATAGCAACAACTCATAATCCTCATCGCTCATATTGATGTATTCCGTAGCAATAAAAGTGTTCATTAAATTAAGTAAATAGGCAGGTTATGAAACCAATTGCTCAATGTGGCCTCATAATTTGAGGAAGTCCATGACGTTGTGAGATGTTCATCGACTGATTGATGTAAATGCTCTACAAGCTTCACTACTCTTCAGCGTGATAAAAACCATCCAGTGCGGTCATTGAGGCTTCTGAAATGTCCATGTAATCCCTTAATGAACCATTTCACTCTCTTCAGACGGGAAAGATGCCAAGTTAGTCTGTGCGAATGAAGACGGTTGCCTTCATGTAATTCTAAGTGAAAGTCAAGATGTTCTCTTATTTAAAGGCAAGCTGAATCTTCTGCGAATTATAGGCTTATTTTTCTTCTCCTCCTTATTTTATTTCTTCTCTCACATACAATGTACAATGAGGAACGAAATTCATTGCAATGGTATTAAGAGCAGATTGGCGTAAAGAAATAACATCCTTGGAAATAGTTTAGCAATCCCTCAAACACTGCAGCCAAATAAACTGTAACCAATACTATTACGAGCCCCCATGACAGATTTGTGGAACTATTTTATTATTTTATTCATGTTCAGTGCATAATTTTATAGGAGTATATTTATCGTGCTGCCAAGGAATCCACATGCATTTGTTCTTCCATGACGAACGCTGGTTCACTACTTTTATGACGCTAATTATTGCTTATTATTATTGTTATTACTATTAAAAACATCATCATTAACCACACATTTTCTGATTTATTATTCCATTCTATTTCTTCTCAATTATTATTAGACTGTTACTTAATTTCAGGTTAATGTAGAGTTTCGTTTGGCACTGGAGTTCTGGGACTTGCTTTATTTCTATGTGTAATGATTCAATCATATTTTATATTGAGCTTTAAAAAAAGTTTTAATCTATGTATACGTTATGAATATTGACTCTGGCGACTCAAGGTCTGGAAATATGTAGGCCTACAATAAGTGGGTTTTGCGCGTGAATCATTTGAGGACCTACGACTAACCGTAGACTGAAATTTGGCAACGCTGTGCGTCATTAGGGTTCTAGAGGGCAAGTCAGTGGACTCGGGTGAGCCCGTGATTTTTATTTATTTATTTAATTATTTAATTATTTAATTATTTAATTATTTAATTATTTAATTATTTAAGTATTTAATTATTTAATTAATTAAGTAATTAATTATTTTACGGAGACTTGCAGTGAAAGGTTTACTACAGACTAGGGATCTGTGGTCTCCAACCGTTAACCATGATTAGTGGGCCACGCTAATATTCGTTGAAAGCGGAAGGCTACCTGTGAGTGGGGAGTAGATAATGTGTGGTTGTTGTGGGTTCTTTTCCATATTTCTGATGACAGTGTACCTATAAGTTGTAACTTGATAACTGATTCGGCAGAGACCTCAATTTCTAATACAGGAGAAATAATGTCGACTACCTGATATTGTGGGCTTATAATTTATATCTGAAACTGTATACTTATTCAGTGTTTAGCTATGGTCGTGACTAAATGCATTACAAGTCTTTATTAAAAATTCGTTGATTTTGTTAGCTACAAAACTGAGGACTAATCTACAAGTAGCGATCTCGGCTAATGCACCATCGTTGGTGTAACTTACCAGGCTGTTCTGGTGGTCAACGTGTATTATGGCATCAGAGGCAAGGTGGGTACGCAAACCTGTAATCTATAAACATCATGGCATCAGACCGGAAGCTGAGACACCACCCCGGGATCTGCGATCACCACGTTTTCATGCGGGCAGCAGGGAACGCTGATCCGTTATTAGGAATGGTATGAACGAGAATTCATAATGGGGTAATGTGAGAACATGTAGCCTACTAAATTAAATGGAGAAATTTAGTTGTAATTTTAAAGTCATTCTAGCTTGGTTTTCACGTCTTCACTGTTCAGTAAATAACCTCAATTCAGTCATATATCTTTGACAATTTACTGCAATACTATCCTGATTATACACAGTGACACAATGTTTTCATTCTTAGTTACTGAAGGAATGAACAGGAGTTATTTCATTCCCTGCCCCGCAACGCGAGACAGGGCGGGCACCCAGCTCAACAGGGAGCTCTTGTGCCGAAGAAGAGGAAAGGGTTTGAGAATAAATTATTTGTGAAAGAAGATATGCTAGGCATATGGATAGGAAGGACGAAGGAGGATGGAATGGCGCAGAAGACACCGCGACCCCAAGGCGGACCCCCCAGACGAGGCCCCCCACCGCAGCCGCCGGAACATTACCCCACTAGCCCCGTTTATTCAAAAATATACAAGATACAGAAAATAAAGATTGCCGTGGGTAAAATACAGAAGTAGATATAACAAACAGAAAAGTAAAGTCCAGAAAGAATGTCTATTGTTCGTATGGCTGGAAAAGATAAAGACACTGGAAAAAGCACAGAAAATGAATAATTGCAATGTATGAACGTTCAAAGATTGTCTATTGTCCATACTGAAAGAGAAACAAAAATATTTCAGAAGCACACGCATCACTTGAAGCACTGGGGTGTAGCGGCAACAAGGCCGATAAATTTTTGGAGCACTGGGAGCACTGTGTGACGATGCGTGGAGCCATTCCGGAGAACGAAGTAGACTAAATAAGGTTTAGTGGGGCAAAAAATAAACTTTATATAGGCCTAACTGCGACAGGGGCGATGTGAATAAAATAAAACTGAACGAGAAGAAATAAACAATGAGAGGGCACTTGTGGTGCCGACAGTAACAAAGAGGCGGGGCTGACTATAGCCCCCCAAAAGAAAGTAGAACATGTGGAAAATGTGCACAGAACAGAATAATGGGAGCGTGAGAGTGGGCTAGTCGATGAGCGGAGGGAAGAGATGACCGGTTTCCGGGGTGCGTGTGGAATTGAGGATAGCAGTAGCATAGGGGGAGAGCTCGAGAGCTTCAAGGGGTTGGGTCGCGCGGGAGCGGCGTGCGCGAGTAAGGTAGGAGAAACGAAGGGAGTGAACATGGGCGAGTGCAGAAGGGAAAGTGAGCATACCAGTGAGGGTGGCGGAAGGGGTATCTAGTTTACAATGATAGGCGATTCTGATAGCGTGGCGGTCAAGGGTGAGGAGACGGAAATAGAGGCGGGGGTGGGCGGTGAGCCAGGTAAGGGAGGCGTAGGTGAAAACTGGGCGAATGAAGGTCTTGTAAACGTTAAAGGTCTAAGGGGGCCGTAGGCCCCAGGTCTTACCGGTGAGGAGACGGAGAATGCGGAAGCGGGAGAGGGAGCGCTTGTAGACTGAATCGAAGTGAAGGTTCCATTTGAGGTTATTTTGGAAGGTAATGCCGAGGTATTTAAGCTGATTAAGTTGAGGAATAAGAGAATCATTAAAGGTGAAATGGAGGCACTGGGAAGGGCGGCGACGGGTGCGGGAGCGTTTGATATGGATGTATTGGGACTTCTGGGGGTTGACTTGAATGTGCCAGTGATTGCACCAGGTTTGGAGGGTATGAAGGTAACGTTGTACATGGCGTTGGAGGGTGTGAGAACGAGGGAAGAGGGCGAGAATGGCAAGGTCGTCGGCGTATTGATACAAACGGAGCGGAGGAGAAGGGGTAGGGATATCATGGGTGTAGAGGACATAGAGAAGGGGAGAAAGGGGGCTGCCTTGAGGGACTCCGGCGTGGATAGGGAAAGTGAAGGAAGAAGTACCATGGATGAGGATTTGGGCCGTGCGATGATACAAGAAGTTTGCAATGAGGCGGACGTACGTGATGGGTAAGGGGAGGTGGAGGAGCTTGAAGAGGAGGCCAGGGAACCAGACTCTATCGAAAGCTTTTTCAATATCGAAACAGAGGAGAAGGGCGTGTTTGTTATTAGGGGAGGCTAGGAAGGCTTCGATGGAGGCAGTGATGTGAAAGAGGTGATCGTGGGTGGAAAAGTTAGGGCGGAAGCCAGCTTGATGATCGGGGATGAGATGAAGGGAGTGGAGATAGGGATAGAGGCGTTTGGTGATGATAAGTTCAAAAAGTTTGGAAAGAACAGGGAGAAGGGAGATTGGACGGTAGGAATTGATGTCCGAGGGAAGTTTAGAAGGTTTTAGAAAAAGAAGGATGTTGGCATTTCCCGAGTGGTGGGGAAAATGTCCGGTGTAGAGGATAGTGTTGTAGATCTGAGCAAGGTAAAGGAAGAGGATGTCGGGGGCCTCACGAAGGTGACGGTAAGTAATGCCGTAACCCTCGGGGGCCGTAGTGCAGCGATGCTTAAGGAGATTGCGGATTTCTAGGGGGTGATAGGGGAATTGAGAGGGTGTTGGTAATCAGTGGAGGGAAGGTGGGCAAAGGAAGGCGTGAGACGAGGGGAAGTTGGGTCGGTATAGGCATGAATGGTAGGTTCGTCGGGGTGGGAGAGGTGAGGGGCGATAGTGGGGAAGAAAACGTGGGAGTAATGCTGGGCAAACATATCGGCTTTTGCTTGATTAGAAACAACAGGAGAACCATTACGGAGGATAGGGTACGTGGGATGGGATTTATGACGTTGGGAAAGGCGGGAGAAAGTTTTCCAGAAAAGGGCAGGGTCAGGGGTGTGGGAAAGTTCAGAACAGGCGTCATTCCATTGCTTGCGGCGGATGGCTTTGATAAAAGAGCGAGCGTGACGAAGGGTTTTACGGTGTTCGGTTAGGGTGACAGGATCGCGAGTTCGACAGTAGGAGCGGTAGAGATCATGAGCAGTACGAAGGAGACGGAGGGCGCGGGGAGGGATAGGAGGTTTCGAAGGGTGATAGGAGTGGCGGGGAACATGGCGGAGATCGGCGGTAATTAAGGCCTGTTCAACACGATGGATGAGTTGTGAGAGGGCAGGGTGAGAGGCAGGGGGTGTAGGAGGATGGGGGGTGAGGGAGGAAGTTAAGGTGGTACGGTAGGCGTTCCAATCTGTTTTAGAGTATTGACGGGCTGGAGGAGGTCGTGGAGGAGGTTGGAAAGGGGCAGGGAGGTAGTTAGACAGGGAAATGAGGGTTGGAAGGTGGTTACTACCGATAGTGGGGAGGACAGCAACAGTAGCAATATTGGCGAGATTAGGAGTAAGCATAAGAAAATCGGGAGTGGAATTGGAATAGGGAAGCGTGGGGGAGGGAAAAGGGACGGACATGCCCCGGCTAATAGACAAGAAGTCCTGGAAAAGACGGGCTTGGACAGGGGTGTAGGAGGTAACATTGATATCGGCGGCAAAGAAATAAGTAGGAAAAGTGGTTTCTAGGAATCGGAAGAAATCGATGGGGGGAGGGGAGCGGGGTACCAGATACATAGTGACAAGGATGAAAGTTTGGTTGGGAAAGATAAGGTCAAGAATGAGATATTCGTTAAAGCCGTCAGGAAAATTGAAAAAGTGCTGGCGAGTGGGAATGGAGTTGCGAACAGCAACTGCAACCCCACCCGACCGCTGAAAGTGACGATCGGCACGAATGAGTTGGTAGCCGTCAAAGGGGGGAATTGCTTGGGAAGGTTTGAGGAAGGTTTCGTTAAAAATCATGATGTCCGGGGCATGCTGGGAGAGGGAGATCTTAGTTACTGTAGATACGTTGGTATGTTCTTAGTATATACGTCCAATGTCACATCGCACCATATTGGGTTTTCTTTGAATTTTCGCCTTTCTCATCTCTTTATCCCGCGAATACCACCAGCGGAGAATTCTGTGTGATTTTGCTCTCCTCTTGTGCTCTTGTTTATTCCTTGCATTAGTATGTTGCTGAAGAGTACGAGCCTTCTTTTCCCCTGTTTTAAGGAAACATCAAGCATTGTCTCAATGCGCTATAACGCGGCGCTTCGCTCAACTCACTAGTCCCTTGCGGTCATCGTGGGAACTCGCAATGTACAGCTACTCAAGAATGCTTATTAATTTAACTAATTCAAAACAGATGGCAGCCTTCTCGCTCCCACGATCTTTGGACTTAGTGTCAAGAAAGAATTGTGTGTATTTGAGCTACTAATTTCATTGTGTACATGTTGGAATGTGTTACGTCATCCTTCACCCCCCCACCCTACCCTTCCCCTATGCTCAGCTCGCATAGTCAAGAGCTCGTTTTCTCTGTCACTACCCTTGGAACTTCAAACAGGCTCCGTCGGTCTTAGAGCAAGTAGCTACGCCAGACATCTTGTGAAAATCATGAGTTGACACTTGTGTATCAGCAACGCCAGCCTAATATGAAAGATAAGTTACCAATACAATCTTAAACTAACTCAAATGGAATTCAATTAAGCTCACTTGCAAGATACTTCATACTATCAGTTTTATACTGCTAGCAGGAATATTTGCCATGATGTTATTTTTAAATTCCGTCCACCGTGGGAGAGCTTTTTTTGTGTATGAAGTATAGTTAACGGCTAGGCGCAACATGGGATTTAATCTATTTTTCATCTTTATTCTGTCAGAGTAAACCGCTTGACGCAACGTGGGAGTGTAACACATAACTCTGTCAAATGAAAAGTAAATGGGCTCATCCCAGGATTATAGCGGTACTCCATACAATCTAGGCAAATTAGTCTCTCAAGTTCTTTCAATTATTGTCAGATTCAAAGTCTGTGATTGACATTTTGTGAAATCCACCTCACTCTGTCAAATGTGTGAACTTTTCTCATACCCTAGATTCTCAACTTCACGTAAATACAGCCATGTTCAGGATTGAAATAGCATGGAAGCTAAGCAAATTCTCAACCAGGTAATAATTCACCACGTTAATCAGAGACATTTTTATACAGAACTTCTATCAAAAAACTCTAAAATGTATCGCGCCTGAAAAGAGTTTGGTTCGCAAGTTACAGTGTCATACATGCACGGACAGACAGTGAAAAAATTCATATTTCCTTCCTCTCCCTTTAAACCCCACTAACAATCAACTATCGAATTTAAGTAATCTGCTTTGTATTTATTTTTATTTTTTTGTAATCCTGAGGCTCAGTCCAAAGACGTCCTCCCCACCTTTCAATATATCAATATATTGTCTTTGTTGCTTTTGAATCGGTTAACACGATTGTGCCCAATGAATTGGGCGGGGTACAAAATTATAAATATGTTAACACACTCCTGGGAAAAAATTACATGTATTAGTTATCACACTTAAATGGGCAATTTAGGATTACGCGTTTCGACCCTCAAGTGGCGATCATCAGATCCTGATCACCGTATTAAGGTTAATTTTCACTATTTGACTACTGTGGTTCACTACCACGTCGTTAGATGAATTATATTATAATATTCGATTCGCGGTTGGAACCACGTTGTACGTTAAGTTTGTTTTTGTTGCAAGGTTTTGTGAATTACGTGAGTAACGGTGTATATGCACGTGTATACAATTTAGAATATCACACTGTAATAATAATAATTAAAATAACGAATTTTAGCCTGCACAAGAAAAAACTAATAATATTGTACACTTAACTTGTTATTGTTCTCCTCACAGCGCTGCTCATTATCAGAATACTATATGCACTTTACTTACTTGACTCATGAATTTTGACGGTGTTGACCATGTTACGTGGGCTCTCGCTAACCAACTGATGCGATATGCGTCCGCACTTCGTTAGGTGAGCATGACGTCATATGCGACCTCTGTTAATGAAATTTTAATTGATGCTTTAAATTGATTATTTTGTGCCTGACTGATAAACTGAGGTTGGAATGACTTAGGTGTAGGTTACGGATGCTGGGAAACTTTCATACTATCGTAGGCCAAGTTACATCGTCTACCACAGCATAAGACACGTCTCATATAGGCTGCTACCCCGTCTATTAGACGATTGTAGGTTCCATGCGATACTACCGACAGTATATTCAGTATGAAATATAAACGCATAGTGTATCTTTCTCCTTTCACATATCTCCCATATTCCCGTGTGCATTCATTGCCTCAATTTTATTCGTGTGGATTTAATTTTTATTTAGCAGCGTGTAAAGTGATGATCTTTCTAAAAATGTGTGTTCATTCAGATTTGCTGGGTTTGTTTTCTTCGTTAGATATATTTCAATGGATTCTTTTATGTCGAGAGCTTTGCCCTTTGTTTCGTAGTGTAGATTTTTTTACATCAGCTGTTTCTATGTTAGTGAAGCGATGAATGTTGTCGTTCACATTGTTCACATATGGCAGAGTGTTTGTTGTGTTTGATCACATTTTGGTGTTCGATGTATCTTATTCCTATTTTCCTTCCACTTTGACCGATATAATTTGCATTGCACCCGTCATCTTGGCATGTGAACAGATATACGCCTGATTTTATGCGGGTTTTTCTTTGTTAGGTTGCTGTTATATAGCTGTTTACCGAGCGAGTTGTTAGTTCTGAACGCTATGTTTAATCCATGCTTCTTGAAGATGTTTGTTATTTTATGATTGTTTTTGTTCACGAAATTGAATCATACGTACTTGTTTTCCTTTTGGGATGGTGGTTTGTCCTCCCTTTTTCTTTCGTTGTTTATATAGCACCCGGTTAACCGTGTGGGGCGAAAATTATTATCCGTTGCTATCTGTTTTATAGTGTTGATTTCTTTATTGAAATTTTGTGTTGACATACAGTAGGTATTTACCATGTATTTGATACCCCCTAATTTGTATGAATTTGGGTGGTTTGACCGATTATCAATCGAGTGTGACGTTTGCGTCTTTTTGCTGTGTATGAAATACGTTAAATTATTGTCTTTTCGGTGGATTGTTAAATCTGAATAATATTTGTACTGATTGTTTTATGTCCCCATTGTGAATTTTATGGATTGGTGTAAGTTTTTGACTGGTTGAAGCAATGTGTCTTTGTTTGTTACTTCTGTTTCGTATAAGCAAATGACGTCATCCACATATCTACTGCAATGTACAAAGCCCTTTGCCGAATTTCCTTTAAGGAATTTGTTCTCTAATTTGTTAACGAATACATTGGCAACTAGTCCACTGAGTGGTGACCCCATAGCTCATGTTCCCCATAGCCCATTGTTCATGTGTTTTGCCCTGAAATTGAAACACGTTCTGGCTGAGTGCAAATTTAAGTAATTCTACTATTTCTTCGGTTTCTTTCTCAGAGTTATTATCTTTTAGAGTCTTCCCTATTACTTTTATCGCATCTTTTACCGGTATGTTCGTGTACATATTCGTGATATCGAAAGAAATCATTCTCATGCTTGGTTATATGTTTATGGAATTAATTTTATTGACTAATTCAGTTGTGCTTTTTACTGATTCCTCATTCCTGATAATTAACCTATCCCTCAAAATTTTTACTAATTCTTTACTTAAATTATAGCCTGGCGCACCTCCGCAATTCACGATTGGTCTAATGGGTCAATTATCTTTATGGATCTTCGGTAGTGCCCTTAGTGTCGGTAACTGTGGAATCACGTCAATGATTTTACTTTTCTCCGCCTTCGTGAGAAAGTACTCTTGTTTTGTTTAGTATATTTTTGACCTGGATTTGAATTTTTTTAGTTGGGTCTTTCCCTATCTCATTTATACCGTTATCATTTATCAATTCTACCCTTTTATTTACGTAATCAGTTTTATTCACGATTACTGTGGTGTTTCTCTTGTCGGCGTTTGTTACAATGAATTCCCCTATCTATTTTTTCCTTTAACGATTTCACTAACGCAGTCTGGGCGTTTTTGTTTCTATCATTGCTACTGTTTTCTTGTTTTACGATCTTCCTTGCTTCGTTACTTGCGAGATTCTTAACTATCTCTCGTTCTTGTTCCGGTAATTTGCTGCATGCAATTTCTACGTCCGTTATGAGTTGTTTTATATTGTGTTCATTGTGTTTATCTTCGGAATTAAATTTAAATCCTTTTTACAACATCTCTATCTCCTCCTTGGGGAAGCGTACTTCCGTCCTATTTTGTAACTTATCATTGAATTTGACGCTATTTGTGTTTTCATTTCCGGTTGCGTTTTGTTCGTTCCTTTTTATTAGATTTTCAATTTTGGCTTCTAAGGTGTGTTGCCTTTTGATAGCTTGCAATTTGACTTTGTCATGTAACAATGCATCATGGTGATGCAACAACACAAAGACGCTCAGGCATGCGCATGCACGCTGCACGAAAACGAGTACTGTATATTTTGGCGCATACTTGAGTACAGAGTGACACCACACCTACGCTTTAACCCTTAGCTTAATTACGTTTAAATGACCGCTGCAAGCAGTTCCAGTCCTCACTATAACACGCCGGATTACCTGAGAATACATTTTGTATATCACTCCTCCGCGGGAGGAATTAACTGCATCACGGTTGAGCTTCCCCATTCACCGCGCTCGCACCTACAATGAATCATTTATACATGGCGTCGTACGTCCGCTTGTATCTCTCCCAGTTTAAATTAGATGCATGCATAGCAAAAAGTCATTTAAAACGTGACTCTTAAAAACATTAAAGAAATTAACATGCTCCTGTGGTCCCACAATTGTTTAGTTTACAGCGTGTCAATTTGAGGTTCATTGCTGGAAGATGCTGGGGACAGTGACGGATTATGAACCCTATTACTGGTGAGACCAAATAGTCAGAATCCCTTAAACCGTGTAAGCATTTACTTAACAATAATATTATTAATAACAATATTTAAAAATTATTAATAATAATAAAATATCTACTTGGTATAAAAGAAAGTCCCCTATTCTTGGATGTTACGGGTAAACTCGAGAACCACTGGATGGATTTTGATGCGGTTCTCACCATTCTGTAAAAGATATCTCGAGGATAATTTCTGTAGAAAATAATTTATTTATGATCAAAGGAAGCCGAGCAGTAACGATTTCAGTGGTAAAGTAAAAGAAAACGGCGTCCGAGCACTTTGTAAGCTTAAGCTGGGCAAACCGTTAAAAATATCTAAATACTATGACTGTAAGAATTGTTCAGCATGAAAAGTTCTACAAAAAAGTCCGCGAGAGCATATGCCTGTCTTCAATACATCGCCCACTATAAGTGTTTTTACGTTTTAATTTCTTCCAACCATGTCCATTCAACTACTGAGGCGACAGTTTACGAGCTAGCTAAGGGCGAGTCTATTATCCCTGTTACAGCCTAGCTAGCGGGCTAACCTATTGCCCCAGATACAGCCAGCAGCAAACGTCGAGTCGTGTTGAGTTAAGACTTCTGAGAAGGGTGGTTGTGTTTGGAGTTTCCCTGGAAGTGCAACTCGGTTTTTTTTTTTTTTTTCATTTAGCCTGTGAAACACAGTTAAGTTAAGACTCAGCAATTCTTCTAGGTTTGTGCCGTGTCTTGTGTGGGGTTTCGCCTAGGACACCAAGCTAGGCTCATCGGCGGGCTCTTGGTGTCCCCGCCCGGACCCCCACAGGAGTGACGAACTGCGCGCCACCTCCCTTTATATAAGGTGCAACTGCACCACTTGACTACGAGAACTAAAAGTTCAAGCAGCCTTAACCTCCCTATGAAGGCTTCCAAAAAGATGGTATATTGGCTTTCACGGCCGGTGAATTAAAACTCAGCAATTCTTCTAGGTTTGTGCCGTGTCTTGTGTGGGGTTTCGCCTAGGACACCAAGCTAGGCTCATCGGCGGGCTCTTGGTGTCCCCGCCCGGACCCCCACAGGAGTGACGAACTGCGCGCCACCTCCCTTTATATAAGGTGCAACTGCACCACTTGACTACGAGAACTAAAAGTTCAAGCAGCCTTAACCTCCCTATGAAGGCTTCCAAAAAGATGGTATATTGGCTTTCACGGCCGGTGAATTAAAACTCAGCAATTCTTCTAGGTTTGTGCCGTGTCTTGTGTGGGGTTTCGCCTAGGACACCAAGCTAGGCTCATCGGCGGGCTCTTGGTGTCCCCGCCCGGACCCCCACAGGAGTGACGAACTGCGCGCCACCTCCCTTTATATAAGGTGCAACTGCACCACTTGACTACGAGAACTAAAAGTTCAAGCAGCCTTAACCTCCCTATGAAGGCTTCCAAAAAGATGGTATATTGGCTTTCACGGCCGGTGAATTAAAACTCAGCAATTCTTCTAGGTTTGTGCCGTGTCTTGTGTGGGGTTTCACCTAGGACACCAAGCTAGGCTCATCGGCGGGCTCTTGGTGTCCCCGCCCGGACCCCCACAGGAGTGACGAACTGCGCGCCACCTCCCTTTAAGATTGGACGGAAGGGGGATTTGAGTTGCATTCACCTCGCCATTCCCTGGAAGTGCAACTGTCGTTTTGCCTGTGAACTTTTCGTTCCGCAAAATTGACAGTCAATTTGAGATTGTACGGAAGGGGGATAATATTATATTAAATTATACTGATTGGCGTATAATCTCTACTTAGTATGAAACAAAGTCCCCGATTCTTGGATGTCACGGGTAATCTCGAGAACCACTGCATGGATTTTGGTGTGGTTTTCACCATTCTGTAAACGATAACTCGAGGAAGGTTTCTGTTGAAAATAATTTATTTATGATCAAAGGAAGCCAAGCAGTAACGATTTCAGAGAAAAAGTCGAAAACAATCCTGGCGTCCGTGCGCTTTTTAAGCTCACGCTGGGCAAACCGTTAAAAATATCAATATACAATGAGTGTAAAAATTGTTCAGCTTGTAAAGTTCTAAAAAAAACGTACGCGAGAGCACATCTCTATATTCAATATATCGTCCACTATAAGTGTTTTGGATTGGACGGAAGGGGGATTTGTGTTTCATGCACCTCGCCATTCTTAAATTACGTCTGACAAGAATTTGTTGCACATGCATCTCCATGATTAAATATTTAATAGTCCAGTCAGTGATTTTAACCCATCATGACGAGACGTAAAACGGATATAGATCGTAGTTCATTGACATCGTAAAGAATCGCTTATCACGTAATGCATTCACAACTGTTCCCGGGCGAAGCCGGGCCGGGTTGCTAGTTAATAATAATAATAATAATAATACTCGACTAACTGAATGGTACCTATTTACCGTAGAAACTTAAGAAGCCATTCTTCAGTGTTGCCTTCGTGATCTAGAATAAAATACAAAATAATGGCCTCTCTTCTAAATCTCGGATAGCCAGAAATTGAGGCGAGTGTATTTTAATTGCAACCATCACCAGATACATGTGATTAATAGTTAGAGTGATTATCTGATAGCCCGATACAAAAATATTGCTCAGTAAGTGTAAAAAATCACAATATGAATTTAAACAAGTAGTTCCGTGAATAACTTAATATCCTATTTCTGGTCTTACTTATGACATGAGAAATGAAAACGAGATTTTTGAAAATTACACAGCCACCATTTTTAAGTCCCTTAAATAAGACGTCACTATGTTAAGAACTGTATGAAAATATACCATGCCTAGTTTCACAACGCTCGCATGAAAAGTCACGAGAAAAATTAATTAAAATATTTAAATTTCGCTTCGCCGCCATGTTGGTTTTGTGCTCACCAGGTAATTGAAAGATCCATAGGTGAACTTATGTCAATAGTCTCTATCAACAGGGGCGTGGTGGCTCAGTGGTCTAGCTGTATGCCTCTCACCAAGGTGGTCCGGATTCGATTCCCGGTCAATGCATGTGAGATTTTCGAAGTGAAATGCCATGTCCTGTGGTTCGGATTCCACGTAAAAAAGGAGGTCCTGTGGCTCATAATCACAAGATTCACGATCACGTAAAACTACAATCTTCCCTTCCCTTCTCTATCAACATACACATTTAGAGTTTAATTGCTGTAATAGATTCGTAGATATTGTTGCGTGCCACCCCCTAGTGGCACTTCCGTTAACTGGATTACGGTGGGTGAAAGCACAAACACAATTGTTCCTTTAAAGAAATATAATTAGCTTTATTGCGGGCTTGAAAGATACACCACACAAATAGCAAATACAAGCAATTAGTACCTCACTCCAGTTTCCTCTCTCGGGGAACACTTGCCTTTCACTTGTCAAGAAACCACAGAAGTTAATTCCTCCTAATGAGACCAGTGGCCTCGATATAACTACCTGCAACACTTCCTAGAATACGCAAGCTACCGTTATTTACGAGAGCCGGTCACTCACCACTACACTCGGCTTCGCTGTCCACTGGCTAGGGGAACAGCCCCCGGCGCTTTCGCAATTCACCACACTAACCTCTGCTGCACTGGAAAACACACTCCTTCAAGACACAGTTCCTCTGTAGGCTTCTCACCCCATCGCTGTCAAGAGAATCAGCTTCACTAGGGTTTCGCAAGTCACGTCGCCAACAACTGTCGCTCAAGATAAACGCTCGCACTAGCTCGAAAAACTCTCTCCACCCCGCTTGCCAGGTAGCTCTTATATAGCAGGCCGGTGACTCAGTAAACGCTTCTAGACCCATCCAGGATTCACGGCTTCTCGAGGTTTCCATCACTGGCTGGGTCACGAATATTCTGGACCATCCCTTTGTCCTAGTAGCCCTGTTGCGTAAGGTGCACGTAATACACAGAGGCAGAGCCCAGCCCGGGGCAGCTGTGACTCAACCGGTGAGGCGACGAAACAACTCACAGCCGTAACAATATTGAGAGCCGTCTAAGTATTTCGGATGGTCACTATGTTGGATTGTTATAACAGTAGGCCATAGAATTATGTACCATCAGTTGAAGATTATTGCGTATGTTCATTATTCAAACGTTCACTTCGATCGCTTGATTAGGACACAAGAGATTAAAATCTAATTTTAAAATTTCGCACAGCTGACATCTTAAGGTTTAGTAAACAATTGAACTAAATTAGATGTCAGTGCATTGCAATGTGTATACACATTTGTTATACCAAGTTTCACTGCGCTCGGATGCTTTAAACGATGGAAACGGTCATTTAAATGTTTCAACTTCGCTTGGGCGCCATGTTAGTTTCGTACATAATAGGTTTATGAAGACCACATACATGAACTTGCTGTAGTACCCTTTTTACCGTAAAAAAGTTCAGGGTGGTATCTGTTACTGTTGCGGAGTTATAGAATAGCAGTGAAATATTTCGCGTTGCCGCCATATTGGATTGGTGAAACGCATTAACATTTGAAAGGCATGCTCGAGGTTGGATGAGGTAGTAGTATGCATTTACCGAGTTTCATTGAAATCGCTTCGGTCGTTTAGATTTTATTAGGGTTACACACACGCGCGGACAAAAGGTGATCCCATAAGTATAATTATTTCATAACCGAAAATTGGCTAAAAATAAGTTAAGTGGTAGAAGTGGTAGAAATTAAGGGGGATATAATTGAATTTTGGAGATCTAAAGTTTTCGAAATTGAGTGTATGTTAGGCAAATTCTGTCTAGTCATACGAATGGCATTGGTTGTGTTTGCAGCCAGAGTCATTAATGTGATTCTTGAAGTTAGAACTACATCACTCTCAAGGTAACAGCGGGCATACATTTTCTCCTTCTTAACTCAATTACTTCATTTAAATCATCGGCTACGTATTTTAACGATGACGATCTGAAGGATGACTCAGACGAGCAGAAATCATTGCCATAGCTACATTTAAGGAACGAATATCTCCAAGAATCTATCAAGGTGAGCGAACTGACCAAACTTCAAAAAATCTCTCTTTTAAATAATTTTGGCAAGTAAATTCACTGCATTGGAAATAAGGTAAACGTAAATCAAACTCCATACTTTTCATAGGCCACTTTTTAACGTAATTTCAGTAAACGCATCTACTTATTACTATTATTATTATATTCAAAATGACAATTTTCATTTTAGTCAATTAACCAGACGTGATAGGGAAAATAGAATGTGTTTTCGAATTCAGCACAGCTGTAGTATTTTTTGACCCTACGTCGTTGTTGGCAACAAATGAAGCTTATTAATGATTAGCATCTGGTTAAATGTTTATTAATTTGATTTTAAGTTGGGCGCCATAGTCGCAACTCACCGTTAATTACCAAATAATATATGTTATTATTAGAGACGGGAATTTGCCTATTTGCCTATTTTATTCCTGTGTTTAGAAACGTAGGCTTTCGAGATATATATTCGTTTTAGGTTCTTTTAGGCTAGATTTCGTTGGTTTTATTGTGCCTATAAATGCCTATTTCAAGGGTTTGTGCCTATTTGTAGTATAATTGCCTATTTGATGCCTTTTGACTGTATTTTAAAGTGCATTATATTGCAGCTGGTGTGCTCGACAGAATTATATTCTCATTTCTCAATGTGTGTTTACCCCACGAACGAGAACGGGAATTCTCGAAAGTCACCAGAAATAGCGCCTGGGATCTCGATATTAAGCCTCCAAACGTAACAACCCTTCGTTTTGTATTTCGCTTTTCTTTATATTGAAAATTTACCCGTTAGTATGTGTGTGAATTAATATCATAAACTTTATGCTGATTGAATAACAAAAGAACTAACTCAGTGCCATGTTTTCGCGTTTTTTCAATCTCGATATTAAGCCTCCAAAGTTAAAAACCCTTCGTTTCAGGTATCGTCCCCTTCAAAAGCCACGTTAGGTTGGCGCTGCAACCTAACAGTGAATTAATATACAATATACCCTGTACGCGTCAGAGTGTTGAATGGGCAGGCAGTTAAAAGCAGCCAGGAGGGATGCGATCCAGCTGGCAGTTAAAATGCCGCGGCGATCACAGTGGGTTGGTGCTGTAACCTATCTTGTGTTGAATGGACAGGCAGTTTAAAGCAGCTTGGATGGATGCGATCTAACTGGCAGTGGGTGTAGCATGGCCTCTTACCGAGGAAGATGGAAACTTGGTGGTCCCGTCTTGAGCTACTGTTGCCATGCAGCCAGGAGGGATGCGATCCAGCTGGCAGTGAAAATGCCGCAGCGATCACAGTGCGTTGGTGCTGTAACCTATCTTGTGTTGAATGGACAGGCAGTTTAAAGCAGCCAGGAGGGATGCGATCTAGCTGGCAGTGGGTGTAGCATGGCCTCTTACCAAGATATATATAAATATATGGAAACTTGGTGGTCCCGTCTCGAGCTACTGTTGCTATGGAGATGGCCGGCCATGCTATTATTTCATCAGTTTATTTTCTGCTTTTATTAGCCTTTGCTTGAGTGCAAAAAGGCCGAAATCAAGAATGAGAAAGACTATCGAAAATTCATGTAGCCAGCCGTTCCTTCTGGGTCCTAATCTATGTGTATGCAAAATTTGGTTGAGATTGGTGGAACGGTGTAGATTTGTATACGGAACAAATCCGCCCACCCACTCACCCACATACATACGTACATACATACATACAGACTCACTTTTATATGAGCCTTTGAAAGCCCAAGTGGTGTAACTCCTCTCGGAATAACAGGCAAGTCTAGCCTTTGTGGCTGACAGACTCAATGCTCACTTCCAATGCTTCACACACACTGGCCCTGAGCTATGCCTGCTTGCCATAAGGTTTAGACTTCCCTGTAATTCCGAGAGGAGTTACACCACTTGGGCTCTCAACGGCTCATATATAAGATAAGTATGTTATTAAATTATCAGTTGCTTATTGTTAATTCTTTTATAGTAATTAAATATGTTATTAAATTACAAGAAATTTTTTCATGCCTATTTTGTTGCCTATTTTACACGTTAGTGCCTATTTACATGCCTATTTTGGCTATTTTTAGAGCCTATATGCCTGCCTATTTTAACTGCTTTTAGTGCCTATAATTCTCGTCTCTAGTTATTATATACCGTAGGTATCTCAAACTGAGTACTGTTCTTCCCAAGCCATAGTCAGACTCTGCCTCCAACCAAGATACTATTTGTTTCAGGAGAAAGGGGTGACTTGTAGTTATTTCTAACTACAGTATGGGAAACACTCGACGTGGATTTAGAATATAGAATTTAATACGAGAAACACACAATATCATAATAATTATAGTAATATAATAAAAATATCGTATGGCCAGGTGCAAGCTTTGTTAATTGACACCCAGAGGGTAGCTTGCATGTCGAATTTCGTCATTCCTTTGAACGCTATGAAAGTCAAGGAGGTTAGATATCTAAGCTCCTTGACACTACAGCGCTTTCTAGTAGAGAATGGAGGAACTTTGTGCTGGCGGAAAATCCCGAGGTTAATTTTGCCATTGAACACGGCCTACTGAATTCAAATGGGTTCTTTAACATGCCAACAACGTATGGCATCCATGTCGAGATTTTTGTCGCCTTTCAAAAATCACTTGCCACGGCCAGGGGCGAACATGCAAGCTTGGGGTTGGTAATCCGACACGTTAACCACTCACCTACCGTGGCAAGATACATTATTATTATTGTTATTATTATTATTATTATTATTATTATTATTATTATTATTATTATTGACTATAAAGAAAATTGTCATTTTGAATATAATAATTGAAATGGAATTGAGGCCAAAAAAATGATATTATAAAACTGATACCATTCTCGGATACAAAACATTAATCTCTACAAACGTGGTCTATTTTTTTTTAATTACCGCAAAATCATGCAGGCCTGACCTGCAAAATAGATAGCTGCTGGCCACTGCAGTGTTTCAGGGAAGCTACGTTTGAAGTGTGATAGGGGAGAAAGAAATAATGCTGAGCATGAATGTTTAAGGTTCCTTGTTCAAGTCGCACAGTTGCTGCCTAGCCGAGTACGCACTGCACAGTTGTTCAGCACACATTGATCTATAAGTTTCCGACAGAAATTGTTAAGAATGGCTCCATTTCTGTATACCAATTAAGATATGGTTGATAAGCAACTATCCTATTATTATTATTGTTATTATTATAAATGATGTCGTTGTCGTTATTGTTGTTTAACTCTTCAGTCTTTTGACTGGTTTGATGCAGCCCTCCAAGGCTCTATGTCGTGAAGTAATCGTTTCATTTCTGCACACCTATCACAACACACATCCAAGAAAATCTGTTAAACATATTCTAACCTTGGTCCACTTCTACAGTTCTTGTCATCGACCCGTCCTTCCATAACTAAGTTTGCTATTTCTGGGTGTCTCAGTATGTCACACCAACCAATTTCTTCCCTGCATTAGCAGTCGCCAGAAACATTTCTCCTCTCCCAATTGTCTTGATACCTCTTCATTTGTTACCCTATCTACCAATGTGATATTTATCAGTCTCCTGTAACACCACATTTCAAACGCTTCTATTCTCGTCTTTTCTGCTGAGCCAATAGTCCAAGTTTCATTTCCATATCCTATTCAAAATGGCAAACAACTCACTCTAATCAATGTTTCAAGAGCCTATTCGAAGTCTACAAATGCCAATAACGCTCTGCTATCCTTCCTGATTTTACCTTCCAATATCAGCCTAAGACGTAGTACAGCTTCTCTTGTTCCTACGCTTCTCCTGAAACCAAATTGGTCTTCACCCAACTAAGTTTCTATCTGTATTTCCATCCTCTTGCACATTATTCTAGTCAGGATCTTTCAATCATGAGTGATTTCTGAATGTACGGCAATCTTCACATTTGCAAGCTCCTGCTTTCTTCGGTGAAGGCATGATAACATTATTCTTGAAATTAATACTATTTTATTATTTTTATTATTATTATTATTACTAATATCAGTGTGTAGTGTGTCCAATTACGGATGCTTAATAAACAAGGACATTTCTGCTGGACTCAATCGAGGAAACGTGTACATTCACGCCGAGTATTATCCCTGTCTCCCCCTATCAAACTCCACAAGTAGCTTCCCTCCCCTCCCTATCCCTAAAACACTGCAGCGGCTAGCAAATACGGTGAGTCCGTCAATTTGAATCGCGCACCCGGATGTAACAATGTACCCTCCTGTTCCCGAAAAGAAAACTTTTCTCTACCAATACGATTGCGGCATCGGTCCATACATAACACAAGGAGCATCCCTGATTCTTTTGTCGATATAATTTAGATACACCCTGTATGTAAGACGCGTTCCTGAAATAAATTGCACGTTTTTATATTATTCACTGATAAAGGGAGAATATACTAGGAAGTAGACTGCGCAACAGCCCCATTCTTATTGCTGCCATCCTAAAATTCCTCCTTTATCCGTGAATATTATTAATGCATGTATTATTCACAAAAATGTTATATATATAGTTACCCCGTAGAATCTTATTGTACAAAATTGAAGGGCATGGGGTAAGATAACGGTAACCCTCAAAATTGTATTTTTGTAGCCCAGTGCTGAAATACATTAATAAGTCTTCATTTTGAAGTGGTTGAAGTTTGAATTAGGCAAAGTCAAATATAACAGATGACATCACAATGCTAACTTGTTACCATGGGAATTTACATAGTCTAGTGTAAATAATGGTTAACCAAACAGTTATAATATACAATCATGCTCAATGTGGGTTACCATTATCTTCGCCCAAACCCTTCAATTGTGTTGACCGACTGAAAACGATAAATTAATAGTTCATACAATCATGTAAGTTATGGACGGAAGGGTTGAGGACAAGAACTGTACGGGTAGCCCAATGTTAGAATATGTTAAACAGATTGCTTCGGATGTAAATTACGGTATCTATGTACAGATTAACTCAGGACAGAGGGTGTGGAGGGCTGCATCAAACTAGTTGGAAGACTGAAGACTCAAACACAGGCAACATGAAAGCAATGGCTTCAAAACTTCACATATGTTACAACTGAATCTCTCTCCAAGTACAAGTTGTATAGTGGAATGCGGTTTCTTTGAGCAGAAGGGAATATTGAAGCGGAAATTCATCGAAGAATGAATTCTATTGAATCAAGACAACGCTCGTTCTCCCAGTGCTGCTGTAATCAAACAGGTTCTTCAGCCATTTTGGTGGAAGATTTTTGAACACCGAGATTAGCGCCGAGTGACTTCACCTCTTCCATGAACTAATGATAATGATCGTGTGGCCTCCTGAGAGGCCTAGTGATGGTTTTTCTAGTTGACGCCCCTGGGAGACCTGCGCGCCGTAATGAGAATGAAGGGATGATGACGGCACATATATCCGGTCCCCGAACCACGAGAATTAACCCCAGGCGATTAAAATCCCTGATGGCCCGGCCGGTAATCGCACCTGGGACACGTCGTGCCAAAGACTAGCACGCTAACCATTTAGCCACGGAGTCGGACTCCATTAACTGAATATTATTAATCTTACGTCCCTTTTAACTACTGTGGCTTTTAGAAACTCTGAGATGCTGGAATTTTGTCCCGAAGGGGATCTTTAACATGCCAGTAAATCTAATGACATGGCATCCTCGCATTTGCGCACCCTCAAATGCCAACTGACTAAGCCAGGATTGGATCCTGCAACCTTGGGCACAGCAGGCGAGACCGTTACCGCTGCGCCACGCAGGCAGTCGTAAAAAATGTTTGGAGGGCAGAGATTCGAGACTAAGCATGAGCTTCAAAGCAACACTAAGGGCAATGGTGACAATATTCTATGAACAGGGGATTGGAATGTTTATCCACAGCCATGACAAATGTATCCACCTTCACGGTGATTATTTAGAAAAGTGCCCGCTTCGGTGTTTAGTACTGTCCCCGATATGTCATGTGTCAAGCTGTCAGAACTCACCACGTGATCTAAAGGCGGACATATGACGTGTGTGAAAGCTGTGACGTCATTGCTATGGTCACTTAAATTCCAAGATGTCCGAAGACCTTGAATTGTGAAAGGCAATAAGACTCATGATTTTACCGTTATTGCTTGAGGATTTGTGAAAGAGTCTCTAATGACGTAGTAACGTGTGAGACGAGAAGGGGAAGAAGCAGGCCACGTGACCAAGAAGTACTCTACAGAGGGCTCTGTACTCAGAAAGCGAGCTTAGAAGGTGAGACG
Source organism: Meconema thalassinum (assembly GCA_946902985.2). Taxonomy (NCBI): domain Eukaryota; kingdom Metazoa; phylum Arthropoda; class Insecta; order Orthoptera; family Tettigoniidae; genus Meconema; species Meconema thalassinum. The sequence continues at coordinate 1,096,309,538 of OX336389.2, read as the reverse complement.
ATAACAAGAAGACAGCCACTTGCTTCCTATACACCGACTAGTCAAGACAGTTCCGGGACCGTGCATAAGTTATACTCAAGTATAGTCTAGTGGCGAAGGACTTACCATATCGCTATGCCATCAGGGAAAACGTTCGAAGTGATTTCTACAACCAGACGGAATAACTTATAGAACACAGAGTTTACGCAGTATGATGAGGCTTTGTAGATCTAAAGTGTGGACAGTACGTGTACAATAACAGCCTTTATGTTTACACGAAAGTTACGTCCTGTATAAAGTGCTATTTGGGCTACGCTGAACATTGAAATATCAATGGAATCAGTAAATATGTAAGTGGCTGGAGGCGAGACAGTGTTTACGAGGAAGCGAGGTCGTAGTACCGAGATATGTGGGCCAAGGCCAAACCCTTGTGACGCGCACGACACACCTGTGTTTCGAGGCCATACTCGTTGTAGAGAGGGGTGTGACTGAAACCTCACGGGATATTTCATACGAACTTTGCTTTTTGGAAACGGCCCTAGTTCGTGAACCAATAAGTTTGTCGAAGTGCGGATTGTGCGACTGTATCAAGAAACTTATAAGCTGCCATATTAGACGACGAGAAATGTTGGTAAATTTTGATCATGACGATCATCAGACTCAGTGACTGTGCGTATCTTGCGAAGGACATCCAATACCGCAGGATGGAGCACTAAGGAGCACGCGATATGGGAAGTTTAGGAGACGGCTGACATTCCTGGAGATGAGCATGGAGGCTCACGATTACTCGCGAGTCGACCACGAGACTTGGAGCTGGGTAAGAACCAAATGGAAATGGCGTGGACGCTTCTATTTTCGTCTTTTCTGCTGAGCCAATAGTCCAAGTTTCATTTCCATATCCTATTCAAAATGGCAAAAAACTCACTCTAATCAATGTTTGCAAGAGCCTATTCTAAGTCTACAAATGCCAATAACGCTCTGCTATCCTTCCTTATTTTACCTTCCAATATCAGCCTAAGACTTAGTACAGCTTCTTTTGTTCCTACGCTTCTCCTGAAACCAAATTGTCATTTGCCATTGGTCCTGCAGTAACTCCATACATCGTCAAGAAGAAATAGCAGGTACTGACGACATCACCATGATTCTTAATAACTAGAATAGATAGTGAAGTAGATTTTAGGGGTTGGGATTGCACTCATCAAATTATATTGCGATAACTTAAGGGGGGTCTATAGTCATAAATTAGGCAATGAAACATTAAACCATTTTTTGGTGTTTTCAAGAGAAACGATTGGTACTTAGAGAAATAGTGGATGCAATTCTTGTTAATTAGTAGATAATCTAAGTCATGAAAACGGTAAATTAGTGAGATATGGATGAGACGCTGATAATAAATTTGGTCACCGTTACACCGTAATACCCGTATGTTCGGTAGGAATGTTTGACAGATAATGCTCAATTAAACTACAGCCTTGCAATGAAATTTACCTAATGCTGCAGAGTTCACCCAAGTTAAACACTTAAATAAGAAAATTAATTTTTTCTTTAAACACATTGACAGCTTAGAATGGTTGAGCTAGACGCGACATGATGTTATAAGGCTTCGATGATTCAATTAAAGAGAATAAATGACAGGTATTCACAACGCTGCGATGATATAATTAATATGATGTTGTATGTCTACCCCTTATTATTCCCGTTTTCCAACGGGGTCGGGGATGAGATGCGATGGAAGTCTTTGTGGCGATGAATTTTACGGCCGGATGCCCTTCCTGACGCCAACCTCAGGAGAGGAGTTAATGAGAAATGAAATGAATGATGGTGAATGAAACTGGGCAAGGATGTGGAAGGAAGCGGCCGTGGCCTGTCAGAAGGTACCGTCCCAGCATTTGCCTGGTGTTGAAAATGGGAAACCACGGAAAACCATTTCAAGGACGGCCGACGGTGGGGCTCGAACCCACGCGTCTACCGAGTCAGCAGAGAGCTTGGCCCCATGACCTAATGCTGAGCTTTAGCCAGCGTAGCCACTACTGTCGGTGATATAATTAATATGATAAAGTCTAGTAAAGGTAAATGTGGTGATTTAATGATGTGGTCAGAAGATCATAAATATGTAAAGAAATAAGAGGTAATTGAGTGATTAAAGGGTCTTTGTGGTATGATAAGGCACATAATTAAGTGCGATTATGCAAAGTATTATAGCTTTGGTTGAAAATACGCCTGTGAACATTTTAAAGCAAAGTCAGGAAGGCCACTTAACATGAATGTGTGTGTGAATTTAGTGATAGGTCACTATGTCAAAGTTGTAACCAATAATTTTATCTGATGAATATTTTCATGATTCTTTCTGAAATAAGATTATTCAACATCAATGAGTATTACCCCAGTCAAAGCTATCAGTGGAATAATTTAACCACCACGAAATAAAATGTGAATCAAGACAGCAGTAACAAATTGTGATAAGTTTTAGAATTTAATTGATGACTGAACATTCATGAAAGCAAGGATATATTGGGTACATTTTGAGTTAAGAATGTTGCTATAATGTGATGTGAACATTCACATGTGTATATATGTTGTAAATTTAATTATAGAATAAGCACGAATATCCACAACGCACCAGTTATAATGTAGCTAGAAGGAGATCTGATGGAATATTCCCAGCGATATTTTGTGTGTGTCTGTTTTTCACAATGCAGTCAGTTCTTTTTAGAACATCCAAATATGAATTCTAAGATAAGACATGGATGAAACATAAATGTGTAACTAAAATTTAATCCATTGGAGTCAATATGCGGATCTCCGTAAGTTTATTTATACCCAAGGCAGGACACGAGGAGATTTTGTCCCAATTAAAATGCATTTCATTTTTTTTGTTTGCACATCAAGGTTTAAGTCAATCTCCAAGTGCAGGGGGTTAGGAATATTTATTTTTATTGGCTAATTTTATCTAATTTGTGCAAATTCTTTTTCGGTGGCTTCGGAACGTAACGTGGATGATTGGAAATGACGTTATGCATCTTCATGCCGGCGTATATCTAGTCATGCATGTTTTTCTTTTGTATTTTTTATATTGTTGTATCGAATTTCAACCTGGGATCGCGATGAATCGGGCCACGCAATTCAGGGTTGGAATATCGGGCACAGCAAAATGGCGCCGAGAAACGTTGTGGGCTCGAGTAAGATGGGACATAAGATAATTAGATTTCATGTATTGTTTGGATGAGCGTTCAAGCATGTGGATCAGGTGAGGTTGGGGAAATAAAACCAATTGAGATCTGGTACCCAACTTAACTGTTCTACAAGACTGTGACGTTGTTTAACTTGCGTATGCGAAGGCTATGGAATGGAGCAGGTTACTTCATATAATTTCTCACTGGTATTACAGTGGATAAAACTCACATTTATCACAATCGCACTCTATTGAATTTGAGTCCAACCACTAAAATCTACATAGCTTTAAGTCTATAGGATAAGTCAGTGTTACCAACAATTTCTCATGTCCATTGTGAATTATATTTTGTGTAAGAATGGATGATATGGCAGAGTTTAAGAAGGTGTTTATGGAACTCAGTCATAAACTGGGGGAGTATTCCAGTAGCCAAAAATGTGTGGAACGACAGCTCAAAGATTCAAAAAAAATAAAGAAGTATTAGGTGAACATGAACGTAAATTAAAATCTAATTTAACAGGAATAGAGAGTCAAATGGCAACACAAAACGATAGCTTAAAGACGCAATTAGATGCGCAAAATGATTGTCTAAAACACGCCTGAACGATAAATTAAAAGATTTAGGAACCCAACTTTACGAAACCTTGTGAACCCAATTAAACAATAAGCTGAAAGGTTTAGAAACCCAACTTAATGAAAACTTGGGAAACCAATTATACAACAAGCTAAAAGGTTTGGAAATACAACTTAATGACAGTTTTGGAACCCAATTAAACAGCAAACGAAAAGGATTAGAAAAACAAAATTAAAGCTTAGGAACACAAATAAAAGGTTTAGTACCACAGAATGAAAGCTTAGGAACACAAATAAAAGGTTTAGAAACACAAAATGAAAGCTTGGGAACACAAATAAAATGTTTAGAAACACAAAACAAAAGCTTAGAAACACAACTGAACGATCGCTTAGAAACGCAAATGAAAGGTTTCGAAACCCAAATAAAAGGTGTAGAAGGACACATGAACTAGAGGCTGAAAGATTTGGACCTCGATATAGGTACACGATTAAATGATACTGTAGGAGCCCAACTTAACGATAAATTTAAAAGATTAGGAGAGGACTTAGGAAATCAAATATACAAGAAAATGAATGATCTGGAGAAGCAGGTGGATGAGAAATTGGGAGGATTAAAAGCGGAATTAGTGAAAAATCCGGAAGGAGCTGAGAAACGCCTAAATGATAGGATCAAACTGGGATTGGAAAATGTCAGGAAGGAGTTAGAAGAGAGAAAGGAAATCATGAACGCAGAAGTTACAATACTTAAGGAAAGTATTACAGAAGTTGAACAGAAACATGACAAAGCGCAGAAGGAGAATGCCAGTTGGAAGGAAGAATGGTCAAGGAAGATGGAGGATATAACAAGGCAGATTAAATAAATTACCATTGGGAATGACACGAAGGTCGAAGGCATCCGTGATCAAGTACAAGGGATAAAACAAAATATAAATCATGAGATTCAAACTCATGTAGCCATCGCTGTTCCTTCTCTAGAAGATAAGGTTAACATTATCAAAGGGACACAGCTAGAAAGGATTACTAATTTGGAAGGAGAGATTCTTAGTGCTAATGATCAAAGCGAAATTAAGGAACCGAGTCATGTAACTGAAATTCAGAGATCCGCTCATATAACTGAAAATAAGGAACCGAGTCCCATAACGGGAATTAGGGAACCGACCTTTATAAGTGAGAATAAGGAACCTAGTCCCATTAGAGAGAGTAAACTATGGAATCCTATGGGGATGTATGCAACCCCATTCACGCATCATTCGACTCCGACAGTTGCTGTTATTAGGAGCCAAGACCATAAGCCAATACCTTTTTCTGGAGAGGCAGCTATTACCCCGATAGAATTTTTGGGAGATCTTAGGGAATTCCTAGATGAGCAAAGAACCCCGGAGGACCATGAATTGAGGATTATTGAATGTCCACTTGAAGGACGAGCACTTAACTGGCTGAGAGCATTTAGAAGTTCGTTCAAGGGGTATGACGATTTCGCGAGAGCTTTCCTGAAGCGATTTTTGAACTCAGATGATCAGCAGAGTATCCTAGCGGAGCTTTACTCTAGGAAATACGCTACAACCAGACCAACGCAGTACGCGAGCTATTTTACCACGCAATCCAGGGTTGGAATATCGGGCACAATACCTAGCTCTCTTGGCTATCGCCGTGGGGGCCCGGGCTCGATTTCCGACTCTGCCAACAAATGTAATTCTGGTCTGACGGCTGGAACGGGATACACCCAGCCTCGTGAGGCAAAAATGAGAAGAGACGGGTTCGATTTCCACCTCAGCCATCCAGGAAGTGGTTTTCCGTGGTTTCCTTTTATTCCCGGCAAATGCCGGAATGGTACTGAACTCGAATTCAGTTTGACTCAAAGCATCGTTGGAGCCGAGGATCGAACCAACTTGCGCACTAAATTAATGCAAGAAATAGAAATTAGGAATGGAACAATATTTTATTCACATAACTATTTATGAGGTGAATGGAATATATTTATGAGTTTTTGGAAAAATTTGCAGCATTTTTAGAGAATTAAATTTGGAAATATTTCAGTGAATATTATTTTAACCAAGGGAGAGTCCAATCTACAGACACTGGAATATGACTAAAGCTTCGAGTTAGCAAGTCAAGGACCGGTTTTTTTTCGCCGAGTCGACAATAACAAAATCGTGCACACGACACTTTGATAAGAGGCTAGAACGATTAGTTATTATTGATACCTCAGGAGCGAATCAGAAAGAACCACTAAAATATTGAGGGAATCGCTATTATATTTAATTTTGATATACAACGCGATATAAGCACTTCTACAGTTAGCGAAGACGAAATGATATTTTCTTATCAAACCAGAATTAAATATTTATGAATTGAAGGAGTGATATGAGCGAATTACAGTAATAAGGACTGTGTTTGAGGCTAGCCCGCCATTTTAGACAGTAAAGAGCGCGGCACTGGAGAGCGCAGAAATTCATCCCTTCACAGTGACAAGTACAGTGTAGACCTGTGTTACTGGTCGTCCGAGAAGAGCTGATATGCATAAGCGAGGTACGGCAAGGAGATAGACACTTGACCGAAGGAGACGCCACACTTGCCGAGGAACAGTAGGAGATGCCGGCAATGAAATAAAGCAGTAGTTTGAAACTGGAATCGACAGATTACAATTCGCCGCTCACAAGAAGAAGTTTACAGTATTGAACTAAATATACTACCACAGCATAAAGAGTGGCCCATTACACATTGACTGCTACAGTGAAGAACCCATAATAAGGAATATTTATCAATCTACTACGATGATAAAGAATTCAGGTCAGGGGGTAAGTTTCCAATCTGAAAATATTATGAAGATAGAGATGCAACACTGAATCCATGGAGGGAAGTTAATCTACATTCACGGAGTGGAATTCAGAGTGGACCAGACAACAATCAGTTCATTGTTCTACAACTGCAATACTAATAAGCAGTAATCTGAATTTACCAACCATGATAGTACAAAGGTTTCCATTACCAACTTGGGAGATTTCAACAATAGACATTCAATCTAAGATGATGAAGAAATGCGACAAGAGACCAGCCCTCCGAAGAGTTCGTTCGACCGGAGTACGAGTTTACAGATTGTTAATCGAGAAGCATGAAGACCTGTTGGCGCGACCCGAGGCCACGCAGCCAGGTACTCACGGAGAGGAGCGAGCCGCCCAGCTGATTTCTCGCAGACAAGGGGGAACCCGTTATCCAGCATACGTCCGGCGCGTGTCGAGCCATGACAGCAACATCTTACATATCCGGCCAGGTATCGCAAGAGCTGTTCATCATGAAGGTAGGCGAAAGATTGTTCTAATAGCTTAGTAGTTTGTTGTATATTGGGGGTATTTCAGATGTGACCAACTTATGTAGATTTTTCTTTACTCATAACTCATGTTATTATATTGTCAATTTTATAAATTTAATTGTAAATTTTATTCTACGTCAGCGTGTGTCGTTTTTGACGTATTTAATCTATTATTTGGATTTTAAATGTTTCATATTTGAATTTGCTGATACGTTTTTAATTATACTCACTTTAAAACGAAACTGTTTTATACATATGGAATGCTTCGATAGAATGCGTAACTACCTATAGTATGCGTCAATTTTGCTAGATCGCATCGTTTAATAGAGAAAGCATAAGTGAAATATGTTGAAGTATTTTTATAAAAAATTTAATGTGTCAGAAAACAAGTGTAATATTTATAAAATACTTTATGAAGTATAACAATTCCAATATCGGAATATTATTGAAATATGACATTGTTATAGTCAGTGGTTACTAACATAATGGAGAAATGAATGAAAATAGGATCATAACGTTGACAGATAGAGTCATGATGATGCCTAAAAGTATAAAAGAAATTACTGAATAATTGGTAACTACGAAAACATAGACCAGGTGATTTGTGGATCAACCTGAGGTTTATTTGAAAACGAAACATATTTGTAAATGAATAATTAATTCTTTAAGAAATACCAGGAAGGGAGGAAATGTTTTATTTTTATTAAATTCGAAGACAAGCGGACTAAAGTCTATTAATGTTGATATTTTATTGTAACGTGGATAATATTATATTATGAAGGTTATTAACGGAATGTTGTCGATTGAAGCAATGTGGACTATACTACAACAATGTAATGATGTGAACAGGAATGTTATTGAAGTTTATAGAGCACGAAGGTAATGAGTTTGTGGAGGAGAATTGTTAGAGTGCACCATGAAAGGTATTTCACAGGTTACTGATTATCTAGTAGGGTCACTGATTCTTATACATGTTTGGAATGTATCAAGATGGGTTTGTGTTGGAAGAATACCGTGCATTATTATCGTCGGAAGGAAAGGAATGTGTTGAGAAATGTATGCGTGTAGTTAACGCACTATTGAGAAGTTGTTCACCGAATAGGAAAGATTTATAAGTAGATTGCTGGTGAGAGCAAATTGTTTGATACAGTATGTCGAAGAAGTTAACTGACATTTGAGTATTTATTTGTATTGTATATGTCAGTGAAGTGTAATTCCGAGATCCACGAAAATTTATTAAGGTACCAGATTAGTCCCGCATCGTTCTTCAAGTATATCGAAAATATTTATTGATAATGATATTACAGAGCCGTAATTAGCTTCATTGTTTTTACGAAGGTTCTCTTGATTATGACAAAAACCATTAGATACAGGTGAAACATTGGTTGTGAACTGTATTCGAAGAAATGTTTTAAAGGAAGGAAACACAGCAAGATTTTTAGATCACGCATGACCGTGTAAATATTTTGTTAGAATATCGTGCTGGGCATGATAATTCGACTAATGTCAATACTTAAATATAAACAATCCGGGCCGTGAAAGCCTTAATATGCAAAAAATACTTAAATAATTTAATATTTTTATTAATAATATTGATATATTTTCGAAACGATAAAAGTATAATATAGGGTAACATTTGTTATTAATTAAAATTATTTATGATAACAGCTGATCATATCAGACTGCTTGTTGCAACCGAGTCACATGGTGACCATTGAAAGAACCTTTCAGTACTTATTATTTGCGAACAATTTTGTGTATTGAATCCTTTCGCTTGGAAAGTGAATACAGATAGAAGGGCTATATACATTTGTTAAAATATATTATTTTTAATCTTTAAATATTTTTATTTGTGTCAGGGATTTTTTATAGCATGTAAATTTTTATTTAATAAACTTGCAAGCACTGTTTAGTTTGCCTGTCCCTTTTTATAGAAACTGATCATCTTTTCATTTCGCAATCGACATGCGGTAGTGCTGCTGGTTAGATACTAGAACTCACTTAGTCTCAACTTCACCGTTCACGCTCGAGATCCGAGATTCTCGTCCTACCTTTCTTGGTTTATTTGTTTGTTTGCTAGTAAATGTGTGACTAGTTAGTAGTGCTATTGCGTGACCGATATGCGCCGAGGATTTCCTAGCTATTCACCTAGTAGGGAAGTGTTAGTTTATCTGGCTGGGTATCAACGTCCTTACAATCCTTTCCATCTCAGCGGATATAGGTGGTGGCTATGCGAGATTCGGGCACAGTACCTAACTTAAGGCCACGGCCGCTTCCTTCCCAAATCCTACCTAAATTAAAAATACACGCATTCCTCCAGTCATCACAGTGACACAGGTTATCAGACAAATTCTATATACACCCAAGCACACCGGGCTACATGACCTCAATGTCGCAAAGCCCCTAAAAATATAATATCTATTCATAGCAGTTCTCACGCTGATGAGTGCTCCCTGCTCTAGTCCACATCAACATATAAGTATATTAGCACTCAGAACTGTCACCTCCGTAGCGTAGCGGTCAGTATGGTTAGCTGCCGCCCAGGAGGTCCTGGGTTCGATTCCCGGCTCTGCCACGAAATTTGAAAAGTGGTATGAGGACTGCAACGGGGTCTATCCAGCCTCGGGTGGTCCAAATGAGTGGAGGGGTTTCGATTCCCACCTCAGCCATCCTCGAAGTGTTTTACCGTGGTTTCCACTTCGTCTTCGGGCAAATGCTAGGATGGTACTGTACCCGTAAAAATCAAGGAGGTACCCGCCGGACATCCAAATCACGGCTGGATTTTAGAATAATGATATCCCGGCTAAAGATCTTATCACACTCCCACCAGCGGATTCTCCAAGATTATACACCGTAGTCTTACGACGTGTTATGGATGAAACAAACTATCTTTTATGCGGTAGTGTACAACTACCTGCTTTTCTCGGGGCTATGTTGGGGATAGAAACGACATCGTATCTATTTTAGGCTGTTCCATAACACGCTTCCATTATTAGAATAATATAGGAACAGCGAAACAGGACGTATAAAAATATAAGTTTATTAATTAAAACTAGTTAACAATCTAACACAAAATAACACCGTAAATAAATATACATTTACGCCACTGACGCTCATTAAAACTGCTTGCATTCATGCTAACATAAAGGTAAAGAAAAATAAAATGATTCTGCTGTCTACAACAATTTTAACACAAATCTAAACATATTACTCGTGCTCCATTAAGACTGACAAATCGTTTAAATTTCCTGACATACTATTGTCGCGTGCCTGCCTACAGAGTTGTAACAGGTTATATTATCAATGGCCCAGTCGTCAGCTCTCCACACAGCTGTGAGAACCGCGATTCAACTGTTTACGCTCGGCCTTGCCGTGAAACGGGACCTGCTTGTCTCCCACCTGCCTGGACTTCTCCTCGAGCACACACAAATGCGAGACATGAATCTCGCAGACATGACTCGTCTTTCAAACGAAAACAAATTTACATAAACGGCTCTATTTAAACAAATTCTCTTTTAAACGCATTCATACTCATAAACAATCATACTTACATTCGCTACCGTTGTTCTAGCCCAACGAAGCTTTCATTCACACAATATTAACAATTAACCTCAAACACTCATATAGAAAACATTCGCTCTCTCAAACTATTATCTAATCCAAAACATTTTAAAATATTATCACTTACTAAAGTTCTAAACCCTCAATATTATTGTATGTCTACCCCTTATTATTCCCGTTTTCCAACGGGGTCGGGGATGAGATGCGATGGAAGTCTTTGTGGCGATGGTTTTTACGGCAGGATGCCCTTCCTGACGCCAACCTCACGAGAGGTGTTAATGAGAGATGAAATGAATGATGGTGAATGAAACTGGACAAGGATGTGGAAGGAAGCGGCCGTGGCCTGTCAGAAGTTACCGTCCCAGCATTTGCCTGGTGTTGAAAATGGGGAAACCACGGAAAACCATTTCAAGGACGGCCGACGGTGGGGCTCGAACCCACGCGTCTACCGAGTCAGCAGAGAGCTTGGCCCCATGACCTAATGCTGCGCTTTAGCCAGCGTGGCTACTACTGTCGGTCTCTAAACCCTCAATATTAACAAATGAAAATCTTTTTACACTATATACAACCGTCTATCGCCTTAAAGACTCACTCTTGAGCGATAAGACCACGTTGTTATTAACGCTCTTTTCTTCCATATAGTTTTCATCTACTATATCATTCTTATTTCAAATGCTAAAACCACTTTCATGACATATCAGGTTAAAAGTCTTTATCGGTGTACAAATGACCGATCATTTAAGATAAGCTCATTATTATGACATATCCAGTTTAATAAAATTAAGTATGGTTTAGAGAACAGGGATCTTATATCTTTTCCCATCGTTGTTCTGCCTATAAACGACACTCATGCCGAAAATCTGATCACAAATAAAGGAGTCTTCCTGACTCTACTCATAATACAACAATGCTTCTATTATTTAAAATCACAGTACTCCATAACAACGAATACGGAATCTCCCTCGTATTCCAAGCAACTATATACGACAAAAACCTCCTTATATTTCTACTACAAAACGCACATTATATAAATTCAATTGTTCTCAAAAATTGTTCCATTGTACTCGCATACCATCCTACTGGCATTGATCTTAATGTCGTTTACACTCCACAGCTGATAAATGAACAGCAATATCTGTTCTACAATTCATTGGTCGTTCTCAAACGAATATATTGATCGATCTTTAAAGGATTACTAAACGAAGTTACTAGGACATAAAACACAAAGTCTCTAGACATTTAAAAAAAATACACAAGCTTCTTTCATACTGGTCCTTCCTAAAATATGCACGGTTGCAATACTACGTTGACAAATAACGTAGTGTTACACTTGTGCCTTAATAACATCTCGTGTTATTATATCGCTCAATAAGGATCGCTCACGACCAGAAAAGGTTTTGACTAACATTCCTAGGGTCGGATAAATTATCTTTCAATAGATATGTCTCAGATACTTTACATTTACTGAAGAGCAAAGCCTTCCTTCAAATAAATATTGGTTTGTCATCATCTAAACTTATTTTCATTCTACACAAAGAATGTTCATAAATGTTTAACTTCACGTCGTATTCATACCGAATGTATTTGCTAGATCGACGAATTGTTTATAATATTAAGTGATGTTTCACATTATATCACACGTAGTTTTCTTCTCCTAACTATAAATTCTTTTTACAGAAAGAATGTCCTAATTCATTTATACAAAATGAATTTACCAAAAATATCAAAGACAAAATGTCTGAAGCCATGAATAAAATCTAAATCGTCGAATAATAACTTTCTTAAAAATTTTCCCAATGGAAAATGAATTTCTCAAACAGCAGACTTCAGTTCAAAAACTGAATCATGAAACTTCCCAAGTATAGTTGATGAATGACTATCATCCTATACAAACTGAAGAATAAAAACTCACATGACATTGGAGTGACAATACATGAAATAAATATGGAGAATAGTTGTTCACAAATGCCGTCAAACATACTCAAACTATAGGATAATGAAAAACATTTCTACCTTGGTCTCGTGGAAAATTGAAGTTCATTGTCGGGTATTAGAAAATACCCAGCTGGTTCATCCTCCAGGTATGATTTGTTGAAATCAAACCCAGTCCACACCATCGGATAAGAGCTGCGACCTCGAGAATTGAAAGGTTTTCTTCTCGGCATGTTCATCTCCTCTGGGCATCGAACATCGTTCCTCGAACGTGGATTCCATCTCGAACAGTCATCGGGCCTAGTATCTTCGATCTTCCGTCTTCCCGTTGATGAATCTTCAATAGTCGACGTCACTCGAAAGTCTTCCATCATCGTTGAGCAATATAGTCTTGATAGCATCATCGTTACAAAAAAGATTGTAGGTTGAATGTCGATTCACTATCGTAGATGTTAATGTTCATTTGGTTGGTCAATGAAATATTATATCTGCTCATAGTCGAGAATAGATGTACATGAAAATACATTAAATGTACTGTATGGAAGTGTACATAATGTATAATCTTGTCTCGGCATTATATCATTCTAGATGTTATCGATATTCTCAATTTTCCTTAACGTTGTTCCATGGTGTTATTCATAACTCTGTCTCAACATATTCCAGTCGCGTAATTGTTTAATCTGTCATCCCACACATATTTAAAATGTCATAAACCAATTCCATATTATAATTGTCTGTAGCCGTTATAATGTTCACATACAATAAAGTCACTATGTTCATACAAGATCACTCTACTCACTTGTTGCTGCAACGTTGACTTGCCTGTGTTAAAGTCACGCGGCACTAAATGACTTTCTCTGCTCTGAGATAAACACTTTCGCTTGTAGCGCAAAATGTCATATCTTTCAAATTCTCGATAGATTTTCCTACATCTTTTTGTGGTGAAGCCTTATCACTTAATAAGTATAATGTATACTCTTAAATATTCACGAAGTCAAACACTTTTTTGCTATTATACTAAATGTCCACTGCTCAACTTCACTTAGTTTGATGCGGGGCTCTCGAAACTATTGGCCGGTATCACCGCCGTCTCTTGTATCGCGTAGGAATACGCTCAGTATCGTGTCCTTGGGAATGAACTACCCTCCGTAACACGTCTTGTCACTGTGAGGTCAGTCGAGAGAAGAACACTCCGGGCTGTCGTCCCCCCTTCAACTCGTCTGAAATTCCACGCCATTGTTGGTCCCGCGCAGTTAGTGGCGCGCACTTGTAATAATGCTTATTACAGTGAAATTCTTCCCTTTTGCGTCATTCAAAGTAGCAGTAATATCTTCTTTTAATTATCTTGAAGTTTTCCATGGAGTAAAATTGTTACATAGGGCTTAAATGGCATTGTTAATCACATTAACTAGGTAAAAATCCATATCTGCTTCCATAACCCCTCCTCTCATTGGCTGAAAGCATATATCCAATGATATATTTTGTAACAATTAACTGGAATTATTTCTCGCTATTTCCTTGTTGCTAGGCACTTTCCAATGATCGAGAATATTCTGGGGCGTCTCTGATCACGTGATGGGTTTCTCCCATGGCCTGCGTTCGCTAAGAAAGCTCGCCTTGAGCCAACTTCCAAGATTTATATTGCAATGTTAAACTGTAGCATGAGCTTGAAAAATAACATCATTTTCATCATGAACCATCCAAATTTCGGGACCAGTACCTCCTGTAAGGCCACGGCCGCCTCTTTCCCTCTTCCTTGCCTCTCCATCCCAATCTTCCCCTCCCTTCCCATCCCTCATGTGGCCCTTGTTCGCTTTGCAGGTGAGGCCGCCTGAGCGAAGTGCTGATCCCACCTCCCCAGTTGTATCCACCCTTACCAAATGTTCCAAGCTCCAGGACACTCCCCGTAGCGGCGGTAGTGGTGAGTTCCCTCACTGAGTCCGTGGGAAACACCAACCTAGAGGGTAAATCGACTTTTAAAAAAAGCACTCAGAATTTGTTGTAACATAGAATAAAACCTTTCAACCTCGGCTTCCAAATTCTCTCATGGTTCGTGTTTTGGCACGCACAGCTATGGATGCAGGTACTGTGGACTTTCTTTTAATATATAATAACCGTGCATCTTATTGACCTTTCAATAATGCCCCGAACAAAACAGTTTACACGCTACAAGAGACAATGGGTGTCATTCATGATCGGGACAATTGGTCCGTCGTAACCAGTGCACACTCTGTAGGGCGGGAGGGAATTGTCACATTGTCAGGGACAGAATTTCCAGAGCTGAGAAAAGAAGTATTGATCTATCTCGCTGTGTTATAATTAGTCAGCCATCTGTATGATCCAGGGCTCTACACGGTCACGGACCCCAGCCTCACCTCCACCAAGCCAGCAGATCGAATGTGCCAAAGACACCTGGACTAGAATGAAGCCTTATAATCCACCATTGGGAATTAGGCACCCGCACAGCTATGAATGTGATTTCACGTGAACATATCAACACACGTTCTAAATGATTGTCTTTTCATTCATTCGATCGCTTAGTGGTATAGGCGCTGGCTTCATTAGCTGCTACCCGTGAGGTCCTGGGTTAATATTGCAGCTCCGCCAATTAATTAATTTTTGGTCTCAAGGGTGGAACGTATTTGACCAAGCCTCGTGAGGTTAAATTGAGAATAGGTGGTTCAATTCCCACCTTACGCAACCTAGAAGTGGTATTCCATGGTTTCACACATCTACCCTAGGAAAACGTCGGGATGATTACAAAGCCACCTACTTCCCAATTCTAGTCACATTTCCAAATGCTCACACTACAACAGACATAATAGTATATTTTTTAAAATGAGATTTATTTTGTGTGGCAAAATTAGGGCCATTTGGCTCTCTCTTCCATCCAACCAGATAAAGTAGCCTATGGACAATACACGTTTAAGTGGAGCTACAGTGTGTATTCTCATAGAAACTGAAATCAACATATACATTTTTGCATATGTACTTTTAACGGGAACAAATTAAGTAATTCCTCATAATAATAATATTAATAATAACTAGCATGAATTTTAGAAATCAAAATATATGTTATCGTTTTGAATTTTCCTTAATTTTGTTTTACTACTTATTATATGGCTTTTATAAAAGCCCAATATAGCAGAGAGATAATCATAAATAGTTATTTTCTAGATTTTTAGATAAATAGAAGTGTACACTTGTAACTTACGCCATGTTAGGAGGCTCTAGACTTGGAATCACAAATATTTTATATTACTCGATGAACACAGACAGATAAGAATGCGATGGGGAAACAGCCTAGGAAGATAAGAGATTTTCGCACAGAGGAATTTCCTCACAGTTCAGTGCAGGCAGAGACGAGAGTAGCTGCTCGCATCCGGAATGCATACCACTTAAGCAGCTAAGTATACAATCCACTCCTACCTGACCAATTAACAACAATCCCATAATTACATTAAGGAAGCATATTTGGAGGTCAATCACCACTTTCAGTATCTCTACAAAAAGTCACATAAAAATAACAAAATATTAACTAGTTGTGTAAGTTTAATTTCAACTGCAACTAAATAACTGTTATCCATAATGTAGAATTTTGGGCTTATGCCGTGCTTTATTAAATCAAACTCGACGCGTTTCGAAAGAAACCTTGTCTTTCTTCATCAAGGATAAACGGAAATACGACTAAATGGTTGCTAAGAGAAAGCAACAAACAACCTAAGAAAGGTGCCCTAAGATGGACGCGATTTTAGCCCCATGTTAGGGACAACAAAAAGCAGCAGTGTGTTACTTTCTGAGAGTACTGATAATAGGTAGCCAGGACTCACTGAGATTGTAGCCGGTGTCGTGCTTGAAATTATCTGGGTGTTTACGTATTTCAACCGCCTCCCTGATGATTCTGGGACGATATTGCTTTATACGGGCGAGAACATCCACTCCTTGGAACATTACATCATGGCCAGGTGTTAAAGCATGATCAGCAACAGCTGATTTATCAGGTTGAATGAGCCTGCTACATCTATTATGTTCCTTAATGCGAGTGCATATCGTTCTGCTGCTTTTCGTTGTCCCTAACATGGAGCTAAAATGGCGTCCATCTTAGGGCACCTTTTTTTTTGTTGCTTCCTCATAGCAAACATTTAGAAGTATTTCCGTTTATTCCTGATGAAGAAAACATGGTTTCTTTCGAAACGCGTCGAGTTTTATTTAATAAAACATGGCATAAACCCAAAATTCTACATTATGGATAGTATCACGGGCCGTGAAAGTCTAAATGATAGTAAATAACTGTTCATATTGTAAATAATATCACCCATACTTGTAAACATAGATTTAATAGCCTAAGTTTAATGGATCTGATGATCACTTGACGATCGAAATTAGTCATCCAAGTGTTTTTAGCCTACTTTCAATTCTTGCAAAAAAAATGAAATTAGAGTTATGAGATCAACACAGGCCGAAAGAATGTGTGTCTGTCTGTGTCTGTGTGCCTGTGTGTTTGTGAGTGTGTGTACTCTGAATGTCTGCCCCCCCCCCCTCTATCAATTCGAATACGGTGAAACCGAATTGAACGAAATTTGGTACATAGGTAGCACTAGCAAAGGGCACCTCAGTGTCATGTTTTATACCGCCGCCATCTTGACGGAAACGTAATGATGGCACACTAATGTTCAAAGCTTAAATCAAGTTACGACTAACCTAATCATCCGATCTCTACCAAATTTTGAAACGACATATATTTATATGGCGAGCGTCTTTTGACTAAACTACAAGGTCATCAGCCCAATAGTATGGAGATGGCAGCCTTGTATGTGTGCAAATCGTTTCCCCCTATCAATTCAAAAACGGTGAAACTGAAATGAACGAAATTTGGTAGAGGTAGCACTAGAAAAGGGCACTTCAGTGTCATGTTTTATATCGCCGCCATCTTGACGAAAACATAATAGCGGCCACCCAAATGTTTAAAGCTTAAATCATATTACGACCAATCTAATCATCTCATCTCTACCAAATTTTGCAACATTATACCTTTATTTATGAAGAATCATTCGACCAAATTACAATGTCGTCAGCTCAATAATTTGCGGGTGGCCGCCATGTGTGTGTGCAAATCGATTCCCCCTATCTATTCAAACATGGTGAAACCGAATTTATCGAAATTTGGTACAGAGGTAGCACTAGCAAAGAGCACCTCAGGTTCATGTTTTATATTGTTGCCATCTTGACGGAAACGTAATGGCGGCCACCCAAATGTTCAAAGCTTAAATCAAGTTACGACTAACCTAATCATCCGATCTCTACCAAATTTTGCAACAACATATATTTATATGGCGAGCGTCTTTTGACTAAATTGCAAGGTCATCAGCCCTATAGTTTGCAGATGGCGGCCATGTATGTGTGCAAATCGTTTCCCCCTATCAATTCAAACACGGTGAAACTGAATTGAACAAAACTTGTTACAGAGGTAGCACTAGCAAAGGACACCTCAGTGTCATGTTGTATATCGCCGCCATCTTGTTGAAAACGTAATGGCGGCCACCCAAATGTTAAAAGCTTAAATAAAATTACGGCCAACCTAATCATCTGATCTCTACTTAATTTTGCAACAACATACCATTATGTAGTAGGCACCTTTTGACCAAACTACAAGGTCATCAGCCCAATAATTTGCGGATGGCGGCCATGTATGTGCGCAAATAGATTCCCCATATCTATTCGAACACGGTGAAACTGAATTGAATGAAACTTGGTACAGTGGTAGCACTAGCAAAGGACACCTCAGTGTCATGTTTTATATCGCCGCCATCTTGACGAAAACGTAATGGCGGCCACCCAAATGTTAAAAGCTTAAATCAAATTACGACCAACTTAATCATCTCATCTCTACCAAATGTTGCAACATGATACCTTTATATATGAATAATCTTTCGACCAATCTACAAGGACGTCAGCCCAATAATTTGCGGATGGCGGCCATATATGTGTGAAAATCGATTCCCCCTACCGGTACCTATTCAAACACGGTGAAATCGAATTTATCGAAATTTGGTACAGAGGTAGCACTAGCAAAGGGCACCTCAGTATCATGTTTTATATTGCCGCCATCTTGACGAAACCGTAATGGCGGCCACCCAAATGTTCAAAGCTTAAATCAAGTTACGACTAACCTAATCATCCGATCTCTACCAAATTTTGCAACAACATATATTCATATGGCGAGCGTCTTTTGACTAAACTACAAGGTCATCAGCCCAATAGTTTTCAGATGGCGTGCAGATCGTTTCCCTCTATCAATTCAAACACGGTGAAACCGAATTGAATTAAATTTGGTAAGTATATAGCACTAGCAAAGGGCACCTCAGTGACATGTTTTATATCGCCGCCATCCTGTTGAAAACGTAATGGTGGCCACCCAAATGTAAAGAGCTTAAATCAAATTACGTAATTTTTCAACAACATACCTTTATGCGGTAGGCGCCTTTTGACCAAACTACAAGGTCATCAGCACAATAATTTGCGGATGGCGGCCATGTATGTGTGCAAATCGATTCCTCCTATCAATTCAAACACGGTAAAACTGAATTGAACAAAATTTGGTACAGAGGTAGCACTAGCGAAGGGCACCTCAGTGTCATGTTTTATATTGCCACCATCTTGACAGAAACGGAATGGTGGGCACCCAAATGTAAAAAACGTAAATCTAATTACGACCTACCTAATCATTTGATCTTTACCAAAATTTTCAACAATATTCCTTTTTGTGGGATGAATCTTTTGACTGAACTACAAGGTCATCAGCCCAATAGTTTGCAGATAGCGGCCATGTATGTGTGCAAATTGATTCACCATATCAATTCAAACACGGTGAAACCGAATTGAATGAAATTTTGTACAGAGGTAGCACTAGTAAAAAGCCCTTCATATTCATGTTTAATATCCGTAACACGTTGTATTTCACAAGCTACTACAACCAATATTCAATTATACTCCTTGAAAAGGACAAAGCGTAATAACAATACCCATGCATTTAGAAGAAAGTTGGCTATATGTTTTTTACTGAACATCTTGTTTATTATTCTCATGAAAATTCTTTCAGGATTAGGGAATCTTCCATTACAGTAGGGTACAATCGTGTTGACAGACTGAAAAACATTCAATTTCCCTTACACACTATATTGTTTGCATTTTCGTGAACTACTTCATCTAGAGGTAAACGCTGAAGAATGCGATTGTTTATTTGAAGTGACTCATCATTACCAACGGTTAGAATCGCTTTTCATTTAAGCTGTTGAGCGGTGGCAGTAGTGATATCAACATCACTACATAGGTGTTCAATTGGATCTTGTATTCCGAGATAGCATTTTGATAGTATCTTTATCGTCTTTCCAGAGTTCCCTTCTCCTACTTCCAAAAGTCACATTGAAAATTCTTTCTCGGACTGAAGCGAGCACATTCAGGGTGAGTTTCAATACATGGAATTTACCCCAAAGTTTGCTCCGCTTCAAGCAGCTGACAATGGTCAGAGAAGGTGAACTTCGTATTATTACAGGTAAGACTTGACGGAAATCCCCACCTAGTAGAATTATTTTAACACCAATGATTCGGTACATTTGGTTAGAACTTTGAGAAGTCTGTCCATTGCAAAAAATGCATGCGCCATTGGAGCTTCATCCCTTCGTCAATATGAGTGAGATGTCTTAGACCCTTATTAAACAGCCTTGCTTTGCACGCATGCGCGCACCTGTCATGAAGAAGAAAGGAAGCTTTTAGTTTTACGTGACCATTAATCTCGCGATCATAAGTCACGGGACCTCCATTTTACGTGGATTCCGAACCACATGACGTGATACTTGATTTCGAAAATCTCACATTCATTGGCCGGGAATATATCCCGGTCAATCTTGACCAGAGGCAAGCAGCTTAACCACTGCACCCACACGTCCCAAATCATAATGAAGGAGAACATTTGTATTGTTTTTGCTGATGTCTGGTCTGTTTTACGGAATAAATAATTCTTGTAAGCTGTAAACCCCTGCATAACTCACTTACAAAATGTAAAACGTTAATAATAGTTTAGTGACGATGTAGTTAACGGTGTTTGTTACAGAGCGCATAAAACAGTAACATGTGCACAACGATCATTCATCCGAAATCGGCTTCCACATGGCTCAAATACCAGATGATAGATTCACAGGTAATTACAGTACATGCCGTAAAGCGACCTGGTATTTCCCCACGAGGTACAAAGATCAAAGGAATTCTGCCCAACATAGCAAACACCGGGACCCTTGCGGACTGATGTACGAAGGCTGAATAATAAAAACGTCTTTGAAATGGAATTGAACTACTTAATAATTCAAACTTAAAAATAATAAGCCTTTCAATAAGAAAATGTTACAAGTTTACATTGGCAACAAGCAAGACCTTAATCATCTTTAGAGATATGCCTGAAATAGGAATTTAAACTTTACAGCCTGCTTCCCTGTGAATTCTATGTTGTTGTTGTTGCTGTTGATTCATTTAGGTGTTTTGTGACATCGTCGCATACTCTCGTATTCGTAGGGGTGTGTTATCTGTCTGATAACCTGTGTCATTGTGATAGATGTATCAATGAGTGATTCTGTAATTGGGGCTAGGATTTGGATAAAAGATGGCCGTGGCCTTAACTTAGGCTCCATCCGGGCATTTTCCTGGAGTAATGTGGTAAACCACGGAAAAACACTTCTAGGATGGCTGAGGTAAAATACGAACTCACCTATTCACAGTTCTGTTGTTGATTCATTTAGGGGCTTTGCGACATCGTAGTCATGTAGTCCCGTGTACTGGGATTTGTTTGGAATTTGTGTGATAACCTGTGCTATTGTGATGGCTGTATCAGTGTGTGTAGTTGTAATTAAAATGATAATTGGGAAGGAGGTGGCCGTGGCCTTAATTTAGGAACCATCCCAGCATTCGCCTGGAGTAGAAGTGGGGAAACCACGGAAAGCCACTCCAAGGATGGCTGAGGTGGGAATCGAGCCTGCCTCTTCTCAGTTTTGTCTCACGAGGCTGAGTGTACGCCGTTCCAGTCCTCTGACCGGAATAAAATTTCTTGGCAGAGCCAAGAATCGTACCTGTGCCTCCGCGGTGACAGCCAAGAGTGCTAGCCCCTACGCAACGAGGCGGACTAAACTGAGAAGAGGCGGGTCGCTTCCTACCTCAGCCATCCTGCAGGCGTTTTTTTCGTGGTTTCCCTCTTCTACCTCAGGCAAATGCCGGGATGGCTCCTAACTTAAGGCCACGTTCGCCTGCTTCCCAATCCTCAACTTAATTACAAATACAGACACGAATACAGCCATCACAATAACACAGGCTATCAGAATAATTTCCAACACACTCCCAAGTACACGGGGCTACATGACCACAGTGCCACAAAGCCCCTAAGTAATCAACAGCAACAACGTTTACTTACTTCCTATTCCCAGAAAATTTAATTGAATGCAACAGGGAATGTACTGCATCTAAAATGTGAGTCAGTCTCTGCCATGTATATGCCAGTGTCCACAGTAGTAAACCTAACCCAGGCTAAAAGCACCAATTAATAACCTATCTCAAAACTAACACAGCAAGTTGTGCCATTTATGGGGAAATAGAGTTGCCTATTTTCACAAGGATAATTTATAGGAACATTTTCTTGGGAACCCGTTTAGCTACATCACTCAACTATTTACAGTGTGTTAACATTAGAGCTGGTAATGAGCGATATTCAGTAAATCGCTTAATCTATTACTTTGAAATTAATAAAAATGATTAATCGATTAATTGACTGACCGTCAAATCGATTAATTGACTAACCGAATAGTAGATAAATCGGCTAACCGAAGAATCTATTAACCGGCCAACCAAAGAATTGATTAATGTATTGATAAGTAGACATGAGATAAGAAAAGAAGTTTAAATGAGAGGTCATCGCTTAATTTGAGTTTCGCTTATTTTTGGAATAATGTATAAAATCTATAAAAATTTACTTTTTGCCTAAATATACAAACTGTCCTTCGTAGTTTATGTTAACAATAACCATATAAAAGTCAGTGTCAGTTGAAGGAAAAACATCAATCAAATTGGGAAAGTGTCCGAAAAAAGAGAACGAAGAATTTTCAGCAAAGATTTGGAATTCTTCTTCAATGTTTACAATTTAGGACAGGAACTTTTTTTTACTTTGTTTTAGCGTAGTTTTCACAAAGAAGGTAAATATTTTAAAATATATATATATATATATATATATATATATATATATATATTCACTAATTAAATGTCTATTTTGATTCTGTGAGAGCGAAGTGATGGAACGAAGTACATAGATTAATCGACTAAACAATTAATCAATTGTTCGACCAAACGATTTTTCGTAATTTATAGCAATTAATCGATTTTTGTACTTCATTTTGATAGCTTATCGATAACTGAAATTATTCTATTTGAAATACCAGCACTAATTAATACAGTCTTTTGCTATTACCTAAGCAAAAATAATTTTAAACGGGAATAATGAGGGAGCATATTTACGAAGATTTTTTCTCCTCCATTTTCTCTATAATTATTAGCATTATCACATACTGTATAATATGTTTTGCAAATTACTTATGGACATGAAATAAATTCAGTGTTATGTATAACACCCGAAAGAACTGCTCAGCAAAGCATCTTGGATCCAGGTTAAACAGAAGCTGACAAAATGTTCCCGGAATACAAAAGTAACTTGTGTTTCAACTTTCCAATTTTTCAATGTTGCCTTTGTAATCTAACATGATAATTTGTATGAAATGTAAGCTAACATAACTGTTTGTCAGTCGGTGAACACGAATGTGACATGTTTTTCCAAGCGAACATTATCGGATGCTGCCCAACCGAAACGGAATATTCTCTACCATTCAGCATCGAAGAAGTAACGACTGCCATAAAAGAAATGAAACCAGGGAAAGCCCCAGGCTTTGATGGTATTCATGCAGAATTCCTTTTGCACTGTGGCAAATATGTGAAAAAGTGGCTTGCTATGTTCTACACAAACATTCTACAAACGGGCAACATACCATCTGAAATGAAACGAGCAAAAGTCATAGCCTTACTGAAACCTGGTAAACCAAATGACAAACCAGAAAGTTATAGACCCATAGCTTTACTTAGTATACTATATAAGCTCCTCGAAAGATTGGTGTACAACAGAACGTGCCACAAGATCTTTGAACATGTACCGGTTGAACAGGCAGGTTTCAGACCTAACCGCAGCTGCACAGATCAAGTCCTCTCCTTAACAAGCTTCATAGAAGCTAGCTTCCAGAATCAAGAGAAGTCGTCAGTCGTATTCATTGATTTGACAGCTGCATATGATACTGTCTGGAGACAAGGTGTCATATTAAAACTTCTACAAGTAATTCCATGCCTAAAAATTGCCAATCTCATCAATGAAATGCTCGGTAACCGATGTTTCCAAGTGCTAATGGGCAACAAGATGAGTTCACAAATGAAGCTGAATAATGGGCTGCCACAAGGATCTGTTCTCGCCCCTCTTCTCTTCAGCTTGTACATATCAGACATGCCTGAAACCATATCAAGAAAGTTTGGGTATGCCGACGACTGGGCACTCGCAGTGAAGCACAGAGATCTTGAAGTTACAGAGTCCATATTGACCAATGATTTGTCAGTTATTGGTGATTATTTCCGCAAATGGAGGTTGCTGTCAAGTGTGGATAAGACAGAAGTCTCATCGTTTCACCTAAACAGTAAATTGGCCAACAAAGAGCTCAAGGTCTACTTTGAAGGAAGGCTACTCAAGCACAACAGAAACCCGAAATACCTAGGGGTCACACTTGATAGAACGCTCAGTTACAAACAGCACCTATTAAGAACAGCTGCCAAAATCAAAACTCGGAATAACATCCTCCAGAAGCTATGTGGAACGTCATGGGGCTCCTCTGCATCAACACTTCGTACTTCAGCTCTGGGATTGGTCTACCCTGTTGCGGAATACTGCTCCCCAGCTTGGATGAATAGCACTCACACAAGACTTGTTGACACTCAGCTCAACCATACCATGCGTCTTATAACTGGTACAATCAGACCTACACCTACTTTTTGGCTACCCATACTTAGCCACATACCACCTCCATCTCTGCGACGGGAGAGTGCACTTGTCCGTGAATACAAACATCTACAGAAAAATCCTAACCTCCCTGTTCATGCAGACATCCCAACTATCGGTAAAGGAAGGCTTCGTTCTCGCAATCCACCTTTAGAAACTGGAAGGATGCTAGTTAACAACGGCTTTAATATCAATGACTGCTGGAGACACACATGGCAGAGTAATACTACTACAGAACAACTGAAGATGCCATGTATATCGACCAAACCACCTGGTTTTGGTTTACCACGCAAGATCTGGTCGGTTCTTAACCGCATAAGAACCAACACTGGCAGGTGTGCCGATTCTTTGTTCAAGTGGAAGAAAATTGCTTCTCCATGTTGTGACTGTGGTGCTGAAAAGCAGACTGTTCAGCATGTAATTTCAGAATGTCCTCTGAGAGCTTTTCCTGGCGATCCAACAGAGTTCCTGGTGATGACGGAGGGATCAATAGACTAAATTCGTGGCCTGGACATTAATTTGTAATTTGTTATCATTGTAAATAGTATTTTTTTAGTGATGTTTGTAGCCATACGCTAAATAAAATAAATAAATAATCGGATGCTGTTCACGTAGGCCTTATTTTGGTTCAGCAGATATACCAGGTGTGAGGTCGCCTCCATGGTGTAGTGGTCAGCATGATTAGCTGCCAACCAGGAGGTCCACGGTTCGATTTCCGGCTCTGCCACGAAATTTGATAAAGTAGTAAGAGTACTGGAACGGGGTCTACTCAGCCTCGGGTGGTCCAAATGAGTAGAGGGGTTCGATTCCTACCCCAGCCATCCTAGAAGTGGATTTTCGTGGTTTCCCACCTCGCCGTCGGGCAAATGCCGTGATGGTTCCTAACGTAAGGTCACGGCCGCCTCCTTCCCCCTTCCTTGCCTATGCCTCCCACTCTTCCCGTCCCTACATCAGGCCCGTGTTCGCTTTGTAGGTGAGGCCACCTGGACGACGTGCTAGTCACACTCCCCAGTTGTATCCCCGACTCAGAGTCTCAAGCTCCAGAACACTGCCGTGGCAGTATAGGTGGGATCCCTCGCTTAGTCCGTGGAAAAAGCCAACCCTGTAGGGTAATCGATAAAGAGAGAGGGAGATATACCAGGTGAATCAGCTGCCCATAATAATGTTATCTTATGCAGCCCAACCAACGCATGTCAGTAAGGTTGATATTTCTCTGCTTGCATCCCGTATGGTACTAATGCACTGCACGCATATCCCGCAAACGATACTGAAAATGAAAATCCACAGCCTGCTTCCAGTCTCCAACCGTGTCAGGAATGGAATGAATGAAGCCCCCATCTAGCGGCGAGGATATGAAATGTGCCAGCTGCCGAGGCCGGACGCACTCCTCTGGGGCAATGATTAAATGAATGACAGATGAAATGAAATGATAGAGGAGAGTGTTGCTGGAATGAAATTTTGACAGGGAAAACCGGAGTACCCGGAGAAAAACCTGTCTGCCTCCGTTTTGTCCAGCACAGATCTCACATGGAGTGACCGGGATTTGAACCACGTATTAAGCGGTGAGAGGCCGGCGTGCTGCCGCCTAAGCCACGGAGGCGTTGCAAACGATACTGAACAATATTATTTTCCCTCGTATTAGTCTGTAGTCACATGGATGGAAAAATAATAGTGTTCAGTATCGTTTGCAATACATGCTTGCAGTGCATTAGTACCATACGGGATGCAAGCAAAGAAATATTGAGCCTCCGGATAACAACGCTAGTTGGGTTGCATAAAAAAATATTATTAGGTGCATGTGATTCACCTGGTACATCCACTTAGTATAAAACTAAGTCCCCGATTCTTGGATGTTACGGGTAAACTCGAGAACCACTGGATGGATTTTGATGCGGTTTTCACCATTCTGTAAAGGATATCTCGAGGATTACGTCTGTAGAAAATAATTTATTTATGATCAAAGGAAGCCGAGCAGTAACGATTTCAGTGGTAAAGTCGCAAAAAAAACTGGCGTCCGAGCGCTTTGTAAGCTTACGCTGGGCAAACCGTTAAAAATATCTAAATACTATGAGTGTAAGAATTGTTCATCATGAAAAGTTCTACAAAAACTTCCGCGAGAGCATATGTCTATCTTCAATACATCGCCCACTATAAGTGTTTTTACGTTTTAATTTCTTCCAACTATGTCCATTCAACTACTGAGGTGACAGTTTACGAGCTAGCTAAGGGCGAGTCTGTCATCCCTGTTACAGCCTAGCTAGCGGGCGAACCTATTGCCCCAGATACAGCCAGCAGCAAACAGTCGAGTCGTGTTGAGTTAAGACTTCTGAGAAGGGTGGTTGTGTTTGGAGTTTCCCTGGAAGTGCAACTCGGGTTTTCTTCATTTCGCCTGTGAAACACAGTCAAGTAAAGATTGGACGGAAGGGGGATTTGAGTTTCATTCACCTCGCCATTCCCTGGAAGTGGAACTCTCATTTCGCCTGTAAACTTTTCGTTCTGAAAAATTCACAGTCAATTTAGATTGGACGGAAGCGGGATTATATTATATTAAATTATACTGATTGGCGTATAATCACTACTTAGTATAAAACTAAGTCCCCGAATCTTGGATGTCATGGGTAATCACGAGAACCACTGCATGGATTTTGATGCGGTTTACACCATCCTGTAAAGGATACCTCGAGGAAGGTTTCTGTAGAAAATAATTTATTTATGATCAAAGGAAGCCAAGCAGTAACGATTTCAGAGAAAAAGTCGAAAAAATCCTGTGGTCCGTGCACCTTTTAAGCTTACGCTGGGCAAACCGTTAAAATATCAATGTACAATGAGTGTAAGAATTGTTCAGCATGAAACATTTTACAAAAACGTTCCCGGGAGCACATCTCTATATTCAATATATCGTCCACTATAAGTGTTTTTAGATTGGACGGAAGGGGGATTTGTGTTTCATGCACCTCGCCATTCATAAATTACGTCTGACAAGAATTTGTTGTACATGCATCTCAATGATAATATAGTTAAGAGTCCAGTCAGTGATTTTAACCCATCATGCCGAGACGTAAAACGGATATAGATCGTAGTTTATTGATATAGTACAGAAGCGCTTATCACGTAATGCATTACAACTGTTCCCGGGTTGCTAGTACTGTATATTACACGTACAGTACGTACAGTACGACAACATTTATATTCGTATTTAGTAATCAATTGTTATTCACATTTGGCCACCTCGTGGTGTAGCAGCTAGCGTTCTTGGCTGTCACCCTGGAGGTCCTGGTTCGATTCCCGGCTCTGCCAGGAAATTGTAATATGGTATGAGGGCCTGAACGGGATACACTCAGTCTCGTGAGACAAACCTGAGAAGAGGAGGATTCGATTCCCACCTCAGCCATCCTCGAAGTGGTTTCACGTGGTTTCACACTTCTACTCCAGGTAAATGTCACGATGGCTCTTATCTTAAGACCATGGCCGCCTTCTTCCCCATTCTACCACTCAGCTATCATAATAATACTGGTTATCACACCAATTCCACATACACCTAAATGCACGGGCTTATGTGGCTATGATATTACAGTCCCCAAAATAAGCAACAACAATTATTAACTCTTATAACATGACAGTCCCCCAGGGGCTCACATCTAGTAGGACGTGGGTTGGCGACCACGGGGCCCCAGCTGATTTCGGCATTGCTTCCACTTACTTGTGCCGGACTCATCTCTGTCTTCTTTCCTGTCGACCTCACTTGGTCAACTCCTGTTCTCTTCCAACCCCGACGGTATTAGGGTATCCGAGGCCTAGGGAGTCTCTTCCTTTCCCGCATTAATTGGCCCTTGTCTCATCTTTTCTGATTCCCTCCTTCTGCAAGGGGTCAGCCTTCTTTTTCTTTTCATGTTATCTCCTGCCTTCTGCTCAAGGCCCTCGAGGAGACAGGGTGTATGTAGCCCCACCCTTCTGGTGCACCCTGGATATTGCTACACCCTCAGGGGCTCACGGCTGGTGAGTTCGGGAGTTGGCGACCCCGAGGTATGCCTGAGCTGGGTCCGGTTTCCCCCTTGTATCCATTACCTCTGGGGCGGACCCTCTCCTCTTTCACTTTCCTATCTGCCTTTCATGGCTATCCTTCCTACCAAGTCCCTCAATCCGCATTCTTCGAGGGTTTAGGGCATTTCTTTTCCTCCTGTCCTTTATTTGCCTTATTCTCCTTTAGTTTTCCTTTTCATCTTCGCGATCACCCAAACCATCAGGGGCCGATAACCTAAATGTTAGGCCCCTTAAAACAACAATTATCACCATTATCATAACATGACAGCTATATATTGTGTTCAATTAGTCTATAGCACTTCTGTAAATGCTGCGTCTGTGTTGTTACTACTACAGTAATTATGCGGTTAAGGCATTTAGACACGATGATATCGTTATTCTCAACTGTAGCGAGACTCTGATTGAAAAGCTATAATATTCCACATTACTGGATTTACGCTTTCACAGCTTAAAATCTGCTTTTCAGGCCACGTGCTTTGATTGACAGCTCTATGATTTTCATGCAGTATATGGTGAGGTCAGATGTGTAATTGGCACATAGCATCCAAATAAATAGCTCCTAAACGTGAGATGTATCTTAGGTTGAAATTGGTATTTCCACGATGTCAAGAAATGAGCAAATGCGATGTAATGAGAAACTGGAATGTAATCAAAGAACGTGTAATTAGATCTTACGTAACAAGTAATCACCCATACTGATGAAATTAGGGAAGTGTGAAGAAACTTGCCTTATATGAGCTCTGTTTCAAAAGATTTGTAAGTGCTCAGCCGAATTGCAATTACCCGAGGAAAGTGCGATACAATTGAGAAAGGGTTAGCTGTTGATTAGCTCCAACCATTATGAAAGTAAACTTCCTTCGACCGCACTCTCACGAACATGCGGGATGTTATATCTCACAAGGATATATCTCTTATATCCACTCACTTAAATTACCTTAGGCTAATTGAATTATTTATATATTCGCTCCACCATAAGAGCAGTTGTTGCCAACGTATATTACCTTAATGTCGGCACGTAGTTGTCAAATGTTACTGAATTCCAGTGGTGTAATTGGAGATTTTACTGTCGCTCGAGGTAATTTCGCAATTCAATAAACCCCTACTTAAATATTAATTATTCTTTATATTCTTGCACCAGAAATATATAAAAACATTTGTATCCAGTGACTTGTCGCTAAATTTGGTAAAACTGCATTAAGGCGATACTTTGCCCGTTTAGACCGAAGTCCAACGACCACATATGCATGTTATCGATAATCAGCTAGCACGAGACTCAAAAGATCTCAGGGCGCCATATGGGTGAGTATACAACAACAAAACAAAATCCTACTTGCTTCACTGATTTTCGGTTCGATGCAGCAATAAGGATAGAAGGGAGATATGAAAATACCACAATTTCTAAAAATCTCATTTTATTTATAATTAAAAGTTATGAGCGACTATATTGTCCTCCTTTTAATCATATTTGAGCATGGAGCAATTTTTTGACCCTCAAAACTCAACTTCAAAAACCTCCTTCATTAATTTATATTTTATTTTCACTTAAAAGTCGCCTCCGTAGCGTAGCGGTCAGCATGGTTAGCTGCCGTCCCGGAGGTCCTGAGTTCGATTCCCGGCTCTGCCACGAAATTTGAAAAGTGGTACGAGGACTGGAACGGGGTCTACTCAGCCTCGGGTGGCCCAAATGAGTAGAGGGGGTTCGATTCCCCCTCAGCCATCCTCAAAGTGGTTTTCCGTGGTTTCCCACTTCGTCTTCGGGCAAATGCCGGGATGGTACCTTCTTCAAGGCCACGGCCGCCTCCTTCCCTCTTCCTTGTCTATCCATCCTAACCATCCCTTACCTTCCCTCATGAGGCCCCTGCTCGCTTTGCAGGTGAGGCCGCCTGGGCGAGGTGCCAATCCCACCTCACCAGTTGTATCCCTTCCGATTCGATGCTCCCAGCTCTAGGACACTGCCCGTAGAGGCGGTAGTGGTGAGTTCCCTCGCTGAGGGTAAACGACTAAAAGAAAAAAAATATGATTAAAAATGCAAAAATAGCAGTATTATGCAAGAAAGAGTTTTCACACATATTGCACACAAATAGAATTATCAACACATATGAAAAACACCATGAATTTGAACTAATGCCAAAATATCAGTTATGTGGCATTGTCCAGAATTTATCAAAATTATTTACAACGGTAGGTTGTTCAGGGCAAATTTAATCGTCCAGCCTGAATCCTACTCGACTATTTTCACTCGTAGAATATTTACATTAATAAACTGGTTCACTTGTTAACTAAATTCACTTGATTGAATAAGTTCAATTGTTCAAATAAATTCCCTTCACTTTTCCAAAAATCATAAATTTTACATATTAAATCAGTATGTTAATTATCATATCATTGAGTCATCACAAGAAAACAATAAACATTGTCGAACATCTGAGCATCAAAAAAAACCTTGTTTAAACATTTGAGCATGGATTCCAGGAACTTCGAGCAAATGAAAATGTATTAAATCATCCGTTCTCGATCCGATAGTCACAATCATGAATAACATGATTCATTAAACCAAAAAATCCATTAATTAAACAATTAACCAAAACATATTATCCATCTGATAATTAAATCACAATTTTAACTATTTAAACATTATCATTCAGATCGATGAAAAGATCAATCTTGATTATTTCCATCATATAACAGTAGCAACAAATTATTATCACCAATAAATGAATTAATATTCATTTAAATATGAAATATTTACTTCTACAAAATGTATTAATTCAGATTTGGAACTCTTTTAAGATCAAAATTATCCGTGAGAAGGTGAGTGGCTGTTTATTAAATAACAATGACAATATTACTTCAAGCACCGGCCCATTTCACTAATGTGTTCAACAATTATCTGATCACATTTATATTCGACCAACAGTAAGGCATCGTCAAAAACTAAAGATTTGGCTATAACAAAATCGGATTGACAAATACAGGGTAATATATGTAGAACACGAGAAAATCATATTTGAAATTTATCCATGATGGTTGCAGGAAATAACCATTGGGTTTTCTACTTCAAAGAGAGAGTGTGATTCGTAATTATTATACTTTCTTTTTTTTACATATTTTTATATAAGCCATCTAACCATCACTGTGGTTGACGCTACACGTAACACCATGTTCATTCATGAGATATTATTTCACTATTTGAATGACCAAAATTCACCCTTCACTACACATAATATTTTTCACTCACTATTATTATTATTATCGCACATTATTTTTGATGTGTAACATCTTTCCGCTCGGTTGCTGGATAGTTTTGTGGGAGTGATTTTAAAAATTGGGGACGGAAGTGGATCGTAACGATCGAGCTGGCAATGGAGGATCGAACGGAAGTATGCACTGCCTGCTCGATCAATCGAACGGAAGTGTACTAGCTGGCAGTGGTGGGTAACGGAAGAATGCACTGCCCGCTCGATCGATCGAACGGAAGTGCACTAGCTGGCAGTGGTAAGACCCAGCTGGCAGTGGTACGAGAAACAATGAGCGCGCGGTGTCGGAAAATGATACCATGACGTACTCTCGGCCATGTGGAATGTATATGACATACTGAACGGAAAACGCTCATGCGAAATCTGGTGTCAAGTGATTGAAACAAATGACATGGTACATGTTCCAAGTCTTCGTATCAGTATTTAAATGGTAAAATGCCTTAATATCAAACATTGTAAGTAGTCGGCATTGCCGGTATTATGTTTCTGCACAATGGCTATTCAAATATTAACCCACATAACGGTAATGCAGTCATCAATATAATATAATCGTTGTGGTTATATGAGAATTGAGCAAGCCTTCATGAACTATTACTGAATACATTCTCTTTACTCACAAGAGGGCCTATTCATAAGGCATTTTAAACTCAATTTCACGCAGGAACATTATCGAAACAAGCAAAATAAAAATGAAACTTAATTCCGCATTGCAGTATTATTGGAACGTGGAAATAAGTCACCATCTTGTGCACAATATTTTCGTAGTCGAAATAGCCGTGGGATTATTGCTTATGACTGTGAATCTAGAGATCTCGGGTTCGAATACCGGACGGGGTAGGTATTTTTGCTACCAGATTATCATTTTAAACGATATTTACCATATCAATATGACTGATTTTAACAGAAACCATATGAAATTACGTGTTGGTCTGTGAATGAAGAGGACCTGTTTATAAGGAATTTAAGGTTATGAGCGGTGTCGCGTCTATTAATCTAGTTGATCCATATCGTATTCTTTATTTAGGCTAGTGCTGGTGGAAGCTCCAAATCATCAAATAAAATGAGTTCCGTATTATAAGCTACAATATCTGTAAAACACTCCCTTTTAGAATAGATTAATATTTCTG
This sequence comes from Meconema thalassinum, assembly GCA_946902985.2. Taxonomy (NCBI): domain Eukaryota; kingdom Metazoa; phylum Arthropoda; class Insecta; order Orthoptera; family Tettigoniidae; genus Meconema; species Meconema thalassinum. The sequence goes on along the minus strand of OX336389.2, from coordinate 1,096,276,465 downwards.
CCAATAATAGTACAAAATACCGGTGTATTGAACCCATGTACCATTGGTTCAAGGGGTCGAATCCATGTTTTATTGGTAAAAGAAGAGAGGAAAAATACAGTCTTTAGTAGAACTTAGAAAGATTTTATGTAGAGGACGGGTATAATGTTGTGCAAGAATTAGAGTCCAGGTGGCCCGAGGAAATGATATCATGCATGACGCACCGATAGGGAGCCGATCATGGCTATAAATAGAATTAAAAACTTTCCGCTGGGAGTAAGCGAGAAGAGGTTTCGGAAATTGATCTTACACAGCAATAAAATGGCATCCTCGCAGTTGTGCAAGAAGGAGAATAATTAGATTTAATCCATTTGCGAGAATATAATTAACAGAAGAAATATATCATTGTGAATCAGTTTGGAATAGAGATTTTTGTGTGGGAAAAGATGTTATAATAATTGCACAGGAAAGAAGTGCAAACGCAGCATGACGTAGTTAAAAGTTCCCCGAGACCCGAGGTGGTAGGGATTAAAAATCAACTGCAACACCCACGTATCGGAAGAGCAAAATTTATTTAATATCTCCGAATTGTAAGATCGATTTTCATGTGAGAAAAAAGTCAGTTTACGTTTAGAAAACGAGCTTTTCAGAGATATAAGTTTCAAAAGTGTGCGACTATTGCTTCAAAAGTTAGTTATGAAAAAGACGTGGATTTTATCTTTTTGTCGCCGATTTGTACAAAAGCCCTGGCAGAGCCAGGAAAATCATGCAGTTATCAGTCAGCCCGGGGGGCGTGACGTTGGAGCATCACAGCACATGCAGTTTTAGTCCGTCCAGGGGACGTGACGCTACATCACATCGTTAATGCAGTTTACAGCAGACCTCGTGGGAAGGTGCTGCATCACAGTGTCCAGATCATCAGATACAGTTATTCCGTGAGCGCCGAGACGCTGCACGATGAAGCTTCACAGTATAAGAAGTATCAATTAATATCGCCGTGTGAAGACATAGAAACATCCTAGTACAGGATTTAGTTCAGCAAACGTCAGTCTTTATAGTGAGAGTTCCGTATTACAGTCAAAGTTAGGCTGCGAACTTAAAGAACAGGCGATAGGTCTTCGAATAACAGTTCTGTTAAACGACAGAAAGTATCGTAACGTTTTGAAGTACCAACGATAGTGAAACAAACATTTATAACTAAGTTAAGGAACCCGATCAGGGTCGGACGAAATAAGTAACGCCTAGTGTACCGAAAAGATAGGAACTAGAGCGCAGTACAATAAAAAGTGAGAGTATAATCCAAAAGGTTATCTACAGGAGACAAGCGAACAGTAATCAGCAATAAGCTACGAAGTGAAGGAATAGCAGTAAATGCTAGGGAATCATAGGTCACCGATAAAGTATTCGAGAGGCCGTAAACAGGACAGACTTTATCTAGATAAACTAAATAGTGTCTAGAAAGAAACGACTTCGAGCTAGTAAAAATAGAAGCCGATAGTCAGAAAAACGGATCTGAAGAATTACCGTTCCAGGGAGGGGAAGATTGATCGAGACTTTCACCATCTGGCTAGATTAGGGAGCCGACGTCTAAGAGTGTAGCCCTTGGAAACGGGGAAGAAAGAAATCACGTGTGTAAGGCAAAAATCAAAAGCAGTGTAATGTAAATATAGTAAAATTTGTTTTAGTGTAATAATTTTTAGTGAATTTATTTGTGTATGATAAAAGAATACAAAATTGTATTCAATATGTTACCAGTGTTTAAGGTAAATAATGTGTATGTGTATCAAGAAGCGTCATTGTGTGAAATGGGATTAATCAAGATGGCTTAAACACATTGAGTGGGAAAAAATGAAACATCGCTGGAGAATTCGGTCGATGACCTTAATATCATGTGAGTAACCATTTCATTATGTTATGTGTTGGGAAAGTTTGCGTACAATCCACTTGAGAACGAAAGAATAGGGATGTTTTTGAATAACAAATAACAGAATAATAGTGCGATCTGAACGATTAAAATTTGAGAAAGTATAAAATAATTATGTGAAATAAATAAATCCCTTGGGGGAAATGTATGAAATAAAATATCAGTGTATTTGATAAATGATTTAAATATGTAAAAGCAAGCGTAATAATAATAATAATAACAATTTTATAAATAAATGAAGATTGTGATGATTTATATGAAAAATAAGAGCTTTTGAGCTCCTTTAAAAGAATTAATACATGTTGTGAACACATGTTCTTAAGGTAAAGCGATTATTGTCACGGGAGAGGATTAATATAAAATTGAGATGTAGATCAAATGTTGATTTTGAATTATCAGTTCGTTGAAGGCAACTTGGCAGTAAAGTAATGGCAATGTAGAGCATTGAAGTAATTTGTCACGCTAGGAAAGTTTGAACCTAAATATACTCGGTAACACTAATTATGAGGGGCAGTTGGTCGTGGTAATTGAGCTATGGTAAGTCCTCTAAATAGTGATGTGATCACGAGGCCGTTGTGAGTATTGTATTGAAGAAGGGTGCTATTTATCGTATTATGAGCGCGGGTGTAAGGTAAAGAGGCCTGCCATAAGTCGCTAATGTTATAAATCCTCCAGTATGGGAATGGTTCCCGAGGCAGTTGAAAGAATCGAACCCAGATTCGTATATGTTTGAGCCCCTAAATATTTGTTGTTGTATTGAATTATTCTTACCCACCAATGAGGACACTTCATAATTAATAAATGCCGAGTTTAAGAGGATAGGTTTGTGGAACCTAAATATGTTGTTAAAATAAGTAGAATAAAGGCCTTGCTTGTTCAAAGAACTGCATTTAAGAAACAGCTGTATAAAGCTAAGGGTAGCTCGTCTCTTGTGAGTATGACCGTGAAGTTCCTGCTCCTGACAATAAATCACGCTACGTGGCCCAGGCCAGACCCTTACTATTGATGTTGTGGTAGGTCCAGAGAGCCGTCTGTTGGAAGTTATAATACACAAGAGTGTTTAGAGTTTGTTTTAACGACCCGGTCTTCGAACCGAGGATCTTTTAGATGAAAATTACCGCTTGCAAGTTCAGATCGTTGCTTTCTTATAAGATAATGGTCTTTAAGACAAATAATGATAAATCCCTAATGTAATGTTATATAATGTAGTGATTCACGAGTTTAGTGAAGACAATTAGATTCAGGGAGTGATCTTAATTTTTGACTTGTTCAAGTAGTCTTCTGTAGCTCGGGAGTACGCAAATGTTTCGCAATCACGGTAGTGAATTGTTGACTTGAGCGAGATGGTAACCTGAGAACATTGTGAAAGCCCAGAATTTAAGTAAAAGAGTAACAGTACTTTAATAAGAATTATATTTTTTTATTATAAGATACTCATATAATAGGAAGTGATGTGTTGAAAAGAATAACACAGTGTATATAAAAAGTGTTGAGCCATTTGGAGCTCTTGATTTTATTGAATTTCAAAAGGACACTATATGGAAGTGAAAAGAAATATAAGTTTGTTGGTTTATGAGAAACCATTTATTATGATTTAATCTTTGTTTTATTATGTATTCCTTGTTCACTTTGAACAAGTAGAATTATGGGTCAGTATTTTATTTGTTTAATTTGTTGTAGCGCCATATATTTGGTTAATTAATTTTTTATATTAGGAGTTGATTTTGTTTATTTATTTTGTAAGTGTATCCTCTATTTAATCCAAAGTGTGTAAGTCACAGATTGATTGATTGATTTATTTTCACTGCTACACTTAGAGCTTAAGAGCTCCTTTACAGTAGCGCCCTACATAAAATAAGGTTAGGGCTTATAAAAATAAAACATTTCACCTACATTCACAATATAAATAATCATAGTCTAACAATTATAGTAACAAAAATATAATAACAATACAATAATAATAATATTACTAATGATAATGGAAAAATTATATACAAAAGAGTGAGAGTGCATACAGACTATCAGCCCGAAAAACAAACACCATATACTGTACAAGAAGAGCTATTGAAGTAGACAGGTTGTCAGCTATTGTCCTTGTGTTCTAATTGAACTTTGAAAAAGTATTTTAACATAATACAGTAATCAAATGTGAGAGGTATACTGCTCCAAGAAGCAGGATGAAAGATGTCTTTTGAAAGCTGCAGTGCTTGCAATGTTGACGAACTTATATAAATCGAAGGTGTTGAAGAGGCGTGAAACGGTGCAAACAAAAGATTTATTGAACTTCATGGTTCGGTGTATAGGAATCTGGAGTGTTAATTTTGTGTATCTATTTTCTCGATTATGAACAGAATGCATTGGTGTAAAGGCATTGTAGAGATATAACGGGGTCTTGGTATGTAATATTTTATGTGTCAGAATGGCAACTGATAACTGCCTGCGCTCGTGGAGTTTCAGCCATTTCAGCTGCACGTAGTAACATTGTGGTGTTTGAAGCCATATTTTCAGTGTTGCCTTAGTAAACAAGAGTTTAGTGCTTTTCAGTCGGTCAACACGAATGTACCCAAAAGAGATGGGTTATGCCCTAATCCTGAAATAAATTACATGAGATTAATAAAACACTAGGATGACCAGTTTCGATCGTCAAGCGATCATCATCAGATCCAATACACTTAGGCTATAAAATCTATGTTTGAAATACAGGTGAAAATATTTACAATATGTACAATTATTTAGTTGCAGTATTGGTACTGCAACTGTCAGTGTATGCTAAATGCAGTATATATGTTAGGTGAAATGCTAAATGGTGATGGCTATCCGGAGATTGTACTTTAGAGAGATTATATGGTTGTGAACTATGGTTAAACTATAAAATTTTAGGCTAACTACTTATCTGATTGTCTTCCGTACTACAGCTATTCGCAGTTTCCGTGTTCACTTGAACTCGCTGTGCGGTCGACTGCGGTGGTTATCTTAACGACTGGTTTTTCCCTGCCTTCCCCCCCCTGTCCCTACGTGCTGTGGGGAGTGATCGCGATGTGTTTATGTGAGGTGTTGCCAACCTAGATAAGATGTATGTTATTGAATGAGGTGGATCTACAACTATTAAAGACCGTGGATTAGTCCTCGCCACGCGTGGAGCATAACCCATTCGAACTAAGCGTTGACGGTCTTATGAGGACGTCCCGGCACCTTTAATACTGCCTCTAATATGGGCCTTGGTTTATTGCAGAAGAAAAGTACATCGTACACCTGATCCAGATAACATTTACCTATTAAAAACCCCCTAATTTCCCCCCCTTTTTTATCTAGCTTGGCTTGGCTAGCGACACAGCCAAGCTAGATAAAAAAGGGGGGGAAATTAGGGGGTTTTTAATAGGTAAATGTTATCTGGATCAGGTGTACGATGTACTTTTCTTCTGCAATAAACCAAGGCCCATATTAGAGGCAGTATTAAAGGTGCCGGGACGTCCTCATAAGACCGTCAACGCTTAGTTCGAATGGGTTATGCTCCACGCGTGGCGAGGACTAATCCACGGTCTTTAATAGTTGTAGATCCACCTCATTCAATAACATACATCTTATCTAGGTTGGCAACACCTCACATAAACACATCGCGATCACTCCCCACAGCACGTAGGGACAGGGGGGGGAAGGCAGGGAAAAACCAGTCGTTAAGATAACCACCGCAGTCGACCGCACAGCGAGTTCAAGTGAACACGGAAACTGCGAATAGCTGTAGTACGGAAGACAATCAGATAAGTAGTTAGCCTAAAATTTTATAGTTTAACCATAGTTCACAACCATATAATCTCTCTAAAGTACAATCTCCGGATAGCCATCACCATTTAGCATTTCACCTAACATATATACTGCATTTAGCATACACTGACAGTTGCAGTACCAATACTGCAACTAAATAATTGTACATATTGTAAATATTTTCACCTGTATTTCAAACATAGATTTTATAGCCTAAGTGTATTGGATCTGATGATGATCGCTTGACGATCGAAACTGGTCATCCTAGTGTTTTATTAATCTCATGTAATTTATTTCAGGATTAGGGCATAACCCATCTCTTTTGGGTACATTCGTGTTGACCGACTGAAAAGCACTAAACTCTTGCACGTAGTAAGGTGTGATATGTTCATCTCGCCTTACATCGAGAATGTACCGAACACATGCATTCTGGACTCTTTGTAATTTGATGTTCTGTGTTTCTGGTAAATCATTGTATACAGCAGAGCCATAATCAATGATTGGAAAGATGAGAGTTTGGACGAAGAGCTTACGTATGTTAGGTGGGGTGTAAGAAACAGTTCTTTTCAGGAGATGCATAGTTGATACAACCTTCCTTACCACATTAGACGTATTCTCTGCCCACGACAGTGTTCTATCAAATATCACTCCGAGATTATTGACAGTGTTTCTATATTTAATATTATTATCTAGTATCTTGATGGGTGGTAGTGAATTAAAATCTACTGAATTTAGAAGTTTTGTATATCCAATGGATATAAGTTGTGTTTTAGATATGTTCAAGTTAAGATTATGATTTTGGGCCCATTCACAAAGCCTGTCAATGTCTTCATTAAACAGATTTATACGATCACATGCAGTGTTAGGCGTGAGGTGAAAATAGGCTTGGAGGTTATCAGCGTATATATGAACAGAACTATTTCGGAATTCATTAGAAACATCGTTTATATATAGCGAGAAACATAGTGGACCTAAGACAGATCCCTGAGGTACTCCACTTTCTACCGATTTCCAGTCTGAGGAGGAGCCATCCGCGAGGACCACTCTCTGTGTACGCATGGAAAGGTAGGATTTGAACCAGGAAAGAGCACTCTGAGAGAAGCCAAAAGATTTCAGCTTTGCAAGAAGTATATTGTGGTTCACACAGTCAAAAGCCTTACTGAAATCGAAAAGACATAGGATTGTGAGCTGACGCTTGTCCATAGCTGAGCGTATATCATCGCTGACCTTTAACAATGCAGTGGTGGTACTATGACCCTTTTTAAACCCAGATTGGTAAGGATTGAAGATATTAAATTTAGTTAGGTATCCACATACTTGTTCATGAACTATTTTCTCAAGCGCTTTACTAAGGGCACAAAGGATATTTATTGGTCTAAAGTCACTACAGCTAGTGGGGTTTTTATTTTTTGGCACTGGACGTATGTTAGCACACTTCCAAAGAGAGAGAAATTAAATAGATGGATAATTGGGGGTAGAAATACTTCAAGACAGTAAGAAATAAGAGAAATTGGGATGCTATCAGGGCCTCTTGCTTTTGTACGAATTGATTTGATGGCTTTCACAATCTGGTGTGGGTAAACATACATAAAGAAAAATTTTTCATGGGCAGGAGGAGGGATGGATGTGTATTTCGTGACGGTCTCTGATACTCTTAATACATCACCAATTGAGGCAACATTTGAGTAATGTTCATTTAATTGTGATGCAGAGACAGGCATCTCAACATCAGTGACTGAACTGGCACCAACTCCCTATGATTTTGCAGCACGCCATCTGGCGGAGGTGGTTTTACAGTCACTGAAGAGGTTGTACATATATTTCACTTTTGTGTTCCTGATTGTTTGTTTTGTCTTATTACGCAGAATTCTGTACTCTTCATAGTCAATGGTAAGTTTAGATTTAATAAATGTTCTACGTGCTTTATCACGTTTCTTTAAAAGCGTTTTGATTTCTTTACTGATCCACGGAGCAGAGTTATGTTTTATATTCACTTTCTTTTGCGGTGCATGCATATCATATAGTTCATTTACACAATCATTAAATAGAGTCACTTTCTCATCTATGTCAGTGGATTGGTAGAAATTCTGCCAAGGGAGTAATTCTGCATCCGTTTAAAATCATTTAAATTAAATTTACTGAAGTCACGTACAAAGATTGATTTTGGTCGAAGTTTCGGGGTAGATAGAGAAAACACTGCGTACAGAAGATCATGGGCTGAGAATCCAGCAGCTGGTTCTTGTCCGTAGTCAACAACGAGGTCATTACAGTTTGAAGAGATAATATCGAGAGAGCTGTCACAAGTAGCTGTGTGAAATGTAGTATCGAATGGTAAACATTTAACATTACAGGAACAGAGCACATCACATACCTGTTCAGTTTCAAAAGCTCCACTACCAAACCGAGCATTAACGTCCCCAACAATAAAAACATATTTATAATCAAGAATGAATTTGTACATGTCATTCAGAAAAATATCTAGGTAGCCAGCTTTCGGTGGACGATACACACAAGCAAAGAGAATTTTAGTTTCGGTAAGAGAGATGTCAAGTATAATGTATTCAGGCCTCTTATTATATTCACCAGGAGACTGACTTAGCACGCTATACTTTATGTTATCCCTAAGGTAAACTGCAACACCACCTCCACCGACGGTTAATCTGTCATTTCTAATGACTTTATAGCCTGTGAGAGAGACAGCAGCATCTGGAATTGAGGGCTTGCAAAAGGACTCACTTACTGCAATTATGTCAAAAGACGAACCACCAAAGACGTGACAAAATTCAGAATAGTGAGAGGAGTCAACTAATGATTGAGCATTGATATGAGCAATTTTTAGGCAGTTGGTGTTTTTCAGGCTGATAGCGGAAAGTATGTCTGGAAGGAGGGGAGTGGAATTCAGCTGTATGCCTAATAACAACAGACACAGAGTTTCCAGAAATATTACATATTAAAAGATGGTCCTAAAAAGAAATGTTGCATAATTATTTAAATATGTGAAGTAAATTAAAAATAAAATTTTAAAAACTAATAGGAGGAAAAAGAGTGAGTAATACACACATCAAAAAAAGTTTTGCATCACCTCGGTTCCCAGATCTCCGGCATATAGACGTTGACTGTGTATATTGTATCCAAGATGCAGTCCCTTTGACTGTTCATAGATGTCACTAAAACTGCTCAAAGATGTAAACAACCATGCATGAGCAGGGCCTATTAGACGGAGGGGGTACGACAGCCGATCAGTTCCAGTCATTCCACCAGGACGAAGGTACGCTGCTCATGTTGTCTGTAGTTCTACCATGCCTAGAAGGTCAATACCGCAGTTCGATCGCGTCCGCATTGTTACTTTGTGTCAAGAAGGGCTCTCAACAAGGGAAGTTTCCAGGCGTCTCAGAGTGAACCAAAGCGATGTTGTTCGGACATGGAGGAGGTACAGAGATACAGGAACTGTCGATGACAGGCCTCGCTCAGGCCGCCCAAGGGCTACTACTGTAGTGGATGACCGCTACTTATGGATTGCCGCTCGGAGGAACCCTGACAGCAATGCCACCATGTTGAATAATGCGTTTCGTTCAGCCACAGGACGTCGTGTTTCAACTCAAACTGTGCGCAATAGGCTGCATGATGCGCAACTTCACTCCCGACGTCCATGGCGAGGTCCAGCTTTGCAACCCCGACACCATGCAGCGCGGTACAGATGGGCCCAACAACATGCTGAATGGACCCCACGGAATTGGCATCACGTTCTCTTCACCGATGAGTGTCGCATATGCCTTCAACCAGACAATCGTCGGAGACGTGTTTGGAGGCACCCTGGTCAGGCTGAACGTCTTAGACACACTGTCCAGCGAGTGCAGCAAGGTGGTGGTTCCCTGATGTTTTGGGGTGGCATTATGTGGGGCCGACGTACGCCACTGGTGGTCATGGAAGGCTCCGAAACGGCTTTACGATACCTGAATGACATCCTCCGACCCATAGTGCAACCATATCGGCAGAATATTGGAGAGGCATTTGTCTTCATGGACGACAATTCTCGACCTCATCGTGCACATCTTGTGAATGCGTTCCTTCAAGATAACGACATCGCTCGACTACAGTGGCCAGCATGTTCGCCAGACATGAACCCTATCGAACATGCCTGGGATATGTTGAAAAGGGCTGTTTATGGACGTCTTGACCCACCAACCACTCTGAGAGATTTACGCCGAATTGTCGTTGAGGAGTGGGACAATTTGGACCAACAGTTTCTTGATGAACTTGTGGATAGTATGCCACGGCGAATACAGGCATGCATCAATGCAAGAGGACGTGCTACTGGGTATTAGAGGTAGTGGTGTGTACTGCAATCTGGACCACAAATGCTGAAAGTCTAGCTGTATGATGGTACAACATGCAATGTGTGGGTCTCATGAGCAATAAAACGAGCTGAAATGTTATTTGTGTTGATCTCTATTCCCTTTGTATTTAACGGTTCCGGAACTCTTGGAACCGAGGTGATGCAAAACTTTTTTTGATGTGTGTATGAGTACGCTAGTTATCTTCATTGTACCTGGAACTTAGCAGGGGGTGAGCTTTTTAAGCTCGGCTGCGTTTCTCACACGGTGTTTGATGTCACCTCGCAGTACAATTAACGTACCATCTGACGTCCACACTTGCTTCTCCGTGAAGATGGAGACCGCTTGCTTCAGTAGATGGTGTCTGGTGGAGGTGAGATCCTCTCGAATTGTCACCTTGGTTCCACGCAACGCCCTCTTTGCGCGAAAAATCGCCGACCGTTTCCCATACGAAACAAACTTGCACAGGATAGCTCTAGGCTTTCCACCCCCCGGGCCTCCAACCCTATGCGAACGGTCAATGTCATCCACGGTCAACGGGACGTTAAGCTTTGCAGCAACATTGAGCACTAATTGGTCTGTACTTTCACTTCTCTCTTCAGGCACACCAAAGATTCTTAGATTGTTCCTCCTTAAATATTGTTCTGTTTCCTCAATTTTGTTGTGAAGTGAGGACTTCAGTTCAAGAATTTCATTTTCGCGAGCTTTGAGTTCATGTTTTAATTCTGCAATCAGCTCATTGCTGAAAGCCAGTGATTCCCTTAGTTCCTCACATACCTTTTGAGCGAGAACTGTCACAAGGGGCTGAAGGAAGTCATTGTTTTGAAATAAGTTCTTTACGATACCTTGCACCGAGTGTCCGATGTTATCATGTGATAAGATGTCATTAGCTGCTTTGTCAGAGGGGCTGTGTGTAGTACCGTTGGTCGCTAAGGGAGAGCGCTGGCTGCTAATTCCCTGTTGAGGGGATGAGACCTCACCGGAAACAGCTGACGAGCTAGCTGCGCGCTTCGCTGGAATCTTTCCTTGTACACTGACATTTGAAGAGCGAGTTGCGTTTCTTTTGTCTTTGTTTCCCGCCATGACTAACCTCAAAATGACGATTTACAAATTCCAATATGACTATAAATATCGTACTACACTCACGCTCACTTCACTAACACTTTCACAGATCACCTTCACTTCAGAGATCCAATAGCACCTCACAAGACCGTCGTAATACTTATTTGACACCTTCTATATGAAAAAATATGAAACCCCGATAATCCCGATTTGAGCATTGCTGGCATACTGTGATTTGCATATTTCATGCTGAAAGGGCACAGTATCAACAATTTCACGTGAGGTTTCTTCTATGTCAGATGTTACACATCATATGCGACTACTTTACCAATTTCACCATCACATTAATTCATATTATTCTTAGATCGTGTCTACTCTGGTCAACATTGTCGTATAGTGACATTCCCATATGGTTTATTAATTACACAAATGCAAGAAAACCCTATTTGATACAGGTTTCTTATATCCCTTTTCGATAACCTTCCGCGTCTAAACATACCTTAATTCCTTAAGGCAATTGTAAAATGCTTTAAAAATTCAATTACTTTAGAATGTGGGCGTACGCAAAACCACTAACCATCGGATAAATCAACTATACGAAGTAGTTAAGCTGTTCCAAACTTCCAAAATTAATATCGACATTGTTATAAAATATCATGATTATTAGAAGTTACAAAATTGTTCTTATTATCATCAATAATTCAGAAAATTAAATTATTATGATCACCTTTGGAAAATTATTATTATTATTATTGTCAACTTCCAAACTGGAATTTGTTTGACAAAACAATTTGAAAACAATCAATCTCGACTTGGTAGATGAAAAAACCTATCCATTCCTCAAAATAAATACTTAAGATCGACAGATCCTACGGCTGATGACCGCGATGAGAAATAGAAAAACAAACGAAGATGCTCATGATGTTGTCCATAGACTCATATCGTATATTCAGTGCCTCTGAACACTGAAAATGTTCTAACATTGACCTCGATTGCCTCGTAGCCTAGTTTGTCACAGCAAACAGGAAATAGTTGTGTGTTGATATTTCTTTTGAAAGGAAAAATTCAAATTACCATAGAATATAACAATTTAAATGTAGCTTTCATTCTTGTAGATCTTGAAGATGTCGACCTCCTGGTTGGTTCCATATTATTTTCATTCTTCAGTCCTATCGGACCCGTACGTAAATCCGAGTATCTGCCTCCATTGCTACCCGTAGTTAGTTTAACAGCTCATGACTTCTAGTTCCATAGCTGACTTGAAATACACCTGAACTGCAATGTTCAGGTTGAAAATCTCAATAGCTGCTGCTATTTGAATACAGGCGATTCGATCTCTAAGATCCATTGTGATAAACCAGTTGTTTTGCATTTGGTTCAGACCTGATGTTCCTATTGTAATAAATGCTATGGGTAAGATTATGCACCTTCCAGACAAGCGTCAGACACGGCTGGTCCCATTCGTTGACTAAGTGGACTGACCAACAAGACTGGTATCCGATGAATACTGTAATGTTGTCGTGGCTGATCTTTTAAGCTACCAAGACAAAAGCTTGTCACTGGTGAATTGAAAACAACAACTATGTCCCAATAAAAGAAATATGGCTTGTAGACAAAGTCTACCATATGTACAATGCAACGAAAATTTGACTAAGTGTCAACTGCATTTTGAAGCCTAACACTCGAATTCGCTTCACTTAAATATTCAAAGTTCACAGTGCGTGAAATATTCTAACACTTGACCATGACTTGGTCCGACGATTTATAACACTTTGCGTAGAGTAACTGGTTATTAGCATTCGAAGATAATAACGTGACTAGTGAAGTGTGTTGAACGGTCGATGCACTAGGCAGAAGTGATATCGCACTGTCTATGCACTACGAAGAAGTGATCGTGATCATGCACAAAATAGAAGTGATGAACTGTCAATGCACTGAGAAGAAGTGAACTTGCACTGCTTATGCACTCAGAAGAAGTGATCCTCAGTTCTGCTTGGGCACCAATTTTACTCGCTCGGCGCTCCACGCTGTACTCCACGTCACAAGCGGTGTCGTCACAGCGAAGAAAATCATGAACAAAAAATTGCCAATATCTCGGCTCCTAATGATCCGATTTATTTCCAAGATAGTGCATTCTTCTCCTTTTCGTCGTGCCAGACAACTGATGTACTTCCCAAATTTCAAAAATATCGGGAAAATATTAATCCAAAATATTTCCTCCTTGATGACGTAGCACAAGTCACAAGCCTCGCTAGTGCCTGCAGATTCTTTCCAATTCCTTCGAGAACAAAATCCGCGCGCGATTCAAACTTTGCCTGCACTTCAAACATGTGCCTTGGACCTAAAATATGGACTAGTGGATAAGGGCACAATACGGAACGGTTAAAATGGTCAAAATCAACATTTTGTTATATTTTATGGATCACTGAGGTCCACCATTTAAAATTATGTGTAATACATTATACTCGTAGTTTAACCATTAGAAATTGCCATAATTTTAATTTACACATGCGCTAACAATGATATTATCATCATGTTTTCACTGCAGTTTTCTCAGTTCCATTTTTAACCTATTTTCATTTTTGAATAAATTATCACCTTTTGTCCGTGTGTGTGCATGTGTGTGTGCGTAGGTATGTGTGTGTGTCCTCGCCTAATAAAATCTAAACAGCCAAAGCGATTTCAATGAAACTCTGTAAGGTTGTTCGTCTGACCTCAACCATGCCCTTCAAATTTTATAACGTTTCACCTATCCAACATGGTGGCTATGCGAAACATTTCACCGGCATTCTATATCTCCGAAACTATTACGGATATCACACTGAAATTTTATATGGTATAAATGGCACTACTCTCAAAAATCTGTTACGTAAAAACGGATATGGCTACCAAACAAATTTGAAACATTTAAATAGACGTTTCTCGTGATTCAACCATCCGAGCGCAGTGAAACATGGCACAGAAAATGTTTAAACACATAGTAATAAACTGATATCTAATTTAGTTCAAGATGGTGACTGTGCGAAATTTCTAAATTAAGTTTAATTTCTTGTGACCTAATCATGCGATCGAAGTCACTGTTTGAATAATGAACCTACGAAATAATCGTCATCTAGCCATCACTATGGCCTATATACAGGGTTATTCACCTAAGATGTTACACGGCAATAACGTCTAAACGATTTAATCGGTATTCTGTTTTCACTTTTGTGAATGGTGTTAAGGGGCTCATAAACTAAATTATACTATTTTTTCCTTGTATTGTGAATAGCTGTGATATTGGTACTGTACTCGAATTTACCAAGTGAAAGATTCCATTATTTGAATATTTTGATACAAACCCGTAGTATTAAAAGAACGAGTCTATGAGTGTGACACAAACCAGTTTTTACAGATAGGTAGCAACAAGCTCCCAGACAATGAGAATATTAGCTCATTTAATGCAGCTGAGACAAAGAGAAACCGGTCCGGCCTTATTATTGACGGGACGACATAAAAACATTGCCGTGCGGAGGGTCGGCGCACGACACAAAAAAAACGCGCGTACCAGAGAAGTGTGACCAAGCCAGAGTCACGTGACTAGAGCCAACCAATGAAATCCGAGGCAATTACCACAATTAGTATTACTCATTACAAGGGCTATTAAAGCAACTTGGACTATCAGAAAAGCTGTCAAATATTATATTAAAAATATGAAGATATTTTTGAAGGTAATTGAACCTGTAATTGCAAAGTAACGAGTATTATGGATAAAGCGCAATTTCAGTCGAGTGTTTTATGCAAATCACGCTATCTTTTCACTGGAGTGGGGAGGACGCGACTATGACCAGAGGTCTTTTCATCAGAGCTTTGAACGAGGACGGAAGTGTCTTTCGAGAGCGCAACAATTAGCAGTGTAATTGAAAATATTCAACTAGAGCATCGCAGAAGATCCAGCAACGAATATAGCAAGTAAAGTCTACAGTAATTACGGCCAGCTCAATTGCGTAATTAACTACGATAACAGTAATTATTATTGAAACTGCGTATTTGAAGACTGGAGAAAGTACACTAACTTCGTGAACGAGTATACCGAGTCATTCGAGGTGATATAATATTACGCAGTCACATCATCTCATCACCATGTTTAACCAACTGAAGTTGGGTGGGATAGGCCTATCTACAATATTATTAATGAAGAGAGTGCAATGAAGTACTAAAATGTTAATGGGAACATAATCTATGGACGACATCGATAATATCTGAAATGACATGACAAATACTAATGCGGGAAGACGAATATCTTTCTCACCTGCATAGCAATAATCTACATAAGTCATAAAGCACCATTACTAAATATGGAGACAACTATAAAGTCAATTCTACACGGAAGAGAAGAAGAGAGAAGAATTCCAGAACGCGCGAGCTAGGGTGGACCCAGTTCGATTCCAGAGTAAGGGTGGACCCAACTCATGAAGATCCTGATGCAGAATGGACGCTGATATATCACCACGAAGATATATGGAGTACGTGTCCCATTCCTAGGAGATGACGACTTCATACTGTACCCTTGCGCAAGCCCTTCAGAACAGGATTCTGTCATCGGGGCATGAACGGTACACTGCTTGAATTTAAAAACTGTTCTGGATATATTATGGGAAGATCACTAGGGCTGAATAAAAATCATCATACACAGATTCTGATAAAATAACTACGAATTTAATTTACCAAACACCAGTACAAAAACAAATAATGAATAAAATAAAAAATACAGAAATGAAATTTTTAAATAATATTAAGAATTCAAAAATAATAAATCAATAAAATCAAATTAAGGATCAATGCATTAAGTCGAAAATCAAATATATAAACAATGGACTAAGAAATGTCCAATCAACACCAATCGACACCAATTAAACACTAATTAGCATGGTTAATTAATCCATGTGGTAAAATTATAATCAACTAAAATTAACAAAAGTCGGAAATCATGACGATATGATCATCTGTGATCAACATGGATTATCAAAATCCAATAAAAATTAATTGACAGAAGCTAATCTAATTTAGCGTGGCACAATGATCAACGGTTCAAACAAAAATAAAAGCAATCATACAACAAACCCACGCTCTCCCGATGCCATCGGGGCAAGAACTAGCGCGTCAGCGCTCTTGGCTACGTAACTCTAATAAATAAATTAAAACAATTCTTTAAATACTTTTTCAACTTGGACTATTCTGTACGTAGGCCTACTGTATTTGCAAAACACTACGCTTTCACATCTGTTAGCTCCCGTAGTAAATCACTTTTCACATTCTTTTGTTATCCTCTTGTACATTTAAAGCTCCTTAGGTGTGTTCCGCACCGTGAAGTATTAATTCTACATGATATAGCAAATCAAAAGCTTTGTACGCCACCATCTATTCCTTTGTCCCTTTATACCAAACAGGTAGTGACGTAAGAAATTATTAGACAACAAATGAAACTTATTTTTTCTATTCTTTTATCACTTATTTGCATTTCCCAAAGTACCAAACTCCGATAATAACGACTACGATTCTGATTTCAAGATATTCATTCAGTTTTGAAGCAGATTACACCTGTGTGTGAGGCTACGCTATGTATAGCACCAACAAGCCTTGACTCACACTCAGCCGCCACGTACTAGCCATTCGCACAGCGCGTCACCAAAAGAAGGCGTGGCCTAGCACAATTTTCATATCCTCGATTTCTCAAAAAGTACATGTCCGATTTGGGATATAGCCTAATAACACTGTTGAATTTGTCTTAGTGAAATCTGTTACCCTGTACGCAAAAATGAGTAGCCTATACAGTATTTCCATTTTAAGAAAAGGTTGGTACCAATATCTTAGCAATTCACAATAAAGGGAAAAAATAGTATAAGTTAGTTAATGAGCCCCTTAGCACCATTCACAAAAGTGAAAACAGAATACGTTTGCATGCCTGCATTAAACAGTCTAGCGATTATACCGGTTATTAATGAACCAGCATGGCACATTTGAGATGGCTTTTCTCGCGCGGACATTAGCCTGTGGTCTTGTACCTTTAACCAAATAAATATATTACTTTGCCAAATATATTGCCGAAATTCCCGTACTCTACATTCCTTATTTCATGGTGTTGGGATATTTTTCCGCCATTTTATTATAATAGAGAAGTTTCCTTTTTGAAGTAAAACTGTTTGGGCTTTGGCTGTCTTTTAAAGAAAAGGTAACTATACATTTTGACAGTTTAAAGAAATTAATTTCTGATTGTCCAAAAGTCCAATATAAAAACACTCCATTAATATGTCAAGTAAGATTTTAATGAAATGTGACATTAGTTTCATTATCATACCTTTACTAGATTCTGAGGAAAAGGAACATGAATTAAACAAATTTATCATTGGTAAGATAGGCGATTCCGTATCCCCTTAACGTAGTGAAAATCTAAGATATATCTCACCATTAGCAGCTATTAATTTGGATGTGTATGCCATTTACACATATTACCTCGCCATATATTGCATAAAGCTCGAGAATCAGAACTATTCATTGTTGCTGTTGTTGATTAATATAGGGGTTAGAAACATAGAAGTCTTAACCCCGTGAGTATTTGCACTTGAGGCCAGCAGAAGACAAAATCAAAAGCGCAATGCTGTTGGCATACTGTAGTTGCAATCGAATAATTGTTGCGAGAACTCCAAGCCCGCCTTGACCGTTGTTATCGTGCCAAAGAATTAGCTGTGTGTTTCCAGCGTGGTATGGTGTGTCATATCACTGGAATGTGCTGTAATCATTCTGGGACTGCATAGACGAGAATATTACATGCAGTTAACTGAACTTGAGTGAGGTCGTTTTGTGGGCCAGCATGAGATCGAGTGATCGTTCCGGTGCATCGTGTACTATGCGTATAAAAGCTGGCACCATTAAGATCAGTATCTTAACAAATAATCGCATATAACTAACAAATCTCGACTAGTACTAGTTTAATTACTACTGCAACTAAATAAGTGAAAATATTGCAAATACCATCACCCATCCTTGTAGACATAAATTTAATAGCCTAAGTGTAAAGGATCTGATTATGATCGCTTGAAGATTGAAACTGGTCATCCAAGTATATTTATTAACCTCATGTAGCCCTTTCTTGAAGATTAGGGAACCACCCATTGCAATTTGGAACTATCGTGTTGACCGACAGAAGAACATTGAATAAATATGAATTACAACTATTACTACACCTTCACTTTAATAATTGTCAGAAAATTCCTAGAAAAAGAGGCAGCAAATGTAATTTCCTTAGTGACATTTCCAGACATGTTCAATCATAATACTGTTACAGAATAATGATGATTGTTTAAAACAGTATCACATGCTTGCATAGGAACACACGACAGTGCAATATAGTGAATCCACAGCCACTGGGTGTGTGCACTAGACAACGTTACCGAGCACTTTAATTACTCCGTGATTGGCAGCAATATGAGTCAATAGCCAGCTATAAATGTCAAAGAGCACCGCTAGCGAAACCAGCAACTTTTGATGATAATTTGCTTAATGATGCAGTCACTAATGAGTTCATAAACGTACTCTTTCTTTTCAGAGGCACCAGTCTTCAAAAATATTAAGTGAGTTTCAATATTAAAAACTTACTTTTGAGATTGAATAACCAATTGTAAACGTGTCAGGCTTGCAAATACAAAAGATGACTTCGCTGTTCCTTCCCTTAAAATAATATTAATAACTAGCTAATAACTTGCAAATCCCAATGGTGTCCAAAATCTTCAGGACATTGTTTTAATACCTTGCAATAGCTTCCTATTTCGTCTGTACAATTTATGGAATCATTTTGCAGACGTATGCATTGGTATATATTTAAGACTCCGATGACTTATCGTGAGAACTTTTGCGTTTGGAAACAAGGTGAAATACTGATATCAAGCATTCATGACCTATTTTTTCCATCCTGATTGTGTTGGCAAGCGATATTAGAAACCTAAGAAGCCTGTGGCCTCACTAGGTAGGCATGACAACCTACCTATGAGTCACCTGTAGAGATGGATTATTGACTGCTACTCAGATAGTATATAATAATGCTTACATTATGTCCTGCTTACTACCGTGATGTTGATGCAATGATTGTTGTTTTCAGATGCGGAAGAATTACCCGAATTGCCTGAGTGCCCCGTATTGATGAGATGTAAATTGAATATTTAGAGAAAGGGTATTGAATTCAGCATTATTTCTAGTCATATTACCATTTTAGATGAAATCTGGTATATTGAGAAGTGTGAGTTCCTTTTGTATTCCAGAACCATTAACATTGCCATCCCAAGGGTTCATAATATTAATTAACATAATAATTACCGGGTGAGTAAGCTGTGGTCGTTACGGCATGGCTGCTGGCACTCGCTCACATCCGGGAGGCGAGGAGGTTCGAATCCCCCCCCGCCGGCAACCTTGAAGATGGTCTTCTGTGGTTTCCCGTCTTCCTTCCAGGCAAATGCCGTGGTTGGTCCCTAACTATAGGCCACAGCCACTACCTTCCAACTCCTCGTCCTTACATTCAAACTTTCCTCCCCAGACAACAGACACGAGACGGTACTTGTAGCGCACCCATTGGGTGTCCGCCTAGAAGCAGCAACAAACTGGCGAGCCGAACATGTCCTCGGACACTCCCGGCAATAAAAGCCATGCGCTCAAAAAAAAGAATCATAATAATTCAATGTGTTCCTTTTATTATTGTGTTTTATGTCTTCCTCGAAGGAGATTCTCAATATACCAGATTCATCGTTTCTTCGCGCGAGGATTTTGCCGTTTGGAACCCTAATGATTTTCCAGTTATATTCTCTGGCCTGACTCTTATATTTCTATAGTAACTCTCTGTAGAGCGACGTGAAACTTTCGTTAATAAAAACCCTTATTTTAGTGTTCTCGTGAGGAAAGAAATTTTGCCTTTTTCTTTTCTGTAGAAATTCGTTCTTTTTTGATATTGAACCCTTGGAAAGAAGCATATGAGACTCAATTTCGAGGGGTGTAACAGTCCATTTCGTAAAGTTGTTGTTAAGCGCTTCTTATAACATGCAGGGTAACATATAACAAAATAACATGCAGGAAAAAGTGAATACCAGGATTAAAACATACGAATTTAATAAACAGATCGACAAATTTACACTATTTGCAACAACAATAACAAAAAAACAAGGTCCCCAAAATGACACCCATTTGAATTAAATAAAAATGCCAAACTAGGCCTGATCTCAGGAGAGATCGTAAACATCTGGACCAAATGTCCCAAAATACTGCGATGACATGTGCGTGTGCGGCTTTTCTACATGCGTTACGATGTGTACAAATTAATGCGAGATTCGTCACCATCCAGTAAACCTTCAGGGGACGAATCTGCATTGTCTTAGAGGTAGACAGACACGAGGAACCAACTAAACACTAATTAAACTAATCCGACACTTCCTACACTAAATAAGACAAAAATAATTTCCGCATGAAATTGGAATCAAAGAACTGCCGAAGCAAACAACATTAACGCCTAAAATTAGGACTTTTCAAATCAACACAAGTAAATCAACACGTGACCAATCAAGAAAAGTACACATATGGCCGCTTGCCATTTTTACAAGAAAATACAAAATACACCCAACGGTGTCACAACAGACAATTCTAACAATATGAACAAATGAAATGAGTCAGAGAAATCACTAGGCTCAATGCCAATATTTACATCATAAAACAAATATTTCATTTCATACGACATGCGTTAACTCGTAACGGACATGGCGAACTCCCAATTAAGATTATGATCCAATGACCATTAAAAGAACAGGTTTGCTACAGATAGTTTACAGGGGTCAGTCGGTCAGCTGGACTGCCTAAATGATGAATCACCAGACATAGACGGGCGCAAAGTGGAATCTGCACATCTGTCAACCCACGTGTCAATTACCTCGACCTGCCGTAGCAATGGCTCGAGTCTCGAAGAAGTGTGCTCCCGAAGCACATAATATACGTGTGTGTGTCAAAATAAATATCTTAGCATTTCCCAAGGAAATCCAAGAATCAGCACAGGACAAGGTACAGTAGCCTCGAGGAGCGCTCTGCCTTTCCATAAAAATACAACCACAATATTATGAGGGCGGTAGACACATTCTACCCCTCATCACGAAGAATCAATACACACACCTTGACACAATACACACACCAGAATCACACGTATGGATTTGACAGAAACCTGAAATAAGAGACATGAATTTTTCCACCGAGTTGCGCTCCTAATCTAGACCGTGACTAAAGAACCTGAAAAGGAATCTCAAAAAACTCAAAAAATATAGAAGTAAGGTGTTCTACAGTGACATCTTAAGTTGTTGCGCTCGGCAACCCTAATATGAATAAAAACCTGTTCGTAAAACATCTAACAACTTCTACCCCCTCTCCTACAAAAAAAATGAATTTGAATAAAAGCACCGTTTATCGACCAGGACGAATCTCGCATTCGCATGAATAAAATCAAAATACACGCGCCGTGCATACTAATAATGACTCATAAGAAAGATATACAATCAAACAAACATTTTGGCCACGTGCCAACGTACATTTAAATATAACAGTGTCGGCGCACAAAAATCTAAATACACAAGAAAACCAAGAATAAAATTATTTACAACGTTCCCGCGTCTAATCTAGCTACGTATTGAATAAATCAATGGTTTGTACATCACCGTACAGCTTGTAGAATATCAACCTACATCCCAATGCATTACCCCACGGGAAATCTACTCCTTCATCGTCGACGTTCTGGTAGAGGCGTAGCACTTCATTCCACCAATCGACCTTCCTGTAGACATCTTGGCGTGGCTTCTTGGAAAGAAATGTTCAAAGTTATTATTCTACCTAGCTAGAATCGCTATGAGCTACTGACTTTCACTCATAATGTCCTGGGCGATTACTCAACGTTGAACTGGCCCTATCTAAGCATTTGCTTACTTCACACGCACATATACATCACACAAAATATAACACAAAATTTACAGAAAATATTACAATCTTCGTCCACCACGCAACTGACTTTTAACAAGTCTCACAAATTACGTCTACCGCGTAGCGCTTATCTCGACTAGAGATCTCCCTCCGCTAGGCCTGAACTCTGCTCCCACGAGCACAATAAAATATTCGTTCAGACAGACGTGAAGTATGCTCACTAGAGCCTGATAAAATCGTGTTTCAAACTGGCGTGAACGATGCTCCTCAGAGCCAGATAAAGTTGTGTGTCAAACTACTCATCAAAGATCAATTTATTAGAAACTGACAGAAAGGAGTGGAGTGGGGGCAATCCGTGAAAATAATCTGCAATTTTCAACTCACAGACTTGGGACTAGTATCAAACTTCTTCTTTCTCTATAAACGTCTCAATGCACTCATGCGGAATCCTATCGCATCGGCGGTTCTTCATCCACGTGTTTTTAGCGCCTTTTTTGGTACGCAAATCTCCGCGTGGTTTAGGCGTCCTCTCTCCTGATTCGCTGATTCAATCGTGTATCGGTTGGAAATTCACTTCTGGCACGCCCATAATGTCGCCAACTTGGATGCGCGTTCACCCTGAATTTGTCCTTGAACTGGACTTACTCGGTCATCTCCAGGAATAACTACCACGCTACTTCTGTTGCAAGCGTTGCGACACACTACCTGTCTTCCCGTTGTCAATCTCCAACATGCACTGCCTGGATATCAGTAATAATAATAATAAAAATCATGAAGACTTATTGATCGGCAAATCAATAAGGGTTCAATATATAGTTAAATTTTACCTCTAAAGGGGGGATTTTGTTCTTTTTTGCAGAGGGGGTCTGTATACTTCCTCTACATCAAACATGTTAAGATCGACTTCTAGAGTCTCGGCAATTTTGTGGACTACTTCTTCCGGGTATTCGTCTTTCGCGCGTGACACTTCACATATTTCAATGTACTGTTGCCTACTGTTCTGTCCCATTTTATGCACATTCTCATTTAAATCTGGTATTATTTTGTCTTGGTGCTTCTTTTCGTCATTTAGGATTTTTATTTCTGCTGTAATTGATTTCAGAAGAGTCGCATTTGACTTAGCTTCCTCAATTAACTCATCATATGTCAGCACAATAAAGTTGACACTTTTCACCCTTTCACTCACTTGGATTTTCAATTCGCTAATCTGTTTTTTTTAATATACCTCGATATCGGATGCGAGCACTATTTCCGTGTCCGGTGTTGAAGGTGGAGTCACTGCGTCGTCCATGCTTGCCTCGATATTGGCAGGAGCGGCCAATGCCCCGCAGCTAACGACACGTGCTGACGCCGTCTTTTCGTACGTCCGGCACTGGGGGTACATCCATGATTTGTTGGCCTACTTGGCCATTCCTTTCCATGTCCGAGTTGTTACTGTTGTAAATTCAAAATTATATTTTCCTTTGCATCCCATGCAATAAACGTAGTCACCATCTCTTGGGAGTCCTTCTCGACAACGGTCGCAAACCACTTCCTCACTATACTTGAACTATTTTGCGGAGCACTCAAGCACACGTATACTTCTTCCGGGCAACCAACGTTTAATAATAATAATAATAATAATAATTATTATTATTATTATTATTATTATTATTATTATAAGGGCTTCTGTACTCCAGTGAGGCCTAGTGCAGGCCTTTGAAGAGGCACTCGTGGTTGACTTGCGCATCATGGTGGGGTACAACAGTAAATACAAAACTCGTGTAGCCAACTGGTCTGAAGCAAATCTTTCAAATTGACACCACTTAGATGACCTACATGTCAACGATACTGTTCTTGTACGTCAAACCGGAATTTTGAGAGATCTGAGAATCGAACTAGAGTTCTGGGATGGGAGCCGACATCGCAAACCACTCCACATCGGAGCAAGGATGAAATGAAGGCAAGCAAACTATCCACACGATCATGAAGCTCTACAACAAGATACGTTAAATGTAAAAAACCAAGTTGCTTGAAGTGGTGATGTAATGTTTCTTACTTGCCCCACTGTTGGGCTTCATTTGTAACACTTCTTCTCCACGTTGTGGAGCAATTTGAAATGTGTCTTACATTTTACCAAGAAATCTCTATGTTGTGGTGCTATTTATAATTATGAAGGAAAAATGAACATTTAGTTTTGCCTTGGTTTAGCTTATCGTGAAAACTTTACTGAAATATTCGGG
The DNA here is from genome assembly GCA_946902985.2 of Meconema thalassinum. NCBI lineage: Eukaryota > Metazoa > Arthropoda > Insecta > Orthoptera > Tettigoniidae > Meconema > Meconema thalassinum. Next base: position 1,096,252,208 of record OX336389.2, on the reverse strand, counting down.
TAAGGGGTGATAGTTTACCATTCAGACTCACCACTTTCTTCATTGAATTCAATTGAATAAATTGATGAAACGTTGTTTTTTGAAAAATAAAAGTAAATTCTAGACTGAATATATAAACAGTCATTAAATTCACAACCTATAAGAATTGGCTTAAGTATTAACAATACAAGTTAGCCTCTTTGAGTAGAATCTTACGTGATAGAACAGCGCAATGTGTGAAATCCTGAGCCACCCCATTCTTCAATGAATCCTCGGACAGTTGTATATCATCACTTGTTGAATCACCCACCGCAGATTTTTGATGTTGACCTCCAGCCTTGTCAAACTCTGTTGTTATAGCCGAGCTGCTCACCAGGAAAAGTACCGTACACTGGACTTCGTATTTTTACGTAAATATAGGTCAGTTGCTCTGGTACTTTACATTGAATTGAGATACCCATGTATTTAAGTTAGCTGTTGCATAAATGAAAATCCACAGCCTGCTGTTTTAAAATTGAGATTCGTATCTTATGTTTGATATTTAATTGTTAGAGATTTACAGAGCACAAGATTTTACGACGAAGTCTCGACGGACAGTAATAACAGGTCATAGACTTGCATATCGTAGATAACAGGAGACAAACTCTCACCTCGAAGAAGACAATATGTAAACAGACCTTGAAGATCAAAGCAGTTCACGTGCCCGTGCCTCGACGAAAACAAATACACAGGCAAGCGCCTCCACAAAAACAGGTTCCCTGGTAACAGTCTCAAATTCTCCAGTCCTTAAATACTGTACTCTACCAGTAGTATCATAACGCTGCGTCTCACGCGTAATGGCTATGTGCGTCATCAATCACTCGCCACACGGTCGTCAGCAAAATTCATATACTGTATTTTAGCACCATGAATCCACTAGCACGTCTGAAGACAAGTTCATATTTGCGCACTTTTTACGAACTCCACACGAAGATTCACGGAATTGTCCATTTCCACGAGCAATCCGAGGTTATTGTTATTCCTTCATAAGTAGATCGCTGTAGAAATACTTTTCGTCTTCGTGTTCGATGTTCATATCCTAGCCTCTGTTCTGTCTGTTCTTACCATACATTGATATGAAATAAGGTCCAAAATTCCCGTCAAATTTTCTATCTCAAATTCTTAATATCAAACTCAGATGATAGTGAAATTTAAATCTAAATGAAATGACCCGAATAATTATTAATAATTTTATTTATTTGGCATATGGCCCATGAAAACATTAAATTATCACGTACATGAAATTTGATAAAAATTCCAGCTATTAAAGAACAAATATCTACATAAACTTGCAGTGTCAACAGATATTCAAGTTCTTTATGTAGCATACAGCGTCTGTTGTTACTGCTAAAAAGTCCTTGAAGTCTCCATAATACGCATGGTTCGGGCACTCGATCACTAAGTGGTTGATAGTCTGTCTCTCAGCACCACGGTCACATTTTGGAGAAGAGATTTTCCCCACTTATGAAGCGCATCTTCACATCTTCCATGGTCAGTGCGGATACGATATAATAATAGTAAACAGAGATGACGTATAAATTGTTTTACATAAAGACAAATAAAATGACGTAGATTTCGGACGGTATATGGTGAAGCTTCAAGGTCGCGGTACAGTATGAGTGGTGGGGTATCGGAGCGCTGGAGGGGGCACCCCTCATGTAACTGAGCCCCAACTGACTTGTGGATATTTGGTATTAACACGCGATGTAGATAGTACGGCGGACGACGAGTGATTGCTGTGGCCGTTCCCCCACCACTGAAAACGAGGCTGAAAATCTGTCTGCCCAGACTGGTCAGCTTGACCTTGGAGCTTCACCACATACCATCCGAGCTCTATTAATAATAATAATTTCGGAATATAAACAAAATGTCGTGATTGTGAGAAGAGCCTTCATAATGGACGATGGTACTGTTACAGTGAAATCAAAAGAGTTGTGTCTTTCGAAACAGGTTGAAACGTAGCGGAAGATCGAGAAATGACATAAAAATTACATAGTTTGGAAGGCTATTAATAGAATCGCAGTTCAGTCGGTCAATATTGTTATTATTAAAGTCATTGGTTTTTGCGTCCCTTTTAACTAATGCGGCTTTTGGAGACGCTGGCGCACTGGAATTTTGCCCCGAAGGGGATCTTGAACATGACAGTAAATATACTGACACGGCTCCCTCACATTTAAGCATTATCAAGTACCAACTGGCTGCGCCGCGATTCGATCCCAGAACCTTGGGCCACATCGCTGCTCAACCTAATCAGCTGGAGGGATCTTAGACACATTCCTCCAATTGAAGATTCACATTCTTTCATGAACCCGTACTATGTGGAAAAAGGCTTTGATTCATCCAATTATTTCCCAACATCACCAGGGTAGATAACATTCAAGTTGCACTCCTGAAAGCAACGATCATCGCTACTGAACCTCGTCCTAGCATCATTGGTAACATTGTCCGTGTGTACACGAGAGAGCGCCAGGCTAGGTTATTCAACGAGGTGGTTTTAAATAAGAACGTAAATCTGTACATTCCATGAGTGAGTATGAAAGCCGGACGTAGAACCGCAAGTCTCACTGCCTCACCACTCAACTCTCACCGGCATTTGAAAATTTCAATTCCATTTTCAATTTAAATCACTAACAATATCTTATTAAACATTAACATCATCCAAATGAATGGCCTTTCATTTCACGTTACTTCCTAAATTCAAAAGCACTCATTAAGTTAATGTTGCTTCGTTACTTTCTGCCTGTTTGATGTATTTCTTTAAATCTGAATGAAAGTATCGATGCCATTCCTGTACGTTCACATGATTTCAATAACAATCTATGGTGGATTTGATACAAAATTTTGTATAGCCTCACTGTATACACCATTATCACCTTCACAATGCGTACAAACTCTAGCTACAAGGCTTGAAACTGTATATTACGCGTGATTCATTTCAATACTATTGGTACGAAAGAAGTGTGATACATACGTTACAAAATGTTTTTTTTTCAGTGAATCAACCACAAAACACGTTAGGTTTCTACAGTTTAAACAAATCCTAACGTGCTTGTATTGTTTCTCTCTTTATCTGATTAACTACATTGTTCCACTCCGAAACGATGGCTCGATTCAAACAATTGAGGTCATCATTGATACCGTCTATTAACGAAATTTGAAAATTTCAACTTGCATATTGAAGTGGAATGATGGCAATTCAAACAAATACCAAATTACTGAATGTGAGTCAGTTGCCTTATTAATTACCCGGGTTTGATATCCTTCTTACTAGTTTGAACACGGTATCAGTAATAACTCGCTTAGTAAAGAAGCCTCATTGCGTCCTTATATGTTATCACTTTCTTCATATTCCATTGTAGACGATACTGTATGGGGTGATAATACCTATGTTCTCCGCTTCGTAATCCTGAAATTGTGTGAAACATAATATTTAACTTCTCACCTAAAAATGCATGCTCCCCTTCAAGCAACGACTTATGCAATTAATTAAATGGATTTCCAAACGAACTTTGTCAAGGACATTGTTTTATGTGATATAATTATCTCCCCCCAATTCATTACTTAACTGGTCTATACTTCTGTATTTGTTTACGTAGGAGACATACTTTCTCCATCCAACAATCCAAAAAATAATCGTATGGAGTGGACGCGGACATGCATCATGATAATATAGGGTTTAGACCCTTCCCTGAAAAACATTTCAGTATGTATTGAAAACCTCAACTACGTTTCAACAGTTACACATTTTGAAGCAGCCTGAGAAAACTTATTTTGGATTTGGTTTTCAACTCCTCCGACGAAGCATTCAATATGTCTTTCCATTTTCTGGACTGATGCTCCACTAAATTTTTTCACTGGCTTTTACTGCGCATATTTCTCGTGTAATTCATTGCATGATTTCTAGACCCTAGTTATTCTTGTCAAAGGGGCAAACCTACTTCCTCGCTCAGCCTGAGCTTGCGCATGAGTGCAGCTGACAATGGATGTGGGCTCAAACAGTACCTCGCAAAAATGCGTTCAGCAAGCAGGGCAGAGTGATTGTTCACTCTATTCGTTCATCATTTCATTTGCAATAATTTGTAATATATTTCGCCTCTTTGTACACTAGCGCACTGGTACTTAACTAAGGATGCTCTAACGCACAATAAAATATTAAAATGTGTGGTTAAGTGATTTCTCAGACAAAAAGATGGTATATTGGCTTTCACGTCCAGTGAATTTAAACTCAGCAATTTTTCTAGGTTTGTGCCGTGTCTTGTGTGGGGATTCGCCCAGGACACCAAGCTGGCTCATCGCCCGGACCCCCACAGGAGGGTTCTTGTCCTGTGTATATAGCACTAATTGTTTTGGGGGTAAACCTTTGGTTTAAGCCAACATACAACTTTATGTGATAAATAGTTTTAAAAATATAGCCTACTTTCCAAATTAAACTTTTTTGGGGGAAAAAATCTGATAAATACAATGTTTTGTTGTAGAGATAGAGAGCATAGAGACCTTTTGCTTGAGTTAACATACGACTTTCTAGGATTTCTAGTTTTAAAATATAGCCTACATTCCAAATTAAACTTTCTTTGAAATAAATCTGAAAAATACAACGTTTTGTTTTAGAGATAGAGAGCATAAGAGACCTTTCATTTGAGTTAACTTACAACTCTCTAGGATGTCTAGCTTAAAACATATAGCCTACTTTCCAAATAATTTTTTTGTAATACTAAAATCCAAAAATAAAATATATTTTTGACTAGACGTGGGATATAGGTAGGAGTAGGAGTTAGGAGTCAACCATTAACTTTAAAGTATCCTAGAATTCTTGGAATCTTGGTGTGTTGTTGTTGTTGTTGTTGTTGCTTGTTTACACACATGGTAGTAAGGATAATGCTGCCATCAAAAGGGCTACGATACTTCTCCAAGACCAAGAGAATAAGCCACTAAATAAGCCAGCAAAAAAGTGGCCGCAAAAGTGGGCTCAAAAGTGGACGTATAACTGGGCGCAGTTTAAAATGGGTGCAGTTACAAGTGGACGAAAATTAAAGTGGAAGTATATATGAGCAATATAGCACATTCTAGAGTCCATTAAACTATTTGCAATAATTTAAATGCACAACTCTAACCCCTGAGGTGATATTTTACAGTAAATCTACTGACACAGCTACCTCTCATCGTCAAGGGAATTCTGGGTTGGGCATGAGAAATTATACAGTGTTTAGTATTATTATTGTTTTTGTTTATAAATTTTATTATTAATTTTATTATTATTTTTATTATTGGGTTTGGTATAAGGTTAAGGGTAAGGGTGGTTGGCAGAGGCCTTTAGTGTACATGGCCATGGAGGGTGGTGTAAGCAGTGGGTAGCAATCGTAAACCTTTGGGGGTCTTCGGTAATGCTCGGGTGGGTGATTTTGAAAAGTACTCGAAAGTAGATAGTCAAAAGCATGGCGTGGCCCGTTTTCTACCTATATAACAGAGAGGGTGGCGTCACTGATTGTGATGGCTACTATGAAGGGAAGATTAATAATGAATGGACATGGACTTTTAAAAGGATATAAGTTGTAAAATAAAAAACTGTATTGCCAGAGTACTTTTTATTTTTATTCATCATTTTGACATTTGCCATTTTCTTATTTGTCACATTGTTGATATTAAAAGTTCATTTCTTATTTTTTTGAAACACGTTTCCAATAATTCTTGATGTCAGTGCTTGGCCATTGCAGTAGTGCAGTCTCCGTGATTTTCAGTAACGTAGTGTCTTATTCACGTTGCATACACACTGCAGGTAAGACTATCTTTCAAATAGTGCATATCTACCACCACATATAAAGAAGAAAACAAATTCAGGTAAAGAAGAATACTATTTAAATTTTCTATAAGCTTTAAATCCGCTCACCCTCCCTTCGTGTTTTCTATGGTTGAATGACTAATGTTAGGTACTCGTGTTATATCTCTCTCTCACACTTTTACACTCTCTCATATGCTCTCTCCAGTCTTACATCCACACACATACATATCCTTGGGATCAAACACAACCATCATATACATTTCCAAAGAACATCATTCATATGTATGCAACCCCAAGGAACATTTATTTTAATTATTACTATTTATGAATTTATAATTTACAAATTACAATTTAATGCATGGTGAAAATTTAAAAAATGCAATTTACAGTTAACTATTCACAATTTACAAATTACAATTTCAGCCATGGTTAAAATAAAAAATATCAAGTTGTAGAGGGTTTTAAAGTGCAAAGGGCGTAGAGTTTTTCTCATATCTACAATTTCTAATATTTACAACTACAAAAACTAATATTTAAAATTCCAAACCTTGAGAAAAACACAATAACAAAATCAAATATATAAAAAAGCTATTTCCCAAACTATAAAATAAAAAAATCACATGCCTTCCTCATTGTTATAGCCTCATGGCAAGCTGGTGAGCAAGTCATCAGCCCACGCACGTTTGTTATCCATCAAGGCGAGTGAGTGTTTCGTCTGTTCTACAAGATACAAATTAAGGTTGATAGATTGTACCCTGCACTGTTTATGGGACATAGCTTTCCCAGTTTGTAAAACCGCTAAGTAATCGTCGACACGTAGCGATTTTACCACTGCCTTACCTATACCTTTGGCTCTTTTGGACTCTATATGGTCCTGTGTGCAATAAGCATACAATTTCGACGCTAATCCCACAAATTCCGTCATAATGGAATAACAGCATTCATGTTTTAAAACGCCCATTTGTTTTTCTGTGTTTGATGGGCTGCTGAAACACATTGTCAGGACTGTAGGAAGAGCTGTCAAACCAATCATATGTTTCTTCATCACGACATAGGGATTACAGAGGTAAACGTGGTATATGAAACTGTCTGTGTTCATTTATAGCAAAGACACATCCCTAAAATGTTGTTTGGCAAACTCGTAGTGGAATTTGTAAATTACCAATTTGTAAAAGTCCAAAATAACCTGCCCTAAATAAATGGGCTCATTCTTTATGACATGGGTCTTACTCATTTCAATACTAGCCAAATTCTCATCAATAATTTTGATGTTCCGAAAATTTGGCTTGGAAATGTACCACCGAGCACCGTAACGTCCTTCCCAGACATTCAAAAATTTCATAACTCAGTATTTTCTAAATTTTCCTTGCTTTTGCCATAAATGCAGTTAATTCATTAATTGGAAAAAGTCAACTTTTAACTGCTGTGTTGCTATTTTTCGGTGCTGGGTGTTGAGATCCATGTACGGTTTGAGTCATGCTTTTTGGGCAAAGGAAATTCCACTATGGGTTATTTTCAACCCCAAGCCCTGGGCTAGGCATTGCACCAGCATTTGGATATGTAAAACATATCGATTTTTTGTTGTAAAGTGTGCCCATTAGTATTTCAATTTTCACATTACTTTGTGAGGGATCCAATGTGACACCTCGTCCTCTGAGAGCCAGGCATATTCCTTCTAGGGTAAAAACTGCCTCATGGCGTAACCACACCGATTATTAACAGCATAGTACATCAAGTATGATTCCGGTTTTTCAGGTCAATAAGAAGATATATATATATATATTTACTATTCGCTTCGGCATAATGACACAAACCCGCCGCGAATGCCTCTTTTAAAAAATAAAACCAAGTCTACATCGGTCAGGAAATCTAATTCCAATTGAATGTGTCTTATTGCAGCATCAAACGAGAGTCCGGGAATCGTAAAATAGTGAGCCGGATCTAATCCGTAGATGTTCTGCCACAACTCACGTAATGCTTCAAACACATCCGTGAGCAGCAATATGTCGAATTCCAGGTAATGCATAGCATAATCCCCTAAAGTTCTTATATTAAACACCCGCGAAACATTGCATTCATGTGCATAGTCCTCATCTGAAACGGTACTACGTGTTAGCCTGGAATAACATTTCACTTCGGGTGGCACAGCCTTTAGCTTTAACACGTCCCAGCTATTGCAAAAATTATACGGGAATATACCTTTCCGAATGAACAATTTTAAGTGTTCAGGATTCTATTCCTTTTCATCCAAGCAATTCACTAGGCTGTCAAGGGATGAGGCCATCAACTTAAACGGATCACGGAATCGAATACAAAACTTGCTCTACCACCATGTCATTGCCGTGAAACGTTCATGGTTTTGGGGAAAAATTGAAAATGTCCTCTTTCTGATATGCCCTAATTCACGAATCTGGAACTGCATATCGTAGCTCATCATATTGTGAAGAACACTCTTATAAATTGAGGTGCTGGGTAATTCACGTTACACACTCGGTATGCAGCCCCTCGAAACTCCCCGGTAAAGTGCGAGTGATCACGGACCATGACCTCTGCACTTATCTGTGACTTTTCACAAACATGGCATGTCGTAGCATGCTCATATTGTTCCTGTCGAGTTAGGATCATGGGTATTTGGTTTTCCAGTAATCCATGTACATGGTCAGCCAACTCGAAAAGTTCATTGTGTGGTAATATTAACACACGACATTCAGACCTATGGCAAAGGCTTCGTGCTTCTGAATAGGTGTGGTTGAGCTTCTGCTGGGATCTGGTTCGCATCCCGGCATAGGTACGGTGAGAGTCTTAAAATCAGCGTCTACCACAAAAGGAATCTATCACGCTTGTGTATGTTTTTAAACTTTAACACAGCATCGTCCCCTTGTGGTAAAACCAGACTCAATGCCTTCTGTGAGTTGCAATCTAGCCTATGTCGTTCCAACAGAGTAGGAGGGGTCTAAAATATTGGAGTCAACGATCACAAATCTGCTTTTATCATGATATTTAGATAGTTGACTTCCCACTAATCTACTAAGTCTTTTAAAGAGGCAATAGTGATTCACATCTCCCTTTGACAGATATAAAATTTGAATGTGGTGTCGTTTTTTGCTCTTTCGTGGCATATAGAGGACTCATAATTTCATCACCGTCAGGCCATAGACCATTAAAGAATAGTCGGAATTATCTTGTTCAAACCTGCGGATTTTGGTTTGATCCATAGGGTTGTTTTAAATGGTCAAATATGGCCTTGTATTGAATCGGCCATTCTCCATGACGTTGTACTGGCTGCAAATAGGCAGCCACCGAACAAACAAAACAATCATCGTCCAGGTTCTTTATGTTCACTACGGCCTCTTTCAAAGAATCGCTCGTGGTAAAGGGGTATAACTGGACCCGGCATTCAACGGGTTAAATTTGCAAATATTAATTTCTAGGTGATGAATTTTTTCCAAGGCAAGGCCACTGAGTCTTTCTTGTAATGTATCAAATTTAGCATGCAACGCATTCACACCATGTGTCTCATACCACTGTTCCAAATTGTCGGATACGAGCAGCTCTTGCATTTTTGTACACACATTAAATTTTTCTTTGTGTTCTATATCATTAGCTTTATTTACAAAATCGCATACCACCTCCATATTCACTTTCAAAGTCCTGTGCAACCCTAAGGCAGTATAAATTTGTTCCCTAAATTGGAAAGCAAGACTCTAAAAATTCCTTGGGGATAAAACTTTCATTAATATTAGTCGCTAGGCCTGAGCACACTCGTGTTCTAAAACAACACGCAAGGGGTTCCCACTTTAAAATATTAGCGGTGGCAGAATAGGCCATATTTGTAAAATAGTCTTACCTTGTGTTCCGCACAATAAGCTGCTAGCCAGGTACCCGCCGAAAGACACAGATGTTGAAAGCTGCTGGCACGCGTTGCTCTTGACCACCTCCTGAGTCTTTATCAGCGCAAACGGTATGACAATGATAGGGCTTTTCCAAGTATCTAAAAAAACAATCCATAACGAATTCATAATTCAAATTAATACATGCATTTCATAAAATAAATGGCACATAACAAATTAAAACAGTTTATAAAAATTGAAACCTTACCTTTGCCCTAAAGGCTTGCTTTTCCCTTTCTCGTAGGTTTAAGGTAATGGTCTATTTCCCTCACAATAGGGTTCCGTAGGCAAGAATTATCTAAAAACCATGAATAAAATTAATTGCCCAATCAATAACATTAACAAATAAATGATTTAATTAATTAATAAACTTACTTATCAGAATGTTGCAGCAAAGTATGTCACCACTGAAAGCGCTGAGATTCGAAAACGTTAGCGTTCAGCTGCAGAGCCAATGTGTAAGAGTAATACAATATCTAAAAACATTGAATAAAATTAATTAATTAATAAATACAGATAAATAAAACTTTCACGTAAATTAGCATTAAAATGTGAAAGAAACACAAACCTACGTCACACATATTACAACAGTCTTCCTCCAAAATACTTCGCTTTAACAGAGCACCCAGGTAAGCAAAGTAACGGAACAGAGCTGTCGCTTCGTGACAAGTAATTACACAAGTAACTGCAATAATAGTTATCACTTGCCTTTTATAAATCACAATCTCCAACATCAGCAGTTTCCCACGCTTTGCATTTCCCTTTCCATACACGTGCGAGTCTAAATCCCAATGGGAACACCTGCGTGGTTTCATATTTCGCCTAATATTACATTTTCTCATGTACAAACATTATAGGAATAAACTTGCAAGCTTGCACAATGTTGCGTCATTAAATAACGGTTCACTGCTGTCGCACAGCGGTGAGCCGAGCAATCATGTCACGTGTGTTCTCACGCCACCGGACATACAGCTCGTCGCATTCCTTAGATAAGGCCTTATCGTCTAGCGCTGTCAAATCGGCACGCTGAGTACCAGTCTCTGAGGTCGTTACAGCATGCAGGATGGACAATATTTAACTGTTCATTTCAATAAAACACTATGCTCTACAAAAACGTTACCAGGAAATATAGAAACCATAAGCTACATCTTGGCTATCCCAACATCTGCCAAATATAAAATTCCATTTTAATAATAATAATAGTTATAATAAAATAAGCGGTTACCCATCCTACATCCACTCATTACAAATATTCCTGTCACCATCCTTCCCGCTTTAAGAAAATATCTCTTGTCGACATAGCAATCACAACCAATCAATCAATAATTGCCTAATAAAGTAATCCAGAAGATTTGGTTCCTTTGGAAAAAAATAACTAATCCACGGTAAAGAGGGCTTCACCTCGCGTAAAATGAACTATGGTACGCCATTCTAACATTACGGGTTCGGGACGGATCGGGAAACAATGACCTCGTAGTTACGTTTTTTATTTAAAAAATCTGGAAAAATAAGTGGTTTGCGGTAAAGATGAGCAAAAAGCCCATTCAGACGAGCCGTCACACAAGTCTCTACGTTTACGGGTTCACGATATATCGGCTTAAGTCTGGCGGCAAAATGCAGCCACGGTGCGTGCTTTAACGCTTACGACTACGGGTGAAGCAGAACTTCCCCTGGCCATCCCTCTTCTTCTCACTTCCCCTTTCTGCTTAGTGATATATCCCCTCTTGGGATAGCTACCACTACGGCGCTATTAAATAAATAAATACCTACTGTAAATAAATGCAACACGTACACCCTTTTGGCAAAAAAGCTAAAAAATATATAAATTAAGATTATCTAAATAAAAAATAAATAATGAAATTAAGCATTTTTTTGGGGGAAAAATTAAAAATATGTAGTTAGGCCCTTTGCCTAACTTTGCCCATAAATAGGGGGTTTCGTCCCGAGTAATTCGAAACCTCACGTGACCATCTCCAATCATTGGTTCGCAAGATATTAAAACAAGTCAATGACCTACTAGTATTGGATCCTTTGGTTAAATTTGGGGAGATAAATAGTCCATAGGAAAGGGGGGATCATTCTGAATAATTTGTCACCTCACGTGATCATTTCCGATTATTGGTTCGGGAATATATTGGGTTGGGGGTGCCGGAACGAGGGTGGCTCAATAAGATGTTGGTTAGAATTCCTGTTGCTCTTATACTGACATTAATTAGATACTGTAGTTTAGTTATTAAAAGAATAGCAAAAAAGTGCTTAATTAAAATGGTAACATGATAGAGAAAGTCACGTAATTGTATTGCCAACATTACGTTGATGTTGTTTTACCAGTTAACTGCAGATTGGGCTGTGTGATAATAGGTGCCGAAGGGGCCAACTCCTGACATTCTCGTTAGAGTGTACATTGATCTAGCGGACTGTGCTGTTGGAGTACCAGTCAACTACAGACATTTAAGTCCAGAAGCGTACTGACTTAGTGATTCGTATCATTAGTTTCAAGCCCCAGTTAAACACATGGGCCTGTTGGGATGGCCTGTGGGTGTGAAGAGGAAGTGAAGAGGCCACCTTCTGTCTTGCTTGTATGAGAACACATGGGTTTTGCGTACACTTTCAGACTTTTCATCTAGATCCATTCGATATAATATATTTAAATTTGAACACATAAGTGCTCGGTTATGGACAGGCTACTTATAAACATGTAATGGAGCTTTTCCTTTACCAACCATTAGAGAAATGTTTCTCTTGTCATATCACGGCTACAGTTAAATATTTCTTGTAAAAGTATGGATTATGATAGCTGGAGAGTAAGTCGCTATTATTGCTTTGGATGTCATTAGTACAGACCAACTCGTGAAGTAGCAGCTAGCATTCTTAGCTGTCATCCCAGAGGTCCGTTTTCGACTCCCGACTTTGCCAAGAAATGTATTATGGTTTGAGGGCTGAAATGGGGTATACTCAGTCTCGTGAGGCAGGACTAAGATGAGACGAGTTTGATTCCCACCAGGGCCGTCCTAAACGGTGTTTTTTTTTTGTAGTTTCCCATTTCTACTGCATGGACATTATGCCAGGCCACCTCATTCCCAATCCTCATCTGATATACAAATATACACACGATAGTCATCACAATTACACAGGTGATCAGAATTTTCACACTCTCTCTCTCTCTCTCTCTCTCTCTCCACCCGTGGCTCATGATCGCATGATTAACGGTCACGTAAAACTAAAAGCTTCCTTCTCTCTCTCCATCAAAGTTTGCCCTATTCATTTAGTTAGAGGATGAACGTCACCAACCATAATTTTATATCTTCCCCCAGGATTTAGGGCAACAAAGAGAGGAATATAACACACCCTCAAACAAAAATATATATGAACCCGTAAATTCTTTATGCAGCATCAGGTAATTATTAAAATATGTCTTTGGTAACAGTATTTTATGTTTGAAATGAATGATCTAATATTAATTATTGATATTCGATCAATAACTGCCAGCACTGATCCTAATAAATTATGATCCGGAATCCACATACAGGGTCTTTCATATAAAATAAGAGCGCCAAGCGGCGGCTTTGTTAACCGCAGCTGCGGTCACCTTGGCCGAGCTTTAGGCGCACCAAGGCCCCCTGCTTTAAGCGTGTGTACAATCCTATATGATGCAGCGGCCTTGCTAGCGTGTGTAAAATGCTGAAATCTTGCTTCAATTAGTTAGTTAGTTATTGTTGATGAAACTGAAACCCCTACTTGTGCTAATTTTGTGAGTGATTTATTCGGAGACCGTTCAAAATTCTCGCCAATGTCATCTATCTCATCCTCTGTTAAAACTGTTCGTGTGCGGGCATGTTTTTATTGAGCACTGAGCCAGTAGTGTCAAACTTATTTGCAATTACGTGAATCTGTGCTAGTGAAGGTGGCACTTCATCAGGAAATTGCTGAACAAATGCATCACGTACCCGCCGAGCCAACTCGTACTTAAAATAAGTTTTGCATAAAAAATACGATGTTGCAATGATAACTGTCTCACCACGTTAGCACTTGAGGTTTAGACTGGCGACTGAGCAACTGCACGCTTATTGCAAGGTCAAGTTTGGTAATGTCAATCTGTTATTTTTATACAGTCCATCGGAACTTGGAAAAGAAAACAGCCATCGTATGTACTATGCGCGCGCTTTCAATACTATAGGGGTTTCGGTTTCATCAACAATAACTAACTAACTAACTAACTAACTAACTAAAGTAAGATTTCAGCATTGTACACACGCTAGCAAGGCCGCTGCATCATATAGGATTGTACACACGCTTAAAGCAGGAGGCCTTGGCGCGCCAAAAGATCGGCCAAGGTGACTGCAGCTGCGGTTAACAAAGTCGCCGCTTGGCGCTCTTATTTTATATGAAAGACCCTGCATACACATGATTATTGTGTGTTTAAGCCTTCACACACTTCAAATGTTCATTGTTTATTTCACTTCTTTCCACTCGGCTGCTCCTCTGCATTCATTGACAAATCAGTATGAAGCACCATGGAGAAGATCATTTCTCAGAGAAAAGAGCTTTATTTAGTTACTTCTGTGTAACAAATAATGTTAAATTCCCTAAGATACGTCCATCCACTAGCCTAAGGTGCTTTCTATTCTGGACTCATCACTGTGTGGTACATCAAAAGAAATGGCTTCATCTGTTGGTGACAAATATCGAAGGCAGCACAGTATCAGGGAGGATTTTCAATTCATTATCTTTAAATCAAGATCTTTAATACTTGGGAATCACGCTAAGCTCTCGTTAAACTGGAGTACCACAAATATATCCCAGTGCAATTGAAAGTTGTAGGTGATGCTTCAACAAGCAAAATTCCATGCAAATGTTGGCAAATTTGGGGGGCAATAGTGGGCTTGCTTACAGCAGCACGTATTGTCTTGAAATTGAGTACTGACTGTATGTAACTGAATGTATAAGGGATGATTAAAAAGTTTCCATTTGAGTGCTACCGGAAGGTCTGCAACCAGTCGTTGAATGCCAGGCAAAAAGGACACCGGATGGCTGTTTGCCTGCAGCACCTGATACGATTCAATGTTGAAGGCAACTCGTTTCTGGAGCGCATTATTGCAGGCGATGGAAGCTCATGCCACCACTGGGAACCTGAACCGAAAGCGTCCCAAGAAGTTCAAGAGCCAACCATCCACGGTAGAGGTGATGCTCATCCTGTTCTTTGACTACCGGAGCTCATTGCTTATTGACCTCAAGGAACCTAGTGTCTCCATCACTGGGGAACTGTACTGCGCAACACTGGAGAAATTACGGCGTGTAATTAAGGTGAAACGTCCGGGAAAACTGCGACAATGGGTGCTGCTGCTTCATGAAAACGCACGTCCCCTAAGGTCGTAACACAGAACTCAAGTGGGAGACACTCGAACGGCCACCCTATAGTACTGATTTCTCCCCATCGGCCCCTTAAACAGGCCTTGAAGGGTCGTCGATTCCTGCCGGGCGAGGATGTGCAGCAGGTGGTTATGGACTTTCTCACACAGCAGGACACGGTGTTTTACCACACGGAAATGTTCAGCCTGGTGCGTCAGTAGGATGAGTGCCTCAGTGCTCACGGTGATTTTACCTAATTGGCATACCGATTCTGGACAGTACGGCCGTCAAACGGAAAAATTTTGGCCACGGCTTGTATATCACAGAGGGGTACTGCGCCCGAATTCTTCTAGGCCATAGTCCCAAATCCGCGCAGATGGTAAAAGGATCGTAGGAAATTCAACACCCGGCTAAGAGTTAAACGACTCCTACCGGACTAATGACTAGGGAACCCTAGGAACACACATATACAACTCTAACTATACTACTAACTAGTTGCATACAGGACAAGAAAAATATAAGGTAAAAGATAGAGCACTAACGAGCAACTCGGCTCTCGGGCGTTAAGATAAATTGTCGATCGTCTGCCTGCATCTAACTAGCGGTAAGGGTAATTAAGCCTTGAATCAAGAATCAGTTCTAGAAAACTTAGCAAGAATAAAAATACGCTTGCCATTTATTGACAAAAATATCAACACGACATAACAACTTATATCCCATCACCAATAATAAAAATAGAAATAAATCACCTTATAAAATGAAATCCCTACGCCTCTTTTAGGCTTTATGCAATGTAACAAGTGTCTCTCTTGCATCACTTTATAAATGAAAAATATATCTTACTCCAAGATATTTTTAAAATACATATTATTTAAATTCAGGACTCTTATATCTGTCCTATCTGTTCACTGAAAATTATGCTTTAACGTTCTATAATAACAGACATATTCCCTAAGTAATACATCCGTTAAAGTCCTCTAAATATAATGTCAAGTTTTAAATACTATTTAAAAATTATTAATAATAATAATAATAATTAAGTATTTACATTATTTACAAGATCGCGACCCACACGATTTCATAGTATCTGTCTCCAACTTATTAGAGTTCATTTCACAACTTTCCTTCGCCTCTCACAACTTTCTTCTTCTACAAAAACTTTCTCCGTATTTCACACAATAAAACCGTATTTTTTTAGTTATGTATGCGTCAATTCCATGTGAAAAATGGACACAAACAATTAAGTTAATATCTCATCACTAAAGTTAACAATTCCGATATCCAACAAACTAATAATTTTACAAACTTGCAACGCATGACTATTCAGATAAGCTCTCCAACCAAATATCGAGTGTGTGTGGCATTGAACTTCACGTCCAACACTCTCATCTTCACAAAATACAAAATACGGTTTCTCTTAAAGACCACAAAATATTTCAAAACCTTTCCACTCAACTTCTTCATCTCATGTTTCATAACATCGCGTCTCTGTTACGCCTTCATCAATATAATTGCATCTCATTAATTTTTCCTCCATTAGCACTTTCACAAAACTTCTACGAATCCATATCAACTACTTTCATCCAAGTATGATATTCAGGATTCCTACTAGAAATTACAAATGCAATAACTTTCACGAATACACTACTCCTCCTTCTACAAATTCCTCTATCGATTATACATTTCCGTGCTCTGTTTCAAAATCTTTCCACTTAGATTCTCGATCTCATAATATTTCGCACAAACTCTCCATAATTCTCACTACCATAACTCAGCTCATTTCTCCCTTCTCTGCATCAAATACTTCCTTGTTACAATTTCTCGCTTATCTCTGAATTTTTGGTCTGCTTGCATCTGCAATGAAAATAACATTCCATAATAGCTTTTCTTATTTAATTATGCCTTCAATTATCGCATACTGTTCTTTTCCATACAACAAAACTTCTGGGTTTTACAATATCTTTATCTTCCCTTCATACTGGGGTCCTTTCAATGCCAATATTGAATACTCCTCTTCCCTACTTCGTTTTATACATAGTATTTCGTTTCTGAAATGAATAAACTCTTTATCATAGGATTCTCATGTCCTTCCTTTCTCTGACATTACATTATCAACTTACTTACGTTCGTCAAACCCATGACTATTTTCTTTCTCGGATACATTATTCATTTATCACAAATTTACGCTTCTCCTCTCAATTTCCAATACATATATGATCGTTCTCCGATGTTACAACAAATCTACGGAATATACGTAAGCAATCGCAACGAAACTAACCGTAAGTAAATTTTAACGCTCTAAAATGACAATGAAAAATATTAACGATGTCTAAGATCATCGATCAAGCCTTCAAAATACGTCCGAATAACGTATGAAAATAGCTATGAAAATTCTCAAGACAATACAATAACATAGGTTATAAATGCAAATATGTTGGTCAAATTCTGGAATAACGTGTACAAGATCTAACTACAGATGTGTATAAAATTGCACTTGTCTATCTTCATTCTGAGATCGCTGGTGACAGACCTGATGACGTTTCTGTCCATGGAATCTCGCCACGTGCTTCTCAGGAATGCCGCACGCTCCCTGCGGACTGGTTTCATTACGTCATCTCTGCTACGTCTGGCCGCTGGTGCAGGTGAATGCCCTGGGATGATGTAACCCAACCAGTCCTCAGCTGGCAACTCGTCTGCTGGCCTGCTCCTACGTCCTCCGCGATGACACGCCTCCTCCGCAGCTCTTGGTGCTTCGCGCTCTCCAGCTCCAGATTCCCCGCGTTCTCCATCTCGAATGCTGCTCGTCTCCTTCTCAGATCTCGATGTTCATTGAAGTCGGTAGCTTGCAGTGTTCTTTCCAACACAAGAAATCACCTCCATAGTGTGGATTTCTCTGGTAGTCGCTTATAGCGTTATGTGAGCGAAAACTGCGATGTTCTGCATCTCGCTGCTCATATTGCTATGTTATCTGGTCATTTCCGGATCTAGCTAGTTAGCATAGCTCTACTATCCCAACATAGTGAAGTTAAAACATTCTCCTCACTGCCAAACGATGTGTAGTCGTAGTTTGTCCCCTCCGACCTGATTCTTTATACATTGTTGTGTAGATTGATGAACTTCTTATTATATAGAGTCTCACTACTTCTGACTTCTTTCCTGAGTAGTTGGGTGTTCGATGTTTCAGGTTGTAACTTTCAAATATTATATCACGACGTATATTTCTTCTTTAAATGTAATAAAACTTATTCATAATACTGTTGACCTACAATGCTTATTTCTCCTCTCAATGACTTGTTGCTTCATCTTGAAGTCTCAGGTTCTCAAAAACCTTTGTCTATATATTTCTCGAAGAGTGAAAATAATAACGTCTTGCCTCCTCGACTGTTCAGATAGAAAGAGCCTCGTCTCCTAGTGCCTGCTAGCCTCGCCGATCAGATTTCCCTCGCAAATCTTGTCAACTAGCCTCCAACCGCTATGAAAATTGACTGATTTATACATAACTTCTCTCTCAGCCATTTAATTTAATATCCGTTTTGCCAATTAAATTTCTTTTCCTCTGCTGGTGCATTCAATATGTAACACTCTCATTAAATATTAAAATAATGATTTTAATATTTATTCCTTCCTTAGTATTCAAACTATTTTCTGATTGGTCGTTAGCAAGTTCTGGCGCGCTTCCGACACGCGTTTGCTCCCCCACTCTCGATCTTGGCGCGTGTCCGTCCTCCAGCCGACCTTGCTAGCTCTCCCTCAGCTCGAAACAGGTTTCTCGCTACGAACATCGACGAAAGTGTAGATTTCCAGGAATCTTCAAATATCATTTATGCTTAGTTAAAAATTACCAGATCATAAAATTTCCATTATTTCTCGAAATAAAAATATTTCTTTAGGCGAAAACTTTTCCAAATGCTCATTTAATCATAGTCTTCCATCCAGACTGTAAATTTTATTCATAATTCCAAATTTTAAATATGCCATTCTTCTGAGATGGTCCTCAGTTCGTACCTCGTCCTGTCTTCATCTCACTCAACTAGACATGATTTCGAACGCATTTCCCCATCCGACCTCAATAGAAAGTAAAGAATGGACTTTCTGTTACTACATATCATTACTACACATAGATATGCTGTCGAAATTGTGTCACTATTGAATCTTGGGGTAAAATCTCTTTAACTTTGAGTGATTGTATTTTCCAATAATACGATCATCGCTCAGTTTAGCTAAGGCATAGCAATTATTTCCATAATCCTTCGCTACCTTGAAAGGTCCCTTGAAGATGTTACTGAACTTGATGAATACCTTCTTCAAGACGTCAGCTTTCATATGTTCTAGTAAGAACCAAATCTCCCTCTCTCAGTGGTCTGCTGAATCGCTTGCCTCTCGTTCTCTTCAGTCGCTTTTCTGCCTGCTTGTTGAGATGTTCTCTGGCTTCCTCTATTCTTCTATCCATTGGGATCTCTATATCTTCTTGGATATCTATGATTCCGTCCCATGGTCTTCTAGGTTTTTCATTATAATGCAGTACAGTGGGAATCTCATTCGTGCTCTCATGACGAGTGCTGTTCATGCAGTATTCTACCAGTGGTATTACCTTCACCCAATTCGCATGATTCTCAGAACTGTATAAGCGTATGTATTTAGAAAGTTCTAAGATCGATCTCTCTATAGGATTTGTCTGTGGACTCCGTATAGAACTATAAATATGGCTAATATCCAATCTTTCCATGCTTTCTTCAAATTCTGCAGCTGTATATTGAGTTCCATGATCCGTTATTAATTTCTCTGGCTTTCCTAGCTTCGGTATCACGTTCTTCTCTATATGCTTCAAAACTGTTTTCGTTGTTGCTTTCTGCATGGGGTTTAACATGATGATTTTAGAAAATACATCCATGGAGACAAGTACATACTGGTTTCCTCTCAAACTCTTGGGGGCAGAACCGAAAATGTCCTGGCTGAACAATTCCAATGGCTTCGTTGGTATAATGGCCTTCGGTTTCTCAAATAACAATTCTGAATTGTATTTGTTCTTTTGACATAGTTCACAAGATCGTATGACAATAGAAATAGATTCCCGCATATTAATCCAGTAAAACTTCTCCTGGGCGGTACTGTAGGTCTTGTCTAATCCCCCGTGACCAATTAGACTTGTGTGTTAACCCTACAACTGGTACAATTAGTTCTGGTGGTATCACTACTCTAATCTTGGTATGACCTGCGTCCACATACTTGCAAACTTTGTCTCCTTGCAGTACAAAATGTCTGGACTTCCTCTTCATTTCTTCGTAAGTAGCATTCTGTACATTTAATCTTCCTGACAAATACTTGTACATGTTCCTTAGAAATGCGTCCTTCTTCTGAAAAGTGGGAATTCTGGATAACTTGTCCAATGTTGCCTGATCTTCGTAATCTGTCTGTATAACATTACCTCTGACGTTAGTCTTGGATGTTGGATGCCTCGATAGTATATCTGCTAACAGATTATCTTTACCTGGCACGTGACTAATAGTTGTATTGAACTGTTGCAAGAACATAGTCCATCTAGTAATTCTGTCGCTAGACAAATCAGACTTCAGCATGAATTCTAGTGCCTTATGGTCAGTTCTAATAAGTATGGGATGGCCTATCAATAGCTTCTCCCAGTATTGTAATGCGTTAATGACAGCTAAAGCCTCCAGCTCTGTAGTATACTAGTTCACCTCGTGTGACCGTAGCTTTCTACTATTAAAGGCTATATAGTGGTTGTTTCCTTCAGCGTCTTTCTGGTATAACACAGAGCTTATTCCAATCCTCGATGCGTCTGTCTCCACAATGAATGTCCTCTCAAAATCAGGATATTCCAGCTTAATGTTGTTCTTAAGCATCTCCTTAGCTTGAACAAAAGCATTTTCTACTGTAGCGTCCCATTTCCATCTATTATTTTTCTTCAAAAGTTCATGCAGTGGAGCCATCACTTCAGAATTGCGTGGACAATGACTGCTCAAAAATTGGCAAAGACCTAAAAATGCTCGAAGATCCTTTATCTTCTTGGGTCTAGGAAATTCCGAAATTGCTTCAATTTTGTCATTGTTTGGATGATAACAAAATTGATCTATGGTGTGTCCTAAGAAGTTTATATTCACTTGGAAAAAGTGACATTTGTTGAAGTTGACCTTTATATTAGCTTCTCTCAAATCTTCAAACAATCTTCTCAGATGCAAGAAATGCTGCTCTGGCGTTTCTGAGGAAATAATTAAGTCGTCAACGTAGCATATGACGTACTTCTTAATCTCTTCGCTCAGCTTATTATCGAGAGCTCTAATAAGTGCTGGGCTCGAGTTCACTAAACCAAACGGAACTCGACGAAACGTGAAGCTAGTTTCGTTAAATAGAAATCCAGTATAGCATCTGCTATCTTCAGTCAACTCTATTTGATAAAAACTGGCCGTCAAGTCTATCACGGAAAAGCAGGTTTTTCCACGGAATTTTCTCAGTAATTCCCTTATCTTAGGTGGCCTGTCATGTTCCTTCATCGTTAACATATTAATTTGACGGGCATCTAAACAAACCCTCAAACTTCCATCTGCCTTCTTTACTACAGTAATCGGATTCAAATAAGGGGTAGCCTGTTTCTGAATGATTCCATCCCTTTCCATGCCTTTTATAATCTCGGCAACTTCTTCTTGATATTTTTCAGGTATCGGATAGAGTTTCTTCCGAAATGGAGCGTTATCTATCAAGCGAATCTGATATTTGATACCTCTGATCACTCCTGGTTTGTCATCAAAAATATCAGCGAAGTGTGAAATTAATGCCTCCAATTTCTCCGGATATTATTCAAAATTTTCTATGGGATAAGTGGGATGTCTTCTTCCTTCCTCTTACACTTCCATGATCTTCTCTTCCAATTTCCCTTCTCCAATACCATCTTCTATGCAGTACTCTTGTTCCTTCGAGCTTGAAGTTCCACTCTCTGCTTCACCATTATTAAATCGAATAATTCCATTTTTCAAGTCAATGACAGCTCTTGACTGCATAATAAAATCAAAACCCTGTATTGCATCAAAACTAATATGGTTCAACATTATGGATATCTGTTCATATTTCTGGTCGTTTATAGAAAATTCCAATAATGCTTGTACTCTGCAATTCATAGTTTTGTCATTGAACACTCCTCTCACTTTTATTGTCGATACAGGCAATGCAGTTAATAAGTTCTCAGCTTCTAACTTCTGGAAACTATTCTCAGATATTATTGAGCCTGTAGTGCCAGTGTCTATAAGCGTTCTTAAAGTATTCTCTCCTACTTTCATAAGAATAATGGGTAGTCTGGCTGTATTTCCCTTCTTCGGCTCCTCTTTTTCTTATAACAACCCCTCATCTGTGACCTCTACAGTTCATTTATGGCGATCTCATGCCTCATTATTGTGTAATCTACGCTTTCCCCTACTTTCTTTTCTGAAATGGCGTTTTTTTGTCCAGTCCTGTCGTGATTTTGACCTTCACGACTAGTTCCTGGTTGAGATTCGTCACTCACTTGTGCCTGTTGTTGGGGTTGTTCCTTTCTTTCTTCTCTTTCCCTCTGATTTCTTCTATAATCCTGGCTTTCTATTTCTCGGTCTTCATAGTACCTCTGAACATTTCCATCATATCTCCATCTACTCCCTTGATAGTTGTTCCTCGGTTGTTGTTGTTGTTGTTGGTTTCCTTCATTCCAGTTTCTGTATCTGGAATACCTTCTAGGATCTCCTTCGTTCTGCCTCTCAGAATAGTTATTCCTGCGAAATCCATTATTGTTGTTGTTATACTTTGCCTATCATTCCAGTAACAGTTCTTGTAAGGCCAACCTTCTCTCGATCGGTTATATCCTGGACCATACCTGGTCTTACCATTGTTGTTATTCCTGATTGGTCCTATCCTATTTGGTGTCACATCAGTTTGTTGTTGTTGATCAACCAATTCTGTGTGTATTTCCCTGTTTTCGTGTCTGGCTCTTGGGTTTTGATTATGAGTTTACCCTTGAGTTTGCGCTATAGAACTTGTGTGGTCTAATCGTCGTAGCAACTCTGCCATATCCTCTAATGTGTTCACATTTGACCAAATAAGGTGCTTCCTAACCTCGGCTGGTAACTGTCTGGATATGACGGGTATCAGCTCCGGTTCTGCCAGTGGGGTATGAAGATGTTGTAGACGGGCCAACTGATTTGTAAAGTAACTCGCATATCGTGTCGGTACAGAGTATGGGTATTTCTTAGAATAATTTTCTGCTCTGATATCTTGTTGCAACTCTTCACTCCAGAATCGTTTTAACAGTGCCTCAGCAAATTCATCGAACGTGGTGTAGGTGTATCTAAATGCTCTATGCCAAATTAACGCCTCTGATGATAAATACTTTTCCACTACTCTCATCTCTCTCTTTCTAGGAATTTTTTACTCCTCCAGTTAATATCGCATGTCCCTCAAAAATTCGACAGCTGTGACATTTCCTTCCCCCCTGAACTTGTCGGGTTTTTCCTCATGGCTTTTTATAACCACTACATTTTTATTATTCCTAGCAGCACCCTGAACATATGTTCTTCCTACCTATCCGGTTCTCTTGCGTTTCTTTCAGTGCGCTCTGCTCCACTAATGTTGCGTGATCTACCAAACATGTGAGTGTCTACGCTCTCCCTGTCATCATCCTGTTCACCTTGACTAATTCCATAGATATGTTTTTCCTTCCTAACCAACGTCTATACTAACGCTAACGGTATCCAGCACTATCTATAACCAACGCTGAAATTACTTCAACACTTAATCCTAAACAAAATTTATTTAAACATAACATAACGTTACATTTACGTTATACTTGACCAAAAAGTTTTTCGCCGGCACAATGCAAGATATGCCTCACAACAACTTGTACTCCACATATGAGACAACGGGAATTCATCTCCTCAACTAGTCAGATTGGGATCAGAATTTAAAATACAAACAAAACTCGACTGTGTCGTACACCAAACATGCTTAAAATAGCCGTGCTTACGAAATATCACCTAGTGTAACAAACTCGACACAACCGCTAGTCACTCAGCACTGGGAATTCAAATTCACAAGTTCGAGAGACCCAGGCAATCGACAACGGCTAAGCCCCACCTGTTGGGCGACCATCAATTAGATATGTTATATATGCGCCCGAATTCCTCTAGGCCACAGTCCCAAATCCGCGCAGATGGTAAAAGGATCGTAGGAAATTCAACACCCGGCTAAGAGTTAAACGACTCCTACCGGACTAATGACTAGGGAACCCTAGGAACACACATACACATCTCTAACTATACTACTAACTAGTAGCATACAGGACAAGAAAAATAAAAGCTAAAAGATAGAGCACTAACGAGCATCTCGGCTCTCGGGCGTTAAGAAAAATTGTCGATCGTCTGCCTGCATCTTGCTAGCGGTAAGGTTCTAGTCTAATTAAGCCTTGAATCAAGAATCAGTTCTAGAAAACTTAGCAAGAATAAAAATACGCTTGCCATTTATTGACAAAAATATCAACACGACATAACAACTTATGTCCCATCACCAATAATAAAAATAGAAATAAATCACCTTATAAAATGAAATCTCTACGCCTCTTTTAGGCTTGATGCAATGCAACAAGTGTCTCTCTTGCATCACTTTATGAATGAAAAATATATCTTACTCCAAGATATTTTTAAAATACATATTATTTAAATTCAGGACTCTTATATCTGTCCTATATGTTCACTGAAAATTATTCTTTAACGTTCCATAATAACAGACATATTCCCTAAGTAATACATCCGTTAAAGTCCTCTAAATATAATGTCAAGTATTAAATACTATTTAAAATGATTAATAATAATAATAATAATAATAATAATAAAGTATTTACATTATTTACAAGATTTCATAGTATCTGTCTCTAACTTATTAGAGTTCATTTCACAACTTTCCTTCGCCTCTCACAACTTTCTTCTTCTACAAAAACTTTCTCCGTATTTCACACAATAAAACCGTATTTTTTTAGTTATGTATGCGTCAATTCCATGTGAAAAATGGACACAAACAATTAAGTTAATATCTCATCACTAAAGTTAACAATTCCGATATCCAACAAACTAATAATTTTACAAACTTGCAACGCATGACTATTCAGATAAGCTCTCCAACCAAATATCGAGTGTGTGTGGCATTGAACTTCACGTCCAACACTCTCATCTTCACAAAATACAAAATACGGTTTCTCTTAAAGACCACAAAATATTTCAAAACCTTTCCACTCAACTTCTTCATCTCATGTTTCATAACATCGCGTCTCTGTTACGCCTTCATCAATATAATTGCATCTCATTAATTTTTCCTCCATTAGCACTTTCACAAAACTTCTACGAATCCATATCAACTACTTTCATCCAAGTATGATATTCAGGATTCCTACTAGAAATTACAAATGCAATAACTTTCACGAATACACTACTCCTCCTTCTACAAATTCCTCTATCGATTATACATTTCCGTGCTCTGTTTCAAAATCTTTCCACTTAGATTCTCGATTTCATAATATTTCGCACAAACTCTCCATAATTCTCACTACCATAACTCAGCTCATTTCTTCCTTCTCTGCATCAAATACTTCCTTGTTACGATTTCTCGCTTATCTCTGAATTTTAGGTCTGCTTGCGTCTGCTATGAAAATAACATTCCATAATAGCTTTTCTTATTTAATTATGCCTTCAATTATCGCATACTGTTCTTTTCCATACAACAAAACTTCTGGGTTTTACAATATCTTTATCTTCTCTTCATACTGGAGTCCTTTCAATGCCAATATTTAATACTCCTCTTCTCTACTTCGTTTCATACATAGTATTTCGTTTCTGAAATGAATAAACTCTTTACCATAGGATTCTCATGTCCTTCCTTTCTCTGACATTACATTATCAACTTATTTACGTTCGTCAAACCCATGACTATTTTCTTTCTCGGATACATTATTCATTTATCACAAATTTACGCTTCTCCTCTCAATTTCCAATACATATATGATCGTTCTCCGATGTTAAAACAAATCTACGGAATATACGTAAGCAATCGCAACGAAACTAACCGTAAGTAAATTTTAACGCTCTAAAATGACAATGAAAAATATTAACGATGTCTAAGATCATCGATCAAGCCTTCAAAATACGTCCGAATAACGTATGAAAATAGCTATGAAAATTCTCAAGACAATACAATAACATAGGTTATAAATGCAAATATGTTGGTCAAATTCTGGAATAACGTGTACAAGATCTAACTACAGATGTGTATAAAATTTCACTTGTCTATCTTCATTCTGAGATCGCTGGTGACAGACCTGATGACGTTTCTGTCCATGGAATCTCGCCACGTGCTTCTCTGGAATGCCGCACGCTCCCTGCGGACTGGTTTCATTACGTCATCTCTGCTACGTCTGGCCGCTGGTGCAGGTGAATGCCCTGGGATGATGTAACCCAACCAGTCCTCAGCTGGCAACTCGTCTGCTGGCCTGCTCCTACGTCCTCCGCGATGACACGTCTCCTCCGTAGCTCTTGGAGCTTCGCGCTCTCCAGCTCCAGATTCCCCGCGTTCTCCATCTCGAATGCTGCTCGTCTCCTTCTCAGATCTCGATGTTCATTGAAGTCAGTAACTTGCAGTGTTCTTTCCAACACAAGAAATCACCTCCATAGTGTGGATTTCTCTGGTAGTTGCTTGTAGCGTTATGTCAGCGAAAACTGCGATGTTCTGCATCTCTCTGCTCATATTGCTATGTTATCTGGTCATTTCTGGATCTCGCTAGTTAGCATAGCTCTACTTTCCCAACATAGTGAAGTTAAAACATTCTCCTCACTGCCAAATGATGTGTAGTCGTAGTTTGTCCCCTCCGACCTGATTATTTATACATTGTTGTGTAGATTGATGAACTTCTTATTATATAGAGTCTCACTACTTCTGACTTCCTTCCTGAGTAGTTGCGTTTTCGATGTTTCAGGTTGTAACTTTCAAATATTATATCACGACGTATATTTCTTCTTTAAATGTAGTAAAACTTATTCTTAATACAGTTGACTAACAATGCTTATTTCTCCTCTCAATGACTTGTTGCTTCATCTTGAAGTCTCAGGTTCTCAAAAACCTTTGTCTATATATTTCTCGAAGGGTGAAAATAATAACGTCTTGCCTCCTCGACTGTTCAGATAGAAAGAGCCTCGTCTCCTAGCGTCTGCTAGCCTCGCCGATGAGATTTCCCTCGCAAATCTGGTCAACTAGCCTCCAACCGCTATGAAAATTGACTGATTTATACATACCTTCTCTCTCAGCCATTTAATTTAATATCCGTTTTGCCAATTAAATTTCTTTTCCTCTGCTGGTGAATTCAATATGTAACACTCTCATTAAATATTAAAATAATGATTTTAATATTTATTCCTTCCTTAGTATTCAAACTATTTTCTGATTGGTCGTTAGCAAGTTCTGGCGCGCTTCCGACACGCGTTTGCTCCCCCACTCTCGATCGTGGCGCGGTTCCGTCCTCCAGCCGACCTTGCTAGCTCTCCCTCAGCTTGAAACAGGTTCCGCGCTACTAACATCGACGAAAGTGTAGATTTCCAGGACTCTTCAAATATTATTTATGCTTAGTTAAAAATTACCAGATCATAAAATTTCCATTATTTCTCGAAATAAAAATATTTCTTGAGGTGAAAATTTTTCCAAATGCTCATTTATTCATAGTCTTCCATCCAGACTGTAAATTGTATTCATAATTCCAAATTTTAAATATGCCATTCTTCTGAGGTGGTCCTCAGTTCGTACCTCGTCCTATCTTCATCTCACTCAACTAGACATGATTTCGAGCTCAGTACATTAGCTTAATGCCTTACCTTACCCATTAGCACTACGGCCCATTTAGAGCCTTAGCCGCCTCAACGATCCTCTTCCACTCGTTCCGGTCTCGGGCACGACGGCGCCAGCCTCTCACACCCATCTGCCGGAGATCTGCCTCCACGTCGTCAAGTCATCTTTACCTTGGACATACAGGCAGGCGACGTCCCTCAGGTTTCTGGCAATATACCTTCATTACAGTTCTTTCAGCTGGCATACCTTCGATGTGTCCCAGCCATCTGAGTCTTACACTCTTGATCACCGTCACAACACTAGGCTCTTCATACATCTCGTATAACTCGGTATTCGTCCTAATACGCCATCCATCTTCTTCCTGCACAGGACCATATACACGACGTAATATTTTCCTCTCCCATGTGTCTAGAAGGATCTCATCACGTCTTGTCATTGCCCATGTCTCAGATGTGTACATTAGAATGGGTCGTAACACCGTCCTATATATGTGTTTCTTGCTCCTTCTGCTTATCAGCCGAGATTTCATAGAATGCTGCAAGCTGTAATAAGCCTTGTTGCCTGCCTTAATTCTTTCTTTTATTTCCAAATGCGTCTCGTTTTTCTCTGTCAAGACTGACTTAAAGGATGCCACCCTTTCAAAACTATACATTCCTATTTTTACCTGATCTCCTCCTGTATTTCTTTGTGTTCTATTCGTTATCATATACGTTGTTTTGTCTTTATTAATGCACAACCCTGCTTTCAGTGATTCATCTTCTAATTCTCTCAACACTTCCGTAAGCCTCCTCTCATTTCTGCTCAAAATATCCACATCGTCAGCAAATGCAAGATATTGCATTGTTCTGTTAAACAGTGTTCCATCTGGATTGATTTCTATTGATTTCTACATTAGCTTATTACTCGCGTAAAATGAGAAACGAACGTGATCATAAACCACGCGACCTCCTGTCTTACGAGGAATCGAAAGCACTGAATGGGAAATTCCACATCAAAGTACTGCATGTATTTACAAGTAATTCATACCGATCCACCTTGGTGAGAGGCAAGAAGTCTGATCGTTGTCACATCTAGAGATGCACAAATCTTGGTTTTGATCTTGCCCATTTTTGCCTGTTCAGCAGGCAGGCCATCTGGTGGCAAGCAAGGGAAATCCAAGATGGTTATTTAGACTCCGGACAGTCAGGTAGAACCCGACCCATGCAGGCTGCAGTCAACTTGCTGCATATTTACTCGGCAACTAGAAACGGCTTGTGTCACTCTGATTCGTCGATTGCAACACGACGTGTGATGAACAAGGAAATACATACAATATTATTTAACTATTTTTATTCTTTTAAATAAATCCTTTATTGTTTCATGAACGTAAATTGCTTTCCTTCCTCTCTCACAAACGTCCAGTTCACTTACAGTGCATTTACTTTATGTAGCTTCTCATGAAGGATATAAATACATTACAGAAATAAATTAAATGAAACTAATAAAACCAAATTACTCTTCATCCATTACTATGATTGGCAATCATACAGACTGCTGAAACTCTGATTTAATTTCAACAATTCACTAAACATAAAAGAGCATATTTTCTATCTCCAATTTTATTATTAAATCCACAGCCTGCTTCCAGTCAACGGACCGGGTCAGAAATGGAATGAATGAAGCTCCCATCTAGTGGCGAAGAAATGAACTGTGCCGGCTGACGAAGCCTGTCGCACTCGTCTGAGGCAATGATTAAATGAATGACAGATGAAATGAAGTGATAGTGGAAAGTGTTGCTGGAATGAAATTTTTGACAGGGAAAACCGGAGTACCCGGAGAAAAACCTGTCTGCCTCCGTTTTGTCCAGCACAGATCTGATTTGAACCACGGACCCAGCGGTGAGAGGCCGGCGTGCTGCCTCCTAAGCCACGGAGGCTTCTCTATCTCAAATTACTACTTCTAATTGTTATGTAACTCAATAT
The DNA here is from genome assembly GCA_946902985.2 of Meconema thalassinum. NCBI lineage: Eukaryota > Metazoa > Arthropoda > Insecta > Orthoptera > Tettigoniidae > Meconema > Meconema thalassinum. The sequence goes on along the minus strand of OX336389.2, from coordinate 1,096,222,356 downwards.
ATATACTGCTTACTTCAGAGAAAATTTTACATCTTCATGAATGCTAACGAGGTCGTTCAGACGTTGTTTATCGAGATTTGATCATTTTTCACCGATCAGATTCCCTGGGCAAATAAATAATCTCTCTCGCTGGAGGCTTTTGTGGCAGGAATGTTCAATACTTGTTTTGCAACATAAGCAAGTCGCGGAAATGTTTGGGAATTAATTGTTCTTCCACTAACACAGGATTGTTCCATTGCTATTATACACCGCCCTCAGGTATCTCGTAAACTCATCCTCAACCAACGAGGCTTCGTCTTCTCAATCATCAATTCTCCTATTTTTAGCCTACTTTTCACATTTTACAAAAATGAGGAAAAAGTAGACTTATGAGATCGGGCAAATGTGTGTCTGTCTGTCTGTCTGTCCTTCTTTCTGTCTGTCCTTCTGTCTGTCTGTCCTTCTGTCTGTCTGTCTGTCTGTCTGGCTGGCTGGCTGTGTGTGTGTGTCCCCCTATCAACTCCTAAACGGCTCCAGCAATCCAAACAAAATTTGGTAGGAGTAAAGATATATACCTGAATATCTCACGGCCATATTTGAAAATGATGTCAGTGCTACCAACTGCTGAAAAATCGCAATTGAAATTTGAGCTCCATGTTGGATAGCTTGGAAGGTATGAATAGGAGCTATTTCAAAATTGGCACACGTATAGATAATAATATTGCAGTTTAATTTCCAGGAGGTCATACACCGCAGTGTTGCCAAAATGAATATACGCCTGCTGATAGGTCCAAATTTTAAATGCATATAACTTCTACACTATCAATTGGATTTCAACCAAGTTTCGTATGTGCTATGTGTACATAAACAGACATGACTGACCGTATTATTAAGATCCACCAGTGCTACCAACTGTTAATAAATGCTCTCAATTTATTTTATCCAAATACCAATATATCAGAAAGTATGCAAACCGACAGCTTTAAACTATGCACACGAATAGTAACTGACATTCTATATTAAGTTGGAGTAACTTATATACGTCAGTGCTACCAACATGATCCTAAGCCTGCTGAGAGGTCCAACTTTAAATACATGTAACTTCTATGCTCTCATTTGGATTTCAACCAAATTTCGTGTGCTATGTGTACCATAACAGATATGTATATGCCGATTCTTAAGAGTAACCAGGGCTGCCAACTGTTAATAAATACTGTCTCCATTTTTGTTACCCTAATAACAATATATCAGAAAGTATGCAAGCCAATAGCTCTAAACTTTGCACACGTATAGTACGTGGCATTCTAGATTAATTTGGAGTAACTAATATACGTCAGTGCTGCCAACATGATTCTAAGCCAGCTGATAGATCCAATTTTAAAATACATGTAACTTCTATACTAACTAATGGATTTCATTCAAAATTGACACAACAATAGATCATATTATTTCAGATTATTTCTGACCAATACATGTATGACATTGTTGCCAACATGATTTCACGCGGGCTGTTAGATCCAATGTTTAACTGCATGTAACGTCCATGCTATCCATTGGACTTCAACCAAATTTTGTATTCTGTACCTTAAGAGATGGAACTAGGAATATATTCAGTCACCAGGGCTGCCAACTGTAGTTCTCTATTAGGCTACATTATGCCAGGTATACAGTATTTCGAACTAATTAGAAATTTCGATATTACCAACATAATTTCGGCATTATTCTAGATAGATCCATATAGATTAATCATTGGCATAGATCTTAAATTTTAAGAAAAGGAGGCTCTTTAGTTCGTCACGGAACTTCTTGTTAATTTACCGCATTGCAATTTCAGAAGACTATTATAAGTTATTATAACTTCGTGGTTATTATAAGGCAGCTGCACTGAAAACAAACGTATGGAATGAATGACTGCGTATGCTATGATGTAATTAGGCCACTTACTAATTATGTGGCGCAAACAGCTACCCAAATTTAACTTTATCGCACATTTGATGCGCTGCTTCGCGAACTGCAGTCTTTTCATTATCAACTAGCTTCTTTACCACAATTACTTCCACTACAGGCAAATGCTGAGATTGTACCTAAGCTAAGGGCACGGCCGCTTCCTCCCAAATCCTGTCTCAATTAAAAATACACACACTAGTACAGACATCACAGTGGCACAGGTTGTCAAACAAGTTCTACACACACCAATGTATGTGGGGCTATATGACCACGATGTCGCAAAGCCGCTAAAGAATCAACAACAACACCAACGATCTCTGTAAAACTTGGATTACTGGACCGCTGCGATAGTCTAAACCTACAGCTGTATGCACGAATACTTTAGTGTACGTGATTTATAGATCGCGCACATGTCAATTCCTCATAGGCCTATATAAATTCACCAATCCCGTCATTGAATGATCGTGTCACTGTAAACCACTACTGTAATTTAAACCTACTCATGTATGCATTTCTTTCTTCCTTTTCACAAATTAAGGTTGGGGGGATCTGTCAATTTCCTGATGTTGCAAGGCCGCTAAATAACTAAATTACTATCCTAGCAGTTAGTAATTGGATCCTGAATCGCATGCATGCCAGTTAAAAACGCTAACCATTACACCATCACCTCAGCTAACAGATCTTCTCTAGGTATTGGGAGAACTGGCTGTGATCCGGGTTCAAATAGAGTGATATATTGCTGCCGAGGAAATATAGGCTCGAAATGAAATCTGAATTCTCGTCCCGATAAATATGACACACATGCTGAATTTAAATTAAAAATAAACACCCAGTTCAAACGATCGTGGTGTAAAAACATAACTTGGAAAGTGGAATAAATATTAATATTTGGAGCAAAATCACTTGTGGTAACCAGTATAGCGCATCACCAGAATAATACTGCGGTGACGTAGATCTGGAGTACTGGCCGTGAATGGAACTCAGATTCTCGGTGAAATACAGTACTTTACCTGTTTAAGATATAAGTGAACTGATTCCGGAGCTGTAAAGACCACCTCCTTGTGTGTTTCACTTGTAAGCCCACTAAATATTGATTGTCTAACGCATTGCATAGATGGGCTCTATTTTATAATAATGCATGTTTTGTTTCATTTTTGGGGCTTGAATATCGTGATCATCAGCGCCATGTATTTGTGTGTATGTAATGTGTGTTACAAAATGTGTTACCGTTATGGTGTTTGAAGCCATTTTTAACTGTTGCCTTAGTAAACAAACGTTTGATGCTTTTCAGTCGGTCACCACGATTGTACCCAAATGAGATGGGTTATTCCCTAATCCTGAAAAAAAAACATGAGATTAATAAATGACCTTGGATGACCAGTGTTACTGTGGAGTAAATGCTGTAAATACACCCCTTATTTTGTAGGGGAAAGCGGTTATGGCTGCCTCCCCTGGGTTCCTCGGTTCGATTCCCGGCTCAGCTAGGAATTAAAAACTCGGTATGGTCTGGTAAGAGGTCTCTCAGCCTCGGGATGCAAAATGGAAACCTGCCAGGCGCTATGGTATGTAATATGAACCCTTGCAAAGAAGCATATGAGACTCAGATTCGGGGCGTAACAGGTCATATTCGTAAGTTGCTGTCAGGGCGCTTCATTAACTTGCAGGGTAACATACAACAAAATAACATGCAGGAAAGAGTGAAGCCAGGGTTAAAACAACTGAATTTAATAACAAATCACCATATTTACACATAAACAATTAACAACGAAAACTCCCAACTGACTCCCGCTTAATAAAAATGCCAAAAACTTAGGCGATATCTCCGGAGAGATTAATTACCTGGACCAAGTGTCCTTAAATAAAACGATACCAAAAAGTTGACCATATAAGTGCGTACGCCGTTCTACATGCACCACGATGTGTACTTTGAATGCGTGATTCGTTATCATCCAGAATGACCCTTCAGACAACGAATCCGCATTTCCTAGAGCTAGACCGACACGAGGGAACACAACTACACTACATTAAATTAAACCGACACTTCCTAAATCTACTATAAACAAACACAAAATTTCCGTGTGAAATTGGACTTGAATTGCCGTAGCAACATTTACTGCCTAAAAACTTAGGACTTCTTACACAAATCAACACAAGTACATTAACACGTGACCAATAGAAAAATACTCAAATGACCGCTGTCAAAATTTACAAATACTCTACCACTACACCAAACGGGTGTGACAAACAAAATTACATGAAATCGAGTCATCAACAAAGCAATAGGCAAACAGCCAACATTTACGTTAATCACAATATTCTTATCCATACAAGGTACAACAATCCGTTACACACATGGCGAACTCCCCAATTAATTATGGCTTAAAATTAGCCATCACAATGAACAGGTTTGCTGCATGAAAGCTTACAGGGTTCAGTCGGACAAAAAGGACTGCCTATCAAAATAAGTCACAGGCAAACGGGCGGTTTGTGGAACTCTGCATGTCTGTCAACCCACGTGTCAATAACCTCGACCTCCCAGAGCATGGGGTCGAACCTCGAAGAAATGTGCCCCAAAGCACAATAATACGTGTGTGTCAGAAAAACATATGGACAAGAATCAGCAGTCTCCCAAGAGCACTCTGTCTTTCCATCTAAAATACAACAGCAGCAAAAATATATAAGGGCGGTAGGACAACTACCCCCTCCTCACGTAGAATCAACACACACTAGACACATCAACACACACTTAATCACACGTATGGGTTGTGACAGACCCTGAAATAAAAGACACAAAATAATATCCACATGCTGGCGCCATCGTTCTATGCAGTGACTAGTCACCTGAAAAGGACTCAAGAAAATCTATCAAAATTAGAACGAAGGTGTTCTACAATTACTTTTAAGTTGGTGCACTCGGCTACCCTAACATGAATAATAACCTGTTCAGCAAAATGTTTTACAATCATTTCCTCCCATTCCTATTTCAAATATTAACGTTAATAAAGCACCATTTATCGAATGTAACGGGTTCCGCAATTGCAAGGATAAAAGTCACGCACGCACGCCGCGTACCTTACACATGACTCAAAAAAAAATCAAAATATCAACAAACACATTGGCCACGCGCCAACGGACATTTAAACATATAGTGTCGGTACAAGAAAAACAACTATAAAACAAGAAAGAAAAACATGACTATTTACAAAGTTCCCCGGCCGAATCTAACTACATAATTGAAAATAATCCAATTTTAGTACATCACCGCTTCTGCATGTAGGACTAAGGACATCCTCCTCAACCCATTGCCCTATGGACAATTTAGCACTCCATAGTAGTCGTCTGCGTTGATTTCTTGAAGCACATCCCAACTTCAAACCACGTGCTGATCATCTTGGTCTCGACTCCTTAGCAGAAAAGTTCAATGTTAAATATTTGCCTATCTATAATCGCTTGCAGGCTACTCAGTTCACCCACAATTGTCCTACTGCGATTAATAGCGAAGACTGGCCCTAATTATATCGCACATACGCACTATAAAAACACATACAATACACACAATTTATACATAAAATATACATCTCGAGTCCGCGCCACTGGCTCGTTAACAAGTTCAAAATCCTGGCTGCACTCGCATTCGCTATCTCGTCCGGTATTCCCGTCCCGTCTTGGACTTCGGTTCTGGTAAGCGCTAATTAGGGTGATACGATACTTCCCCCTTAAAGTTGAACTCGTCGTCTTTAAAAGAATGTTACAGTTTATCACGCGCTGGCGTGAAATATTTAGATCACACAATTTAGTTGATTTTAGAACCAAATGTATTATAGCTTTTAAAATTCGATATTGCAAACGCTACGACTTTAGCTCCCCAGAGCTCAGAAAATAAATTAGCTTCACTGATTTTAGAGCGTAAAAATCACATTTCGAACTGGCGTGGAGTATGCCTCTGAAGGCTCCACAAGAATAGACTTAGATAGGCGTCAGGCCAAACTATTTATGAGAAACTGACAAGGGCGGAGGAGTGGGGCGGAGTCGGATAAAAACTTCCAGAGTTTTTGTCTCACAAAGATGGGGCTAGTGTCATTCTTCTCCAAATAAATCCAACGTCTCAAATTACTCGAGCGGAGATTAATCCGTTCGGCGGTTCCTTAGATACACACTTCCGCGCGCTTTTTACTACTGACGCCGTCCACCTCGTGGTCACAGCTTGGTCTCTTGCGATTGGCTGATTCAATCGTATGTTCGTTGAGAGGACCTCGTGATTCTTCCTTTATGTCTCCAATTTTGGTACAGTAGTTGCACAATTTGGCCTTGAACTCGACTAATTCTGGCCGTCCCCCAGGAATAGCTACCAACTCAGCTTCTGTTGCAATCATTACGAAATGCTGGCCTCCCTAATATCCAAGTCGACTTCCTTATGTGCTGCCTGGGCCGTAGTAATAATAATAATAAATATGAATACTTATTTATCGAAGATCAATAAGGGTTCAGTAATAATAATAATAATATCATGTAGCCCCTTAGGATAGGGGCAGATGACGTTGCTGTTCCTCCCCTTAAAACAATAGCAATGCAATACAACAGCCCCTTAGGAGGACTACGCGTCCTAATGAGGATGAAGTTACGATGAAGAGGGTACATTCATCCAGTTCCCGGGCTAAGGATATTAACCCCAGGAGATTAAAGCCTCCGATGGCCTGGCTGGGATTCAAACCCTGTCCCATCGTGCTAAAGTCTAGCACCTTAACCAATTCACCACGGGACCGGACGCTATGGCACGTGAAGGAGTGGAAAGAAAATGACCACCCTACCACACGTCATCTCCAGCGAACAATGCCTGGTTAGTATTCTATATTAGGAGCTTTTCAGTCGGTCAACACGAGTGTACCCAGTAAGATTGGGCGGAGAGTTACAAATAATTTCCCAGTGCCTGAAATAAATTGCATGAATTATTTATACTCCTCCATAGTTAAACATGTGAAGACGTGCGTGCGCCATGATATGAAATGAGTGACTGCACCTTTTGGAGACCCATGGCTCAAATCTCGGCACTGCTAGTTTAGTTTACATCAGGGTTTCCCACATTCACCTCAGATAAATCCTGAGATAGTATTCTATGTCATCAATATGAGCAGTAGTTTTGGTTGTTGTTGTTGCTCTTCCACATGGAGATGTGGTGCACTATAAGTAATTAGAGTTGTGTGGAATATTTCTGTTAAATTGTGTATTTGTTAATTTGTGTTGACTGACTGGAAAGATTTCTTTAATAAATATTTATAATAAAAATAATTGTATAATTGCGGAGGCAATACGAGAGAGTGAAGATATAATGTTTGTGATCCGGGAATGGGATAGGTATTTTCGGACTTGAAATAATACATCGCCCATGCGGTTTGCTAGGAGAGGGTGTGGGAGGACCAGTAAAGGAAAATTACTCAAGATAAACGCTATTAACTTCGAAATTTGAATTTCGGATTCATAAATGGCGTGACAGCTTAGTATTTTCTGTGGTGGTTGTATCAATGTGCTCAGGTACGGAGATGAGTATTGTAAGGAGCATTGCACTTAGGCTACAGCAATCTTATTTTCTGGAGATCGTATTGGAAGAGTAGCCTTGTTTATATTGATAATTAAGTATCAAGCACAATACAAAATACACTGTTAGCCTATTCTGAACAACAATGTTACTTTATTTAGGGGCTTAGACATCGTGGTCATCAACTGTATATAAATAGCAGTGTGTAGAATTTGTCTGATAACCTGTGTTATTGTGACATCGGTAGTAGTGATAGTAGAAGTAGTAGTAGTAGTGACTGTATGTGTAAATAATGATGCCAGGATTGGGAAGGAGGAGGCCGTGGTCTTGAGGTTGGAGCCATACAAATAATCCTGGCATTTGCCTGAAGTAGTTATGGTAAACCACAGGAAACCACTTCCAGAATGGCTTAGGTGGGAATTCAACCTATCTCTTCTGAGTTTTGACTTACGAAGTAGAGGGTATCCCGTTCCAACTCTAAGACCATAATTGATATTCATGGCAGAGGCGAGAATCGAACCCAGGACCTTTGGGACTAGAGTTTCAGTACTTACCCCGTGACAACTGAGTGAAAAAAGAATGTAAATGGCTAAATTTCCAAATTGTAGTTTTAACTGGTGTAGGCCTACTAATAAAGCGTACAATCTGTTTGTTCCTAACTTATTCTTGAACTATATTTCAGCATTCTCAACATAAATGAACAAGAAAGAAAAATCTCCTTTGGAAATATCAATAACCGTTCTCAAAGTCTTCAATCATGTGGAATCTCTATCTGACCAGAGTTTTCATGTAGCGACCGGGAATTCTACCTTTCATAAGATGAGTTTGTTTCGCTGTCTGCATTTCAATCCCTCAATTTATTTGCTTTGTTAGCAATGAAATGGGAGGTATTCCTTTGATAAACAACGAGAATGTCCCTGAGATTCGCCATATGGACATCCTCACTCGTTCTTCACAAGCGTTCGTCACCAAATGGAAAGCCATTAATTGATGAACTGGAGACTTTGATGTGTGTGAAGTTAGAACTCAGCTACCTTGGCCCAACTCACGTCACATAATATCACCGCAGACCGTTCGGCATCTGAGACGTATAAAAGGTAATTTTTGCTATTTATGTAAATGTTGAGTCATCCTACCACACAGCAATTCCCATTCTCATTACATTTAATATATATATTTTAATTTCATTTATTTAAACTCTTTTTAAGTGGAAAATACTATATTATTTTAGTGAGAAATACAGAAAGTTACGTTATGGTTGAGTTACTCGTTCCGATATCTGGTCTCTTTTTAAGATGTAACCTTTTCTAGTTTTGTTTAGCATAATTGATGGTGGGTTCCAAGCTAAACAAAACCAAAGAGGGCTTAAAGAATCTCCCTGAAAGACTCCTCTTCTGCTATGTATCGGATCGACCATCAGAGACCTGCCATTACAAGTTAGCCAAGAAGTTTGCCAGGTTGACATCAAGTGTTGAAGAGATTTGAGTGTGATGGTATCAACCTAGTAGAGATTCAGTAGACGTGTATCAGCCATGCCTTCTGGTAATCTATGTAGGCCTTATATATAAAATTTCGTTTCTTTGTCTTAGCTTCCCCCAGAATGACTGAATAAATAGTTAGCTGTTCTCAACATCAGCCTGGCGCCTCAGGCTTAAGGTGGCAGCCCCTCCAAGGCACTCGGAGGCAGTGGGTTAATCACTCGCTCCTCTTAAATAAACTGATTACGGAAACTGAAGCGAAATTACAAATCCGGACGGATAACCTGATGACGACTTTTGGCATGAAGAGGACTACGAAAATCGGTTTCTGGAATGTGAGGACCTTGATGGAGAAAACCAGACTGAAACAAGTGACGCAAGGCGCCAGGAAGCGAGGTCGACCTAAGAAGACGTGGAAGAGGACGATCGAAAATAAAATTGCAGAGGTGGACAAGAACTGGAGTCAAGTGAAGAGAATGTCCAGGAACCGTACTGCGTGGAGAAATTTCGCCAAGGCCCTATGCTCCGGAAGGAGCGGCAGGAATTAAGTGAAGTAAGTGCAAGTGTTCTCAACATCCCTGAGGGTCCATGATGCAGCTTTTAGGTTCTCCTGCCAGTATATTGTGGGAGTATATTGTGAAGATTTTATAAACAGATTGAAGACAGATTATGGGCCTATACTTTGATGATCCTGGGTATTTTCGATCTTTAGTAATGACAATTATAGTTATTATTAGCATTGCGTTTTCTATTTCTCTTTCTAGATATACAGGCTCAGTGTGTTTTGATACTGATCAATGTAGTTTATTTAATACGCCATATCTATTTTATAAGTCAAGTTAAGACATTTAGAATATGGTCCTTTGCGTCTTGTTTATAAAATAAAGGGAAGTCTGGAGAAATGTCTAAAGTGTTGGCTGTTTTTTGGGAGGAGGTATGAGTCAGCGAAGTGTCCAGGCATGGAAAAGTGGAACATGTTTGTGCCCGTTGACGAACACAGCTTAACGAGAAGACCAACTTTGGATTGTTCAGGAATTATTGCAACATCGTGCGAGGGAGTGACTTACAAAGAGAAGTTAGTGCTCTCATGCCTCAGCCCAGTCTCACACACATTTCCGCTAGTGGGAAGTCTTCTTAGCTCAACAACCCAAAGAATTATGACTTTGCCTACAATGATCAAGGTGCAGATATATGACACTGAACATCCTTGTTCATAAACCGTATACATTCGGCTTAGATGCCTCTAGGTTTCTCGTATCCGTGCTATCACCCAGTAGTACAGTTCACTCCACTGTTTCCTGTGGGTGGGCTCTGGATGCGCATCAGGATACCATACAGTCTGCAAGCCTCAATTTCTGGAGCATGCGTGTTCATACGTAAATTTTCAAGCGTGCAGAGAGCTTGGCCAGGTCTCAATCGTGGATAAACCACAAGCATTGTGCTCCGCTTTTGGCCAACAACGCCTCCTGTGGGCTGTTATTAGACTGGTTTCATTGAGCTAGCTCTCAAGGACACATACAAAAAATGGCGGAATAAACAGTAAGCCAGAGGTGTCCATACAGCACGCCAGCTGCATGCCGGTGTGCTTCTCGCACGGACGGCCTCACAGCGATGGTGGGGGAAGACTCTGTGTACAGCATATTGCTCTTGCTCTCATTCCCGTCACAATTCTACCCGTACCGGTACTAACTTCGCTGTGTTGTGGTTGATCGGTTGAACGTCAAACGGTATTCAGTATATTGTAAATATGAAAACAAACTGAAACAAAACGAAAACTGGGGGGAAAAATAATAACGTGACCGTAAATGCAATTCCTTAAATGAGTTTCATGATACCTCATCATTTTTGCCGACTGTTTTAATACTAAGGACGTAATCTTCAAGTACGGGTATGCGGATAAAAGCGGGAAACACAAAGTAGATGAGTCGGACAACCTACGCGTCGGTCGAACAGTTTGTTTGTTTACATTTGCGTCCAGTGCGCTTTCGATCCTAACTTGACTCAGTCATAGGTGGCGAAAAGCTGTCGCAGAGCTGGCAGTCAGTGTAAGCAGCCCAGCCAAGAGAAGTAGGAGCTAGCCTGTTGGCGTCGGTGTGTGGCGCAGCATAGCTAGCACGCCGAGCGTGCAAAGGCTGGGTGCCGCTGCTGTAAGCCTTCCATCAAAGTCACTTATGTATAGGCCTGCCATACGTCCCGGTTTGACCGGGACAGTCCCGGTATTTTGCTCTTGTCCCAGTGTCCCGCCCGGTTTTATCAATGTCCCGGAAAACGGCTGTAAGATGTAAAAAGTAATGAATTTATGTGTTTAAGAATCTTTTATGAATCGGTTACTTTTTTAACAATCGACATCGTTTTTTTGTAATTGTTTTTGTAGTTAAACATAAAGTCGTAGTTTTTCAAAAAATAATAAGACTTAGTAATTGTTCAATTAGACAATTTTATGGAGTATTTTAAATTGTATTTTATTAACACTTCTTTCTAGAAGGTAGACCAGAAACAAGTATCATTAAAAAGGAAATGTTATATATTTGTATGTAGCAAAAATTCCTTTTTTTTTATTATTAAAAGGTGTATAGAACTAACAATTTAGGGTGCCAAATGCCCCCCTCTCGTCACTTGTGAGGCTTAAAACTCACCATTTTGCTTCTAATTTAAAAAAAAAAATCCCAGCCCCCACACTCAACACTCCCTAGACCCCCGGTAAGGCCATCCCATATTAATGTGTCCCGGTTTCACTCACCAAAAATATGGCAAGCCTACTTATGTAGCATCTCATGAAACCATGCAATGACCCCTATGTAAATTAAATTTAAGAGGAGAATAACATAGGTACTCAATAACGTTAACAATCGCATGATTGTAAACCACCATAGATATTAAAGACAGACAAGTTTGAATTTGGATTACAACTCAATCGGTAAAAGTGAATCATTTCATCCAATAAAATGCTCATCCTACCAGCCACGGTGGTCAACAGCGCTAACGTGCTTACTCCTCCATCGCTCGCATTAGGAGAGTGTGGGTCCGAATCCCACCTCGGCCGTCCTAAAAATGGTTTACATGGTTTCCCAATTTTACCACCAGGCAAATGCTGAGAGAGTTCCTTTCAGTTGGCCCATGGCCGATTTCCTTCCAAAATGCTTTCCCTGACAAGTCCTGAAAATAAAATAAAATAAATATCCAGTTGTTGTATTTATAAAATTATTAGCTCGTTTGCATTTATTTACAATATAAATGAGCAAGGCCAAAAATACTTCTAGGGCCTACTCCTTGCCAGACGCTGCCTGTATGACTTGAGTGCTGCAGCGAAGAGCGATGTTTGGAATGCCAACTGATCCAGCAACCAAATTCGTCGTGCGGTCATAATGTAAATATTATACGCTGAAGTATGTGATACCGATTCTAATAGAATCGTCATTGTGTTCTTGAGCCTTCAGTCTTAAGACTGGTTTGATGCAGCACTCCACACCCCTCTGCTTTAAGCTACATAGTTACCACACACTACATCCGAGACAAATTCTTCCACACATTCTCATATTTGCTTGTCCCTACAGTTCTTGCCCTTTACCCTTCCCTTGCTATTCCTGGGCACCTTAGTGCTCATTCCTCTTCATTGGTATGGGACATCCTATAACTGTTTAAACTAATTTAAATGATTAATTGAAAAGCAGAGAGTTAAGGGATATGTGTATGTTCATATTTCTTAACAACTCATGAAACGTGACTTAACACGTCTCTTGCCATCTATTTGGCAAAAAAATTGTTAACCTGCGGAATTTACATTTCTGCTGCACTCAACCTTATTACACACTTCCATTACCTATCCTCATCAGTGTGTACTTACAGCCCATCTCACGTGCGGTACAAACTTGCACAATATATTTCCCCCCTTTTGCTTTGAAACTTTCCCTTTCTAGACACAAGTTTCCTTAGTTGATTTACTGCCTTCTCTAATGGCTTAATGTCATCATTTGTCCGAACATAACTTCAAATTGCCCAACTGCCCAACACTGTCAGAACGTCTCAAACTACTTATAACCTTATTTCCAGTTATGATCAAAGGTAGCCGAGCAGTAACGATTTCATTGAACAAATCGTGTGTCTTTTAAGCTTACGCTGGCTAAACCGTTAAAAAAATCTATATACGATAAGTGTTAGAATTGTTCACCATTAAAAGTTCTACGAAAAACTCAGCGACATCGTGCATCGTAAGTGTTTTTACGTTTTCGTTTGTTCCAACAATCTCTAATTAATTACTAGCTTCCGCGCTAGATAGCGAGCAAGCCTATCACCCCAATTACAGCCAGCAGCAAACTGTCGAATCGTGTCGAGCATAATATGCACCTATATTCTTTGGTGTTAAGCAAAGGGACTTCAGGGAAGAGTGGATGTGTTTGGAGTTTCCCTGGAAGTGCAACCCGGCTTTTCTTCATTTCGTCTGAGAACGTTTTGTTCCGCAGAATACACAGTCAAGTTTAGACGGCTGGAAGGGGGATTTGAGTTTCATGCACCTCGCCATTCTTAAATTACGACTGACAAGAATTCGTTGCGCATGCTATCTCAGAGTTAATGTAATAAATAGTCCAGTCAGTGATTTTAACCCATCATGCCGAGACGGAAAACGGATATAGGTCGTAAGTCATTGAAATCGTAATAAATACGCCTTTTAAGCTTACGCTGGGTGAACCGTTCAACCGTTCAACCGGGGTTGCTAGTTTATACAGGGTGTATTTGATATAATGGAAGTCCGTTACATGGGTGATAGAAGAGGCTATTCTAAGCTTCCTAGGTTAAAAAAAATTGTCACCTATCTTTAAATTGAAAATCAATCATTAAAATGTTAATGTTTTTAGGTTTTTCAGTAACTCTTCAAACAGAAGGTGGTGCGGCGGTCTGGGAGAAGCGAGGCGTGGCGAGGTGGGACGATACGTGGAGGGGAAGTTGTTACGTAATCGGAGCATTGAACTTACCGGTTGAGGGGTAGTATCAGGTGTTACGAGCATAGCGATACCCATCTCGTAAGAAAATTTGTATTGCCTTTGTTCTTTTTGTTGTTGAAATTCCACGCAATGCCATTGGGACGTTAGGACCGGTAGTATTGCGTAGCCTGCTTTGTAAGTGAAAGTATAAAATAATTTCGATAACCAACCCTGGTGTGTCATTGGCGTACGGCACATTAATGAAATACACGGAGACAAAATTCCGACATTCCGTGGTCTGTTCAGAACTAGCATTTAAGGCCGAAGTAAAATACTTGATGTTTTCTTTGAGAGGCTTGCCAATTTTGGTCATTAAGACCCATGTAGTTGGGTGTGGGTAGTATGGGAGTTTGTAATTCAGGTGAGGATTGGGAAGAAGGCGGCCATGGCCTCATGTTAAGAACCATCCTGGCATTTGCCTGGGGTAGAAGTGGGAAACCATGGAAAACTAATTCCAAGATTTAATACTAGTACGGTACCACATGTACATAATAATAATAATAACAATAAAGCAAATATAGCGAGTTGGTCAGCCCTGTCTAACGGCAATGGCATGAAGAACCGGTAGAGACCATACCTATCATTGTCTCAAGTACGGGCGTGATCACAAGTACCTTGCTCCAAGGCCTTAAAGAACTAGATCTGGATACTCAACTGTACAAACTAATGCAGAAGGCAGTGGTTATCTCAACAAACCGAATCATCTGGAAGTTCATGGGTAGCGATTTCGATTTTCCAGCTTCGAAGTGGCTGTATCAGTAACAATACTTTGGTTCCCTGAAGCCCGTATAGTTATGTTGTATGTGCCAGCAATGTACTTTATGTACTGTATAAAACAATAATAGTAATTAAATGAGAGTGAGTCTGTGTAGCTCAGGAAGTAGAGTGCTATCCTTCTCGAGGGTTCGATCTAGACTCAGTCATGTAATAAATAAAGGTGAACAAATACAACAGCTTTATGTCGATGGTTGTGTTGGCAATTACATGATATTCTGTGAACACAACATTCCGGAATCTTGACATCCCCGAAAAAAATAAAAATAGGGTGTCTAACAACATAGCCTATTATTATTATTATTATTATTATTATTATTATTATTATTATTATTATTATTATTATTATTATTATTATTATTATTATTATTATTATTATTTTACTATTAAACAAATTATAAGTGATTATATATTTACTGAATGTTATTTATTTTTAAGTAGTTATCCAATTGTTTAGGGCGTTCAGTAAATAAATATTTTTGGTAACAATGATGATGGGAGAGACTTGCAAGCTTGTTGTGATGGTTGTTAGTAATTCATTTTTTGGGCTTGGGACATTTGTTTATCAGCCCCGTGTAGTTGGGTGATTGTTGGATTTGTCTGATAAACTGTGTTTCTGTGATGACTGTAGGAGTATGTGTAGCTGTAGTTAATAGAGTCGTGAACGAGGTTGGTGCCCCGGGACACCAAGTACCATACTATCCCGGAATGTGCTTGGAAAACGCGCGGAAGAATCCGGGAAAAATCCAAACTCAGGATAGCCACTGTCGGTGCTGAGTTCGGACCTCCAATCATCGATCTTGCTGCGATCGGTGCACGATAAAATGCGCATTCCTACACCGCGGGGGCAGGAAAGAAAGCAGCCGTGGTCTTATGAAGGTACATCCCAACTTTGGACTCATGGAATGCCACGAGAAATCATATTGTGGCTCCCGATGGTGGGAAGTAATGAAGCTTGTGGTTTTACATGACCGTATATATCGTGATCATGAACTACTGGACCCCCATTTTATGTGGAATCCGAACCACAGGACGTGGCATTTCACTTCGAAAATCTCACATTCATTGACCGGGAATCAGACCCGGTCCGCCGAGGTGAGAGGCCAACAGCTGGACAGCTGCGCTATCATGCCCCGACTTGCGTATCGGCCGGTAATGTTAAGCCGTCTCAGCACTAGCACCACCACATTTAAATGATGCTAATAATAATAATAATAATAATAATAATATTAAGAGTAACCATGTGTAGCTCTGGTGGTAGAGTACTAATCTTCCCGAGGGTGCGATCTACGTTCAGTCATGTAGTAAATAAATGTGTTCTAATACGATCATGCCCATGGATATCATGGCACAAACAAGAAATCCTGCGTACATAAAAGTCTGGCAACTCGACACACCAAAAAAAAACATAAAAGAAGTTAGTGTGTCTAGAAGTCTATTATTAGTACACTATTATTATACTAATATTATTACTATATTTATTACAGTCGTTGCACTGTCTTCACACAAAGATAGACCAACAGTTCCTTCAATTAATTTATTAAATATGTAGGATTTCTATTTTCTATGCATAGGCCATTAGGCTGGCAAACTCCTAAACAGATCCACCATCACTAGTTATGTAGCCACTCCCCATGAAGGTGTGAATCAGCTGTTGATAGGCTCGGTCTGTGTATTTCAATGCCATTGGCAGACAAGACGAGCAGGTCACTCAACTTCAGACTCCTGTCAACATTCTTCAGCGTTGGAGGGGAGGGCGACGGGGAGAAGTCAGCTGTGCTGCTGAGGGGAACGCAGTTTAAGACCATTTCCAAGACATTGACTGACGATTTTTGTGATTTAATTCCACCTACACTAATTAAGATACTACTATATTTCATGAAGATATTTGCTTAGAACAGTCTCTTCTATCACCAGTGTAACGGACTTCCATTATATCAAAAACACCCTGTATATAAATGTGTTCAGAAGAATTTTCTGCATCAGCTGATAGCGAAGTTATGACCTGATTGTATAAAAAAGGGAAGATTGTTGAATTTGTGATTATGCCGGGGTACGATTTTTGACGACGCGTATAAAAAGGTAGCTTCAGGGCCTATCAGTATTAGTTTTGGTCACTCGCTTGTGGTGGAAGACCGTGTTTCATTCTGTTCGAGAACAGAGCGACAGAGGAAGAGCTCTAAAGACATTAATAATATTATTTAATTCAAATAAGAAACGTATTTAAATCAGTTTTCGTGACAATAACTTCAGTCTGATCGATTTGTTCGTGGCGGAAGACCGTGAATCTTCGTAGTTATTAATTACGTGATGGAGAAGTGAAGATCATAATATTAATGAAAATAAAAATCCACAGCCTGCTTCCAGTCGATCGACCGGGTCAGGGAATGGAATGAATGAAGCCCCTATCTAGCGGCGAGGATATGAACTGTGCCGGCTGACGAAGCCTGTCACACTCCCCTGGGGCAATGATTAAATGAATGACAGATGAAATGAAATTATAGTAGAGAATGTTGCTGTAATGAAATTTGCGACAGGGAAAACCGGAGTACCCGGATAAAAACCTGTCTACCTCCGCTTTGCCCAGCACAAATCTTACATGGAGTGACCGGGATTAGAACCATGGACCCAGCGGTGAGAGGCCGGCGTGCTGCGGCCTAAGCCACGGAGACTGTAAGATCATAATAGTAATGATAATAATAATAATAATAATAATAATAATAATAATAATAATAATAATAATAATAATGATAATTATAATAATAATAATAATAATAATAATAATAATAATAATAATAATAATAATAATAATAATAAACGTTCAGTTGAAAGTTCACATAAAGACAACGACGAAGAAAAGTTATACTGTAAGTAACAGTACCGTAATTAAGCTTCGGTTCCCGGTCAATGCATGTGAGATTTTCGAAGTGAAATGCCATGTCCTGTGGTTCGGATTCCACGTAAAAAGGAGGTCCCGTGGCTCATGATGTCAAGATTAACGGTCACGTTAAACTACAAGCTTCCTTTTCGTAATTAAGTGTAACTACACTAGTTATTCGAATGAAAGGGTAGTATAAGGCATGTTCAAAAAGTTTCCGTTTGTTGTCCGTACAGTCCAGAATCGTTACGCCAATCAGGCATAATGGCTGTGAGCATTGAAGCACTCATCCCACCGACGCATCTGGTGGTAAAACACCGTGTACTGCTGCGTGAAGAAGTCCGTAACCACTTGCTGCTTATCCTCGTCCTACAGGAATCGTCGACTCATCAAGGCCTATTATAAGGTACCGAAGGCATGATAATCGCATGGGGAGTGATCAGGACTCTAGGGCGGCTGCTCAAGTGTCTCTCACTTGAAATGGCTTACCATCTGCGTTTCGACCTTCGCAGAATGTGGACGTGAATTATCATGAAGCAACAACTCTCTCGTCGCAGTTTTCCCGGATATTTCGCCTTAATTGCACGCCGTACATTCTTTAGTGTTACGCTGTACCGTTCCCCATTGATGGAGACACTGGGTTCATTGAAATCAATAAGTAATGGGCTCCGGTAATCAAAGAACAAAGCTGATGGTTGGCTCTAGAACTGCTTGGTACGAGGGAACGATGGATGTCATCACGGCATCGTCGATGCTTTCGATTCCAGTCCCAGTGGTGGCACAAGCATTCGCCGCCTGCAACAATGCGTTCAAGGAACGAGTTGCCTTCAGCCTTGAAACGCGTCAGGTGCTGCAGGCAAACAGCCATTCGTTTTCATTTTTGTTCGGCATTCATCGCCCGGGATATCTACTGGCTGCTGACCTTCCGGTAGCAACGCGCTCAAACGGAAACCTTTTGATCACTCCTCATAAGTTCTATCAGTGTGTTATACAAATCACCAGTTCAACATTATTAATAAAATTTGGTGAGAGAGAAAAAATAGAGTTCACTACGTCAGCGTCCGTAAAGCAATTCGGATGAGACGTAAAGTACATTGAATATACGTGTAGGACAATATTTAATAATATTGAATCAAACGATTTTTTGATGCAGTAGAGAGAAGGGATCAGCGGATAAATAAAGTGTGGTGAATCTTTGATAAGTTTGCGAATGGCTTCCAATTTTATGAAGTTGCTGCAGTTGGAGGAATTGGTTCCTTCAGCCATTATGCTGGCTGAATACACAATTTTAAGATGTAATTGTCGCACAGAAAATGTGTAAAGTATATTCCTGAGTCCCTTGGTTCAACGAAAGTACTACCAACAAGATTCATGTACGCCTCATCACCAAAAGGAATAAGGGTGTCAGAATTGACGTGAAAGCGGGAAAGGGCTGCACTCAGCCTCGTAAGGATAATTGATTGGCTGCTTGATATGAACAGTAGCTCCCTAGTGCCTAAGGTCAATGATATCCGACTGAGGGTGCCGTCGCGCTTGTCAAGCTTCTCACAATATAATCCACAGGCTATGATCTGGGTGCCATTAGTCATTAAATACGTATGGTTTTCTGGACCCAATCGCAGGGTTAATTATACACACATTTGAGAAGGAGCGAATATGTTTGTCATCTACATAAATTTGCGGGATATCACATGAGTTCGAAAAACAATATGAAAACATTTCTTTGTGTAACCAACACAATCTGCATTGACAAATAACTGAACAATGCTATCTATATCAATGAATACAATGAGAATCCGATAATACTGTATTTCAAAACCTACGAACACCGAGTGGCTCATAGTATAACCATTCGGCAAATACACCACCCTTGAATGGAAGACATTGTTCCAAGCTCATATTTAGCCTATTTTCATTCATGAAAAAAGGGGGGTTATGAGATCTTCTTTTGTCCGTGTGTGTGTCCCTAATAAAATCTACACGGCCGAAGCTATTTCAATGAAACTCGGTAAGTGCATACTGCCTTGTCCGACTTTGACTGTGTCTTTTAAATTTTTATACGTTTCACCAATCTAACATGGCGGCCGCGCGAAATATTTCACTAGCATTCTATATATCTACAACAGTAACAGATATCACCCTCAAATTTTGAACGGTGTTAAAGGACACAACTAAAGATTAATCTATGTGATTTTTATAAACCTCTTAATTACGAAACGAACATGGCGACCATGCGAGGTTGAAACATTTAAATAGACTTTTCACGCAATTTAACCATCCGATCGCAGTGAAACTTGGTACAGCAAATTTTTATACACATTTTAATACACTGATATTAAATTTAGTTCAATTGTTTACATAATCTCAAGATGGCGGCTGTGCGAAATTTTTTAATTAAGTTTCTATTTCTTCTGTCTTAATCATGCGATCAATGTGAACGTTTGAATACTGAACACAGACAATGATCTTCATCTAATGGTACATAACTCTGTGGTCTACACATATAACCATCCAACATGGCGACCATCTGAAATATTTAGACGGTTCTCAATACCTTCGAATCTATTTCAGCAATCAAGCTGAAACATTGTATGTTGATAGAGGCTATTAACATACGTTCACCTATAGGACTCTAAATATCCTGGTGAGCACAAAACCAACATCACGGCGACGCGAAATTTTAATATTTAAATGTCGCGACTTTCCATCCAAGTGTTGTGAAACTAGACTCATTATATCTTTATACAATCCTTAATATACTGAAGTCTTAATTAATGGAATTTTATGAGAACTTAAAAATGGTGGCTGTGCAATTTTTTAAAATCTCGTACAAATTTAAATTAACTGTGTTATACTAATTACTGCGCTAAGCCGTACAAAAGATTTCTATAAGTTAAAATAGTAATTATTTTGAGTCGTGGTCACACTATCGTCAGAACTGGAAGAAACTATGAGGGATGGCTCCTCTCAAATCATTGATATGGCTGAAAATTGGTAGTTTACCCTTGTAATGTGGTATTTTAGAGTTGTAGGTGTCTCACTTTTCATTTTAGAATTTAGCTGGTTTATCTTTACATGACTATCTATTCTTATGGTTCAGTCCATTATAACTTACCATAGTCTCGGAAGGTTATCATGTCAGTTCGTCGAGTGCTGCCGTGTTTCGGGATACCATTGGCCTCTTCGATAACTGATTAGTTCTTTTTCCGTGAGGCTTCTGGCTATCTTTGGCCGTGCTCGGTTATATTAGGTGTTTTATTGCCATGGCTGAGGGGACTTGACCAAGAGCTTCTCTCACACTGCGACAACGTTTATAAGGAGCATCATCTTGAGAGGTCTACTCTAAATGGCTTTCGTGGTGCTCACATTCCCTACTTGCACTCACCGCTTATTAGATCATCAGGTTTATTTATTCACGACTAGGCTGTAGTATATGCCTATTCTTTGTAAAGAATCATTCCATTTCCGTATTGAGGTAGAGCGCATCGAGTTACAAATTCATGATTCCGGAGAATTCTTCCTTATACCAGGTGAATTAGCTTCCCCTAATAACATTGTTTTATGCATCCAACCCGACGCGTGTTGTCAGGAAGGTCGATATTTCTCTGCCTGCATCCCGTATGGTACTAATGCAGTGCAAGCATATACTGCAAACGATACTGAACTCTTAGTTTTCCTTCGTGTTAGTCTGTAGTCGCATCGAGGGAAAGATAATAGAGTTCAGTATCGTTTGCGGGATATGCTTATACGGCATTATTACCATGCAGGATGCAAGCAGAGAAATATCGACCTTCCTGATAACAATGCTAGTTGGGCTAGATAAAAGAATATTTTTAGGAGCAGCTGATTTTCCTGGTATACCGTACGAGCATAGCTATTTGCATTCTTTGAACTGATGTCACTGTTCTCATGGACCATTAGCATCTGCAGACATTCTGAATGTCCTAGTAAAAGTTTCTCTTCTTAGGCGATGCACATGTTATTATACTGACATTCATTACCTTCTGGCAGGAGTTCATTATTTGGTTAAGGACTTCCCATTTTGTTTGAAAAGGCTGAGTTATTCGTAGTCTACTTCCTTTCAGAATGAAACACAGTATCCTGTTTATCAATAAACCTCTCTGCAAGCAGTTTGTATAAAACAGTTAGCACCTTACAGCTAACGAGTAAAAATCATCTTCAAGGTTGTGTTTTGGAAATAAGATCTTAGTAGGGCAAATGACTCAGATACTTCATTTTTGATTTGATTGCTGGAGAGGAAATATGAGATCAAATTTCATCTAAAAATAATGTATAATTTGTATGGAATTTCGTCTGTTGATCTGTGTCATTGTGGTGGCTGTATTAGGAAGTGAATTTGGAATTCAGATGAGCATTGGGAAGGAGGTGGCCGTGGCTTTAAATTAGAACCATTCCAATAATAATAATAATAATAATAATAATAATAATAATAGCCATAATAATTGATGTTTATCGGCCCAAAGATACCAACCCAGCATTTACCTGTAGTAGACGTAAAACCACTTCCAGGATGGTTGAAATGGAAATCGAAATCACCTCTCCTCAGGTATGCCTCACGAGGCTGTGTGTAACCAATTCCAGTCCTCAGACCAGAATTGAATTTCTTTTTAGAGCCGGGAATGGAACCCGGAACTCCAGGGAGACAGCTAAGAATGCTAGCCGCTATACCACGAGGTGGTCGCTCTGCCAATAAATTTAAGAGCCGAGGGCTGGAACGGGGTACACTCAACCTCGTAAGGCAAAACTAAGAAGAGGTGGGTTCGATTCCCATCTCAGCCATCATAGAAGTGGATTCCCGTTGTTTCCTCCACTTGTCATCCAGGAAAATGCTGGGATGGAGCCTAAACTATGGCCATGGCTGCCTCTTATTCAATTACAAATGCAAACATAAATTCAGGTTATCAGGCAGATTCTACACACAATTAAGTAGACGGGGCTACAGGACCACGATGTCGCAAAACATGTAAATGAATAATCAATGACAACAACAAGGCATCAATAGAAGAAATTATCAGAAAAGTTTCTCCCATAATTTACACTCAAGTACTTAGGGTTGATTACCATTTGTCCCAATACCCGAACTGAAGCAAAATCAAAATCTCGGCTCCGGAGATTGGAACATGTTGTAGTTGACTAAACAATGATCATGCCTACTGTACGGCTAGATGTATCTAGGTAGAGGGCGATCTCAAGTATTGAGCAACCCGTCTCGTCGCTTGCTCTGGCGGTTACTTAATGGCTTTTATTGGTTGGGCTTTGAGAAGGGACAAGGGCAGGGGAAGAGCTGAGACGTGACTCCAATTCATACGGCATGGAGCAAGCAATTAACTTGCGCGTATTAAGAGTTTGGAAATGTTCGCTGCTAATTACATAAGGGATTCGTTTAAAAAGTGGTGCTCGAACAGTACCAATATTAG
This sequence comes from Meconema thalassinum, assembly GCA_946902985.2. Classification (NCBI taxonomy): domain Eukaryota; kingdom Metazoa; phylum Arthropoda; class Insecta; order Orthoptera; family Tettigoniidae; genus Meconema; species Meconema thalassinum. The sequence continues at coordinate 1,096,199,350 of OX336389.2, read as the reverse complement.
AACAAGGAAGTGTTCTCCAGGGAGAGCAAACTTGTGCGCAAAATAATGAGATGCCTTTCAAATATTAAGCAAGCCGTTTAGAGCCATCTCGCCTTACGCTGCTCCGTTTGCTCTATGAATTGGGAATATGACTCATTTTGAGGTCATTTTGTGAGTGATACCACGCAGACTGGTGTCAGGGATCAATGGGGTAGTATGAAATGGAATGAAATGAAATGGTAATAGCGTTCTAGAGGCAAGCGAAATATGTAAATGCGTGGAAATTGGTGACTGTTCAAGGTTCCGCAGATACGCATATCAATACCTCGTTTAGGTCAAACCTATCACTGCTTCATACATAGAAATACGCACTCTTGTCAAGTATGAAGCAGAGACTGACTGCTATTTGCATCAGGATATACCAGTAACTGTCGAAATCCGATATATAATTCAATATTCATGGAACAATATTGTGGGATCTAGAGAGTGGCCTTAATTCTCTGAAAAATTCATTCTTTGCCATGTAAAACCCGGATGCTTATTAATTAGGACATTATATGGGACCAAAGTTTTGAACTGTCTTCAAGAACATTGATAAATGATTTAATAATAATAATGTTATTGGTTTTACGTCCCTTTTAACTACTGTGGCGTTTAGAGACGCCGGGGTGCCGGAATTTTGCCCCGAAGGGGATTTTTAACGTGCCAGTAAATCTACTGACACTGCTCCCTCGCATTTGCGCACCATCAAATGCCAGCTGACTGCGCCAGTATAAATGATTTAACTAAGGTAAATATTTTTAAATGTATTTATACATAGAAGGAATGAAGTGGTATTCTCGGGTTAGTCATTAAAGATGTCAATCTGAAATACCTTCTGTTCAGTTCAAGATTTCGATATTCTGTTTTCGCCATGGTGAATTATAGTAAATGCTTACAAGACACCGTGTAGCTTCATCCTGTGTCATTACTCTTTAAGGTTATGACATGAACTTGGATTTGAAATGAAACTGTACTATTTATATCGTTATAAAATCCTTAATTTTACAAAATTAGCTGTGAAATTATTTAAAAATAAAAAGGACTTTTACATTTGGAGAAAAATCCTATAGAATCTTTCAACTTTTACTCGTTATTATATACAAAGCACAATGTGCACATAAGGTGTGTTGACAAGAATTTACATGTCTGTGGCGTGATTGGCGAGTGTAATAGTCCTTTTAGGGCAGTTCCTCAGGTGCTACTGCGTGCATTTCATTCCACACAGTTAGCATTTGCAGTTGTCATCCAGTGTGTGCATTTTCTCCGAGTGGTTATAGCTATAGCTTTGTTTCCTTCCGACTTTCCTACTTTCCGATTTTATGAGCAGTGCATCATTTCATCGGACATTGTTAAAACGGAGTAATGGCAATATCTTATGAGATTTTCCTTCAAGTGCTTCTCTGTTTTTAAATATAATTACCACGTTGATTTATTCTAGTTAAGAACTGCAAAGCCGGGGGTAGAAATCAGTGTAGTTTTACTATAAATGAAGTTTTTTCGTTGTCTCTCCATTTCATAATGCCATGAGTATAACGAATTAATGATGCAGGTGTTATGATTTAGTAGGGTGAAAACAAAACATCAGCATCTTTAAAGGATTTGAAGATTTGAAAGGAACATCATGTGTGGCTGACCCGAAAGAAATATATGCTATGTGTAAACTGAAAACTAAATGATAGTTGAAGAAGAGAGTTTGCTCCCAAATAAAGAGGAATAAGCATACAGTACACACCTCAAGAACAATATCAATGTTTACATGAATCACTTTTAAACATTGTGATTCTCCCTGTTGGTTTACAACTTGCGAGTTGTGAGTTGGTGACAACGGTGCTGCAGTAAGTTGTTGTTGGTGTTGTTGTTGATTCTTCAGGGGCTTTGCGACAACGTGGGCCCTGTGTACATGGGTGTGTGTAGAAATTGTTTGATAACCTATGTCTCTGTACTAGGGTGTGTATTTGTAATTGAGGTAGGGTGTGGGTAGGCAGCGGCCGTGGCCTCCTGTTAGGTACCATCCCAGTATTCGCCTGGAGTAGAAATGGGAAATCACAGAAAACCACTTCCAGGATGGCTGAGGAAGTAATTGAACCCACCTCTTCTCAGTTTTGCCTCACGAGGCTCCAGCATTAATTAAATTATTTACCAGAGCCGGGAATCGAACCCGGGCCCCGCGGTGAGAACCAGTGCTGCAGTTAGCTCAGGCATTGTTTCTACTTATATCCGCTGGTCTATATTTCCTGCTGACTTCCCTTGATCAACTATTGTTCGCTTCCAACCATAATAGTACCTAGATATTGTACCCGTGCGTACACATGGGCACAATATAGAGTTGTTGTTGATTATTTTAGGGGCTTTGCGACATCGTGGTCATACATCCCTGTGTTCATTGGTGTGTGTAGAATTTGTCTGATAACCTGTGTCACTAACATGTGTGTACTCAGTGAGTGTATTTGTAACTGAGGTACGATTTGGATAGGAAGCAGATGTGGCCTTAAGTGCCTAGGTATAGAGGCCGAGGGTATATTTCATTTTCGAAACTTACAGGAATCTTTCCATTTCCCTCAGATTGTCGTTTTTCCCTTCCTTAATGTAGTTGTTTATTATAACAAGTGCTACGGTGGGTGAGTGGTTATCGTGTCAGATTACTAACCCCAAGCTTGCAGGTTTGCTCCTGGCCGTGGTAAGTGATTGTTGAAAGGCGGCAAAAGTCACGACACGCATGTGATACGATGTTGGCATGTTAAATTACCCATTTGAATTCAGATGGTCGTGATCATAATGGCGAAATTAATCTCGGGAATTTCCGCCAACACAAAGTTCCTCATTTCTCTACTAAAATGTCCTATAGTGTCAAGGAGCTTAGATATCTAACCTCCTGGACTTTCATAGTGCTTCAAGGAACAAGAAAATTCGACATGCAAGCTGCCCTCTGGGTGTCAAATAACAAAGCTTGCACCCGGCACCCGAGGCCATACGATATTATAATTAGAACAAGTTAACGACGATGTTCCACACCCTATAACAAACAGTGTGCAGTTTAAAAGTTTGTTTATGTTCGACCCTCACTATTATGTGTCAGAAAACTGTATCATAATGATGGTCATTATAACACTGTTTTTCATTATGATACAGTTTCTCCAGCCAATCAGAGCTCGTTCATTGACCAATTAGGTAACGATACCTTCGCGCATGCGCTCAAAATCCAACATGTCTATATAAATTACCGAAAGTGCACCGTCCATATGTTCGCGTAAATAAACTGGTGAATATGAGACAAGAAATAGCACTGTACCTTAATATACCCAATTACAAATTCTACACAGCGCGTTGATTTCAAACGACTACGGTGACAGTTTTACTGAATACCGGTTCACGATCTGCACATATGGCATTGAAGCACACAGAGCGCATGCGTCGGTCGGCCAGAGAGCTTGGAACACGGAGATATGCTACCTAGCGCACCACCCGATCACAATATTCTAGTTACTGAACAGATATTTATGAATATTTATGTTAAAACATGTAATAAAGTTATAATTATCGTCGAACATAAACAGTCGTATGCAACTCGCCTATAATGGTAATTAAGACACTCGTATGGAAATTATAAAACTCGCTAAAGCTCGTTTTATAAACATACTCGTGTCTTAATTATAGCCATTATAGGCTCGTTGCATAATGTACTATTACCTGTTTTAAAAGTGTCCCTTTTCTTGACTAGGAACGCGTCTTAGGAGGTGAAAATTAGACCCCAGGCTGAATACTCTGTTCTTATAACGAATATGGTTGTGCTGCGGTGTTAGTATAAGCCTAATGTTACGGAGTTGCTTTGTTTTATTTAATTAGTTTTCATTCAATTTAAGTAATCTAACGTGAGGTACTTCTGTAAATGACCGAACCTTGGAGGAGCCACGTGGTAGGTGGGCCACTGTGTGTAGCAAGCGCCCAACTAGTGTAACACATTTACACTTTTTAACGTATTTAATAATCAATATTACTTACATGAATTTCAGAGTAGTTGCTGGAAATTCTTTCCATTTTCTAGATACACATTGCACTGGCGTAGGAAGATTTAGTACGCTCCCTGTAGTTCATCCTGACTGATATTTAGTATCAATTCAATCATGCCGTTCTCGAGAGTCTCCAGAGTACGCGGATTGTTTCTGTATACCTCTGCGAGGTTCCCCCACAAGTAAAATTCTCACACAGACAAATCAGGAGCACTGGGGAGGCCATAGTCCTCGGCTTATAATTCTGTTATCATAGATGATCAAAGAGCCGTCATTAAGTGTTCTGCCATACGAGCAGTTTTACCATCTTGATTTAAAAATGCATAGGCTAGTTCTTTTCTTGCTCTGTTAAAAGTTTTGAGACCCGTTCCAAGTTAATTGATTCCTAAATGTAAACTGTTTTTGAAGCCATTCTTTCTGTGTTGCGTATACAAACTGTCAGTTGTAACTCATCAGTCGGTCAACACGAATTTGGCCAATGACTGGGCGCGGTACAATGTGGGCAATGAAGGGCCGCGGAGTTACGCTGTACGCCCCACTACCGAGGACTGTGTCGTACAAACTGGGGTTTGTAAATAGATCAATTTGTGCATTGAATAACCTACGGTGTCACCTGAAGGCCAGCAACAATAATGCCGCACAGTTCAAGAGGAAACTGCGGCATTATTTGTACAGTATAATAAGTAGGTTATTTGTTCGTACATTATGCCCTAATTCTTTGTTGTGTTAGTGTTCCAATATTCATTTCTTAACATCCGCTGCTCTCTTCTCTTGTTGTTCCTCGCTTGTCCTATGTAAATGTACAAATCTCTACTGTACTTAATGTAATCATTGCTCGATTCTCACTAATTACCATCTTGTGTACATGTGTAAATATAACCCAGTATATATAGTGGGGGCTCTGACGCATCTTAAATGCGAAGTGGGGATTTTCTCTCTTCAGGGACTCCCTTCAGTGTATTGTAAATTTAGGGCAAGGCACTGATAAATAAATATGAAATAAAATGAAAACCATAATACATGAATGGTAAGTAAATATCTCTCCTGGAAAGAAATACATGCATTAGTTTTGATGACAAATTGCCCCATTATAATGGCCTGGCCGAGAATCGAGCCCGAGACCCTTTGGGACAAAGCCTACAAAAAGTTAGTTATAGGCCTATGTTAACAACCTACAGTACAAGCGAAAGACTACAAGTTCTCTTGGAATCTTAAGTAAGCTCCCCGTCAATAGTGTGCGTACATTATAGAAACGGAAGTTTTGTTTTTTTTATTTATTTTTTAGCGTACGGCTTTTAGTGCCGGGAGTGTCCGAGGACATGTTCGGCTCGCCAGTGTTGTAGCTGCTTCGAGACGGACACCCAATGGGTGAGCTACAAGTACCGTTGGGGACGGAAGTTGGAAGGTTAAGGACGAGGAGTTGGAAGGTATCGGCTGTGGCCTATAGTTAGGGACCAACCCCGGCATTTGCCTGGAAGGAAGATGGGAAACCACAGAAGACCATCTTCAAGGTTGCCGGCGGGGGGATTCGAACCTCCTCGCCTCCCGGATGTGAGCGACTGCCAACAGTCATGCCGTAACGCCCACGGCTAACTCAGAAACGGAAGTATTACATATGTATGAAAGATTGGACTAAAGACGAGCACATACTAAATAGTTTAATAATTATCTAGGGAATCGGGAGTGGTGTCCATGTCTCCAGACCTACCACTGTAGCCGGGCGGTCTTATGCACGCTCTACGACTGTTCTGGGTAGCTGGCATTCGTATATCCAGGGTTAGACTCCTTGTGCTGACAGTGGCTGACCTGCGTGAGGTTTCCTCTACGGTTTTACACCATCTTCAGGCAAATTCCGAGGAGTACGTATTTCAAGACTCGAGACAAACACTACTTCACTCACCCAAATAGCACAGGTAATGGATGAACTCCACACACCTCGAAGTACATGAGGATAATAACCACAATGTTCTGAACACTTACATGAACTAACAACAATGATGAGAACATTTTTGTCCCATGTCAGCACAGTTGTGTCTGTCATAGTTATGTGCAAATATGACACCATGGCAATGACATGTGCATTCTTGGCTGTGACCCCCGACGTCCGGGTTCGATTTCCGGCTCGGTCAAGAAATTTAATTCTGGCCTGTAGGCTGGAACGTGGTTTACTCAGCTTCGTTAGGCAGAACTGAAGAGAGTTGGGTTTTTACCTCAGCCATCCTGAAAATGGTTTTCCGTGGTCTCCCACTTCTATTCCAAGCAAATGTCGAGATGATACCTGAATTAAGGCTATTGTCACCTCTTTCCCCAGTTCAAAATACACACACTAATATAACCATCACAATAATACAGGTTATCAGACTAATTCTACAACACACACCAGAGTACACGAGGCTTAATGACCATCATGTCGCAAAGCCCCTGAATGAATCAATAACTAAAAGAAACATTGTGAATGAAGGTAATTTAAGGGCGTCATTCGGTCTTCGCCCACCTCGTTGCGTAGTGGCTAGGATTCTTGGCTGTCCCCGCGGAGGCCCGGGTTCGATTCCCATCTCTGCCAAGGAATATTATTCTGATCTGAGGGCTGCAATGGGCTACACTCAGCCTTGTGAAGCAAAACTTAAGCGAGGCGAGTTCGATTCCGACCTCAAACATCCTGGAAGTGGTTCTCCGTGGTTTCCCACCTAAGGCCATAGCCACTTCCTACCCAAATCCGACCGCAATTACAAATACACTCACCAACACAGATTATCAGACAAATTCTACATACACCCAAGTACATTGGCCTACATGACCACGTTGTCACATTCGGTCTAACGGTGCCAAATGATGCATTTATTCATATTTTGAAATCCTCCATAGTAGGTTAAAAGTTGGTTTGTAAAGAATCCAATTAGGTGTATATTTTAAAACTTTTTAACTTTATATGTCCATGCCAAAATATACATTTCTCACCGTGCGACGTACTGAACTTTCGTACCAGGGACGCATATACAGTACGTCCCTCCATCCACCACCCCCTCCCAAAAAGAAATTGTCAGATATAATATTTGTTTATGAATTAAAACTTTAAATACCTATATACTTATGATGATATAGGCTACTATTGTTTGCTCTGATCTTATGAGTTACAACATAACCTATTATTACTCTCAAGATCCTACCAAGAACAGTAACACGTGCCCTTGAAGCGTGTGACAATATTTATTTTCCCTAACTGTTATACCCTTATCAAACTTTTGGCAATTTTGCCTGTCTCTGTAGCTACCACCGAACGGAGTTTGAGTAGGTCGAAAACATACTTATGAAATTTTACTTCTGTAAACAGGCTCGGTGGTCTAGCAATGTTATCTATTCACAGAGACATACAGATCACTGACCATGAAGTTATAAACTGAAATGGTAATGCTTCAAGAAACCTTAACTTTATATTATAGTGTAAGTTTTAAATCAAAATATTAATGGCCCGTGGTTCAAATCCCGGTCACTCCATGTGAGATCTGTGCTGGACAAAACGGAGGCAGACAGGTTTTTCTCCGGGTACTCCGGTTTTCCCTGTCACAATTTCATTCCAGCAACACTCTCCACTATCGTTTCATTTCATCTGTCATTCATTTAATCATTGCCCCAGAGGAGTGCGTCAGGCCTCGGCAGCCGGCACAGTTCATATCCTCGCCGCTAGATGGGGGCTTCATTCATTCCATTCCTGACCCGGTCGGAGACTCGAAGCAGGCTGTGGATTTTCATTTCATTTACTCCTAAATAGCGTACTATAAAGTCAGTAAGATGATCGTATTAATAAAAGTAACATAAAATGGTCTTAGTTGTGTTTGAGATTAACCAAACATATAACAATACCTGAAATTTGTTGAAAAAGTGATGTCAGATAGCCTTATAACCCACCATTTTGCGCCAAAATATACAAAAATTTCCCAAACCCCGGATTGAACCCCCCACAAATAAAATTCTATATACGCCCGTGATGTGTATTGATTAGTTCATGATATCTGTTGCTGGTCCATGAATCTTCCTTTAAACAATGTAGTACGAGGTGCCAGACGATGGAATAAAAATAATGAGACCATGGGCTTATTGCTTCCTTGTAAGAAAGCTGAGTCACTGAAGTTAATATTGTTGTGCGATTGCGCTCACAATGTAGTTATCAATTACTATCTCCTTTTTAAATCTATTCTCTGAATTGTTGGAAGATTAAAAGCAATGGGAGCGGAAAAGAAGTGTGGTACCACAGAAGAACAACTCAATCATGGCAGCCCATCACAGGAATTGAATTTAATCCGCTCAGCGCTCGTGATTGTGAGTACAAGTTGCATGAATACTATGCTTCCCCTTGAAGTGCTTACTGTATTTAACAATAGCGCGGTATGATATGCTAACACACAACACAGCGTATCGATAGAATCCCTCCCCTCTTCCACTCGTGTGTTCTTGTACACGATACGCTGCCGAGTGGTGCTTTTTCACAGATTATGTTCCTCTTCCTGGGAATTATTGGGCTTTGATGTGGCGCTTTGCCTCGAGCGCACAATAAATAAATAGTACCAATGCAGTCATGAGAAGATTTCTCTCGTGGTGAAATGACTAGAGGTTTGCAATCATGATCAGCGTGTTATAAGTTACACGTACTATTGTTAACTAACTACTGTATGGGAACCTGTAAGGTATGATTGCTTTCTTGCTACTAATAAAGGCGAAACACTAATTAATTTTCTTTGTGACCAGCGTCAGATGACCTCGCTGTTCCGCCCCTTAAAACAACCACCAACATACTCAACATTATAATCATCGACCATAGCTGAAAGATAATAGAATAGAATATAACGTGCGATTGAGTCTACAGCCTTTTGACCGGGTTGATGCAGCCATCCACACCTCCCTGTCCTAAGCTAATTGTTTCATATCTACATAGCTACCATACCTTACATCCGGGAAAATCTGTTTTACATATACTAACCTTCGTCTACCCCTACAGTTCCTGTCGACCCTTCCTTCCGTAACTAAGTTTGCTATTCCTGGATGTCTTAATAAGTCCTACCAACCTATCTCTCCTCATCATTACCAGTCACCAGAAATATCTCTCCACCCCCACTCGTCTTAATACCTTTTCATTTGTTACTCTATCTACCTATCTGATCTTCATCATTCTCCTGTAACACCACATTTCAAATGCTTCTATTCTCCGCGTGCCCTCTAGCGACAGGCTGTGACCTTCCACGCTCTGGTCGGAACCACACCTCGTTACACACGCCACGATTAGCCGTCACCGGTTTGCGCATTACAGCCTCCGGCTCGTTACTTTTTGAACGCACCTTATATAATATTAATTTTCCTTTTATACTGTTTTGCCTTTCAGCATCTAGTCTAGTCTGCAAGTCTGTATTCCCTATCATGTCGCCTCCATGGTCCTCTATTAGCCGTTAGCATTGCGGCTTTCTTTGTTTCTACACCTCTCACTTTGAAATCGTTTAATCCTTAATCTAGTCATCGCCTCCTAGAGTGAAACTCATTAACCTATTAGGTGATCTCTCCTTATCCATTCTTCCCACATGACCTCACCATCTGAGTGGGTCATTACGAACAGCTTCATCTAGCGAATCCATTTCTAACTTCATAACGAGTACCATCCTGCCACTGCTCCCAGCTATTTGTCCGAGCAATCATTCAGTTACCTCTAGCTTATATATAAGATATTCTGAATCGAACCAGCTAAACTGTAACACAATGTATGTCTGCCCCTTATTTTTTCCGTTTCCAACGGGATCTGGGATGAAAAGCGATGAAATTCGATGTGGCGTATGGTTTTTACGGTCGGATGCCCTTCCTGATCTTCATCATTCTCCTGTAACACCACATTCCAAATCCTTCTATTCTTCTCTTCTCTGTGTTTCCGAACAAGTCGCCTCTATGATCCCCTATTAGCCGTTAGAACAGCCACTTCCTCTGTTTCTACACCTCTCACTTCGAAATCGTTCAATACTGAACCTAACCATCGCCTCCTAGGTCTACGTCTGCTCCTCTTACCCTCTAGAGTCAAACTCATTAACCTCTTAGGTGATCTCTCCTCTCCCATATTAACAAAGGAAATTATAACTAGTTTAGTAGGTGCTTTAATTTTAAGTGTGGGGGGTTTTAATGGGTGTAGCATTTTAAACTTTATTAGATATGATTTGAATGAAGATGAATTAAATTGGGTATGGATGTGGAAGGAAGCGTCCGTGGCCTGTTAGAAGGTACCGTCCCAGCATTTTCCTGGAGTAGAAAATGGGGAAACCACGGAAAATAATTTCAAGAACGGCCGACGGTGGGGCTCGAATTCACGTCTACTGAGGCCGCAGAGAGATTAGCCCAATGGTCTAGCGCTTTATGGGCCATGGCGTTACTGTGATACTAATGGACATATATATTAGTATGTGCCATGTCGTGTCACGTTGCCTCAAAACGAAAATATGTTACATTAATGTGGCCAACTTATGACTTTTATACTTTATAGTTTATACTTTGCGGAAGGATGATAAATGGTTCCCTACGTTGACTGTTAGAGGTATAGCCCCAATCCCCTAGAGAATCCTAGGAGTCCAGTCGGTCGTCGGCTTGGATGACATGATTATAATTATAATTGTAATGTAAATGATTTCCCTACTCCGTCGGCACCTCTTGGGAAAACTGCTCATTCTGTCTGTCTTTATGACGGTACTGGGTGGTCAATGCCATTGTTAACTAGAAATAAAAGGTAAAGATCCCCTGTGAGGAGAAAGAAATATATGAAAAGGAGTATGTGATAACGGCCTGAGTGCTGTACATGACGTGTGAGTCTTGGGTCCCTGCGTCTCGTATGTCGAGATGCTGTGTGGGCAGTCCTCGCATCCGGCATTGTGTGCGGAGGGCGACTCACTGTCTATGTGCAGTTTGCAGTACTGAGTGTGAGAAGTGATTAATATGTATTAAAGAATGTTTCTTGTACTATAGTGTATGGGATATGTAATTTTCGTAAGTATAAGTTATCCTTATTCCAAGTGTCTCCTAATTGTTTGTTCAGCTGACCTATAGTCTGATGCTGGGACGGTATGATAACCCGTGTAATTGTATCAAATCCTGCTGGTCGTGGTGGTAGTAATCCACCTGTGTAATAGTGCGATTGTGTGCAGAATTATATCGAATGTTGCTACACCATGTCATGAGTGTTAATACGCTTTGGCCTGTGGGGAAGGCCGCTAACCTGTGTTGTTGTATGTCTATGTCCGTGCCTCTGCGAAAGGTCGCTAATCTATGTTAGTGTATGAGTATTTCGTTCCATTGGCGAAAGGCCTCTAACATGTGTTATTGTAGATGCTAGGCCATTGTATGTATGCAATGCTGCTAACCTGTGTTATCGTGTTGTCTGCACGAGCCTATGTCGGTGCTCAAATATGGTAAGATATAAAGATCTGTCATCTTGGAATGTTCGGCAATAGTGATTGTACTAGGCTACTATCAGTGGCCTAGAATATAGTGTGAATCCTTTATGGACGATGAGAGTAATAATAGAAGATTGTATTCGTGTTAGGCAGTTTAAAGGACGTGCTTAGGTCCAAAGACCTATGAGAGTAATAACAGAAGAGTGAATTCGTGTTAGGCAGTTTAAAGAACGTGCTTAGGTCCAAAGACCTATGATAGTAATAACAGAAGAGTATATTCGTGTTAGGCAGTTTAAATAACGTGCTTAGGTCCAAAGACCTATGAGAGTAATAACAGAAGAGTGTATTCGTGTTAGGCAGTTTAAAGGACGTGCTTAGGTCCAAAGACCTATGAGAGTAATAACAGAAGAGTGTATTCGTGGTAGGCAGTTTAAAGGACGTGCTTAGGTCCAACGACCTATGAGAGTAATAACAGAAGAGTGCATTCGTGGTGTCTGTGACCCTGTATTTGCTTCCGCTACTGCTGGGGAAATGGCGTTCGCTATATAAATTGTATTGTATGTTCAGAAATGTATTATGCTTGGCCATATGTATAAACTTAGTAGTCTACTCGGTGATAATGTATCGGATCGGACTGTTATCCCGCCTTAATATGGGGTGACTGTTGGAATCCGTGCACTTTCTAAAGTTGTGCAAGTAAAAATTTTGTGTACTAATTTCCTAAATGTGGGCATTAACCATGGGACTGTTAATCCCTCTAGTGTTGTGTGAGATGTATGCGTTCGCCTATCACTTAATACATCTGGTTATTGTGTTTGAATTTGTTATCGGTCACTATCGAAGGTATATATGTAAATAATTAAGTTATGTGTTGGTTATTATCAACTGTGTGCTGTGAGTAAAGTTGTATGGGAAGGGTACGTTAATGTGTCGTCCCTTGTGAAAGGTGATTTGATCTTTAGTCGGTCGCCTAATGCTCGTGACCGTGTATTGGAATCTGTGTGCGATTAAGTTGGTTAAAAATGTGCGTCCTGTATGAGATTGTATGAATATGAAATGTTTAGATAGCTTCCTATGGTAAAGGAATCTTTCCGTGGTTTGCTATGTGTACACCAGTTGTGTAAATGACCCTTCTTACGCATGGCTATGTAGGCGCGTGGCTGTGTACGTGACTTGTCGCAAAGAGTTGTTAGTATGTAGGAATCGTGTATTGCTGACTGGGCGTGACGGCTCTTGTTACTTCCGCCTGTCGCGGCAGAGGATTGACCTCGCTTGCTGATTATTGTGTGTAACTCCTGTAAGGCCGTGTCTACAATATATTAGCTGTAAAGATATATATGCACTGTACATATTATAAGTGTGGAACTATTATTAATAACGTTAAATCGGCATTTCCTATTTGGTATCCTGCAACTTAAGCCTACTTATGGTGTGGGGTCAAACCGGGATTGGTGTTGACATCTGTTTCAGACTGTGGTTACTAGATGCCATAGTGCAATTGGCGCTATTGCCAATGCTTATTTGGCGTATCGTGTTCATGGGGACTTAAGGGAAATATGATGCATATGTAACTACTAAATATATATCTAGCCTCGACCTTTCTTAAACTAGTGTGTGCGTACAGATTTTATGATCCTAGAAAGACATGAGACATAAAAATATAAGCTGGTATACATTATTATATTGGTTACAACTAAACATGCAATCTTATAGTTAGGATTCGTATTTATGCACTGTGGGGAACTGTCGGTGACCGATAGTTGTGAGCATGGCTACTATAAGCCATAGTGCATAGGGCGCTTGTTTGACTTGTACGGTCCTATGTTTGAGCTATGTGTGGTAGAAATATATTTTAATGCCTGATACTGATGACCTAACGCTTTCGTTTCTTAGCCACGGAGGGTCGAGGTGTGGGGGTGGTTTTCCTGGAATGGTAGGGTTTCATACGCCGTACATGAACCGTGTCCTTAATAATTTTATTGTTGTATCGAATGTTGACGAGGTAGTTTAGGTCCGAAATTTTCCTCTGGATTCTGAACGGACCTGTCCATTTCGGGATGAGGAATTCTGACACGAATGCGAGTGGGTGACTATATCATAATGAGCTGTCCGGGTTTGTATTCCTGGTGTTTGTGGGTTTTATCATATGTGAGTTTCTGCCTGTTTTGTGAAGTGCGGATATTATGTCGCGCGGTATCACGGCCTGTGCACAAATATTGCAACCTTTCAGCGTTGCTAGGGAGTGTATCCTGTGGGATGTAAATGTTGTCGATCGGACTGCGCGGATGTCGCGCGGTGTCACGGGCTGTGCACAAATACTGCAACCTTTCAGCGTTGCTAGGGAGTGTATCCTGTGGGATGTAAATGTTGTCGATCGGACTGCGCGGATGGTATCCGTGTAAAAGAAAGTGCGGGGTGTGTTTGGTCGCCTGCGACACCGATGTGTTGTAACTAAATGTTACTGCTGGGAGGTAATTATCCCAGTCAGTGCCCTTGTCGTTAGTAAAACGAGCTATCGCACCGCCAAGGATTTTGTTCATAGCTTCAGTTAACCCATTCGTCTGAGGGCTGAAACTAGTGGTTGTGTATGCTTTTATGTTAAGCAATTTAAGGAGCTGTGTAATGACATTAGATGTGAAAACTGTTCCTCTGTCGGATAACAATGTGTGGAAAATACCATACTTGGTATTGATTTCCATGAGGAACTCTGCGATTTGGTGTGCGTTAGCTTTTGGGACCACTTTGGTGATATTGTATCGGGTAAGGTACTCGGTTGCTACCAGCATGTATCTGTTACCTTTATCTGAGGTTGTAATTGGACCCTTTACGTCAATGCCTATGCGGTGGAAAAGTTCACCTACGGGAATGGGGTGGAGTAAGCCATGGGGTTTACCAGGTCGGTGTTTGTACCTCTGGCATGTGTGACAAGTTTTAATGAACTCTGTGATGTCATTTTTCATGTTTTCCCAAGAGTACTTATTGCGAATGCGCAAATATGTTTCATGGACTCCAAAGTGTGCGCCATTAAGTGGTGGGCAGTGATATTCCGTTATTACGTGGTTTCGGAGTGTAGTGGGAAGGGCAACGGGTGTGACGTCATGCGTGGCCGTGGATTTGTACCTAAGGAGATCGTCCTTATCCATAAAAAATCTGCGTGATAAGCGGGCAGTTTTACTATCTACCTGGTCGCGATTATGTAAGGCAATCCTAATTTGTCCCAACTGGGGATCGTTTAATTGCTCTTGTTTTAGATCAATGTGAGTGACGGCAAATGTGGGTAAGGAGTCCCAGGCATGATTGACATCCTCGTCAGGTGGTTCGAGTACAGGTAGTCTCGAGAGACCGTCTGCATCAAGGTGTGCCTTACCTTTCTTGTGTTTAACTTCATATGTGTAGTCATATAATTTAAATATGAACCTATTAAGCCGGGAATTGGGATTTTTGAATTTAACCCAGTAAAGAAGGCTGGCGTGATCCGTAACTACCGTAAAGTGGATACCATATAGATATGCCCGGAAGTAATTTACGGCCCAAGAGAATGCGAGCATCTCTCTTTCGGTCGCGGAATATCTGGTGTCTACCGGTGTAAGTTTACGGCTAGCATATGTAATTGGGTGTTGTTCGCCATCATCGGCCTCTTGTAGCAGGGCTGCCCCGATGCCAAATTGGCTTGCATCCACATGTACGAAGGTGGGCCTACCTTCCTGAAAATGCTGGAGCAGGGGCGGTGTAGTGAGTAAGTGTTTAAGTTTGTCGAAAGCCTCTCTATGTATTTCTGTGACGATAAAGGGCGTTTTCTCGTGTATGAGCTCGGTGAGGGGGTTAGCTATCTGTGCAAATCCGTGAATGAAACGACGGTAATAACTTGCGAGGCCCAAAAAAGAACGTAGCTGTTTAATGTTTTCCGGCATGAGAATGTCGGTGATGGCGGCGACTTTGGCAGGGTCAGGTGTGATGCCGTCGCGGCTAACAATGTGACCTAGAATGTGGACCTTCGTCTTTGCAAACTGACATTTGGATGGCTTTAGCTTCAATTTAGCATGCCTAATCCTGTCAAAAGCTTCGTTCAAATGTATGATGTGTTCTTCAAATGTTTGTGAGAAGACCGTTATATCGTCTATATACGTTAATACCGAACGGTATTTGAGGCCCGCGAATGCCATATCTACCAATTTTTGGAATGTCTGACTGGCATTCTTTAAACCCATTGGGAGGACGGTATAACCGAAGAGGCCGTTTCCGGTGACATATGCCAACTTATGCCTATCGGGTTCATAGACAGGGATCGAGTAAAATCCGGAATAACAGTCCATTATCGAGAAATATTTAGCTCCGCTTAGGGTCTCTAGATAAGTGTCTGTGCGCGGTAGCGGGTAATTGTCACTCTTAATTAGTCTATTAAGGCGTCGATAGTGTGTGCAAAACCTATGCGAACCATCGGGTTTACGGGTAAGGATTACCGGGGCACTATAGTTAGACACAATGGGGTGGATGATCTTGGCTCCTAACATCTCCTGAATCTGTGTTTCTATGGCTTGTCGCTCCTTAGCGCTAACCTTGTAAGGTGCCTGGTGAACCGGAGCATCACTGGTCAATTCGACACGGTGGTGAATTAAGTCGGTCACTTCTAAGCTGGCAAGGGAATGTGCAAAAATAACCTTATATTTTTCCAAAAGGTTTGTAAGCTTTCTATTCTGCTCTGGGGCTAGTGACTGTGTTTCCCCAGTGGCGGGCGTGGCTGTGTTAGCACTTGTGTTTGTTGGCGGAGATATGGTAACCAACGGAGAGACCTGGTGCGTGCGCGGGACTCGCTGCGCTCGTGGATTGTATGTATTCCGGGCTTATGATATCGGGTGTGTAGTGATAAGGTCTCCGTTCACTAATCGTATTTCATTAGTGACAAAGCTAATATTCGCTTCGAACTTGGCAAGGAAGTTCATGCCAATGATACCCGGAACGGAAAGGTCCTTAATTACAATCATGGGATAGCTAGTTTCAAAATAACCTATCTGGAGATGTATGTCAGTAGTGCCTAAGCATGAAATGGTTTGGGAATTAGCAGCCACAAGTCGAGTGTTGAGAGGCATCCTGTGTATGCGCTCGCCGTTAATGTACTTACTGCTGACACAGCAAATAGCTGATCCCATGTCTAGTAAGATCTGAATTTTATACCCGTTAATTTTGGCCGGGTTAGAGAGGGCTGTAATATTGTGTCCGTCCTGAGCAGTAAACATGTTGTTAAGAGTATATGTAATGATCGGTGCTGTGGGATCTTGGGACGGTGAATTATGTTTATCGTTATTTATCGCAGCCTGCGAGACTGTGTGTTCTGCCGGTCTGTTACATGTGTTGAGCAAACGCGGAGTTGCGGTCTGATCACTGAACCTGACACGCTTTGCTGAGTCCCTTGAACCTGGGAGTCGCACTTCTGCTGTGTCATTGCCGTCTGACATGTGTAGTGTCCTAAGCTTTCTCTTGAGCTGTCGGTGAATGGATAAATATTTAGAATGATGTTTGCTGTCCCGGGATGTGAATTCTGGCCTCGGCAGGGGTGTTCTAAAGGGCCGGTGTGTGTGAGTGGTTGTGGGTTTGCAGCCGGCTTTCTGTGGAGGTAACTTATTCGCGCCAGTAGCGATACAAGTCACCGGCTTTGCCGCGCCTGGTTTAGTGGTCGGGCCGCTTGGGTCCGCGGGTGGAATCAATGTGGGTGGGCGTATCACGGGTAGTCTAACTACACTGGTTGTGGAGACGTCCTTAGGGGTTGTAATCTTGTTACCAGTTGTTAATGTGCCTATAGTGTCCTCTTTTCCAACCTGAGGGTCGGAGGGTTGAGGTGTGTGAGGCGATTTGATAGTAAGAGGGCTGTAATGACCCGCATTCGGATTGCCCGTGAACAAAAGGTACAGATGTTTGTCGTAGCCTACAGTAGAAAAAGTGGGTTCCATCTTGTCCAGAGTATAGACATGGATATTAGTCTTAAGGACATGGCCTAGAGCGGTAACCTCCGTCGCTCCAGCGTATGTGCCATTTCGATGCATGTAATCCCCATATGCATATTTATTGGGGAATAAGGCATCATTACCGTCGGCGAGGAAATATTTATACTCGTCCCAGTGTGCCATTATATACATGACCAGTTGTGTTCTGAGTTCTTTGTGCTGGTCCTCATTTCTATGGAGCAGGAAACTCAGTGCCCGAAAGAGGCAATTACCATCCCCTTTGACCGTATGTGCCTGGAGCTGCGATCGGGGAGGTATTTCCCGCGCTGCATTCTGGCGGGCGGAAGTTGGGGGGATTTTCGGCTTACTGGATCGGGCAGGGTAGTTGTCCTGTGGGGGTTGAGTGGAGCGCTTAGTGGTTACCGGGGAAGGGTTATCCGATTGAGTGGGTGCTGGCCCTTCCCTAGCTAATAGTTTTTTGGCTGGACATAATCTCGGTTGTCTGTGTAGCGAGGCTGTCCCCTGGGCGCCTTGTCTGGCCAATTGTTTGGCCGGGGCTGATATTGGGGGTTGGGGAGTAATACCCGTCTATCTCGTGGGGGTGAATGCCTTCGTGAATCCCGTGGAGGGTGGTCGGGCAGTGGATAGTCCTCCGGTCCTCTTTCTCGTTGGATAGTGGCGTTTTGAGGGTATGCTGGGGGAGGCCTTTCGTATTGAGGTTCATATCGGTCCCACTGCGGGGGAGTGTTCGGCCGACGGTTTGGAGGGGTATTGACTGGGCGTGTGTATCTGGTGTTTTGGTCACGATGCCATGTTCCGTCGTCCCTATATTGGGGATGACGGTTTGGTGTATGTTCTGGGGGTGGATTGCCGCGTGGGCAAGTATCTTCCAGATACTGTGTCTGCGGGAAGGGATGGGATTCGTTGCGGCATGGCACTTCCTCCTGGTATTGCGAATAATAGTTCGCCTCTCTTACCGGGGGTGAATTGCGTCAATGGGGGTGGTTAGGTCTACCATGATCCTGTTGATCGCCCCTTGGTGCTTGCCATGGTTCCCGAGGATCATCCCTACGAGGGCGGGTTTTAGGGCTAGCGTGGATGGCCGTAATTTGCATCTCCTTCATCTGTTTGGTCAGATCGCGGATCTGCTGATGCAAATCACCGTTATCCGTGCGGATGTGCTGGTCCACCACTTTTTGAGTCATTTTATTGCCCTCTTCGATAAATTTAATATTGGCCTGTAACTCTAGTACGGTGTTGCTTTGCAAGGTGCAGAGCTTGTCCACCAAGGTAGGGCGCATTCCCTGCATAAGGAGACGTACTGTCTGGCATCTCCCTGTTATACCTCTCACACATTAATAATTTGGCATTAATGTATGCCTGTGTGCCTTCCGTGGGACCTTGTGTGCGAGCGCGGATTTTGTCATACAAGTCATCCTCATCAGGGGTGAGTTGAAATGTATTGACGAGGGCGGCTGAAAATTGTTCCCACGTGGCATCGGCCATGGTGGCTTCATGGAGTTCGTACCACGTGAGGGCCGATTTAGAGAGGTATGCCGGTAAGAGGCGTTTCTTATCCTCAGCTGTCCAGCCGTTAATTTTAGCCGTTCGATTGAAGGCTCTCAAATATTCCTCGGGGTACTGCTTATCACCTGGGTATTTAGCAGGTTGTATCATTGGTTACTTTGTAGGCATGGCCATGTCCGCGCTGTAGGAAGTGTTGGGGGGTAATTAAGGGGGTGCGCTCAACTGGGGAATCTAGGTCGCTGTTATTTAATGCAACGCTAGAGTGTGCGTGGCTTAGGGGTTGCTGGTGAACCTGGACTGGTGTTATATAGGTGTTTCTGCTTTGGGAGGTGCCTGGGTGGTTAGGGGTAGAGTGTGGAGCGTCCTGAGGGTTGAATTGCTCAGTACCCTGGATATTATCCAGCGACAAGTTATGTTCAATGTTAACTGCCTGTAGTGTGGAAAGCGCCTTGTTAATATTGTCGCCTAGAGTTAAGGCGATGGCGTGTATATCTGCGATTAGTCCCCCGTTCGAAGAATTGTGTGGAATCTCGTCTAACTGTTGTAACAGGACCTGCAACCCGTTGTAGGTTTGTTGCGTGTCACTGATGTGTTGTAATATAGCGTACGGTAATGTGGGGGTTAATTCCTCACTATCAACGCTATCTGAGGACGCCTGTTGAGCGTTCTGTGTCTGTGCTCCAGTGAGGGGACGTTTTTGTCTGATTGCGTTTGGGTACTTGAGCTTGAGATTTATAACTGCGTCCTCAAGTTCGGTAAGTAATTGGCCAGCGATGTGTTCTGTTATTAAGTCGGAGTTTTTAACTAGGGTTTTAGGGCGAAGTGGTTTGGTGGTAACGGCGAGGTTGTGTGCTGTATCTCTAAATGCACGCTTGACCTTACCAATATGTTGGCATTTGAGCATGGATCTCTATTGTACGTCCTACTGTAAGGGCGTATCTATGGGGATGTAAATTGCGTATGGCTAGGTAAGGGTGGCGTTTAAAAATGTATTATCTATCGTTTACAAAAATCTTATTGGACCCTCACATCAAAAAATTTTCCCAATTTTGGGTGGCGTTCGCTTGGCTAGAAAGAGGTTAAGTTTTAGGGATCTTTTCCGCGGAATACGTTGTATCTACTCCCTTAGGCGTTTTCTTATGACAACGTCGCGGTACCTATCGGCTCCACCATTTGTAAGGTACCTGAGAGGGTAGCCTGTACAAATAATTAACCTAGGGGATGAAATAATTGTGTTTAGGGTGAAAGCTTGGCAATTACATGTAAGAGGTATTGATTATCTAGTGGCTTGAGATCGTCAGTACGATCTGCAAGGAGAACTCCCCAGTGTACTGCTTGGCGGGGTAGTTCAGGGTAGGAGTGTGTAAGGAAGGGTAATTTAATTATTACTCTATGCGCGATATCGGTGCCCAGCGGTCTAATGCAAGTCGTAAGCAGGCGAGCTGGTAGTGAGCCTGCTTGTGTCAGCGCTGAGCTGTGACGCTCTGCTGACGTCACGAAGCAATTAAATAACAGTGCTAATGCTAGATCCTACCTATCGGGGAAGCTAAGAGGGTAGGATCTTATCAGCTAATTAAATAAAGGAAAAGACCAGTGACTTCTATTATGTTTGAATTTAATGAGTACTTCGAGTTTGAAGTACTCTAGCAAATAGCAGTGCAGTTAATAAAAATAAATAATTATTACAATCCAATAATAGTGTAGTATGACTGTGTGTGTAGTGATCGCTTGAGACACTTACCCTTCGGCTTCCAGCAGCGATTCGGCACGTAGGTAACACTGAGACAGACTGATCCGGGGGCATGACCTCCCGGAGTTCTTATAGAAGTGTCGCGCTGTGTTTGCGGAATCCGCACATTTCTCCCATGTCATAGCCCTCTTTGGGGTCGTTGGCTGGGACACGAGGCTGCCTGAGTTCATGGAGGTGATAATTCATTAGATGTATAACTCTGTAAATGTATTTGTAGGTTTTTGAAGTAGGTGTATTGCGTTTGGTTTTTTCGGGGATTTTAGTGTTAGGGGATGATGGTGGCGTACCCTAGGGGTACAACAATATCATGGCTAGGTATTTATAGGGAATGGTTCCCTCGTCCCATTCCAATCCTAGATGGGTTTGTATCCAAAGGGTCTGTCTTTGATCCTTAACAGACTGAAAGTCTAGCTGAAATAGTGCTTTAAACACAAAATGGGTGAGTTTTGGTGACCAATGTGTTGTGCAATCAATAATGGCCACCTATTTAAATATAAACTTGTTGTCGTTCACTTTCAAGCCTTGCGTATCGACCACCGTTGCACGTGATGTGTTTGCTCTTGCCTGAACCAAGGCCAACTGACTACCGACTACTGAGGTATAGAAATAATAGCAACATACATTTTATTATACCATTGTATTCATATGGAAATCATAACAAGGTTTACATTTTTTTGGACATTCTGGGATAGGACGGTACCAATTTATACAACATAGTCTTTTGGGTTTATATCGTCCATGACACCTAACATGTCCCAATGTCTCAAGACAGGGAGTTTCCACATTCATCCTTTCTCCACCTTGTTCTGTACTGCCAACCGGAGCATCGTTAATTCCATAAGGTCCACAGGTATCATAATTTTCTCATCACTCATGGGCACTAGAGATGGATACTTACAATTCCATGGTATATTACCCACACCTATTCCACGGAGGTAGGGGCAGGCAGGAGACCATAGCGGATGTTCTTATCAAGGTTCATCACACTGTTCCCACCGGTCTATTGTGATTGGACAAAAATACATTTCACTCCACCTCTTGTTTTTAAATAATAAGAACCAGGAACTGCCAATCCTCGAGGGTTAATAAAAGGCACAGGCCAAGTAGCAAATGTCTTGAGACGATGCTCATCAGATTTTAAATTCAAAGGTGAAACACCTCTTGTTGCTTTGAGACAATCCATGACTGAGCTATTTGGCTTATGGTTGCCTTTTATTTATACACAATTAGCAACCCGGCACGGCTTCGCCCGAGAACAGTTATGAATGCATTACGTGATAAGCGCTATTTTTCCAATGTCAATGAACAACGACCAATATCCGTTTTACGTCTCGGCATGATGTGTTAAAATCACTGCCTGAACTATTAATTATATTATCATGGAGATGCAAGTGCAAAAAATTCATGTTAGAAGTAATTTAAGAATTTAAGAATGGCGAGGTGCATGAAACACAAATTCTCCTTCCGTCCAATCTTAACTTGACTGTGAATTTTGCGGAACGAAAAGTTCACAGGTGAAATGAAGAAAATCTGAGTTGCACTTCCAGGGAAACTCCAAGCACAACCACTCTTCTCTAAAGTTCTTAACTCAACTCAACTTGACACTTTGCTGCTGGCAGTATCTGGGGCAATAAGCTCGTCCGCTACCTATGCTGTAACTGGGGTGATAGACTCGCCCCTAGCTAGCTCGTAAGCTGTCGCCTCAGTAACTGAATGGAATTTGTTGGAAGAAATGAAAACGTAGAAACACTTATAGTAGGCGATGTATTGAAGATAGAGATATGCTCTCCCGGGCTTTTTTTAGAACTTTTCATCCTGATATATATATATATGTTTAACGGTTTGCCAAGCGTAAGCTTAACAAGCGTACGGAGGCCAGTTTTTTCGACCTATTCACTGAAATCGTTAGTGCTTGACTTCCTTTGTTCATGAATATATTATTTTCTACAGAAACCTTCCTCGAGATATCCTTTACGGAATGGTGAAAGCCACATCAAAATCCATTCAGTGGTTCTCGAGATTACCCGTGACATCCAAGAATCGGGGACTATGTTTTATACTAAGTATAGATTACTCGCCAATGAGTATAATTTATTATATTATAATCCCCCTTCCGTCCAATCTTAAATTGACGCTGAATTTTGCGGAACGAAAAGTGCACACTCAAAATGAGAGTTGCACTTCCAGGGAATGGTGAGGTGAATGAAACTCAAATCCCCCTTCCGTCCAATCTTAATTTGACTGTGTTTCACAGGCGAAATGAAGAAAACCCGAGTTGCACTTCCAGCGAAACTCCAAACACAACCACCCTTTTCAGAAGTCTTAACTCAACACGACTCAACGGTTTGCTGCTGGCTGTATTGGGGCAATAGGTTCGCCCGCTAGCTAGGCTGTAAGAGGGATGATCGACTTGCCTTTAGCTAGCTCGTAAACTGTCGCCTCAGTAGTGGACATGGTTGGAAGAAATTAAAACGTAAAAATACTTATAGTGGGCGATGTATTGAAGATAGACATATGCTCTCGCGGACTTTTTTGTAGAACTTTTCATGCTGAACAATACTTACACTCATAGTATTTAGATATTTTTAACGGTTTGCCCAGAGTAAGCTTACAAAGCGCTCGGACACCAGGTTTTTTCGATTTTTCCACTGAAATCATTACTGCTCGGCTTCCTTTGATCATAAATTATTTTCCACAGAAATCATCCTCGAGATATCCTTTACAGAATGGTGAAAACCGCATCGAAATCCATCCAGTGGTTCTCGAGTTTACCCGTAACATCCAAGAATCGGGGACTTTGTTTTATACTAAGTAGAGATGACTTGATTAGATAACGGATAATAGTTAACTTGTTTCTCACGAATAATGAGACAGTAGGCCGTGGTGTTTAACGGAACATTTTCATGTGTTTAAAAATCTAGTCTGAAGCCAATATTGGATGTCTTTACAGACTCTTCCAAATAGGAACAATCAAACACCACCAGTGGGGGCTTTGCCTTAAACACTTGTCAACATGGGACAATTTTCTTTTTGATAATAAGATGACCTAAATTTGGAAAACATGTCATAGAGTGGACCAAATCTATTTAATAAGAAGTCAATCTAATACATCATAGGAAAATAGCACCATTCAAGAAAATACGTATATTTCTCAATTGAATATGTTCAAATTGAGTGACATCTTTGGTGTGTTGATACTTGCGATTAGTTTGAAAACTAATGATAATGTAGAGAGATCTGTCTGAGTAGCGTGCTGTTTTCACAGACCAACTGTGTGTGTTGGTAGTTGGCAATAGTGGATACTCATGTAGCACCCAGTTTCTAAATTGCATGGATAGGGGCATATCTTTTCTCACAATCTTGAGCATGTCCAGTTTTTTGCTATCGGAAAGAGTAACCTGTGGTATTTTCCATAGAATACGCTGTAGTTGAATTTTTGAATCCATGACTGGATCATCGGCTCCCTTGAGCGCATTATAATTTCTCCAGCCTCTGTCGAGGTAAAGCACTTGCCTGGCGTTTACCACAATACGCTGATGATTTTCGACAAAGCCTAAAATTGTTTAAGTGGTAAAAATCCCATAAAGGTCCCATCTGTGTGAATCATCCAGTCATTGGTTGAGCAGGGACACCAACCAGCCTTGGTGTTTTACATTCTTCTACACTATAAGAGGGGTAAAGTTTCATGAGACTTGAAATACCCACATTTCGGGTGCTATGCACTAAAATATCATTAATCACATAGCGCACCTCTGAAAAGAGAAAGGCTAAAGCATGGTTGGCTAAATTGGATGTAGTGGGTGTAGAGCCATCAGCTTTTGTCAGCCGACCTTCAATCTGAATGACACTTTCATGCGGTAGGGTGTAAATATCGTGTTTATTAATAACAAATTGAATCTCATCATTGTTATTGAATCCATGTGTTTGTACTTGATAGGAATGAGAATCAATTCTTAGAATGCCGTCTTGCTCCTCAATCCCGTTCACCATCTCTAGGATAGAATTCATTATGTAGGTTTAGGTTGTAATCCAGGTGTTGTAAAATCTGCTTGTTCTTACGTGTTAACTTGCATTCACGAGGCAAACAACTAACATCATTACTAGGCGGTGTTGTTTCTTTATACATCAACTTCATACTCGCTTTACGTCACAGGTGCACGAGGATCTAGTTGAATGAGTTGTTGGTTTCTATTCACCAGTCTTAAGGTAATATTACAAATATTGTTCATACCCACAGAATAATAATGAACCTCTGGAGGGTTTTCACAAATAATACAGCCACTGGGTAATATCACAATAAAATCATAAAACGAATGGGTTGGCTCTTGATTAGTGTACACGTTGCTAATAATATTACATGTGACAGACACGTGATGGTCCTCAATGAATTTCACTTAGTGTCCTGAATGGTGCATTTCGTTTGGTTCAAGAACTTGTAGTAAAATCCCAGGTAAAGGGCCGATGGAATCTCGTTGTGTTTTAAAATAAATCTTAAACGAGGATAAAATACTACAGCGAAGAATTATGGTGTTGCCTACAAGTTCAATCTTCTGTGTTCCATCAAGAAATGTCCTTAAACCATATTGTGTCACAAGCACCACGTAAATGTGTTCATAAATATCATCTATGTTATTCTCTCCAGGTGGCAGTGTTAGCATTGAATCATCAAAGTAAAATTTGTCGTTCACATTTTCACGTATGTTCTAATAAAGTACTTACCTCTAAGAAAAGTTTGCAAAGAATACCGCCATTGGACAAATAATTAGCGAATTCTCGTTTCCACAAAACGTTATTACCTTTTTAGAGCAAAACAGTAATAATGTCTCCAACAGGTAACCAGTTCAGCAATATTTAAAAAAAAATTAAGTTCACGCACTTAATATATAAGCATCCAATAGATCAATTAATAAATGAAAAAATAACTTTCAATACAAAAGTACTTACCTCTAAAAATGTTTAAGAGTATATCACTGTCGGGTTGTTGTTGCACGTGCGTAAAGCCGGCCACGAGATCTCAAGAGGATACAAGCCAATGTAAAGCACTAGTATCCGAAAATAAAATAATCAATCAGTCAAGAAATAAATTAAAGTCTAAAACTTAAATGTAAATTGTTATTTCAAGAACAAAATACTAAACTTACCTTCAAAAATTTTGCAAAGTATGCCGTCGAAAATGTTCACTTCAATGACAGCGCACAATAATGTACAGTCGCCTTAGACAAATATTACACAAGTGAGAGTGGAAATATTTAAGACCTCTGTTTATAAGTTACTCCACATGCGTTATCAACAGTTTCCTACGCTTCGCAATTCTGTTCTCATACACGTGCGAGTCTAAAGTCCAATATGAACACCTGCGTGGTTTCATATTTCGCTTAACATAACATTTTCTCACGTACAATCATTACAAGAATAAACTTGCAAACATACACTGTTGCGTCATTAACCTGTTCACTGCTGCCGCACAGTGGAGAGCCTAGCAATGAGCTCACTTAGGTTCTCACGCTAACAAACACCCACTTGGACATTCCCTAGATAAGTTGTTATCACCTTAAGCTGTGATACCGGTTCACCAATAACCGACCTCTAAGCTCGCTACCTTAGAGGCTGGCTTACTGTACTGTCTTCCAACTAAAGGATATAAATGTTTCATTCAATAAAATACTATGCTCTATTAATTAATTAATATGTTACCAGTAAATAAAAATAAAACTATAAGCTACAGCTTGTCTATCACAGCGTCTGCCAAAAATAAAATATCCCACTTAATAATAATAATAATAATAATAATAATAATAATAATAATAATAATAATAATAAAAATGTTTACTTGGGCCCATTGGCAGAATCTAAAAAAATAAATGGACCATAAAAAATACATCAACTTACCGAGTAAAATGAGCTATGGCACGCCTTTCTAACATTATGGGTTCGGGAAATATCAGAAGAAAGTCGATGATCTAGTAGTTTTGGGTTCATTGGGTAAATCAATGGTCTACAGTAAAGGGGGCTTCATCTCGAGTTAAATGAGCCGTCACATGACTTCCTCCGATAATTGGTTTTGGAAAATACCGAGAAATAAGATAATAACCTAGTTGTTACGTCCTTTTTGGTACAAATCTGGAAAAATAAGTGATTCCCAAAAAAGGGGGGCAAAAGCCCATTGAAACGAGCCGTCACACAAGTCGGTACGATTAATAGTTCGAGAGATACCTGCTAAAGTCAGGCGGCAACATGCAGTCGCGGCACGTGCTTTAACGCTCATGGCTACGGGTGGCGCAGAACTGTCCCAGTCTCTCTACTTATGTGAGAGCGTAGTGAAATTGGCGAAGTACATCGATTAATTGGCAAAACAATCAAGTATTTGACCAAGCGATTTATGAATTAAACGCACAATAGTTTAATCTATATTTGTAACAATTAATCGCTTTTTCTGCTTCAATTAATCGATTATTCGATAACTGACATTAATCGATTAAAAGTACCAGTCCTACCTTAGGTCTAACAGATAAGTATGCTAGTCACTACACTACGAGGTGTGGGATAAAGCAGAAGAGCCTTCTTCTCTCGTGATACCGTAGCTCCCGACACACCCGGTAAACCCTAGGTGTTTGACACTGTTGCTTGAACTAGATAGGCTCCAGTAATCCCCCACCCGTTTTAAAGTGTGAAAATTCGGACGCTATGAACGGTGAACACAAGAGTGAGAGGCGCACAGATGGTCTGATAACAGTCGAATTATTGATTACTCACTACGTATAGCCTATTGCAAAACCAAGAACATAGTGGCAATGTGAACAATTCCATGCTCATCGACGCATCTGTATATCCACGCTACTAACAGGCAGGTTGTCCATTATTTTGCGCATCTCGTGTACATTCTAAACAATGATGATAAAATAAATTTGTTCATAAAATATTTCATGAAACAGAAAAGGTACGGTTGTAAAATGCAGATGAGCTCGGCCCTGGTGTGCAGGCAATATCACTGGCGGGACTCAATACGAGAAAGTTGAAATTTTACTCACATCGCTGGGCAAAACCGGGCCACCTTGTCTGGTTATTCGCCTTTTGCTTCGGTGTGTGTACTTAGGGATAATTATCAAATACCGTATTTCTACTGTGACCCTGCTGTAGAAAGTCAATTTCTAACAGCACTTCAATTTTAGGAGCGCTTGAATGAATAAATTATCGACGGGAATTCATGAAGAGGGTTATATGAAATCAGCTTGCTTTTTAGGTTACACATCGACCTTGTAGAAACTGACTTCCTTCTATTTCTCTGATTACTGGCCATTAACTGCGTCATACGTGGGAATGCTCACCTCCAATCCCCGGTGTCCTCACAAGGAGACGGTGCAATATCCATATTTCAATTTGCGATGGAGTACACATCAGAAGAAAGTACGTTGAAAATAATGCGACACATGTCCCAGGTTTCTTTCATGTTATGTGTAAACAATAGTTTTCCTTAAAATGGCATTTAACCCGCAATGAGTAGCAACGATTAGGTTAATCAGAGAGAAGTTCTAGATGTTGTTTTTTCATTTAGGGCATTTAGGGCATCGTTATCATTTCCGCACCGTGTACGTAGGTGTGGCTAGAATTTATCCTACAGTTCGGAGGCTTTCCTTGAGAGTGGCTCAGAGATAAGCGAAAATTTGCACAGTTTATTGTGAAATTTTAGAATTTTTCCTTTCTGAATGGAGTGTACGGTCGTGAGGAGTGGCAGCGGTTGCCGAGGCTAGGTAAACTATGAGTGCGAGAGAGAAAATGTGTTAGAGCGTGGCAGATGCACTGGCCGGTCAATTTTTTTTAAGTCAATTTACCCTCTAGGTTGGTGGTTTCCACGGACTCAGCGAGGGAACTCACCACTACCGCCTCTATGGGCAGTGTCCTGGAGCCTGGAACATCTGGTCGAGAGGGATACAACTGCGGAGATGTGATCAGCACTTCGCCCAGGCGGCCTCACCTGCAAAGCGAACAGGGGCCTCATGAGGGATGGGAAGTGATGGAAGATTGGGATGGATAGGCCAGAAAGAGGGAAGGAGACGGCCGTGGCCTTACAGTAGGTACTGCCCCCGTAATTGAATTATATAGAGACCACGGTGGCTATATTGGAAATTATAAAGAAAGTTATGGCTGTCATAGTTATGACGTGGGTAGTCATGACGTAAGCACGGATGACGCAGATGTTATGCCAGCAGGCTACTTGAGCTGAGATTCTCAGTGACGTCAGCATTTATTCGAGAAAGATCCGAGATGTACGACGCAGTCGCAGGAAACGTGGAATTCTGCTGAGGAAGAAATTATACTATTGGAGGGGAGGCTTGAACCAATGAACGATAGTCTGAAGGAAGACGGAGATTGCTGAAACTATGGTATTTTTATTACTTTTTGGAATGCAGAATTGTGGAAATCCATTTGCAGTAGAGGCATTGATCTGGAATTTTGGTGAAATTTATTTTCAGTTTTTGAATTTTGAAAATCCGTCATGTATTGACGAAGTTGGAACTTCTAGCGATGACGCAGTAACACGCAATGGAAGGGATAGATACGCCCCTCATGAAGTTCATAAAAGGCCTTGCGCAGAAGAGAGGAGTCTCATTCTCAGATTATAAATCGTCTGATATTCAATCGTCTCATCTCAAATAGTTATTTCAGTGAAACGTCGAGTGAGATTAGTAGTGAAAGAGTCGTCTTTATAACGCGTGGTGAAGCCACTGCATTAAACGAGAGTCGAACATACAAGCAGTGCAGGTTTACTGTGAAGTAAATCTAGGTGAAGTTGAAACGCACATTATAACGCGTCTACAAGATTAGCTGTGAACAGTTAGCGGTCGCCTATAAGCTAATTCTCTTGTGCATTGCTACAGTAAGGAGTGTAGAAAAGTTGAACAATTTCGAGGAAGAATTTTTGGAGTTATTGACAATTTTAGACGACTGACAAAAGTGATTTTCTCGCCACAGGAGAAGCACTTTGTATAGCCAGAATCTACGCCACGGCTGACACGGCTAGTGAAATAGGGAGACTTCAGATTGCTTTTGTGACACAACGCTACAGTATTATGGAACAGTTTAATATGGCAGTTTGTTCTTCTATTACCATAACCGAAGAGAAGATGGAAGGCTAAAGGACTTTATGCAATTGGGACATATTTCAACGGAGTAAGATAGCAGCATGGAACTTCGCTAATTGCTATTCCACACAAGCGAACATGTGGTGAGCAAACCATCTACACCCATGTTTCGTGATTAAAGGCTGAATACTATCAAACAGCAATGGAAATGATTTCATACTCGCTGAATATGAATATTTCCTCGGAAATTTCTACAAAAACTTCATGGCGATTTTCAACTGGAACTTCAGGGATTTTTCAAGAGAGGTCAGGGTTGTCCCGACTCACAAAGAAGATTATTGCCGGAAGGATGTCGTTCGTCTTCGTGAAGCAGTTCGATTCTCCGAGGGTGCTGTTTCTTGTTTCGAGGATGGAGCTCAGCTTTAACTTGGTGAAATGGATCCATCAACAGTCTTCTTTGGGGAATTTTCCTCTGGAACGTCAATCGGCAGATAAGGTAGTCGTGAACGTTTATTGTATTTGAGTTTCTTAGCAATATTTGAGCAACCATTTTTCCCATATTTTTGTCCTCATGTATTTTGCCCGATATTCTTGTTTGAGATTCCTATTCTCAGTACACCTTGATGAGTTATGCCTTTTTCGACGATTTATTAAGACATTGTTATGTCATGGGCATAGTTAAATGATTTTTGGATCAGTTGAGACTGATATTTAGATTTTTCAGTAATTTGCTTATTTATTTTAGTAGTCACGATTTGACTGTAAGTTAATGATTTTTATGGCAGATTTAAATTCAGACAGCGTGTCACTTTATTAAAGTAATTCTACCCCAGTTTAATTACTTTGACCAATTTTCTGTCATCATCAAGAAGGAAGAACATTTAAATGATTTTAGAGCGTTAAAATCCAGTACGTTGTCGACGATCTTGGAAATACTAGTCGTTATTTGAATTGATTGCAACACAGACATTTATCGTCAGTCATGAATGATCATTGCATCATAGACCATTTTGTGAAAGATGAACTTTAATTATGAATTATTGAATGCATTAAATTCGTGAACTTTTGTTAGGAATTTTTTTCTCAATTAGAGATTTATATAATGATGTTTGCATTCCCCAGTCTAATTGGATTCTATTCGACTATTTTGCAGCTTAGTCGCACTTTGTTTGATGATAGTATTGTTATACTACAATTCTTTGAAGATGTTAATCGTAAATTTTGATAGATCAGTCAGGCGTATATAAGCGTATTCACTATTAAATTTGTTAGTGATTGGCAAGTTTTTATTTCAATTCGATTCATGAATGAAATCCACGAAAGTTAAATGACAACAGTTTTGAAACAATTAATGGTTATATGAATTTTTAAGTGGAACTATGAATGTATAATCGATAGTGCAGCGGACATGTTGAAAGTCGCTGATGTATAATGCCCTTAAATAAATGAAGGAGATTCCCACAGTAATTAATGATGATAAAGATTGTGTTAGTGGAGGTTTTTGTAAAGTCTGTGGAAGATTTTGAGGCCGTATATGTTAAAATATGATGAATTTTGGGCCTAATTTTTAATGCAGTTTGTGCATTATTTTGTAAGCGAAGTATTTTCCGCTAGAGTGTATTGTCATAGTTCGTTGAAAATTAATCAAGTGAATTTACTGTTATAATTAACAAGAGTTTTGAAAGAATTTGAGATAAGATTTTGAATGAAGATTACCGTCACAAATAATTATAATTATTACAACCTTTATTAAACCAGATTGTGACATTAACATGTATAACTAACCTTCATTGGTCGATTATATTAACACGATTATGAAATTACCAACCGGATGAACATGTGGTTCAATGTATTTCTTAAATTAATAATTTAAATAATTTAAATGTTGATATTGTAAATAATAAATGTAAATATCTTTGACAATAATGTGGAACGAAAGTAATGTTAAAGGCGTGTTTAAAATTTTTGTAATTATCTTCGATAATATTATAAACAATTTCTAATTGTTATAAATAATGTATGTGATTTTGTTATAAACATTTAAGAGTGTGTTTCATACTCTAAACTATGCTTATTAAACATTTGGATGATAACTTAACAAGTTTAGGGATTGTCAGAATAATCCAGTTGTATGTGAGTTAAGCATTTGAAAGATTTGCGTCAATATATATGAGTTGTCTTGTAGACATTTAAAGCTTTGAGAGGAGCTGAATTCTTACGCAGTGTGGCGTGACAAGTGAACCCCATTTGACAGGCATGCGCCAGGTTGAGGAGTAGACCAGCCGGTCAGACATCTGGTTATCAGCGGGCGAGGTCGATACTCTGGCCTTGCGCCTATTAATACAAGTGTGATGTTTATTAAAAGAAACCAAATGCTCTATATATGTCGTATCCTGACTTCCTTATCCAATCCAAATGTGTATTGAATGTTACGTTATTTTGAGCTCATGGGAGCTAACATATTCTTTGATAACTTTGCAAGTCCTTTAAGTGGACGTAGTCAGATTGACATGGGCTACTGATAGCCACATTTATTTTGTTGAGTTGTTAAAATCATACTCTTTATTTGAAATAAAAGCTTTTGTACAGTTCAAAGTTCTCGTCTTCGGTCTGGTTCATTTTTAAATGTCATGGTCAAGATTATTGTGGGAGCATACTTTAGAGATCCTGTTGTCAACCCAATCCCCGAGATATTTATAAGAGGTAAGTAGAAGTAAGTATGAGACCCCCCGTCTATTTTGGTGTGTTCCACAATAATTTTCTTGGTAACTTCTGTGTTCAAACCTCGGTAGTATCTGTCAGTGCCATTTTCATTGATGTAGCTGAGCCGGTGCGATTGATTGTTGGCAATCCGATTGAGGGGGGCGGATATCTGACAGCCTACTATCCGGGTAAACGGGGACAGAAGGATTGGCACACCTAGAACGTGGGGCTGAGTCAACAGTAGGATTGGCAAACCTAAAACGTGTGGTTCGATTAGACTCAAATAAAGAGGTTGATTCTTTGTTAGATGTCTAGGCCAATTGTAGAATTTAAGAGTGTGATTATATAGGAATTAAATGTTGTATTGTATTAGGAAAATTACACTCAGAAAAGATCAGATCTTATACAACTTGAGAAAGGTTAAATGGGCTGGAAACTTAGGAAAATCGCCTATGATCTGGAATCTTATTTTATTCGACCGGCTTATGACATTTTAGTCATATTAAAGATAAAATTAAATTATTTGGATTGTAAATGTAAATTATTTGTGTTAGGATATTTTAAAATGAGCCAGGGAAATTTGAACATGTGCTCGAGTTTGTTTCAACATGAAGGGTCTTCGAAAGTTAATTATAAGGTAGTTATAAGTTAGATTTAAGACAGAAAATTGATCAAATTCATATATGGTGAAAAGTGTTGCTCAAATGTTGTTATTTTGCTCTTTTGATGTATGTCCCTACAGCAGTCTAATTTTTGAATAATATTGTAATGGCAGATGAAAGTCTGAGGATAATGTTAGAGGAGATGTCTGCTAACATGAAGCAGATGAGTGAGAGTATGAAGGAGATGGAAGCTAGGAATACTAGTCGAATGGAGGAGAATGCTAGTAATTTGTCTGCTAATTTGAAAGCTAGCATGGATGAAAGTTTGAAGGGTCTTCAGACTAGTTCTGCTAACTTAGAGGAGAATATGTCGCGTTTACAGATTAATACCCAAGGAATTGAGAATGCTGTAACTGACATGCGCTCAGACATGTCCAATGTTAAAATAGATGTGTCTAATGTCCATAAAGATCTTACAATGTTTAATTTAGATGTTGCTAATGTCCGAAGTGATATTTCTTGTGCTAGGGCTGAGGTAGTTGTTGTCAAAAATGATGTTGCGACTGTCCAAGACAAGGTTGAGGAAGTCCAAAGAGGAATCCAAAATGTTAGAACTGATGTGTCCAATGTTCAGGTTGATATTAATAACATTCATTCGGATGTAAACGAGATGCAAAGTGACATAAATAAAATTCAAGTAGAGGTCAACACAGTTTTCGTAGATGTTGCTAAAGTCCAAACTGATGTAAATAATGTCAGGGAAGAGATAGAAAATTCGAAAACCCTTTGTACACGTAATATAAGTGCATTAACGACTAGGCTAGTTGATGAGTCAGTTAGAACGACAGCGTCTTTAGAAGGTTTAAAGTTTGATGTAGAGGTCATGAGAACCCAGGTATTAGACCATAATAAAGTATTGAAAGAGGATATCGAAATAGACATAGCAGAAATGTTAACGGCAAATGTAGCAATGTGGAAAGACGAGTGGAATAGGTCAAGTGGGGAACATGTAACCCAAATTCAGGAACGTATTGAAAGGAAACTTGCCAGTACTCAAATTGATATTAACAATGAAGTAGTACAGATTAGGAAAGATTTAAGCGTCAGGATGGATTCGCTATCCGAAAGACAAGTTGAAGATAGAACACAATTAGATCGGGATGTGCAAACATTAAAATCTGCATTAGAGGAACAGATTCATAAAGTTGTCTCTGATGTGAATGAAACGTCGAGCAAACTGCAGAATTTGAAGCTAGGAGAGGCTAGTTTGATAGAGACCTACAAAGAAGAGTTAATCAAGAAAGTCTTAACGGAGATTACTGACAAGGATACAGTAGGCTTGGCTTGCGAAACCAATAGGAATTATGCCAGAAGATATAACCTAGATCCAGAAGAGAGAGACGTGACTCCTGAAGAACGTATATCCAGATTCAGGGAGGAAGATGACGAGAGGAATATGGAACCTGAGTGGAACTATCGAGATAGTGGGAAAAACTACCCGGATTCATATCCGAGGAACGTGACGGTCATCAGGAATTTTGAAGATAAACCGCAAAAATTCAGTAACACTGATAGTTTGACACCCATAGAATATGTAAGGAACCTCAAAGATTATTTCATCGAAGCTCACATTCCCAGAGAGAGAGAGATGAAGATAGTGGAGAGATATTTGATTGGAGGACCCCTCGAATGGTTTCGCGCATTTAGATACACATTCAGTAACTTTGACGAGTTTGCAGAGGCATTAATCAAACGATTTTGGTCCATAGAAGCGCAGAATTCGTTAAGAGCGGAGGTGTATTCAAGAAAATACTCAGGTACTCTTCCAACGCGGTACGCTGATTTCTTTACGAGTCAATTATCCCGCTTGAGATTTTTGCAACCCCCATTGTCAACGGAGCAACTTATTGATGCGATTTCTCGTATGCTGCCTGTGGAGGTGAGGAGACTAATTATCTCATCAAACATCAGGGATTTAACCAGCATGGATG
This sequence comes from Meconema thalassinum, assembly GCA_946902985.2. Classification (NCBI taxonomy): domain Eukaryota; kingdom Metazoa; phylum Arthropoda; class Insecta; order Orthoptera; family Tettigoniidae; genus Meconema; species Meconema thalassinum. Next base: position 1,096,164,315 of record OX336389.2, on the reverse strand, counting down.
AATTACTGAGGAGGTTAGACTACACAAGTCCAATGCCTAACGTGGTACAGAAAGGTCAAAGGCATGACTTCAAAGAAATAAATACTGTATATATGGACCAAGTCCAACAAACTGACAAGCCAGATGAGGAGAAAACTGACAATGTAGGTCCTCACAGGAATAATCAGTTTCGAAATAACAGATCGCCAGGTTACCGACCGTATCAACAGAGAAGAGGCTGGAACTATAGTCGAGGAAATTACAATGGAAGAGGCAGATATTACAACAATAATGGTTATAACAGGAATTATAATAGGAATAACCAGAGCCAAAACAGAAATCAGAATCCTCAAGGTCAGGTTATGACACCCGATCAGTATCAGGAAAGAGAGAAGGAAAGCCAGCAATACCTAAAAGAATTACGGGAAAAAGAAGCCAACAACCAAAAGAAAAGACAGGATGTTGTAATCGATCCTGGGCCTTCTACGAGCCAACAGAATTTTGAGGTCGGTAACACAAAAAAAACGCCGATTTCTCAACGTCAGTGAGAACTTGTAAATACATTGCCACACCACACCTGATTACAATTAATGAGATATATGAAGTGACTGATGAAGATTTGCTAGAAGAGAGGGGTATCGTTAAAGAGGAAAGACCATGTGCCTTACCTATTATTTCTGTACGGATAGATGGCCAACAGTACAAAGCCCTGATGGATACTGGTGCAATTATCTCCATCATTTCAGAGGAATGTTATCAAAGTCTGCTAAGAGGAGAGAACATGACAGTTCTACCTGTTTCTACCGTCAAAGTGAGAGGGATATTCCAAGATAAGGCAGTGAAGTGCAAGATTCAAGTGCTATTGAACTTTGAGATCAATGGAAGGAATTATGAACAGATATTCATTGTGGTGAGCAAGATCAATTTTGATATGGTGCTTGGAATCGATTTTATATCGAAGGTCGGAGCTATTATTGACATGAAGAACAGAAGTATTAGCTTTAATGATGGGTACATAATCACAGAAGAGATAGAAAAACAGGACGTGAAAAACAGTCTGGAAATAGACCTTAGGGAAGAAATTTTGAATACCATCATTAATGAAGTGGAAAATTTAGCAGAAATACCCAGTAGAAAAACTGAAGGATTTGAAGAAATTCAGGGGGAATTTGAGGATCTGATAAAGGAATTCCAAGATATTTTTGATGAAAATCCTGGATTGATTAAGGATTATAAATACAAGATAAGGCTGACAGATGAAACCCCTCACCAGAAGAGAATATACCCCATTCCTGAGAAATACTATCAAGAAGTACGAGGGTTAATCAGAAAAATGGAGGTAGACGGGATTATTAAAAAACAGGCGTCGTCTTATATAAGCCCCATCACAGTAGTGAAGAAAAGTAATGGTCAGATACGTCTTTGTCTCGATGCCAGGACCATCAACTTGAAGATTCTTCCAGAAAATGACCGACCACCCAAGATTAGAGATCTGCTTCGAAAATTCAAAGGGAGAGCATGATTCAGCGTTCTTGACTTGACGTCTTCATTTTATCAAGTTCAGCTAGAAGAAGATAGTATGCAGTACACTGGATTCCTATTTGACCAGACGTCATGGGTCTTTGTCCGAATGCCTTTTGGTATGGTTAACAGTGGACCAGCACTTATTCGAGCACTTGATAGTAAGCTCACTGACGAAGTGAAAGAAAATGTAATCTGCTACATTGACGATTTAATCGTATCTTCACCCAGCGCCGCAGAACATTTAGTGCACTTGAGAAAGTTGTTCGAGAATTTAAGGGAGGCCAATATCAAGGTCAATTTTGGAAAATGTCAATTCTTGAAGCAAGAGATAAATTACTTGGGGCATACTATTGATAAAGATGGATATCATCCAAACTTGAAAAAAGTAGATGCGATCACGAGATTTCCAAAGCCAACTAAGGTGAAACAAGTCAGAGAATTTGTAGGAGCATGCCAATTTATTAGCAGCCACTGTCCAAGATACTCGGAAATTATGGCTCCTCTGTATGACTTACTCAAGAAGAACAACAGATGGAAATGGAGTACCGCTGCAGACGAGGCTTTTGAGAAAGCAAAAGAGATGCTCAGAAATAATGTGAAACTGGAGTACCCAGACTTTGAGAAGGTGTTCTATATTGAGTCTGATGCATCAAGAATAGGCATTAGTGCAGTCTTATACCAGAAAGACGAGGCAGGCAACAAGCACTACATTGCGTTCACTAGTCGGAAGTTGAAGAAACACGAGGAAAACTACTTCACGACAGAACTTGAAGCGTTAGCTTTTGTAACAGCATTACAAGCCTGGAAGAAAATCCTGCTGGGACACAAGGTCATCATTATTACTGACCATAAAGCACTACAGTTTATGCTGCAAACTGACATGTCGAGTGATAGATTGACACGTTGGGCTTTGTTCACCCAACAGTTTAACGCCACTATCGTCCACCAGCCTGGGAAAGATAACTTACTGGCTGATGCTCTATCACGTAACCCTATTAAAAATGTGCAGATACACCATGTACAATTGGAGCATGAAGATCAAGAAACCGTTAGGAGGTTAGCCCGAATCGGTGTGTCACAGAAGAGACACGCTCCAATAAGGAAAATGTACAGGTTCCTCAAGGGTTACATGGACAATACGGATGTTGACTATGCAGCTACACGGAGAAATTCACGACACTTTGTCTTGAGTGGAGACATCGTATGCAAGTATGCTGACTCTGCGCATACAAAACTCCGAATAGTCGTGCCACCTAAACTTGTTGTCAATTTAGTGTGGGTAGCTCATCACGCAACTGGACATGCCGGTTTAAATAAAACTCTTAATACTCTTAAAGAGAGACTTATCTGGACTAACATGCGTTCCAGCATTGCCAAGGTCATTCGATCATGTGACAAATGTCAAAGAGCAAAGTATGCTTCTGCTTTATTAAAAGGAAAACCGAAGGCTATGATTCCTTCTAAGCCAAACGAACTAATGGCGACGGATATATTTGGCCCCTGTCCGAAGGGATATCAGGGTAACCAGTACTTGTTGGTTACCGTGGATGTTTTCTCAAAATTTGTTACAATGAGTCCCATGCAGAAAGCTAACACGAGGAACGTAGTAAGCAGACTGGAAAATGCTGTATTTCCTAAAGCTGGTAAACCGGAATATCTACTGTCAGATCATGGAACGCAGTTTACATCCGTGGAATTTGCAGCGGATATGGAAAGGCTTGGCATTAAGCACTTGTTTTCAAGCGTGCGTTACCCAGAATCGAATTCCTCAGAAAGATATATGGCTGAATTTTCGAAATTCTGTCGAATTTTCTGTCCAAATGATCATTCTGGTTGGGTGAGATTTGTACCCCTTATTGAGGAATGTCTGAACTCTACAGTGCAGGAGAGCACAGGAGAAGTGCCAATGCGACTTCATCTAGGAAGAAACCCAGAAAGGCCGTGGGATAATCTTTTCAACCACATTCCTAGAGGTCCCGACCTAGGAAGGCAGCAGAGGATTGACAAGGCGAAGGAACAACTCCAGAAAGAAGCAGAGAAACGATTGAAAAGAGTAGCTGGAAAACGTTTTGGTACACCCTTACAAGTTGGAAATCTTGTATTATTACGCAGACCTGTCAAGGCTGATATGAGCAAGAAAATATACCCCAAATTTGGAAATGTATTCATGGGGCCGTTTAGGATTACGAACGCCTATGGGAACAACTGCTATGAACTCTACGATGATGAGAATAACGTCATTTACGGCAAGTTCAATGCTGGAAATTTGAAAAGATACTATCCTAGAGTAAGCCAGTAATAATTCAATTTCGTGTTCAAGAGAGTTGAGGTACTTGTAACACTGAGTTTAAAAACAATTTGCAACTGTTTTTAAAACGTGGTGAGAGGAGAATGCCCCCGTAATTGAATTATATAGAGACCACGGTGGCTATATTGGAAATTATAAAGAAAGTTATGGCTGTCATAGTTATGACGTGGGTAGTCATGACGTAAGCACGGATGACGCAGATGTTATGCCAGCAGGCTACTTGAGCTGAGATTCTCAGTGACGTCAGCATTTATTCGAGAAAGATCCGAGATGTACGACGCAGTCGCAGGAAACGTGGAATTCTGCTGAGGAAGAAATTATACTATTGGAGGGGAGGCTTGAACCAATGAACGATAGTCTGAAGGAAGACGGAGATTGCTGAAACTATGGTATTTTTATTACTTTTTGGAATGCAGAATTGTGGAAATCCATTTGCAGTAGAGGCATTGATCTGGAATTTTGGTGAAATTTATTTTCAGTTTTTGAATTTTGAAAATCCGTCATGTATTGACGAAGTTGGAACTTCTAGCGATGACGCAGTAACACGCGATGGAAGGGATAGATACGCCCCTCATGAAGTTCATAAAAGGCCTTGCGCAGAAGAGAGGAGTCTCATTCTCAGATTATAAATCGTCTGATATTCAATCGTCTCATCTCAAATAGTTATTTCAGTGAAACGTCGAGTGAGATTAGTAGTGAAAGAGTCGTCTTTATAACGCGTGGTGAAGCCACTGCATTAAACGAGAGTCGAACATACAAGCAGTGCAGGTTTACTGTGAAGTAAATCTAGGTGAAGTTGAAACGCACATTATAACGCGTCTACAAGATTAGCTGTGAACAGTTAGCGGTCGCCTATAAGCTAATTCTCTTGTGCATTGCTACAGTAAGGAGTGTAGAAAAGTTGAACAATTTCGAGGAAGTATTTTTGGAGTTATTGACAATTTTAGACGACTGACAAAAGTGATTTTCTCGCCACAGGAGAAGCACTTTGTATAGCCAGAATCTACGCCACGGCTGACACGGCTAGTGAAATAGGGAGACTTCAGATTGCTTTTGTGACACAACGCTACAGTATTATGGAACAGTTTAATATGGCAGTTTGTTCTTCTATTACCATAACCGAAGAGAAGATGGAAGGCTAAAGGACTTTATGCAATTGGGACATAATTCAACGGAGTAAGATAGCAGCATGGAACTTCGCTAATTGCTATTCCACACAAGCGAACATGTGGTGAGCAAACCATCTACACCCATGTTTCGTGATTAAAGGCTGAATACTATCAAACAGCAATGGAAATGATTTCATACTCGCTGAATATGAATATTTCCTCGGAAATTTCTACAAAAACTTCATGGCGATTTTCAACCGGAACTTCAGGGATTTTTCAAGAGAGGTCAGGGTTGTCCCGACTCACAAAGAAGATTATTGCCGGAAGGATGTCGTTCGTCTTCGTGAAGCAGTTCGATTCTCCGAGGGTGCTGTTTCTTGTTTCGAGGATGGAGCTCAGCTTTAACTTGGTGAAATGGATCCATCAACAGTCTTCTTTGGGGAATTTTCCTCTGGAACGTCAATCGGCAGATAAGGTAGTCGTGAACGTTTATTGTATTTGAGTTTCTTAGCAATATTTGAGCAACCATTTTTCCCATATTTTTGTCCTCATGTATTTTGCCCGATATTCTTGTTTGAGATTCCTATTCTCAGTACACCTTGATGAGTTATGCCTTTTTCGACGATTTATTAAGACATTGTTATGTCATGGGCATAGTTAAATGATTTTTGGATCAGTTGAGACTGATATTTAGATTTTTCAGTAATTTGCTTATTTATTTTAGTAGTCACGATTTGACTGTAAGTTAATGATTTTTATGGCAGATTTAAATTCAGACAGCGTGTCACTTTATTAAAGTAATTCTACCCCAGCTTAATTACTTTGACCAATTTTCTGTCATCATCAAGAAGGAAGAACATTTAAATGATTTTAGAGCGTTAAAATCCAGTACGTTGTCGACGATCTTGGAAATACTAGTCGTTATTTGAATTGATTGCAACACAGACATTTATCGTCAGTCATGAATGATCATTGCATCATAGACCATTTTGTGAAAGATGAACTTTAATTATGAATTATTGAATGCATTAAATTCGTGAACTTTTGTTAGGAATTTTTTTCTCAATTAGAGATTTATATAATGATGTTTGCATTCCCCAGTCTAATTGGATTCTATTCGACTATTTTGCAGCTTAGTCGCACTTTGTTTGATGATAGTATTGTTATACTACAATTCTTTGAAGATGTTAATCGTAAATTTTGATAGACCAGTCAGGCGTATATAAGCGTATTCACTATTAAATTTGTTAGTGATTGGCAAGTTTTTATTTCAATTCGATTCATGAATGAAATCCACGAAAGTTAAATGACAACAGTTTTGAAACAATTAATGGTTATATGAATTTTTAAGTGGAACTATGAATGTATAATCGATAGTGCAGCGGACATGTTGAAAGTCGCTGATGTATAATGCCCTTAAATAAATGAAGGAGATTCCCACAGTAATTAATGATGATAAAGATTGTGTTAGTGGAGGTTTTTGTAAAGTCTGTGGAAGATTTTGAGGCCGTATATGTTAAAATATGATGAATTTTGGGCCTAATTTTTAATGCAGTTTGTGCATTATTTTGTAAGCGAAGTATTTTCCGCTAGAGTGTATTGTCATAGTTCGTTGAAAATTAATCAAGTGAATTTACTGTTATAATTAACAAGAGTTTTGAAAGAATTTGAGATAAGATTTTGAATGAAGATTACCGTCACAAATAATTATAATTATTACAACCTTTATTAAACCAGATTGTGACATTAACATGTATAACTAACCTTCATTGGTCGATTATATTAACACGATTATGAAATTACCAACCGGATGAACATGTGGTTCAATGTATTTCTTAAATTAATAATTTAAATAATTTAAATGTTGATATTGTAAATAATAAATGTAAATATCTTTGACAATAATGTGGAACGAAAGTAATGTTAAAGGCGTGTTTAAAATTTTTGTAATTATCTTCGATAATATTATAAACAATTTCTAATTGTTATAAATAATTTATGTGATTTTGTTATAAACATTTAAGAGTGTGTTTCATACTCTAAACTATGCTTATTAAACATTTGGATGATAACTTAACAAGTTTAGGGATTGTCAGAATAATCCAGTTGTATGTGAGTTAAGCATTTGAAAGATTTGCGTCAATATATATGAGTTGTCTTGTAGACATTTAAAGCTTTGAGAGGAGCTGAATTCTTACGCAGTGTGGCGTGACAAGTGAACCCCATTTGACAGGCATGCGCCAGGTTGAGGAGTAGACCAGCCGGTCAGACATCTGGTTATCAGCGGGCGAGGTCGATACTCTGGCCTTGCGCCTATTAATACAAGTGTGATGTTTATTAAAAGAAACCAAATGCTCTATATATGTCGTATCCTGACTTCCTTATCCAATCCAAATGTGTATTGAATGTTACGTTATTTTGAGCTCATGGGAGCTAACATATTCTTTGATAACTTTGCAAGTCCTTTAAGTGGACGTAGTCAGATTGACATGGGCTACTGATAGCCACATTTATTTTGTTGAGTTGTTAAAATCATACTCTTTATTTGAAATAAAAGCTTTTGTACAGTTCAAAGTTCTCGTCTTCGGTCTGGTTCATTTTTAAATGTCATGGTCAAGATTATTGTGGGAGCATAATTTAGAGATCCTGTTGTCAACCCAATCCCCGAGATATTTATAAGAGGTAAGTAGAAGTAAGTATGAGACCCCCCGTCTATTTTGGTGTGTTCCACAATAATTTTCTTGGTAACTTCTGTGTTCAAACCTCGGTAGTATCTGTCAGTGCCATTTTCATTGATGTAGCTGAGCCGGTGCGATTGATTGTTGGCAATCCGATTGAGGGGGGCGGATATCTGACAGCCTACTATCCGGGTAAACGGGGACAGTACCATCCCGGCATTTTCCCGAAGACGAAGTGGGAAACCACGGAAAACCACTTCGAGGATGGCTGAGGTGGGAATCGATCCCCCTCTACCCATTTGGACCACCCGAGGCTGAGTAGACCCCGTTCCAGTCCTCATACCACTTTTCAAATTTCGTGGCAGAGCCGGGAATCGAACCCAGACCTCCGGGACGGCAGCTAACCATGCTGACCGCTACGCTACGGAGGCGACCCGGTCAATTATTACCAGTACGAATTCAAGGTTCTCTAAATCTGCTACTATTCCAGAGGCTACCAAGTCATTGAGATATTTTACAACACACAACAGGGGTTAACGTTTCAGATCTTGGGATGCTTACATGAATCAGTCCCATTAAATTCCTCCATTACTTGTTAAAAGGAACAAATGACATGTTCTCACAATTTCATGCACCGGACTATCCTTGTCTCGCCTCCGTAGCGTAGCGGTCAGCGTGGTTAGCTGCCGCCCCGGAGGTCCTGGGTTCGATTCCTGGCTCTGCCACGAAATTTGAAAAGTGCTATGAGGGCTGGAACGGGGTCTACTCAGCCACAGGTGGTCCAAATGGGTAGAGGGGATTCGATTACCACCTCAACCATCCTCGAAGTGGCTTTCCGTGGTTTCCCACTTCGTCTTCGGGCAAATGCCGGGATGGTAGGTCTACCTACTGTAAGGCCACGGCCTCCTCCTTCCCTCTTCCTTGCATATCCATCCCCATCTTTCCTTCCCTTCCTTCATGAAGCCCCTGTTCGCTTTGCAGGTGAGGCCGCCTGGGCGAAGTGCTGTTCCACCTCCCCAGTTGTATCAAATCCGACCAAGTGTTCCCAGCTCTAGGACACTACCTGGAAAGGCAGTAGTGGTGAGTTCCCTCGCTATCCTTGTCTATGTTGCAACAACGGATCTTCCTCATATTGCAGTTCCACACGTATTTTCTGGATATTCTCTGTTGTTGCTGATGATGAGATTTACAACCAGCAACTGTTCAACCACTTAGTGTTTTAGTCGTACAAGGTAATGAGATGAGCGTCTCTAAAAGCCGCAGTAGTTAAAAGGGACGTAAAACCAATAACATTATGTAATGAGGTGACAGTGACTTTCTTTCGGTTATAGCTATTTTTCTCTGATTTAGGTTATGTTCTGTGAGATGCTTAGTCACGTCTGGATACTTCTGGGTGACTTTCCTCAAAGGAAGTTGCCTGCACATGGTCATATCTCTTTACATAGTGGAGACGCTTAACTTACCTGTTCATTTCATTTGATCAATGGATAAATCTTCTCGTCGGTCTCGAAGCATTGGTTGACGGCTGAGATGCCAGCAGAACATCTGCTGGAGACGCCGTTAGGAAATCTTCTGTCCACCTCGTTGTGTAGTGGCTAGTATTCTTGGCTGTCACCGATGAGGCCCGGGTTTAATTCTCGGCTCTACCAAGAAATGTTATTCTGTACTGAGGGCTGGAGCAGGGTACACGCAGCCGCATGAGACAAAACCGAGAAGAGGCGGATTCGATTCCCACCTCAGCCATCCTGGAAGTGGTTTTCCGTGGTTTGCCACATTTACTCCAGGCGAATACCGGGATGGTTCCTAAATTAAGGCCACGGCCATCCCCTTCCCAATCTCCGTCTTAATTACAACTGCACTTGCTAATACAGCCATCAGAATGAGTGTATGTCTAACCCTCATTATTCCCGTTTCCAACGGGATCAGTGATGAGATGTGATCGAATGTCCTAAAGTAGACTTAGGCGTGTTATGCCCAGGGCAGGTTCAGTCCTACCTTCCTAGGTCAACACTCTAGGATGCATATCAGCCATGATCGCATAGACATAGATATATTCGGCACCCAATACGTTGATGGTCCATAGCTGTTCTGAGTCTACCTGGGCGAAATAAGTCCAGAGCAGGTTAAGTCCTACCCTCCTAGGTTCACGATAAAGGATAAGTATCGACCATGGACATAGGCATGTCGAGTTTTGTAGATAACGATTAACAAAGGCCCAATGATTTTATTTAATATAAACACTAAATATCCACTTGAGTCCACAAACATAACATACGCAATACGAATACATCATCTCCACACCAACACATTCAGTTATGGGACTCCAATATATAGATCTCAATTCCATACCGCAGAATACCCGATAAATGTAGCCCATTATGCTGCTCCACGGACAGTCCAACATTGCGGAATACAATATTCACTATGGACATACATATTACTGCACCCCGCATTATTTTTTCATTTTCCCGAAGTAGGCGGGAGTAAACCACGGAAACACTTTTCCTACAGAGTGATACCCAACATTGTTACACCCACATGGAATTGCTACATGCGTCCACACATTCACAGTACTGTATAATACAATTCGTAAATTAGATACAGAAAAACTCAATATTTTTTATAAACACCATTTTGCATTTTCCTGAAGTGAGTGGAAGTAAACCACAGACATACTTGTCTACAGATTGACACCCAGCATATTACAGCGCCCCACATTATTTTTTCATTTTCCCGAAGTAAGTGGGATCAAACCACAGAAACACTTTTCTACAGAGTGACAGCCAGCATTTTTACACCCACAAGGAGTCGCCATATGCTTCCATACATTCACAATACACTCCAGCATACTCCATAAATTGTATACAAGAAGCACAGTATTTCTATATATATCATTTGCCACATTTGAGTACGCTATGATGACAGCGTAATCCCATCAGTGTTCCCCACCAGAGGGACATGCATTGTTTCCCGATATACAGACGAGAAGTCACTAACTTACACCCAGATTATATAATACACAGGCTGTATAGCATGTGACAATGCATACATGAAATCCACTCGACTCCATGCCCAACACGTGCTTTTGACAGTTCATTTACTGTATAGCAACCAAGCGCCATGCTTTAAACCCACTCCTAGCGCTCAGGTCCAATCAGCATAGCGCGCCGATAAACATGACCTACAGCAGTACGCTAGCCAATAAGAACTTTAGGTCCCGCCTTGCAGTAGCCGATATCTGATACCTTCCGTACACACACGTTATCACAAGTCACACCTCTCACGTGACAAGTAACTCGCCGGCAGCCATTATTTATACTAACCGTTCACACTCTCGCGCACTGAATTCAAATGACAATGAAGTCGAGACATATCATTCTCGGAATATACCATACCCACCAGGGTAACCAAATATTTTTCTTTCAGTTCAGCCCCTTCATCCCTCACTACTTAACACCGGGACAGCATATTTCACGGCAAGGAGCCATTGTCATCGATGATATACACACAGCGCCTCGTCACACAGATACACCGTATTTTATCTTTCATCGAGCTTCAGTAAACATTTGCCCTCGAATACACCCTTATATAGACACACCCTCCGACATATGAAAACACGGGCATTTCCCCGTGACCATACAAATGAATAGATCTACTTCCCATTTAGGAGGTTTTAATTTATTTTATTCGCGGTACAGCGATATTGGACAAAATATTCTCTTCCAGAATCGAACGAGCATACTCATCTACAGCGATAGCGCATTAATATTCCCCCCCGCGCATTTTACCCCTCTTGAACTCCACCATTAAAACACCACATTTAGTGGAATTTCTAGCCCCGTTTACCACATAGCTGGCATTCACATATACCATCCCCCCAAATACAAGAATGATAATACACACTTATGGATCCCCCACATTTCCACAGGACGGATAAGATATTTTTACAGCAATAAGCCCCCCCCCTATAGGACGGACTTAGGCAACACATATCGTGCACAGAGATGTAACCTACTTTAGAATATATATATATATATAAGACAGAATCTCTAGCTTAAGGGATTATATTATTTAATGATCCTAGATGACCAGTTTTAGAATATAGGCTTCCTAGTATATAAGTCTAGAGTATATTATACGAGTGCAGACAGCAGTCTATTATCATTATGGCCACAGATGCCATATATTGCGACTAGTGAATCCAAGCTTAAAAGCACATCTCCCTCACATTATACATTGTTAACACTCTACAATTACACATTTGTACACTTGTTCCCTATTAATGCACGGCACTTGGTAATCATGCAATTACCAGGGTGTACAACATGCTATATCGCTCATGGCTAAATGTTAATAAACATTCGGAACTTTAAAGCTAACAGCTTAGCGTCCCAGGCATCACCTGCTAACACCAGTGCATTAATTGTTTTTTAACCAGCATTTTTACCCTGCATGCCATTTTAGAGCATAAATGCCACCCTACCTCCTTCGGTACGGTATATAACAACCACACTGAACACCCAGTTCCTAACCAATAAGATCCTCACCCACACCGGTCGAGAGATCCTGCCATTTAACGTTTCCCGACATCCCCATAGGACCACGATTCCTTGGACCTATCCCACCATTCATTTACCCGCTACTTACAAATTCTAACATACTTACAGCTGACCAATAACACGGGAACACCCTTCCACATCCTTAACTTACCCACTAACATGTGAGTGGGGATTATACGCAGCTGACATTAGCTAGATATCCGACAGCCAGACGCAAGGAAAGTGCACTGTGCCACCACAGTCATCCACCCCGTATAACTATAACACCCCACACAACATAATACCGCTTGACACTATCGTTTAATGGTTTGTGCACGAAGGTGCACTATGATAGATGTGACCCTATTTTCCTGGGGAAAATAGGAATTGGTAAGATGTAACTAGGACAAAGGGCAAGCAGAGCCCAGGACCTGACATGATCTGACTTCGACGTTGACGACCGACGGGAGGTCATAGTGGTGACGTGTTAGGGTGGGCAAGCGCCCGTGCTCGAGGATGTACCTAGCCTGTCTCCCCCAGCACGGGGTCCGTTATACCCATGTTTTATGCCCTAACGTCGTATAAGCTATACCTGCGGATGGAGGCTTGATGGTTCGATGAGGGAATTAACTACCCCCGCATCGGACCGGATACATCCTCCTTCCCAAGACGACCCACTTGACTTGACGTTAGTTAGTCTGTAAGATTAAGTAAATGCTCCAAAGCGGAAGCAAGTCCTGCAGCGACAGGTGAAGATGAATAACAATGAATAATACTGAATAACAATGAAATGAAATAATGAAATAATGAATATATGATCCCCCGGGCCGAGGTATGTAACACCGATGATCTCCTCTGTTCATGCCCCCGGAGGGTATCACCTATGATTTGAGACTTGCGATATACGACGAACCTACGGTTCTCTCCCTGGCCGAGGTTACAACTACCGTTGAGCGCTCTGGTTGTGCCCCAGGGGGAGGAATATATTGATATTGCCTGGAGGGCAATATATAAGTGCCGAATGCGGTCTTACGCAGATGCGTAAGCCCGATTGGAACGGTCCATACCGTTCACGTGAATGTCCTTCACTGGAAGGTCCGACAGAATGAAGAAATACAAAGGTATAGGCAATAATGAATAAAGAATGAAGTAGCACAAAGATATAGGAACATGATGAATAGGAATAAAGTAACGCGAAGGTATAGGAAATAATGAGTAAGGAATAAAGAAATACAAAGATATATGCAATAATGAATAAAGAATGAAATAGTGCAAAGATATAGGAACGTGATGAATAGGAATAAAGTAAAGCAAAGGTATAGGAAGTAATGTTTAAGGAATAAAGAATTACAAAGTTATAGGCAATAATGAATAAAGAATGAAGTAGCACAAAGACATAGGAACATGATGAATAGGAATAAAGTAACGCGAAGATATAGGAAATAATGATTAAGGAATAAAGAAACATAAAGGTATATGCAATAATGAATAAAGAATGAAATAGCACAAAGATATAGGAACATGATGAATAAGACTAACGAAAAGCAAAGGTATAGAAAATAAGAATTAATGAATAAACAAACATGAAGGTATATGAAATCATAAAGTTACGAGTGGCCAGAATTAAATTTAAGTCTATATTTTATACTTATATTTATGTCTTAATTTTCCAGCGCAGGTTGAAAACCTGAAGCGCCAAATCCCAACACAGCGCACATAGTGGTGCATACTTTGCGCATATGCATCGGGAGTAGCTCCATTTTGGGCACTCGCCGAACTCCCCGATTACAGTGAATTCACATAATATATTTGCATGATAGCATGTTTTTTTTATACATCCACAGATTTACCCCGCAGATGCCGAGGGTGGACACCCTATATTGTGATTTTATATGTCTTTTTCTCCCAACAGATGGCGACATTATATATCCACTAATATATGTATTTTTTAATACACAAATTTCCCTCCCCCACATTTCACACTCACACGGCCCATATACGATTCCCCCCACATATGATATACGTTTCCAGGTGTACATCCGAACCACGGTGGAGATACACCTGTGGGATATCCCCCCACTGGAGGCCGGATCAACGATAACAATTTGACACCTGCAATGAGAGGTGCGCTACGGCCACACAACTCGCGCCTATTTTTGTGAAGGACGAGTTGTGCTGCCAAGATGACTTCGCTCAGTTGAGAAAATTTGGTATTGTTAAGATATTGTTATAGGTAAGAGAACATGATAGTATTACAATTGAGTAAGTATGGTATTGATATAGTATTGTTATCGTTTAGAGAGTATAATAGTGTTCTAATTGAGTAAATATAGTATTATGGTAATGTTATTGTTGCGAAAGTAGGAGATTGTCATAATTGAATAAATACACATTGTTTTTCCTTTCTGTTCTTTTAAACTCTCTGTTGTACAAATGTCGCATTTCTTCCCCACAATAAAACATTAATAACTATATTCCCTTAAACTACACCCCGCGATATTTCTTTGTTTCTTTCTCTCCACCCTATCTCTTTTACACACGTGCAGGGCACGCGAGGGCAGTTTTTCATCCGCACCAGAGATATGTTGATTGTATATCCTCCCCCCACCCCTAGGATGTTTTTTTCCTCTCGTTGTGTTCCTGCACCCCTTCGAATGAATTGGCGATGTTAAATGTTTATAATGTTTTTAATGTTTTGATTAGTTAATTATGTATTTTATATTTTTCTACGTTGCAATAGGGATACATGTTACATCCCAAGAGTATAATCATGTTATCGTCAGAATGACTGATGACAGTGTATACATGTTAAGCTTCACACCCTAATGTTTGCATTTTTCGACACCACATTGTAAAGAAATATTGTTCCCCGTACCTTATACACCTACACATGATCGCTGAACACTACCCGGAAGCACACATTATACAAGGCACTTCTACGCATCCACAACCTTCAACGATCACTTCCATATTACACATTCTATATCTACCCCATTACTCACCCCTATCTACCACGAGGCTACCCACACACCCCCAACGACGCCACCAACACATTTCGGGCCAGAAATCAAAGAAGAGAAGAAAAGAAGAAAGAAGACTTACAAGAAAGAAGAAGATGCCCTATTTTTCAAAAACCAACCCCACGTCTTCGTTCAGTTATCGAAGACGATAACTAACCCAACAAAGGGGGTTGTTGTATCCCTAGGGTACCCCACCATCATCCCTAACACTAAAACCCCCGAAAAAAAAACGCAATACACCTACTTCAAAAACCTACAAATACATTTACAGAGTTATACATCTAATAAATTATCACCTCCATGAACTCAGGCAGCCTCGTGTCCCAGCCAACGACCCCAAAGAGGGCTATGACATGGGAGAAATGTGCGGATTCCGCAAACACAGCGCGACATTTCTATAAGAACTCCGGGAGGTCATGCCCCCGGATCAGTCTGTCTCAGTGTTACCTACGGGCCGAATCGCTGCTGGAAGCCGAAGGGTAAGTGTCTCAAGCGATCACTACACACACAGTCATACTGCACTCCCATCCCCCTGTGCTTGGATTGTAATAATTATTTATTTTTATTAACTGCACTGTTATTTGCTAGAGTACTTCAAACTCGAAGTACTCATTAAATTCAAACATAATAGAAGTCACTGGTCTTTTCCTTTATTTAATTAGCTGATAAGATCCTACCCTCTTAGCTTTCCCGATAGGTAGGATCTAGCATTAGAACTATTATTTAATTGCTTCGTGACGTCAGCAGAGCGTCACAGCTCAGCGCTGACACAAGCAGGCTCACTACCAGCTCGCCTGCCTACGACTTGCATTAGACCGCTGGGCACCGATATCGCGCATAGAGTAATAATTAAATTACCCTTCCTTACACACTCCTATCCTGAACTACCCCGCTAAGCAGTACACTGGGGAGTTCTCCTTGCAGATCGTACTGACGATCTCAAGCCACTAGATAATCAATACCTCTTACACGTAATTGTCAAGCTTTCCCCCTAAACACACTTATTTCATCCCTTAGGTTAATTCTTTGTACAGGCTACCCTCTCAGGTACCTTACAATATTAAACGCTCATTTATCAATGGCTAATATTGTATTTGTCAAAGGAAATGAAAAACGTGAATGGCTTTGATCGTTTCTGCCCCCCACGTGGGAATGTGTGGATCTAATGGATTAGTGCTGTCCTTCACTGCATAATCTTTTTCAAGAAAAATAAATTTTAATGAAAAACAATCAAGTCGTTTTCCATGCATGGAATCTGTTTTATTGGCTAACGAGAAATGCATGTCGTGACGTCATGGACAATATTAAAACGGAAATTTGACTTTTTCCTACCTGCAGTGGGATTATCACTAGTGAGTTATAAACAGTCTACAGAGCATCATGTATGTGTCTTCAATGTTGGAATGTGAGAATAATGCCACCGAGCAGGCGATTGGAAAATCTTTCGTGTGCAAATAGAAACTAGACTGTTTCACAAAAGAGAAATTAAATGCATTGCCAAATCATTATTTTTCATTATGTCGCGGCTAATGCAGTCGAGGAAATTTGGCAGCATGTGCCGAAATCATGGACTCAAGACCCTGTGTTAAGTGAATTGCGACCTTGCGGGAACTACGAACATCACCATCAAGTGGCAATTACCAAAATTCCTTCAGTTCGTCATTGTCGAACATGTCAGCTTGTAAAACTATATCATGGCCATAAAATCTTTAAAAACGACTTTGTTTCTTCATTCCACGGTTGCCATGGCGAGAAAAAAAAACATCCTCAACAGAGGTGTATGATCAAACCTATTCGTTACCACCTGAAAAAGATATGCCGAACCTGTACTGGTCGTGACGTCATTGAAAAAGTGATTAACTTACTAGCCTTTGAAATGCACTTACCTGGTTACCGATACTGTGGTCCTGGAACAAAGCTGGATTAACGTTTTCAGCGTGATGATGAACCCATTAATCCTCTGGATCATGCTTGCCAAGAACATGTCATTTCTTATCGTAATAGTCAACCTGAATTAAGGCGTGTGGCTGACAAATTGTTATTAAAAAAGCTAAACCTTGTTTGACAGCTTGTGATGCCTCAGTGGCAGAGAGGTTGGCAGCCCTGATTGTTATTAGTGTTATGAAAGGAAAGTTAATATTGAAGAGGCATGGACATTAGAAAACCCATCTGTCTACTAGTGAAATGCCCTATTTGCTGTGAATTAAAAATCAGTATTGCCAGAGTACTATTTCCTTTATTCATTATTTTTAAATTTGAGATTTCTTTTTCTTTTCTTTGCAAGTTTTAAATATTTCCCAAACACACATTGAAGATATTGAAAAGATCATTTCTTATTATTCTGAAACACGTTTCAATATTTTAAATTTCAAAAATGTAATGGCTATTGCTGTGATGCAGTCTCTCTGTTTCCAGAAACGTAGTGGCTTATTAATGTTGTATACACACTACAGGTAAGACTGTCTTACATATAGAGCATATCTACCACCACATTCAAAAAAATAAAGCTCAGGAAAAGAAAAAACTACTATTTAAATCTGCTATAAGCTTTAATTTCTCTCACCCTGGCCATCGTGTTTGCAATGGTCGATTGACTAATGTTAAGTACTCTCACACACTCTCTTTCTCGCTCACTCTTTAACCCTCCCTGTGGAAACAAACACAATCATCATATTCATTTCCAAAGAACATTTTTTCACATGTATACTAACCCATGGAATTTTTTTAGTTTACCTATTATAAAATTAAACGATTTACAATTTCATACCCAGGGAAAAAATATTTACCATTTACAAATTACAATTTAAGGCACGATCAAATTAAAAATATATATAAAGTTGTTGAAGGCTTTAAAGAGCAAAGGGCGTAGAACATTTCTCATAGGTACAATTTCTAATATTTACAACTTCAAAAAATAGAATATTTACAATTCCCATAATTGAGAAAAACAAAATGACAAAATCCAATGTTCTTATTTCCCATCATTGAGAAAAACAAAATAACAAAATATGATATTTGCAATCCTCATCATTGAGAAAAACAAAATAACAAAATATAATATTTACAAAAACGATTTCCTCAAACTGTAAAGCACGCTGGTGAGCTTCCTCGTCGTGATTGCCCCATGGCAAGCTGGAGAGCAGGTCATCAGCCCATCCACGTTTGGTATCAATCGAGGCGAGTGTGTGTTTCCTCTGTTCCACAATATATAAATTATGGTAGACAGATTGTATCCTGCACTGTTTATGGGACATAGCTTTCCCAGTTTGTAAAACCGCTAAGTAATCATCGACACGTAGCAATTTTACCACTGCCGTACTAACACCTTTGGCTCTTTGGACTCTTTATGGTCCACTGTGCGATAAGCATACATTTTCGACGCTAAGCCAACAAATTCTGTCATGATTGAATCACCGCATTCATCTTCTAAGACGCTCGTTTTTTTCAGTTTTTATTGGGCAGCTGAAACACATTGTCAGGACTATAGGAGAAGATATCAAACCAATCACTATGTTGTCTCATCACGACATAGGGATCACAGCGGCGAATGTGATTATAAGAAACTGTCAGTATCCATTTATAGCAAAGACACGTCCCCAAAAGTGGTTTGGCAAACTCGTAGTAGAATGTGTACATGGCCAATTTGGAACAGTCCAAAATCACCTGGTCCAAGTAGATGGGCTTATTCATAGTGACGTGGGTCTTATCATTCCAATGGTAGCCAAATTATCAATAATTTTAATTTTCTTAAAATTTGGCTTCGCAATTTACCGCCGAGCACCAAAACGTCCTTCCCAGACATTAACCAATATAATATCTCTGTATTTTCTAACGTTTTCTATACCTTTGCCATAAATGCCGTTATTCATTAGTTTGAATAAGTTGATTGCAAACTGCAGTGTCGTCATTTGTCGGTGCTGGATATTGAGTTCCATGTATGGCTTGAGCCATGCTTTATGGGTAAAGGAAATACCCCGATGGATATTTTCAACACTAGGCCCTGGGCTAGGCATTACACCAACATTTGGATTTGTAAAACACAGCGATTCTTGTTGTAAAGTGTGCCCATGAGTTTTTCAATTTTCACTTTACTTTGTGGGAGATCCATTCGCTCTCCGCAAAATGGGAAATCGGCATGTTGTTCATACAGAAATGAGCGGTACTCCAAATCCACTTCTAAAACATATCCGCGGCATGTTTCGAGGCTGGCCGTGTTCACATCAAAATGTTTCACCTCGTCCTCTAAGAGGCAGTCAAAATCCGTATAAGGTAAAGGCTCATTGCATATGCCTAACCATACAGACTATTCACATCATAGTAGCTCATGAATGATTCCTGTTTTTCAGGTGAATGAGAGGTCATGTATTTATTATTCGCTTCGGTATGGCGCTGGTTAAGCGACACAAACCCGCAGCGAATGCCTCTTTCAAAAAAATAAGACCATGTCTACATCAGTCAGTAAATCTAATTGCACTTGGGTGTATCTTAATGCAGCATCAAAGGACAGTCCAGGGCTCGTAAAATAATGAGCCGTGTCAAGTCCGTAAATATGCTGGCGCAACTCGTGGAACTTTTCAAACACATTCTTGAGCAGCAATACATCGAGTTTTAGTTAATACATAGCATAATCCCCTAGAGTGCTTATATTAAACACCCGCCAAACATTGCATGCATGGGCATTGTCTTCATCTGAAATGGTACTACGTTTTAGCATGGAATAGGTTTAGGTTTGTCGTGTCGTGTCGTCACGTGTCGATTTCCAGCTATTGACATTTCAAACATACACTGTCAATCGAAGCTCCAGTGTACTTAAATAAGTGTCAAAGTAGCTAAAGGGAACATCTGGGCTGAAGACAACAAAAGACCAACAACACCAAAGGTAATTCGCAAGTATACAACAACAAAATACGGACCCCTCCGGTAAGATATTAGTGAGGTTAAGTACCACAAACAGTAACGCTTTACAAACCACTCATTTGAGGAACAATCCTTCGCTGAATGCCTTGCAACACAAGGCGCGCACACACTACAGATGATTAATGCACGTCAATGCTTGATACCGGACAAACGCCACTTCCCTGTAGCAAGTGCAACAAAGCCTTCTCTCAACAAGATAATCTCATCAAGATTAAATATGGCGGACGAGATTGATGTGCGAGTCGAATGTGCTCTAAAAATGTTACGGAATATCGCGGAAGTTGGAGATTATCTAAAAAAGAGATAAAAGAAGACATACTACAAGTGATAAGTGCCATTAAGACAAGTTTCATAGAAATGAAAAGCGCTCTTTACAATACGTATATTGGAAATGAGAATGTGCATGTCAAAGAAAATTATCGTAATGAGGTTAGAGAAATCTAACCAGCTGACAAGCATGCAGAAGCCAATTCCCTTGCGGTACAACTAGTGCACTCTGATGACACCATGCAGCAACACACTAGTGACACACAACGTTTGCTGACATCCGGCGGTCAAATCCATAATGCTCAAGAACCTGCGCATGTCATTGAGAATCCTCGTAACGAGGTTACGGACATCCAAACAGCCGTCATGCAAAGAGAATACAACCGCCCTGCGGTACTAGTAGTACCATTTGTTGACACCATGAAGCAACAAACTAGAGACGGACAACGCTCACATACATCTGTCGGTCATATGCCTAACCTACAAGAGCCAACTATCTCACTGCAGATGACGTTACCTACGCAACACCAGAGCACAGCCGCAGAAATAGATGGCATAACGGACATCAAAAGAAAAATGTATTATATTACGAATTTTATTACACATACGCTAGAAGGAATAATAGAGGAGAAAATTAATCAAAGCTTAATTCGAGTTACGACAACCATCACACATGCCGCAGGACGAAATCCCAAAGATGCGACAGACAACACACAAAATAATTAGAATACTCTCTATAATGTTCAGTGTAAACCACAAGGGACAATAGCTTACGAACGAAGTGGCAGAAGGAACGCTAATCACGAAAAATCCAACAACACACAACCAGATAATATAAACAAAATTGAAACTGAGGAAGCAACAGAAGACAAAAATCCCCTACAACAACAAGGAAACCTACAACAAAGCCGAACAATACCACAGATACAACCCGATCATAATCACCCCCAACGAAGCTAAAGAACCAGCAGAGACATGGAGCACAGTAGTAGGGAGGGGACGACATAGGAAACGAAACCAATGTGGACAGAAAATCGCAGACGACGAAGTAAAGGACACCGTACAGGATTGGCTCCTGTCACAACCACAAGACTTCTGGGAACAGGGAATCCTGCGGCTAGTGAAGCAATGGGACACCTGTGCACAGGCTTGTGGTGATTACCTTTAAATAACGAAAACATTGTACCCACAGTATCGTTTCGTACCTTTTCATTTGAACACTTCCCATAGAATTTGTAACCGTAGAAGTCACTAACAGGTCAGGCTTACTGTGCCATATCGTTGTGGGCCCGTGCCGTCCTGTTGTCTAAATGGCCGCTAATTTTGCTCGTAATTACATATATTTCCGTAACCTCCTAAGTTTATATCCTTTTAGGAATTGTTGGTAGTTACTCAGTGCTCCGCTTCGTTGGTCTCGGCAGCACTTTCTTGACGCCCTGTCTCGGAGTTAGTCGGCCGGCCGCGTGATCATGTGACCTGGGGCGACTCGAGGCTTCTCGAGGCATGCAGCACATGGCTGACTTACAGCAGGACAAGCATGGCGCGGCTTGAAATGGACCGAATTAAATCGTGGCCATCAAGGCTACAGCCAGTGTATTTAGTTTTACCGACAGTAGTGGCTACGCGGGCT
The DNA here is from genome assembly GCA_946902985.2 of Meconema thalassinum. Classification (NCBI taxonomy): domain Eukaryota; kingdom Metazoa; phylum Arthropoda; class Insecta; order Orthoptera; family Tettigoniidae; genus Meconema; species Meconema thalassinum. The sequence goes on along the minus strand of OX336389.2, from coordinate 1,096,142,345 downwards.
AAAGCGCTGCGTTAGGCCATGGGGCCAAGCTCTCTGCTGACTCGGTAGACGCGTGGGTTCAGCCCCACCGTCGGCTGTCCTTGAAATGGTTTTCCGTGGTTTCCCATTTTCAACACCAGGCAAATGCTGGGACAGTACCTTCTGACAGGCCACGGCCGCTTCCTTCCACATCCTTGCCCAGTTTCATTCATCTTCATCCATTCCATCTCTCAATCCGACGCGCAGGTCGCCCACGGGCGTCGAATAGAAAGACCTGCACTCGGCCTCTCAGTAGGCCACACGACCAAAAAAGTGTATTTAGTTGTGATATATGTGTAAATATATAGTTTAAATATTAATGTGTCTGTGTAACGTATTATTTTTGAATTCTGCTAACCTGAACATACATAACCAGCGAGCATCTCCTGGCCACCGCATGGTACCAGGAATCGTTCCGGGAGAGAAAGGAACATGGTCATACCGGGCCGGATTTGTGAAAGTGTCGTAATGCTAAAATATTACGTGGTCCTCCGGTGCATATGAGTATACTTTCCGAGTGCGGACAACCTGTGGCGAGAATATTGGAGCACGTGCAACATCATCCCGGCGGCATGCTGTACACGATGGGGAGGATACAAAGGATTATAGGATAAGTGCACATCATAGCAGTATACCGAGGTCAGTCAATCCTTGTATTTCTTTCCTTTTCCCAACTTATCATGGAGTCTAGTGAGAAAAACCTGTTGGTGAAACAACGAGCGGTCATTAAAGGCTCACTGACACGTATCAGTAAATATGCAGACAAGTTTGTGGCAGGCTCCGATATTAATACATTACGTAGCAGGCTGAAGCAATTGCCTTCACTCTGCGAAGAATATAAGCATGTCCAATGTAAGCTTGAAATTAATGACGACGAAAATAATGAAACCCATGAACAGGATAGGGAACAGTTCGAAGAAAACTATTATGATTTAGAAGCCAAAATGACTACAATTATAGATCGGAGCATAACTTCAGAGCAGAATAACGATCAATTATCTCTGCATTCTTGCGGTAATTCACAACAGGCTTCCTTGGAGGTACGATTGCCCGTCATTAACCTCCCTACATTTCATGGACAATATGAGACGTGGACACATTTCCAGGACACCTTTCAGGCATTAATTGTTGATAATTTAAAACTATCAAACATCCAACGTTTCCACTATCTACTGTCCGCACTTAAGGGTGAACCTCACCAATTGATTCAAAATATCCCTATTTCTAACCCTAACTTTCCAGTAGCTTGGGAAATCGTGTGCAAGAGGTACAACAACAGAACATTGATAGCAACACAACACATCAAGGCTCTGTTGTCGTTACCTACTTGTCACAAAGACACAGCATCTGATCATAGGAAATTGAACAACCACTTAGTAAGCAATTTGAATGCTATTCAAAATCTCAACCTTTCAGTGCCACTACATGAAGTCTTACTTCAGCAGCTGATGTTAGATAAGTTAGATCCCGCTACCCGAAAAGAGTATGAAATGAAGGCTCCCAGCGATAATTTTCCAAGACTCACTGAGGTATCCACGTTTTTGGAAGAGAGGGCACAAGTGTTTGAGCTAATGATGGCAACATGGGAACAAAGGGGGAACACAGCAAATCCACCCAAGAATCAACATGTGAGGAACAATGACAATCCAGGTCGAGTTAGCACATACGTATCTACAAGGGGGAAGTGTGATTTTTGTGATGCAGATCACCCGGTACATCGGTGTGAGGGTTTTCTGAAGGCTAGCGTAAGACAACGGTATGATTTTGTCAAAAGGAAGGGTCTGTGCTTTAACTGTTTTAGACATCATAATGCCAGCATATGCAAATCTGATAGGTGTAAGAGATGCCAAGGCAGACATCATACCCTAATTCATTTCGACAGTCCCACAAGCAGTCAAACGACTACAGACAGGGATGCCCCAGCTGGTAGAGGTATTCGAGAAGACGAAGGAGGGCATAGTAAGGCAAGTTACTGCACACTTAAATTCAAGCCACAGTCACAAATAATGCTGTCTACTGCAGTAATAGGAGTGGCAGACAACAATGGTAGAGTTCACCAGTGCCGAGCGTTACTCGACAATGGATCACAGTCCCATTTTATAACTGAGTCACTTGCAAGTAAGCTTAAGTTGCAACGATACAGAAGATGTATTCCAATTAGTGGTATAAATAACACTGCGGTCACTGCATCTCAAAATGTTGATGTTCGTATCAGTTCTAACGTGTCCAATTGTGAAACTGTTATCACATGTTCTATACTCCCTCCCATAACAGACAATATTCCGGCAAACTATGTTGATTGTAAATCGTGGAACCTACCTAAAGATATCGCATTAGCGGATCCTCACTTCAACGAGCCAGGACCAGTAGATATGCTCATCGGTGCAGAGATTCTCATGCTGCTGTTGCGAGAAGGGTGGCGGAAAAATTGCGATGAATTACCCATTTTGAAGAATACCGCCCTGGGATGGATACTGTCAGGTCCCATAAAATCCCAGGATCGGACCAGTAAGAAGGCGGAAGCACCACCCACTTCATCATTTTTCCTCAGACAGGACGATGACCACGACAGGAAGCTGGAAAAATTCTGGTCGATAGAAGAAGTGACAACTAGAAGAACCAACTTAACCAAGGAAGAGCAGTATTGCGAGGAGCATTTCACAACTCACACCAGGCGGGACGACAGCGGACGTTTCAGTGTAAGATTACCTACAAGGGAAGAAAGTCCACAACTTGGAAAATCTTACAAAATAGCGGAGAAACGATTCAGACTACTGGAACAGAGATTCGAGAAGAGACCTGATCTGCGTGCAGATTACGTGAGATTCATGGAGGAGTATGAAAACCTGGGTCATATGAAGTTGGCTCCAGATATAAGCAAGGACGAAGAAGCATGCTGCTATCTCCCTAATCATGCAGTATTGAAGGCTGAGAGTACCACTACTAAAACACAGGGTTGTATTCGATGTTTCCTGCAAAACTGACAACGGCGTTTCACTTAATGACACTCTCGCGGTGGGACCTACCGTTCAACAAGATCTGCTATCAATTGTGACAAGGTTTCGTACTCATCAGATTGCGATGACGGCAGACGTTACAAAAATGTACCGTCAGATCAGAGTAGACGACGAAGATGTTAACTTACAGCGCATACTGTGGCGAAAACATCCATCTGAGCTTCTACGCACATACCAACTAAAGACTGTAACATACGGTACTTCCTCAGCGTCCTTCCTAGCCACGAGATGTCTAACCCAGCTGGCTGAAGAAGAAGCACATGCGTTTCCCACAGCATCTCGCGTATTGAAACGGGATTTTATATGGACGATGTATTGTGTGGTAGCGACACTGTGGACAATGCTATACAGCTACGAGGAGAACTACAAGAGTTGTTGCAACGAGGAGGGTTCCCGCTCCGCAAGTGGACGTCGAATCACGCGGCTGTACTTGAGACTATACCTAAAGAACTCAGAGAATCACAGTTACCACTACGATTTGATAAGGAAGACAACATCAGAACGCTAGGATTACTATGGCATCCCTTTCTTGACAAGTTCCAGTTTGAGGTCCACATCAAGGAGAACAGTGGACGCCCCACAAAACGGAAGGTACTTTCAATTATAGCTTCTATATTTGATCCCCTCGGGCTGATAGGACCAGTAATTGTGAGGTGTAAAATTTTCATGCAACAATTATGGTAAGAAAAATTAGGATGGGATGAACCACTACCATCTCCGTTACTTGAAGGCTGGATCAAAATCTTCACTGATCTTCCAGCTCTAAATAACATTCATGTCGACAGGTTGATTCTCTCTGAGGGAAGGGTGATCCTCATACAAGTTCATGGCTTCTCAGACGCTTCTGAACGGGCCTATGGAGCGTGTGTTTACATTCGAAGCACCAACCAACACGGGGAAGTTTCAGTAAAGTTGGTATATTCAAAATCCAGAGTGGCTCCTCTGAAACAACAGTCCTTACCTAGTTTAGAACTGTGTGGAGCTCTTTTGTTGGCACGTCTGGTTGATAAGACTACCAACACCTTAAACCTGAAAATTGACCACATGTTCTTGTGGACTGACTCGACAATTGTACTATCGTGGCTTGCAGCTGAACCAACAAAATGGAAAACGTTCGTCGCCAACCGTGTCTCCGAGATACAGCAATTGACTGGAAGAGCCAAGTGGGGTCATGTGATGTCATAAGATAACCCTTCCGATATTCTTTCATAGGGAGAAGGACCACTCAGCCTGCAGTGCAATCAACAGTGGTGGCATGGTCCAGCATGATTACTACAAGATTTAAGTAGCTGGCCCACTAGGGACTCGAACGACTCTGCAGGTGAACTTCCACAAAGAAGGGATACGGTGCAATGTCTAGTTAGTGCTACTCCATCAGACGAAATCACGACGAGGTTCTCATCCCTCCGTCGCCTACAGAGAGTAATGGCTTATTGCAACAGATTTATGTTCAATTCCAGAAGACACAACGTAAGAAAAATGGGACCACTATCTGCAGAAGAGCTTGAGACTGGACTTCAGACGTGTATCAAGCTTGCTCAACGTGTGACATTCGCACGGGAAATAGGCGAGTTGAAGTCAAACTCATCAGTTTCACAGCAAAGTGCAATAAGAAATCTGAACCCCTTCTTAGACGGGAACGACTTATTACGAGTAGGTGGTCGCCTACAAAACTCGTTGAAACAATTTGCAGAAAGGCACCAGATCATATTACCTCAGCGTCACAATGTAACCCAGTTGATTATGGCTGATGAGCATAATTAAATTATTATAATTTAATTATGAACGCCGGCCGTGAAAGCCTAAGCTGTTATATCAGCTGATGAGCATGTTCGTCTGCTACATGCTGGTGCTAATCATGTAACGGCTTCACTTAGGTCCAGATATTGGATAGTAAGCATAAATAAAGTGATGCGGACTGTCATTCGCAAGTGTTTGAAGTGTTTTAGACTACGAGCCACTACAGCCACTCAACTCATGGGACAGCTACCATCTCCTCGGGTGACTCCATCACGGCCATTCTTGAACACGGGAGTTAACTACGCTGGCTTTCATCGCCGCCTTACGGAGATTTGCAGCCAGGAGGGGAAGGTGTACAAATCTATACAGTGATAATGCTACTAACTTTGTAGGGGCTAGAAATGAATTGTTGAGAGTGCACCAGTCCGAGCAGTGGAAGATAGAAATGCTGAACAACGCAGCCCAAGAAGGATTCACTTGGCATTTCATTCCTCCTGATTCGCCACACTTCGGTTTTTTGTGGGAAGCTGGCGTTAAATCCATGAAACACCATTTAAGAAGAACAGCTGGCAATGCCTGCTTGACGTATGACGAGATGTACACCCTACTTTGCCAAATAGAAGCATGCCTGAACTCACGACCGCTCGTTAGTCTATCGGACGACCCTGATGAACCATCATACTTAACTCCTGGCCACTTTCTAATAGGTGCTCCCCTGTTATCCTTCCCTGAACCTGACCTTAGAAATGCTGTGCACTGTTATACTTCCAGATGGCGCTACATTCAAGCGCTGCAGCAGAAGTTTTGGAGACAATGGTCTAATGACTACCTTAATAGCTTGCAACAGCGGCAGAAATGGTTGACGAGTCAGCCTAACCTTCAGCCTGGAACTGTCGTGTTGGTTAAGGACGACAACACTCCTCCTCTTTCTTGGAGGCTTGCAACGGTCGAGGAAACATATCCTGGGAAGGATGGACGAGTGCGTGCAGTCACCATTCGTACCAGCAGTGGAATTTTGAAGCGTTCTGTACATAAACTATGTCCATTGCCAATTCAAGACTGATATGTGCAATTACTTTCAGTCTCATCTTGTGGTTAAGTTAATTACTTTATTCTTGTGTCGCAAGAGTTCAATTTTGACCAGTGTCCTTTATTGTTTGTGTATAGTGTTGAACCTTCTTATTGTATGATTTAACATGTTCATTTCATTGTCATTGCTTTAGTCTGTGTATTTTTGTTCCTAAGTTGTTTTGGTTGGGGTTTGTGTGTGTTTTGTATTCGGCGATCCATACGGACTGGTGGTGAAAGAACTTTAAATTACCACTGTTGATTCATGTAAATCAATCATTTTCTTGCAGTTGTTAAATGTGATACGTTTAGGTGAGGCGGTATGTTGGTAGTTACTCAGAGCTCCGCTGCGTTGGTCTCGGCAGCACTTCCTTGACGCCCTGTCTCGGGGTTAGTCGGCCGGCCGCGTGATCATGTGACCTGGGGCGACTCGAGGCTTCTCGAGGAATGCAGCACATGGCTGACTTACAGCAGGACAAGCATGGCTAGGCTTGAAAGGGACCGAATTAAATCGTGGCCATCACGGCTACAGCCAGTGTATTTAGTTGTGATATATGTGTAAATATATAGTTAAAATATTAATGTGTGTGTAACGAATTATTTTTGAATTATGCTAACCTGAACATACATAACCAGCGAGCATCTCCTGGCCACCGCATGGTACCAGGAATCGTTCCGGGAGAGAAAGGAACAGGAATGAACTGAACAAAAATAATACATATTCAGTATCAAGTCGTTTGTAAAAACGCCAGAAAACGCTATTGAAATCGTTGATTTCAACACCAAATATGATAGAGTTATACTAAACCAGTTGTTTATCAAGTATTATCGTAGCGAATCCGTGGCGTAATGGTAGCGACTTGGGCTCATAGTCTGGAGGTTCGTGTAACAAATCCCTGCAGGTTCAAATTTTATACTTCGTTCTTTTGGTATTTATTGATTTATAACTACTCACACGTTGTAATGTTAAGCGTATATAGTGTGTATTTGCAATCGAAAATATTATATATATACTTCTAAACCACATATTTCAACACTCGAATATAGCGATTAATAGTCGTTGCCCATGATCCGCGGTAGAGACTATTGTTGTTTTTGTTGATTCTTTAGGGGTTTTGCGGCATCATGATCTTGTAGTCCCGTTTAGTAGTGTGTAGAAGTTGTCTGATAACCTATGTCACTGTGATGTCTGTAGGCTTACTAATGTGTGTACTTTTATACGAGGAAGGATTTGGGTAGGAAGCTGGTGTTGTTTCATTTGAGATGCATGGACATCTTGGTCGTTTAGCCCCGTGTACTTGGATAAGTGTTGAATTTTGTCCGATAACCTGTGTTATTGTGATGGCTGTATTAGTGCATATACAATTCAGGGGAGGATTCAATCAATCAACATTTAATATACGTATAGCACGTTGTATTTCAACAAGCTACTATAACCAACATTCAATTATACTCCGTGAAATGGACAAAGAGTTATAACTATACCCATGCATTTAGGAGAAAGTAGGCTTATACGTTCTTTACAGAACATCTTGTTTCAAACTGAAGAAATGGGGCCAAGAATAACTCATATTCCCCAAGAGTCCGTGATCGTCAGTCATACAATATCTAATTTCTCTCATGAGGCTGGAGCCTGGAAGAGCATTTCTTTACTATCTTAGTGGTGACTGTGCAGAATCCACTATTGTGTCACTATTTGTTCCGTACTTCTGTATCTGCGGTAATTGGCTATACCCTACAGCTATTGGCATTCACCTAATGCAATACTGTGATAATAAGCGGTAATATCGGATAATATTAAATTACTCTCACTATTTAACGAGCTTTTGCATAATAGATTCGCTTTCGACACAATTAGTGTGTAATGATTACTCGAGCCGGCCAAACGATCATCCGTAATTGTTAAGGCACAAACTCCTCCGTTAGCCCGCATTTTAATGGGGCTTAATAACAGGTGCAGCGTGCAGATCTCTCTTAAAATAAAATAAAGTTCTTTTTTCTGACAATTAAACGTAAAGTAGTTCTATCCCTTATTATTCCCTTTTTCTCGGGGTCGGGGATGAGGTTTCATGTGGCGAATAACTTCTACGCGAAATGCTCTTCCTGACTCCAGCTTCATGAGAATAATTAGATACATTAAATTAATGATATACGATAAGGAGTTCGAAGGAAGCATCTGTAATCCATTAGAAGATACTGTTCCTGCAATTACCTGAAGTTTATAAAAATGAGATAGGACAGAAAACCACTTCAAGGATGGCTAGGGGTGGGGTTCCAGGGTTCGGTTGTAGCCTGGCAACTTGGTCCCGCACGTTAACATTCATAGCTAACTCGGTCGGTATGACAGTCTAAGAATAGAAGGAAATAAGCAGGAATGCTTGAAGATGTACGTGCAGTAATTATTATTTCTCAAAAGATAATTGATTCTTACTTTAAAGAAAAATTTATCATAGATATCTGGAAATAATTTTAAAAATAAGATGAATGTCCTTCTAAAGACTAATTTATCATTATATGCCGGACAGCATATACGTAATACCTCTTATCAATTGAAGCGTTTATTTCAGAAACCAGTCAAGCGCCAAGAGTGTCATTTTCAGAATAACAGAGAAGTTCCTAGCAAAAAACTGAATTTTTCGTATGTGGTTTCATAATTGTCTCCTTAAGCAAAAACATGTCAAAGTACTTTTTACAACAAAAGGGCTGTTTTATCATTTTTTATATTGTGAAAAGAAAATGTTTTGCACTTGAGTAATGTTTAAAGTAAACGAAGAGTGCAAACAGTTCTTGATACCGTTACTCTCAGTAATGTGGAAGATTTTGTCATGAAAAAGAAAATGTTGGTTACAAACAATACTTACGCTGATTGCAGATGTGTACTGGCGGGAAAAAATCCAACACGAAGAAGGGGTTGTGCTAGATTAACGAACGTTGATAGGCTTGTTTATACGCCTGTAGGATGACTTCGATTCAAATTTCTTGCAAATTACATTAACGTGGCGCTAGTAGTGGCTCCATGACGTTGCACATTAGGTTTGCTTTAAATACGGGCTGTACTGTGCGAGAGCGTTAGTTACCTGTGAGATTGGACGCAGTGACGGTGAGTGGGTCAATAATGCCTTCACGACGACGAAGAGGCCAGTATCAACAGCCCACTGCGTTTAAACGAGGCCGTGTAATAGGGCTACGTAAGGGTGGATTTTCCTTCCGCGCTAATGCAGAACGACTTAGCAGGAATATCTCCACTGTGCATGCGTGCTGGCATTGGAGGACCGCCGTATTCGGCATATGGCTTTGGCGCAACGGACGGCGTCTGCAGCAGCCATTCGAGTGGCTGTTGGCACCACAGTGACGCGACGAACTAATCGAAATCGGTTACTTGAAGGACAGATCTGAGCAAGACGCCCTGGGGCGTGAATTACACTTACCCCAAACCACCACCGTCTGCGACTTCGGTGGTGCCAAGCGAGAGCTCATTGGAGGATGGAGTGGAGGTCCGTTGTGTTTCCCGATGAAAGCCGGTTCTGCCTTGGTGCCAGTGATGGCCGTGGGTTGGTTAGAAGGTCAGGTGAGCGCCTGCACCTGTCTGCGGCGTCGACACACTGGACCTACGCTGGGCGTTCTGGTCTGGGGAGCAATTTCCTATGACGGCAGGAGCACTCTCGTGGTTATACCACGTATGCTGATTGCAGATGTGTACGTCCGTCAGGTGATTCGACATGTCGTGCTGCCATTCATGAACAGCATTCCCGGGGGGTGTTTTCCAACAGGATAACGCACGCCTCCATACCACTGTTGTACCCGACATGCTCTACAGAGTGTCGATATGCTACCTTGACCTGCTAGATCCCCCAATCAATACGCAATCGAGCACGTATGGGACTTTAATGGACGTCAACTCCAGCGTCATCTACAACTGGCAAAAACCGTCCCTGTATTGACCGATCAAGCTCAACATGCATGTAACTCCATCCCACAAGCTGGCATCCGGCACCTGTATGACACATTGCATGCACGCTTGCTTGCCTCCATTCAACAGTCTGGCGATTATACCGGTTATTAATGGACCAGCATGGCACATTTGCGATTTCGTTCAAATCGGTTTTACCGTATTTGAATTGAATTGACACATACAAAAAATACACATACACATACACACTCACAGACAGACACACAATTTTTGGCCCTGTGTAGATCTCATAAGTCTACTTTTACTTTTTGCAAAAATCAAAAGTAGGTTAAAACCATTTAAATATTTAAATTTCGCGTCGCCACCATGTTGGTTTTGTGATCTCCAGGTTATTGAATGATCCATAGGTGAACCTAATTTAACAGTTTGTATTGTACCCGTTCGTCCTGGGGATGCGATGACCCATCTGCTATAACATCGCATTCCTGGAGTTCCGGGACAAAGCGGAGTTAAATGAACCTCTAGTCAAATAAGGAATGTGTCGGAAATTCAGCTGAGTTCTCGAAAAAGCAGTGGGTATCACGAGACAAAGTATCTCTAGGGTCGTTACGGGCTTAAGTTTAATAGAAATAATGCAAATATAAATGGGCGCCATCAACTGAATTCCTAGCAAACCACTTCCTTTCCGGATAAGCCTTACTCAAGACAAGGAAAGAAAAAGGAACATCATACCATCATCAGATCACAACTAAGATAAAAACAAATTTATTTTACTTTGATAGTCAGACAGACATTTTAAATATAACTCCTACCTAAGAGTATGGTCGAATGCCAACGTTAAATTGTCATTGTCCAAAAATCGAACCATCTCTTTTCTAATCCAAAATTATTTCATCCACATAACAGAAAAAATCTCTAAAGTTCTCTTGGGTTCTCAGGATCACTGTAGCACTATGTCTTTCGTCACTGACATTTGTGAAACCTGAGACCTAATTTCTCTTTAATTTAACATCATCAATGTGGATTTAAAAAAGATTATTAATCTGTCTAAACATACACATATTATAATCACACATATTAAATATCAAGTATTTTATGGCTTGCATGGCATAATTTGAATGTTGAACATGTTAGTCAAATGCTCCTAAACATCGAATAATTAATTTACACTATTTACATTGTCATTCATAATTACTTATCTGTGAATTACAGAAAATTCATGGCTCATTGGTCATCGTTATCGTCATCATCAAAATTAAATATTTCTCACATTAATTTTCACTTCAAAATTCTACATATTCCTGTCAGAATCATTAATTCATTACCATTACATCATTTAAATTCTCAACTCAAGTTGCAATTCCTCAAATTATATCTCAATTAAATTTATTTAATTCCATATAAATTCATTAATCATCAGCTTCTTTAAATAATTATCACCTTCTAATTCAGTTATTCATCATCATCACAATCGTCTATTAATTTATTTCAATCAGTTTAATTTATCCAATCTTTAATTCATCCATCTATTTAATTCATTGATTTATTCCAAAAATTTATTTATCAAATTATTTAAATTTCAATCTTCTGGTTATTTAGATTTTTATTATTTCATCTAGTCATTCTGATTTTTATTTCATTAGGTCAGATCGTTAATATGCTTAATTTTCAGATTATTATTTCATTAATTATTATTTTCAGAAAATCTTGTATTATCAACTTCATTTATTTGTTTAATTTCCTAACAAATTGTTTAATATGGTTTATAGAACGTTGTCTTACAGTTTTATCACTTCCAAGTTATATCTCGTATTTAATTTATCATGCCAAAAAATATTATTGCCTCCACGACATCACGTTGGATCTAACTATCCACAACGACATTACATTTCCTCAATACTTCAAATATCACATTTGAATACAATAATTACTCCACAAAACTCCATAAATATTCAGCACATACAGCATGAATCTCAACAATTACGCTAGACTGGGTACGACGACCTCATGTCTGCTTCAAAATACATTAGCAACGTTGCAACTATCACATGGCAACTTCCACAAAATGCCTATCATAAACTCCACTTAACCATGTTGCATGATCTACAAAAAAATATATAACTGGCTTCAAATTATCAACGCACACAATCTCCAATAACTGTAATTAATCTGATCACATCTAGACAACTTCTTAAACAATTGGAAAAATATTACCTCAGTAATTTAAGATCTGCTTTCAAATAGCATAAATTCTCTTACAATTTTCATAATTCACATCACAGAAAAACACCAATGTGCTATAATCTCAAATCAAAATCTGCAATACTGATCTGCCTTAAAATAAATTTGACCATTAATGATTAATCTTACAAGATTCAATTACTTTAAATCCTTCTCAAAGGTATCAAACACAATTATAAACTCATCAAAAGCATCAGCTGCAACAGCTGTTAAACTGAAATTACTCTCAAAAGAGTATAGCAACAAAATATTGGATTGGCAAACAAGAATTACTAAACGTAATCCTGCTGACATTTATCGTTACTTTATTTAACAAAATTTCGACTGATATGTGACTAGTAGTTCCTTGTTTGATTCACTTACAATCTCGTGTACACTCGGATGATAAAAATGAGTCCCTCAATGGCGAGTAAGATGTGTAACCACCGTACAGTCGTATAAATACGAAAGACCTCGCCCCGTCGACTTGGATGATATTGCCCTGAACGATGGGTAAGATGAGTACCACCATACAATCGTATAAATACGAAAGACCCCATCTCGTAGGCTATATGAGTGAATGTACCAGATAGGAATCAACAAGTCTCTAGTTGTCATATAAAAGCGATGTTCATTCACTAAAGTGAATAACTTCTTAATATCTCCAAACAATCCAATGGAAAAAATCCCTACTGATGAATAATACACACTCGCTAGTATGCAATGAACTGACGAAGTAATTTTAGATAATCAATTGCAGATCACGAGTTCGAAATACTCGTTACACAAAAAACTATTCATGAAAAATATCCTAGCTGGAAAAATGTCTAAAAGACCAAACATCTGCTTAATAAAGCCAATCAATGGTGAGAATATCGTATAATGATGCCTGCCATATCATATGGTCACTCCATATTCTAGCAAATTCGAAGTATATAAAGTCAAACCATGTCTAAATAATCGTATCACTCCTATTAGAAAAATATACATGTGTGCCCAGTATTCATGAAAATAATCGTATCAGGTAGATATAACTCTTACAGTACCTTTCATAATCAGCTGTTATTAAATTTCCAAGATCGTCGATTTTCCCTACATAATGAATTTCTCGAAAGATCGGCGTGAATATCATTCCATCCATGAAATGACGATTGCCTTCGAAATCCCAAGTGAATCAGCTGGTGGACTCCTCTCGTCAGGAATCGAATCCATCGCTCTGCGGTGCCATCTTGTCTCTATCTGCGTCTACTCTGTCATGTTGAACTTCGGATTACCCATAGCGGATATTGTCCAACTCCTCTCGACAATGTTCATGGAAACAGCGGACCCCCTATTCCTCTTCTAAGTTACGCCACTGTTCCATTAAATGTTCAGTTTGAGTATTGAAAGACCAATCTCTAACAACTGCTAAGTCTCACTTTCGTAAAATAAAATTTTACTTGAGAGTGTTCAAGTTTACGAAACACCCTGTAGTTGTCTGTATTTGGTAATTCATGAAACTGCATAAGAAATAAATTTCATTAATGCACGATCTAATGTTCATCAGTGCCTATGCTAACAACATTCCGTTTGCTTGAAGTTGTCAAAGTAACTTTGAATGCGTTATGGAAAAGCATAGTCGTAATATTATTCATAAAAGCTGTGTTCAAACTGCGTTGAAATGTAGCTTGTAATAAAGTCTCCAACTACTTGCAGTGCTGTTCTAACATATCCCGGCCGTCTGTGATTGCTTCCTCGGCAAGTCCGCCTGGATCAATGAACTGCTTGGCGTTCGCTGCTCGGCGATGCTGAAACTGTCGCCTACACTCTGCCGTGACAGTTTCGGTACGCTACGTGACCTTCACCGTGCGTCTCGCTTGCGCTACAGAGCTCGACCCTACTTGCTCGACTGACAGAGCTCCACTGAATGTGCTGGCACTGTCTTCACTCTTATCTGCCTGGCGCAGACACGTGGTGTAGTCCCCCACCACTGTGCTCTCGCGTCACGATCATAGTCTCGAACCCACATCATCTCGGCTATTCCGTTATAAAATAACTTAAGGGTTATCTAACTTCCTTACAATTATTTCCATATATAATGCATGTTATATATCCTCTTCTAAGATGTTTAAATACCATATTCCATACATATTTTAATAAAGCTTCACATCTCTATCCATAATTCCATCTTCTTACAGATGTCAGTGCCTCCTTGATCCTAGACCTCCTACGTCATCTTGACATTCTTCTTGACTCGATCGGTGCGCCATCTTTTTCTAACTCTTCCCAAAACCACAACTACGGCTTAATGTCTGCTGGCGTAGCCGATAGCCTAAACTAGGTATCGGGTACATCTCTCCCGTGCATCTCCTTTTTTTATCAGGATTGAGAAAAAAAATACACTCTCAGGCATTCTATATATAATACATGTACACGATAGCTCTACAATTCCCTTACTCAGCATGATGGTATTTCCTGATGCTAGCTGCATTAAAAGTTCCTACAACTTCATCAGTATCCATTCTGACAATCTTGTAGCTATTATTCTGGTATGTTTGTTCAATACGGAACGGACCAGCGTACAATGGAGCGAATTTATGGTAGATCTTCAGCTGAAGGTTCGAAGTGACTGGCTTCCTAATCAGCACCTCATCATTTTCTTGAAATGGCTCGTGGAACCTCCTTCCTGCCTGTCTCCTGGCTCTCTTTTCCGCCTGTCTTCTGAGTCTCTCTCCTGCCATCTCGACTCTTCTTTCTTGTGTGGGTTGAGGATCTACTGGTGCCCTCACGACTCGGTCCCATGGTCTATCTGGTTTCAATCCATGATGAAGCATGGACGGAATCTGTCCTGTGCTTTCATGTACTGTGGAATTCAAGAATTGGCTAATGATGGGTATCACTTCCATCCATCTATGGTGTTGCCTTGACACATATAAGCGACACATCTTACTGATCTCCGGCATAATTCTTTCGGCTGGATTTCCTTCTGGATACCGCACAGAATTAAACACATGCCTTATTCCTAAACGTTCCATAGCAGTAGAAAATTCCATACTAGTAAATTGCGATCCATGGTCACTCAACAAAACTTCAGGTTTCCCCATGCTCGGAATAACTGTTTTCTCAAGTCTGTTTATCACGTACTTGGATGTAGCTTTCTGTATAGGGCATAGAGATACGTATTTCGAAAATACGTCAACTGTTACCAAAACGAACTGATTTCCTTTCGTCGAACGAGGAATCGGACCGAAAATGTCCGTCGCGAAAAGTTCTCTTGGCTTGCTGGGTAATATTGATCTAGGAACTTCTTTCATTAACTTAGATGAGTATTTACTTCGCTGACAACTGTCACAGGTCGTTATGACGTCGCGAATCGTTTGTCCCATTTGTCTCCAAACGAAAGTTTCTTGAGCGAGAGCCAAAGTCTTGTCTACACCTACATGAGCTGCAGTTCGGTGTATCATCCAAATAACTGGTTTGACAAGCTTGGGTGGGATCACTACTCTAAGTTTAGTATGATCCTGGTCGATATATTGGCATATAACACCTCCCATAATATGATATTTTCTAGCCTCTATCTCAGTTCTTTGAAAATCCGGATCAGCGTTGTCCATCCTGCGTGTCAAAAAACGGTAAATTCTTCGCAAAGGTGCATATCTCTTCTGAGTTTGCGCTAACAACTTCAACTTTTCTAGAGTACCATTATCCTCTTGAATCAAATTTATATGGTTGACAAATACTTCCTCACAAGGGTTTCTGCTCCACACATCTGCTAACAGATTTAACTTCCCAGGTCTATGTACAACAGTTGGGTTAAATTGCTGTAAGAACAGAGCCCATCTGGTGATGCGGTCACTCGCTAAGTCCGTCTTCATAATAAATTGGAGGGCTTTATGATCTGTGATCACTGTTATGTCATGTCCAAATAACACCTTCTTCCACGTTTTAAGAGCATGAACCACTGCTAATGCCTCTAACTCAGTTGCATAGTAATTCTTCTCACAATTCCTAAGCTTGCGACTGGTGAAAGCTAAATACCTATGTTTCTTGTCATCATCCAACTGATATAGGATCCCACTAATACCTATTTTGGATGCGTCTGTCTCTACAAAAAATCTTCTTGTAAAATCAGGGTACTCAAGCTTGATATTTTGGATCAACATTTTCTTGGCCGCTAAAAACGCTTGATTGCATCTATCGTCCCATTTCCATCGATTTCCCTTTCTTAGTAAATCCTGCAGAGGTGCCATCGTCTCAGTATATTCAGGACAATGTGTTGAAAAGAACTGATACATGCCTAAAAACTGCCGTACCTCTTTAATCTTTCGTGGGGTTGGAAACTCTGAAATTGCCATGATCTTCTTTGGATTGGGCCTATAACCATCTCCATTGATCCTATGTCCAAGAAATTCAATTTCTTCATGAAAGAACTGACATTTATTGAAATTCACCTTGAAGTTCGTCCTCCTAAGATCTTCAAAAAGCATTTGAAGGTGCCTGATATGTTCTTCCGCTGTCTCAGACGCTATAATCAGGTCATCAATATAGCTTACCACATGCTCCTTAACTGCATCTGACAAATTTTCATCTAGTGCACGGATCATCACCGGACCACTATTTTTCACTCCAAAAGGTAACCTATTGAATACATATGTTTTATGGTCAAACAAGAACCCTGTGTATTGTTTGCAGTCTTCTGCTAGCTCAACATGATAATAAGAACTAGTCAGATCGATTGTCGAAAAGAAACTCTTTCCTCTGAATCTGCGTAACAATTCACGAATAACAGGTGGTCTGTCATGTTCAGGAAGAACTCTTTCATTAAGGGCTCTAGCATCTAGACATATCCTCAGCTTTCCATTAGGTTTCTTGACAACAGCTAAAGGATTCAAATAAGCAGTTGGCATTTTCTTAATTATTCCATCTTTCTCCATATCGCTTATCATTATGCTAACTTCCTCCTTCCATTTATCCGGAATGGGATATAAATTTTTATGGTATGGTTTGTCATCCATCAACTTGATGCTATAAGTAAAATTTTCTATGAGACCTGGTTTGTCATTGAATATGTCCTCATATTCTGAAATTACTTGATCAAACTGCCCCTTAATTTCTGGATTTATTTTACTTGTCATGCCAGTTTTATCTTCTATAGACCTTTCAACGCTGCATACAATCTCATCCAATATGTCCTCTCTAAAGAATGTCATCTCCGATTCCTGATTTTCCATGACCCCTTCTTGAAAGTACATGCGCCTACTCTGCATATCTATGATCAGGCCACTCTCACTTAAGAAATCCACTCCTAGGATCATGTCAAAATGTAGTTGACCCACTACTAGGAACATCTGTTCAAAACTTCTGGTTCCAATCCCAACATCTAAAAGTACCTGACTTTTACATTTCATACTCCTGTCTGGGATCACCCCTTGAATTTTGCTAACAACAGTTGGCAACATTGTAATTTCTCCTAATAATTTCAATTCATCCAGGCAACCTATGGATATCAAGCTCACCATAGCCCCCGTGTCTACAAGTGTCTTTATTTCTTTTCCCATGACTTCCACACTGATAACTGGCAATTCATGTCTATTTTCCCGATGTACTATGTCTTCCTCCTCGATTAAATCCTCGTCCTTGACCTGATATGTTTCCACAATGATGATCGATTCCCAAGGATTAGCATTTTTCTCTAGAGTTAATTTGACGTTTTTTTTTTTCCTTCACCACTCGTGCTTGCTCGATTGACATCTCTCACTGTCTCTTCGGGTGGTGCACTAGGCTGTCTATCTTCTTGCCTTGACCTCTCATGTCCACGATTATCTCGTCTGTCGTTAGGATCGTTTCTTAGGCCATCCTGCCTGTCGTTCCTATTATACTGTTGACCTTGGCTCCAGTTATTTCTGCCCCGATATCTATTGTTATATCGATTCCTGTCTTGATATCTGGAATTCTGGTTATAATTTCTATATCGGCTATCTCTTGCTTCTTGATCGTATGGCCTCTCATATGGTCCTCTATATCGATCATTTCCTCGAGCGTTACGGATGTTTCCTCGATTCCCTTCGTTCCGTCGGTTTTCCCAGGAATCTCTTCTGTCCGTTTGAGCTGCATTGTCTACGACTACCGCATTCACTTCTTGCGTGTTTCTATTGTCGTTTCTGGTACTTCTAGGCGTAACTTGAGCGCTTGTATAGTCCAATCGCCGTAAAATGTCGTCATAATGCTCAAGTGTATTGGCTCCCGACGCTATTAGTGATCGCTGTACCTCAATCGGCAACTGTCTCGCTATAGCTTGCAAAAGCTCTTCTTCTGGCAATGGAGGAATCAGAAACTGTAATTTAGCCAGCTGTGACGTGAAATAGTTGGCATAATGCGTCGGATGTGACGTAGAATAGCGTTTTGAGTACATTTCCGCTCTTACGTTAAGTTGATCCTCGGCACTCCAAAATCTCCTCAAGAAAGCTATGGCAAATTGCTCCATGTTCGCAAAATTGCTTCTGAACGCTCTAAACCAAGTAAGCGCAGACCCATCTAAGGCGCGTTCGACTAACCTTAGCTCTATTTCTTTGGCTACCCTATGTTCCGCCATGTAGTCTCGAATATCTCGCAGAAATTCGACTGGTGTGACTCCTGTATTTCCCGAAAACTTTCTCGGCTTGTCATCCAGATTCCTAATAATGGTGACTGGACCTGAGTATCGTTCGCTTGGACCCAACGTACTCCTATTCGAACTTGGATTATCCTGAGGGGTTGAACTGGCCCTTTCGAATGTCACATTCGGTTGCATTTGACGGTCTTCTCCCATGCTCGCTTCTTGATTAGTCATACTGCGGTCTATCGCTGTCTGATTTATCAATGTTTCCCCTGATGTTATATTCTGACTGGTGAAACTGTTAAACATGGATTCTAGTCTAGTTATCCTGTCTTCTGCTACTTTCTCCACGGTCTTGACCTGAGTTTTCAATTCATCTAGCGACGTAACATTCTGCGTTTTGTTACTCTCGTCTAAATCGTTTTTTAACTTGTCAATTTTGCCTTCGCACGTGTTCTTTACTGACGCGACTTGTTCCTTTAACAGATCAACATCTGTTCTAAATAGAGTTGAATCTATCTTCATCGCTTCCTTGTTCTCCGTAAACCTCGCTTCTAAGTTTGCCATACCTGCGATTAATTTTTCATCTAACCCTTCACGTTTCTCTTTTGCTTCGGCATCGACCTCACTATACCGTTCTTCCACAATTGCACCGACTCTATTTTTGAATAAAGCTAAGTTTTCATTAACCTTTTGCTCTATATCTTCGTCTATCTTCCTAATATCTTTCTGCAATTGATTTTCTAATGATTTTAAATTAGAATTAACCTCTCCTAAGACTTCCTCTTTAATGGTCCCAATTACTGTCTTTAAATCTTTAATCTCATTACCTAGATTCATTTCTAGACCTTTGATTTTAGTCTCGAAAGATACTTCGGTAGACCACTCTTGAATTTTGCCTACATCTGCCACTAAACCATCGATGTCGAATCTCAAATTCGATACATCTGATTTAATGTCTTTCTGTATGGACATAACGTCTGTTCTTAAAGTAAAAATATTTTCTTCTCCTCTACTTTCTAATTCAATAATATTTTTTCTTAATATTTGAACATTTTCCTCTCCTTTCATATTTACTGCAATTATGTCTAATTGTAAAGTCTTCAGCATTTCATTATTCTTTAAAGTTAAGCTATTCTCTAATCTAGTTAACTTGTTTTCTAATTCAGTGTTAGTTTCTTCACTACGAGCTTGTAATTTCTCTTCCAATGATTTAAAGTTAGCTTCACTAGCTTTTAAATGACTTTCAGTACTAGTCTGTAATCTAGTTTCTAATAACATCAACTCATCTTTGCTATTTGACTGTAACCTAGTCTCTAATGACTTTAAATTATCTTCACTAGTTGACTGTAGTAATTTTACATTAGCTTCGTTACTAATCTGTAATGATTTTAAATTTTCTTCAGTACTAGTTTGTAATGCTTGCACATTTTCTTCACATTTAGCTTCTAATCTAGCTTCTGAACTATTAATCTGTTCTTTAACTTCCGTTTCCATCTTAGAAATAGTTTCTGCAATACCAGACATACCCGTCTGTAACTCTCCTAACACCTTAGCTAAATCTTCCGGCAACATAATTATATTTTCAATATACGTTTTATATAGAGACGTTAGACAACAACACATCACAATGTCTCAATTCCTGCATTCACTTGGGTATAGGAAAAATGTCTTATAACTAACATGATATAATTCTAATACGATTAACATGAACACTGGAATGGGCACACAAGTACATTGTCTGACTAAGTTTAATAAATTTTGTAACACACTTAAATGAACTTGAGATCAATCTCTCAGTAATCTAAATCTGATGTGATTCCATAGAATAAACAAAATCGAAGCCCCACTAGTTGGATAAAGCCAATTCTCCCTCTCTCTCTCTGTACCCGTTCGTCCTGGGGATGCGATGACCCATCTGCTATAACATCGCATTCCTGGAGTTCCGGGACAGAGCGGAGTTAAATGAACCTCTAGTCAATTAAGGAATGTGTCGGAAATTCAGCTGAGTTCTCGAAAAAGCAGTGGGTATCACGAGACAAAGTATCTCTAGGGTCGTTACGGGCTTACGTTTAATAGAAATAATGCAAATATAAATGGGCGCCATCAACTGAATTCCTAGCAAACCACTTCCTTTCCGGATAAGCCTTACTCAAGACAAGGAAAGAAAAAGGAACATCACACCATCATCAGATCACAACTAAGATAAAAACAAATTTATTTTACTTTGATAGTCAGACAGACATTTTAAATATAACTCCTACCTAAGAGTATGGTCGAATGCCAACGTTAAATTGTCATTGTCCAAAAATCGAACCATCTCTTTTCTAATCAAAAATATTTCATCCACATAAAACAGGAAAAATCTCTAAAGTTCTCTTGGGTTCTCAGGATCACTGTAGCACTATGTCTTTCGTCACTGACATTTGTGAAACCTGAGACCTAATTTCTCTTTAATTTAACATCATCAATGTGGATTTAAAAAAGATTATTAATCTGTCTAAACATACACATATTATAATCACACATATTAAATATCAAGTATTTTATGGCTTGCATGGCATAATTTGAATGTTGAACATGTTAGTCAAATGCTCCTAAACATCGAATAATTAATTTACACTATTTACATTGTCATTCATAATTACTTATCTGTGAATTACAGAAAATTCATGGCTCATTGGTCATCGTTATCGTCATCATCAAAATTAAATATTTCTCACATTAATTTTCACTTCAAAATTCTACATATTCCTGTCAGAATCATTAATTCATTACCATTACATCATTTAAATTCTCAACTCAAGTTGCAATTCCTCAAATTATATCTCAATTAAATTTATTTAATTCCATATAAATTCATTAATCATCAGCTTCTTTAAATAATTATCACCTTCTAATTCAGTTATTCATCATCATCACAATCGTCTATTAATTTATTTCAATCAGTTTAATTTATCCAATCTTTAATTCATCCATCTATTTAAATCATTGATTTATTCCAAAAATTTATTTATCAAATTATTTAAATTTCAATCTTCTGGTTATTTAGATTTTTATTATTTCATCTAGTCATTCTGATTTTTATTTCATTAGGTCAGATCGTTAATATGCTTAATTTTCAGATTATTATTTCATTAATTATTATTTTCAGAAAATCTTGTATTATCAACTTCATTTATTTGTTTAATTTCCTAACAAATTGTTTAATATGGTTTATAGAACGTTGTCTTACAGTTTTATCACTTCCAAGTTATATCTCGTATTTAATTTATCATGCCAAAAAATATTATTGCCTCCACGACATCACGTTGGATCTAACTATCCACAACGACATTACATTTCCTCAATACTTCAAATATCACATTTGAATACAATAATTACTCCACAAAACTCCATAAATATTCAGCACATACAGCATGAATCTCAACAATTACGCTAGACTGGGTACGACGACCTCATGTCTGCTTCAAAATACATTAGCAACGTTGCAACTATCACATGGCAACTTCCACAAAATGCCTATCATAAACTCCACTTAACCATGTTGCATGATCTACAAAAAAATATATAACTGGCTTCAAATTATCAACGCACACAATCTCCAATAACTGTAATTAATCTGATCACATCTAGACAACTTCTTAAACAATTGGAAAAATATTACCTCAGTAATTTAAGATCTGCTTTCAAATAGCATAAATTCTCTTACAATTTTCATAATTCACATCACAGAAAAACACCAATGTGCTATAATCTCATATCAAAATCTGCAATACTGATCTGCCTTAAAATAAATTTGACCATTAATGATTAATCTTACAAGATTCAATTACTTTAAATCCTTCTCAAAGGTATCAAACACAATTATAAACTCATCAAAAGCATCAGCTGCAACAGCTGTTAAACTGAAATTACTCTCAAAAGAGTATAGCAACAAAATATTGGATTGGCAAACAAGAATAACTAAACGTAATCCTGCTGACATTTATCGTTACTTTATTTAACAAAATTTCGACTGATATGTGACTAGTAGTTCCTTGTTTGATTCACTTACAATCTCGTGTACACTCGGATGATAAAAATGAGTCCCTCAATGGCGAGTAAGATGTGTAACCACCGTACAGTCGTATAAATACGAAAGACCTCGCCCCGTCGACTTGGATGATATTGCCCTGAACGATGGGTAAGATGAGTACCACCATACAATCGTATAAATACGAAAGACCCCATCTCGTAGGCTATATGAGTGAATGTACCAGATAGGAATCTACAAGTCTCTAGTTGTCATATAAAAGCGATGTTCATTCACTAAAGTGAATAACTTCTTAATATCTCCAAACAATCCAATGGAAAAAAATCCCTACTGATGAATAATACACACTCGCTAGTATGCAATGAACTGACGAAGTAATTTTAGATAATCAATTGCAGATCACGAGTTCGAAATACTCGTTACACAAAAAACTATTCATGAAAAATATCCTAGCTGGAAAAATGTCTAAAAGACCAAACATCTGCTTAATAAAGCCAATCAATGGTGAGAATATCGTATAATGATGCCTGCCATATCATATGGTCACTCCATATTCTAGCAAATTCGAAGTATATAAAGTCAAACCATGTCTAAATAATCGTATCACTCCTATTAGAAAAATATACATGTGTGCCCAGTATTCATGAAAATAATCGTATCAGGTAGATATAACTCTTACAGTACCTTTCATAATCAGCTGTTATTAAATTTCCAAGATCGTCGATTTTCCCTACATAATGAATTTCTCGAAAGATCGGCGTGAATATCATTCCATCCATGAAATGACGATTGCCTTCGAAATCCCAAGTGAATCAGCTGGTGGACTCCTCTCGTCAGGAATCGAATCCATCGCTCTGCGGTGCCATCTTGTCTCTATCTGCGTCTACTCTGACATGTTGAACTTCGGATTACCCATAGCGGATATTGTCCAACTCCTCTCGACAATGTTCATGGAAACAGCGGACCCCCTATTCCTCTTCTAAGTTACGCCACTGTTCCATTAAATGTTCAGTTTGAGTATTGAAAGACCAATCTCTAACAACTGCTAAGTCTCACTTTCGTAAAATAAAATTTTACTTGAGAGTGTTCAAGTTTACGAAACACCCTGTAGTTGTCTGTATTTGGTAATTCATGAAACTGCATAAGAAATAAATTTCATTAATGCACGATCTAATGTTCATCAGTGCCTATGCTAACAACATTCCGTTTGCTTGAAGTTGTTAAAGTAACTATGAATGCGTTATGGAAAAGCATAGTCGTAATATTATTCATAAAAGCTGTGTTCAAACTGCGTTGAAATGTAGCTTGTAATAAAGTCTCCAACTACTTGCAGTGCTGTTCTAACATATCCCGGCCGTCTGTGATTGCTTCCTCGGCAAGTCCGCCTGGATCAATGACCTGCTTGGCGTTCGCTGCTCGGCGATGCTGAAACTGTCGCCTACACTCTGCCGTGACAGTTTCGGTACGCTACGTGACCTTCACCGTGCGTCTCGCTTGCGCTACAGAGCTCGACCCTACTTGCTCGACTGACAGAGCTCCACTGAATGTGCTGGCACTGTCTTAACTCTTATCTGCCTGGCGCAGACACGTGGTGTAGTCCCCCACCACTGTGCTCTCGCGTCACGATCATAGTCTCGAACCCACATCATCTCGGCTATTCCGTTATAAAATAACTTAAGGGTTATCTAACTTCCTTACAATTATTTCCACATATAATGCATGTTATATATCCTCTTCTAAGATGTTTAAATACCATATTCCATACATATTTTAATAAAGCTTCACATCTCTATCCATAATTCCATCTTCTTACAGATGTCAGTGCCTCCTTGATCCTAGACCTCCTACGTCATCTTGACATTCTTCTTGACTCGATCGGTGCGCTATCTTTTTCTAACTCTTCCCAAAACCTCAACTACGGCTTAATGTCTGCTGGCGTAGCCGATAGCCTAAACTAGGTATCGGGTACAGTATCAACATACAAAGTTCCAGTTTGATTGCTGCAATTGATTCGTAGATATGGAGAAGCGTCTAAATATGTCGGATGGTCGCTATGTTTGATTGTTGTATGTGTAGACCATAGGGTTAGGTGCCATTAAAATTTGAAAATTTCGCTCAACCGCCATCTTGGGGTTATCAAAACAATTCAGGTTAATTGGATGTCAGTAGATTTAAGTTTATGTAAATATTTACCGTAACAAGTTTCACTGCGCTCGTATAATCAAATCGCGAGTAAATTCCATTTGAATGTTTACATTTCGCTTGGCTGCTATGTTCATTATGTTATCACCAGGTTATTAGAGGTCCCATGAGTGTACTTAAGTTAATAGCGTTTATGAACATACAACATTTCAGTTTGATTGCTCTCATAGATTCGTAGTTATTTAGAGCCGTCTAAATATTTCGGATGGTTGCCATGTTGAACTGTTATATACAGGGTGATTCTTATTAACGTTTAAACCTCTCTGTAGCGACGTAGATGGCATTGAGACAAGTAATTTGATATAGGACACTTAGGGTCGCAAGTCTCCGGAAATACCTTAAAACAGAACCACAACTGCTAAACATATGACGTAATCAGGTGACAGTTGTGCTCGAGTGGTCAGACCCGTGCACTCTTACGCACACCAAAGCAACCAAAGCAAACGTTGAATATCGTAATTATCACTCTGGCTGCGTGTCTGCGTGTGCGACTTGAGCGCGTGAGGTTCGAGGTTCGAATCCGGGGCCTATCCATCATCTTCCTTTGTTCTCTCTCTTCTCCTTTCAAGAGGAAGCAGATTGTTAGTTGACATTAAGAACGCTTTGTATTATGAATGTGATCGCAAGCATTTGGGAATTTTACACTGGATTCGGTAGGATGGGGCTAAATTAGTCATTCGACAAGAACTGCTGTACTTGATAACAATGGTTTGAGAGTTCTCAACCACACAGTTCAATACAGTACGTCAAATGCGAGTTGAAAATGAACCGCTTTACATTCCATGAGCTTGCAGGCATGCACCTTTGTTATGGTGCTGCAAGCTTGCCGCGGTGGGTGAGTTATAGTGTCGGACTACCAACCCCAAGATTGCAGGTTCGCCCCTGGCCATGGTAAGTGATTTTTGAAGGCGACAAAAATCACGATACTCATGTCATACGTTGTTGGCATGTTAAAGAATCCATTTGAATTCAGTAGGCCGTGTTCAATGGCAAAATTTATCTCGGTATTTTCCGCCAACACAAAGTTCCTCCATTCTCTACTAGAAGGCGCTGGAGTGTCAAGGAGTTTGGATATCTAACCTCCTTGACTTTCATAGCGTTCAAAGGAACGACGAAATTCGACATGCAAGCTACCCTCTGGGTGTCAAATAACAAAGCTTGCACCAGGCACCCGAGGCCATACGATATTATTATTATTATTATGGTGCTGCAAATTCGAACGCACTTGCTGCAAGGCGGCTGTGCCAACAACGATTTCCCCAGTGCGTTCTGCCTTCTCACGTGACATTCGCAAACGTGGACCGACGAATTCGTGAAACTGGAGCTGTGCGCGTAAGTAAGCAATGTATCCTAAGTGACTTTTGGAGCTCACTGTAACATGTCTTGTAACTGGGTTGTTGTATAAAGCCCCATTAGTTTACCACAATCTTGATTTCTGATACGGTCACCGTACATATGGGTTTTTAATACTGAATTCCTCCTTTCAGGGTAAGGGCCGAGCAGGCAATGTTGGGCCTCGTGCGAGAGTAAGGAACCAAATGGAGGAAAATTTATTGGCGCATGTTCAGCAGTATCCCGAAACAAGTACACGCCGAGCCGTGGGCCAACTTGGTGTTTCCCAGTCAACGGTATGGCGTGTGTGGAATCAAAGCGGGCTCAAAGCCTATCACAAAACGAAGGTTAAAAATTTAAACGAAAGGGACTATGCGCCTCGAATGGAATTTTGTGAATGGTACCGTCAACAAACCCAATAGAATCCCAAATTTTCTCCACTTTTAATGTTTTTCGACGAAGCTAAATTTAATCAGGATGAGATATTTCATTCAAAAAATAACTTTTATTGGTCCAATGCTAATCCACATCAAATGTATGAGCAGGGTCGTCAAGAAAAAATTAGCGCGAATGTATCGGCAGGTATTTTGGGCGACCGACTAATAGGGCCTTGCATTTTACCCAACCGTCTAGATGGCCGTACCTATGAAATTCTTTTTGAGAGAGACTCTGCCAGAGCTGCTTGATGATGTTCCGTTGGAAGTAAGGGCTAACATGTGGTTGCAACACGATGGAGCACCTCACCACTACGCCCGCGGTACGCGAAATTTCTTAAACCGGGCACATCTCAATATGTGGATTGGACGGCTAGGACCTATTCACTGGCCTGCAATATCTCCAGATTTAAGTCCCGTCGATTTTTTCTGTTGGGGCCAAATGAAGGAACTGGTGTACATCACGCCAGTAGGGGATGAAATGGACCTCGTAGCCCTCATTGCCGCAGCTACTCTAATAATTCAAGAAACGGAGGGTATACCGTGTGCCAGGGAATGCTCGGAGATGTGATGCTTGCATTCAAGCAAACGGTGCAAATTTTGAACACTTTTGTTGGCATTAGCCATTTATATTTCGTTGAAGAATAACGAAAAGTATATTCTTTTGTTATTGTTTTCTTAAACATCTGTGTTATCTGACTGAGTACAAGTATTCTTTTGTGTTACTAAATGCTTGATAATTTCCTTGTGTTTGTATTTCTTCGAATGCAACAAATGTCATTGACGAAAAAATCCAGGGTATTTACTGTAGATAAAGGAGAATGAAAGAGTACTGAGAGGACTGTACTGTGCTCAAATGTTTAAAATAAAGGCTTGTTTGTTTTATGTTTTTTCCTTTTGTTCCTTTTTGTTGTGGCTCGTCTTTGTTAGCAGCTTTAGTACGATGAAAATAACTTCCCGCGTTACGAAATGCACGGTACATGTTATTCCAGTTTTTTTTTTCACCAACACAACAGGAAAATCCATTTTTCCGATGAAAAAAGAAGTAAATGAACAGAAAATAAAGGAACAGAAATTTCGTATTACTTGTTTTTTTCACAAAATAAAACACTATACGCGATAATAAAACGTACGTAATGTAACTTAGCGTGAATCTACAGAATGAATCTGTCCAGTTCGTAATCCATAGTTTTTATTTTAAAATAGTTAGCTTTCGAATGAAATCTACCTAAAACAACAACTGATGTGTTATTTTGTTGTTTTTCTGTAACAGAACAGTGTTAGAATGCGCACGATTAAAATTCCGTTTTATGGCACAAAACGCACGTTTTCCTTGTTTAATTTTCGTCTTGTCTCTTCAAATTTTGCAATGATTTATTTATTTTTTATTTATCGTATGGCTTTTAGTGCCGGGAGTGTCCGAGGACATGTTCGGCTCGCCTGAGTCTGTAGCTGCTTCCAGCGGACACCGTAAAGGGTGAGCTACAAGTTCCGTTCAATTTCAAGTCGTAATTGCTGAACATTGCATACATCTGCTTAACAGCACGGTGGCAAAAGTGACGATACGTGATTTAATTAGGCAAAATAAGGAC
The DNA here is from genome assembly GCA_946902985.2 of Meconema thalassinum. Classification (NCBI taxonomy): domain Eukaryota; kingdom Metazoa; phylum Arthropoda; class Insecta; order Orthoptera; family Tettigoniidae; genus Meconema; species Meconema thalassinum. The sequence continues at coordinate 1,096,114,202 of OX336389.2, read as the reverse complement.
AACACGTGTTTTCCTTTTTATGCCCTCAGCCGTTAGTGTGTTGTAATGTTTATCAACAAGAAAGTTCAGTGATACATGCGCAAAAATAAAAGGGTTGCTTCCACTTGAAAGGCAAAGAGAGAGAGAAAAAAAGCTGATGCATAGGGCCCGGAATCGAACCTTGAGCCCTACGTGCCCGAGTCGCACACGCAGACATGGAGCCAGAGTGATATGTCATTTAACTTTTGATTTGGATGCTTTGGTGTGTGTAGGAGTGCACGGGCCTGACCACTCGAGCTGAGCTGTCACCTGATGTCGTATGTTTAACAGTTGTGGTTCACTTTTAAGGTATGTCTGGACACTTGCGACCCTAAGTGTCCAATATCAAATTGCTTGTCTCAATGCCATCTACGTGGCTACAGAGAGTTTTAAACGTTAATAAGAATCACCCTGTATGTAGGCCATAGAGTTATGTACCATTGGTGAAGATCATTGCGTAGGTTGATTATTCAAACTTTCATTTCGATCACATGATTAAGACACAAGAAACAAATTTTACTTTTAAAAATTCGCACAGCCACCATCTTGAGGTTATGTAAAGAATTGAACGAAGTTAAATGTCAATGCATCACAATGTATACAAACACTTGCTGTACCAAGTATCACTGCGCTTGGATGCTTAAATCGCGAGAAAATGCTATTTAAATATTTCAATTTCGCTTGGCCTCCATGTTCTTTTTGTACTTATCAGGTTTATGAAAGTCCCATACATGATCTTCTAGTAGTACCCTTTATCACTCTACAAAATGTCAGGGTGATATATGTTACTGTTGTGGAGATATACAGTGCAAGTGAAGTATTTAGCGCGGCCGCCATGTTGGATTGGCGAAACAATATTAAAATTTGAAACGCACGGTCGAAGTCGAACGAGGTAGAAGTATGCTCTTACTGAGTTTCATTGAAATCGCTTTGGCCGTTTAGATTTTATTAGGGGGACACACACACAAGCACACACACATATATACACACACATATACACACACAAACATACACGGACAAATGCTTATTTTTGCCTACTTTCATTTATGAAAAAGATAGGCTTATGAGATATCACCGTTTGTCCGCGTGTGTGTGTCCCAATAAAATCTAAACGCCTAACGTGATTTCAATGAATCTCGGTAAGTACATACTACTACCAAGTCCGAGCACGACCATGCCTTTCAAAGTTTAATACGTTTCAACAATCCCACATGGCGGCCACGTGAATTATTTCACTGGCATTCTATATCTCCGCAGCAGTAACAGATATCACCCTGAAATTTTGTACCGTGATAAAGAATACTACTGGAAGCTTATCGATGTGTCTTTGAGAAACCTGTTAATTACAAAATTACATATTCTATTTTAGAATGCTAATATCCTACCGGTCACCTCCTTGAGGACAGTTTAAAGTACCTCCCTATGAACGATGAGCGTATTTGGTAAGGCCAGGCCATGTTGAATCGTAAGTTACGGTTAGGCTATAATACTTGCATAGTTCATACATCCGGCATCCTGAAGAATTTTTGGCTGATGACCTTGTAGTTTGGGCAAAAGACGCTTCTCACTTTAAGGTATATTGTTACAAAATTTGGTAGAGATCGGATGATTAGGTTAGTCGTAATTTGATTTAAGCTTTGGACATTTGGGTGGCCACCATAACGTTTCCGCCAAGATGGCGGCGATATAAAACTTGACACTGAGGTGCCCTTTGCTAGTGCTACCTTTGTACCAAATTTTATTCAATTCGGTTTCACCGTGTTTGAATTCATAGGGGTGGGGGGGGGGGGGACAGACATACCAAAGCACACAAACATACATACACACACACACAGCCGAACTCACACACAGACGGACACACAATTTTTGGCCCTGTGTAGATCTCATAAATCTACTTTAATTTTTTGAAAAAAAAATCGTAAGTAGGCAAAAAATCACCTTAGTGTTAGTGATAATTGATGGATTGAGATGATTTTAGGATGTCAATACAAACATTTTCTTTTCCCATGGCTAGTTGACCTTTTAGCCTATTTTCATTTATGGAAAAATAGACTAATGAGATCACCTTTCGTCCGTGAGTGTGTGTAAGAGTGTGCGTCCGTGTGTATGTCCCCCCCTAATTACTTCTGAACGGCTAGAGCGATTTCAATGAAACTCGGTAGGGTTATAGCACTACTTTGGCAAACCCCGACCGTGCCCTTCAAATATTATTACGTCTCATCAATCCAACATGACCGCTGTGCGAATTATTTCACCGGCATTCTATATCTCCGAAACTATTACTGACATCACCCTGAAATTTTCTACGGTGATAAAGGGTACTACTAGACGTTCACTTAGGTGACTTCCAAAACCTGTTAATTACAAAACCAACATGGCGGTCAAGCGAATTTGAAACATTTAAATAGACTTTTCTCGCGATTTAACCATATGAACGCAGTGAAACTTGGTACAGCAAATGACTATAGAAATTGCTATGCACTGACGTCTAATTTGGTTCAATTGTTTACATAACCTCAAGATGGTGGTTGTGCAAAATTTAAAAATTAAGTTTTTATTTTTTGTGTTCTAATCATGCGATCGAAATCAACGTTTGAATAATGAACGTACACAGTGATCCTTACCTAATAGTACATAACTCTAAGGCCTACATACAGTATATTAGAATCCAACATGGCGACCATCCGAAATATTTAGACGGTTCTTAATATCTACGAATCTATTACATCAATCAAACTCAAAAATGTAGAAAGTGGCAATTAATATAAGTAGGATATATGAAAATGAGCCATTTAGTTCTTCACGGAACTACTTGTTTTCTGTTCTCTACTGTTGCTTTGAAAACTGTATCTTATTACATCCCTTCTTATACTGCCTGTTGCTCGGTGCCAATCAGGATGTTGATCACTTATTCCTCTGACTGGCTTCGTGGCTCAGCGGTAACATTCTCTCTTGCTGGGCCCAAGGTTGCAGGATCGTAACCTGGTGCAGTCAGCTGACATTTGAGGGTGCCCAAATGTGAGGGAGCCGAGTCAGTACATTTACTGACACAATAAAAATCCCCTTCAGGCCAAAATTTGGGCACCCCGGCGTTTTTAAAAGCCACAGTAATTAAAAGGGACGTGAAACCAATAACATTATTATTAAGTATTCCTCTAACAGGAAGGACTGAAACACAAATCACCCTAGACTGGTAAGCCTACCTTTGTCAATAACTGGACATAGTTTTGCCTAAAGGATCCAAGCCACACAAGACAGTTTGAGAGCAATGAGTCCAAAGTAAGGAGTGGATCTGAAACTCCTAAATTCATTATATCATCACTGGTCCTGCAAAATACACTTTGTGGCAATTTTTCTCTCCTACATAATTTACTTTGATACCGATCACAGCCCCGGCTATGCACACACGCATTTCTATCCCCGCAAATAAAATTTGCTCTATTAGACGGCAGCATTAATTTTACCATTTGGCGCTTGGATGCTTTCTGTACAACAGCATCGAATTATGAACCCATGAGTACCCACAAGAATGGTAAGGTGCTAATGGTATGTTGATTGTTCTTTTAAGGGGCTTGGACATTGTGATATAATGTTATGGGTTTTACGTCCCTTTTAACATCTGCGACTTTTAGAGACGCCGGGCGCCAGGGGGCCAGAATTTTGCATCGAAGGGGACCTTTAACGTGACAGTAAATCTACTGACACGGCTCCCTTGCATTTTGACACCCTCAAATGCCAGCTTACTGCACCAGGATTCGATCTTGCAACCTTGGGAACGGCAGGAGAGAACGTTACCGCTGCGCCACGTAACCAGTCATTCGACATTGTGGACATCATCTCAGTGTACTTGGATGGATGTCGAATTTGTTTGATAACCTGAATTAACGTGGTTTCGGTAGCACTGCATGTGTGGAGTAATTGGAATGGCCCAACCACTACTAGAGGTAAGATGAAGTAGAAAGTTGAAATAGGTATGAGAGAACAATTTGCAATAATTGAAGAGTGGGGGATCTCAGTATATTCAAGAAGCATAACTACAAAATGTTTTCGAGGCCGATAACCTAGATGTTAGGCCTCTTAAAACAACAATTATCATCATCATCATCATCATCATCAAATATGGTTAGATTGGGCAAAGTAATGGTCCCTCAGAGAAGTTAATACTTTCTTCAATAGAAGGCAGACCGGAACAAGTAAAAATGTTTCCACGGAAAACTGCAAGGAAATCAGCCATAATACTGCCAAATCAGAGCAATGGAGCATATAACCTCGATGGGAGCCACTAAATAAAAGACCTGTGAAGAATCCATACCCGCCCAGAAAGAAAGACGATAGGCAGTTTGTTTAAAAGTAACAGGTCAGATTAAAAAAGGGCCCCATTAGTATGTTTGTAAAATTAACTTAGATAAGTTGCTTAACTTTCAACCATTGTAGAGAGCTCGTAGACAGCGTTAAGGATCGGCTTCAGAGTCACAATATCATGGCGATAGATTTGGTTTAGCACCCCAAATGGAAGGTTCACAGCGAATATGAATGCTGCCGGACGGAGCGTAGATACTGCTCGTGCGTAGAGAGCGCAGACATTCGTGATTAAATAGCACTTCAGACGGCTTACAAAGCAAGAGGAAGGGGGGAAAAAGCAGAAGAACACAGAATGTCAAACTTAATAGACTAAGATGTAAGCATTGTACAAAAATGTCTTCACTGTTCAGGTGAGCTAGTCGTAAATTGCTGTTCTCGAAATAGCCGAGGAATATGGCAATTTACTCTCCTAAAAATGATCCAGTCTATGACCAGGTAAGAAGTCCATGTTACCGTAATGTTTTTGCCATGGAGCCATTTGTTTTAATAGGTCTAATGTGGACCTACGATAGTGTACAATATGAATAAGATTGGGTCCCAGTAACCATTGCAACAATTTGATTACAGCTTGCAGAGATATTTAAATGGGCCTATTGCATGTGTGTAGTGAAATTCTTGAGGAGTGTTAATAATTAATTAATTAATTTTACATTGCAGTGGAATATAAATGCCATGATTCATGACGTGTCTAAGCTTTTATTTTTTCCCCTTCCTTGAATTTCAAATTATTACCGTATTCAAAACAGATCAGTTCTTGCACATGTTAGTTACTGGTGCTGTGGCATCAGGTAGAATATGTAGTAATGCCATGTAGAACTGTAATTAAAGGTTATTAAAACTTAACACACCCCCATGGTCTAATAGGTATACTGGCCTATATCATATAGTCTTACCAATGTGTAATTATATACATTAATGTGTTCTTGTCCTGTGGAACCAAGTCCAACGTGAAAATCCTTTTGCTAAGTGATAGTGCTAAATTAGACCTACTCGTGTAATGTTCTGTGACCCAAATACCATTCAAATGCACCTGTCCTCCTCTAACAAGCCAATAACAAACATAAGTGTAGATGTGTTTTCTTGCATATTCATGCTATGGGCACTTTTTGTTTATTTTTGTACATACACAGGAAAATAAGCTGTACGGTTTAAGTTATGGTAGAATGCAGTCTTGGCCTAGGTGTCCAGTTGGTCGAATAGGTAGTAATGGCATTACTGATGTAGGACTGTAATTACAGGTTATTAAAACTTATCACACACCCCGAGGTTTAACAGGTCTAATGGCCTATATCATATAGTCTTACCAATGTGTAATTATATACATTAATGTGTTCTTGTCCTGTGGAACCAAGTCCAACGTGAAAATCCTTTTGCTAAGTCATGGTGCTAAAGTAGACCTACTCGTGTAATGTTCTGCGACCTAAATACCATTCAAATGCACCTGTCCTCCTCTAATAAGCCAATAACAAACAAATGTGTAGATGTGTTTCCTTGCATATTCATGCTATGGGCACTTTTTATTTATGTTTGTACATACACAGGAAAATAAGCTGTACGGCTTAAGTTATGGTAGGAATGCAGTGTTCGGCCTAGGTGTCCAGTTGGTCGAATAGGTAGTAATTTGTTTTAAAGAACTCTTCACCTTGTATTATGTATTGCCTTTCTAATTCACTTCGTCCATCCTAGAACTAGGGCTAAAGTCTTGTATTATGTAAGTTACTTGTAGTTACTTCATTTATAGGTCTTGTTTGAGACTCCCAATTCAGAATAGGTTACTGTAATAGTGACCTACTTCTCACTGCTTTGAAACTCGTGATGTAGCCTGCCAATAAAACCATGGTACCAAAGGCCGAGAACCCCACCCTTATCTGCCAATTTTTATTTTATTCTCTTGGTAATTAGTGTTAGGTTCTGTCGATGATTTTCTGTAACAGCGAGATAGATACAAGACAAATATAATTGATTTATTGTATGCCAATGTAATGGTTGGTATACCTATAGGTAGTATTTTATTCCCACACGTTGCTTACAATATTCTTCAACACGTAGGATGCCAATATCTAAGCTTACATGGAGGCATTTTTCATCAATTGATTCTGTAATAAGACCAACTTGTGGTGTGGTGGCTGCCACTCCTGAGGTCCTGGGCTAGTTTCGAAGCTTCGTCAAGTAATTTAATTCTGGTCTGAGGGTTGGAACGGCGCACACTCTGCTTTGTGAGGCAGAACTGAGAAGAGGTAGGTTCTATTCTCACCTCGGCCATCCAAGAAGTGGCTTTCCAAGGTTTCTCCACTTCTACTCCAGGCTAACGCTGGGATGGTTCCTAACATAAGGCTACGGCTGCCTCCTTTCCAGTCCTCATCTGAATTACAGAAAGTATACACACTACTACAGATACCACAATAACACAGATTATCATACAAATTCTACATACTTCCAAATACATGGGGCTAAATGAATATGTTATCAAATGCCCCAAATGAATTAATATCAAAAACACAATGATTCTATTAAAATGTAGTTATAGTAGGTGCAAAGATTCACATATCAGCAAATTCAAGTTCTCCGTTTCAAACATTACACATTTATTAAGTTAACTGTTTCAACATACAAACTTGTATGAGTTGTAGGAATTTGCGATTCATCAGTGTTGGCCATGGCATCAAGGAGGAACTAGGTTCATTATCATGTGCTATAGCCTACTGTTATACCTTGGCAAGAAACAATAAAAGAACATGCCTCAACATAATATACTTTTAGGAGGACCAGGTTTGATTACTGTATTTTTGCTAAGTTTGATCTTGGCTCTCGCTGTTATTTTTTCTTCGTTGACAACTTTTTAAATAAAACATGATGATTTTTTGCAGTATTGAGTGTTTTTCTTGTTTTTCATTGAAAGTCCTATTTCTCCTTCCCCCTTCACAGCACGTCATAGAATGTACTGTATTAATGTGCGATGATATTTTTTGATGTAGCCTACTTGCTGTATTTCATCCTTCAAAATTTTTTCCTGGATATATTTTAAAGGGAATATGAAATGAACTACACTGTATAGAAATTTTGTGATATCCAAATCTTTTTCTGAAATTTCAGTGCCCTTATGAATTTGGCACTAATTACACTAACAATTTTAGTGTGATGAGGATCTGGTTACACCACCTGTTCCCTTAGCATTCTCTCTTAAAATTTTACTGTTATTGATAACAGCATCAAGCATTTTAAGATCTGAATATTCTCCCTGCCAGTACTTTTCCTTTGTAGTTTATTCTAATAACATTGGTTATAGGCCTAGTTGGGCCTACTGTGGTTTATTGGAAGGGACCATTTTTTAAGCTGAATAATAATATGCTGCAGGCCTTGTAGTAGCCTAATTATCTTCAACAATGCAATATGCTCCAATTGCAACTGAAAGAAATTTAAACATGTATATTATTGATGAGGTATGTCCTAAATGCTGTGCTTGTTCATTTCAAAGTTCCGGAATTCACAATTTCCCACTTTGGTATTATTTTTATTAATTTTTCTGTTATTGGTATTTTATTTCTTATAGATCATATTATTATTGTCACGCCTAAAAACGTGCTATAAGTGTTGGGAAGATTGTGATTTTCGGAACATTGAAGTGGACGGAGCTTTTAGGACGAGAATTTAGCGGAATGAGGGGTAGGGGTGGGGTAGGTTACACGCACAGCCGTGCTACACGTCTACTAGTACGGCAGTCCATACACCAGACAGCGCTGAAGTCTTAGGTGCCAAGAATTAGCATGGCTGTCGGCCATCTGTAGTAGGGTAATCTGTGATCTAAGGAAGTACAAGCTGCGTGCCAGTGAGGTAATTTTTGATGTTGCTGAGAGTTGGAAGCACATGAGGTAGTGTGATTTCGTTGGTACTGTAGAAGGAGACATATACACACATCAAAAAAAGTTTTGCATCACCTCGGTTCCAAGAGTTCCGGAACCGTTAAATACAAAGGGAATAGAGATCAACACAAACAACATTTCAGCTCGTTTTATTGCTCATGAGACCCACACATTGCATGTTGTACCATCATACAGCTAGACTTTCAGCATTTGTGGTCCAGATTGCAGTACACAACACTACCTCTAATACCCAGTAGCACGTCCTCTTGCATTGATGCATGCCTGTATTCGCCGTGGCATACTATCCACAAGTTCATCAAGACACTGTTGGTCCAAATTGTCCCACTCCTCAACGACAATTCGGCGTAAATCTCTCAGAGTGGTTGGTGGGTCAAGACGTCCATAAACAGCCCTTTTCAACATATCCCAGGCATGTTCGATAGGGTTCATGTCTGGCGAACATGCTGGCCACTGTAGTCGAGCGATGTCGTTATCTTGAAGGAACGCATTCACAAGATGTGCACGATGAGGTCGAGAATTGTCGTCCATGAAGACAAATGCCTCTCCAATATTCTGCCGATATGGTTGCACTATGGGTCGGAGGATGTCATTCAGGTATCGTAAAGCCGTTTCGGAGCCTTCCATGACCACCAGTGGCGTACGTCGGCCCCACATAATGCCACCCCAAAACATCAGGGAACCACCACCTTGCTGCACTCGCTGGACAGTGTGTCTAAGACTTTCAGCCTGACCAGGGTGCCTCCAAACACGTCTCCGACGATTGTCCGGTTGAAGGCATATGCGACACTCATCGGTGAAGAGAACGTGATGCCAATTCCGTGGGGTCCATTCAGCATGTTGTTGGGCCCATCTGTACCGCGCTGCATGGTGTCGGGGTTGCAAAGCTGGACCTCGCCATGGACGTCGGGAGTGAAGTTGCGCATCATGCAGCCTATTGCGCACAGTTTGAGTTGAAACACGACGTCCTGTGGCTGAACGAAACGCATTATTCAACATGGTGGCATTGCTGTCAGGGTTCCTCCGAGCGGCAATCCGTAAGTAGCGGTCATCCACTACAGTAGTAGCCCTTGGGCGGCCTGAGCGAGGCCTGTCATCGACAGTTCCTGTATCTCTGTACCTCCTCCATGTCCGAACAACATCGCTTTGGTTCACTCTGAGACGCCTGGAAACTTCCCTTGTTGAGAGCCCTTCTTGACACAAAGTAACAATGCGGACGCGATCGAACTGCGGTATTGACCTTCTAGGCATGGTAGAACTACAGACAACATGAGCAGCGTACCTTCGTCCTGGTGGAATGACTGGAACTGATCGGCTGTCGTACCCCCTCCGTCTAATAGGCCCTGCTCATGCATGGTTGTTTACATCTTTGAGCAGTTTTAGTGACATCTATGAACAGTCAAAGGGACTGTATCTTGGATACAATATACACAGTCAACGTCTATATGCCGGAGATCTGGGAACCGAGGTGATGCAAAACTTTTTTTGATGTGTGTAGAATAAATTCACTGCAATCAAACTAAAGAGACAGTAAACGCTAAGTACAAAAACAAAACAAAAAGCATTACAAGAAAATATAAAATAGAGAGAATATGAATAACAACTACGACAATACAACGCGGGGAAAACACGTGAATCTGTATATTGGAAGAATATACCAATGTGTTTGTAACTGAGGCTAGAATTTGGCAAGGAGTTGGCCTTGTCCCCATGTCAGGACCATCCCGGTATTTGTCTAGACAATAAATAATAAATAACCCCTTGCACTACAGCCCATGAAGGGCTTTGGCCTACCAAGCGACCGCTGCCCAGCCATTTGGCCTGCAGATATTAGGGTGACGCGTGGTCAGTGCGTCGGGTCCCCTCGGCCGTTAATCTTGGTTTTCGTGACCGGGGCGCTACCTCACTGTGAGAGAGCTACTCAGTTGTCCTCACGAGGCTGAGGCCAACCTGTTTTAGCCCTCACTTCAGTTTCAAAAATCCCTGACGGAGCCGGGAATCGAACCCGGGGCCTCCGGGTTAGAGGCAGGCACGCTACTCCAACACCACGGGGCCGGCCATTTGTCTGGACTAGAAAGGGAAAATCACTTAAAACCACTTTTAAGGTGGCAAAGTTGGGAATGGAAATAACCTCTTCTCGTGTATGCTTCCTGAGGCTGAGTGTACGTAATTCCAACCACCACACCATTTCCTGGTAGGACCAGGAATTTAACCCTGGACCTCTGAGACTTGAGTCTCAATGCATACCCAGGAGGAGACCATAGACGGCTGCTACTCTAAGTTTCATAAGCAGGTTTTATTTCTTCTACGGTAATGGCGAGACTGTGCATTCCGAAGTAACTTCGACTGTGTAGTGAAATTTGTGGGGGTTCTCGTCTACTGTGTAAACGACAATCGGTTGGTATTAGCCCTTGTCAGTAGATACCCTGGACGTTAATTGGGCACTCGAGGACAAACCTCCGGCGCCAGGCATTTCCAAAACCATGAAAGTTGAAGGCATAGCATTATTCTTATTAGGCAGGGGTGAGATGCGCAGTGATCAAGCTACTCACCTCCCACCAACAAAAATCAAGTTCGGTTCCGGGTTCATGCGGGCGGAATTTTCGTGGTGAAATGTCACGCCCAGTGATTCAAAATCCTCCTAAAAAAAGATCACCTGGCTTATGATCGCGAGATTATCAAAGTCGCGTAAAACTACAAGCTATCTTTCTTTGTTCTTTATACTTACTCAGATATAACTCAAATACAGTGACTCTCGAGAGAAGTGGGATAGAAGATGAATACTAGTTGAAAGAATGCTGCCACTGAATGTATATTACTGCAACATTTGCCCAAGTGGCAACCAATTAGTAAAACAACTGACTCTTGAGAGCAGTAAGCTATAAGACCAAAAACTAGCTGAAACTCACTACTGCAGCGAGAACTGAAGTGGCAACCATTTGGTTTAATGACTTACTCTAGAGAGCAATGGGATACGAGGTGAATATTAGCTGACTGCAACAAGTGCGAGGTGATAACTAGTCGGTGTAACAACTGGCTCATGGAGAACAATGCTTCCCAGCTAACCATAACGAAATAATTGATCACACAGAAATTTGACTTTCATTACATTGGGGATAAATACAAAATGAATAGTCAATAGAGCAGCGAGAATAAGTTACCTGACATGAAATGCACGAGATATTTACGTTGAAATATTTAACAGAACATGTGTGTCCTCATCCCTGTCAGTGTATTGTTCGTTGGCGCAGTGTCCTCAAATGCCGGGATGGTACATAACTTAAGGCCACGGCCGGCCGCGTCCTACTCCAATTCCTACCCAAATTACGAAATACACACTCTAGTACAGACATCACAGTGAAACAGGCTAAAAGACAAATTCTACCCACACCCAAGTACACAGGGCTACATTACCACGATGTCACAGAGCCCCTAAATGAATCATCAACAACAAGGAATATAATAAAATGGTTTTCAAATTGTACATAAATCTTCACAAAACAATCAGTGCCAAAAAGTAATGAAATGTCCTTGAGACAAGCTTCAATCTTGTTGTTGTTGCGGTTGCTGTTTCATTGAGGGGCTTGGACATCAGATTCATTCAGGTCCTTGCACTTGAGTGTGTGTTTAATTTGCCTGATAACCTGTGTTATTGAAATGTATGTAGTAATGTGTATATTTGTAATTGAAGCTAGGATTGGGAAGGAGACCTTAAGTTAGGAACCATTCCCGTATTTGCCTGGAGTAGATGTGATGAAACCACAGAAAACCACTTCCAAGGTGGCTGAGGGGTGAATCAAACCCACTTTTTAGTTCTGCTTCATGAGGCTGAATGTGCCCCGTTCTAACCCTTAGACCAAAATTCAATTTATTGGCAGAGCCGGGAATCGATCGCGAACCTCTGAGGTTGACAGCGGAGAATGCTAGTCACAACAACAGAAGGTGGCCAGTCAATTTCGTATCAGAGGTATTAGTGTTTTCAGTGCTTCAACATAAAATAATGCTAAGTTATGTATTACAACTGTGTTAGAATAATTTTAGTATTATTAAACAATAGTTGAACCATTAGACATTATAAAATTCAGTTAGAAACGACAAGAAAAGGTAAAAATATTCTTAATTACATATATTTCAACCGGGACTGGGCCTCAGAAATGTTCAATGTTAAATTCCCTGGCAGCGGTGTGAATGAAATTCGAAGACACCGTGCCTGAGAGGTTGTTGTTATTGTTGATTTTCTTAGGGGCTTTGCGACATCGTAGTCATGTAGCCCCTTGTACTTGGGTGAGTGTATAATTTGTCTGATAACCTACTTTACTGTGATGTCTGTACTATTGTGTGTATTTGTAATTGGAGTAGGATTTGGGTATGAAGCAGACGTGGTCTTAAGTTAGGTACTATCCCGGCATTTGCCTTTAGTAGAAGTAATTTTGCTAAGCAAGCTAGGTGATAATGAAAAGGTTGCAGTTCGCGAAGCAGTGTATCAAATGTGTGATGAAGGTAAATTTGGGTAGCTGTTTGTGTCACATAATTTGTAATAAATAAATAAATAAACCCTGGCACTACAGCCCATAAGGGCCTAGGCCCACCAAGCGACCACTGCCCAGCCAGTTAGCCTGCAGATATTTGGGTGACGTGTGATCAGCGTATCGGGTCCCTTCGGCCGTTAATCTTGGTTTTCGTGATTGGGGCGCTGCCTCACTGTCAGACAGCTACTCAATTGTCCTCACGAGGCTGAGTGCACCCTGTTCCAGCCCTCACGTCAGTTTCTAAATTCCCTGATGGAGCTGGGAATCGAACCCGGGGCCTCCAGGTGAGAGACAGGCGCGCTACCCCAACACCATGGGGCTAATTAGTGCCCTAATTACATCGTAGCATTCGGGCCGATAACCTAGATGTTAGGCCCCTTAAAACAACAATTATCATCATCATCAACATCGTAGCATACGCAATCATTCCTGGAGTAGAAGTGAGAAACCACGGAAAAACACTTTCAGTATGGCTGAAGTAGGATTCGAAACCGGGCCTCCGGGTTGAGAGTCAAGAATGCTATCCGTTGCACCAGGAAATGGACTTCAGGTAAGCATATTCCTTCGTACATGATTAAAGTATTCAATTATGGGAAAGCCGCCTCCTCACCGTTCCTCATAACCTACCTTTCACACACAACTTGCACGGGGATGCACTTGTAAATAGCCGTTTTTGCTGTTATTTTATAGAGAAATGAAGACATCATGTTCACCAGATCCGTGTACTAGGACGTGTTTAGCATTTGTATCGTAACATGTGTTATGGTGGTGTATGTGGCCTTAAGCCGGGAACCATCCCGGCATTCGCTTGTATTGGAAGTAGAGAAACCATGAGGAAAGAAACTTAAAGGATGGCTGATTGGGATTCAAACCACCTCTACACAGTTTTGCCTCACGAGACAGAGTGTACCCCCTTCCAACACTCAGACCTAATTGAAATTTCTTGACAGATTCGGGAATCGAACCCAGTGCCTTTGTGACTGGGGTCTCAATATGTACCCCATAAATGGTGACACCACCTTAATATACAGTACATACGATGAATATGGTGTGCAATCCCTGCACTGCTGGCAATGATAATGAGTAGGGATTTGAAAAGTCACTGAACCATTTGTGTAATAATGATAGTTAATTAAGCTAGCAGCTAGCTGCGTATCTCAAAGGGAACGTTCTCGCCTGCTGATCCCAAGATAGTGGGATCGAATGCCGGTGCAGTCAGTTGATATTTGAGGGTGCTTAAATGTGAGGGAGCCGTGTAAGTAGATTTACTGGTGCGTTAAAGATCCCCTTCGGGGCGAAAGTCTGGCACCCCGGCATCTCTACAAGCCGCAGTAGTATAAAGGGACGTAAAACTCATATTATTATTATTATTATTATTGTTATTGATAATATTAGTATAATTAATATTATTATTATTACTATTCCTATTATAAATAAGCAAAACCTTCAGGAGAAATCTAATCTAGAAATTTATATTAAGCAAAATATGTTGGAAAATGTGTTTAATTTAGAATTTAATTACCAGAAATTTATGTCAAGGGAACATACTCTTGCTGATGTGTGAGTTAAGACCTGGAAGACATAGTTCAGTGGATCTATCCCAGCCATGGTGACTATCGGCCGTAATCTTCCGTAGATTAACTCCATGTTCTTCTACTCTCAGCCCAGGATAATCTCTTGATGAATACGGTACTATTGGCACAGGCAAGAGTAAAACGTAGCTTCCCACCGATGTCGCAGCCTCATTAGTGGCTGTGATTATATGGAAGCAATTGGGGTATGGGTGGTGCTGAGTAATGGCCTCAGGGCACAACTAGTGCTTGTGTGTACTGTGAAAGCTTTTCTCATAGGGTCAGTGCTATTGTTCTGACTCAGTGAGGAAAGCAATGGCAATCTATCTCGCTCCTAAGCTTACCAAGTACATGTACCGAATTAACCTAGAGCGGTATATTTTGAGGATCCAACCAGCCTTTGGGCTGACAACCTAACATACAGATACCTTATTTTAACTACTATGGTGCCGTACATGGAATATGCAAACCACAGTCTAACAGAAATTAGCACATGCTTAGTTCATATGGATGAATATTGGAGTGATAGAAGCCATTTTTTCAGTGTTGCCTAGTTCTATTAAAGGCAGCTTTCCAGTCGTTGTACACAAATTAGGCCCAATTACATTAGGCGGGAAAACAAGTAGTCTATTTATATGCCCTAACATGAAAAACAGTAGGCTACGAAACGTACGTTAGAAACATGTCATCCATTTTAAGTACCCCCATTTTTGTACATAAAAGCGAGTTATTTTGTGATAAATGTTAGGGCATGTAACTCCCGCCTAATGTAATTGGGCACAAAATGTGTCTTGACCGACTGGAAAGCTTGCATTAACATGGACGAATAGCAAATGGGTCGTTCCTAGTACGTTCAAATCAAAGAAGCAAACATGCCCATCACTGTTAACCATTATGATCCCATGTAGAATGGCGCCCAATTAATATCATTTAGCTATTCTGAAAGTTGCGTAGAAATCGATGTAAGAGTTTGCGTGAATCAGAAACAGTTAGAATATCACTAAGGACTCCTCATTCATAGCGCACAATATGTACAATATCAGTCAGTGTCCTTAACATATCTACTGTCAAAGATTGTTGTTGTCTTTTGCAACTTTTCAGTCGGTAAACACGATTGTGCCCAATGAATTGGGTGGGGTACAAGTTATTAATATGTAAACAAACTCTTGGAAAAAAAGTACATGCATTAGTTAGGTGAAAATGAAAATCCACAGCCTGATCCCAGTCGACCGACCGGGTCAGGGAATGGAATGAATGAAGCCCCCATCTAGTGGCGAGGATATGAACTGTGCCGGCTGTCGAAGCCTGTCGCACTCCCCTGGGGCAATGATTAAATGAATGACAGATGAAATGATATGATAGTCGAGAGTGTTGCAGGAATGAAATTGTGACAGGGAAAACCGGAATACCCGAAGAAAAAACTGTCTGCCTTCGCTTTGTCCAGCACAAATCTCACATGGAGTGACCGGTATTTGAACCACGAACCCAGCGGTGTGCTGCCGCCTAAGCCACGATTGTGCCCAATGAATTGAGCGGGGTAGAAGTTATAACTACGTAAACACACACCCGGAAAAAATTACATGTATTAGTTAGGTATCACACTTAAATGGGCAATATAAGATTACGCATTTCGACCCTCAAGTGGCCATCATCAGATCATGATCACTGTGTTAAGGTTAATTTTACTACTGTAAATTCATTACTGTTGTTCAATAGCACGTCGTTAGGTGATTATAGTATGATGTTGATTAGCAATATGATTCTCGTTATACGTTAGTTTTGTTTCGTGTTACAAGGTTTTGTGAATTACGTGAGTAACGGTGTATATGCACGTGTACACAATTTAGAATATTTCACTGTAATGATAATAAATCAATTAACAAATTTTAGCATGCACTAGAGAAACTTAACTTGGTATTGTTCTTCTCACAGCGATGCTCATTTTTAAACTCCACACCGCTACTGGAACGGTGAGGTCTTCATATAGCCTAACTCGCTTGTCATCCTGCACGCTATCTGTTGTTGGCAATGTTAACCGAAGTTTTGAATGAATTATCGTTGTACCTGAACCAACAGAATGAGGTTGGAAAGACTCATAAAAAACATATGCGGCAATGTTAACCGAAGTTTTGAATGAATTATCGTTGTACCTGAACCAACAGAATGAGGTTGGAAAGACTTATAAAAAACGTATGCAATAGAATCAGGAACTGTTTTCATTAATACCGTAGGCCATTTCAGCCGTCTTGCCACAACTTAGACATATGTTCATCTGTTGCCTCCCGGTCTATTAGACGGTGTAGGACCCTACGAAACTACCTAATACAGGTCTTGGTTTGTTGGAAATAGCCACAATATGCATCGTCATCCTATAACATATTTCCCAATTATTCCTTCCCGTTCACATTCCTTGCCTCATTTTATTAATGTGTTTATTTTTTTATTTTTCATTTTTTTAGCAGATCGAAGAGTGGTGATCTTTCTAAAAATGTGTGTTCATTCAGATTCGCTGGATTATCTTTCTTCGCTAGATATATTTCAATGGATTCTTTTAGGTCGAGAGCTTTTCCTATTGGTTCGTCGTGTAGAATTTTGAAGTCTGTTTCTATGTAAGTGAAACGGTGATTGTTATCATACATGTGTTTGCATATGGCTGAATGTTTGTTATGATTAATCGCATTTTTGTGTTCATTATATCGTGTTCCAATTTATCTGCCACTGTTCCCGATGTAATTAGCATTACATCCGTCATCTTGGCATGCGAACAGATACACACCTAATTTTGCGTGCGAGTTTTTCTTCAGTAGGTTGCTATTATGTAGGTGTTTACCGAGCGAGTTGTTAGTTCTGAACGCTATGTTTAGTCCTTGTCTCTTGAAGATGTTTGTTATTTTCCAAGTGTTTTTGTTCACGTAAGAGAATCGTAGGTACTTATTTTCATTTTGGGTTGGTGATCTGTCCTCTCTTTTCTTTCGTTGTTTATCTACTATATGGTTTGCCGTGTGGGGGCAGAAAATTATTCTCCGTTGCCATTTGCTTTAACGTGTCGATTTCTTTATTAAAATTTCGTTTTGACATAGGTATGCTGATGGCCTTATATACCATGGATTTGATGCCTGCTAATTTGTGTGGGATTGGGGGGTTTGAGCAATTATCAATAGTGTGTGACGTTTGCGTCGTCTTACGGTATATGGGGTACGGTAAATTATTTTCCGCTCGGTGGATAGTTAAATCTAAATAATCTATGCATTGGTTGTTTTCTGTTTCCATAGTGAATTTAATGGCTTGGTATAAGTTATTGACTTATTAAGGCAATGTGTCTTCGTTAGTAATTTCCGTGTCGCATATGCAAATGACGTCAACCACATATATACTCCAATGTACAATGCGCTGTGCGGAATGTCTTTCGAGGAATTTGTTCTCCAAATTGTTAATGAATACGTTGGCAACTAGTCCGCTTAGTGGTGACCCCATAGCTAAGCCTGTTGATTGTTCATATATTTTGCCCTGAAATTGAAACACGTTCTACTATTTCCTCGGTTTATATCTCCCAGTTATTCTCTTTTAGAGTGTCCCCTATTAGGCCTACTTTTAACGCATCTTTTACCGGTATGGTGGTGTACAAATTCGTGATATCGAAAGAAATCATTATCATGCTTGGTTTTAGACTTTTTTCATTTATGAAAAAATAGGCTTATAAGATCACCTTTTATCCGTGTGTGTAAGTGTATGTACATAATAGTACATAACTCTATGGCCTACATTTATATCAAAATCCAGCAACGCAACTATCCGATATATTTAGACGGTTCTCACTAGCTATTAATCTATGACAGCAATCAAACTGAAATTTTGTATGTGTATAGAGGCAATAAACATACGTTCACCTAAGGGACGTTCAATAACCTCGGAAGCACAAATCCAACATGGCGGCGGCGCGAAAATCAAATATTCAAATGGACGTTTCTCGCGATTTACCCATCCGAACGCAGTGAAACTTGGTACGGTGTAGGCTTATATAAATTTTAAACCACTGGCATCTAATTCATTTAAATTATTTTCATAACCACAAGATGGCAGCTGAGCACAATTTTTTTAATCTCGTTTTTATTTCTTGTGTCCTAATCATGCGATTGAAGTTGGAATAAAACACCTACACAAAGTCTTCATGTAATAGTGGTATATTCCGTGAATATACGTTCCATGTAATTTTGCACCCGCATTGGGTCTTCTTTAATTTTTCCGCCTTTCTTATCTTATATTTCTTGAAAACCACCAACAGAGATTTATTTGCATTTAGTTCTCGTGTTGTGGATTTACATATGTTTTCCTTAGTTTGTTCCAGAAATCGAGATGTCTTCCCCCCGTTTAGCAGTAGCGTCTGGCTTCGTCCTGCAGCGCTTCATACAGCAAATTTCCTGTACTCAGTGGTTCCTGGCGTCCAGCGTGTGGACCCTTTGCCAGCGGTTACTGAAGAATGTTAATTACTTCGGCTCACCTGGTACAGATAGCAATCTACGTGTTCTCTTTACTTTGTTGACTCTGCCTTAAGATAAGAAATTTGTGCAACCCAAGAGATTTATTGTTTCATATGTTTGTTCCCCTGTGCATTACGTCACCTCCTTCCCCTACCCCCTCGTCTGGCTCACTTCACTGGTATGGAGCTCTCTCGCCTGCCATTCTGCTATGTGCAGCCAGCAGACTCACTCAGTCTATCAACTAGAGACCGTACTTGTCACCTACAGCCAGGAAAAAGATAAGTTACAAACTGTTTTAACTATGAAGCTCTTTTGTATGCTTGCAAGTGTATCTTACTAAAATTCTAACATGCTGGCAAGTTCTAATTTTCAATGGTAAAGTACCATTTTTGTGATGTCAGATATAAGTTCCGCCACCGTGGGAAGTCATTCTAACTTGATATTGTAACTTTTGGCTAGGTGCATCTAATGATCTGTGCTATTTTCATCTCTACTATGTCAAAGTAAATATCTTGGCACATCGTGGGATTTTTCTATTCGGGTTGTTAAATGCCCGTAAATTGGCACGTCGTGGGATCAATTTGAACTCCATTAGTTTTAGTTGGAACCATCTAGAAACTTCTCGAAGCCTTTCTCTTCAAATTTAAAGTCAGTGACGTCACAGTGAAATACACCTGTTTCCGCGTCTAACAGCTTAATGTTTAACTCTGCTATAACACAAGACTTTCAAGGAACTGCATTAATGCTTAAAACTGTACCAAAATCGCAATATGCATCCTCTCCACAGGAACATGACTCACAACAGTAAACAGTGACATTTATCTACATAAACGTTTCTATAAACTCGAAAGTGCTTCGTGCCACAAAACCAGTCTGGTTCGCAAGTTACAGTGTTACGCATACATAACTTATATGCAAGAACTTAATTAATTAATTGGTATTCTACCCGACGGCAAGTCCGAGCCTCAGAAGTGGCTCCGAAGTCAGAGTTTACGTGCGGTAGGGTGGTCAGGGCCTTTCCGCTCCTCCTTATGTTGGCCAACAGCGCGCAGTGCCTAGAAACGGCATACCATCCGAGTTTCGTTCACGCCCAATGCTGCTTAACTGCGGAGTTCTAATGGGATCAGGTATTTCTACACGGCTAGGCCGTTGGTCCGATGCACGAACTTACAGTGAAAGAAACCGATTTCCTACCCTCCCCCCTTTCACCCCTTACTAACGAACCTACCTTAAGTAATTTATGTATTTTTGTTTTGTAATTTTTGAGGCTACGTCCGGAGACATCCCCCATTTTTGAACTTACACTCGAACGTCAGTTTAAATAATCCAAGTGGTATATAAGCCATTTCTTTAATCCCAACATAACTCTTGAATGTTTCCTTTTAAGCGCTCTCGATGTTTTTTATCAACTTGCAAGTTGATTTATTAGAGTCAAAAGGCTCAGTTCAGAGTCCAATTCTACTGCCTTCGTCTGAAAGGTTTCTTATGGTGTTTATTAGGATTATATTGCTTATGTACTATCAACTCTCATGTTCTAGTCCAAAGAATTTTTCGCTACTTGCATTATATTGCTCTAATGCATAGGCTCCTGCTGTGCGCAGGATCTCAGCATCAGTAAGTTCTTAACTATCTTAGCCCTTTTCAAGCTTCACTGTGTCTTCTGTGGCTCGTCAACTTCAATATTCTTACTTGTTTTTCCTAAATTAGGCAATAACTGCAATTAATTTTATAATTGTTATTTTTAAACCTAATCCTGGTCTGAGACCAACTTTTCAACAGCAACTGCTCTTTTTGTGTCATAACCTCAAAGCAATTGAATTGCTTATTTGTGTATGAGTGGCACAGTTTTACATTTTTGGCCACGACCTCCCCGTTTGAGTCTTATGACATTTGTAATCGCTTAGGATTAAAAATACACTACGTAATCATTGTCAAAGCTAATCAATATTATTACTTTTCCCTTGATCTCACGCTTGGCAGCGATTTTAGATGCGCCACATGAACTTTGATAACTATTTTTGTGCTCGTATTAAAGTTTTGTCTATCTGTTACTTGAGTTTTTTACAGATCTCTTTGACTGTTTGCCGCTGGTATAGTTCGCTCAGCTAACTTCCTACCTTGAGTTGTTCACAGTTCATACATCTTGACTACTGGTTTTTTTGGTAATCAAGACTGTGTCTAAATTATCTAAATCTCTTATTAGTACTCTTCTTGTGGGAGAGGTAGTTTTTTCTTTGAGAACAACAATCCTATTTGTTCACTATCTTTAAGTTTAACTATACTTGTTAATAACGTCAACTATTGTAAATGGGCTACGGGCCACCCCTTCCCTCACACTTCTCAGCTCGAATTGCTCAGAGGTTTCACATTATTATCACCTCTAGATCTCAATACCTTATCTATATCAATTTGTTGATTTTCCTACATTTGTTAATAAAAGTTGTTTTGATTGGATTCTTCCCTTGTATCCAAACTTCTTATTTTTTCCTACTCTGTTCCTCATTCTACTACATCTTCCCTATGGTGTTGATTGGAATCTCCTTCCTGTTGCTCCAAATAGTACATAACTCTAAGGTATATTGTGCCCGTTGGACGAGGTTATCTGGTTACTACCAACCGTAACGTGGCCTCCCAGATGACCTCTACCTCGAGACACATTGTCGGAGAGGATCGGAATGCACTTCTTGGGACTAGCTGGCACAAGACTCTGCTTCCCTAAGAATCAGGCTCCCATCACAGTGATTGTCATAGACGCCCAAAGAAAATGCATCCCCAAAAGGTCAAAACTATTAAGTAATTAAAATCCAGACTTAAAGACATACTCATGGTTGGTTTATTTGGAAGGTCAAACCCCTGTCCTACGGTCGGAGGGTTTGATAAAACGGCTATTCCGTAGCTAAAAAGCAAAGAAAAAAATAAACAACTCCTAAAATTAACGTAGAATCCCCTCGACAGGTCCTAAATACAGTAAAACAAAGTAAAACTGGGGAGATGGTACCGCAAGAAAAATCGTTATACAAGAAAACTGATGCTTCTAGGAAGAATGCATCATGGCATCAAAACATGTCATACAGGACAGCAAAGTTAAAGGACTGGTACCATCCCATATTTACATTTATACTATAATTATTTGAACTACTCCTACTTTAATCTGATCAACGGCGTCAGACGTCCATGATACACAAACTACACAAAAACTAATTATTGTCAGTCATCATCTTACAGTACACTGGTACAATTATATACAAACAACAAAGATGTTTTATCTTACAAGACACAGTAGGGTAATAGTGGGAAACATATCAGTAATAAATAAGTTATACACACAAATAATCATCTTATTAATCCTGCCTAAAACAGATAAGCAACTGTTTGTTGTCCATCGTCATCTATCAGGTGTCTAAACTTGGGAATCAAACTGTGCAAGAACAGCATTCCCCTGATCGAGTCACCCCCCACGAGTTCTGAACTTTGGGTTCGTGCGATCTCTGTCAAAGTCTATCAGTGTCAGCTACTAAAACTTACTATTAAGAACGAAGGCGCAATGCATTGGTCTGCTAGACTACAGGTACAAGATCAAAATTTAACAACGATTAAGGTTTAACTGTATTATTAGCATCGCCGGTTTAGGAAATAAATTGATGATTCATGATTTAGTCGTAAGTTTAATGTCGTAGATTTATGAGTCCATTGATTATTAAGATAGTTGACCAAATGCAAGGCGTCGCAAGAGCGTGCTACCAACACGTGGTACACCTCAACAAAGAATACGTGGCTCGCACGTTAACAATAACACAATCGGTACTCGAAAGAGACCATACCTTTTCCTCCTCGGTCCAAACTTGTTCTGTAACATAGATCTGGCCGGCTTTCTCTAATAAACGTGGTAACCAACCCTGCGTGTATTAAAACACGGTAAATAATCATTCACTTACAAGTGAGAATACATAATAGCCTTAAGGGTCCAACTTATCAAATGGTTGCTCAAATCCATTATAAATCATGACAAAACATATTGGGGCTCGCTCACAAATACCTGCGAGTATATTAAAAATTTTGCATTACTCATCAGTACACCTGTACCAGAACAGCTTTACAAAAATCGATACTGAATCAAGGTCAATAGCATGAGCATAAACAAAGCATAGCCCATAAGAACATTCCTAGCAAGGTCTAGAAATAAAGAAAATAAAAATGAATTCGATAGTCAATTGTCTCACAAGAGAGATCGTAAGTAACCTTGGGCAATGTCATTGGCGTGGACTGGGCAAACACCTGTCATTGTGCTCCCCAGCTCTTGGCACTAAGCAGCATAGCGCGTCAGTGAATCTCAAAGAAAATATCTATCACTGATCTTTCAATACATTAAAGCACAGTAAATGAAGACTGAGTGTTCTTAGCAATCACTCTAAAGGATTATACAC
Source organism: Meconema thalassinum (assembly GCA_946902985.2). Lineage (NCBI taxonomy): Eukaryota > Metazoa > Arthropoda > Insecta > Orthoptera > Tettigoniidae > Meconema > Meconema thalassinum. The sequence continues at coordinate 1,096,090,942 of OX336389.2, read as the reverse complement.
ATGTAAAGGAAGTTATTATAACGTTAAAGACGAATCAATTATAAGTAGAATGATATGTTTGGCTTCTGAAAACCAAATAGACGTGACAGAAAGATATTCCTCTCTCTTTGAAAGGCTTTGACATTTTGTAACGCCACTGAAGCTCGCAGCGAATGAGTGCTGCGTACAAAACATGATAATAAAATACTGGTCCGCACCTTAACCTTCGGTGGAACTTATTGAAATGATACGAATCGTGTAACATAAACTTTATGAGTAAGTTCATAACATTACTTGACTCATGTACAACGATGTGAATTATCTGAATTCTAGTGGCGAACTGCTCACTCTTTAAAAATGTACATTACAATAACAACAGGCTGGATCCCTTCCATATCTAAACGATACACTATAATGTTAAATAAAAACGTCAGTGGCGTACTAAAATAATAGAAATGGGGACTTCAAAAACTTTGACCAAATATCAGCTGGAGCTGAATTAAAAACATGCCCCTGTCACAAATGACCAAATTGATGTTCCGTCATGCGGAATTACCTTCTAAGAACAATATCGCACCGTGTGGACACACACAATCTGGTGATTAACTCAGTGTCGAGTAACGAAATCCAAAGAGAAGCATTCAGAAGCGTGAAAAATCACCTTAAGGAGGTGGTCAAAAAGAATGAAAGAAGCCTACCTTGATGACTGAAAAAATGAGTTACGGATGTTACAGACTAATCCACCCATGACCATCCACCGTACAGAAATAGATTAGGAAATCATGACTCACAGCTATTGCAGATAATTTATCCAGCAGCGAGGATTGAGGATTTTGCCTTTGATCCAGACAAACCACAAATATCTTCTCTGCTCGGCCACGAACATTGTTATCCTCAGGTGGTCATCCATGGTTGTAGTGTGGCTTAGGTGTTCAGCGTTCCTTCCATTCGGATGTTTAAGCCATAGCCCTCATCTTCTTAGATGTTGGATTGGTCGGCCTCAGTACGTGATGAAATAAAGGCATCTTGTAGAGTCGTTGAAATACGTATAAAAGTGGACACAGCTTCAAGCGTGTTAAAATTCACAGATTTTCCACCTTTTCCACCAGCAGACTATATTTAAAATGGCCTTGTCTGCTAAAACATATAAACTGGCTTTGACACTGGGCACGTGTCTTTCCACTGAAGCTAGACAACTTCACACGCTTTAGATATTATATCGAAGAATATCAGCTTAATCTTATTTGTTTTACAGTCGGCCTTTGCACGGCTCGTAAACATTTCACTGTATCTGTTGAATATGACGACCAGATTCTCCACTCGGGTCTTACTGGTACACAACTTATTTGTCACTGGTCAGCCATCGAAGCACGCTGTAACCATGTGGTCAACACTTCACTGAATAGAAATATAATCAGATTCACAATCTTGGACGAACTTCTCGCGTCACCAGCACACTTCGTGCTATAATTAATACTTTCAGTCGTATTCACTTTCACAATTTGAACGTCGATGATACTTTAGACTTGGTCACCTGGGACCTTCACAATTTCACATCCGCTCGCCATGCAAGCGCGGATTCAAGTCATTCCTTTACGGAAGTAGGTGTGCTCAGTTCGATCACTTCCGAGTCATTTAGCGTCTAAGTTCATTCCTTCCGCGTATCAGCGGTGTTATACGTTCGGTCGTAAACCATAAATAAAATATTATTAGCCCATGAAAAATGTGGCTAGTTAAGCTGAATGACTGATTATTTTAAATTCAGCTTGCACATCAAAGAGAACTTCTTTGATCATGTAAGTTAATTTTATACTGCTTCTTAATGAAGTCAAGAGAACATCTAATGTAGTGGCATGCTGCTGTGGGTGCTTTCACAATTCTTGAGCAGTATAAATTCCATGGTTCGTGTACAAGAAATCACCAGCATGAGCTATTCGGGCTCAATATATATAAAAATCCAACATGGTGACCATCCGAAATATTTAGACGGTTCTCAATATCTACGAATCTGTTACAGCAATCAAACTGAAAATTTGTATGTTGATAGAGGCAATTAATATAAGTAGGACATATAAAATAGGCTATTTAGTTCTTCACAGAACCACTTGTATGTTTATGGACTTCATTTTATTGAGTAATTCGGTTGTGATTTTTACTGAGACGTCATTTTTGATAATTAACCTATCCCTCAAAATTGTTGTTAATTCTTTACTTAGTTTGTAGCCTGGTGCACCTCTACAATTCACGATTGGTCTAATGGGTCAATTATCCTTATAAATCATTGGTAGTGCCCTTAGCGTCGGTAAATGCGGATAAAAGTAATAGGGGACATTCTAAAAGTGAATAACTCTGAGAATGAAAACGAAGGAATATTAGAATTACTTAAAGTCGCACTCAGCACAATCAACAGGCTTAGTTATGGGGTCACTCCTCAGCGCACTAGTTGCCAACGTATTCGTTAACAATTTGGAGAACAAATTCCTCGAAAGACATTCCGCACAAGGCATTGTACTGTACATTGGAGTAGACATGTGGATGACGTAATTTGCATATACGACATGGAAATTACTAACGAAGACACATTGCTTCAGTCAGTCAATAACCTACACCAATCCATTAAATTCACTATGGAAACAAAACAACCAACGCATAGATTACTTAGATTTAACTATCCACCGAGCGGATAATAATTTTACATACTCCATATACCGTATAAAGACGCAAATGCCACACACTATTGATAATTGCTCAAGCCACCCAAACTCACACAAATTAGCAGGCATCAAATCCATGGTAAATAAGGCCATCAGCATACCTATGTCAAAACGAAGTTTCAATAAAGAAATCAAGATGATAAAGCAAATAGCAACGAAGAATAAATTCCGACCTCGCACGGTAAATCAGATACTATATAAAAAAGAAAGAAAATAGAGAACAGATCACCAACCCAAAATGAAAATAAGTACATACAATTCAATTACGTGAACAAAACACTTATACAATAACAAACATCTTCAAGAAACATGGACTAAACAAAGCGTTCACAACTAACAACTCGCTCGGTAAACACCTACAGTCCTACACAATAGCAACCTAACAAAGGAAAACCCGCAAGCAAAATCAGGCGTATATCGGGTCACATGCCAAGATGACGGATCTAATGATAATTACGACGGGCAAAGTGGCAGACAAATCTGAACACGATATAATGAACACAGGAATGCGATTAAACTAAACAAATATTCAGCCATATGCAAACAAATGTATGATAACAATCACCGTTTCACTAACATAGAAACAGACTTGAAAATTCTGCACCACGAAGCAAAAGGGAAAGCTGTCGACATAAATGAGTCTATTGGAATATATCTAGCTAAGAAAGATAACCCAGTGAATCTGAATGAACACACATTTTTAGAAGGATCACCACTCTTCGCACTGCTAAAAAAAGAAGAAGAAACATTAATAATATGAGGCAAGGAATGCGAACGGGAAGGAATAATTGGGAAATATGTTTTAGGATAAGGATACACATTACTTCTAATTTCAACAAGCCAACTGTATTAGGTAGTTTCGTAGGGTCCTATACCGTCTAATAGACCGGGTGGCAACAGATGAACAGATGCCTAAGTTGTGGCAAGACGGCTGAAATGGCCTACGATATTAATAAAAACAGTTCCTGAGTCCATAAGTATTTCATAAGTCTTTCCAACCTCATTTTGTTGGTACAGGTACAACAATAATTCATTCAAAACTTCAGTTAACATTTCCGACAACAGATAGCGTGCAGGATGACAAGAGAGCTAGGCTAGATGCAGACCTCACCATGCCAGTAGCGGTGTGAAGGTCTATAAGAGAGCATCGCTGTGAGGAGAACAATACCAAGTTAAGAGTACGTTATAAGTAGTTTTTCTCGTGCATGCTAAAATGTGTTAATTGATTCCTTATTATTACAGTGTGATATTCTAAATTGTATACACGTGCATGTACACCGTTACTCGCGTAATTCACATAACCTTGTAACGCAAAACAAACCTGACGTAGAACGAGATTCAAATTGAGAATCAACATCATACAATAATCATCTAACGACGTGCTATTGATACAAAGTAGTGAATGTACACTAATGGAAATCAACCTTAAAACTCTGATCAGGATCTGATGATGGCTACTTGAGGGTTGAAACGCGTAATCCTAAATTGCCCATTTAAGTGTGATAACTAGCTAATGCATGTAATTTTTTCCGGGTGTGTGTTTGCGTAGTTATAACTTCTACCCCGCCCAATTCATTGGGCATAATCGTGTTGACCGACTGAAAAGCTGCAAAATACAATTTTTATAGGCAACACTGAAAAAAGGGATGGCTTCAAATCTCCACAATTATTGTTGTAAAAGTTAAATCACATAATGTAGCGTGAATACAAATTATATGATTGCAATGTTTATCGTTATGATCAAATATACGATAGCATGTACTCAGTACATATTTTATGCGTTTTATGCGTTAATTAGTGTTTGGAGTAAATGGTGTGAAGGCATATGTGATTGCAGCTGGTACTATGACATAATGCTAATTTGCATATGCCTATAGGCTATATTGTTTCCGCAACGGTTGTTTCATTTTCACTCATGTATGCTTCAACAACTGTCTGTTTTGGTATGTAACCCAGAGATATATAGCCTATGGAACGCTTTGGAGTAAGTCCAGATTTAGAGCAAACATCGCTACGTGGGAATATATCATCGTAAAAATATGCCAATAATAGGACCATTCAGTGTCCATAAAGAAATTGACTCCATTTAGATAAACTGGCAAAATGAAACAAGAGGAAGTCAAAGATGATCAAAATTACTTTAAAAATGGAAAAATCGTCAGATAGGCTACCATTTTCCCCCTGCCTATAATAAAACCATGTATGGAAAAATCTGTCACATTTTAGTAACGTGGAAGGAAGAGAAATTTGTCTTTCAGCAGCGTCAAGAAGAACTTTAAATTATTTAAAGAAACACAGATCTTTACGCTTGAATAAACACGTTTAAAACATGGGTGTGTGCCAATAGAAGCTTTCGACTGTCATAGAATATATCTATATATACGCAACGTTCCATTCGGGAACAAAATGGCTTTTTTGGACCTTAATATAAAGCAATGGATGTAGGCCTATATGGAATTAATGGAACGTCTCAGTGGAGGTATGCATTTATTTTTATTTATTTTTTAAGCTTGGTATTGTGTCACGATACATAGCGCATTTTACTAAACTAAAAAAGTTAACTTTGCATAGAGAACTTCTTCGCCAACACCAGAGCTATGGAAACGATCGGTAAACAGGATATATACAATACTGACACATCCGGTCGAGCCCATGCGAAGAAAGAATAAAAGATGTTGACACAGGCGAGCAGTTAGTCAGTAATTCGATACGCAATAATGCCAACGGTATGTAAAGACGTGCACTTTTACAGTGGCGAACGTGCGTAAAATTTATTTTGCTGGTAACAGCCAAATCATGGTAATCATGTCCACTGGACAAGATGTCAGTTAAACATGCAGTGTTTAGAAACACACATGGAGGACAAAATAGCAGGCGGAGCATGCTGGGTAAGTTGTGTTTCACACATATTTAATGGAGCTCAGTATCACCTTCTCGTCGAGGTAACCAAAACAAGCATAAAGAAATGTGGATTGAATACGTAACCAGCAAACTGATGAAATACTTATTGTATTACGTTACATTAGAAACCTTTGCATTGGAAATCTTTAGAACGTAAATGAGTGATAATAACTCGCCTATTCTATGTCCGTAAGGAAATGGACTCCATTTACTTGAGCGGCTTCGGTGGCATAGTTGGTAGCATTCTGAGCTTCTATGCTCAAGGTCGCGGGTTCAAACCCGGCCGAAGTCGTTGGATTTTTAAGAGCGTTAAAATCCCTCAGTGTGCCTTCCTTCGGATGGGAAGTAAAGCTGGCGGTCCCTTGTCATAGATTAATGGCATGATAAAGAACCTTCCACTAGTTACACTTCTGTGAAGCTAAATTATAGGTTAGATTTGACTAACACTCTTAGGTTCCAACGTTCATCGCCAGGAGCCAACTGCTGTGGTATCTAGTAGCAAAGTTCAGAACTAGTTAGTCGTTGACGGTGGTGTTTGGTAGCAAAAGTTGGAACTACTTGAAAATCGAAATGTCTGCAGTCCTTACTTGAATTAAAAACAGATAACACACACTAATGCAGCAATCACATTTAACACCGGTTATCAGACAGATTCTACACACACCCAAAGTACTCGGGGCTACATGACCGCGTTGTCGCAGCCCCTAAACTGAGGAACCAACAAACCATCTATGTAGTTGAACTGGCAAACTGAAAGAAGAGGAAGTCAGTTATGATGAAAAATCCTTCAGGCATATGGAGTCCTGGTAAACTTTATGGGATATGTTAGGGTAAAACACACAAAACCGGGAACGTCAAAAGAAAACTGTCCCAAAAGACCCACCAAAACCAGGTGATTTTAAATTGTTTACAAAAATGTGTTTTGTATAACTACAGTAAGAAGCTCAACCAAGAAGTAAAATTATTGTGTGGGTAACGAAATAAGAGAACTTTGGTAAGACGCATACTGGAGTACATATTCTTTTGTAGAAATACAATAGAAGTGAATGATGGAGGCAAGAGAGATATAAACCCGCCTGTGTTATTGGACCGACAAAGGATGAGAGAATGGTGCTGGGAAGAGGACGACAATCTTCGAAGAGGCAACTTGAGACAAGATTTACTTAATGAAAACCTCACTCTGCGCTTCAGGCAGCTCCTCAACTCCTCAAGGGAACGCAGAAGAGTGTCTCGTTCAGAAAAGGAGAGATCCTTTCAAGAATATTCAGAAATGTACCAGCGAGTAATTCTTGCTAAAACTTAAACTGCTTAGCATTGGACTGAAGGAACGCGAACATTAAACAGATCATAACGCCTTGAAATATACATTTTAATCAGTGAATAGCGTTCAACATTCTTAGATTATATTACTTGGTTTTCATATGAAACCATGTACAACAGAATGGTTGTAGAGTTCCTCCCGAGCAATGGTTTGGACAGATAGTTTCGGTATTGTGTTTTCGTAAAACAAACGCATATCAAGGGAGACAATTGACCTATATTTAGGTGCACTAACCCTTCTACTGACTTGGATAATATTTAAAGTAACCGGTAACGATTTTGGAATTAAAATTAGACAAATGAGACGTCAATTAGATGTTCCCTATTTTCTTTAATTTAATGTATTATGCTTACAGATATTTGATCACATGGTGATTCTTATTGTGCAAGGAAGTGGATTTTCAAGATTGTAAATGGGGAAGCCTCAAATTATATCTAGACAGCTGTTGTGATAGTTTCTTAAATGGTGTTTCCTGATTTGAAACTGAGAGCTGTTCTTGTGCAATATGTGTTTAAAAGCACATTTGTCTCCTGGTCCCAACTCCAGGTGTGTGAAAGTCAAAGAGTATTCTGAATTGAGAATTACTGGAGACGCATCAGTGTGGTTATGGAGAATAGTGCTGTGACTGGGCAACCATAACATGACGTATGAAGTGATGATGATAATGATGGTAATTGTTGCTTTAAGGGGCCTAACAACTAGGTAATCAGCCTCGACGTGTGATGTAATCTGATAGTCAATGGGAGGAACAATCTCGCCGAATGGTTGTCAATAGGCGGGACAGCCAGTGCAATGGAGGAAAATGTGTCCATAAAACATAATTTTCAGACAAATTTTGTTTTAATTTCACTTTTGAACCACAGATTTGTGTCTATCCGTGTGAGAATTGATGTAGGCCTACTGTATAACAAGCTAACTAGTCGTCCGCCTCCGTGGCTAAATGGTTAGCACGCTAGGCTTTGGCCTGAAGTACCACGGGTTCGATTCCCGGCCGAGTCATCAGGGACTTTAATCTCCTGGGGTTAATTCCCGTAGCTGGACTGGGTGTATGTGACGTCATCATCATCACTTCATCCTCATCATGACGCGCAGGTCGCCCACGGGCGTCAGCTAGAAAGACCTGCACTCAGCTTCTCCGGAGGCCACACGATCATCTCATCAGCTAACTAGTCGCGGGAATCAACACCATGTTTGTGGACGTATTCAACTGTTTCAACAGTGTGTTAAGCGTGAGTATTATGTCTTGAGCAAATCTGGCTTGTGGAATTCCATATTATTTTCTTTACAATTCTGACTTGTCGAAGTAAACTTGGTTTTCATTGGTTACAAAGAGAGTGAAGTATTCGTCATCGTCCAATTTTGGAAGACTTAAAATCTGAGTGTGTTTTCAAACATAAACTTTTCACCATTTAAAAAATCGGGTCGAAAATTAGGGCACAGACTGAACACTACTATCTACTGCATTATGTTGTAACAAGCCCTCGTACACAGGTCTATCACTGTATATTTTAATTACTCTACCAGGGCAATTATATGAAATTCGAATCTAAAACATTACTTCTAAATATAAACTCAATATTTTATATTTCAAATCTAATTCTGACCACCTCGTGGTGTAGCGGCTAGCATTCTTGGCTACCACCTGGGAGGTCCGGGATTGATTCCCGGCTCTGCCAAGGAATTTAATTCTGGTCTGAGGGCTGGAACAGGGTAATTCAGCCTCGTGAGGCAGAACTGAGAACAGGTGGGTTTGAATCCCACATCAGTCATCTTAGAAAAGGTTATCCGTGGTTTCCCACTTCTACTCCAGGCAAATGCCGAGATGGTTCCTAACTAAAGGCCACGGCCCCCTCCTTCCAAATCAAAGTCTCAACTACACACACTAATACTGTGATCACAAAACCTTATAGACACACCAGTGGCGTAACTAGGATCTGCTTATGGAGGGGAATGAGTGGGCTTAAATCTGAACTAGTAGCGTCTTTGGTTGTGTGTTTGCTGTTTCCTACTTTCGTTTTGCTTTGTGTTTTTTGTTTTGTGTTTGTTTTCTGCTTTTGCTATTGGTTTCGAAATTTGATTTTGGCTTTGTGTTTTGGAATTTTGTTTGTTTTCGGCTTTTGCATTTTCTTACGAATTTTTCGTTTTGCTTTGTGTTTGGTTTTGTACTTATTTTCTGCTTTTGTTTTCGAATTTTTCTTTTTCTTTGTGTTTTGGTTTTGTGCTTGTTTTCTGCTCTTGCTTTTACTTTCGATTTTTTTTGCTTTGTGTTTTATTTTTGTTTTCTGCTTTTTCTTTTGTTTTTGGACTTTGCTTTTTGTTTTGTGTTTTGTTTTCTGCTTTTGATTTGTGTTTTTCGTTTTTGGTTTTGTAGGCTTATTAGTTTTCTGCTCTTGCTCTTGTTTTTGATTTTTTATTTTTGCTTTGTGTTCTGTGTTTGTTTCCTGCTTTAGCTTTTGAATTTTGCTTTGTGTTTTTGTTTTGCTTTCTACTTTAAAATTCTGCTTTTTGCTTTGTATTCGTGTGTTTTGTTCTCTCCTTTTGCTTTTGATTTTTTTTCTGTTTTGGTCATGCGTTTGTTTTTGCTTTTTGTTTTGTGTAGGGGGCCAAATTAGACGATCAAAGAAAGCAAACCTACACGTTTTCATGTTTGATCGCGATATCACTTGATACGTTTTATTTGCACTTCTCAATGTTCAAAGGCTCGGAAATGAAGAGATTTGATAGGCTTAACACTAAATATTTTACACAAGTAAAGATAAATCTCCTCAGATTATAAACGCACATAATCCAATAGTTTGTCAAGAATCCATTTTTTGTTTATTTTAATTATTTTTCTTATTTATTTTTTATTTTTATTTTTTTGAAAAAAAAAATCATCAAATTACTTTTTTCTATTAAATTATTTGGCTCTGGGAGGATTGATCCCCTAATTACCCCCATAGTTACGCCACTGACACATACCCAAGAACACGGGGCGGAATGACTACAATGGCCAAGCCCCTCAAATGAAATGACAACAATAAACCTAATTCTCCATGCGTTTTCAAGAAAGATAGCTATAATAGGAGGGTGTGCATCATTCCACCACAGATGTAACAATGTGAACATGTGTTATTTTCTTTTAATAATAAACAATAAGTAAACTGAGAAAAGTATTCATTCATTCGTCTTCATTCAAAACTGTTTTGCCTTTCAGCGCCCATTCTGCAAGCCTCTGTGTACCAACGAGTCACATCTATGTTCCCACTGCGGCGTCCCCTGCTTCTACATCTCTAAGCTTGAAATCGTTTAACACTGAATATAATCAGTGCTTCCTAGGTCTGCCTCTGCTTCTTTTTTCCTGTTTAACCGAGTTTGTTGACCTCTCCTACCCCATTCTTATTACGTGACCTCCATCAACTGAACACCTTCATATAACATATTCAATTCTAATTTGGCCTTTATCTCATCTCCACCCATTATTCTCATCAGTTCGTCCCATCAATCTTTAGTGCTACCCCCAGTTACCTCCAGTTACCTCAAGCTTAACCTGAATCCACCCAACTCACTCTTCATCCAGCAAGGTCGGTCTAAACTCCATATGATGAGCGATGTGGTGAGAATTTCGTTACATACAGTACTAATTTCCTCCTTGCAGAATACCGTAGATCGCTAACTGAGTTCTTGCTGCATTGATATAGAGATAAATCATTGTATCGTCCAGCTTAGCTTCGCCGTGTAGGTAGGGGAAGTTGGGGTGGAAGGCTTCGCCGGGCTGACCAACATTGCGTACAGAGCGTGTAAAACAATGCATATTGTCACTGAATACCATGCAAGATTTTTAAATCACAGTGTCAAATTATAACTGCCTGAGTTAGTAAGGAAATAATTCAGCCCTCAGAATAATTTAGCCTCGAGAGAATGCACTGACCAAATAGATAAATAGGTCCACCTACTCCAATGTATTTCCTCCTGACATCATATTTTCTTGGGTTTCTTCGCTACCGACATCCTTTTCGATTTTGAGATGCTGATTTGTATACCACATTCCTAACATTTCTCTTTAAAATGTTAACATATAAGCTTTTGACAGAGTCTGTCATTACAAACAGGTAGACAACATAGACTGCTCACCTGGTTTCCACCTAGTGACCCGGACAGTACGTGCCCTTCAGCAAATGATCCTTGCCTCACTCCTGTTACAACTTTAAATCAGGAACTCATCCTACCTTCAATTCTCACTGCAGAATAATTACCAGGCTGCGGGGTCTTAGTACGTAAACAGTGATATCAGATTAGTATCGTACAGAGTTGAGATGGCCACACACTATGATCTGCTAGCCCGTCCACAACAGAAGATGAACCATGTGATCAGTCCATTTATCCGCTGTACGTCACATGTGTTCATCGGTACATCCTAAGGTCATAGGAGGAGCTTCCACGTGGCCAATAAAACGGTGCGTTCTAACTTCATTGCACACGTTCTAAGATCCCGCAGCCTGCTAATTACCAACATAAAGACATTTGAATGCCTGTAGCAGCCTTTCTTCGATGACTCAATATGAAACATCTTAGTCGTCAGCACAACGTAATGTGTATTTACGAAATGTATACGATAATCATTAACTTTGTGTGATGTCTGTGGCAGTGTGTGTTAAGGATTCTGTAAGCCGTAATATGAAATAGTTGTTGTTGATTCATTTAGAGACTTGGCGACATCGTATTCATGTACCCCGTGTAGCCTCGTGTACCTGAGTGACTGTGGAATTTGACTGATAACCAGTGTTATTGTGATGGTTGTATTAGTGTGTGTATTTGTAATTCCGGCCAGCCCTGGGGGAGGGTAGCGCACCTGCCTCTCACACGGAGGCCCCGGGATCGATTCCTGGCTCCGTCAGGGATTTTAGAAACTGATATGAGGGCTGGAACGGGGTGCACTCAGCCTTGTGAGGACAATTGAGTAGCTGTCTGGCAGTGAGGCAGCGCCCTGGTCACGAAAACCAAGATTGACGGCCGAGGGGACCTGATGCGCTGACCACGTGTCACCCCAATATCTGCAGGCCAAATGGCTGGGCAACGGTCGCTTATTAGGCCTACACCCTTCATGGGATGAACTGCCAGGGGTTATTATTTGTAATTCAGATGAGGATTGGGAAGGAGGTGGTCGTGGCCTTAATTTAGTAACCATCCCGACATTTGCCTGGAGTAGAAGTGGGAAACCATGGAAAACCACTTCCAGGATGGCAGGGGTATGACCTATTTTCAGTCTCGCCTCACGAAGCGGAGTGTACCCCGTTCCATCCCTCAGACCAGAATTACATATCCTGGCAGAGCCAGGAATCGACCCTTGGCCTCCACGGTGACAGCTGAGAGTGCTAGCCACTACGTAACAAGGCGGACTAACATGAAAGAAGAGGCTGCCGTGAGTCGAATCTTGAATCTCCAAACGCAGCTATCCAATCCCAGACTAAAACGTGCTTTGGCCATGCGAGTGGCTTTAAAATAACATGGCAAGTCTATCATCAGCGATATTACATTTTTTCGTATCCATTTAGTAGTGATGGTCCTTACTCATCCATTTGTTAATGTTCTTGGCACATGCGATATACATTTGGAGCACATCCATTTCTCATATCTAAGTTAATCCAGATATAGTGGTGATACTGTAGCAGTATTGTGGTGTATCGACAATGACGGTAGAGTAATGAGCCGTTTGGCCTCCGGAAGTCTTTGTGAAACATCACTAGGCAAGATATTGGTCCCCGCTTGTCATTTGTCATCGGACTTGGAAGTGAAAGGAAAGGCGAAATCGATTCAAGATCCCCGGCAATATGTTATAGATAAACATCTCTTGACAGCCTTGGAAAAAGAAGAACGAAAATAAACCTCAACAGAATTTACGAAATGCTTGCACATTTGGAATCCAGAGGATTTTCTACTGACAGAGGAATTTCACTTCTGTTCTGTGTTATGTCATCTTGAAAAGTGAAGCTACCAGAGGGACGTTTTATCATGACAACGGATGACTTATACATCTCGTCGATTGTATTATGATTCTTGGGTACCAGCAGTGCGAACACTGTTCTCCATCTTGTATTATTATTATTATTATTATTATTATTATTGGTTTCACGTTTCTTTTAACCACTGTGGCTTTAAGAGACTCCAGGGTGCTTGAATTTCATCCTGATGGGGATCTTTAATGTGCCAATAAATCTACTGACACGGTTTCCACGCAATTAAGATACCCTCAAATGCTAACTGATTGCACTGGGATTTCCTCCCGCAGCCTACGCTACAGCGCGAGAACGTTGCCGCTGCTTAACACACCCAGTAATGTTATTATTATTATTATTATTATTATTATTATTATTATTATTATTATTATTATTATTATTATTATCCAGCAGTACCGGTTCTCGCTAACGTGTAGCACTAGGCCATGGGGCGAAGTTATCTGTGGACTTGGTAGACGTGGGCTTGACCCCCACCATTGGCCATCCTTGAAATGGTTTTCCATAGTTTCCTATTTTCAACTCCGTGCAAATATCGGGACGTTACCTTCTAAAAGGCCATGGCCAATTCCTTCCATCTCTTTGCCCAGTTTCATTCATTTTAATTCATTTGATCTCTCATGGGGTAGGGCTCTGGAAGGGCATCTGGCCGTAAAAACAACCCGCTACATATATTCTCATCGTATGCCATCCCCGAACCCGATGAAACTGGGGATAAATAGGGTAGACATACACAAACATGCACACTATTACTATTATTATGATAACACTGATCAACAATGAAATTTATACATAACGAGAAATAACAAATCGTTATAGATTTAATTATTATAATTATTATTATTATTATTATTATTATTATTATTATTATTATTATTATTATTATTATTATTATTATTTACCAAAAATTTTGGCTACAATTTATGGACGGCAGATAGAGAAAGGGAAAGCCCCACATACACCGCAGTGTCTCCATCTCCGTTTGTTAAATCTATACAAATCTGATATGTTACATGTATACAATTTACAACTTTGCATTGCTATAAACACATCTTTTGCTGTACATGACGTATATATCATACAATTCTTAAATAAAAGTGAAGATACACGCACGCACACACACACATGTACACGTTAACATTCGCACACGTGCATGCACATACGCACACGTACATACATACATACATACATACTGTACCCGATCATCTGGATTAATGCTCGATCACGACCTGGCTTGCTGCTGCGGTTCGGGGCATGTTACGTCCAACCCACAACATGATCTTACATTTATATATGATAGCACTTTTCAGGATCTACAAGGTTACATTGAAAACCAAACATGTTACAAATTACATGAATTTATTCATAAAATCTCCCCAGAACAATTACAAAAATCTACAAAATAGCAATATTTTGTAAAATCCAAATACAAAAATCATCAAAAATTCATAAACTTTCTCAAAATTTTTACATAACTCTACATTTTCTTGCTTAGGGGGTATTTACATTTTTAATATCAATCCACATTTCCTTTTTTATAATACATTATTTAGGCATAGAGCATGCCTATCATTTCATACTAATTGTACTCTAAGGCTTTACGGATATTTAACCATATTATCAATATCCCTTCTGGGCTTTCATTTATTCTCATTTCACTTTTAAATTACTTTATTATCATTCACTTTTAGCTGAATTTACTCTTCCGGTAAGCCTTAGTTTTCACACAACAAATCAACACTTTAAAATAACTAACATGCCACATCCTCAAACTCATGTCATTCTACTATTTATTTCATGCAGTAGGGTGGTTTACAAATAACGTATCATATGCTATCATTATTCCATCACTCAGTTATTTACAAACTCAATTATAAGTTTACCCGTTTCATTTCACACATCTCTTTTGGCAGGAATGAATATTTAGTCACAAACTTACTCTTTGACTACTGTGGTCAAATATTATCGAATTTCTACAACTTTAATGTGGGGATGATTTTCAAAAAACCACCAATTCAATTATTTATTTCATAATTTCATAGCACCTTTAATTAAGAAATTTGCATATTCCACTACCATCTATTAGTATCTATTCAGCACCTACAACTTCTGTATACAAAGCATCCATTGTATTCGTCCCCTCGCGGTTGGAAACGGTCTGCATTAACGGCTAGACCTCCCTCACTCTTTCGTTTAACTGTGATTTATGACCTTGTCCTCGTCCCATTCATTTCCCTTGCAACTTTCAAATGTTTATTTCTTCTAATAAAGGCGTATGAGAATCCAAGTTCTTTCATTATTTCAACGACTGTGTCCCTCACTTGACTCAATATTCATTTCACTTTCCTTGTAACCAATGCCATAATTAGATATCACGACGCATTACATATTTATTAGGTGAAGACAAGAGATCACCATCATCCTTGCTTCTAACCCTTTGATAGGCAGGCAAATGAGGGATCTCTATCACGCCTCATCCCTGTCCTATTCTTTATTCATTTCACACACTTTATTTGGTCGGACATAACACAACGATGCTGGCGAAGTACGGATTATATGACATTAGGCTCAGAGACTATCCAGTTATGACCATATCTCATAGAAACCCATATACTTCCCAGGCCTGGTGGGTCTTATATTGCGACAAAATTTACCCTGATTCGGAAACTACTGTCCGATCAGGTGGGTCATACCTTCGTAGACAACAACAATACCGACTATTTCCGACAATTATACTTTTTCTGATCTCTCAAAATATGCACGTTACAGGATATATTCATTTGCTAGCATAACATTACTTCATTCACTACTTACAGGCCTATTTCGGCTACACAATCTTTATAAAAACTTGGACTGTCATCGCGTCTTTATCAACTCAACTTGCTCGCATTAGCATTTACTTCAAATGGCCTATAGCTCATAACTTCCTATCACATTTTCACGGTGTTTGATTACCACCTTAACTCATTAAATTTGTTTGCTGAATAGCGTTATTATTTCATTATTTTACGGGGTTCCCGAATTATTTCAATTATCTCAACTACTTCAATTACTTCAATTATTTGATCATTTCAACTCGAGTTTATTATTATTCATTTTCATTAATATTCATCGCTTCATTGTTAATTTGCGGAATGCAATTATTCAACTAAATATTCATTTTAAGAGTATAAAACACAATATTCATTATTTAGGAGTATAAAGCTCAATATTCATTATTATTATTATTATTATTATTATTATTATTATTATTATTAGGGTGCTTATTTCATTTACCTTACTTGCAATTTATATTATTATATTCGATTCCTCCTTTCATACTTCATTTCATTATCACATAATCATCTTTCGGGTTTTCATTATTTATTATTATTATTATTACTTTTTGCACTTTTCACATTTCTGCAAACCATCTTGACGGTTTCCCTTGTTTTATATCTTAACATTATTTGGTTATTCATTTGTGCATACTTTTCATACATTTTTATATATTCACTGAATAGCATATGATACAATCATTAGATATAGTAGACATTTTTGACTCACCCTGTTTTCAGCTCATGACATGGTATCTGGATGACTTCACCCATACATTATTTCTTCAGCACTCCATAACTACACTAAAATAGACCTTTCATAATCTCTGGTCTTCAAATTGACACACGTATATTTTCCTATACATTCTACACTGATTATTACAATATCTAAAACACTAAAAAAAATTCACTAATCACTATATTACACTTTCACACGGACCCAAATATCAGCGTACTGTGGTAGTAACATCACGTAGCTGGTGATTCTTGATAGTCTCTTTCTATACTGCTTTGGACGTGTGATTTCTCCTATTCCTCCTACTTTTAGGTAAGTCTCTTTTCTCCCTATTCTTCCTAATATCGTACCTGTCTTTCGTTCGAGTACTTTCTTTATAGAGCTTTTCACTTAGTAATGTTTATTTGTCTTTCTGCCATAACTCTATGCTTTTAATATTTACAGATGCTCCTATCGCAACCTTACAGTTTTTCTCTATTCTATCTTGGTCTTCCGTGAAGACTGTATACTTTAGGATTCTTGTCCTTTCAAATGTTCTGTTTTATCGAACCTGCGTCCTCTGACGTTTAAAGTCTTTAGCGTGTTCTCGCGTCCTGCACTCTGACGTAATCTGAACGTGACTTGGTCTCGAACTAATATGATTTCGTTCAGCTTTACTCGAAACTTAGTGGTTTGCCTATCGCAACATGTGTGGTACTTTGCCTCTTCTGAGGTTCGAAATCTAATGTCTTTGAGTACAGTTTCTTCAATAGTATCGCTACCGGGTGAGTTAGCCGTGGTCGTTACGGCATGACTAATGGCAGTCGCTCACATCCGGGAGGTGAGGAGGTTCGAATCCCCCCGCCGGCAACCTTGAAGATGGTCTTCTGTGGTTTCCCATCTTCCTTCCAGGCAAATGCCGGGGTTGGTCCCTAACTATAGGCCACAGTCGCTACCTTCCAACTCCTCGCCCTTCCCTTCATACTTTCCTCCCCAACGGTACTTGTAGCTCACCCATTGGGTGTCCGTCTAGAAGCAGCGACAAAACTGGCGAGCCGAACATGTCCTCGGACACTCCCGGCACTAAACGCCATACGCTAAAAAAATAGTATCGCTAACTAGCGTAACTTTTCACCGAGGCCTGATCTAACCGATCGTACTTATTAAAATTTCTATTGCATGCCTGCACTAAGGCTTTTGTCGCAAACTGACGAACTTTGTTTATAATGTGCCTCTACTGAAGTATCTTATAGACTGACGAACTTCGTGTACTGACGTGTCTCCTTTGAGACCTCTCGCAGACTGATGAACTTCATGCTTTTGCTCTGGCTTTAAGCCTATTTATTCATTTTGGGTAAGAAATTAGTCCCTCACGAGCTTCGGGAGCTCAATTCCTGAATCCTAGCTCTAATCTTCTCTATAATTTAATCCCAAGTGTAATTGGTAATAATATTACAATTGCCTGCTGGCGGAACGAGAATCGTTCGCAGGTTTATTTTTAATTAATTTAAATAGTTAGTATCCACTCTACTGGGCCGGCCAATTTCTACTTGCCGTCCGCTGGTAGTCATCCGCTTGCATTCCCATGACGTTATCGCTTAGCTTGCATCCTCTCAAGTACTTGATTTCAGGTTTGACAACTCTTTGATTTTTACTATCCCCGCTTTGGTCTTGGCTTTAAATCTCATTAACATGGGGAGTTTAGTTAAGTTGAACGTCGGGGCATTCCTTCTTTCTCTGCTCATTTTTTAGCTGATTTAGCATTCTGAGGGGCCACACCTCAAGTGGCACTCGAGAAAAGAGTTCGCTCGTAAAAGTCACACTTGAAAAGTGATAATTTTCCGTCGAGTTGCTTCTTCATCGGAATGTCGAGTGTTATTTATAGCCTCTTGACTGGAAGTTTCCCTGCTTCTTTTATGGCCTCTATAATGGCTATTTTCACTTAACCTGTCTTTTCTAATGGGGATTTATATGTTTAACTAAGCCACGTGCATATCTGGCAGTATTTCTGTAGCTGTTTCTCACAAAATCTCTCTCTGACTCCTTTCTGTGTTTAATAAAGTTATAAGTGGTCCAGAGTTCGACTATGTGGCAATCCCACATGGGCACAATACATACATACATACATACATACAAACATTCATACATACATACACGCACGCACTCACACACAAAGTTACATTACATATGAATTCAATTTACATGGGGTTTTAGTCCCTTTAGAGCCTTCACGTTGCGGCAAAATTGTCCTAGAGGAAGTTCTTTTATTGCTTGAGGCAGGACATTGCAAATTCAAGCAGAGCGATTGTACAGTAGAATCCAGATTGATAATCCGTTGTCCGAGCGAATGGAGGAACGAGGGTGACACCCTGTGCTCTATGGACTGTGCGATGTGATAGCTGAATGCGGGGAAATGGGGACAGTTTAATGTTGACAGCTAGAGATTTTCGGAAAAAGGTGAGACCTATTTGGTTACATACGATGGATGTTAATGGTTTTGTCAAAACATTGTTACCCTGTTTGTAAATGAGCCGCTCTGCTCGACGTTGGACTGCACTTTATTCCTCATGTTTTCCTCGGTAGTGGGATGCCAGGCAGGAAGCCCATATAGAATAATAGGCCGTATCGTGGAGAGATACACCACTAGGAGTTCACGGCTTCTGAATTCCAGAAGATTACGTCTTGCAAATCCCAGAATTCTAGTGCTTTACACCTAGATTTTGGTACGCTGAATTTGAAAATGAAAATAATTTTCGTTTTGTAGCTCCCGTTTTTGCGCTATATGATGTTGTTTCGTCCTTATTTCCGTATTTAGCTCTCGTTTGTTTTGTTATTTTTTTTCTTCAGGAATGCCGATGAATGCTGTGTTTTTGTTCTAGCTAACACAGTCTGAGACTGCTTGTCTTCCGTAGTGCTCCATTGTGTAATGTGACACGAGTTTCTGAGTTACTGTGTGGAATCAAAAATGCTTTCTTGATGCCCCGTAGATGTGCTAATAGCCCCAACAATTTGTGTCCCATTATAATATGTGAAGAACATGAAAGTTTCAATAACTACCAAACCTGAGCTAATCTTGATTTTAACTATAATTTTTGACTTCAGCATACCGTACTCAAATCCATATAAATCAACTATATTGGCCTTTGTAAAAAAAATGATGTCTGCATTGATGAAGAGTGCACCTCAGTCACCAACAGGAAGCTAAGGGTTTGTCCTCGAAATCACGGTCATCTCTGTGATATCCAGGAAGTCGCACTTTAGCACCCTCTTTATCTACAAGACTTAGAATTCTCAATTGGTTTATATTTTCAAGTCTCATAGCAATTATTATTATTATTATTATTATTATTATTATAACTCATGGTTTCCTACCACTTATCACTCAATGTACTCGTTATGATCCAAATTTAGACTCGAGAACATGTATTGATCACATAAACTATCGTAGCAGACTAGATCAATATACTTCTGCAGTCATACAATCAGATATCTCTGACCACTACATAACATATGCAGGTATTTGGCCAAAAAATGATAAGACACAATTACAAGATAATGAATCGTACATTACGCTAATGAACGATACTATAATACACACAAGCCTTAACAACACAGACTGGACAGATTGCCTTGAATTAAAAAATCCTAATGATATATATAACAATATAAAAACCAAATTTAAGGAAATCTACCAAAAAGCATCTTACATAACAACTCGTAAACACAGGAAAAGCAAACAATGGTTCACTTATGACCTAAAAATACAATGTAAGGAAAGAGACAGACTTTACAAAACAATGCTCAGAAACAAGGATAATATTACAATAAAAAATGAATACAAAGCTTTCAGAAACAAATTAAATAAGCTAATAAACAAAACAAAACATCAATATTTTAAAAATAAGATAAATAGTTCCAAAAACGATAATAAAGGAATGTGGAAAGTCATTAATGATATAACAGGTCGGAAAACACAAACTGTCAATGAAGTCATAAACAAACATTTAATATTACATTATACTAACGAAGTGATAGTCAATAAATTCATCAATACCTTTAGTGAAAAAATAAACAGCCTAGCTCATAACTGTAGTATCAACATATGGCAATCAAATAGAAACACATTAATGAATTCCTTTACATTACTTGAAACTGATGAATATGAAATAGAAAACATAATTAAGGAATTAAAAACAGACAAATCGCCTGGGGTAGACAATATACGCTTGAAAGACATAAAGGCAACATCCAAAAAAACTATACCAATCATAACACATCTCATAAACAAGATATTCGAATCAGGCATAATACCAAAATATCTGAAATACACAATTATTAAACCAATATATAAGAATGGCGATCACTTAGACTTTGGCAACTACAGACCAATATGCATTTTATCAGTCCTCCACAAAATAATGGAAAAATGCTTGGATAAGAGATTGAAGAATTTCCTAAATAAATATGATATTTTAAAGGGACACCTATACGGTTTTAGGAAGGGGAAAAGTACTGAACTACTCCTGGCTGAATTTGCCAATGTAATAAATAATGCCTTAAATAAGAACAATCACATAATGGTACTTTTTCTTGACTTTTCTAAAGCATTTGACACAATAAATCACAATAAACTACTTGCTAAATTACACGATATTGGAATAAGAGGCACGACTTACAAACTATTTGAAAGCTATCTGAAAAACAGGGAAACGGCAGTTATGGTCAATAACACTATCAGTGACGCAGTAGAAGGAACACAAGGTATCCCTCAAGGCAGCATTATTTCACCTACACTATATAACCTGTTCGTAAACGACATGAATGAAGCCATTAAACACAGTAAAATATTTATTTATGCTGATGACACCACTATATATACCATACATAAAGACTCTAAAACAGCTTTTGAGAGACTTCAAGAAGACTTCAATAACATCACAAGATGGTGTCATGACAATAATTTGTATATAAATACAACCAAATCTAAAATAATGCACATCAGAGTTGATCACTTCACACAAGAAAAATACAAACTAACGCACCACAGCTTATCATGCATACACCAAAACATCCTGGCAGGTTGCAAATGTAACACCTTCATAAATAGTACTTCGACACAAAAATACCTAGGAATTACCCTTGATGAACACTTTAAAATGAACACACACACAGTAAACATAATAAAAAACCTAAGAGCAAATCTCTACATCTTCTACAATCTCCGATTTTATGTAGATAGGAAAACTTACAAAACAATTTACAGTGCTCTGATTGAAAGCAAATTAAGATATGCTATAGCAGCTTGGGGAAATCAAAACACAACTTTAATTAATAATCTTCAAGATAGCCAAAACAGGTTCTTTAAATATTTCACTGATATCCCTTATTTTAATATTAAAGAGTTGTTTCAAATTACTGTACTGAATCTCTACTACCATGATCCAAGATTCAGGCATAAGGTCTCTCACAACATACAAACAAGAGCCATAACAAGTACTAAACATGTTAAACCTTTATGTATAAATAGCTATGGTTTCAAGTGACTAAATTATATTATACCATCACTACTTAATGAACTACCACCTGGACTGACAAACATTAACAGCAAACAACTAGCTATAAGTCGCATTAAAAAATATTACTTAACCAAACATTAACTCATAACATAAATGTATTAATATAACTACCATAGTGTAATTTTTTGTATCTTTAATTATTTACATTAATATTTTATCATTGACATTACAAAAAAAATGCATGCACTCTTGTACTGAAATATAATCTATATATATATATGTTGTAAATAATAATTAATATGTCTCACAGATAATCTGTACTGTCATCAGATTCGTGAGACATATCACAATAATGTAACATAAATAGTATTTAATAAATAAATTAAATTAAAAAAAAATTATTATTATTATTATTATTATTATTATTATTATTATTATTATTATTTCTTTTGGCATAGGCTGGAATTGAGTGTGGTTTTTCACCAATATCTCAGTCTCATTTATGGCATTGATATCGCGCCAGGGCACTTGCAGGTATTTGCTGCTTTTACGAGCAGTGTTGTACTGTACATTTTCTGCAGTAAAACAGAGTGGCTACATTTGCTGCGTTTTAAAAGAAATTTCAAGAGAAATGTTTCATCTACACTGCAGTAAGATGCAGTGTGCAATGAAATGGAAGCCGATCAAAACGAGATATACTGTAATTAATATTTTATTCACTGCATATCGTGAAAATGACAAGACTATCCTATTTTGCAACTGTTATTTTGTGTGTATTTTGTATGTACACTCATCTATCGAATTCTCAATGAAAGTACACCTCACTATCTTTCTTGTAATTTTCGTTTTCTTTCTTCCTTTCATGATCGTCACACGCGATCTGGATCTATAATTGCAATTCCTCTACATCATTCATCTGCCTTCAGTAACTCTTTCCTCGTGTCGGGAACTAGAATTTGGAATAATTGTCCTCGTGACGTTAGAAATTTTACATCCTTAACAACTTTCAAACGTGTATGTAAAGATTTCCTCATGAATTCGTAGGCCAACTACAACAATTTGTGTATGTATGTGTGAGTGAATGACCATAGTAAAATTTTTGTTAAAAATGTATGTCATTTGTATAGCTTAGTTAATATCACGCAGTCGCCAATTTAATTCTAGTCTTTGAGTTTTCCTAGTATTTAAGTTTGGTAGGTTAATAATAACATATGTGAGTATTCATGTAAGTAGCACTGTGTGTGGTTAAGTGTAAGAGAGCGCATACAGCCCTAACTTCGCTACAATAAAGGCACCAATAAATGAATAAATAAATTAGATTGTTGCGTCAGAGAAAATGATTTTAGCATGAAAGAGTAGATACATTTTCATTCACAGGGTCAAAGAGCACAGGATACATCTCACCTTCAACCATTATTCGCTCACTATTAACCTCCATTGCAACAAATGAACAAAAACATTAAAACACAATTCAACACAACTGAAGGAGAATGCAATTGCACGGTGCTTACTACAGTACGTGGTTCGCAGTACACTACTGCAAGGAAATGGAACCTGACCTGTTCTCAGCAGTACGACCTTGAACCTGCCACCACAATTCATACTGTTACAGTAAAATTCTGCACACGTAGCCGCCTCCAGGGAAAAGAATGCTTTCCATTTTCAGACAGTACAACACAGCTCATAAAAGCAGCAAATAACTGCCAGTGAAGCCCTGGCCTAAGGAATGCAATGGTAAACAATTTAATTCCTTACCTTGCCTAGTACGCCTCACCATAGTATTTAATTAGGATTTTAGAGTTTCTGCCCACAGAACCTGCAGTGATGCATTATGAGGATCCAACAAGTCATCGGATTTATAAGTTTTAACACATAAAAAACAAATATTCCAAAAAAGAGCCTTGTCAGGTCAATCAAATCAAAAACTGTACATTCAAATAATCGTAACTAGTTTTAAGGGACTGGGACATCTTGTTCATCAGCCCCGGTACTTGGGGGTGTGTTCAATTTGTCTGATAACCGGTGTTTCTGTGGTGACTCTAGAAGTGTGTGTAATTGTAATTAATAGGATTGGGAATCGATAGGTGCCCCGGGACCTGATATAGGTTACTATCCTTGCATTTGCCTGAAGGGAGTGTGAAAACCCACACCAAGAATAGCTGCTGTCAGGAGGATTCGAATCATCGATCCCCGGACTTGCCGCAGCTCCCTATCGCGGTCGTTGTGAGCGATTTAACGCTCACGAATACGCCGCGAGTTACACAAAGATCAAATGCCATGGCATATTGAAATCAAAAATTCGCATTTACTGGCATTTACTGAGTTTCATGAAAGTCATTTGCCCTCAAATCCGTAATGACATTTACAGTGGTGTAGTGACTAGCATTGTTGAGGTCCGGAATTGGTTATTGGCGCTGCGAAGTAATTAACTTCTGACTGAGGACTGAAGCGGAATACATTCAACCTCCTGGTCAAAACTGAGGAGAGAAGAGTTCGATTTCCACATCTGTCGTCCTAGAAAATGGTTTACCGTGGTGTCCCACCTCTACTTGAGGTAAATGTCGTGATGGTTCCAGTCTTAAGGCAACGGCTACCTCCATTCTCATCCCCGCTTCAACTACAAATACACACACTAATAGAGCCACCACAGTAACACAGGTTATCATATATATAATATACCCAAATACGAGGAGTTGACCGCCGGCCTCTTACGGCTTGGTCCGTGGTTCAAATCCCGGTCACTCCATATGAGATTTGTGCTGGACAAAGCGGAGGCAGGCAGGTTTTTCTCCGGGTACTCCGGTTTTCCCTGTCACAATTTCATTCCAGCAAAACTCTCCTCTATCATTTCATTTCATCTGTCATTCATTTAATCATTTCCCCAGGGGAGTGCGACAAGCTTCGGCAGCCGGCACAGTTCATATCCTCGCCACTAGATGGGGGCTTCATTCATTCCATTCCCTGACCCAGTCGGTCGACTAGAAGCAGGCTCTGGATTTTTCACCAGGAGTTGAAATTATCACGCTGTCCAAGCCTGTAGATGAATACAACATTTATTTAATATTGAGTCAATTGCATGTCAATACCCGTAATTGAATAGACAGGATTCCCTCACGCGACTTTCAAAAAGTGAATGTGGTCTCCTTTGAAGCTCACAACGTATTGACGCCAGTAATATATCAGGTTCTATTAAACATGCACTGATTTAGAGGCTCCTTCACAATTTATTGCATAAATGGATAGCCAAGGTATAACAAACTGACTTTGGAATGCAGCAAAAGTTCAATTGTGGCTGTTAACCACATCACAGTAGTTCCAAACCCCAGGGGCTCACATCTAGTGGGAAGTGGGTTGGCGAACATGGGACCCCTGCTGACTTGTGCTGGGCTCCTCTCCGTCTTCTTTCCTGTCAACCTCTCTTGGTCAACTCTAGTTCTCTTCCAACCCCGGCGGAATTAGGGTATCCAAGGCCTAGTCTCTTCCTTTCCCGCCTTAATTGGCCCTTCTCTGATCCTTCCAGATCCTTCCTTCTTCTAGGGATCAGCCTTCTTTTTCTTTTCATTATATTTCCTTCTCTCTTTTAGATTCCCGCACTGTTTTGTTAATTGGCTCCCCGTGTATCCAAATTACATTTTGTAAGTATTTTGAATCTCAATTACATTTTGAAAGTATTTTCAATCTAGATTGCATTTTGTAAGTATTTTCGTTCAAACCTCCATTTTGTAGGTATTTTCAATCTACATTGCATGTTGTAAGCATCCTGAATCGCAGGCTTCCACATATTGTGAGTATTTTCCATCTAAATTACCTTTTGTAAGTATTTCCACTCTACATTTTATCAGTCTTTTCAGTCTGGGTTCTGTTTTGTAAGTGTTTTCAATCTAACTTGGTTTTTGTTATGATTTCCATGTCATTGTCATTATTGCTATCACCCAGACCATTAGGGGCCGATAACCTAGATGTTAGGCCCCTTTAAACAACAATTATCATCATCATAATTAGAGTTGTTCCACGGTTTCTGTCTTTATCTTTAAGAAGTGTTTTCCAATGTTATGTGAACACATAAACATTGATTGGATTACATACTATCAGATTTATTCCAGAGATCCCCACATTGTAAACAATTGAGCAATGTTACCATTCCTTTTAGGCGGTGGTTGGTAAGCTCCACACTGTCCCTATCATCTTCAGTTTGCAGGTACATCATGTGGTCATTGAGTTTCTCACGCCATTTACGAGCATTCCACTGCCCTGAATTCACGGTTATTTTTGACTTCATTTTGCATTAATATCATTGTCCTCAATAACAGTTGTCTCACTGTTCGAGTGCGTGGATATTTCAGGTGCCACACTTGCTCCAGTAAGTGAGAGTCTCACTGTACGAGTGCATGGGTATTTCCGGTGCCACACTTGCTCCAGTAAGTGAGAGTCTCACTGTAAGAGTGCGTGGGTATATCAGGCGTAGTCAGCGCATTGGGTCCCCTCGGCCGTTCATCTTGGTTTTCATGAAAAGTATCTTTGATTATGTCGCAATATGATGACTTTCCGTGTAAGTATGCGATTTATTATAAAGTTGTGTTTGTTAACGTTGTTGTTGTTGCTGCTGATTCTTTAGGGGCTTCAAGGTCATGTAGCCCCATGTATTTGGGTGCGTGTTTATTTTGTCTGATAACCTGTGTCACTGTTATATCTGTACTAGTGTGTGTATTTGTAATTTAGGTAGGATTTGAGTAGGAAGCGGCCGTCGCTTAAGTTAGGTACCATTCTGGCATTTGCCTGGAGTAAAAGTAGGAAACTACGGAAACCCTCTTCCAGGATGGCTCTTCTGAGTTTTGCCTCACGAGGCTGAGTGTACCCAGTTCCAGCCCTCAGACCAGAATTAAATTTCTTAGCAGAGCCGGGAATCGAACCTGGGCCTCCACCATTAATGCTAGTCACAACACAACTAGGTGGACTTGTTTATGTTCTTGCTCGGAGCTAATTAAGACACTTGGGGTGATTAATATGGCTAGCTTTTTGAACGAAGAGGAAATACGTAAAAAAGGTTTTAACGTTGAGTGAAGTGTACGAGTATGAGAGTAAATTTTCGACTGATGACGACTTTTAAAGAATTTCTAATAGACTACAAATTTGTAATAAAAATAATTAAGTATTTTTAATAAAAGTAAATTTTGTTTATTGAAAATCTAAAACGTTGAAAATATATTTACCTGCTACGGAAGAATATGTAAATTTTACAAAATTTAGGTAGAAGATAATTTTTACCAAAAAGATGTAATTTCAAAAATCTTGGCTTCGCATCTTTAACATAACCACTCATAATAGCTTGGAATCAAAAGGGTTAATAATAGGTCCCCTGTTACCAGGTAGGATTGTACGTGGACCACTCACTCGATCTCATTCCTTCACCATAACTTTTTCCTCTGAGTGCTAGCTCCATAAAATGTTATACTAGACAATGTCCAAGTTTCAATTAGGTTGTCAATTGTCGTGCGTCGTAAATCTCAACAAGGGTGACCTTTCCACGAGGACAGTATATTGGAAACTGGTGAAAAGGTACCTAGACGTTTTCTTGTTGATGAGCTGAAATTGTAAACCCACCTTTCCTGTCGTCGTCTCGCGGGATCCTTGAAAGAGACTGATTAGTCAGTCTGTATTAATGAGAGCTCAACGACGAGGGACTTAATTGCAAGTCACCGGTAAAACTCCAATCCAATGAATTGGCTGGTTTAACAATGTACCGTACCATTCTGTTCTGCTAAAATGCCCTCTCTTCTTGCACCCAAAACGAAACTAAATTTGGCTTTAATGAGACATAGAACATCGTTGATGGTCAAGCATGACGAAGCGCAGGGTTACTGGTAATTGTGAAGTCGAACAAACTCCAGCCTGCGTACTCATTATGCAGGATCATGAAAGGTCATGAGTGCAGAAAAGTTGGATGGGATGTCCCAAGCTCCTCAAGTGAATCAACAATAACAACAGTGCATCGTGGCGCATCAGAATCGTGCACTTGATTGTGTGAGAAATCTGTTATTAAGGTAGGAGCGTGCGTGAAATTAGAGTTTAAGATTTCCAAGAAGACAACAATGGTCTAAGGCTGATGATCATAATAATAACAAAAATAATAATAATAACCATAATATTGACAATAATAATGAAATGAAAATCCACAGCCTGCTTCCAGTCTCCGACCGGGTCAGGAATGGAATGAATGAAGCCCCTATCTAGCGGCGAGGATATGAACTGTGCCGGCTGCCGAGGCCTGACGCACTCCTCTGGGGCAATGATTAAATGAATGACAGATGAAATGAAATGATACTGGAGAGTGTTGCTGGAATGAAATTTTGACAGGGAAAACTGGAGTACCCGGAGAAAAACCTGTCGGCCTCCGTTCTGTCCAGCACAGATCTCACATGGAGTGACCGGGATTTGAACCACGGACTCAGCGGTGAGAGGCCGGCGTGCTGCCGCCTAAGCCACGGAGGCTCAATAATGACAATAATAATAATAATAATAATAATAATAATAATATAGATTTAACATTATTTCAATTGCTATGGCGTTAGTGACGCTGGGGTGCTGCAATTTCACCTTAGAGCAGTTCTATCCTAATCTACTGACACGATATTGTCACGTTTACACACCCTTAGATACCATCGGACTATGCTTCGATCAAAGCCGCAATCTGGTGTTTTGAATGGCAACGGTTAAGAGAACGTAAGAAGAAATGTTAATATTAAGCCATTCATCACATTTTGTTCTCCTGGTTAATGATGGTATTGATCGCAGTGTGATATTATCCACCAAGAGTTGAGTCAGTAAGGGTAAACCAGCGGGGGAATGCATTATTATTGTTGTTATTATTATTATTACTATTATTATTATTATTATTATGATTACTACTATTATTATTATTATTAATCCCATTCTAAACAAATCTGTATATATTTCATAATATGAAAAAATGGTATATATGTCGTAGTAGTCAGATAGTGAAATCCGTCATTTCATGAAGAGCCAGCATATGATGTAAAAGGTACAGTTGCACTATCTGACTCGTGGTTTCAGGAAAAGCCTAAGTTTTGCCGTCACATAGAGTAATTCATTTTGTACATCATCTGACGGGAAATCCAGCCCGTCACTTCATGAAGTACCGTAGCGGCAGTGATGATCACGTGTGAGGGAAGTGTGATTTCGAAGAATTAATCGGATAAAAATGTGAACACAAGAGGCCTGTTATTTCCTCAGAATGTGAACACTGTGACATATGGTACAAATGTCTAATGGTCTAGGCCTAATTTATCCCCTAATCCCCCCCCCAAAGTCGCCTCCGTAGCGTAGCGGTCAGCATGGTTAGCTGCCGCCCCCAGAGGTCCTGGGTTCGATTCCAGGCACTGCCACGAAATTTGAAAAGTGGTATGAGGACTGGAAAGGGGTTTACTCAGCCTCGGGTGGTCCAAATGAGTATAGGGGGTTCGATTCCCACCTCAGCCATCCTAGAAGTGGTTTTCCGTGGTTTCCCACTTCGTCTTCAGGCAAATGCCGGGATGGTACTGCCCCCGGAAATTTAATTATTTTGGGACAAAATGAGAGTATTTTCCGTCCCCATGATAAAATTTAACCAGCAAATATAATTTCTGGAAGTGTGACACAGGAGGGTAGTGTTACAAGCTCGAGGCTGTGGGAGAGCCCGGTCACGTGATATATTGCACAATAGACGCTTCTAGAAGGCTATAATTGGCATAGCAACAGCGAGTTTGGAAATTAATATTATAAATATTGTTATAAATTATGCTATTGGATCCCAGCCCAGAGCCAATGAGAAGAGGTCTTATTGAAGACGGGATCAACTTCAACTACATAATATGATGAAATTATGCATTTAGGCCATTAGAAGAAGATTTTCTTATTTGGTAATGAAGAGAATATTAAAATAAATCATGTCTGATACTTTAAAAACCGCAGATCGGTTAATCTACGCAGTAATAAGCATTAGTAATCTACGCGCTAAAATTATGGTGGGAGTTTGATATGGCCGCCAAAATTTCTACTTGGAGGGGGAGATCCAAGGATCGAGGTTCTTATTCCAGCCGTCTTTGAAGAGTGAGGAAGTGTTTTTACTGGGTTAACAGAGATCCCAAGGCTTTGTCCGAGTGCGGCGACTGTCGACCTGTGGAGATGCGAGGATAGCTAGGTGGAACGTAGGAGATTGCCGCACTTCCATTCTATGTGAAGTTGTGAGGAACATAGAAATAAATATATCTCTTATATAATTGAGATCTGAATTTAACTAAGGGAATATATATAAAGAACAGGTTGAATACTACATTCTGTGAAAAGTCGAGCGTTCTAAAACTTACCGTTTCGACAATATAAGCCTGTTAAGTCAGATTTTCAAATGAGTTGGAAATAAAGCTGAATATCATTTCCAATTGCAACGTGAAGTTGGCGAGCGCAGTTCAAGTGAACAGTAGCGGAGAAATTTTAATATTGACGCAACACATAAACATTAACAGAATGACTATTATTATTCTTCAAATGTTTTCCTTCAACATAATTAACATTGTTGATATGATGAATTAATAGTCATGCGACAGAGACATATTCGATAACAGGAGTTAAGATACAACGATGGAACTTCGTTAGACAACGTATTCCTGAATACAGACGTAGTGTACGGTCCATCTTGTACATTTTCGTCAGTCTACGAACACTAAAGTAACATCAATTAGCAATGGAAATATTTCATTCACCATTTATATGAATATTTCTATAAATTATTCCAATGATGAGGCCGATACATATTTACGAGGGAGAATGAAGATTCTACAGAAGAGATTGGTTAAGATGCTAGGGGTAGCCCAGCAACGCAGAAGAATTTGCCAGAAGGATGTCTTTCGGGCCCAGGCGAAAGTTGGTGAATTCCAGAGAGGGACGTTTCCTATCTCTGAGGTCGCAGATCCGAGGTTCGAATGAAGATCCATCTCAGTATCTTGAACTGAG
This sequence comes from Meconema thalassinum, assembly GCA_946902985.2. NCBI lineage: Eukaryota > Metazoa > Arthropoda > Insecta > Orthoptera > Tettigoniidae > Meconema > Meconema thalassinum. The sequence continues at coordinate 1,096,059,981 of OX336389.2, read as the reverse complement.
GAAACATCTAAAGTATTGTGGGAATACTTACATAGATATTCAAGTTTTCGTCCAAATAAGGTAGCAGTGTATCTCATTTATAGTGTAGAGCTTGATTAGTGACATCCTGAGCCAACGCTCTTACTCCATATTTCCATATTTTCACATTTCATGTATTCCAGTGTTTTCGTGTATATTACACTTCAGATGTGTGTTAAGATTTTTATGTTTCAAGATTATTTAGGAGATGATTGCCTTTCATCTATTTTTCAATTTTATTCTACGGATCAGTTGTGGAACTGACAATAAAATTTTTGTTTGAGGAATTATATTGCCTCATAGAAGACTAGTCGTTTCTACTCACGAATTTTAATAATTTGATTTAAACCGAGTATTCTGACATTGTGTCATAGCTTCAAATTAAATTGTTATTAAATTTAATTTGAGCACATTAATGTAACGACATCCAACTTCAAGAACAGAAGAAATATCGAATGATATTGTTATATCATTATTGTACATAAATTGTCTACGATCTAAGAAATACTAGTCGTTTGATAACACCCTATAAACATTCTTTGTGTAGAGTGGAAAAACATTACGACATTGACAAACCTTTTTATTATTTGTAAAGCTGAGAGCTTTGCTCATTTAATATGCTAGAGGAAATACCTTTTGATAGAAGATCATTCAAATCTTTGGCTAGGAATTCAAAGCTAGTTTATCCCGGTCAGGATTGAATTCTATCTGACACTATAAATAACATGTGTGTTATTTTACACTATTTGTGTAACATCACGTCATTTTGTGGGTCTGATATTACAACGATAAACAATTTAAAGCTTGACAAGTGAGGTGAGACAGGAGTATTATTTATATTACATGTATTTGCGACAGACGAGTTAACAGGTAATTATCCTGTTGTGGAGTAAACGTTAGGAGGTTAATCACGACTGTCTAATATCGTTCATTACAATTGGAAGTTTCGTTTGAAGAACTTAAGCATGTATAATTGTAGTCCAGTAGTCATGTGGAATGATACTGAGGGTCATTCCATTATTTGAGAGAAGTTCCTACAGAAGATATGTTAATAACAATTAATCCGTTTTTGGTTATTGTTTAACATAGTGGATGATAATTGTTTATACCATATATAATGTTATATGAGGATTTGTAGAGCTATGAATAATGCTCGTGCGAGTGGAGTTCCGCATTTTAAAGGGAAGTCAAAGTAGTATTGTTCTTTGATAAGAAGGCATGGATCATGATATGAACCGTTGTATACAAGTAGTCCAGTTCATGTGAAGTAACGATTTAGCTGTGTTGACAGGAGTGTTCTAGCGGAAATACAACTAGAGAACGATTGTCTACTCATGTCTATAATACAATTATTATATTTTATTAAACCCGAAGTTATGAAATTACGTACAGTTAACCTTAATTAGTCAACTGTATTATACCGACAATGTATTGAAACCTATATAAGACGATGTGTAAGCAGTATATCAAAACTACGGAATGTTAGAATGATTATGTGGAAAACCAGTGTATATAATTAGTTGAGAATTGTACTGTAACCCAGAAGCTAGAATCTCGAAAGTATCGTGTTATCAACACTAAATACGGTATATTATTCTGAACATATTACATGTAAATATTTTTTTTTGGAAATGATTAGTTGAATAATTTAGTAGAATGTATTAGTCAATTGTTTTGGAATAGCGTGTGTTTTATGAACGAATGTTTTTGGTATGAATGATCGTTCACTGTTGAGAGTAATTGTCGAACCGAATTGGTCATGAACAATTGCGGGGTGCGAATGAAAGAGTGTATAAAAATTTTCAGGATTGTTTAAGAAACATAGAGGTTATGTGCATTTTTGTAAGATCTAAATGTTAATTTTACTCGGATAATAAACGCACTGAGAAGCAGTCTCGATGTGGGCTGGCTAGAATGATTCATCGTTAGAGTTGGAGAGCGATGTCATAATATGAACAGGTGAAGGACTCACCGCCTTGTATAAATGTAAAACAGTTCCGAGTGCAGCGTGGTGCTGGTGTTTCATTGATGAAACAAGCTAGCGCACGTGCGTCCTTCCAAACGCGGGCTTGTGAATGAAATCAGGTGTTAGGAATGCCACGAATGTAAGAGCCTTCATTAAACGGTTTTACTTTCACGCAATGTAGGCTTAAAACAAGCCAAGAATCTTATGCTCATAATTTTTTTTGCACAGTATTGTAATAAGATGTGGAGTAGAAAGGAATTGTGAATGATTGCGTGTTTTTATTTTTATTTGATTGTTAAATTAGTTTATTGTTATTTTGTTTATACTAGGTTAGTTTACACCATTGTTAATAAATTGTATTCAGTTCGTTATCTGTGGTTGTTGGGTGTGATTCATTTTAAATATAAGAAATAGAGTATTGTGGATGTATGGTAGGCGAAGCTGAATTCCCAGTCCCCGAGAAGGTAAGTAAAGGTAGGTGTGCCCCGTGTAGTTGGTTGTTGATCCACAATATTCTTGTAACTGCTGTGTGTAAATCCCTAAAGGCCATGTTGGGAGCGATTTCTAATGTAGTAATTTGCCGGTGCTGTTAGAAATAGGCAATCCAGCTGGGGCAATGGATATTCCAACAGGCTCCTTTCCGGATTTTCGGTTACAGTACTGCCCCCGGAAATTGAATTATTTTGGGACAAAATGAGAGTATTTTCCGTCCCCATGATAAAATTTAACTAGCAAATATAAATTCTGGAAGTGTGACACAGGAGGGTAGTGTTACAAGCTCGAGGCCGTGGGAGAGCCCGATCACGTGATATATTGCACAATAGATGCATCTAGAAGGCTAAAATTGGCATAGCAACAGTGAGTTTGGAAATTAATATATTAAATATTGTTATAAATGATGCTGTTGGATCCCAGCCCAGAGCCAATGATAAGCGGTCTTATTGAAGACGGGATCAACTTTAACTACATAATTTGGTGAAATAATGCATTTAGACCCTTAGAAGAAGATTTTCTTATTTGGTAATGAAGAGAATATTAAATGGAATTATGTCTGATACTTTAAAAACCGCAGATCGGTTAATCTACGCAGTAATAAGCATTAGTAATCTACGCGCTAAAATTATGGTGGGAGAATGATATGGGCGCCAAAATTTCGACATTGAGGGGGAGATCCAAGGATCGATGTTCTTATTCCAGCAGTCTTTGAAGAGTGAGGAAGTGTTTTTACTGGGTTAACGGAGATCCCAAAGCTTAGTCCGAGTGCGACGACTGTCGACTTGTGGAGACGCGAGGATAGCTAGGTAGAACGTAGGAGACTACCGCACTTCCATTCTATGTGAAGTTGTGAGGAACATTGAAGTTAGAATACTTCGTATATAATTGAGATTTGAGTTTAACCAAGTGAATGGATATAAAGAGCAGGTCGAATACTATATTTTGTTGAAAGTCGAGCGTTCAAAATTTCACCGTTTCGACAATATAAGCCTTTTCAGTCAGATTTTCAAGAGTGTTGGAAATAAAGCTGAATATCATTTTAGATTGCAACGTGAAGTAGGCGAACGCACTTCAAGTGAACAGTAGAGGAGAACTTTTAACATTGGCTCAGCAAATAAACATTATCATAATGACTATCATTATTCTTCAAATGGATTCATACAACATAAATAACATTGTTGATATAATGAACTAAATAGTCATGCGACAGGGACATATTCGATAACAGAAGTTAAGATACAACGATGGAACATCGTTAGACAACGTATTATTGAATACAGACGTAGTGTACGGTCTATCTTGTAAATTTTCGTCAGTCTACGAACACTAATGTAACATCAATTAGCAATGGAAATATTTCATTCACCATTTATATGAATATTTCTATAAATTATATTCCAATGATGAGGCTGATACATATTTGCGACGGAGAATGAAGATTCTACAGATGAGATTTGTCAAGATGCTAGGGATATCCCAGCAACCACAGAAGAATTTTCCAGTAGGATGTCGTTCGAGCCCAGGCGAAAGTTGGTGAATTCCAGAGAGGGACGTTTCCTAACTCTGAGGTCACAGATCCGAGGTTCGAATGCAGATCCATCTCAGTATCTTGAACTGAGGAAACATCTTAAGTATTATGTGAATACTTACATAGATCTTCAAGTTTTCGTTCAAATAAGGTAGCGGTGGCTCTTATTTTTAGTATAGAGCTTGATTAGTGACATCCTGAGCCAACGATCTTACTCCATATTTTCACATTTCATGTATTTCAGTGTTTTCATGTATTTTACACTTCAGATGTGTGCTAAGATTTTTATGCTTCAAGATTATTTAGGAGATGATTGCCTTTCATCTATTTTTCAATTTTATTCTACGGATCAGTTGTGGAACTGACATTAAAAATTTTGTTTGATGAATCATATTGCCTCATAGAAGACTAGTCGTTTCGACTCTCGAATTTCAGTAATTTGAATTAAAGCGAGTATTCTGACATTGTAACATAGCTACAAATTAAATTCTTTTTAAATTTAATTTGAGCACATTAATGTAACAACATCTAACTTCAAGAACAGAAGAAACATCGAATGATATTGTTATATCATTATTGTACATAAACTGTCGACGATCTGGGAAATACTAGTCCTTTGATAAGACCGAAGTGATAATCCCTATAAACATTCTTTGTGTAGAGTGGAAAAACATTACGACGTTGACAAACCTTCTTATTATTTGTAAAGCTGAGAGCTTTGTTCATTTAATATGTTAGGGGAAATACTTTTGAAAGAAGATTATTCAAATCTTTGGCTAGGAATTCAAAGCTAGTTTATCCTGGTCAAGATTGAATTCTATTTGACACTATAAATAACATGTGTGTTATTTTACACTATTTGTGTAACATCACGTCATTATGTCGACCTGATATTACAACGATAAGCAATTTAAAGCTTGACAAGTGAAGTGAGACAGCAGTATTATAATTTTATTACATGTATTTGCGACAGACGATTTAACAGTTAATTATCTTTTTGTGGAGTAAACTTCAGGAGGTCAATCACGACAGCCTAATATCGTTCATTAAAATTTAAAGTATAGTTTGAAGAACTTAAGCATGTATAATGGTAGATCAGTAGTCATGTGAAATGATACTGAGTGTCACGCCTTTATTTGAGAGAAGTTCTTACAGAAGAAATTTTAATAACAATTAAACCATTTTGGTGATTGTTTAACATAGTGGAAGATAATTGTTTATGCCATACATACTGTTATATGAGGATTTGCAGAGCTATGAAGTGCTCGTGCGAAGGGAGTTCCGCATTTTAAAGGGAAGTCAAAGTATTGTTGTTCTTTGATAAGAAGGAATGGATCATGAAAAGAGTTATTGTATACAAGTAATCCAGTCCATGTGAAATAACGTCTTAGCAGTGTTGACAGAAGGGTTTTAGCGGAAATACAACTAGAGAAAGATTGTCTACTCACATCAATGATACAATTCGTTTACTTTATTAAACCCGAAGTTATGTAATTACATACAGTTAACCTTAATCAGTCGATTGTATTAGACCGACAATGTAATGAAACCTATATAAGACGATGTGTAAGCAGTATATCAAAACTACGGAGTGTTAGAAAATGATTATGTGGAAAAAAATGTATATAATTAATTGAGAATTGTATTGTAACCGAGAATCCAGAATCTCGAAAGTAACGTGTTAGCAACACTAATTAATGTATATTATTATGAACATATTATATGTAATTATTTTTGAAACGATTTAATTAGTTAAATAATTTAGTAGGATTTATTCATCGATTGTTTTGGAATAGCGTGTGTTTTGTGAGCAGATCTTTTTTGTATGAATGATTTTCCACTGTTAAGAATAATTGTTGAACCGGATTGGTCTAGAACAATTTCGGGGTGCGAATGAAAGAGTGTATAAAAATTTTCAGAATGATTGTTAAAGAAACATAGATGTTATGAGCATTTTTGAACGATCTAAATGTTAATTTTACGTGTATTTTAAACGCACTCAAAAGCAGTCTCAATGTAGGCTATCCAGAATGATTCACCGTTAGTTTTGGAGAGCGGTGTGACATATTATGAGCAGGTGAAGATTCACAGCCTTCTATAGAATTGTATTTAGTTCTGACTGCAGCGTGGTGCTGGTGTTTCATTGATAAAGCCAGGCTAGTGCACGTGCGTTTCCAGACGGGGGCTAGTGAAGGTAACCCGTTCTCAGGAATGCCATGAATGCCATGAATGTAAGAGCCTTCCTTAAACCTTTTTGTTACGTAGTATAGGTCTATACCTACCAAGGCTTTCACGCTGATATTTTTACACGGCATTGTAATAAGATGTGTAGTAGAAAGGAAGTGTGTGTGATTGTGTGGTTTTATTTTTCTTTTGTTATTAGATTAGTTTATAGTTATTTTGTTTATTTAGGTTAGTTTACCATTGTTAATAAATTTATTCAGTTCGTAATCTGTCGGTGTTGGCGTGTGATTCATTTTAAACATAAGGAGTAGAGTATTGTGGATGTATTGTAGGCGAAGCTGAATTCCCAGTCCCCGAGAAGGTAAGTAAAGGTAGGTGTACCCCGTGTAGTTTGTTGTTGATCCACAATATTCTTGTAACTGCTGTATGTAAATCCCTAAAGGCCATGTTGGGAGCGATTTCTAATGTAGTAATTGGCCGGTGCTGTTAGAAATAGGCAATCCAGCTGGGGCAATGGATATTCCAAAAGGCTACTTTCCGGATTTACGGGTACAGTAGGAATGGCGCCCAAAGAACTTTGAGGCTACGAAATTAGCTTCGTCGTGCCTCTAAAGGAAGTTGGTTTGAACATTTCTAATGAAAGAAATAATTACCAGACTTGTGGGATGTCTTGTCCAATTTCGGATGGATGTGAGTGTAATTATATAGGCTTATTTTAAAATTGATATTAGGAAGGTTACACTCAGATAAATCTCAGATCTTAGAAACCTCAGAGAGGTGTAGTAGGTAGATAGTTTCGGAAAAACGACTTACGACCTGAATATTTATTTTATTTCACCGGTACATGGCGATTGTTAAGGTCATGTTAAAAATAAAGGTAACTTGTTTTAATGATTGTAATGGTAGAATTTTCCTTGTGGTAGTATGTTTAAAGTGAGTCACGGGAGAAAGAACATTATGAGTAAGTTTATTCAACATAGGGTGTACTTTAAGTTAATGCTAAGGTAATTTTAAGTTACTTTTAGACATTAAGGTGCTCAAAAATATATATATGGAGGAAGACGTTGCTCAGATGTTGTTATTTTGCTCTGTTGTCGAATGTGTCTCTATAGCATTATATATAGAGGGTTATTGCAATGGCAACCGAGGATATAAAGAGAATGTTGGAGGAGTTGAAGGAGCAACTGCAGAGCAATTTGAATGCTGTTGAATGTAAATTTCAGGAAGCGAAGCAGGACCTGGAACAACTGAAGCGTGAACGAAAGGAGGACTTTGACACAGTGATTGTTAAAGTTGTTGATTCTATTACAGATAAAGTTGAAGAAAGTGTCAAAGAGAGTTTCAAAACTGAAATTCAAGAAGTTCAGACTTCTTTAGAGGGTTTACAAACTAGTGCCTCTAAAATGTTTATAAATGTCACGCGTTTACAGGACAGCTCAAAGCAGATTCAGGATGATGTAAGTGGCGTACGAACAGAGGTCGGTACAGTCCAATCCAAAGTAGACATAGTAGAGTCCATTTTTAGTAATGTTAGGTCAGATGTATCTAATGTCCAAAGTAAAGTCGATACAGTCCAATCCAAAGTAGACAGAGTGCAATCCGTTGTTAGTAATGTTAGGTCAGATGTATCCCATGTTCAATGTAAAGTAGATACAGTCCAAGTAGATGTATCCACAGTCCAAAGTAAAGTAGATACAGTCCAAGCTGACGTCACTAATGTTCAGGTTGACATAATCAATATGCAGTCAGATGTCACAGATGTACAGTCTGACATAGGTAAAATACAAACAGAAGTCAATACAATATTTGTAGATGTAACAAAAGTCCAAATGGACAATAATAAAATTAGGCAAGAGGCAGAAGCTTCTAAAACATTGTGTACTCAGAATATTACTGCTTTAACGACACGATTAGTAAACGACGCGTTAAAAACTACAGCTTCTCTGGCCGAATTAAAAGGTGATGTAGAAACTTTACGAACGCAGGTTATTGACCGTAATAAAATTCTTATGGCAGATGTTGAGGATATATAGCTGAAAAGCTACTGTAGTTGTCTGGAAAGACGAGTGGAACAAATCTAGTGGAGAACATGTTAAGCAAATCCAAGATAACATATAAAAGAAATTAGCCAGTACTCAGGTAGAAATTAATCGAGAGTTTATTGAAGTAAGAAAGGATTTAGGTAAAAGGATTGATACGCTCACTGAAAAGCAAGTAGAAGATATAACTCAACCTAGTCGGGATTGCAAGCTTTGAAAGAATCGTTAGAGAGTAAGACTGAAATGATTAGAGGAACGGTTAAACAAGGTTGTCACTAACGTTAATGCCATGAGTGAGGAGAAAACTAATGAACTAGAAGAATACGTAACCAAGAAATTAAAAAGTTTTAATCTAGGAGATGTTGCCAAGCTTGAGACTTATAAGGAACATTTAAAGACCGAAGTAGGCCAACAGCTGAAGAAGATTATCACTGAGATAGAAGAAAACGAAAGGGAGAAGATAGATTTCGAAGATTCGAGGAATCAGACTAGAAGAAGTAGCCTAGAATTGGAAGAAAGGGAAATCAGGCCGACTGAAAGATCATTCAGGTTTACGGAAGGTTTAGAGGAGAGGAGTAAAGAGCCTGAAAGTTACAATAGTGATTTTCGACCAAACCTTCAGGATTCATATCCGGGAAACGTGACGGTCATAAGAAACTTCAAAGACAAACCGCGTAAGTTCAGCAACCTAGATAGTTTCACACCGATAGAGTACATCAGAAATCTCAAAGATTACTTTATCGAAGCGCATATTCCAAGAGAGAGAGAGAAATGAAGATCGTCGAGCGCTATCTATCAGATGGGCCCCTTGAATGGTTTCTCGCCTTTAGATATACCTTCATGAACTTTGATGAATTCGCAGAATCACGATAATAGCAATGGCAAGCGTAGAAGTGGTTGTTACCACAATAATAATAACTACAGATACAATAATAATGGTTATTATAACAGGAATAACAATAGGAATAACCAAAATATCTTAAAGATTTAAGAGACAAGGAAAATGGAAACGACGATAAAAGGATTTGAGTATCGATTCCAAACCAAGCTCCAGTAAAGGAGAAGGTAATGGAAATGGTTCTCATAGACGATATGGAGGGACCATTTACGTTGAACAAAAGAAGTAGAAGAGAGAAGAGAATATACTGCAGCACAGAACCAAGAAAAGAAGAAGAAGAAGACGTTGAAGAAGAGAAGAATAGAAGAAGAGGGACGGGTCAGATGAAGATAACTGCAATAAAACCGAGAAGAAAGAGAGTTCCGTATAACTAATGCTTATGGGAATAACTGTTAGAGTTGTTTGATGATGAAAATAACGTTATTCTAGGAAAATTCAACGCTAAGAATTTAATAAAGTATCATAAGAAAATAGGCTAAAATAATTCAATATTCGAGTTCAAGTGACATATAAAAAGTCTTGAATTAGAATGATTAAAAACAATTTGCAACTGTTTTTAACTTGAGATGACGGAGGAATGCCCCCGGAAATTGAATTATTTTGGGACAAAATGAGAGTATTTTCCGTCCCCATGATAAAATTTAACTAGCAAATATAAATTCTGGAAGTGTGACACAGGAGGGTAGTGTTACAAGCTCGAGGCCGTGGGAGAGCCCGATCACGTGATATATTGCACAATAGACGCTTCTAGAAGGCTAAAATTGGCATAGCAGCAGTGAGTTTGGAAATTAATATTATAAATATTGTTATAAATTATGCTAATGGATCCCAGCCCAGAGCCAATGAGAAGAGGTCTTATTGAAGACGGGATCAACTTCAACTACATAATAAGATGAAATTATGCATTTAGGCCCTTATAAGAAGATTTTCTTATTTGATAATGAAGAGAATATTGAAGGAAATTATGTCTGATACTTTGAAAACCGCAGATCGGTTAATCTACGCAGTAATAAGCATTAGTAATCTACGCGCTAAAATTATGGTAGGAGATTGATATGGCCGCCAAAATTTCGACTTGGAGGGGGAGATCCAAGGATCGATGTTCTTATTCCAGCAGTCCTTGAAGAGTGAGGAAGTGTTTTTACTGGGTTAACGGAGATCCCAAAGCTTAGTCCGAGTGCGACGACTGTCGACTTGTGGAGACGCGAGGATAGCTAGGTAGAACGTAGGAGACTACCGCACTTCCATTCTATGTGAAGTTGTGAGGAACATTGAAGTTAGAATATCTCGTATATAATTGAGATTTGAGTTTAACTAAGTGAATGTATATAAAGAAAAGGTCGAATACTATATTTTGTTGAAAGTCGAGCGTTCTAAAATTCACCGTTTCGACAATATAAGCCTTTTAAGACAGATTTTCAAGTGTGTTGGAAATAAAGCAGAATATCATTTTAGATTGCAACGTGAAGTTGGAGAACGCAGTTCAAGTGAACAGTAGCGGAGAACTTTTAACATTGGCGCAGCAAATAAACATTATCATAATGACTATCATTATTCTTCAAATGGATGGCCCTAAAGCCATGTTGGGAGCGATTTCTAATGTAGTAATTGGCCGGTGCTGTTAGAAATAGGCAATCCAGCTGGGGCAATGGATATTCCAACAGGCTACTTTCCGGATTTACGGGTACAGTATCTACTGTAAGGCCACGGCCGCCTCCTTCCCTTTTCCTCGCCTATCCATCCCAATCTTCCATCCCTTCCCATCCCTCCTGAGACCCCTGTTCGCAGGTGAGGCCGCCTGGGCGAAGTGCTGATCACATCTCCCCAGTTGTATCCATCCCGACCAGATGTTCCAAGCTCCAGGACACTGCCCACAGAGGCGGTAGTGGTGAGTTCCCTCGCTGAGTCCGTGGGAACCACCAACCCAGAGGGTAAATTGACTAAATAAAAAATAAAATAATTCCCTCCCCAGCAACTTGGTCTTGCGCCTAGGAGGAATATTATCCTGCCGTACTGTGAACGGAAGAAGAAAGTCGTTCAGATCGATTTTGTTTTTAAAACATGACAGATAGATATCCGATAGTATAATATGACTTGGTTTCACTGTTCCATCCTTTAAAACAAAAAGAACTCAGGTACGGACGCGCAACAAAGAGATCTTATACAAATCTTAGCAGCAAATTCGCTCACAGAGTTGTGGTCTCGGGGTATGGTATTAGCTTCCGGGTCACGACGTGGTGAGTGCGATCTCCACTGAGTGAGGGTAGTTTTGCCAAGTAACTATTTCAGTATTTTTTTTTTTTTTTTTTTGTTTAATCTGCACATTTTAATATAGTTCAGTTGTTGCCTTGTTTTATACTTGTATTCTCGTATATTTATTTCAAGGGCTAGGGACATATTGGTCACAGCCCAGTGTATTCGGGTGGATATTTTCTGATAACCTGTGTTTGCGTGATGACTGAAGTAGTGTGTGTAGCTGTAATGGGTAACGAATTTGGGAAGGTATCTCGAGACTTGAAATAAAGTACCATCCTGGCATTTTCCGAGAGGGTGTGTGGAAAGACCTGGGGGAAAACGCCCCAGTCAGTGACGGGATTTGAATCAGTATATACTCGTTAAGCAGACTTATGAAATCAACTAAGGTTACCAGGGATATGAACTTAATTATGGTCTGAGGGTTGAATTGGGGTACACTCAGCCTCAGGACGCAAAACTGAGAAGAGGCGGGTTCCTTTCCTACCTAAGCCATCCTGGAAGTAGTTTTCCGTGGGTTTCCCCCTTCTCTTCCAGGCAAATGGTGGATTGGTTCCTAACTTAAGCCACGGCCGCCTCTTTCCCAATCTTATCCTGAACTACAAATACACACACTACTACAAATACCGCAATAACACAGATTATCAGACAGATTCTACACATTCCCAAGTACACAGGGCTGAATGACCACGATGTTGAAGTACCTCAAATGAAACAACAGCGTCATACTTCGTATATTGTCTCTCAGCGCGACACTTTCACAAGAAGTAAGAGGGGCATACACAAAAGCTTTACATTTGGTTGATTTAGTGAAGAGTTCACCTTCGAAAAAATCTCGAATTTCAGCCTATTTATTATATACAGAAATATTTGAACGAATGATTCTGGTTTCTTCGTTGGGTGTATCTTTCTGTTATCGTTCCAGTTTTGTCGTTAATTCATTTGGGGGACTTGGGACACCTCAATCATCAACCTCGTGTGATTGGGTGTGAACTGAACTTATATTTATATGATGACTGGGAACTGCATTAGGGACAGGGATGGGGTAGGCCTCCCCGGAATTGAAGTAAGGTACTATCCCGGCATTTGGGTGAAGGGAGTGTGGAAAAGCCACGGGGAGAAACCACACTCTGGATAGCCGCTGTCATCGCTAGGTTTTGCACCTACTATCACCCGACTAGCTGCAGCTAACTTCGTGGCCGGGGAGTGAGATTTGTACGAGCCAGGCTACGTCGCGGGACTCATTCCAGTTTCAACGGAAGGGGCGTGGTGGCTCAGCGGTCTAGCTGTATGCTGTATACCCGGTCAATGCATGTGAGATTTTCGAAGTGAAATGCCATGTCCTGTGGTCCGGTTTCCACGTAAAAAGGAGGTCCCGTGGCTCATGATCTCGAGATTAACGGTCACGTTAAACTACAAGCTTGCTTTGCTTTAGTTTCAACGGGCTTGGGGATGATGTTCAATCATTTTCTATATGGCAGGTGATGCCAACTAATGAAAAGTTAATGAGAGATTGATTGAAACTGGACTAAGAGATGGAAGGAAGCGGTCTGTGGCCTAATGAAAAGTACCGTCCCAGCATTTGCCTTAGAGTTTCAAATGGGAAACATCATGTTATTGACTGCTGTAAGTGGGGTTTGAACCACTCGGCAAGTCCGTATATAGCTTGGTTTCATAGACTAGAGTGGCGTTCTAAACCTTTTTGAGACTGTGACCACCACAATCATTCCATACCAAGTATCCGAGGTTGTTATGTGAAAATTAATTTCACAAACCATAATAAGCAAGCATTAATTTATTTCTTGGAATAAAAAATAAAAGAATTAATGTATGGCTTCATTGCGTCAGTCATTTCATGAAGTGCCGAATCAACAAACACCGGATCTTCATGAAGTGCCTCGTCTGATAATGTAAAATTATTTCTTACACCATCTGCCTAAATCGGTCCGTCACTTCGCGAAGAAACGCGTCAGATGGTGTAACTAGCCCTTTTTACATCAAATGCCGGCTTTTCATGAAGTGCTAAGGATCTTCATGAAATGACATATTTCACTATCTGACTACGACATATATATTATATACAATTCACAAGTTTACAACGTTACATTGCTCTTCACACATAAACTAATCTACACTCTTAACTAAATTGGAAGACTGAACACAGACAAGCGAGGATTAAAGCACACATACATACACACGTACACGCCTTGGGGATCCTGTTCACAATGGAAGTGAATGGTCAGTTGAAAGGATGTCCCAATATTCCAAGAATTGTAACTAACATTGTTTGTGATTAAGCTGGACACGTTACAATCAGAGGAACGGGCGGTATTAATTCGTTTTCCGTAAGCGAAAAAGATTCACGGAAGCAGTGAAAATGTCATTTCGCGAACGTATTCCTAAGCAAATAATAGGCTACCTCTTTGTGGTCCTGTTGATGATTTAATCTGTAAATTTCGTGATATAATATGATTCACTAGAAATTAATATTTTAGAAAAAATACAAAGCCGTTAGCCGCCTTGTGTGGCCTTATATGATGATAATGGGCTAAAAATTATTTGCTATAATTTAAAATTTTCATTATTGGTTAATTATTACCACTCCCGTAAAGATGGCAGCTTTCTGTTACAAGTCCGCAGGGGTTAATTTTAAAGAGAGTCAATATACGGCTTCCGTACTTTACGAAAAGCAAACTATTGCATTCGGTGCCAGTGGATTAGGATTATTGTGGTGGATCGTTATGCGAAGTTTCACTTCGATCGCTTGAATAGGATGAGAAATATAAATATGTTTTAAAAATTTGAACTGCCACCATCCTGAATTTCTAAAAGCATTTAATAAAATTGGATGCCAATATAATTAAGTCTGAATTAAGTTTCACTGTGTCATGTTCACTGAGCTTGGATTGTTAGATAATCTGGAAAGTCGTTTTAAATATTTGAAATTCGCGACGCTGCCATTTTGTTTTGGTGCATATCAGATTTATGAGAAATATATATGTATGTATTTATTTAACAGCCCTATATCATCACAGAAAATGTCAGATTTATTTTCTGTAATGATTTAGAAAATATTAAGTAGGTCTACGTATCAAATATATCGCGTGGCCCCCATGTTGGGTGGGATGAAAGTTAAGTCAGAAAATTATGTATCAGTAAATAAATATTATTATGGTGGTTCGCTCTACAAAATGTCAATGCAACTACTTGAATAGGAAACAAGAATTGTTTGTAAATTCGAAATGCCGCCATCTCGAATTCTTGAAGACAATCGGAAAGAAAAATATGCCAATATATTAAGCTTTTTATAGAGATTCGCTGTGTCAAGTTGGGTAGGTGCTTGGAATTTTGAATAAGGTTCCATCCCCGTATTTGTGGAGTGTGGAAAAGAACACGTCCAATGTCAATCAATCCTTAGGTCATCAACCCACAGTCATATAAAGTGACTCAATACGCGTGGCTACTCTACTGGTGGTTCTGGCTACCTATTAATTAGACTTACCTCACTTCCTTCATAATAAATGAATGTAGTGATTTATACCGCCGTTCATAACAAATCATGACAGTGCCATGGTGTGTTTGCTGTCATGCCTCGAAAAGGCTGGAGAGTCACTTTGCTGTTAATCACTGAATAGGCTATAACAGACATCGCCCACTACCACACCCCAGGGAGTCTTCTCAAAGAGCATTGCCGAGAATGGAATTGTTCACAGCAGGTGACATGCAATAAGCTCATACTGGACGACGCCGGTCCATCTGGAATATGTGGTGTTTGAATGGATTAACCCAGCTTTCCCTTGTCCAGATAAAGTTCACAAACAATTCTATTGTACATCCTCACGGTTCTAATAACGTCTCCAAAGCATTGTTTGTGTACATGTCCAGCAACCTGGCTCTTTCGCTAACACAGGACAATATACCAAATTATAATTCCTTCATTGCTGCGCTCAGACTACTGGCACATCTCTCACTAGAGATCACATGTCAGAAAGAAAGGAGTCTCTGATGAAATCGTGAACTATCAGTCGATCAACACGTGTGCCTCTTATAGATTCAGCGGGGAGCAACAATTATTCTATCACCCAATTAGGGGTCCACCCGAAAGAAATATAACATGAATAATGCATACACATGCCCATACACTTCTGCCGGCTCCGTGGTGTTGGGGTAGGGCACCTGCCTCTCAACCGGAGACCTTGGGTTCGATTCCCAGCTCCGTCAGGGATTATAGAAACTGACGAGAGGGCTGGAACGGGGTGCACTCAGCCTCGTGAGGACAATTGAGTAGCTGTCTGACAGTGAGTCAGCGCCCTGGTCACGAAACCCAAGATTAACTGCGCAAAGCCCGTGAAGTAACTAACATATGCGGGAGCTTGAGAACTGTTAACGGAGAGAGCGGCGTGAGCTAAGGTTACCTGCAGGCTATCATCGCTAAGTGCTCTTTCCCTCCCGAGCGGGTATTTGGGTGCTATGGGGGATAGGTAATGCGCTGGCAAGCAAGGATATGTGTGCTGAAATGAATTTATGTACTTTCCTTTCAAAAGGGTGAGATTTTCTGAAGCATTCTGAAATGCAAGAAGGATTTAAATTAGCTGGAATATTTGTATTACCCGACACTGTCGGATCTCCAACAGAAAGGCCGAATGCCACCAGAGTGGGCAGAGATAAAGCAACTCTAGTGCTTTTAGCAATGATTTTATTATTATTAGAAATCTTCAGAGAGTACTAATTGTTGCATTTAAAGCAGGCTAAACTTTTACCCACAAGGTGCCGACTAACAGTTTAGAAAGGATGAAAACCTCAAACCTTACTTGAACAAAACCACAATCTTAGACAGTAAATCACAAGTCACAGAGAAAGTCTCCACTAGTAGGAAGCTGGCGGAGCGAGCTATACTTGCCTTAATAATTTACTAGGATTAGCTAAGATAGCTAAAAAAACTTTGTAAATGTTGTTAATAGAAGTTTTGTTTTAAACGCAACAAGTGATGGTTTTTTAATAAACTTATCATTCAGTTATTTGCCTTTTTCTTTGAATATGGAATAATTCAGGAGAAAAATTAGGGAAGAGAAGGTCCTGCCAAACCGTTTTTCAAACAAGAGAGATAGAAAACCATTTATTTAAAAAGTTGAGGAAGTTTAAGAATAGTAACAATTAGATTTCAAATCTATTTTGAGCTAAGAATAAAATTGTTTATTTTAGTAAACGTTTGAGGTCTCAGACCTGTAGTAACAATAAGAAACTTTACAAGAGTTTTCAAATTTTACATACAATTAAAAGGCTTAAAGCCCATAACAATAAAGTAAATTAATTACAATTTGGTTTAATATTTCGTTGTATTGGTTAGTAAGAATACCAAATACTTAGGGAATGCCCTTTTTATAAGCGAAAAGACTATGAATTCCTGGGCAAAGCAGGAGAGGAAAAAACGAGATTAATAAGAGGTTTCTACCCTGTTATTTATACAGAGTTTACGAAATTCTAAATTAAAATGGGGCAGGCCGTATTAACGAAACCTGGATTACACAAATTAGATAAACTTTTAACAATTGGAAAATTAGAACTTCCTGGTTGCAACAGGAAAAAATACGTATTAAAATGTGGATTATAACCACGGTTATTTTTACAGAATGAATAAATGGTAAATGGAGCAAAATTGGGAGGGCGACTATTTTTTGGAGAGGCCTCGTAGAAAGAAAGTAACTAGTTTAAATATACCTTAAATTGTTAGTAAAAGGGATTGGGAGTGTAGGAATTATAGGATAGAGTCCTGGCCAATTTTATTAATACGAACGAATCGCGGTAGATTGTTGAACGGACACTGTAGCTAGCACTAGAGTTTGTTGATAGATTGTAAAATTTCACTATTACAGTATGTATAGGTTCATTAAGTTGCACATTGACAGGTTTTAGTGGTATGTAGTCTTGATATTGCAGTTTATGAATACACTTTAACTTAAAGGTTGCAGTCATTTTGACAGTATTGAGTAAGGTTCTTCGCTGTTTAGAGTTTATTTTGATTGGAAAGTTCCAGTGCTGTAGTGACAGTTTAATGGAGCAAATAGACATCCCACGGAGGTAGACAAGTTAAGTTTTAAACAGCTATGAATTTAACAGAAATCCTTCGCTGCAGGAAAAGTATTCCCTTAGCTAGTTCAAGAAATGCTGAATTTCAAAACTTTAGTAGCAAGCCTGGTTGGCGAAGAACGACGGTTCCCACGAGAGGCAGTTATTACTCAATTTTGCGGAAATCCCAACACTGCCTATAACATTCATTAGAAGCATTCAAAATGTTGTTTAAAACCTTCTAAAATGGTTTAAAATCAATGTAGGTAGTTACTTATCATGCCATAGTGGATTGAAGTTTGAAGCCCCCTGCGACCGTTACACTCAAAATTCAGACATGGCGTCCGTTTGAATCTCCTCATTTGGAGAGGAGGGGAACCTCCGAGAGAGGTCTGAACTGTTCCCAAGCTGACTACACAAGAAGTGAAAGGAGAATTTGAACACACGGCGAACGAGAAGACAAAAGGGGAGGTGGGGAGTGACAAAAAACATAAAACAGGATAGGTAACATCTGAGCAATATAAACCCTTTACAGAATGTAATTTTCATCATGGAGTAGGGTCTTCAAGGAGATGTTAGCTGACGACAAAGACGACGCCTGTTGGAATGGTTTGTAAGTCCTCTTGAAATCGCTGAGTCCAAAAACGTTGGCAGCTTGCCGCGGGGAGCGACGTTACTTTGCCAGGAATACATAACTGAAACAAACTTACATGAATGTTAATATACATTCAAAGAAAATGGGAAATACAAGGAAGGGTTCCCTGTTGGTGTCTGCGAGGGAAATAAGAGAATCTAATGAAAGAGAAAAAGCAAAGATCAGCAAGAGCTAACTCTAACTAACCGTGCATTCCAAAGAATACACCACTTGATACTAACTACAAACTTACCCACTAGAAGAAGAAGAAGTGGTAAACAAATATAGGATAAGGCAAATAAAGCACAGGAAGAAAATAAATACCCTCAACCCTTGAAGAATGAGGATTGAGGGACTTGGAAAGAAGCCAAGCCATGAAAGACAGATAGGAAAGGAAAAGAGGAGAGGGCCCGTCCCAAAGTCAGAGGAAAAAGGGGACAAAACGGACCGAGCTCAGAAATCCGTCGGGGTCGCCAACTCCCAAACTCACCAGCGGTGAGCCCTTGAGGGTGTAGCACTATCCAGGCTGCACCAGAAGTGGTGGGGCTACATACACCCTGTCTCGTTGAGGGCCTTGTGCAGAAGGCAGGAGATATCATGAAAAGAAAAAGAAGGCTGACCCCTCAAAGAATGAGGGTATCAAGAATGATGAGACAAGGGCAAATTAAGGCGGGAAAGCGAAAGACTCCCTAGGCCTCGAATACCCTAATACCATTGGGGTCGGAAGAGAACAAGAGTTGACCAAGAGAGGTCAACAGGAAAGAAGACGGAGAGGAGCCCGGCACAAGTAAGTGGAAGCAATGCTGAACTCAGCTGGGGTACCGTGCTCGCCAACCCACGTCCCACTAGATGTGAGCCCCTGGGGGCAATTGGTTTAGAGTTTGGTACTTGGATGACATGTTTCGTTCATCAGGCGAACACCATCAGTTCATATATACTAAAATAGTATAACATAGTACTTAAGTTACCGCAGTTCCCACTACTACTTTCGATATCACGTGGCAGCTTCTTCAGGCGGACGGTTATAACTACTCTCCGCGATGTGATGGCTTCTCACAGCGGACGGGTCATCACGGTCTCTCTCCTCAACGCTGTCTGGTGGCCGAGGTTCGATCCCAGTTACATCCTCTGCTGATGTGTTATGGCTGTGTGTTGGTCTCAGTCAAGGTTGCCAAATGTCAGTCAAGTGATATCCACCATTCCTGTTCATATTAGCTGGATTGTACTGAACCACTACAGCGTCAGTTACAAGGATTGACATATAATTAGGCTGGATTTTTTGAACGTTGGTATCGTTTACGTTGATGTGTTGTCCCTTAGAGTTGGCATGCTCTACTCGGAATGACATTTGGTGACCTAGGCTATACTGAGAGCGCTATCCACACCCTGGTGTAACATTCATGCCCAACACACCAACAGATGATGTCACTGGGATCGAACTACGGCCACCAGACAGCGCTGAGGTGGGAAACCGTGACGTCACGTCCGCTGTGAGAGGAAGTCACCACATCGCGCGGAGTGCAGTCGTAACCGCCCGCCTGAAAAAGCGACCACGTGGTAGCGAAACCAGTAGTGCGAACTTCGGTATGTTAAGTACCATATAATTATGACGTGGTGTAGCGAAACATTTAGTGGACATGGACTGTATCGTCACAAAAATGTTAGAGATATCATCAGATCATGTTCATTCAACAGAATAGAAAACAACTTTCTGACAAGCAACAGGGCAAAAGGAATCACAACGTGTTAATTTAATTGCTCCCTGTGATGTCCACACACAGGTTGTGGGCCCCTGAGGGAGAAAACTGCAAGCTGTATCTTCGTGGGCTACTGAGTGGAGGACATTCAACAAATGCCTATCCCCGAGTATGTTCGCTACCATTCGAAAACAAACTCATCCCAAGCCCACTCGCTGCTATTTGTACTTCGTAGAGTTGTGGATTTGTTAGTCGAACTTGACAACACACTCGTGTATGTTTCATGGGAGTGCTATAGGGTTAGGAACTATATGTTCAAAAAATAAAGTCGAAACTTTACATGTATAATAAACTGTTATATATGCAAAAAGATGCAAATTCAAGTTACGCATGCGTTTAATGTGCCATCTATTAACGTCTCACTTCATTATACAGGCAGAGTTTTATAGTCATGTCAGTATATTCTATCACACAACAAGGAAGGCTTTGTCATCTACTGTTTGACATGTTCTCAATTCAAATGTAAAGATTAAAACGTGATTTCATTTTACTTTCTCTGTAGTTTAAAATCGAAAATTACAATAAAATGGTTTTAGTTGTTCCCTCAGCGAAATGAAATGATTGTAACTGTTCCCGTGATAAATAAAACATTATCAATTAATAAGAGATTCTCTTCATTTATCAAATGTGATTAAAGAAATAAAACTCCAGTATTTAAGATTGATATTAGAAAGTGTGTGTACTTTCTGACATGACAGGAAATCATTAATAAATTAGATGTGAACATAAGTATGATAATGCACTTAAGCTAAACTTTCACTGAAAGAATGTTATGCATTTTACGACCAATCTTGGAGCAAAGCCATCAAACCCAGTTTCCTTCCAAGATGCTTGGTGTCAAAAGACGTACATTGCTATATAATATATGTGCAGTCTCTTAAAATTGTACACCACGGCCTTGCAGGCAGTTGCAAGAAAGTCTGGAGAACACAGGTTCGAAACCCGGCGCTCACAGTGACTATCCTGAGTTTGACTTATCCCGAAGTTTTTCCATACTCCCTCCACGCAAATGCTAAAATAGTACGTTAGTTCAAGACCAGGGGCACTTACTACATCTCTGGCCGTATACATTTACACACACTTCTACAGTAATCAGAGGAATACTGGTTATTAGATATGTTCAACACACATGCAAGTACACGAGGCTGATTATCAAGACATTTGTAGCCCATTAAATGAATTAACATCAGCAATATATACCCTAGTGAATCAGTCGCCTCTAATAATATTGTTTTGTGCAGCCCAACAGTCCGGTCTGAACCGTGGCAGCGACCGGTTCGCTGCGCTTTGCTTCGTTGTGAGTGACGTATTCGAGTGTCTAACTTTCAAGTCTTTTCAAGTACAGTAAAAATGGCAACCAACAGCATTAGGAAAAACACGATAAAATGTGCTTTCCCCGACAAGGCCAATAAACCAGGCCCTGCAGAAATACATGAGTGGATTCAGTACACCCTACAACTCAACGTGGACCAATTAGAAGCCATTCAACTCGACAATCTGGAAACTGCTCTTTTCATCAAGTTCACCAGCAAACTACTGATGGAGAAGGTCCTCAACAGCACCAACGGAAAATCCCAGGTACGGAAATGTAATGGCTCTATATCGGAGGTAAATATAACTTGTGCGGATGTTGACAGCAAACTAATCCGAATTATGAACCTTCCCATTGAACTGCCGAATGACCGGATAATGTCGTACTTTAGTAAGTACGGAAAGGTTCGTGAAATTAGAAACGAACGATGGTCAGCTACCTACCTATTCAATATTTTGAGTGGTATTCGGGCTATGCGGATTGAACTAAAAACTGCAATTCCACCCATTATTTCTATCGATGGCTACAAAGCACAGGTGGTGTATGATGGACAACCTCGATCATGCTTTTATTGTAATGCCACTGATCACTTTAGACAGGAATGCCCAGTGAGGCGCGGTGAAACTGAAAACAAAACCGGCCCTAAGCTTCTCAGTGAAATTGTAGCCAACAAGGACAGTGACATTGTCTCGCCTGCCTTATCGGCACCTTGTTCATCTAACGTCAGTATGTCTCCCGAACAACCTGCCCCACTTGATACGTCAGCTGTAGCACAAGACACGATGGACATGTTGACTCCTCACTCCACCGCCTTATCGCCGCAACCAGCTGGGCCATGGCCCGCCACTAGTAAACAACAACATACTCCCACATTACAACAGGAACTCCACGGGCAGCCAGCGTTGCCAGGTTCGTCTGATACTAGCCAATACACCAATGGCAGTCTAGGTAGGACGGCCACTTCTCTAGTTCCTAAAACTGACCAGAAACCTGAGACTAGCACTGCCAGCCCTGATGCGGTCACAGAAGGCGTGACCTCAGGAGACAATGCTACCAGTATGCCACCCTCAAACCAGTCCATAATTAGTTGTGAACCACAGACCGCTGGTATACGATGGTCGGATGAAATAAAAGACGACCCCTCCAGCAACATGGATACAGAAGAGACGGGGTCACGGGACCAGGGGATCATGGACAACAAGGAACTAACTCCTAAAGAACAGGCACCTTTGAAAACCTCCTCCAAAGCTAAAACAATCCGGGCGTCAAAAGAGGGAACGCACAAGCCTTATGCGGGTGTCAGGGACCCCCGACTACAAGGCGGGAAATCGAGCGACAAGCGTTAAAGACCACCCCATCTCCATCTTGTTTATTTTGGTTAAAAAAAACATGTCTATCTATCTGACGATATTGTTGACATACACTCTAATGACACTCAATGTAAATTGCATTTAAACTGCTAGTAAACAGTCGCTCTTATGCAACCTCATTCGAGACCAAGATGTGGATATTGTTCTGTTGCAAGAAGTGGCTACTGAAGACCTCCTTACCATCTCTGGCTACGATAAAATAGTTAATGTCAATGAGCACAAACGTGGTACAGCCATCTACATTAAGGACCATATACCATATGCGGATCCAGTCCAGTTAGTCAACTCACGTGGACTCAGTATCCGTATTCGAGATCTTTTTATTGTAAATGTATATGCTCCCTCTGGTTCGCAGGCCAGGATACAACGCCGGCTCTTTTATACCACAGATACTCTCCCACTTCTCCATAATCATACCGGCAATATAATCCTCGGTGGGGATTTTAACGCAGTGCTATCACCCAAAGACCAAAGTGGCCAATTTCAGGGCTGCCCTGCGCTATCTGCGTTAATACAAGGGTTACGCTTAAAAGACACATGGGAACTGAAGCGTCGGGGTCAGCCGGTTACACGTACTACTACCATAATGGTGCTTCTCGACTGGATATAATATATGTCAGCGGGGAATTGAAAGAACTCGTGAGGGAAACAGATGTATGCCCGGTGGAGTTTTCAAACCATTGTGCGTATCTGTGCAAGATTCGCCAACCAGAATTGGGACCTCGCCGTGGGAAAGGATCATGGAGGTTAAATGATTCTATTCTGACACACTTGGGCATGAAAGATAGCTTTGCCACTGAATGGCATAACTGGAAACGCCACATTCACCGGTTTCAAGATACTCTTGAGTGGTGGTTGAAGTATGCGAAACCCAGAGCGGTTAGGTTATTGAAGGCCTACAGTGCCGAGAGAAGACGCCACATCCATCAGACGACAGATTTCTACTATAAATGTTTACGACAGTTATACAATGAAGACCCTACCAACCCCAATACATATCGCAGAATAAAGAAAATCCGAGCGCAGCTCCTCACGCTGCAGCGCAAAGCATTGGAAGGACTCAAACTTCAAGCCCAAGATCATCAACATCTGGCATCAGAGGCACCCTCCGTTTATCATTTTATACGGGCGTGCCGCAAAGGTCGTCAGAAGTACATCAACCGCATTGTGACACCTGAGGGACAAATGGTGACTAGTCACACCTTAATCACAGAAACGGTAGAGAACTTCTTTCAGTCCTTGTACACAGACGACGCCCCAGTCCCACTTCACTGCCAGCATCCGTTCTTCGATGATGTACGAGGAAGACTTTTGCACAGAGGACAAGAGTGCTTGACCCAGGACATCACCGCCGAAGAAATATATACCTCCATACTCCACAGTGCGCCGAACAAGAGTCCTGGTCCTGATGGCCTTGGGAGAGCTTTCTACATGACGTTTTGGACCACCATTCGCGATGAACGTACAGCCATAGTGAATGATGCTTGTCGTCCTGGACGAAATATCGACATCCTGAAAGATGGCCTGGTGGTATTAGTCCCAAAAATTACACAACCAACACAGCTCAGGGACTTTCGCCCACTGACGCTTTTAAACTTTGACTACAAGATCTTCACGAAATGTATGAAAACGAGACTTCAGGCCTTTATGGAGGAAGCCACATCTCGCCACCAATCGGGTGGGGTACCAGGCTGGTGCATTGTCAACACTACATGTGCTATTCGCGATGTCATTAGTGAGTCGCTGGTCGGCAATAAGAAGAAACTGTTATTATCACTGGATTTTGACCATGCCTTTGATAGGGTAAACCATAAATACATCCTTGCGACCCTTCAAGCTATTGGCTTCGATATGCGGTTTATTGCCCTCGTGAGCAAAATTCTTCATGGTGGATCTTCAAAAGTGAATGTAAATGGGTATTTCACACGGCCTCTCCACATCCATCGCGGAGTCAGGCAAGGGTGTCCGATGTCCATGCTTCTTTTTGTTCTAGCCCTGGAACCCCTTCTTTGTAATCTCCATACATCTTTCAATGGCA
Source organism: Meconema thalassinum (assembly GCA_946902985.2). Lineage (NCBI taxonomy): Eukaryota > Metazoa > Arthropoda > Insecta > Orthoptera > Tettigoniidae > Meconema > Meconema thalassinum. The sequence continues at coordinate 1,096,035,423 of OX336389.2, read as the reverse complement.
CGGGGATCAGTATTTTTGCATATGCGGATGATGTCACTCTTGTGGTGGATCGAACCGTTCACATGCAGCAATTGTTCACGGACCTTGATGAGTACGGGCGATATTCTGGTGCGCGGCTGAACCGACGAAAAACAAAGGCGATGTGGATTGGGAAATTGGACCGCGTCCAAGGGGTTCTCCCAGCGTGGGTAACGATCGCCTCAGAACTCAAAATATTGGGCATATCTTTCTTGAATAGTGTACACCAAATGATTAAAAAGAACTGGGACGTTGCCCTACATTCTGTGCGTGGTGCCTTGCAACAAGTGCGGTACCGCTCCTTCCTCAACACCAACGAACAATGTACGTGAATATGTTCAGCTTAAGTAAAATATGGTATCTCAATCAAATTCTTCCTATGCCAAGAATGGTGGGTACACGTATTATTTCCGCCGTCGGATGGTTTATTTGGCAAGGAGCTCTATTACGTCTTTCCCGCAGCACATTAACATTGCATAAATCCCAGGGAGGTCTGGGACTCATCGACGTTGAAAAGAAAGCTGGAACTTTATTCCTCAAACGACACCTTCAATTGCTTACAGGCTTCGGGACCGATGAGTCACATAACTTCCTACGGAGATGGTGTAGTCCCCATGACTGCTCGAACCCACCAGCTTATTATGATATCAATCATCATGCACCTCATGTCCGGTATCTGAGAGTTGAATTAAGCTACGTGCCACAAGACGTCATCAGGTCTATCTCAACGAAAAAGCTGTATCGTTCTATCATGGCACAACAGTATGTTGCCCCCAGAATTATGCAATCCGCATTGATCGTCAACTGGAATCGAGTCTGGAGGAATGTCTCCAATAGCATTCTTCCCAGCGCAGCGAAGGAAAGTTGGTATAAAGTAATCCATGACCTTATACCAACAAACAACAGACTCCGTCGCATTCACATGGTGGAGACAGCCTTATGCACTTCATGTTCCCATCAGGATACAATCCTGCACCGATTTACGCAGTGTGATCCGATTCGATCGACCTGGAACCGCTTCACCCGGGTCCTGAATAGCTTCTTGAACTGTTCTACTACCTACATCACTCCTGAATGGGTGATCCGCCCAACATTTAGCCTTCAACCGCCCCAACTGAACAGTGCGGTAGTGTTACTCCTCGGTTGCTATGTGCACTGTGTGCTGAAAACTACGGTGCCATATACAGAACTCGAAATGCTGTCCGAGGTAAGTGAGTGTGTCCTCACGAGCCTTCGCTGTACTACAAGAACTCGCCGGCTGGGGGACTATGCCCAGCAGCTCACCCGCATCATGTGAGTGTTTTGTGTTTTGTGATAGTGATTGAACATTGAACATTAAGTAGACTATTATAACAGTGATAAACTCATCAATATCCACGATTGTTATTCATCTACCACCTCACAATCACCTGTGTACCTTAAATATATCAAGACAATAAACAAGTTTCCTTAAAAAAAAAAAAAAAGCTAGCGTTGTTATCAGGAAGGTCGATATTTCTCTGTTTGCATCCCGTATAGTACAAATGCACTGCAAGCATATCTTGCAAACGATACTGAACACGATTAATTTTCCGGCGATGTGACTACAGTTTATTACGCGGGAAAAATAACAGGGTTCATTATCGCTAGCGGGATATGCTTGCTGTGCTTTAGTATCATACGGGATACAGCAGAGAAATATCGATCTTCCTGATAACACGCGTTCGTTGGGCTGCATAAATCAATATTATTAGGGGCAGCTGATTTACCTGGTATATACAGTATACAGTGTGTAACTAAATATCTGGGAAAGCTCTGGGCATTCGATATAGGACCTGACAACAAGCAAAACATGTCCGGTAAACTTATGGTGTTTGTGCGTTCGTTGCCGTGTTACAAGCATTGTTTGTGGTGTGCCTAACACAGATGGCGGCACGATGCTAATTGGTAATTTGTGGAGAGCACACAGGCCAATTGTATGTTTCGTCACTATTCAAGTCTGTGTGCATTTGTTTTGCATTCAGGGACCAACACCGTGGCCTGCTCGTTCTCCTGAACTCAACCCATTAGATTTCTAATAATGGGGTCCACAGGCCATTGTGTATGCCACACCTATTTATAACTTAGACATACTGCGTCAGCGAATAGAGCAAGAATGTCAGCGGATACAACAGACGCCGGAGCGGATACGACAGACGCCGGGAATATAGGAGCGTGTGAGACAGTCAATGATGCGGCGTATTACAACTCGTGGTAGCCATTTTGAGCACCTTCTGTAGGGAACTGTAAGTAGTAACGTACACTTTATTAACACAAATGACCAACCTGCATATTGAAGCGGTCTGTGTTATGTTCACCACAAACAATGCCTGTAACCAAAAACGAAAGCAAATAAACCATATGTTTACCGGACATGTTTTGTTTGTTGCCAGGTCCTCTATCGAATCCCTGGAGATTTCCCACATATTTAGTTACACCCTGTATACACTGGCATTTCTGTCCAGCGTATCTGGGGTTGGAAATTTAATTTGATGGAGTAACAACGTTGTAGATATGCTGAAGCAAATACAAGCCTCTACACAACGTTGAAGACATGTTCTAAATCCCACATACCTATGCAATCAGATCAAAGAACGAGCACTCGAAGTACCTAATCTACTTGAGCGTGAATGTATTCATATAGAATACTAGGAAGTTGAATGAAACTTAATGAAATAGGCAGCAAGAAGCTGTCTCATGTCAGAAGCACATCTGTTCGTAATTTTGTTAATGAGACATTTGTTGGGTTCCTTTTTAAACGCAATGAACTGTGGAAACACAGAATATGTTATGTGTTTTTAGGGCCTTTGCAATATTGTGGTCATGAAGCCCCATGTAGTTGCATGTGTGTAGAAGTTGTCTGATAACCTGTGTCACCGTGATGAAACTTAAGGAAATAGGCAGTGTTTGCACATGTAATCGAGGTAGGATTTTGGAAGGATGTGACCGAGGTCTTAAGTTAAGTACTGTAATCGTATTTATGTGTTGAAGTATTCTATCATTTTAAAGTTTTGAAAGTTAGTCTTTGTTATTTAAAACTGTGTCTGGAAAGAAGCCAAGAACAGGTTTTTAATACCTCACCCAGCTAACTACCTAACCCAGCGCGGCCAATCAGGTAATTTCTAACTCGCACGTGACAAGCAGAGCGGTTCGGGACAGAGCCAAGTTTCGTTTCCTTTGTGTAGCTAGCCGAGGACTTCCGAATGTGACACGCGACCAGAGTGGGGATGAGCTCGAAGGAATTTGGATCGCGAGCCGAGGGGAGGCTACGACACGAGCCAATCACGTGGCTGACACAACCAATGGAATGAGGCGTTATATCGTCGAAAGCAATTAGCGCAATTAGCATATCTAATTACCAGCGTTATATTAACACTTCAGAACATCAGAGAAGTTGTTAAATAATAAATAAGACTTATTTATTTATATTTGCAGCTAATTATTTGTTTACATATGGAATAGTGTTATATTCGCTATTAACGCGCCATTTAGGCAAGTTTTTATGAGGTAACGCCAACTTTATCATCGTAGTGGGAGAAACGCGACCAAGAGCGTGGTTCTTCTTTCTCAAGTCTTCGCTGAGAGTGGTTGCCAATCGACTTCACTACAATTATAGAGAGAAGACCATGCCTTTACATATTCGAGGCAACGTTGAAAGAAGATATAGTACAAGAGTCTATTAAACAACGAGAAATACGGCAAGTACTTGCGTAATTACTGCACAAGGTTTAATCTGCCATAGAGAGATTAAATAAGCTACGGGAATATTGGTAGAAACGACGCTTCTAGTTGATAGAAAATTTGATATTTCTACGTATTTCATCACCATGTTGAACCAGCAAAAGTTGAGAGGGGAGTTAAACATTGTTGTATCTACAGAGAGTAGAATGTCTTACTAAGCTGCTACAGGGAACATGGCTATGATAGCAACGAGAATATACGAAATGATATAATATTAATATCGTGGGGGAGATGAACATCTAGTCTCTCCTGCATAAATCAAATCTACGTCTACAAGAGTCATTTCATCGACTACTATGATGGATACACATATGTATATAAACTGCGGCAAAGAAGACAGAAGAAATTCCAGTAAGGGCGCACTAGGGCTAACCCAGCACGAATCAAGAGAGAAAGAATTTCCCATCTCATAAAGAAGATTGCCGAGCAGAATGAACGACTACACGATGAAGTTAGAGTTCGAGCCCAGTTCCTGGCAGTTTGGTGACTTCCGAAGGAGATCGAGGAGGATCCCACACGACATTTTGAAGGGGCGTTTTCTCACCAACATTCCGTTTCTGATGAACGACGAGGGAAATCCACTTCTAGCCAACTTTACCCAGCACCAGGTAGTCTCGAGACCACCGAAGTATCCCATTTTGTAGACTTGTAGAAACTTTTGAGAATATCCGACATCTTTGTATATTAATACCATTTTTCTACATCTACGAATTATTTTAATATTTTTCGATTTTATATTTTCATCGCTATGTCGTGTAGAAGTTTCATTTTCGATTTTCATCGATTTTTAGATTTGCAAGCGATGTTTCGACGATTTAAATTTGCTTTTTGGAATTTAGAATTTTATGCGATTTCGAATTTACTTGATGGAGAATTTATCGTTTCGCCCGAATTTTATTGTTTTTCACTTGAATTTTGTTTAGATGGAATTTTGTTACATTCGAATTGTATTTCGAATTTAATTGTTTTAAATTGGATTATATCATTTTTTGATAACGAAGGAAGTTTAATGGAAACTATGTTCCAAGAATATTATATTGAAGTATATTTTAACGAATGCGATCGTTGATTATCTATTTTGAGGATCTGAACGAAGTTATAGTCTGATAATCTATTCGACAGATCTGGTTGTGAATATTTATTGACATGATTCACAAATGTAAAAGTATGGAGCTTTATAAGAATTGTATTAGAGAAAGAATTGGAATAATATTGTAATATGAGGAAAGGTAAATACAAGTTACGACGTTATATTGAAACAGTAAAATGTTTAAGAAATACTTGAGTGAAGTATAACAGCTAATTGGAGCTCGAGAATGTAAGTGTTATTGAAAGAATAGTATTTTATTATATTACCTGTTAAGATAATTTATCGAAAGAACCAATATTTTTATTATGGTAAATTTATTAAATGGTTTTGAGCTGCAATAAGAATGTGGTAACGAGAAGTTATGTATTTTGAGAATACAATGTTGTATGAGGAAGGAACTACGAAGTATATCTAGGAGAGGTATTTATTATATTCCCGTGATGACGGAGGAACATATTGTATTTATGGCAATGAGCACAGTTATGTCATTGTTTCATTTGTTGAAGAAATATCTGTAGAGACAGATCTACGTAATATTTATGATATTGAAAGTAAGAATTGTTAAGAGGCAGTATTATTGTATAGGAGTATTTGAAGTTATTGAGATAGTCTCAACAGTTGAAATTCCTTGAAATGAGTAGGACAGCGGATCCCAGTTGAAATTGTACCTGAAAGAAATTATAGGAGCAATGGATCTTTGTTAAAGCTGAGAGTAAGCTGAGTTTTATTTAAATGGTTCTAAGTAGACATTAAATTAAAGGTAATTATTCGATGGAGAGGAATGTTATACTTATTAACTATTTTTATTTTTACGACAGACCAGTAAGAGGAGGTGAACAAACTATGTCTATACTTAGCTGCACGGATTATAGAATCCTGGATTGAAATATGTTTACCGATAAAGACATAGTAATGTGAAAGATTTTCTACATTCTGAATGAATTAAGTTGAGAGAGGAAGAAAGTTATTGTATATATTTCAAATTTGAAGTAGGCATTTTTGCCAGTTGTAAATATTTTATTTAAAGATGTTTAGTTGACGAACTTCATCGTAAATGTTTTTAATGTATATAAACCGTGTATACTATTGTTAGGAATCGTTTAATGCTATTTAAGGCATATTTTTAACACTAACTTATGATGGTAGTTTTTATCGCTTTTGAGGAAGGATATTAGGGATGTAGGAGACGGGAGATATTTTGTATGGATTAGTGAATAGTATTTGTAATGACGGAGATCTTGTCAGGGGGAAATTCATTTGTTTTGCGGGGAATTTAAAATTAACGACATTAATTTAACTTTTGTTCTTAACTCCCGTGATCCAGGGCACAGCAGTCGTGTGCAGTAATGTATTAGGAATTATTTTAATTGAGCTTGCATAAGCAAAATAGTTTATTATATGTATCTTAGAGGAACATATAATTAATCTGTGGAAGTTTTAATGTTATTAACGTATTATTTTCAAGCTGAACGTAAAGTTTTTAAGACTTGTTGAACATGTTTAATTGTAACTGGAATTCATTCTTCCAACGAACGTGTCAAGAATAAATGTCAGGCACGTGACATACGTTTCTCTGATCTTTTATAGAAATTCGGCATTATGTTTTGAAGTTAATTGGTAGAGGAATATGCTATAGGGTGGAGGTTATTCCTAGGGACCTGATCCGTATCCTTGCGCCCGAGATTTTTGATTCTCGTATTCCCGAGTTGTATTGAGAACCCTTATGTTTTGTAGTTAGTTACTATAGCACATTCAGTTGTATTCCCCTGTCCCTTATCCAGAGTGTATTTGCCAAGTAGCACTGTGTAGTTTTTCTAGCCGGGAACTTCAAGATGCTACGATCCATTTTCCTGGAATTCGGGTACAGTGCTGTGCCCGAATATATCAAACCAGATCTTGTTGAATTCGAAGAAATCAGCTGGATCGTAGAACGTGAAAATCTCCGGCTAGAAAAAAAAGCAGGTCTTACCAACAAGTAAAGGACAAAAAGAAGACATGTTACTCCTACCAGGATTGCGCTAGGAAAAGAAAACCCTTAGATAAAAAGTAACTAACTCAAGAAAAACACACAAAACTCAAACAAGAGAAAAACCTCAGAGCGGAGGAAGAGGTCTGAAAAACACCCATCAATGGCCTTCCTAACACAATCTTCCATCACGATTATAAATCACCACTACAAACTTATCTAAGAAAAGTTGCCCAAAATTTGATTTACCAAAGACATAACACAAAAATGAAAATAAAATGTCTAAAGACTATCCCGTCAGAGATCATAGACGAAATTCCCATTGGAAATTCCTGTCTATAGTCACTTACTGTCCCATTTGACGCAAAGACTGTAATTTGTCCAATATCACTTAATTATACATCACCAATTTTGTACACCAATTTACATACATATGTACACGTACACCCGTAAACGGTTCAATAATTTACACGATGTTTCATCATCCATGTATTTGCTCATTTAACTCAATTAGTGTTTATTTCAATATTGTGCTCACATTCCAGTGTAATTTCAACCAAACCGTTAAGCTAAGTCAAATATAAACGTCATCATCTCGATAAATATGTAATAACGATGATGATGAATATCTCTATTGACTTTGCAGCTCCAATTCTCTTATATAATTAATTCACCATGAAACCATTAAACCCTCCAATCTGTAAACGAAAAAACCTTCAGTTAATTACAATTCAGTTAATTGTTCTTAATTACTAAATTCCTTTCACAATCTTCAACTAACTTCAACAAACATTCCGCAAATGAATATACCGTTTACAGGTGTACGTGTACATATGTATGTAAATTGGTGTACAAAATTGGTGATGTATAATTAAGTGATATTGGACATTCCCATTCTGCATAACACTGCAAATTAATACGCTTTAATAATCATTTATGTCACACCTGACATTAATAGTACTTTCAACATTCATTATTATACCACTATCATCTCCCTTAGGTTCCACAAACTTGAAATACCAATAACTACAGTAAGCTGACATATCATTTTGTCATACTGTACTGCTTTCATAAATTCCATTAAATTTGACAATTATACGTCGGTCTCTTAATTACTAAATTCCTTTCACAATCTTCAACTAACTTCAACAAACATTCCGCAAATGAATATGCCAACAGGAATTCGTAACAGCATCTCACATTGTTTGAATTGTTAAATAATGGTTGCATGATTATTCCAGGGAATTTAAGTCGCATCACCTATCCAAATACACTCCATCAGAAATCTAATAACAATAAGCTTATAAACTCATATTCATAAATGTTGTTTGATAAGAAAAATGTTAATCAAAATTATATCCTCAAATCGAATATTCCATCAACGATCAGAAGTAATTACACCTATATCCTGAAATTAGACATGCAACCATTACTGTAAGAAGATGTAAAGCAAGATCAATAATCTAACACGATAGAGAAAATCTCTACTCGACCGAAATCGAAAATACAATGATCTACTCTACACCATGAATCTCACGTTAACAGAGTTACTCACTGAGGTTCATTAGAGCATTTCAATGACTGATCCACCTCAAAAGAATCATGAGATTTCTCAAAAATGAGAATGGTCAACACCTATTCCTCAAAGACAAAATTCTCATAATAAGAGTTCATGAATATGATTCCCAATCAAAATTCTATCATCAAAAAGTTCCCTAAATACTGCAAATCGATACAAAAACTCCCGACATATTTCGCAAAATTCTACGTCATGTCCATTATGATAGCAATTTATGCTAATATTTCTTCACATAAATACATACACGTATATTTTCTTCCTAATGGTGGTCTTCTCAACGATTAAGAATATTCATAATACATTAATAACATTTCAAACACCTAAATCCAAATTATCGTTAACTCCAAAAAGACAAAATTGAAGTAAAGAAGCGTTCGTTATTCGATCCAAAATCCAATTACGAAATGAGGCCAAGAACGAAGGAACATCGAACTTACACCCCACTCGCAATCATGCTAATAAAATAATGACAACTGCTTACAACTCAATACTCTTACTACTACTGCTACTGATGAGAAGGTCGATTCACTACCGTCACAGTACCATCCCGGCATTTGCCTGGAGTAGAAATGGGAAACCACGGAAAACCACTTCCTGGATAGCTGAGGTAAGAATCCAACCCACCTCTCCTCTGGTTTGCCTCATGAGGATGAGTGTATCACGTTCCAGCCCTCAGACCAGAATTGAATTTCTTGGCAAAACCGGGATTCTAAACCGGGCCTCCGCGGTGACAACCAAGAATGCTAGCCACCACGCAACGAGGCGGACCAACACAGAATAAATTTCTTGTGTACACACTAATGTGTATTACTTCCACATAAGGAATTTACAAATTTTGATTAAATTTCTTTGACTGCGATAATTATTGATGTTAATGATTATGTTATGTGAAGAGAGACATGGTCTATACCAGGGGTCTCCAAACTGCAGCCCGTGAGCCAGCACTGGCCCGCGATCACAACCAATCCTGCCCACCATAATTTATTTTGATTACATTGAACATTGGCCTAAAGTAAATCATACAAAACAAAAATACGATGTTTATTATTAAGCGACCAATTAAAAACACAACAACTGACATCCATATATATAAAAATTAATTTTACGTGATTGTTTGTATGTATGTATGTATGTGTGTGTGTGGGGGGGGGGGTATGTGTGTGTTCTTTACGGGTCCATATACCACTCATCCGATTGCGATGAAACCTGTGTGAGTAGTTGCGTACATTCCAGGGAACATTGAACATTGGCCTAATGTAAATCATACAAAACAAAAATACGATGTTTATTATTAAGCGACCAATTAAAAACACAACAACTGACACCCATATATATATAAATTAATTTTACGTGATTGTTTGTATGTATGTATGTGTGGGGGGGGTATGTGTGTGTTCTTTACGGGTCCATATACCACTCATCCGATTGCGATGAAACCTGTGTGAGTAGTTGCGTACATTCCAGGGAAGGTATCTGACTTAGTAAATCCATTTTACAATATGTAGCGCAAGCGTAGTTTCAACAAATGAGTGACGGTGCGCGAATCGTTCCAACAAAGTCCCGTATGCGTTCATATATCATCCATCCGATTACGATAAAACATGGGTGAATTGTTGTGTACCCTCCAGGGAATGTATCTGACTTAGTAAATCCATTTTAAAATAGATAGCGCACGATTCATTTCATCAAATGGGTGACGACGCGTGAATCGTTTCAACAAAATCCCGTATGCGCCCATATACCATTCATCCCACTGCGATGAAATTTCGGTGAGTTGTTGTGTACACTCCAGGAAATTTTCTGACTTAGTAAATCCATTTTACAATAGGTCGCACACCAGTAGGTTCAACAAATGTGTGACGGTGCGTAAATCGTTTCAACAAAGTCCCATATGTGTTCATAAGCCATACATCCGATTGCGATGTAACTTTGTTGAGTTGTTGTGTCCTCGGAAGGCTTATGACTTAGTAAAACCATATTACAATAATTTAGAAATACAATATTGCGTATCCAAGAGCACTTCAACAAACAAAATTACAGTGCCAACACACTGTTTGATTGGCATTGCAACGCTTGCCAGGCACAGCTTGTTCATAATAAAATTGAACATTTTAACTGTAATTATTCATATAAGATTAATCCTAAAATGTACAGTAAGTGACATACATAGGTTTTATTATTAATGAGATGTATGTAGTTACTTTCCTCTGACAATTAATTGTTTGCAGTTGTGGGCCAAGTTTGGTAGTGGAAATTATCAGCAGCAACTTCAAATGAGCATCAGTTAATTCGAGTAAACGGAGTGGATTCCACCTACTCACCCTGCGCCATAGATATCTCACTCGCCGTCTAGTCCCGAAACGAAAATGTGTATACCATTCAAAACTAAAGTATGTTGGCATAATGAGTTACCTTGGTCTCGGCCCTTTGGACTTAATGGAGGAATCAGTGTGGCCTTTAGGGTAAAAAGTTTGCAAATCCCTGGTCTAGGCGCTAAAACTGCTGACCATGGCGTGACAATTATTATAACGTCTTTGGAAGCTCTAATCACACTGTTCTCCAAGGATGTGATCTTACAGTCTTGGAAGGGGCATGATAAATAAGAACATGATAGTTATCCCTCTTATTTATCGGACTTGTAAACAGCAAGGGCAACTTTCTCTCCCTAAGGCCCCTTTCCCCAATGAGTTCTCATGTATAAGGAATAACTCAACATGTTGACTGCAGTGGCATGTATAATCTATATCGTGTCCTATCATAGAGCGAAGCCATCAAATACCATTTCATTTCATGATGCCTGGTTTCAAAGAAGAGTAAATAAATAACAGAGAGAGTAACGAACTATTGCGGGGAATAGAATAAACCTTAACACGCAATTTCTATTGTCTGACAACGGATGTCAGTTTGATCCCAATATACCAATTCATGAGCATCATTATGGCAGACAAGCATGCTAATATATTAGGGGTGAATTCCCACCGCGTACCCCTGGCATGCTAATATATTAGGGGATAAAACCTAGCCACCCCTGGTCAGAAAGCATCGATATGTATTTCCGAGAAAGTAGCCGTAAATCAAATGTAATTCACAAGAATCGTTGAAAATAACTTGATCTTAAACATTTAGTTCCGTGAGGAACTAAATAGCCTGGTTTCATATATCCTATTGGTTTCTTCTATTAAAAATTCCCCCTGATTTTTAAAGGATTTTCCATGTAACTTTGATTTCGATCGCATGATTAGGACACAAAAAATAAAATCTTAATTTGAAAATTTCGCACAACCACTATCTTGAGGTTATGAAAACAGTTTAAATAAATTAGATGTCAGTGGATTTAAATTTGTATTAGCATTCGCCGTGCCAAGTTTCACTGCGCTAGGATGGTTTAATTGCAAGGAAAGTCAATTTAAACATTTAAATTTCGCGTCACCGCCATGTTGGATTTGTGCTCATTAGGTTACTGAAAGTCCCATAGGTTAACTTATTTTTATTATCCTTTATCAACATATTGCTGTAATTGGTTCGTAGATATTATGAACCGTCCAAATACTTCGTATGATCGCCGTATTGGATTAATATATATGCTAGCATTATCCGTCGCGGCTTCGCCCGCGAATATTGTACCGGTAGTTGTAAAGAGTACACTTAGCTACGTCTAAAACATGAATGCTATGACTTATTTATCATTTAATTTTGAATAATAATGATAATAATTTTGTAAAGACCGTAAATAATCAGACAATAAAGACAATAAAGACAATACAGCTCAACAATGGCATATAAATATCAAATTATCAAGAACGTCACGTCGCATCGCATGTATAAAGTTCGACTCAAAATCACAACACGGTTTCAGACCACAAACGTTGATCTGTTTCTCAGAGGGAACACAGTTTTTGAGGAACATCTCCGAAACCGTTCATTTTAGGACCTTAAAAAGTGTGTTTCGGGGTCCCTACGGAACCTCCGAGTATTGCTTTTCGTATCTGGCGGCTTAAAATAAGCTATGAACCTTTTGTCCATGCAAAGTGCCAAAGGGCCGAAAAGACTTACTTAGGAATTTAATTTTCTAAAACCGTTTCTTAGTGAGCCCCTACAACCTAGTATCAACCAACATGCAAAATTTCAGCTTTCTAGGCCTAGTGGTTTGCGCGCTGTGATGATGATACTTATCTAGTGGACGTTTTTATTTTTTCAGAATTTCTCTCTTCCCCATGGGCCCCTTACATTGGATTTATGAAAAACCGGTCGAACACCTATTTACTTATTTATGTCATACTTTTCACCTATATCGTTTAAGAGATAAAAGCTCCGTTGGGAATCCTTCATCCCCCACTTTTCACCCCCTTTCACCTCATAATATACACCACATCGAAAAAACCTTAGACACATGTCTGCTTATTTTTAATGATTATTTTATATGCCGAGTGTCACATCCCCCAATGAAACCAATCGTGAGATATTGTTATTCAATGAAATACATGTCTACCCCCTTAACACCCCTTTAGAACCTGAATATCCAAAAATCCTTCCTTAGTGGACGTTTTCGACATACAAAGAACATATCCCCAAAATGTCACGTTTCTAACTTCAATAGTTTTGGCTAGGTGATGATGAGTCAGTCAGTCAGTCAGGACACTTTGTTTCATAAAATAGATGAGACTTGCCGAAGTCGATTGGCTTGTAGAAATATGGGAAATGTCTCGTTTTATGCGTAGCCATGCGAGGAGCAATGTTCGTGGTTTCCACTTCTAAGAAGTGGGAACCACGAACCCCGTGTTTTAAGGCCCTAAACCGAACAGAGTTCCAAACAATCTTTCGAGATATTGCCAGAAAACAATTCCCGGTCTGTGAAATTGCAGCGGTTGTCATAGTCACGATGATCTGTTTCTCAGAGGGAACACAGTTTTGGGGGAACATCTCCGAAACCATTCATTTTAGGACCTTAAAAAGTTTGTTTCGGGGTCCCTACGGGACCTCCGAGTATTGTTTCTCGTATCTGGTGGCTTAAAATGAGCTATATCCGGTCTTTGTACCTTTTGTCCATTCTCAGTGCCAAAGGGCCGAAAAGACTCACTTACAAATTGAATTTTCTAAAACTGTTTCTTAGTGAGCCCCTACAACCTAGGATCAACGAACATGCAAAATTTCATCTTTCTAGGGCTAGTGGTTTGAGCGCTGGGATGATGAGTCAATTTTGGATTATATGTAATTCATATATAGGCCATAGGGTTATGTACCATTAGAAGAAGATTAATGCATAAGTTCATTATTCAAACGATAATTTTGATCGCATGATTAGGACACATGAAATAAAAACTTAAATTTAAAATTTCGCACAACCACCATCTTTAGGTTATAAAAGCAATTGAAATAAATTAGATGTTAGTGGATGTATATTATTCTGTATTAGCATTCACCGTGCCAAGTTTCACTGCGCTCGGATGGTTTAATTGCAAGAAACGTCCATTTAAACATTTAAATTTTGCGTCACCGACATGTTGGATTTGTGATCATAAAGTTATTGAAAGTCCCATATGGTAACTTACTTTTATTATCCTCTATCGACATACTAAATTACAGTTCGATTGCTGAGAACCGTCTAAATATTTCGGATGGTCGCCATATTGGATTTATATATATTGTGCCCGTGGCCCCGGTACCGCCATGTCATTTCATCGAGTTTGAACGGAGCTCCAAACGCAGAGTTTCAAACGAGCGCCGCTTGGAAGCCAGCCAGTGCCTCGGCTTCCACGCGGAGTTGTGACGAATGGCATAACATCGATGGTTCCAGAAGGATTGAAGATTCTGAGATACTTGCTTATCAAGAAAGAGAAGTAAGCCATAATATTGACTTTGATTTTTGAATCATCCTGGAAAAAGAAGCATGGAAATTGAGCTACACATTGCAGAGATATGAATGTTTTATGTTGAAGCACATTACGTCGTGGATATCACAGGCGGGCAGCCGGACGATATATAAGCAGCACACCGGACTGCAGGGGCAGCTGAGCTGTGCTCATCCTACGATTGGGAATGTGACCCTGTTCTAGTGCGCCGTGAATATACAGTCTGCTAAACGCCGAGTCGGAACGTTACGCTACGCGAAGTGTTGTCGGGTCGTGGAACTTAGACTATTCGAGAACATTGTGTTCATGCAGAACGAAGGAATGAGTGTGGAACTCAAATTATTTTCGCCATACAAGTGGGTGATAGAATATGTTTCAACAAGTCGTTGGGTATTTTCCACTAGGTTTCGAGTGAAGTTGTTTTGACTATCGATGTGCAGTGGACTGATGACCCGTGAATGTATTTTATGATGTGACAGTTTGACAACGATAATTCTTGAGGATGAGATTATAGTGATAGGCTTTCGCATAAATTCGAAGTATTTCACAAGTGAAGTTACTATTGTTATCAAAGTGCAGTAGACTGATGGCCTTTGGACGGATCCAATTCTTTGATTAATATAGTTGGAAAACGGTCATATTTGAGAATGAACTTATAATAAGAGACTTGCATATAATGTTCGAAGTATTTTTACGAAGGGAGAAGCGCCTTGAAATGAGGTTTCGACGACCCTAGCAATAAATTGTACTGTTTTCGTTGCTATGAACGTTTATGGTGATATTTGATGAATTATTGGTCTACGATAATGTTATCCAGTGTATGCAAGGGAAATAAAGTGTGCCAGTTAACTACGAGCTTTAACATGAGTGTGGAACAATTTTATCATCGAATGAACATTGCCGATTTTCTCGAGATCATGAGAAGGAACATGCACTAAATACTAGCGATGGGTTAGACGGAAAGAAGAAGGAAGAGAAGAAGAAGGAAGAAAAGAAGAGGGAAGAGAGGAAGAAGATGACCGAAGGCCCATTTCCGGAGAACAGGAACCACATGGTGGGACACCAGTGGAGACCGCCGCCATTCGATCTAGGCAGTAGTGGAGCCACTCATCATGGAAAGGCACAGGAACGTGGATTTTCACCGCCATACAAGAGGCCGGTCCAAGACCATCATATCAGAATGAAGTAAGACCAGATCTTTTATTGGTAGTCTAGTCTTTAGTCGAGTCATGTGTATTTCCAATCCTTAGTCACGTTTAGTTTCGGTCATGCTCACTGGCGTAATTCTTTAGTTTCAGTTAACGTATTTTTGCACGTGTTATTAGCCAGTGATTTGAGAAGTCCAGATTTTTCTTTTCCATGTAGATATTGATAATCTGATAGATATTCTGGATTTTCTGCCAAGTGCAACTTGTGCATTGCAAGGCTGAATGCGACTCGTGATTCTTTCCCAGTTAATAATGATAATAATCAAGATGGTTTATAATAATAAAAATAATAATCCCGTTTCTTAATAATAATGATAATAATAAATGGTACAAAGTTTGAATGATTTTCCAAATAATATATTGTGAATAGATGCCTTAAATAGTGGCCATAGTGAAATGTAAGTATATTTAAGTGAAGCTCTTGATTTATTTTGGTCATGATAAAATGCAATAATATTTGAGTGAATTTTTGACTTATTTTGGTCATAATGAAATGTGAGAACATTTGAGTGGAGTTTTGACATATTTTGGTCATGGAATAATGAGAGGAGATTAAATAAATTAAATTTATTAAATAATAGGATCAAGATTATACCAGCCTATGATAATAATAATAAGAAGAAGAAGAATCTCAAGTTTGATTTCCAGTTATGAATTTATAAAATCTAATCAGCCCAGAAATTGAATGGAGTTATATGAGCGTTCATGTGAACATATTTCTTATTTTGCAATGAATGTGTAAAGGTAGGAGACAAAGCCAGTGGATTGAAGGCTTAAGTCCCACACTGGTAAAGGCAGGTATAAGACGCCAGGTTAAATATGAACATGTCAAAGACATGGTTCAGTGATATGAAAATATTATTTGGCCTCATGCATTGATGACTTGAGTGCTTTGTGTTGTATTACCGCATAGGTCAGGAAAGTGGAATTATTGTAATATGTATGAGAAAATACTTGTTGAAGGAGCCGGAGCGCATAGTACAAATCGTCAGGTTCTCAAATTAGATCTCAAATTAGCTTCCTATATGAGTTGTAAAGAGTCTTATTGTTTGTATGAGCTTAATTTTCTATAATCAGTTCAAGGTTAACTAATATGTGATAAGAAATTCTGAATTAATTGAGAGTGATTATGTATCTTTATGCATCATTTACTGAGTGTAAATTTGGTACTACTCCATTTTGACAACCTGGTGTGATAAATGATAAATGTGAATAATTCAGAAAAGTGCTACGAATTTACCCGTGTGAAAATTTCTGCAAGTGATGATTTTGAAAGTGATAAAAATTTACACTGTGATAATGGACACGATTGTACGATAGGACTTTCTTATCCTAAATAACATACATTTACATAGTTTTGTAGGATCTCGGGGTAAGAGACTATGAATTTTAGCTACCCTGGAGATGCTAGGCAGGAGTGTTTAGTATTTTCGCTTTTAAAATTTTAATAAAAGTGGAAAGGTTTTATCTAGTTTGTGTGTTATTTTTCATCCTACTTATATTCAGGCGAGGATCTTGAATTCAGTTAGCACCTTTGCCCATAACCCGTTTCCCTGAGTTTTCCGAGTCTCGTGCTCAACTGTTTTCGAGATTCTCGCATATGTGGGCGTTGGTATTCGGGCTAACGGGCACAGTATATATATATAAGCCATAGAGTTATCTACCATTAGATAAAGATTATTGCATTAGTTCATTATTCAAGCGTTTATTTCGATCGCATGATTACGGCACAAGAAATAAAAACTCAATTAAAACTTTCGCTCTGCCGTCATCTTGAGGATATGAAAAAAAATTGAATTGAATTAGATACCAGTGGAGTAACTTTTTCTATCAATATACCATACTAAGGTTCACTGTGATTGGATGGTTACATCGCGAGAAAAGTTTGCTTAAATGTATAAATTCGCTTGGCCTCCATGTTGGTTTTATACTTAACAGGTTTCTCAAAGTTCCATATGTGAATTTCTAGTGGTGCCCTCTATCACCGTACAGATTTCCAAGATGATACATGTTAGTGTTGTGGTGATATAAAACTTCAGTGAAATATTTCGTGCGGTGTCATGTTGGATTGGTAAAACGTATCAATGATTGAAAGGTACGGTCGAGGTCAGACGATGTAGTAGTGTGTACTTACTGAGTTTCATTGAAGTCGCTTTGGCCATTTAGATTTTATTAGGGGTGGGGGTCACACATACACACACACACACACACACACACGGACAAAAGGTGATCTCATAAGCCTATGTTTTTCATAAATGAAAATAGGCAAAAATTCTTTCTTGGAATACTGTATTAAACAAAGTCTCTTATCAGTAAAGAAAGCTTTCTGTCTGCACATTAAGAATTTTGTCTGACACTTATTATCCCGGATAAGGTGTATAATGGTTAATGACCAATATATAAGTTTCATTTTTGTCTGTTCATCTGTTTGTTATGGGGTTGGCGTCAAAACTGTTGGAGTGATTGACATGTGAAGACACCCCTAAATTAAAAATAGGCTACACATTATTCATGTAATGAAAGAAGGTGAGGGGGTTAACATAAAGCCTCAAATTTTGCAAGTAAAGCAATTGCGCAATCACATCCATCTATTGACATGCAGCTGTACGTTAAGTCATGATTTCGTGGAATGCGCTAGAGACGGTTGCATATCATTCATTGCTTGCGCGAAAAGGCGACAAGCAAACTATGCTGACATGCGTGTCTCTCTCATGCATTTAAGAAGTTAGTTATTGATGTTGATTCATATTAGGGGTTTGGGACATCTTGGTCATAAGCCCCATGGAGTTTGGTGTGTGTTGAATTTGTCTGATAATCTGTATTTATGTGATGATTGTAGTAGTGTGTGTAACTATATTAGGGACAGGGATGTGGTAGGTGCCCCGGGACCTGAAGTAAGGTACTATCCCGGCATTTTCCGGAGGGAGTATGAAAAAACCTGGGGGAAATCCACAATCCGGATAGCCACTGTTAGCACCGGGATTCGAACCTGCAATCTCCAAACTTGCTGCAGCTGCCGTCATGGCCGTTGAACACGGCTACACGTGGGTTCATTTAGGAAGTGATATACCGTAGGGCAGGCGTTCTCAACCTGGTGCTCGCGAGCGCTATGGCGCTCTTTAAAAGTAATTTGGTGTTCTCGTCACACGAGTGAAAAAGTACTCGCGAGCACCATGGTACTCTTTAAATTAAATTTGGTGCTCTCATCATATGAGCCAAATGAGCTCATGAGCACCATCTCTCCTGAGATCCATTCTTCAATTCAAATTCTGTTGCACGAACCGGAATAATATTGTTTTCATTACAAGTTTTGACAGATAGAATTTTATCATTTTGTAAAATAGTAGACTATGTTTTAATCTTCAGAGAAATTAATTGGACATCCCTGTTTTATGAGTAACATGAATGATGCTGATTCGACTGGACTGTGCACACGCAAATGTATCTTATTTACACGAGTCATGTAGGCAGTTGCAGCATGCTTGGTGAGCGGTGAATCCCTAGCTATTTCAGGACTTCAGAGGGAGAGAGAAACAGAGAAAGGAAGGAAAGGCTCATTCAGGCCTCTTTGGAGGCCACAAATTATTGTTATTATTATAATTATTCTGATTATTATTAGTCTATTATTATTATTAGATTCGATTTAATGGTGCTCGGTTACTTGGTGTGACATGAGGTTGGTGTTCACAGTCTTAAAAAGGGTGAGAACTCCTGCCGTAGAGTGATATACATTCTACAATATCCACCTAGTCCTAGGTAGAATGAGTCCAAACACTGTCTAAAGACTGGCTGCGTGGCGCAGCGGTAACATTCTTGCCTCCTCTGCCCAAGGTTGCAGGACCAAATCCAGAAGCAGTAGGTTGGCATTTGAGAGTACTCAAATGCGAAGGAGCTGTGTGTTTGTAGACTTACTGTTTCGCGGCAAAAATCCAGCATCCCCGACGTCTATAAAAGCATCAGGGACATAAACCAATATATATATATATATATATATATATATATATATATATTTACCGTCTACGCCCAGAAATAAGAATAATACATTCTCTTCACAGATACTTTATGTTTATTGCAGTCACCATAACTGCACTGGATTTTTTTTTCTCGACAATATTGAGTTCTTGCTATAGTAAGTACGTAACTCTTCGTGGATTTAATTTACTCCCCTATTAGATATTTACAGGGAAAGGCTGTCCTCTCTTTTGCCATAGGACTTAAGTTACTATTCTTTCGTTGACTAGGATGTGATCTAAAAGTTATCGTTACCCGTCACCGACAGGAAACGAAAGTTACTGGTATATAAATACACCTCACTGTTATAAAAAAGTGACAGTCAGTCTAAAATACTAGACTTTGTATCATTTTAAATGCTACAAATGCTGAAAAATGCTAGAAAGGCTGGAGGCTTCCCGCTTCGCTCGAACCCAAGGACTCTTGACATGTTAGAAAATTATCTGCATAATAATTATCTTGCTTAATAATACTTTACCTTGTTTCAAATTACTCGCGAACGGCAAGTGCAAACCAAGGGTAAGGCAAGGTCAAGTGCGCGGGATGCCGTCACGCTCACCAGAGCGTCCAGTCTAAAAACACATATAGTGGGCGATGTATTGAAGATAGAGATATGCTCTCCTGGACTTTTTTGTAGAACTTCTCATGCTGACCAATTCTTACGCTCATAGTATATTGATATTTGTAACGGTTTGCCCAGCGTAAGCTTAAGAAGCGCACGGACACCAAGTTTGTTTTCGACTTTTTCACTTTACTACTTGGCTTCCTTTCATCATACATACATTATTTTCTACAGAATCTTTCCTCGAGATATCCTTTACAGAATGGTGAAAACCGCATCAAAATCCATCCAGTGGTTCTCGAGATTACCCGCGACATCCAAGAATCGAGGATGTTTGTCTTCTACTAATGAAATAGAGATTGTCGGTGAACACATTCACTATAACGTCACACACCTCAGTGCATCTGGATACATTTCGTCCCGTCACCGTAACGTAACTCCAGTCCCCAGCGTAACGACGAAGTCGACAAGATCATTTAAAATGATAAAATTGTAACATAGCAATGAAATGTTATTAAGTCGCCAAGTATGGCCACTTTCATGAAACCCTTATATTCATCAAAGAGCAAGTGGCTCTTCACTAACAGCTAAGTCTTCAACACAGTGTGCGCAACCCATTACAGAACTGTAAAAAAGTTCAAGTTACTCAACTACACCGAGGAACATCTAATAATGGATATGATTTTCAGATCTAGATGATGAATATCTCTTTACACCACACGCAATTTGCATGAGGATAGGTCTGTAAACCAGTTTCTTTATAACATTGTTGACACACTAAGTTAACTACTTTTGTATTGAAGTTGCGGGGACAAGTAAAATCCAGAACAAGAGACGTCTCATACGTTCATGTTCACACAGAGCAGGTTACTCTACAGTAAAACGGCGCAATAAAGTTCCGAAGTGTTGAGCTGCTTTTACACTAGCAAAACTCCCTCGCGCGAAATAATGTCGCGAGTGTAGACGTGCCCACACCCCTGAGTAATTGCGGGGTGAGGGCCCTCGCTGCGAGCTGGTGCTCAGTCGGTTTTTGTCCGTGCATCAAAGGGTTTCTCACGTTGAGTTTTGCTTAGTGTAAACGTGGTCGCCATAGTTGCGCGAGGTATGAATCAAGACAGTGCTTGAAGCTCATCGAGATATAAAAAAAATTGAGTTTTTATGTGGAATCCAAAACACGAAAACTATTTCAATCGCAATAACAGACAAGATGCGTGGAAAGAAATTATTTCTGAACTAAACTTTCCTATTTCTGCAGTGAAAGGGAAAATGAAAGCGCTACTTGGATCATACCGAAGCGAAGGAATAATTGTTTGCTCCACCATTGTCGAGGGCGGCGATTTTTCTTCTTCCCTTTCCTGATCAAAAATGCCATTGACATGACGGAAAACGCGGCTGCAACTGCTGGAGGGACAAAACAAGTTGCCATGTTGGCCGCGAAACCAGAACTGAAGGCGGCTCGTCCTACTCGCGCAATTGGTAGCTCTGAATTGCGCTCTGTTTTGGGTAGTGCAAAATTTCACTCGAAGCGAGTAACTTTCGCCCGAGTGACTTTTGCGAGGGAGTTTCGCTAGAGTAAACGCAGCTTGATATTATATGCGCTCCTGTTCCTTGCCTGACAGAGCCAGTTACGAGATGCGGATAGTATCTGCACACGCTCACCATGGGGCAAGGTGCGCGGTAGACCGTCACACATTTTGTATCACGCAAATTTTGGTTTGACCCCCAGCCTAAGAGCATATCCATGCTAAAAATATTCAAAGGTGATCGGGTCATTCAGGAACGAGTTTGGTGAAATTTGAGTTACTAAATATATCAAGCGGAACAACTGGGCATCTTGTATCCAGGAGGTCTCCGGACATAGCAGCAGCTAATTAACACTGTATACAGACTGTCGTAACTGCCATAATTACTGACTAATCGTGGTGATTCCTTTGCAGTAATGAACCACATTGTGCCCGATAATCTGGCTTTGGATTGGGTGGCCCGACATACACTTCAACCCTCACCCAGAATTCGGTACAACACGAAAGAAAAAAAAATCTTCAATGTCCGAATCAATTTTGGCCTTAAAAAAACTGTGTCGGGGACGAGATTCAAGCAATCCCGGGGTCTTTATAATGATGGGTACAACTGGGGTAAAATCTCAAAATTGATCCGGTGGACACACAAGTATGATATCGAACAAGAATGACAAAAAACTCCGCTGTTAAGATAAAACTCATCCACCATTTATTACAGAACCACACCACTAAATACATAGAATCACACACAGAAGCCTACCTCCGCTCGGAGACTTCTCAAAATTACTCTTGATGTGCAAAATAAAAAAAAATGACGCAGAAGCAAAATTCAAATTAATGAGGACAAAAATCTCCGGGCGTCCTAATCTTTGGATACAAAATAACTTACGGAGATCAGAGCTATATCATTCTAGTATTACAACCATTACTTCAAAATGCTATGTCACCTCTCCGCTAATAGTCCATAAATGAGCAGGTGTATAAATCTGAAAAGATATTCAAAGAAAAAAAAATTGTTGCCTCATTCGATCTCCTTCTAACTAAATGTAATCACCAAAATAGGAAAAAGAATATTTTTATATATGGATGTCACTGGCGTTAAAGAATTTATTTTCAGACCTTTTATTCATGTATTAAATACTTTCATTATTATTTTCACTGGTTTTCGTTCAGCTGTGCCTCACTCAGAAAAATGACTGGTTGTTGGCTTTTACATTTATCACATTATATTGCAACATCTTTATGATCCCAGATATTTTTTTTTTATTTATCACTGCATGCTCTTCACATATTTATAACTACACCATAAACATTTAAGTAGATGGCCTCTGCCTATCTGTATTATTTTTCAACTGACAATTGCCTCAAAATTTCATATACTTGAACCTATCACGTAACATTAATTATAATCATTTATTTTATTCACCTCGCTATAGCGAGAACCTTTAGTTTCATCATAACTTCCTATTATGCAACCCTGCTATTTTATCAATGCAGTATCATTATTTACACAACCTTGTATCAGTCACCTACCAAACGCATCTCCTCATGTTAGCATGTAAAGGGAAACCTCAGTGACGTGTGAGTGTTTAGCATAAATGTGATGTGCGCACAAAAAGTGGCCCATTAAGTGTAAATGAATCCCTTGTAATTTAAGCCTGTTCAAACCATAAATTGTCATCCAGATTGCACCAATTCAAAGAACACAGCGACTTAACACGCTGAAAGATCCCTGTACTCAAATTATATTTTAAAGCATCATATATTTATTTTTAAATCCTAAAGAAAACTGCCTTAATCTCTCAAAAGAAAACTTAAAATTTACTATCCTATTAATCATGTCATTATATCGCATTTTATCCTTATTGATTAACTTCTATTTCGATTTTAGCCCATCTGTCCAAATCTTAGTAACCACTACCCATTAACCACTACTTAAGAATTAACATGGTTTTCAGTACCTTTCGGCCACCTCAGTCTTGGTTCCGCTGACACATTTCCTGGGGATTTGGGTCCACGTTCTTCCCATTGAACATCCTCCCCTCTCGTCCTGGATCCAGCTCGCGACCCTCGGGTGTCCATGGTCCTGGCTCGCCTTCGTTTCCACGTCATCGTAACAGCTTCCACATACTAAACTTAGCTTGCCATCTCTTCGCTCGTAAAGTTCTTGACACAAAACTCGCACTGGTCTGTACTGATAGCCTTTATGTCCGTCCAATACATCGCTGCAATCTTCATGTCGAATATGCCAAGTAATATCAACTCATGGCCGTGAAAATAACTATAACGGCACAGGTTATATCGTATGCGTCTACACAAGCCTGTACTCATGAGAGATTACGTCCGTCCTTGACCTAGAATGTCGCTCTATATTTGGACTACACTCAGTTTATCTCTCATAGTTCACTGACCCTGGATACTCATTTGTCTGGTCGTCAAACAAAAGCACATCGCTTCGTTCATATGTTCTGGGCGTCAGACAAAAGCACATCGCTTCGTTCATATGTTCTGGGCGTCAGTTATATAGCGCACGGTCCATACAGTCCCGTACCTGGTAAAAGCTTGAGACACCACGTGTGTCTGCTCGCACTTCATTGTACAAATGACTAGTGTCCCACAACATAATGCATTATGATCTGCGTTATAATATCACCTCACCACATTCAGCTTTAGTATTCGTTAACACAGAGCTGTCCACGCAAGAAATAATACTGAGCCTTTCAGCTATGTCCCAAAACTGTCGGAATACCACACTGGTTCCAAGCGGCCACGGTACGACTGCTACTACACACTTGTTAGGAACTTCAGCGTGCGGCGACACAAAAATAAAGATTAACTTCGGCATACGGCGACACAAAAGAAAGTGAACTTCGTTGGACGGCGATGCAAAATAAAGTGAACTTCGTTAGACGGCGATGCAAAATAAAGTGAACCTCGTTGTATGGTGATAGGAAAGAAAGTGACCCGCTTCTCCGGTGTGACCTTTCCACCTCAACTTTTCCTGGAGCTCATCAGCGCCCTCTACACTTCTGGAACCTTCGCCTAGTCATGCTGTCGACTATGTCCATGACGTAAAAACGTCAACCTCAGGTTACTTCCGCTTGCATCCTTCCTCCTGCTATGCGACGTTGCCAGAGCTCTCAAACCATGC
The DNA here is from genome assembly GCA_946902985.2 of Meconema thalassinum. Taxonomy (NCBI): domain Eukaryota; kingdom Metazoa; phylum Arthropoda; class Insecta; order Orthoptera; family Tettigoniidae; genus Meconema; species Meconema thalassinum. The sequence goes on along the minus strand of OX336389.2, from coordinate 1,096,010,710 downwards.
GATATCGGTCACAAATCCCCCTCAACCAGGAATAATAATAAGCGTGAAACATCTCGATTATTATTATTCTGTTGGGTTAACAATCTACTTCTTCAATAAGTTCTCCATATCGCATGCTTACTGTCTCGTGTGGTACCTTTTAAGGCTAGCTGCGTTGAATTTGCCTATAACTCTCTCAGTTGCATCTTCTTCTGTGGTATTCTCCTCCTGAAACGGTAGCTCAATCCATTCTTCACTCATTCTACTTTCTTCTTCGTCTTGGCCTTCATATCTCCTATCATCATCAGTAATGCTGTGAATGGCTTGAATTTGGACTGTCATGACATCTGGGCGAAAATCATTATTAATGGGCAAAAAATCGTTATTACTGCCTGTGAATCCCTGTTCAAACTCAGCATTTCCTTCCTGTCAGCTTCTCTTTCCTGATTTGACTCCACTGGTGATTGGTTTCGATTCCTCATGCTGTTTTGCCTGAGATTCTTCTTCTTCTTGTTCCTTTTCCCTTAATTGTTCAATGTATCTTCGACTTTCTTGGTGACGTTCTTCTAATGATGGCCTATAATTTTGCATTTCTTGATTACCGTATCTTGGGTAGTTATTGTATGGTCTACGATCACGTGACCACGATTCTCTCCCTCTATATCCTGACCTTCCGTAGTCCCTCTGATTAAATCGTCCACTTCTATCCTGATAATATGGCCTCCGGTCATATGGCTTTCCTTGATTCCTGTATCTGTTTAAGCCATTTCCTTCATCCCTTCCATCTCTATCGTTCCTTCCATAACTTCGCTGAGGTTCCGTCTGCGCCATACGATCCATTACCACCATATTTGCCTCTCTCTGTTCTGTCCTTGGACTACGAGGTTCCGTCATCTTGCTCGTGTGGTCTAGTTTCCTCAAAATCTCGTCACACACCTCGAGTCTATTTGCACCCGATGCAATTAATACACGCTGGACTTCTACCGGATATTGCTGTATTATGGCATGCACCAAATCCTGCTCCTCCAACGGTGGATTCAAAAATTGTAGCCTGGCTACCTGATTCGTGAAGTACCCAGCGTATTGTGTTGGCCTGGTAGTCGCGTATTTCTTTGAGTATAATTCAGCCCTTATACTTTGTTGATCTTCTGAGGACCAAAATCTCTTCAGGAAAGCGTTCGCAAAGTCATCGTACCCTCTAAACTTATTCCTAAAAGCTCGCATCCAGTTTAGCGGTTGGCCTTCAAGAGCTCTTTCTATTACCCTCATTTCTCTCTCTTTAGGAACCCTATGTTCATCCATGTATTCCTTCAGGTCCCGCAGGAATTCTATGGGTGTGATGCCAGTCAAATTTGAAAATTTTTTTGGGCGGTCCTCCTGATTCCTAATGATGGTAATCGGTTGAGTTGAGCTGTAACTGAATGGTGTGAATGTTGTTCCTGTCGGACTTGGTTCCTTGTTTACATCTATCGATTTTGCTTCTACCATTTTTCCTTCTAATTCAACAATTCTCTTTAACTGTTCTCCGTGAGCAATACTCACTTTATCTTGTACTGTCGAAACCGCTGTTGCAATCTGTGTTTTAATTTCGTCGTTTAACTCTAATTTCATTTCCCCCATCTGACTCCTAAGACTTTCCATCTTGCATTCCTGCTCTATGGTGAATTCAGACATTTTATCGGTCATGCTCCTGGTATCATTCGCTAATCTCTGCTGTATTACTTTCGCCTCTTCCTTTAACACCAAGACCTCTGCGTTGATTGCTTTATCCCTTTCTTCCATCTTGGCGGTCAATGCCTCCACGCTTCGATCCATTTTCTCTTGAACGGTTTTCTCCAATGATTTCAACTGTGTCCCCATATTACTTTCAATTTCCACCTTATCCCTCTTAATTTGTTCCTTTAAATCCGTCATTTCGGCTTGAGCCTTCTCCATGTACTGTTTCATATCGAATTGGTGCTCCTTAAATAATTACAATCCTCCTTGCAAGTCCCCTGACTGAATTCCAAGATTTTTTCAAAACCTTCGAATTTAGTATCTAAATCTTTGAATTTGGTGTCGAAACCTTTGAATTGAGTGTCTAAACCTTTGAATTGAGTGTCTAAACCTTTGAACTGAGTGTCTAAACCTTCAAATTTAGTGTCTAAACCTTCAAATTTAGTATTTATTCCTTCATGCATCTTAATCAACTGTCTATCCAACCCATCTAGATTAGTGTTCATACCACCTTCATAGTCTTTCCATTGAGTCTTCAAACCTTCCTCCATATTCTTTTGACTTTTAGCTAACTCCTTGTGCTTCTCTCCTAGCTGTCCCATCAATCCCTTAATTTCATCAAATTCTCCCATATTTCACAACAAATAAACATGGAAGCTGTTACAACTAGTGGCTAACTTAGACTAAGGACTAGTGGTTACTTCAATTTGACAGTGGAATCGAAATCTAATATCATGTGGAAATAATAAATGTGGATGGTATCGCTTAAACACAGCGATCTAACGTTACTGAATCGCTTCGTTCTATGTCATTCAAACACACACAAAAATCCTACAAAGTGAACTTTAACAGACTGACAGACATATCGCACAATAAAATGGGGTACCAGCACTCAATTGGTTTTCTCTCCATTCCATTTGCGCCACATGGCCGTCCACCATCTTGTCACTCTCCTCTGGTGTTCCAATTTTTTTGAGTTCAAGATGTCGGCTATACCACTGCGTGGTACGATATTCCCAGTTCGAGGCTATTACACGGTGGGCGCCATCTTGTTGTGCCCGATAATCTGGCTTTGGATTGGGTGGCCCGACATACACTTCAACCCTCACCCAGAATTCGGTACAACACGAAAGAAAAAAAATCTTGAATGTCCGAATCAATTTTGGCCTTAAAAAAAACTGTGTCGGGGACGAGATTCAAGCAATCCCGGAGTCTTTATAATGATGGGTACAACTGGGGTAAAATCTCAAAATTGATCCGGTGGACACACAAGTATGACATCGAACAAGAATGACAAAAAACTCCGCTGTTAAGATAAAACTCATCCACCATTTATTACAGAACCACACCACTAAATACATAGAATCACACACAGAAGCCTACCTCCGCTCGGAGACTTCTCAAAATTACTCTTGATGTGCAAAATAAAAAAATGACGCAGAAGCAAAATTCAAATTAATGAGGACAAAAATCTCCGGGCGTCCTAATCTTTGGATACAAAATAACTTACGGAGATCAGAGATATATCATTCTAGTATTACAACCATTACTTCAAAATGCTATGTCACCTCTCCGCTAATAGACCATAAATGAGCAGGTGTATAAATCTGAAAAGATATTCAAAGAAAAAAAATTGTTGCCTCATTCGATCTCCTTCTAACTAAATGTAATCACCAAAATAGGAAAAAGAATATTTTTATATATGGATGTCACTGGCGTTAAAGAATTTATTTTCAGACCTTTTATTCATGTATTAAATACTTTCATTATTATTTTCACTGGTTTTCGTTCAGCTGTGCCTCACTCAGAAAAATGACTGGTTGTTGGCTTTTACATTTATCACATTATATTGCAACATCTTTATGATCCCAGATTTTTTTTTATTTATCACTGCATGCTCTTCACATATTTATAACTACACCATAAACATTTAAGTAGATGGCCTCTGCCTATCTGTATTATTTTTCAACTGACAATTGCCACAACATTTCATATACTTGAACCTATCACGTAACATTAATTATAATCATTTATTTTATTCACCTCGCTATAGCGAGAACCTTTAGTTTCATCATAACTTCCTATTATGCAACCCTGCTATTTTATTAATGCAGTATCATTATTTACACAACCTTGTATCAGTCACCTACCAAACGCATCTCCTCATGTTAGCATGTAAAGGGAAATCTCAGTGACGTGTGAGTGTTTAGCATAAATGTGATGTGCGCACAAAAAGTGGCCCATTAAGTGTAAATGAATCCCTTGTAATTTAAGCCTGTTCAAACCATAAATTGTCATCCAGGTTGCACCAATTCAAAGAACACAGCGACTTAACACGCTGAAAGATCCCTGTACTCAAATTATATTTTAAAGCATCCATATATTTATTTTTAAATCCTAAAGAAAACTGCCTTAATCTCTCAAAAGAAAACTTAAAAGTTACTATCCTATTAATCATGTCATTATATCGCATTTTATCCTTATTGATTAACTTCTATTTCGATTTTAGCCCATCTGTCCAAATCTTAGTAACCACTACCCATTAACCACTGCTTAAGAATTAACATGGTTTTCAGTACCTTTCGGCCACCTCAGTCTTGGTTCCGCTGACACATTTCCTGGGGGTTTGGGTCCACGTTCTTCCCATTGAACATCCTCCCCTCTCGTCCTGGATCCAGCTCGCGACCCTCGGGTGTCCATGGTCCTGGCTCGCCTTCGTTTCCACGTCATCGTAACAGCTTCCACATACTAAACTTAGCTTGCCATCTCTTCGCTCGTAAAGTTCTTGACACAAAACTCGCACTGGTCTGTACTGATAGCCTTTATATCCGTCCAATACATCGCTGCAATCTTCATGTCGAATATGCCAAGTAATATCAACTCATGGCCGTGAAAATAACTATAACGGCACAGGTTATATCGTATGCGTCTACACAAGCCTGTACTCATGAGAGATTACGTCCGTCCTTGACCTAGAATGTCGCTCTATATTTGGACTACACTCAGTTTATCTCTCATAGTTCACTGACCCTGGATACTCATTTGTCTGGTCGTCAAACAAAAGCACATCGCTTCGTTCATATGTTCTGGGCGTCAGACAAAAGCACATCGCTTCGTTCATATGTTCTGGGCGTCAGTTATATAGCGCACGGCCCATACAGTCCCGTACCTGGTAAAAGCTTGAGACACCACGTGTGTCTGCTCGCACTTCATTGTACAAATGACTAGTGTCCCACAACATAATGCATTATGATCTGCGTTATAATATCACCTCACCACATTCAGCTTTAGTATTCGTTAACACAGAGCTGTCCACACAAGAAATAATACTGAGCCTTTCAGCTATGTCCCAAAACTGTCGGAATACCACACTGGTTCCAAGCGGCCACGGTACGACTGCTACTACACACTTGTTAGGAACTTCAGCGTGCGGCGACACAAAAATAAAGATTAACTTCGGCATACGGCGACACAAAAGAAAGTGAACTTCGTTGGACGGCGATGCAAAATAAAGTGAACTTCGTTAGACGGCGATGCAAAATAAAGTGAACCTCGTTGTATGGTGATAGGAAAGAAAGTGACCCGCTTCTCCGGTGTGACCTTTCCACCTCAACTTTTCCTGGAGCTCATCAGCGCCCTCTACACTTCTGGAACCTTCGCCTAGTCATGCTGTCGACTATGTCCATGACGTAAAAACGTCAACCTCAGGTTACTTCCGCTTGCATCCTTCCTCCTGCTATGCGACGTTGCCAGAGCTCTCAAACCATGCGATATCGGTCACAAATCCCCCTCAACCAGGAATAATAATAAGCGTGAAACATCTCGATTATTATTATTCTGTTGGGTTAACAATCTACTTCTTCAATAAGTTCTCCATATCGCATGCTTACTGTCTCGTGTGGTACCTTTTAAGGCTAGCTGCGTTGAATTTGCCTATAACTCTCTCAGTTGCATCTTCTTCTGTGGTATTCTCCTCCTGAAACGGTAGCTCAATCCATTCTTCACTCATTCTACTTTCTTCTTCGTCTTGGCCTTCATATCTCCTATCATCATCAGTAATGCTGTGAATGGCTTGAATTTGGACTGTCATGACATCTGGGCGAAAATCATTATTAATGGGCAAAAAATCGTTATTACTGCCTGTGAATCCCTGTTCAAACTCAGCATTTCCTTCCTGTCAGCTTCTCTTTCCTGATTTGACTCCACTGGTGATTGGTTTCGATTCCTCATGCTGTTTTGCCTGAGATTCTTCTTCTTCTTGTTCCTTTTCCCTTAATTGTTCAATGTATCTTCGACTTTCTTGGTGACGTTCTTCTAATGATGGCCTATAATTTTGCATTTCTTGATTACCGTATCTTGGGTAGTTATTGTATGGTCTACGATCACGTGACCACGATTCTCTCCCTCTATATCCTGACCTTCCGTAGTCCCTCTGATTAAATCGTCCACTTCTATCCTGATAATATGGCCTCCGGTCATATGGCTTTCCTTGATTCCTGTATCTGTTTAAGCCATTTCCTTCATCCCTTCCATCGCTATCGTTCCTTCCATAACTTCGCTGAGGTTCCGTCTGCGCCATACGATCCATTACCACCATATTTGCCTCTCTCTGTTCTGTCCTTGGACTACGAGGTTCCGTCATCTTGCTCGTGTGGTCTAGTTTCCTCAAAATCTCGTCACACACCTCGAGTCTATTTGCACCCGATGCAATTAATACACGCTGGACTTCTACCGGATATTGCTGTATTATGGCATGCACCAAATCCTGCTCCTCCAACGGTGGATCCAAAAATTGTAGCCTGGCTACCTGATTCGTGAAGTACCCAGCGTATTGTGTTGGCCTGGTAGTCGCGTATTTCTTTGAGTATAATTCAGCCCTTATACTTTGTTGATCTTCTGAGGACCAAAATCTCTTCAGGAAAGCGTTCGCAAAGTCATCGTACCCTCTAAACTTATTCCTAAAAGCTCGCATCCAGTTTAGCGGTTGGCCTTCAAGAGCTCTTTCTATTACCCTCATTTCTCTCTCTTTAGGAACCCTATGTTCATCCATGTATTCCTTCAGGTCCCGCAGGAATTCTATGGGTGTGATGCCAGTCAAATTTGAAAATTTTTTTGGGCGGTCCTCCTGATTCCTAATGATGGTAATCGGTTGAGTTGAGCTGTAACTGAATGGTGTGAATGTTGTTCCTGTCGGACTTGGTTCCTTGTTTACATCTATCGATTTTGCTTCTACCATTTTTCCTTCTAATTCAACAATTCTCTTTAACTGTTCTCCGTGAGCAATACTCACTTTATCTTGTACTGTCGAAACCGCTGTTGCAATCTGTGTTTTAATTTCGTCGTTTAACTCTAATTTCATTTCCCCCATCTGACTCCTAAGACTTTCCATCTTGCATTCCTGCTCTATGGTGAATTCAGACATTTTATCGGTCATGCTCCTGGTATCATTCGCTAATCTCTGCTGTATTACTTTCGCCTCTTCCTTTAACACCAAGACCTCTGCGTTGATTGCTTTATCCCTTTCTTCCATCTTGGCGGTCAATGCCTCCACGCTTCGATCCATTTTCTCTTGAACGGTTTTCTCCAATGATTTCAACTGTGTCCCCATATTACTTTCAATTTCCACCTTATCCCTCTTAATTTGTTCCTTTAAATCCGTCATTTCGGCTTGAGCCTTCTCCATGTACTGTTTCATATCGAATTGGTGCTCCTTAAATAATTACAATCCTCCTTGCAAGTCCCCTGACTGAATTCCAAGATTTTTTCAAAACCTTCGAATTTAGTATCTAAATCTTTGAATTTGGTGTCGAAACCTTTGAATTGAGTGTCTAAACCTTTGAATTGAGTGTCTAAACCTTTGAACTGAGTGTCTAAACCTTCAAATTTAGTGTCTAAACCTTCAAATTTAGTATTTATTCCTTCATGCATCTTAATCAACTGTCTATCCAACCCATCTAGATTAGTGTTCATACCACCTTCATAGTCTTTCCATTGAGTCTTCAAACCTTCCTCCATATTCTTTTGACTTTTAGCTAACTCCTTGTGCTTCTCTCCTAGCTGTCCCATCAATCCCTTAATTTCATCAAATTCTCCCATATTTCACAACAAATAAACATGGAAGCTGTTACAACTAGTGACTAACTTAGACTAAGGACTAGTGGTTACTTCAATTTGACAGTGGAATCGAAATCTAATATCATGTGGAAATAATAAATGTGGATGGTATCGCTTAAACACAGCGATCTAACGTTACTGAATCGCTTCGTTCTATGTCATTCAAACACACACAAAAATCCTACAAAGTGAACTTTAACAGACTGACAGACATATCGCACAATAAAATGGGGTACCAGCACTCAATTGGTTTTCTCTCCATTCCATTTGCGCCACATGGCCGTCCACCATCTTGTCACTCTCCTCTGGTGTTCCAATTTTTTTGAGTTCAAGATGTCGGCTATACCACTGCGTGGTACGATATTCCCAGTTCGAGGCTATTACACGGTGGGCGCCATCTTGTTGTGCCCGATAATCTGGCTTTGGATTGGGTGGCCCGACATACACTTCAACCCTCACCCAGAATTCGGTACAACACGAAAGAAAAAAAATCTTGAATGTCCGAATCAATTTTGGCCTTAAAAAAAACTGTGTCGGGGACGAGATTCAAGCAATCCCGGAGTCTTTATAATGATGGGTACAACTGGGGTAAAATCTCAAAATTGATCCGGTGGACACACAAGTATGACATCGAACAAGAATGACAAAAAACTCCGCTGTTAAGATAAAACTCATCCACCATTTATTACAGAACCACACCACTAAATACATAGAATCACACACAGAAGCCTACCTCCGCTCGGAGACTTCTCAAAATTACTCTTGATGTGCAAAATAAAAAAATGACGCAGAAGCAAAATTCAAATTAATGAGGACAAAAATCTCCGGGCGTCCTAATCTTTGGATACAAAATAACTTACGGAGATCAGAGATATATCATTCTAGTATTACAACCATTACTTCAAAATGCTATGTCACCTCTCCGCTAATAGACCATAAATGAGCAGGTGTATAAATCTGAAAAGATATTCAAAGAAAAAAAATTGTTGCCTCATTCGATCTCCTTCTAACTAAATGTAATCACCAAAATAGGAAAAAGAATATTTTTATATATGGATGTCACTGGCGTTAAAGAATTTATTTTCAGACCTTTTATTCATGTATTAAATACTTTCATTATTATTTTCACTGGTTTTCGTTCAGCTGTGCCTCACTCAGAAAAATGACTGGTTGTTGGCTTTTACATTTATCACATTATATTGCAACATCTTTATGATCCCAGATTTTTTTTTTATTTATCACTGCATGCTCTTCACATATTTATAACTACACCATAAACATTTAAGTAGATGGCCTCTGCCTATCTGTATTATTTTTCAACTGACAATTGCCACAACATTTCATATACTTGAACCTATCACGTAACATTAATTATAATCATTTATTTTATTCACCTCGCTATAGCGAGAACCTTTAGTTTCATCATAACTTCCTATTATGCAACCCTGCTATTTTATTAATGCAGTATCATTATTTACACAACCTTGTATCAGTCACCTACCAAACGCATCTCCTCATGTTAGCATGTAAAGGGAAACCTCAGTGACGTGTGAGTGTTTAGCATAAATGTGATGTGCGCACAAAAAGTGGCCCATTAAGTGTAAATGAATCCCTTGTAATTTAAGCCTGTTCAAACCATAAATTGTCATCCAGGTTGCACCAATTCAAAGAACACAGCGACTTAACACGCTGAAAGATCCCTGTACTCAAATTATATTTTAAAGCATCCATATATTTATTTTTAAATCCTAAAGAAAACTGCCTTAATCTCTCAAAAGAAAACTTAAAAGTTACTATCCTATTAATCATGTCATTATATCGCATTTTATCCTTATTGATTAACTTCTATTTCGATTTTAGCCCATCTGTCCAAATCTTAGTAACCACTACCCATTAACCACTGCTTAAGAATTAACATGGTTTTCAGTACCTTTCGGCCACCTCAGTCTTGGTTCCGCTGACACATTTCCTGGGGGTTTGGGTCCACGTTCTTCCCATTGAACATCCTCCCCTCTCGTCCTGGATCCAGCTCGCGACCCTCGGGTGTCCATGGTCCTGGCTCGCCTTCGTTTCCACGTCATCGTAACAGCTTCCACATACTAAACTTAGCTTGCCATCTCTTCGCTCGTAAAGTTCTTGACACAAAACTCGCACTGGTCTGTACTGATAGCCTTTATATCCGTCCAATACATCGCTGCAATCTTCATGTCGAATATGCCAAGTAATATCAACTCATGGCCGTGAAAATAACTATAACGGCACAGGTTATATCGTATGCGTCTACACAAGCCTGTACTCATGAGAGATTACGTCCGTCCTTGACCTAGAATGTCGCTCTATATTTGGACTACACTCAGTTTATCTCTCATAGTTCACTGACCCTGGATACTCATTTGTCTGGTCGTCAAACAAAAGCACATCGCTTCGTTCATATGTTCTGGGCGTCAGACAAAAGCACATCGCTTCGTTCATATGTTCTGGGCGTCAGTTATATAGCGCACGGCCCATACAGTCCCGTACCTGGTAAAAGCTTGAGACACCACGTGTGTCTGCTCGCACTTCATTGTACAAATGACTAGTGTCCCACAACATAATGCATTATGATCTGCGTTATAATATCACCTCACCACATTCAGCTTTAGTATTCGTTAACACAGAGCTGTCCACACAAGAAATAATACTGAGCCTTTCAGCTATGTCCCAAAACTGTCGGAATACCACACTGGTTCCAAGCGGCCACGGTACGACTGCTACTACACACTTGTTAGGAACTTCAGCGTGCGGCGACACAAAAATAAAGATTAACTTCGGCATACGGCGACACAAAAGAAAGTGAACTTCGTTGGACGGCGATGCAAAATAAAGTGAACTTCGTTAGACGGCGATGCAAAATAAAGTGAACCTCGTTGTATGGTGATAGGAAAGAAAGTGACCCGCTTCTCCGGTGTGACCTTTCCACCTCAACTTTTCCTGGAGCTCATCAGCGCCCTCTACACTTCTGGAACCTTCGCCTAGTCATGCTGTCGACTATGTCCATGACGTAAAAACGTCAACCTCAGGTTACTTCCGCTTGCATCCTTCCTCCTGCTATGCGACGTTGCCAGAGCTCTCAAACCATGCGATATCGGTCACAAATCCCCCTCAACCAGGAATAATAATAAGCGTGAAACATCTCGATTATTATTATTCTGTTGGGTTAACAATCTACTTCTTCAATAAGTTCTCCATATCGCATGCTTACTGTCTCGTGTGGTACCTTTTAAGGCTAGCTGCGTTGAATTTGCCTATAACTCTCTCAGTTGCATCTTCTTCTGTGGTATTCTCCTCCTGAAACGGTAGCTCAATCCATTCTTCACTCATTCTACTTTCTTCTTCGTCTTGGCCTTCATATCTCCTATCGTCATCAGTAATGCTGTGAATGGCTTGAATTTGGACTGTCATGACATCTGGGCGAAATTCATTATTAATGGGCAAAAAATCGTTATTACTGCCTGTGAATCCCTGTTCAAACTCAGCATTTCCTTCCTGTCAGCTTCTCTTTCCTGATTTGACTCCACTGGTGATTGGTTTCGATTCCTCATGCTGTTTTGCCTGAGATTCTTCTTCTTCTTGTTCCTTTTCCCTTAATTGTTCAATGTATCTTCGACTTTCTTGGTGACGTTCTTCTAATGATGGCCTATAATTTTGCATTTCTTGATTACCGTATCTTGGGTATTTATTGTATGGTCTCCGATCACGTGACCACGATTCTCTCCCTCTATATCCTGACCTTCCGTAGTCCCTCTGATTAAATCGTCCACTTCTATCCTGATAATATGGCCTCCGGTCATATGGCTTTCCTTGATTCCTGTATCTGTTTAAGCCATTTCCTTCATCCCTTCCATCTCTATCGTTCCTTCCATAACTTCGCTGAGGTTCCGTCTGCGCCATACGATCCATTACCACCATATTTGCCTCTCTCTGTTCTGTCCTTGGACTACGAGGTTCCGTCATCTTGCTCGTGTGGTCTAGTTTCCTCAAAATCTCGTCACACACCTCGAGTCTATTTGCACCCGATGCAATTAATACACGCTGGACTTCTACCGGATATTGCTGTATTATGTCATGCACCAAATCCTGCTCCTCCAACGGTGGATCCAAAAATTGTAGCCTGGCTACCTGATTCGTGAAGTACCCAGCGTATTGTGTTGGCCTGGTAGTCGCGTATTTCTTTGAGTATAATTCAGCCCTTATACTTTGTTGATCTTCTGAGGACCAAAATCTCTTCAGGAAAGCGTTCGCAAAGTCATCGTACCCTCTAAACTGATTCCTAAAAGCTCGCATCCAGTTTAGTGGTTGGCCTTCAAGAGCTCATTCTATTACCCTCATTTCTCTCTCTTTAGGAACCCTATGTTGATCCATGTATTCCTTCAGGTCCCGCAGGAATTCTATGGGTGTGATGCCAGTCAAATTTGAAAATTTTTTTGGGCGGTCCTCCTGATTCCTAATGATGGTAATCGGTTGAGTTGAGCTGTAACTGAATGGTGTGAATGTTGTTCCTGTCGGACTTGGTTCCTTGTTTACATCTATCGATTTTGCTTCTACCATTTTTCCTTCTAATTCAACAATTCTCTTTAACTGTTCTCCGTGAGCAATACTCACTTTATCTTGTACTGTCGAAACCGCTGTTGCAATCTGTGTTTTAATTTCGTCGTTTAACTCTAATTTCATTTCCCCCATCTGACTCCTAAGACTTTCCATCTTGCATTCCTGCTCCATGGTGAATTCAGACATTTTATCGGTCATGCTCCTGGTATCTTTCGCTAATCTCTGCTGTATTACTTTCGCCTCTTCCTTTAACACCAAGACCTCTGCGTTGATTGCTTTATCCCTTTCTTCCATCTTGGCGGTCAATGCCTCCACGCTTCGATCCATTTTCTCTTGAACGGTTTTCTCCAATGATTTCAACTGTGTCCCCATATTACTTTCAATTTCCACCTTATCCCTCTTAATTTGTTCCTTTAAATCCGTCATTTCGGCTTGAGCCTTCTCCATGTACTGTTTCATATCGAATTGGTGCTCCTTAAATAATTACAATCCTCCTTGCAAGTCCCCTGACTGAATTCCAAGATTTTTTTCAAAACCTTCGAATTTAGTATCTAAATCTTTGAATTTGGTGTCTAAACCTTTGAATTGAGTGTCTAAACCTTTGAATTGAGTGTCTAAACCTTCAAATTTTGTGTCTAAACCTTCAAATTTAGTATTTATTCCTTCATGCATCTTAATCAACTGTCTATCCAACCCATCTAGATTAGTGTTCATACCACCTTCATAGTCTTTCCATTGAGTCTTCAAACCTTCCTCCATATTCTTTTGACTTTTAGCTAACTCCTTTAGCTTCTCTCCTAGCTGTCCCATCAATCCCTTAATTTCATCAAATTCTCCCATATTTCACAACAAATAAACATGGAAGCTGTTACAACTAGTGACTAACTTAGACTAAGGACTAGTGGTTACTTCAATTTGACAGTGGAATCGAAATCTAATATCATGTGGAAATAATAAATGTGGATGGTATCGCTTAAACACAGCGATCTAACGTTACTGAATCGCTTCGTTCTATGTCATTCAAACACACACAAAAATCCTACAAAGTGAACTTTAACAGACTGACAGACATATCGCACAATAAAATGGGGTACCAGCACTCAATTGGTTTTCTCTCCATTCCATTTGCGCCACATGGCCGTCCACCATCTTGTCACTCTCCTCTGGTGTTCCAATTTTTTCGAGTTAAAGATGTCGGCTATACCACTGCGTGGTACGATATTCCCAGTTCGAGGCCATTACACGGTGGGCGCCATCTTGTTGTGCCCGATAATCTGGCTTTGGATTGGGTGGCCCGACATACACTTCAACCCTCACCCAGAATTCGGTACAACACGAAAGAAAAAAAATCTTGAATGTCCGAATCAATTTTGGCCTTAAAAAAAACTGTGTCGGGGACGAGATTCAAGCAATCCCGGGGTCTTTATAATGATGGGTACAACTGGGGTAAAATCTCAAAATTGATCCGGTGGACACACAAGTATGACATCGAACAAGAATGACAAAAAACTCCGCTGTTAAGATAAAACTCATCCACCATTTATTACAGAACCACACCACTAAATACATAGAATCACACACAGAAGCCTACCTCCGCTCGGAGACTTCTCAAAATTACTCTTGATGTGCAAAATAAAATAAAAATGACGCAGAAGCAAAATTCAAATTAATGAGGACAAAAATCTCCGGGCGTCCTAATCTTTGGATACAAAATAACGTACGGAGATCAGAGCTATATCATTCTAGTATTACAACCATTACTTCAAAATGCTATGTCACCTCTCCGCTAATAGTCCATAAATGAGCAGGTGTATAAATCTGAAAAGAGATTCAAAGAAAAAAAATTGTTGCCTCATTCGATCTCCTTCTAACTAAATGTAATCACCAAAATAGGAAAATGAATATTTTTATATATGGATGTCACTGGCGTTAAAGAATTTATTTTCAGACCTTTTATTCATGTATTAAATACTTTCATTATTATTTTCACTGGTTTTCGTTCAGCTGTGCCTCACTCAGAAAAATGACTGGTTGTTGGCTTTTACATTTATCACATTATATTGCAACATCTTTATGATCCCAGATTTTTTTTTTATTTATCACTGCATGCTCTTCACATATTTATAACTACACCATAAACATTTAAGTAGATGGCCTCTGCCTATCTGTATTATTTTTCAACTGACAATTGCCTCAAAATTTCATATACTTGAACCTATCACGTAACATTAATTATAATCATTTATTTTATTCACCTCGCTATAGCGAGAACCTTTAGTTTCATCATAACTTCCTATTATGCAACCCTGCTATTTTATCAATGCAGTATCATTATTTACACAACCTTGTATCAGTCACCTACCAAACGCATCTCCTCATGTTAGCATGTAAAGGGAAACCTCAGTGACGTGTGAGTGTTTAGCATAAATGTGATGTGCGCACAAAAAGTGGCCCATTAAGTGTAAATGAATCCCTTGTAATTTAAGCCTGTTCAAACCATAAATTGTCATCCAGGTTGCACCAATTCAAAGAACACAGCGACTTAACACGCTGAAAGATCCCTGTACTCAAATTATATTTTAAAGCATCCATATATTTATTTTTAAATCCTAAAGAAAACTGCCTTAATCTCTCAAAAGAAAACTTAAAATTTACTATCCTATTAATCAAGTCATTATATCGCATTTTATCCTTATTGATTAACTTCTATTTCGATTTTAGCCCATCTGTCCAAATCTTAGTAACCACTACCCATTAACCACTACTTAAGAATTAACATGGTTTTCAGTACCTTTCGGCCACCTCAGTCTTGGTTCCGCTGACACATTTCCTGGGGGTTTGGGTCCACGTTCTTCCCATTGAACATCCTCCCCTCTCGTCCTGGATCCAGCTCGCGACCCTCGGGTGTCCATGGTCCTGGCTCGAGCTCGCGACCCTCGGGTGTCCATGGTCCTGGCTCGCCTTCGTTTCCACGTCATCGTAACAGCTTCCACATACTAAACTTAGCTTGCCATCTCTTCGCTCGTAAAGTTCTTGACACAAAACTCGCACTGGTCTGTACTGATAGCCTTTATGTCCGTCCAATACATCGCTGCAATCTTCATGTCGAATATGCCAAGTAATATCAACTCATGGCCGTGAAAATAACTATAACGGCACAGGTTATATCGTATGCGTCTACACAAGCCTGTACTCATGAGAGATTACGTCCGTCCTTGACCTAGAATGTCGCTCTATATTTGGACTACACTCAGTTTATCTCTCATAGTTCACTGACCCTGGATACTCATTTGTCTGGTCGTCAAACAAAAGCACATCGCTTCGTTCATATGTTCTGGGCGTCAGACAAAAGCACATCGCTTCGTTCATATGTTCTGGGCGTCAGTTATATAGCGCACGGCCCATACAGTCCCGTACCTGGTAAAAGCTTGAGACACCACGTGTGTCTGCTCGCACTTCATTGTACAAATGACTAGTGTCCCACAACATAATGCATTATGATCTGCGTTATAATATCACCTCACCACATTCAGCTTTAGTATTCGTTAACACAGAGCTGTCCACGCAAGAAATAATACTGAGCCTTTCAGCTATGTCCCAAAACTGTCGGAATACCACACTGGTTCCAAGCGGCCACGGTACGACTGCTACTACACACTTGTTAGGAACTTCAGCGTGCGGCGACACAAAAATAAAGATTAACTTCGGCATACGGCGACACAAAAGAAAGTGAACTTCGTTGGACGGCGATGCAAAATAAAGTGAACTTCGTTAGACGGCGATGCAAAATAAAGTGAACCTCGTTGTATGGTGATAGGAAAGAAAGTGACCCGCTTCTCCGGTGTGACCTTTCCACCTCAACTTTTCCTGGAGCTCATCAGCGCCCTCTACACTTCTGGAACCTTCGCCTAGTCATGCTGTCGACTATGTCCATGACGTAAAAACGTCAACCTCAGGTTACTTCCGCTTGCATCCTTCCTCCTGCTATGCGACGTTGCCAGAGCTCTCAAACCATGCGATATCGGTCACAACATATTGCTGTGCCATGATGATACAATATTCATTCATAAAACAGACGGATAATACCGTCAAATAATTCTATTTTTTCTGCACCCGCTGAAGTATTTTTAATATGCTGAAAAATTACAGGTATATACTGCTTCAAGGAATTTGATCGCAATAAATATTTCGATGAAAATTATATTATTATATCAAAGCAGGTTACGTGCAAGTGGGCCCTCTAGTTCATTGTTGTTATTGATTTCTAGGGAATTTGCGACATCGTGGTCATGTAGCCCCGTGTGCTTGGGTGTGTAGAAGCTGTCTGTTAACCTGTGTCACTGTGATGCCTGCTCAGTGTAACTCCTTGCTGTCATGATACACAGCTAAGTCTCGGAGTGGTAGTTGCCTACTAAACTGGTTTATGTTTATTGTTTTCATTGGTTTGCTTTGGACAAAGAGAAGAGTATCGATGTCGTATACAAGAAGTAAACTACAACACATATACGAGGACTAATCCGTCGACGACGGGCACAGCATCAAGTTCGTCATATTGGTCACCTGCCCTGTATGGCTACCCGTTCTAATTATGATTTCTCTATTGGCCTGTTTGTGAACCATTGTTATAAACATTTCTTAGAATTCCAATAACTTCTGTTATTATGTATTCATTACTCTCCTGTCATCGTATCCAATGGAATGTATCTCCTTATTAATTGAGTTTCCGGATTGAACAAGCTTGCTCTTTGTTGGTTTCCATACCTTTCATATGAGCAGACTCGGGATAAGATTAATTTCCAGACTCTAGATAAGAGGGACTCATAGTCTTTTAACATCAGTATGCTCTGTAACTTATTTAATCATTCTGGAGAAAGACCCACACATTGATGGTTTAAATTTGATATACTGCACAAAATTAGTAACAATTTCCAAATTATTTGATATAATTTAATGAAGATGGAAACTATCCAGATTTAATCAGAAATGTTTGATAGAATGTGGGAATATTTTAAACGTCCTTGAAACTCTAACATTGTTTGAATGGCTTACAGATTCATTTCTATTAAAGAGAAATATTGCTATTAGAAAATGTAATCTCGGGTCACTCACGAAGGGGAATGTTAATTAACTTGAATACATTCTGAAACAAATTGTTTCTCATCATACTGCAGCTAGAAGCAATATTATCCAGTATTTAAAAGGATTCGAATTCCATTTACTAAGGCAACACTGAAGAATGGTTACCAACACGTTATTGTCCAGCATTATTCCACTTACTTCTGCCAGTTTTCTATCTGCCAACATTCCCGTCGACCTTCCTTGGTCAAATGTTATTTTCCTGCCTACGGCACAGTTTGACCATCAAAACTAAAGCTCAGCTTTACCCTTAGGCTGAGCTTAAGCCTGACGTTAAGGACAGGTCGAGTTTCATAGCGCACAAAATGGTAAATATTCTGAGCAATTCTCTAGTCTAGCTTAAACCAAGAGAAACCACGTCTTAAGCTTCACTTCTGCTTCATTAGAATTGACTTCAGAGGCCTATCAGTGGAACATAAACAATTATTTCATCTTTATTCCAGAGTATTGTACAGAAAAACTGAATATAGCACATTAATGCTTCAAGTTGGAATGATTGATTGATTCTTCCGCCCCTTAAAGCAACAATAACTAACTAACAACTGTTTGATTGATTGATTGAGTGATTGATTGATTTATTTATTTATTTATTGCTTGCTTGCTTGCTTGCTTGCTTGCTTGATTGATTGATTGATTGATTGATTGATTGATTGATCTATTCATTCCTTTTCACTTGAGACTGGTTTGCCTTTCAGCGTCCAGTCTAGTCTGTCAACCGCTGTTTACGAAGAAGTCATTTCCATGATCCCCTGTTAGCAGTTAGCACTGCAGCCTCCTTTGCTTCTACGCCTCTCAATTGAAAATTATCCAACACTGAATTTAACCATCGCCTACTAGGTCTAGCTCTACTTCTCTTAACCTCTATAGCAGAGTTCATTAACTTCTTAGGTAATCTCTTCTTCCCCATGCTCGTCACATGGCCCCACCACCTGAGTCAGCTCATACGAACAGCTTCATATAATTTGTTTATTTCTAACTTAGCCGTTTTCTTTTCATTACGAATAACCTCCTACCATTGCTCCCATCTAGCTGCTCAAGCAACCAATCGTGCTAAACTCATATCTGTTACCTCCAGCTTATATGTGAGATATCCTGAATCCACACAGTTCTCGTTTCCTTACAGCAAGGTCGGTAAACATTGAGCGATGTAGGGAGATTTTCATCGCTTTGCTAACTGGCCTACTTTCTTGCCTAATAATGAGAACGCATTACATTGGCGTTTCTGCGCCTCAACTCTATTTCTTTCCCCATACTACCTTCCTGAAAGAATACACAGCTCATGAACTTAAAATAGTCCGCCTGGTCGAATTTAAGTCCCCCTGAATGACTGATTAATATTGTATGAATATTGTGATTAATATTAAAGCACACGATGCACACTCATATAATACTTTGTATACATGCCTTCTTGAAATGTATTTAATCCCTAGAGAACGAATATAATTATATTCTGCCAGACAATACACACGTGGACCTATGTAATGAACATAACCAGCATTCATCCGATCACGATCATTTGTCAGGAAATCACATTCCTGTTAGTTTATCATGGTGCAATAGGTCTAATTAGGGCATAGATAATTTTCTCTCAGATGTAAGAGTGACAACGCACTCCAGAAAAAACAAGAATAGTTTGCTGCACCATTGCCAATGTAATTAACGTTCGGTTATATAAAGCGGGACCCCATGGTGCTGCTGTAAAACATACGGAGTTTAAGCTAAAGCTTAACCGTACAGAAACTTAATAAACTTTCCGCTTAAGCCATAACTGTGAAAGTGGACCTTAGGTAAGTCTTTTATATCCCAATACTTTCAATTTTTCGAGGGGCCAGAAGCTTTTTATGGTACCGCCTGTGCCTGCTGTAAGAATCTCTACAAAAGAGAGAGAGAGAGAGAGAGAGAGAGTGTGTGTGTGTATGTGTAGCTCCACCACAAGTGATGCAAATTGGATCGTGCTACACCCTCAAGGAATCAAAACTGTTCAGCTTGGGCGTTGTAGACTCGGAGGGATTCCTGAGCGGGATGGTCGAACTGCGCTAATTGGGTTAAACCCAGGGAGCCCAGTCAGCTTACGTAAATGGGTTTGGGAAGAGAGTGGGGATAGGAAACCTCTCCTAAGATGTTGGTTAAGCCATGAGTTGACTGACAGCTACGTACACCTGAACCCCGTGGAGTTTCCATAGATACTATATGTACAGCATGTTATCCATGTACAGTCAGAGAAATGGAGAATTGCCAGTTACCGTACATGAAACTATAAATTTTGTAATTGTGAACAGTCGGAACGGGGGGAAATGCAGAGGTGTTCGAACAAGGAATATTCTGCCCATTTATGTACGAATGCTCCATTTTTGTAGCAGAGTAAATATAGGTATAAGCATTTTGGTTACCACGATATCGTTTTGAAGCTCATAGAACTTGCATACGAAAACATGTTTACGAAGCAACAACATAAAAATAATATTGTGCAGATCTAAACAGTAACTGTGAAACAAAGAGACTTGCCGAAATTTATCTTTTCCTGTAAGACTAAAGAAATCCAGGAATCTGGAATAATGCCAAAACTTGCTAATGAATAGTTTAGAATACTTCTTTAAGATAGCATGAGTAGATAGCCTAGTGAAGAACACCGTGAAGGTCCACGCTGGTTGCCACATTCCGAAAATATTTATCTTCTCGTCTAGTTTGGTGGTGTACGGGGAGGTGGGGCAGTGAAGGCAACTTCCCCTGTTAGGATTTCCCTAATTGACCACCGTGGAGAAACCCGATTAAGGCAGTTCGGTATCACCCTTCCCAGGGCGAATAAAGTAATAAGTGGTGGAAGTTCCATATGAGTCAATGGTTAAGATGAAGTAGTTCTAAATTTCAAACCACGCGCCACGCCGATCATATGGTCTGAAGCACATGACGGAACGGCAGTCAAGCAGTGATACATTACTGCGCGCAAATTGTACTTACGTTTTATTTCTATGCTTCTTATAAACTTCTGTTATCATTATGCCAGGCTGCTTTGTGCCTGCTTGTAAGTCTGGGTATAAGAAAGGAGATGGTCGGCACTTGTTTAGACCACGTCCAAACTGTTTGGAAGAATGGAACAGAAAAATTCCACGAGCTGACCTACAATTAACTTTGAGTGACCGTGTGTGTGACGTACTTTTTTGTGATGACATGATTATTAAAGTGGATTCTTTCATAATAGATGGAAAGACGGTGGAATTAGTTCGTGATAGGTGGAAGCTAGCCGAGAATGCTGTGCGGGGATTCCTTGTTATTTAAGTTTCGATCCTCATAAAAGGAAAGGTCCGATAAAACGCTCACCTCTTCCAGAAAAGAAACAGAGAGGAGTCCCAGTTGCTCAGGATGTTTTAAATGAAGCGGTCAGTGTCAGCATTGGGATTGCTGTTGTTGTTTGAGTCTTCAGTCTTTTGACTGGTTTGATGCAGCTTTCCATGCCTCCCTGTCCTGAGCTTATCGTTTCATCTCTACATAGCTACCACACCCTACACCCGAGGCAATCTGTTTAACATTATTCTAACCTTGGTCTACCCCTACAGTTCTTGTCCTCAACCCTTCCTTCCCTAACTAAGCTTGCTATTCCTGGGTGTCTTAATATTGAGAGCGATGGAAAACGTGATTCTCGGCCATGTAATAATTTGGAGAGTGAAGTAATGCGTTTGCGTAAGGAGGTAAAACGTATGAAGCGTATTGTCGTTCTTAACAAATAGCAAAATTAAAATCTTTTATTCTGAAATATAATGCGATTGGTATATCGGAGAAGCAAGAACTTATCGTTCGCACCATGATTAAAAAAGAATGAAGCTAATTCGCATGGTATGCGTTACGAACCTGAATTTATACTAGAAAGCTTACTCCTACTGATTAAGTCTAGGAAATGGTATGAACATTGCGAGAAGCATAGATTGCTCCCATTACTGTCAGTTTCATTGCTAAGAAAGTTGTCTCGTGAACTGAAGTGTTCCTATGGTGTAAATCCACATGCTACTGCGGCAATTGCTAAAGAATTTGAGGGGGATGACGAGAATGGAAAGACGGTGGAATTAGTTCGTGATAGGTGGAAGCTAGCCGAAAATGCTGTGCAAGTGAAGTTAAGAGAGGATATCAGATGTAACTCTTCAATGTGCAGTTTTGATGGATTTATAAACATGGGTGAATTTACAAAACAGGAAGATAAAAATGTTCTCGGTGACCATGTACTAGTGTTTTCCATTGTTCCTGTAATGAAAAACTGGGTACAACCTGTTGCAGTTTATTTGAGCAAGAATGCGACTAATGGCCATACCATTGCAAAACTGATTTTACACATCGTTATACAGTTGGAAAGCAGTAATGCCTGGGTAGTAGCCTTCACCTGTGATGGAAGTCAACCCAACAAAAAGGCCTGGAAGGAGCTCAGCATTTCAGGAAAAGCAGGAGATGTGAAAAATTATATTTTGAATCCCAGATTGTGTGGATATGATCTGTGAACTTCCTGTGTTTCGAAATGTGTGCTGCTCAGAGGATCACCTGTTACTATATTTCCCTAGGATAGTGTTTCATTACATTAAATACCGGTTCATTTTCCGGGCGAAAGAAATGTCCAGGGAACTGAGATCCAGATCGTCTTCAAAATTAGCGAGAAAAGTAATGAAGGTCTCTTCTGTTTAGAGGTAAGCTCTACTCTTCTTAGAAATTTATTTTAGTGTGTTCTGGATAGTATTTCAATATGTTCGTATTCCCTTGTAGATTTGTTTTTGTTATTCACAACTTGATTAGTGTTTAGTGCAATACTTCTTTTAATAAACAAGGAGCCAGACAGACCGTCCACCTGCACGCGCAGGCCAAGTTACGCTAGTACTGTACCACCTAGCGGCGGAAGCGGTCATCTACCGGAGTTCCTTCACTTATTACCTTATTCGCCCTGCCCTTCATGTGATAGCTCCGTAATTTCTCCTTTTTTCCGTGACATTGGGGCGGACAGTATCCTCGTTCCTTTTCCTACCAGCCTTTCTTTGCAAGTCCCTCAATTCTCAATAATTGACGGCTGAGGGCATTTCTTTTCCTTGTCCTTTATGTCCCTTATTCTTTGTCCATATCTAGTATGTAAGTAAGAGGTAAACTAGCAGTAATCATTTTCTTCCAATTGTATTATCATCCATATCATAAGGGGCAAATGATCTAGATATATCACCAATTATATCAACAATAAACACCAACGCTACCATTCTTGGTAAATGAAACATCGATACCTATACGAATTTCAGAAGAATTCTCAGGTCAATATATTTAATTTAACTTATAATAATAATAATTTTAAAAAATAACCCCTGGCACTACAGCCCATGAGGGCCTAGGCCTAACAAGTGACCGCTGCCCAGCCATTTGGCCTGCAGATATAGTGGTGACGCGTGGTCAGCCCGTTGGGTCCCCTCGGCGGTTAATGTTGGTTTTCGTGACAGAGACGCTGCCTCGCTGTCGTACAGCTACTCAATTGTCCTCACGAGGCTGAGTGCACCCAATTCCAGCCCCCACGTCAGTTTCAAAAATCTCTAACGGAGCCGGTAATCGAACCTGGGGCCTACGGGTGAGAGGCAGGCGCACTACCCCTAAACCATGGGTAATAATATTCATAATAATAATAGTAATAATAATAATAATAATATTGATAATGATAGCAACAATAGTAATTATAATAATAGCAAATATAGTAATAATAATAATAATATTGATAATGATAGCAACAATAGTAATTATAATAATAGCAAATATAGTAATAATAACAATGATGATTATAATAAACTAGAAATCTAGAATGTGTTAAACCTGGTTTAACTGTTATGGGGGATCGACACGGCAGAATTCTTGCAGGGATATGATCTTGTTTATTTTTAAACGTATGTTATCAACAAATTGTTGATATTTATGAAATCAAAGTGCAATGTATCAATGTTGAGGGTAATTTTCTTTCGTTTGATTGCAAATTTGTTACACACAGTTTCTTGAGGGCGCTCCATGTGTGGCTTTACTGTCATGCGGGCTCGAGGCGACACATCTCTGATAGGGGCTATCGTCCTGTTTATTTGTGCAAACGAATATTATTAAAAAAATGAATATGTTTTCGTTGACTTTTTGAAAAATGAAAGATTTTTCCTTTACTATTGAGAAGATTTGGTAGGTTTTGGCACAACTCCTTCTAACTCCCTCTGGTTTAAGAAGGAAGAAGGAAGATTTTAGTTTTACGTGACCATTAGTCTAGAGATCATAAGCCACGGGACCTCCTTTTTACGTGGAATCCGAACCACAGGGCATGGCATTTCACTTTTAAAAATCTCACATGCATTGACCGGAAATTGAACCCGGTCCGCCGTGGTGAGAAGGCAACCGCTTGACCGCTGCGCCACCACGCAACACTCTGGATTAAGAGCTTGAGTTTTGTGAACCATACACCTTAGCGTTTTTAGACTGTATATGATATTGTGATTGGCTCCTGAAGGCTGCGTAAATCTACGGACGCCTGCCACCCAGGGTACAGACTGTGGATTTTGGGGAACGCGTGGTCCGCACTAGGACACCCTCAGTCATATTACCTTTGTTTTAGGTCATAGTGAGCTATTTTGTATATCAAGCACGTCATTTTTATTACTAGCCCTACGCCTAAAAACAAAGAACATTGTGGCAAATCGGTTATGTCAAATAATAATATTTTATGGTCTTAAAGGAGTGAAGAAGATGTAGGAATTCGTGTAGATGCATAAGACTTAGTTTTTTGTTTTTATAAATCCCAGTTGGCCAAATTGTTCAAACGTTCACGTGAATGCAGTGTGTTACTCGGGTCCATGATAGATATTAGATAACAAATCAGTGTTTCTATGGTTCTCTCGCATTCCTCGTTATCGAGCGGCGACTCAAACGTTAGGCAGTAGCACGCACCGACAATAAACATTGTTCACTGCTGACCAATAACTGATGGTTCTTGACCAATAGCATGCTTGCTCCGTCACTCCACGTGGAGTCCAAAGTCCAGCCCTGGCTGCCAGCTCGCTTGTCAGGTCTCCAGTGTTGTACAGTTGCACGCAGTTCGCCCAGTCTCGCTGCTTGCTCTCTGTGGCTACGGTGGAGATTTTATTACGCTGTGCCTCGAGCTGGGAAACCCCTGGCTCCACGCAGACATGTAAACATAGCCGCCCAGTCAGGTTTCAAAAGCGAGCCGGTGGTTAACGATGAAATGCAAAAAATATACGAGTGCCCGTATGTACAACCTCTTTCTTCTTTGCATAACAAACGGTATGATCACAAAAATATTCATATTGAAGTTACTTGCTAGCTGGATCCTGTCCAGATCACTATCGCGCTGCCATGTGATTTCGGAAATGTCACTTATATTTGACTGGCAATTTCTCCGATGAGACGAATCGCTGGGAGGGGGAACGCGGAGACGTGTGCAGCTAACTGGTAGTCCTTTGCACCCGAGTGAAATTTCAGGCCGACCCTGGTAAAAGGGGTTGTTCATGACAGAAATTAATTTAAAAATGATGTACTATAATCGTAGAGATATCGTTTCAGAATAACTGATATTGATAGTTAGAAGTTGTTTTACAAATATACGGAAAGCTTTGATCCTCCCTCCAGTATTACCTAAGATGGTAACCATATTTAGCTCCTTGATCACGAAAACAACGCACTGTATGTCCTAGAAAGATTTTAAAATCAAGTATGATGATTCAGTATCTTGTTTGATTTAGGACACGTCAAGAGAAACTTCCTCTCCATCCACGTGATCTTGGGTGTGGTGTGACTGCAGCACTGAAAGGAGAAGACAAGCGAATGATCAAACTCAATATGTCAAGAATTTCACTTAAACCAATGCAATGAAGTTGATGAAAAGATGATCGTCAAATGGTACCAACACAATTTGGCAAACCCCCAGAATCCAAATCACTGACCAACCTGATATCGTGTGACAGCAAGCGGGAATGCATACCGGTATTGTGTCATTATTGCAGAGGTTCAGGGCTCGAGGATTTGTATTGTACTCACTGCAGATGGGAAACCTTCATCAACACATCATCAGTTCTACAAGATAGGTATGGATACAATCCCAAAATATTCTACATTAATAATGCTGATAAAAGTTTAATAAAAATTATTATCATACTCATGAATAAAATATCCCCCTATTATTTTCATCATTATGTTAATTTTAATTAAGGGGAACTGATACAGAGTTGTTAATATTGAAATGCTCTGGTGCTGGTGCTTTCCTCTACATCAAATTTCTTTGCCAGATTTAACTAACTAGAAGTAGAATAATAACAATAACAAGCTCAAGAGGAATTTCCCCTCATTACGGTGCCAAATATTATATTATATTCTCTCTAACGTAATTAAATACTGTGCTATTAACATTCCAGGCTTCCTTAATGAACGTTGAACAAAATTCTTTAAAAACCCTCCGACTAATGAGATTATTTTTCTCGCAGAGCATGGGCCTGAACAGCAGATCTGGTTCTTACCAATGAACCTTGCCTACATCCCAATTAAACTAGGAACATAGGGAATAACGTTGATTGATAACGTTGATTAGGCTAAATTGTTTGACATTTTGTAAACGATTGGAATAAAGTACAGGGATAGGAGGGTGATAATCTATTCAACAACCAGATAGCAGTCATTCGAGCTAAAGGACATGAGAGAGAAGCTAGTATTCATAAAGGTGTAAGGCAAGGTTGCAACTTATCATTCATACTTTTCAATCTTTACATTGAACAAGCAATGAAGAAAATTGGTGAAAAATTTAAAGCGGGATTGAAGATTCAAGGAGAAATAATTTCAACTCTTGAGATTTGCTGATAACATCGTCATCTTGGCCGACACACCAGAGGATTTGAATGAGCTTTTGAATGGTATGGACTCCGTCTTGAGGAAAGAATTCATGATGAAAATCAATAAATGTAAAACAAAAATATTGGAAACCAGCCGAAATAAATCAGAAACCACTATGGACATCAAATTGGCAGGTAAAAAGTATGTATGTATTCTTTATTGTCAGACAGATAGACTCCACTAGTGACAATATAATAATTACCAATAAAATTTACAAGTATAAACAAAACAAAAACAGCAAACACGAACAAAAAATAGAAATACACTAGTCTATTATAAATCAACAACCACAACCATACAGACACGCACTCAAACATCCTAACTCAAGCATTCATTCATACAATCCCTTTGTACAAGAAACATTGAAATAATTATTGCAGTAAAAACAAAACTATCTACAGTAAACGGAAAAAGGCAAAAACATAAAATAAAAGATCAGAAGAAAAAGTTCAGAAACTGGGAAAAAAGGAATACAAGAGTGACATTAGAGGATCTAGATAACAGCAAACAAAAATACATTACTTCAGTCGCTCGTACATTCAATCAAAAATCAATCAACCATTCGTTCAACCACATGTTCAATCAATCAATCCCCGCAAATAGAAAATAACACAAAATGCATACACTATTTTACAGACCACTTGAGATGTATCTCATAACAGTTGATAGAGAGTCGAAGTGAATATCAGTAGCACTTTTACTCTCCATCAAGCTGTATGTTGACTGCAACCGGATCAGACATGAATTTTTGTGCACATTAATTCTCGATCTGACCCCATCGAACGTGTGCTTCCGTCTGGTGGTTCTCTGAGGGACGTGAAAACCCAAGTCAGCTAGCAACTGATTAGAGTCAATTCCGTCATTTACCAGCTTCCCAAGGAAGTTTAAGGAAATAGGAGACTTCTGTTACTTAGGAAGCAAAATAACCAGTGATGGACGAAGCAAAGAGGATATAAAAAGTAGGTTTGCATTTCTACAGAAAAGGAATCTGTTGACATCGAATATAGATTTAGGTATTGGGAAATCATTTTTGAAAGCCTTTGTCTGGAACGTGGCACTAATTGGAAGTGAAACTTGGAATATTGGTGCAGCAGAAAAAGGAGAATTCAAGCGTTTGAAATGTAGTGTTACAAGAGAATGATGATCAGATGGGTAGATAGGGTAACAAATGAAGAGGTGGGGTAGGAGAGAATTTTCTGGTGACTGCTAATGAAGAGAAGAGATAGGTTGGTAGGACACTATTAAGACACCCAGGAATAGCAAGCTTAGTTATGGAAGGAAGTGTCGAGGACAAGAACTGTAGGGGTAGACCAAGGTTAGAATATGTTAAACAGATTGCCTCGGATGTAGGGTGTGGTAGCTATGCAGAGATGAAACGATTAGCTCAAGACAGGGATGCATGGAGGGCTGCATCAAACCACTCAAAAGACTGAAAACTCAAACAACAACAACAGGGAATATTGTAAAGTTCTATCTAAGAATAAATTACAGTCTATTGTGTTGCATATAACTAAAAAATACTAATTATAATTACGTAAATACTAATAATAAAAATTAAACAAGTCCAAATCCAAATAAAAACATGTAGCCTGGATGGTCACCTTTATTTAATCTCATAGTTCCCTAAATATTGAACATGCACATAAACACCCTTGAAACATTAATTGATTAATCAGCCTCGTCCTAGCCCTCACCGAATATCTGTTTCAAATTAACTTAGACCGTTTTTGTTGTTGTTTCGTTTGTGCGCTTGGACATCGTGACAATTCAGCCCCCGTGGACTTGGGTTTGTGCAGAATTTGTCTGATGACACATGTTATTGTGGTCTCTAGACGTGTTTGTATTTGTGGACGTGGCTAGGATTGGGAAGGAGACGATCGTGGCCTTGAATCAGAAACCATCCTGGCATTTGTCTGTAGTAGAGGCGAGAATCCATGCAAAATTACTTCCAGGATGGGTGAGGATGTAATCGAAACCTCCTTTTCTCAGTTTTGCTTCATTTGGCTGAGTGTACCTCATTCCAACCATCAGAATAGAATAAAATATCTTGGCAGAGCGGGAATTGAACCCGGATTCTGGTGTTACAGTCGAGAATTTTGGTGGTCCTAATATCGTCCCCGGGCCAGATGACCTCGCTGCTCCACCCCTTAGAGCAAAAATAACTAGATAACTACAACTAACTAATATCGTCACTTATTTACTTCAACAGTTCCGATCACTGTCCCTAATATAATAATGATACCTGGTGAAATGCTTTAGACACTGTTATTCATTTAAGAAAACAGTTGACATCCCTATGTATACGATACATAGCTCCAAAATTTTGACACGTTAAATGTAGTCAGACCGCGAAGAGTTAACTCGTGGAGAACCAATCATAGCCGAGCAGAATAACGTTCTACTTCGTATACTGCTGAATATGCTAAGAATTAGTGAAGTGTTGTTTTGATTATTTTAGGGGCTTTGCGACATCATGGCCATGTAGCTCCGTGTACTTGGGTGTGTGTAGAGTTTGTCTGATGACCTGTCTCACTGAGATATCTTTACTTATGTGTGTGTCCATAATTGAGGTAGGATTTGGGTAGGAAGCGGCCGTATCCTTAAGTTAGGCACTATCCTGGCATTTGCCTGGAGTATAAGGGAAAACCACTTCCAGAACGGCTCTTCTCACTTTTTCCTCACGAGGCTGAGTGTACCCCGTTCCAGCCCACTGACTAGAATTAAATCTCTTGACAGAGCCGGGAATGGAACCCAGGCCTCCGTTGTGTCAGCCAAGAATGCTAGCCACTACGCAATGAGGCGGACAGTTATGTAGTTAGCATTAATTGGGCTATGAACATCACTTCAGTGGCCAATACGCGATTTTTACTCTAGTTTCATCCCTACAAGAATGCAGAAAGTTAGTCATGTCTATTACCTCCAATGGTCGTAGAAAAATATTGCAATTACACCCACAACAGTAGTGGGGTTATAGGAGTTCTGGGACTCCCCCTACTTTCATATAAACTTTGCCGATATCTCCCGAACGCATGATCGGATTTTAACGAACGAGGTGTTGTAGGCTTTGGGGTGACGTCCTCTTTGCTAGGAATGTGTGTTGGTATTTTAAAAAAATGAAAATTGTTGATTTTGAAATTGGCACTATTTTGGAAACAGTGAAGATGAGAAAAAAGTTTGTTTGACGTTAATGAAAGGTGGCTATGCCCTCTAGGGGGACAACAAGTTTAAAGTGTGTAGGAGGGAAAAAAATGATAGCCTACTTTCTCGCGAACATTGGCGATAATTGGCGAACGGATGGTCGGATTTTAACGAATGAAGTATTGTTGGCGTTGGGGTGACGTTCTCTTTGCTAATACTGTGTGTTGGTATTTTTTTTATGAAAATTCTTGTTTTTGAACTTTTGATTATTTTGGAAACGGTGAATTTTGTGAAAAAGTTTGTTTGACGTTAATGAAAGGTGCCTATGCCCTCTAGGCGGAAACCAAGTTTTTTAAGTGTGTAGGCCAAGAAGAAAATGAATTTTGAAAAATTGTGTCTATTTTGGAAACGGTGAACTTGACAAAAAAGTTTGTTTTTGAGGAATGGTTGGTATTTATTCTCTCTACCCGCACGATAAATTTGAAGTCGCTAGGTGAAAAACCTATGCACGTTTTGGAGGTTTAACCTATGTTTGTTTGTCATATTTGAGATATTTTTGTAAAACGGGAATGAGTTATGGGTATGATGGATATCATGTTGTCTTTTTAGCCATGATGGATCGGATTGGATGGGAGAGGGGGTTTATACACCTATTTTGAAAAAAAAGGGGGTTTAGTCTAATTAAATAAATAAATAAATAAATAAATAGGGTTTCATTACAAACAATCATGTTTATTGACCCATGAATTAAACGTGGAAGGAATCCCTAATCACTTTACAAAATATTTTGCACCTTTGATTTTAATTACTCGTTCTATAAGATAATCGTTGGGATATAATATTTTTTGCACTTCTTCATAATAGAATCGTCCTTGAATGGGCTGACCGCTTTGATCTTCTACGAGATACGTCACTGGTTGACCTAGCTTGACTTGGCGAATTTTAAAATTTTCAGTCGACCACTGTGGAGTGTACGATTTTGAAAACACACTTCTATGTTTACTGATGCGAACAAAATCCCCAATTTTAAAGCGATGTCGCCTTGAGTCATCCCTTTTTATAGGGTTAAACAGTCTATTGAGTCTAGGTAGGTTCTTGGTGACGAGACGAGGTTTCATGCCGATGGTGGAATGAATAGTGTTGTGGTATCGTAACACAAGTTGAGGTAACCAGTCTATCCATCGATAGGAACCATGTATTGTAAACTCATTCCACATATAACTTTTTAATGTTCGATTGCAGCGTTCAACTACGCTAGTTTTGAGATTTCTATAGGTGGTGTAATGGTGAATATCCTTATATTTGAGAAAACTGGAGAAATCCTTGTTGAAAAATTCTTTGCCCTGGTCGATGTGTAACAAGTGAGATTGGCGTTTTGATTGTTCAATAATATGTTGAAAGGCCTTTGTGACTAAGACACCAGTTTTATTTTTTACTGGTTCAAAAAAAGGCATTTTGGAATAGATATCAATTACGGTCAACATATAGCGTACACCGTCATTAACGTTAGAATAAGGTATCATCTCAACCAAGGCTGCTTGCCAAAGTTCATCCACACCTTTGGAAATCACATGACGGCGTTCATAAATGTGACGGGCTGGTTTATGTAATTCATGAGTGATACCCACTTTTATGGGGGATGGCTTATAAGATAATTTGAGCATGTCTGAGTTGCTCTTCAATGTGGGCGATTTCTGCCTCATGTCCTGTGTGCCCGGCTTGTTTTGACGCATGAAGCAAGTATAAGCGCTCTACTAACTGATTGGGATTATTCCAATAGGTTATATCTATGTAGAGTTTTAATTTCTTAAACCTTCCACCAGAGGCAGAGTGGTGTTTTCGCTTACCAAACATGTTTGCAATGATGGTTTTATATTTTTGAGATATATTGGCATTGAGTTGTTGAGAGTATTTATAGTTGTGTTTCTTTTGTGAGCGTTGGTGTCTAATAAAATGGATTTATATTTAGCAAGGTCCTCAGGCGTAAATACTTGTAGAGATGGTGTGCGAGAAAATAGCAGCTTGAACAGTCCTGGTGTTAATTTATAGTTGATATTTTTAATAACATCTTTAGTACGAGCAAATTTAATGGATGATTCCCTAATTTTAAAACTATCATTCTCATAGCGAACACCAAACTTGGTATCTGTCTTTCCAATAAATAGAAGGGTTAGATACGGTTCCAGTGTTGCCCATAATGATTGATTAAAATGTTTTTGAGTTGAGCCTTATTTTGAGGGGTTGCCAAGACTTGTGAAAACGGAGGCGATGTGGAGGAAGACGGTGTTGCCGCTATGACGGATGATTTTTGTTTGTTTTTAGAAACTTTTAAAGGGGTGAGGATTTTTTTCTATCAGGACTAAATACGGTTTCGCTTTCACTTTCACTTTGTCCATGTTCATCTTCTTCTTCTTCTTCTTCGTGTTCTTGTTCACTAACATTGGAGGAGGAGGATTTTACCTCAATGTGTTTGAGTACATTTTGAACTTGTTAAGGGTTTGGATTGAGAGGTAGCAGCAGTAGCAGCAGAAGCATTTGGTTTGAACCTCATGGGATCAACCGATGATGGACCATGTTTTATCATGGGTAAAGGATTGACGTTTTTTAAACGTTGTAATTCACGAAATTTATGTCGAATCGTATTTAGTGCCTCAAAAATGCGCTGCATGATTTGAACATGTTGCTTGTACCCTATGGCGCTTGCTATGGTGAAGGTAAAGACACACTAACAGGAAATGTCAAACCCTAGGTATTTTTAAACAGAAATAAAATGATCAAAACCCAAGATATAACGTCCCTCATATCGGTCACTATGTTTACTTATGACCAAACAGGCATGGGGATGATAGTTCCAACATGAGGCACACAATTGCGTGAAAGCTGTAAAGGACATATCAGGATTCACATGATCTTGAAAAATATGATAGAGATTTCTAGAGTCTTGACAAAAGAGAACGATGAGATTGGCATTGTCACGCATCAACTGTTTGGGTATTTTAGAATAGGTCTGACCCAGATAAAAACAATCCACTTGTTTATGGCGTCCCATAATAAAATACTCTTGAATAATGGCCTGTCGTCGAGTGGCAATATTATCAAAAATTATAATGGAATCTGGTTGAATGCGGTCTGGTTGAATGACATCTTGAGGTGAGGTGAATGTAAAATAGCCCATGGCTTCTTTATTTAACGATGACATAATTTGTTCCAGATACACGTACAGAGGTTGGTACAAGGATTTGGCAAAAATATAAATATTTTGAAATCGTAGGCCATGAGGCGCGGTAATAATGTTCAGCAAAACATTAGTCTTTCCACAGCCCGAAGGACCTACCATAATACATCGAACGGTAGATGGGAATAGGGTGCCATGTCGTTTAGGTTCGCACACGGACAGTGATAGCTCTGAAACCAAATCAGAGACGGGCAAAGCATGAGGTTCTTTCATTAATTCCATAGTGAAGATGCCTGAGTTTTTTCATGTGTGTATAAGGTTTATATATATGATGATGATGATAATTGTTGTTTTAAGGGGCCTAAAATCTAGGTTATCGGCCCCAGGTTTATATATAGGCAAGCGCTGAGTAGGATAGGTTAGTTAACGTCTATCACCATGGACGTGTTTGGGCGAACTCGTGTAACCATGGCCACGGCCGCCTCTTTGTCAAAACAGTCTCGAGAGGAGGCTACAAAAAGCTATGTCGATCGCAAAGTGCAAAGTGTCTATCACATGGTCCTGAGACTAACCGCTGAGGGCTATTCAGCCAATCATCGTTGTATTATTGATGTGCAAGAGCCTCGAGACGAAAATGATGTCTGCACGAAACGTTATGTGACCTATCAAATGAAAAGGCTTTATAAATTTGTCCCATCTGTATTTTAGTGTATCTGTCAAATCAAAAACTGGACAATGACAGAAACCATTCCCCACCATGACTGGTGAATGATGACCTTACCTATATGCTTGCTTCTGGTTTAAGTCATTATCGATTGAATTATGATGGCGTCATTCATATTAAATATGCCATGCCTGATGAGAAACATTTAAAAATACAAATAAACGGTGATAGACTGTTGGTCCACAACCATGAAAGAGTAAATGTTGGAGATAAATTATCCTTTCATCTTATGTTTACGTTTGAGGAAAAGGAAGCTGGGAAAACGGTGAATGATTTTCCGCTTTATATAGAATTGGAATATACTGCTATGAAATACGGTTCTCTAAGTTAGTTGTTGTCCATTGTTTGCTGTGAAAGGTTCACCAAGTAGCACCATGGTGAAAAAAAAGATATGCAATGAACATGAAAAAAAACAAAACTCAAAAAGAGAAAAAAGCCAGGCCGGAAACCAACTCGATCTGCCTCACACCCAGTGTTAAAACTTAAAAAAACTAAAAAAGACTGGCTATCGAAAAAGCTTTACAGGCGGTGCGATTGTCTACAGCTCTGAGATCACACCATAATGCATCGATAAAAAGAAAAGAAAGAAAGAAAGAAAGAAAGAAAGAAAGAAAGAAGGAAAGTAAGAAAGAAAAAGCGTGGGCGTGTCATTCCTGTTGCTAAACGTGGGGGTTTTTTGCCGGCTTTATTTGCGGGGTTGGCAGCTTTGGGCTCGCTTTTGGGTGGTGCCACTGCTGTGGCAAAAACCATAAAAGCCTTCGAACAAGTTAAGCAACAACTCAAAGAAAGCGAGCGACACAATAAAACGTTAGAAGCCATTGCTATGGAAGCTAGAAACGGCAATCCTTATAAGCCAGTCTTTTATCAAGAAGGAAGTGGCCTATCGTCTAAGAAAAAAAGTCCATCTTTGATAAGCGCTTAAGGCAACTGCCTCGTCATGCCATGACCCATTAACAAGTGGAAAGCTATGCCATACAACTAAATATTTCACATTTTAGAGGTGTATTTATGCGAAATGAATTACCCAAAGCACCGTGGAAAGAAGAACGAGCCATGATTAATTTAGATGATGATGCAGGCCCAGGAACCCATTTTGTAGCCTATGTGAAACAAGGTTCCACAGTATGGTACTTTGACAGTTATGGAAATTTACCACCCCCGATCGAGTTGCTACGTTATTTTGGGAAACCGGGTAAAGATATTCTATGATTTGAATCGTCAACAAACCTTTGACAGTCAAGAATGTGGACGTTTGTGTTTACATTTTTGTATAACAGGTCGCGATAAGCCAACAGTTTCATCATTATGAATGGCAACGCAAAGAACTATACCGTGCACAGCCGCAGGCCTGATGTGTCCCTGGATTTTCATCCCCCCATTGATTTGCATCCCGAACAATCCTATGGGCTAGGGTTAATTTCTTTGGAAAGTTACAATAGAATTTACTATATACAACTGGATATTAATGACAAATTTTATTATGATGATTGTATGTTGAGACTACCCCCTGGAGGTTATACCATAGACGATGTGCATGAAGCCATTAGCATGCCGGCTTTTGTGAGGAGGAGTAGATCCAGAGGTTGCCAGCCGATGGGAACAGAAGGAGCTATTTCGAGATATTTGCTGCGGAGGTAAGACTCTAAGATTACTGCAGGTTAATTGTCAGAGTTTAGGAAATAAATTAATTGAATTTTGGAATCTGGTTGAGACATATTCTCCGGACATGGTCATTGCAACTGAATCTTGGTTATATGAGGACATAAATAGTAGCGAAATAATTCAAGGGACCTACGAAATGTACAGAAGGGATCGGGGGAAGCGAGGTGATGGGCTATTTATTTGTGTGCGCAAAAATATAGCTAGTTTCTTAAAGTGGGCTGATATGGATCATGAAATGTTATGTGTACAAATTTCAGATAAAGGAAATAAATTCCCTCTTCAGGTGATAGGGGCGTATAGAGCACCGAAAGATAACATTTCTCTCCTCGAAACACTGTATGATAAAACTTGTACGGGTAATGCTATGAAAAAGAGCATAATAATTGCTGGAGATTTAAACCTCCCCAAAGTAGACTGGTCTGGTGAGTCAACTAGCTGCGGTCAAGCTCAGAGCGCTGCAAATAAATTCTTAAGGGAGGGGGGATTTTCCCAAGTAGTTGACTTCCCAACTAGAGACAATAATACCTTAGATGTTTATCTCGTAAGGCCTGTAGAGCTGTATATTAACTGTCTGAAAGTACCAGGAATTAGTGACCATTCTGGGGTTGAATTAAATATTAGATATGGTGACATTACAAAATTAGACTCTGATGTAGCAAAAAAGATCATATTCCAGTATCGCAGGGCGGATCAGGGCAAGTTTCAGGGGTATTTGGATGAGCTATTTGTAGGATGGGCATCGGAAGGAAATCACATTAATATCATGTGGACTAACTTTTTGAAAATTTTAAATAGCGCTGTTGATAAATTTGTCCCATTTAAATTGCTGAAACAAAACCCAGATCCTGAGTATTACACACGAGAAATTAGGAGTCTTAAACGGAAAATTAGGAAATTATACAATAAAAGACATGATAGTGACAAGTATATGTTGAAATTTAAGTCCTTATCAAGAGAGCTCGTCTTAAAAAAGAGGGCTGCTCATGACAGTTATATGCAAGGTTTACTTGGTTTGGGAGGTGATGGGTGGAAAAAAATTTACAGTTATGTTAGGAGAAGAAAGGGAAATTCAAATAATTTGTCGATGATAATGTCCGGTGACGGTAAATTAATTACTGAGAAACAGGCCATTGCTAATGAATTAAATGTCTTTTACGGTAGTGTGTTCAATAAATCCAATAGCTGTGTGTTGGACCTTAACGACGAATCAGGGGCTCCCCTGTTCCAAATAAACCAGTCAGCAATTGTAAAGCTAATACAAAAATTACGTTCCAATATATCAAAGGGTCCTGATAATATTGTTAGTGAAGTACTTAAACTAGGAGGTAGGGCCGTGGCACGATACTTGGAGGTGATGTTTAATGTGTCCATAAACAATGCGCAAATCCCAGATGACTGGAAGAGAGCTACGGTAGTCCCTATATTTAAGGGAGGGAGCAGACTTGAATTGGGCAACTACAGGCCGGTTAGCCTTACGTCCCTCGTTTGTAAACAGATGGAACATCTCATTTGCGACTACTTGAGGTAACAGTGGGAAACATTATCATGGTTTAATGATAGGCAACATGGATTTCGGAAAGGTTACTCATGCGAGAGTCAGATGCTATCACTTTTTCAAGACATTAGCGAATCGTTAGACCATGGAGTTTCAGTCGACGCCGTGGTTATAGATTTTGCGAAGGCATTTGATGTCGTGCCGCATGACATGCTACTCCATAAATTAGCTTCGACGAAGATTGATAGAAGAGTAATTTTATGGATCCAAGAATTTTTGACGGGTCGTTCCCAGAAAGTGAAAGTCGAAGGCATATTCTCGGATGAAATCACCGTAACGTCGGGTATCCCTCAGGGCAGCGTAATCGGAACTTTGTTATTTTTGGCGTTTATAAATGACTTACCAAATGGGTATCGCAGTGACTGTCGATTGTTTGCGGATGATTGTGTAATATATCGAAAGATACATGACTCACAAGACAATGCAGTGCTTCAAGAGGACCTGAACCTGGTCTATAAGTGGGCGATTGTAAATAAAATGAAAATAAACACAAGAAAATGTAGTCTCCTAAAAATAGGGAAAGTGCGAAGGCAGGATTTTCAATATAACATTGGCTCGGAAATACTTGTAGAAGAAGATTCTTGCAAATATTTGGGCGTTCACGTAAGGAATGATATGAAATGGAGTAGTCATGTAGGATGTGTAGTTTCAAAAGCTTACAAAGCCCTGCACTTTGTAATGAGGGTATTAAAAGGAAGTAGTACCTCTGCTAAAGAATTAGGCTATTTGTCACTTGTAAGACCTATTCTGGAATATGCCTCGGTGGTTTGGGATCCATATCAAGTAGGGCTCATCAATGAGTTGGAAATGGTACAAAGAAAGGCCGCTAGATTTGTGCTCAGTGACTTTAATCCAAGGAGCAGTGTGAGCCGTACGTTAAAGAAACTTGGGTGGGAATCACTGGAGGCTAGGAGGATGAAATCTAGACTCTGCGCTATGTACAACACGTATACAAATCAACCAGCATAGGGTGAGCTTAGCAAACGATTGGGAAACCCCACTTACATGGGTAGGAGCAATCATCCTTTCAAAGTTAAGGGCCGACCACAGCGAACAAATTATGGTAAATATTCTTTTGTAAACCGTGCCATTGATAACAGGAACTCTCTACCTGCCGCAGTCTTAGAGCCTTTCCCAAACATATAGGTGTGTTTAAGAAAAGACTGACTATTTGTGTAAATACTCCAGTTTAATTGTTGTATAATTGTTATTGAATTGTTATGTATAATTATTTATTTGTTATGTATATCCAATTTGCCACCGGGGGACACACCCCCCATTGCAAATAAATGAATGAATGAATGAATGATAAAACAATTTTACGTCAAACCATTTGCGGATGGGACATACAAATTTTAACTTACAGCCAATACGATTACTCATCGCTGTCGTATTTTCTCTGAGTTTAACATTGACTTTGAAACACGAGTTCATTCTATTGGTCTTTTACTATGATTTAAACCAAGAGTGTTGGCAGCTCACCAACCCCATGATTCAGATTATCCAGTGAAATTCATCGAGGACCATCACATTTCTGTGACTTGCAATGTTATTAGAGACTTATTTACGAATCAAGAACAAAGCCATTCCCTGTATGATTTTATTGTCACCTCCCCTTGTGGCTATATTATTCGTGAAAACCCTTCAGTGGTTCTAGATCATCCTGTGTATGCCAGCTATATTAGTAATATTACCTTACGCTTAGTGAATAGAAAGCAACAACTGATTGATTTGGACGCCAACACCCCTGTGACCTACAAGTTGGTTTTAAAGACGCTATGAAATGTATCTATAAAGCAACAACAACGTCTGCGAGGTCGGTTAGTTGCCCGCCGTGTATGAAACGGTTGACACGAGTAAACCGACATCGTTTACAACGCATTGGTTATACGTTACACCCCAATCATGAACACGGAGCTGTTGCAAGTGTTAAATCCCATACATGTGGAAGATGGCGTCGTGCGCATTGATATGCATTCCTATCAACCTCAAGCAACAGGACTGAATAACAATGACGAGATTCAATTCATCATCAACAATTAAGATATTTTTACTCTACCTCATGAAAGTGTCCTTCAAATTGAGGGTAAATTGATGAAAGCATATGGCACCACACCCACGACATCTACGTTGGCGAATCATGGTTTGGCTTTTCTGTTTTCTGAAGTACGCTATGTAATAAATGATATTGTCATGGATATGTCTCGAAATGTGGGCATGACTAGTCTTATGAAATTATACCCTTCCTATAGCGAGGAGAAAGTAAAACGCTTTCTATGGCAGGGTGGTGCCCCAACAGTAGCAATGACTGGCTAGTTCATACCGATGGCACTTTTACAGGCTTCCTACCCTTAAAATTACTCCTTGGCTTTGCCTAAGATCATAAGCGTATTATTTTAAAACCAAGACAAAGTTTGTATCTGGTGAGAGACCGCAGTGATTGTAATGCACTAAAAGGAGCCTCCGACCAAGTGATAGACTCAAAAATTCAACTGCTTCGATTACTATGGAAAGTGCCCCAGGTGACGCTATCGGATCGTAAAAAGCTAAGCATGTTAAATTTGGTGCAAAAAGATAAAGCCTTGCCTATCGCCTTTCGAAGTTGGAGTCTACATGAGTACCCCTTGCTACCTACCACAGACACTCATAGTTGGAGTGTCAAATCGGCTCGCTCTACCGAGAGACCCCTCTATGTTATTATTGGTTTTCAAACCAATAGAAAATACCAACAAAGCAAAGATATCACCCTGTTTGATCACATTCACTTGAGAAATATACGACTATTTTTAAATAATGTTTGCTTTCCCTATGATGGGTTGGAACTCAGTTTTTCAAAAAATAAGTTTGGTCCCCTTTTTGATATGTTTGCTAAATTTCAATCATCCTATTATGAAAAACAGGATTTCCCTATGTTGTCGCCACAAGGGTTTAAAGCAAAAGCACCACTGATTGTTTTCGACTGTTCGTATCTAGAAGAATCTATGAAAATCACCACCATTGATTTAAGAGTAGATTTTGAAACACAAGAAAATGTAACAGACCATACTAGTGCCTACTGTTTGATTATTCATGCCAGACAAGTGAAGTATCATCCTTTGTCCAATTATGTCACCAGCATGTAAGCCACCTGTGGCCAGGTAAAAAAAATATCATTCATAGGATTGATGATAAGCGTCTGCATGCACGCTATATGTTGCGCTCTGGCACTATGCACACCTACAACAACAAACGTAATGTGTCCCTCAATAAGCAACAGCAGCAACAACAACAACGTAATAGACAAACCATGGAATTTAAAATGTGAATTTAATCGTCTGAAAACTTTTGAAACATGATCAGTTCCCTTTATGGATTATGGAGAATTGGCAGCAAGCGGATTTTATTGCTTCAACCGTGGGGATGTAGTCAAGTGTATTTTTTGCAACATTGAAATTGGAAACTGGGAGATGGGGGATCGACCATTTAGCGATCATCAGCGATGGAGTCCATCCTGTCCTTACCTAAATCGCTATGATGTGGGCAATATTCCGTGGAGTTTGAATTACCCTGTCATTGTACCAGATCCTGCAAAACTAGGAGATATATACATGTGGACCGTATGTGCAAACTGTTCATTTGAATGTTGTTCCAGATTTTTTTTAAACTTGTAATAAAATTGTCAGTGTTTGTTTATGTTATGAATAAAACCTGTAAAAAATATTTAGCTGTTGTTCAATTCATTTGTTCCTCTTTTTCTCAAGATCTTTGACTTTTGCAATGTTAAACCATGACATGGGTTAGTTGTTGATTAGACGTCAACGAAGAAACAAGTAAAAAAATAAAAACATGGTGCGTACCCTCATCGTGGATTGTCAGGTGTTTAAAATTGCAGACAACAAATTTATATTTAAGGAAGTAGCTTTTATCGATTGTAGTACGTTTTGGGTGTCACACCCAATCCATTTGGTGTTTAAACCTCCCTATGCATTCGAGTTGCTTAGTGAAAAAGATAAAAAGCAGAGCCAATGGATTGAAAATCATTTGCAATTAGTATGGGAAAAGGGTGATATTTCTTACAAGTATCTTGACATAGTCATGAAAGCCCATTTGTCCTCGGCCAATGTCTTATCTGTTAAAGGGGGTGAAAAACGCCAGTGGCTCCAACAATTTTACCCTCTCACTGTCAATGTATTGACCTTTTAGATCTGGTTTGTCCATCCCTGCAAACGCTCATGGACACTTGTCCTTGCGACAATATTCAGAATATAGCCTTAGTGCATGCGTGGCAATTGTTTCATTGGCTCACCACCAGTGCATGTTGGGAGTTGTTGAATAAAATTTAAAATGAAAGTTTATCGTCCAATGATAGCAGTGAGACTTGTACATGTGAGGTGATAACCTCAACGTTATAAACATGGGCGCCACTACAATCAACAAGGCTATTGGAAAGTTCTTTGTGTGCAAGAAAAAACTTATTAGCTTTACACAACATGAATTATTAGCAGTACCTAATTCATTTCTTTTTACGTTGCTACCGACGCTGTGAAAGAAATTTGGGAAAAGGCGCCTGCCGAGCGGACTACTGATCCTGTATTGATTGAACTACAACCATGCAGCCATTTTTCACATCACAAGCAATTAACGATGGCAAAAATACCCTCCATTCGACAGTGTGGCACATGCCAATTGATGAAATTATATGATGGTCATAAAACTCACTGTAAAGACATTGTTTCATCATTCCATGGCTGTCATGCGGAAAACAACCACCTACCATGCTCGTCAGTAGCCGCCGGCAAACAACAACATCAACAATAACAACAGCAAGAACAAGAAGAAGAAGAAGAATAAGAAGAAAAGTGTTTTTCACCGATTGAAACCTCTGTGCAGCAAGTGTACTGGCCATTGAATTATTGATAACATCATTAAAAATTTACCATTCGAAGTTCACCTACCTGCTTACAGCTTTTGTGGTCCTGGTACTCGTCTTGAAGATCGTTTAATAAGAGGCAATATGGGGATAAATGCTTTGGACCATGCATGTCGTAATCGTGATATAGCCTATCAAAACAGTGATCCCACACTAAGACAGATTGCCGACAAAGTCTTGTTAAGGATTGCCAAGCAACGATTAACAGCTTCAGATGCCACTCTATCGGAACGAATTGCTGCATTTATGGTTATTGCTGCTATGAAAAGCAAATTACTTTTATCTAAATATGGACTTTAACATCATCAATTTATTTAAAAAATATATAGTATCACTGTTATGATTTTGATAAATAAATAAATAAATAAATAAATAAACAAGACACCATGTTGTGTTTTTTTTTTCATTATTATTATTGATTAATAGTTTGAATATAAACATAATAACAATCATATAAATGGTGTTTGAAATTAAAATTATTTTTAAAATTATAAACAATAAAAAAGGACAACAGTGTATTATTATTCACTAATAGTCTGAATATGAACATCATAACAATCATATAAATGGTGTTTCAATTTAAAATTATTTTTAAAATTATAAACAATAAAAAAGGACAACAGTGTATTATTATTGACTAATAGTTTCAATATGAACATGATAACAATGATATAAATGGTATTTCAATTAAATTTTGTTTTATTATAAACAATAAAAGATGACACTGCATTATTATTGACTAATAGTTTTGATTATAATCATTATAAATGTTGCTATAAATGGTATTTGCACAAAATGATGAAATAAGTTGAAACGTCATGGGCCTAAGCGTCGCTTGTTCATTAAACCCCTCCTCATGTACTGCAACCACAAGTAAAACAAAATGGAGAAGGTAATAAAATAAAAAACCTGTTTTAAAAGTAGTGACCGTAGCGTATGAAATCATTAACAAGTCTAGAACTATGTCATTATGATTTTGTTTGTACAAAACCATGTGATCCTTTAAGATAATGTAACGTTTACTTTAAATTTATTATTATTATTATTATTATTATTATTATTATTGTTATTATTATTATTATTATTATTATTATGTAATAAAACATATCATTATGATTTTGTTTGTACAAAACCATGTGACCATTTAAGACAATGTAACGTTAACTTTAAATTATTATTATTATTATTCAATAAAACATGGCATTATGATTTTGTTTTTACAAAACCATGTGACCATTTAAGACAATGTGACGTTAACTTTAAATTATTAATTTAATTAGCAAAAATATTGTTGATTTGTTTTCTTTCTTTTTAAGTTATTGCTCTTTCTTTTTCTCTCTGTTGTCTTTACTTGTGCTTGCATTGCAAAAGTGCGTATGCTAAATTAACAAGCTATCTTTAAGCGCATGACGTTTAAACTTATTTTAAAAGCTATACATGCACATAAAAAAAGTAAACCATGCATCATAGGCATGTTTTTATTCACGTAGCTCTAAAGGCTAAAACATTTCTCTCATTAAACAGTCAACTTACCAAAAAAAACATTACCTGTAGCCATTATAGGCATTATTGTATTGACATAGCTTAAGGCTAAAACAAACATAAAAAGTTCAAATATTATTATTATTATTATTATTATTATTATTATTATTATTATTATTATTATTATTATTATTATTATTATTATTATTGGATTATTGTTGCAGCCATGATTGGCATAAGTTGTCGTGTGTGTCGTGCGTGTGAATTGCCGCTGAATTAGTAATTAGCTGGATTTGTGTGTAGCCTTTCGGCATTGAAACAGGTTGGTGTTAGTCCCAGTTCATGGTACGTATATTGTGTTTCATGAGTTCTATTCTCTTCTGGGACTTTATTGAGTGTTGAATGGTCGTGTGTCGGCAATTTTAGGTTAAGGTTTTGCCATAGACTATTGAAATCATAGAACTTGCAGTGACGACATTCATACTTCATGCGCTAGTGAAATCCAAGGCCATCTGGGTTGAGAGTAATTCTGTGGTAACCTTAGGCCTATAGGTCTCGTCGTTAGGGGGTAGATAGTAGGTCTGGACTACTTGGAGACAGTGGCCATTAGAGACCCGCTACATTGAGTTGGCTACGTAGCAACCATCCTTTTATACTATAGATTTTCGACGGTATTTGTGTTTTGCTGTCAGCTTCAGCTTATTTTTGGGAAATCTGCCATCATGGATTCTATTAGTAGCTCGAAGGATACAAGTGCATACGCTACTCCAATTGATAAGGCTTTGACAAGATGCATTGATGTCATCAGAAAGATGAAGCTTGCTACAGGAAGACAGAAGAATATATCTAATGACGTGAAAAATGGAATAGCGGAGATAGAGGAAGCCATCGATATCATTATATCGTGCAGGGACAATTGGCTTGAGAAGCAAGGAGTTCTGCCTGCAGTGGAAGAGCATACCTTAGGCCATGAGAAGGTGATAGTGGCATTGGATAGCCCTGATAACCCCATTCAATCGCCTCTAGTAGATTCCGATAAGCAGGAGGAAAATGTGTCAGAATGGACGATGGTCCGACGGAGGAGGTCCTCCGGTATCGCTGTGTCGTGGTCAGAAAGCGCTTCTCTGTCGTCACAAAGGGCGAAACCGCCAGTTCGGGACAGCAAGACTCGGAAATCCCATAAACGATCACGACCCAAGGCTGTGCTGATCCAACCAGCAGCTGGGAAGACTTATGCAGAAATTGTGAAGAATTTGAGGGAGAAGGTGAAGCCAGAGGCCTGCCATCCGGAAATTCGATCGATCCGTCAAACTAGATCCGGTGACGTTTTACTGGAGTTTGATACGAAGGCTGACAAGGACTGTCGAGAAATGTTCAGCAGCACTTTGAGGGAAGCTGTTGGTCATGCAGGATTGGTGAGGAAATTAACTCCTAGAACTGTCTTGGAGGTGCGAGACATGGATATTGTAACTACTGTAAGTGATGTCGAATTGGCTCTGAAACGAGACATAGAGGGTTTAATAGATGAGCTGAAAGTATCCGTCACTAAACCCAACAGTAGAGGGCAGAAAATGGCAATTGTGGAAATGGATAATCAGAATGCTGAGAAATTATTGGAGACTGGCCGTATTAA
This sequence comes from Meconema thalassinum, assembly GCA_946902985.2. Taxonomy (NCBI): domain Eukaryota; kingdom Metazoa; phylum Arthropoda; class Insecta; order Orthoptera; family Tettigoniidae; genus Meconema; species Meconema thalassinum. The sequence continues at coordinate 1,095,966,020 of OX336389.2, read as the reverse complement.
GGTCGGTTTCATATACTGTAGGGTGAGGAGAAGAGCGATGGTAACGCGCTGCTTTCGGTGTCTGGGTTATGGCCATATAAGGAGGAATTGCAATGGCCCGGATAGAAGCGGCTTTTGCTACAGATATGGTCAACTGGGTCATAAAGCCGCAGGATGTACGTCAGACATGAAATGCGTGCTGTGCTCTGACTGTAATCGGGAGGGCTTAAACATAAGTCACATCCCTGGAACAGGTTCTTGTACAGTGTTTCGAGAGGCACTCGAGAAGATTAAAGAAAAAACACAATGACGAATGTCCTACAAGGGAACCTGAAACGAAGCATGATCGCTAATGATATTTTGATACAGCTAAAATTTGAAAGGAAAACAGATATTCTCCTGATCAGTGAGCAATATCGAAACTTGGACATGCTGGGCTGGTTTTCGGATCCCCTAGGTACGGCGGCTATCTGGATACCGGATCTGAGCAAAATCCATGTGGAGGATCACGGATCCGGAGAAGGGTTCGTTTGGTTTAAGAGTGGTGGGATTACGTACGTAAGTTGCTATTTAACTCCGAATGAACATATTCAGTACTTTCAAAGGAAGCTGGACAATTTGGAAGATACTGTTCGTGAGATGGAAGGTGTTGTGGTAGTTGCCGGTGACTTCAACGCTAGGGCATTGGAATGGGGTATGCCACATCAAAATTCGAGGGGACGACGAATTTTAGAGATGGCAGCCAGATTAGGATTGGTCGTGGTGAATACAGGGACCTCAACGACATTTAGACGACCTGGTTATACGGAGACTAAACCAGATATTACGCTGGTGTCGGATCGTCTGGCAGCCTTGGTAGTAGAATGGGAAGTGATCGAGGATTATACTGCTAGTGATCACCAATATATCACCTTCCGGATTTTACGAGATCAGCGGCCTCAGAGGCACAACACATTGAAGACAACACGTTGGAATGTATCGCGCATCGACGAGGAGAAATTTGCCAATGTACTCGAATCAGTACAGACAGGCACTAGTAACGTTGTTGAGGAATTAGATCTAAGAGTTTCTCTTGAGGAACAGGTGGGGGTCACTATGCGTCTCTTGCACCTAGCCTGCGAAGCGTCAATGCCCCGGAAGCGTCTTCAAAACAATAGACGTCCAGCTTATTGGTGGACTGACGAAATAGCTGATCTTCGAAGAACTTGTCTTCGGCTCAGAAGAAGAGCCCAACGTTCAAGACATCGACCAGAGGCTGATTTGAGATCCGCTGAGCACCTTGCAGCTAAGAGAACCCTTCGAAATGCCATCAGAAGACGTAAGACTCTGATGTGGCAGTTGTTAGTTAAAGAAGTAGACGTAGATCCTTGGGGATTAGGCTACCGAATTGTCACCAAGAAACTCGGCTCCATGTCCAATACCACGTTGGATGCACGGACGATGGATGATATTGTAAACGAGCTATTCCCTACTCACCCTGTGCGAATTGATGTGGGCGACGTACTTGAGCCGGAATTCATTCCTCTATTTACCATAGGTGAGCTGAAGGAAGCAGTAGGCTCCCTTCGGAATAAGAAGGCTCCAGGCCCTGACGGGATACCCGCGGAAGCTATGAAACTAGCTCTCAAGGTTTGTCCGCAGCTACTGCTTGAAATGTACAACTGTTGTCTGAGAGCAGGTGTCTTTAGTGCCCGTTGGAAAATTGCTCGACTAGTGCTGATTAATAAAGGAAAGGCAGTCGGGAACGCGCCATCGTCCTTCAGACCACTATGTATTTTAGACATTGCGGGAAAAGTGCTGGAGAAGCTACTAAAACCTCGCATACTGTCGTCTATTCAAGCCGCGGGAAATCTGTCTGACAGGCAATTTGGCTTCCGCCGTGGGCGATGTACAATAGATGCAGTACGCCTAGTAGTTGAAGCTGCGAATCAAGCTCAGGAAGGTAACCACTATTCTAGTAAAATAACATTTCTGGTAACCTTGGATGTGAAGAACGCCTTCAACTCAGCTAGGTGGATAGATATGGTTGAAGCTCTTCAATTCACCTTCCAGTTGCCTGCATATCTCCTGCGTATAATGAAAGATTATTTGAAGGACCGTACCCTGTTATATGACACTGCAGACGGCCAGAGGAGGAGAAAAGTCACGGCAGGAGCAGCGCAAGGATCTATCCTGGGCCCAGATTTGTGGAACATGTTGTACGACGGCTTACTGCGCATGGAGATGCCCGAAGATACATTCCTTGTTGGGTACGCTGATGATATTGCAGCGGTGATTGTAGCCCGAGATGCGGTTCTGGCTCAGTGGAAACTCAATCAGGTAATGCGACGGGTGAGTAGTTGGAAGAACGCTCATGATCTGAATTTAGCTATGGCGAAAACTGAAATAGTCATGTTAACTAGGAGGAGAATGGACACTATAATTCCCATGAAAGTTGGAGAGGTGGTCGTTCGAACTGGAGCCACTGCGAAGTACTTAGGGTTTACTCTTGACACGAAACTGACATACTGGTCTCATATACGGAAGGCAGCAGACAAGGCGGAAGTAGTGACAGCTGCCATTAGTAGACTCATGGCTAATGTGCATGGTCCTAGAGAAAGCAAACGTCGACTACTGTTGTCCACAGCGCAGTCTATTCTCCTGTATGGAGCTGAGATTTGGTCTGATTCGCTGAGGATAGAGAAGTATAGGAAACGCCTAGCTGCAATTCAGAGGAGAGGAGCTCTGAGGGTGGCGTGTGCTTACCGTACAGTTTCGGAACCTGCAGTTCTGGTTGTCTCAGGTGTTGCGCCAATAGACTCACTCGCGCAAGAACGTAAAGACGTATACTTCCGACGAGTAGAACTGGGCAAGGCTCAAGCCCGGAAGGAAGCCGTAGCACGCAAGATGGAACTTTGGCAGCAGAGGTGGAATGACGATCACAGAGGAAGATGGACAGCTCGGCTGATACCGAGTCTGGTCGAGTGGACGAGTAGGAAACATGGAGAAATAAATTACTTTCTGACACAGATGTTGACAGGTCATGGCTACTTTCGGTGTTACCTTCATCGTATGGCCAAAGTAAGGAGTCCAGTTTGTATTTACTGCGAGAACGAACGAGATGACGTTTATCATACGTTTTTCGTCTGCGATCGTTGGGCAGCGGAAAAACAACAACTTGAAGCTGAGGTTGGTCCAATAACGCCGGACAATATAGTTGGCATTATGCTGAGAAACGAGCTCAGCTGGGATACGGTCGCTTTCTTTGTTGAGGTGGTCCTTCGTCAGAAGAAGTCGGATGGGGACTTGCTCGATTTAGTCGATTGAGTCTGCGTTCCGCGGGCTATGAATGGAGAAGTAAGATGGTGCTTGTGAAGCAAAGAAAATGACTCCATCCTGAAGTAATACGAAAGTGGTCCCGGGATGGGTTTCGTCAAGAGGACAGGGTGTGGTTTTTTAGTGGGTAAGAATCCCACACTCTTGAGAAGTGCGGACCCTTCTCAAGGTCTTATGCAAGATTTTTCCACTTCCCTCGTAAAAAATATATATATATTATTATTTTTATTATTATTATTATTATTATTATTATTATTATTATTATTATTATTATTATTATTTACTATTATAAACCATGAGCAACAATTAACAAACGTCAAAACGGTTGAGCAACAAAAAATTGTTTGTTATAGTAAGACATCAATAAACAAAGTCATGGCTAGCGTACAAGGATTATTCGTTTTCTAGTTTTATAAAACGAATAATGCAACGATTATTTTTTCACCCTCACAGATTAAATACACAGGGTAATACTCGAATTGACATCTTTCATGACATTATCAGGTAGGTTATTAAATCGTGTGGGAAGAAATGTCTCAAAGTCTTGACAAAAGCAAAGAGCTCGTTCACCAAATTTGGTTTTAATATTTGTATTTTATTTATGCGAAAGGGTGTTTGTGTAGGCAATTCACTCATTTTCTTGCGTGCAAAGCTGCAATCTTGGCCAATGGCGTTCAAGGCGTCCATGCTTGGCTTGACTATAATGAAAGAAAAGAGTGTTATTTTTTAAACACTCTCATCTTTATATATATAACAACAACATTGCCAATACATTAAAGCGTGTTGTTTTTTCAGCCTGAGCGTTTAATGCCTAAATTTGTAGATAGTATTGGATGAATTGACAAAAATATAATAATGTTAGTAAGAGGTACGCGATAAATGTTGAACCAACATCAACAGCCAATTTTTTTGTGTTTCATGGTCCACATGACGTAAATAGGTATACCGTTGTAAATGACAATCATCATCTATAAGAAAAATTTGTGTTTTAGTGCGTATGACGTCCATTAATAGTGCTTGATGAATTTCTTGCCACGGACCACGTCCGTCAAAACAAGTGGTTTTGAACACTGGAAGAAGCAACAACTGCGTTTGCTGAATATAAACTAGGCTGTCTGCAATATGGTGATTCATATTATGATACATGTTAATGTTTTTCTAAAAGAAACAAAAAATAAAACCAAGCTATAATTTTAAACTATTTCTAAAGCTATAAATAAACCAAGAACTTGTTTCAAATTTTAAATTAAAAACAATAGTTGATTCCTACCATAGGGTAGAGGGGGTTGTTGAATCACATCAATAATGAGCTAGAGCATCATTAGACAAATCAATTAAAACGTATTTATAGGGATAGGGTTCAATGACTTGCACATCTGCTAATGAAGTGCCACAAAACACTAACCATTGCCACTGACGAAAGGTATTTTCAAAGTCTGGCAAATATGTAAATGGTATTACATCACCGTCATTTTTAATTAAAAATAATGGGGCTATCACATCTATAAAATCTAAAATGAGATTTTGGTTTAAAGAATAATCACCAGTTAAACCTGTTTATTGTATGGGTACAACTAAGACTTGTTTTTGTTGTATCATCAGTAACTGATCTTGAACTTCTGAGCAAAGGGCTTGATACATTTTTTTCCTAAAAAAAGATAAATAACAAAATTTCAAACTTATTATTATTATTATTATTATTATTATTATTATTGTTAACATGTTATCATTCATATTATCAGTTATATGGATGGTTCAAGAATTTGTGGCAACAGTTTCTTTGACAGATTAACAAAAACATAGGCGTGTGGACAATGTGCACATGACCACTGTATTATCTTTCGGTAAAACGCATGTAAAACAAACAAATAATTGACCCACACTGTGTAGCCTACTTCTAAAAGTTGACATTCATTTTCAACGTTTTCAGCCAAAACATGAATTAGAAAATTATTTAATAGAAAATGTTTTATGAAAATTAAGTGTGAATCATTTCCATGATCGCTTTGAGGTAAATGTATGCCTCTGTTGTCAATAGGTATTAGTATATAATCTCCTTGTTGAATGAGTCGTATACGATTCCCCTGTCGACGTGCAAATTCGCACTGCATACTGTTAAAAAAATAGTATGCACAGATACTATAAACAAACAACTGCATACTAATGGATGCCTATAAAGGTAAAGTTAACATACCATGCAATTTATTAACCATGTCTATATCCAAGAAACAAAACAAAAAACAATACAAATTTAAACCAGGGTATGTGTTTTCCATAAACATGAATACACCATAAACAAAACAAAAATAGCCGAATCAAACAAAAAAACAACAAATGCATCACATATTGTTGATGTTGTTGTTGTTGTTGTTAGTTTCTAATAGACCGTATTCTATCTGGTGAATATTGATTCATAGGTAACGTAAAATAAAGTTGACGAAATGCTTGTTGACGATACGAAGTGGTTCCTTCCTCAGCAGGGAATTTGTAAAAGTGGAAACAAAACATATTTGACTTTACTGGAAAATAGACATTAAACAAGGGTTTTGTACATAGCGTACACCAAAAAACTGGAAAATCATCCTCATCCGCTAATTTGATAATCACTTGTTTCATCGTTAAACCATACCATGATTTATGAATTACTTCTGTAGATACATTATTTTGAAAACCAAAATTCAGCATACAGGATTTGCAACAGTGATGACTTGGATCATGAAACATGACATCATCATCATCACCATCATGATCAATGATGCTGTTATAATAAGTGGTATCAATGCGCACTTTAGTGGTTTTATACTCTAAAGGATAGGCCACACGTTGTGGATTATAATTTACCTTCGTTGCATATTCATTAAACGTAGTGTGTTTGGTAACAATAAAAGAATCGTCATCATGGCTCATCATTGAATCTCAAAAGTAGTTATAGACGTTTTACTAAGATTTTGGTTTAAAGAATAATTACCAGTTAAAGTGGCACAAAACACTAACCATATAAGTGGTTGACGATACGAAGTGGTTCCTTCCTCAGCAGGGAATTTGTAAAAGTGGAAACAAAACATATTTGACTTTACTGGAAAATAGACATTAAACAAGGGTCAATTTATACACTGTCTGTCCCCTAAGTGAATAGCAAAAAGAAAAGAAAAAATAATCAAAACACAAAATAAATAAATAAATAAATAACCATCTGTCTCTTGACTTTTTTAATGCATTAGGTTTAAAAACAATTTCTGTTCAAATATTCGTCTGGTGTTATTTTGTAATACATCACCACTGATAACACTAGTCATAAAGTGTGTTTGTCCACAATAAAAGCAAGAAATTATTTTTTTGTTCTTGCATCAGGTCTATTAACCCAGTGAGGCCTATTAAGCCACATGTCTACTGAGAGTGGGCGGTCAGTTTGCTGAAACATGAGGCTTATTAAGCCAGCATGTAGTGAGGCCTATTAAGCAATATATCTACTGAGGGTGGTGATCAGTTTGCTCAGACATGAGGTTTATTAAGCTAGCACCTAGTGAGGCCTATTAAGCATCATGCCTACTGAGGGCGTGTCGTTAGTTTGCTCAAACATGAGGCTTATTAAGCCACCAACTATTGAGGCCTATTAAGCCGCATGTCTACTAAGGGTGGGTGGTCACTTTGCTTAAACATGAGGCTTATTATGCCACGACCTAGTGAGGCCTATTAAGCCACTAGCTAAAATAAATTTCAAAAACCAACATGTTTTATTCTAGCCTGTGCACAGTGAGCTATGCAAACGTTGATGCATGCTTCTCTTTATGCGTTGACAGGCAAATAGCACAAGACATACAGTTTATATACAACTATTTACACATATTCACACATCCTGGCATACATCCATGCACACAGGTTAAAAAACAAAATTACATGATACATTACATTTTTTTATTCCAAGGCTCAACATGGCAACAACACGCACTTGATAGCAACCAAACCAAACACTTGCCGTATTGTACAATAAAAATAGCAACAACCATTACTGGTTGTAACCAAAGGGAACGCTTGTCATCATATCCTGACACCACTGCCTTTTATCATCCAACAAGGCGAGTGTTAGTTTTCGTGTTTGATTAAAAATAAATTATGTTTTTAGGCAGGATCCTAAACTGACTATGTGACATGCCTGTGTGGGTTTGAAATACATGTAAATAATCATCCACACAAAGGCTTGTAACACATTTTGGCTAATTCCATTGGCTCGCATAGATTCACATTGATTCATATGTCGAAAACTATACATTTTCAGCGCGAGATCTACAAACTCTAACATCATGGTGTCTGAACACTCATCTTTCATTAAACCAATTTCTTTTTTGTTCAGACGGGGGATATCGAACACGTTCTTTCACTAAGCGAGGACGTGTCAAACCATTTTGGGTTTTCTTTCTTAACGACATATGCATCACAGTCACGGATATGGTAAATGAAACTATCTGTGTCTGTATATAACAAGGAAATGGTACCAAATTGCCGCATTGCAAAACCATAATGAAGTTCATACATGTGCAATTTAGAAAAATCTAAAATAACTTGGCCTAAATAAATGGGTTTATTCATGACCACTTTAGATTTAGCAAGTTCAATAGTGACTAGATCATGATCAATAACGTTCAACGATTTGAAATTTGGTTTAGCAATATATTTTTGAGCACCCCATTGTCCATGCCATGTGTTGACCAAATTTATGTCCCTATACCGCCGCACATTTTCAAGACTCTTGCCATAAATACAATTATTCATGAGTTTAAAGAAATTATTTGAAATGGCGGAGTGGCACTTTGTCTGTGACTGGTATTTAAATCCATGTACGGATTCAACCACCGTTTCTGACAGAAAGAGATACCTCTATGGATTTTTTTTTCAGGGTTAAGCCCTGAGCTAAACATTCTACCAGCATATCAATGTGCAATACATAGTGACTTTTGTTATACAAGGTGCCCATCAATTTTTTATGATTACCCTTACCCTCAGGCGGCACCATTTTCTCTATACAAAAGGGGAAATCACCCTGTCGCTGTGTGAGATCGGGGGAATAAGCTAAGTCAAAATCAAGGACATATCCTACGTCCTGTTGCTCGCTTGCGCTTTGCACATTAAAATCTTTAATTCCATCCTCAGACAGCCAGACAAAGTTTTTGTGCGGCAGCGGTCTGCTCATAGCGAAACCGTATAAATTATTTACATCGAAATACATTAGGTAGGAATCTGGTTCTTCAGGACAATAATCAGGCATGTAATGATTAATTGCCTTGGCATGTCGCTGATTGAGCGATACGAACCCCCCACGAATCCCTTTTTCCATCATCAGTACCATATCGGGTTCCGTCAGTAAATCAAGCTCTATTTGGGTGTATTTGAGCGCAGCGTCCCAACTTAAACCCGGACTGGTATAGTAGTGGGCGGGGTCGAGCCCGTATATCGAGTGACATAGCTGACGGAACGTCTCAAATACGTCAGTCAAGAGCAACACATCTAATTTTAAGTAGTTCATAGCGTACTGACCCATGGTTTTTATACCAAACGCTCGCCAAACATGGTGTGCGTGGGCATATTCTTCTTCACTGATGGTGCTTTGAGTTAATTGAGAAAAAACTTTTCTCGAGGGGGCAAAGACTTTTCTTTAAGCCCGTCATAACTTGCCTCGTAATCATAAGGAAAATGACCTTTACGAACACACAATTTAAATTGTTTTGTATCCGTAAAGTGGGATTGGGTATGTTTCAACTCATCCTCGCTTATGCCTTTCACAAGGCTATCCAGCGAACTAGACATAACTTGAATGAGTCGAGAAAACGAATGCTCATTGTTCCTTTTCTCCATGAAAGAGAAATGATGCTCTCTTTTTTTAGCCAAAATGGTGAATTGACTCTTATCTACATGAGCAAATTCTTTAACAATAAAGTGAAGGTCGTAGCGAGAGAAATTGTGTAAGGAGATGGGGAGGAAGCGAGGTGTAGAATACTTCAAATTGCATTCTCAATGGGCGGCACCTCTAAAATGGCCTGTCCTATGGCAGTGATCCCTTACTTTTGTTTCTCCGCCTAAAATAGGCTTCTCACATATGTGGCAGGTTGTGGCTTGATCATATTCTTTTTGCTGTACGTCATTCATCTGAATTGGTACAGGGTTCTTCAAAATATTTTCTACTTTGCCCGCTAAAGCCACCATTTGATCAACAAACCACCACGCACAATCCGAACCTTTGTGACTTACATACTCACATTGGGATTTATCATAGTGACAGACAATATAATAGCCTACAGCGAAAGGCTCATGTTTCTGCACTGGATAGGTTGAGCTTGTATGGGGGTTTGGTTCACATCCCTGAAGGGGAACAGTGAGGGCCTCAAAATCGGCATAAACAGTAAATGGAACAATATCTTGTTTATTAGTGGCCTTAAATTTCAAGACTGCGTCATTCCCTTCGGGCAGTACAAGCTTTACGGGCAACTGTAACTCACAGTCTCTCATATGTCGTTCCAAAAGTTCAGCAGTTGTAACATACTGAAGGCAGCGCTCGCAAATGTGTTTCTTACCATGTGTATTGGACGCTTGACTGCTTACCAATCAACTCAATTTTTTTTACCCAGCAATAATGGCTTTTATCCGCATGAGACAATAATAGTAATTGAATATGATATTGTTATGTCTCTTTGCTAGCATACAAGGTGCCGACAATGTTGCTTCCCTCAACGCCATATACCATGAAGGAGAAATTTGTATTATCTTTCTCAAATAAATAAATTTTATCTACAGACATGGGAAATGAAACACGCTGTAGATTCAGAGTTGGCTTTAAGTGGTTAAACATAGCGTTGTACGTCCCTGATCTACTAACATTTTTATTATTTTGACAGGGTTGCAGGCAACTAGCTACACTCCATAAAAAGCAATTATCGTATGTGTTCCATACATTAATAATTGCCTTTCTCGAAGCAATCCAGCTCGGTGTGTGAATATAGCTACTTCCCGATTCAATGGATTGTAATTACAAATATTAATTTGTAAATATGCAATGCTATTCAGAGCCAGGCCACTTGGTTCGTCTTGTAACTTATCAAATTTACTGATAAGCCCATCAATAGCATTTTTTTGATACCACATTTCTAAATTATCGGATATCAGTAATTTATCCATTTGTGTATAAAGATTAAACGTATGTTTTCCTTCAACAATATTTTTAATCAAAATAAATTCACCTAGTAACTCAAAATTGATTTTTAGGGCGTGATGCGTTGTAAAGCCTTGTTTGCTTTCATTCAGAAAAATAGACAAACACGATTCGACAAATTCTGTAGGGAATAGGCAGTTTTTCACATTATAAATTCAGCCTGAACATATTCTACTTTTAAAATATTTGGCTAATGGTTGCCATTCTAATTCTTGACACATAGACATAATCAACAGTAAATGGAATGTTAACTCACCTTATTAATAGGATAATCCAAAAAACAGCAAATACAGATGTCTTCTAACACTGTGGTACACACTCACTCACACACAAACACAAGTCGTAGCAACTGTTGTTGTTGTTGTTGTTTCTCCAACTGTAGGTGGCGGGGCTCCAACAAACAGCCAATTAGTCGCAATGTGGGATAATGCTTCTTTCTTTAAATATATATATATGAAACGCAAAAGCAATAAATCCCTTTATTAGTTATATATATATATATATATATATATATATATATATATATATATATATATATATTGTACCCGTTCGTCCTGGGGATGCGATGACCCATCTGCTATAACATCACATCCCTGGAGTTCCAGGACAGAGCGGAGTTAAATGAACCTCTAGTCAAATAAGGAATGTGTCGGAAATTCAGCTGAGTTCTTGAAAAAGCAGTGGGTTTCACGAGACAAAGTATCTCTAGGGTCGTTACGGGCTTAAGTTAATAAAAATAATTCAAATATAAATGGGCGCCATCAACTGAATTCCTAGCAAAACCACTTCCTTTCCGGATAAGCCTTACTCAAGACAAGGAAAGAAAAAGGAACATCACACCATCATCAGATCACAACTAAGATAAAAACAAATTTATTTTACTTTGATAGTCAGACAGACATTTTAAATATAAATCCTACCTAAGAGTATGGTCGAATGCAAAGTTAAATTGTCATTGTCCAAAAATCGAACCATCTCCTTTCTAATGCAAAATTATTTCAATCCACATAACAAGAAAATGTATAAAGTTCTCTTGGGTTCTCAGGATCACTGTATCACTATGTCTTTCGTCACTGACATTTGTGAAACCTGAGACCTAATTCTCTTTAATTTAACATCAATGTGGATTTAATTAAGTTACTAATCTGCCTAAACATACACATATAATAATCACTCATGTTAAATATCACATAAATTATGGTTTGCATGGTATAATTTGAACGTAGAACATGTTAATCAAATGTTCCCAAACATTTACTAATTAATTTACATTATTTACATCGTCATTAATCTCTTATCTGTGAATTACAGAAAATTCAAATTCTCATTGGTCATCCTCATCATTATTATCAAATTAAATATTTCTCACATTAATTCTCACTTCAAAATTCCAAATATTCCTGTCAGAATCGTTAATTCATCACCATAACATCATTTAAATTCACATTTTAAGTTGCAATTCCTTCGAATTATCTCTCAATTAAATTTATTTAATTGCATATAAATTCATTAATCATCAGCTTCTTTAATTAATCATCACCTTCTAATTCAGTTATTCATCATCATTACAATCGTCTAATAATTTATTTCAATCAGTTTAATTAATTCAAAATTTAATTCATCCACTTATTTAATTCATCGATTTATTTCAAAATTTAATTTATCAACTTATTTAAATTTCAATCATCTGGTTATTTAATTTTATTATTTCATCTAGTCATTCTGATTTTTATTTCATTAGGTCAGATCGTTAATATGCTTATATCTCAGATTATTATTTCATTAATTATTATTTTCAGAAAATCTTGTATTATAAACTTCATTTATTTGTTTAATTTCCTAACAAATTGTTTAATAAGGTTTATAGAATGTTGTCTTACAGTTTTATTACTTCCAAGTTATATCTCGTATTTAATTATCATGCCAAAAATATTATTGTCTCCACGACATCACGTTGGATCTAACTATCCACAACGACATTATATTTCTTCAATATTCCAAATATCACATTTGAATACAAGAATTACTACAAAAACTCCATAAATATTCAGCACATACAGCATGAATCTCAACAATAACGCTAGACTGGGTACGACAACCTCATGTCCGCTTCAAAATACATTATCAACGTTGCAACTACCAAATGGCAAATTCCACAAAATGCCTATCACAAACTTCATTTAACCACGTTGCATGATCTACAAAAATATATAAATGGCTTCAAATTATTAACGCACATAATCTCCAATGACTGTAATTACTCTGATCACTTCTAGACAACTTCTTAAACAATTGGAAAAACATTACTTCAGTAATTTAATATTTGCTTTCAAATAACATAAATTCTCTTTCACGAGTTTCATAATTCACATCGTAGAAAAACACCAATGTGCTATAATCTCTCACATCAAAATCTGCAATACTGATCTGCCTTAAACTAATTATGACCATTAATGATTAATCTTACAAGATTAAATTACTTTAAATCCTTCTCAAAGGTATCAAACACAATTATAAAAAATCATCAAAGCATCAGCTGTAACAGCTGTTAAACTGAAATTACTCTCAAAAGAGTATAGCAACAAAATATTGGATTGGCAAACAAGAATTACTAAATGCAATCCTGTTGACATTTATCGTTACTTTATTTAACAAAATTTCGACTGATATGTGACTAGTAGTTCCTTGTTTAATTCACTTACATCTCGTGTACATTCGGATGATAAAATGAGTTCCTCAATGGCGAGTAAGATGTGTAACCACCGTGCAATCGTATAAATACGAAGGACCTCGCCCCGTCGACTTGGATGATAGTTCCCTGAACGGTGGGTAAGGTGAGTAGCCACCATACAATCGTATAAATACGAAGGACCCCACCTCGTAGGCTATATGAGTGAATGTACTAGAAAGGAATCAACAAGTTTCTAGTTGTCATATAAAAGCGACGTTCATTCACTAAAGTGAATAACTTCTTAATATCTCCAAACAATCCAATGGAAAAAATCCCTACTGATGAATAATACACACTCGCTAGTATGCAATGAACTGACGAAGTAATTTCTGATAATCAATTGCAGATCACGAGTTAGAAATACTCGTTACACAAAAAAAACTATCCATGAAAAATATCCTAGCTGGAAAAATGTCTATAAGACCAAACATCTTCTTAATAAAGTCAAACAACGGTGAGAATATCGAATAATGATGCCTGCCATATCATATGGTCACTCCATATTCTAGCAAATTCGAAGTATATAAATTCAAACCATGTCTTAATAATCAAATCACTTCCTATTAGAAAAATATACATGTGTGCCCAGTATTCATGAAAATAATCGAATCAGGTAGATAGAACTCTTACAATACCTTTCATTATCAGTTGTAATATAATTTCCAAGATCGTCGATTTTCCCTACCTAAAGATTTCTCGTAAGATCGGCGTGAATATCATTTCATCCATGAAATGACGATTTCCTTCGAAATCCCAAGCGAATCAGCTGTTGGACTCCTCTCGTCAGGAACCGAATCCATCGCTCTGTGGTGCCATCTTGTCTCTATTCACGTTTACTCGATCATGTTGAACCTCGGATTACCCATAGCGGATATCGTCCAACTCCTTCTCGAAAAGTTCATGGTAACAGCGGACCCCCTACTCTTCTTCTAATATACGCCACTGTTCCGATAAATGTTCAGTTTGAGAATTGTAAGTCCACTCTCAACTTACTGCAAAGTTCTACTTGAGTAAAATAAAAATTTTACTAGATAGTGTTCAAGATTACGATACACCCTGTATCTGTCTGTAATATGTAATCCATGAAAATGGCATAAGATAAAATTCTTATATATGCACGCTGTAATGTTCATCAGAGCCTATGCCAAACATTCAGTTTACTTGGAATAGTAAAAAGTCGCTTTGAATGTATTATATAACAGCATGGTTATAAGGTTATTTGTGAAAGCCTGTGTTCGAACAACGTCGAAATGAAGCTTGAAACAAAGTCTTCATATGCGATCAGTGTGGTTTTGAAATACCCCGGCTATCCACAATTGTCTTCTCGGCTAGCCCGGCTGGATCGATGACCCGCTCGGCCTCTGTTGCTCGGTGATGCGAGAAATGTCGCCTACACTTGCCGTGACGGTTTACGTGTGTTGCGTGACCTTCAATGCCCGTCTCGCTGTGCTATAGAGCTGCTCTGTACTGCTCCTCTCATTGAGCTCAACTGAACTGCTCAGCGCTGTGTTCCAGCTTATGAGCTCCGTGCGGCACGTGGCTAATTCTCCCCACCACGGTGCTCCTACGTCACGAACATAGTCTCGAACCCGAATCCTCTCGGCTGTTCTGTTATACAATAACTTATTTCCATAAAATTATTTCCACATATAATGCATGTCATATATACTCTTCTAAGTTGTTTTAACTTATTATAATCCCATATATATTTCAATAAAGTTTCACATCTTTATTAATAATTCTATCTTCTTACAGATTTCAATGCCTCCTTGATTCTCGACCTCCTACGTCATCTTGGCTTTCTTCTTGACGCGATCGATGCGCTATCTTGTCTGAATGCTTTCCAAAACCTCAACTACAGCTTAATGTCAGCTGGCGTAGCCGATAGCCTAAAATAGGTATCGGGTACATCTCTCCCGTACATCTCCTTTTTTTTTATCAGGATTGAGAAAAAAAAATACACTCTCAGGCATTCAATATATTATACATGTACACGATAGCTCTACAATTTCCTTTACTCAGCATGATGGTACTTTCTGACTCTCTATAATGATGATTTCCAATGATTAACACCTTGATTCTGTGTTATTCTGACGTTTATTCCTTCTTTCTTCACTTGTGCTGGCTCGATTGACATCTCTCACTGTCTCCTCGAGTGGTGCACTAGGCTGTCTATCCTCTTGTCTTGACCTTTCATGTCCACGATTATCCCTTCTGTCGTTAGGATCGTTTCTTCGGCCTTCCTGTCGGTCGTTTCCATTAAACTGTTGACCTTGGTTCCAGTTATTCCTTCCCCGATATCTGTTATTATACCGATTCCTGTCCTGATACCTGGAATTTTGGTTATAATTCCTATACCGGCTATCTCTCGCTTCTTGATCGTATGGCCTTTCATATGGTCCTCTATATCGATCATTTCCTCTTGCGTTACGGATGTTTCCTCGATTCCCATCGTTCCGTCGGTTTTCCCAGGAATCCCTTCTGTCCGTTTGAGCTGCATTGTCCACGACTACCGCATTTACTTCTTGCGTGTTTCTGTTGTCGTTCCTATTACTTCTCGGTGTAACCTGTGCGCTCGTATAATCCAATCGCCTCAATATGTCATCATAATGTTCCAGCGTATTGGCTCCCGATGCTATCAAAGATCGCTGTACCTCTATCGGTAACTGTCGCGCTATAGCTTGCAAAAGCTCTTCTTCTGGCAATGGAGGAATAAGGAACTGTAATTTAGCCAGTTGTGACGTGAAGTAGTTGGCGTAATGCGTCGGATGTGACGTAGAATAGCGTTTAGAGTACATCTCCGCTCTTACGTTGAGTTGATCCTCGGCACTCCAGAATCTCCTCAAGAAAGCCATGGCAAATTGCTCCATGTTCGCAAAGTTGCTTCTGAACGCTCTAAACCACGTAAGTGCAGATCCATCTAAGGCGCGTTCTACTATCCTTAGCTCTCTTTCTTTGGCTACCCTGTGTTCCGCCATGTAGTCTCGAATATCTCGCAGAAATTCTACTGGTGTAACTCCTGTATTTCCCGAAAACTTTCTCGGTTTGTCATCTAGGTTCCTTATAATTGTGACTGGACCTGAGTATCGTTCACTTGGACTCGACGTACTCCTACTCGAACTTGGATTCTCCTGAGGGGTTGAACTGACCCTTTCGAATGTCACATTCGGTTGCATTTGACGGTCTTCTACCATGCTCGTGTCTTGATTCGTCATACTGCGGTCTATCGCTGTTTGATTTATCAATGTTTCCCCTGATGTCACATTATGACTGGTAAAACTGTTAACTATGGATTCTAGTTTCGTCATCCTGTCTTCTGCTAATCTCTTGACCTGAGTCTTCAACTCATCTAACGATGTAACGTCCTGCGTCTTGTTACTTTCGTCTAGATCGTTCCTCAACTTGTCAATCTTTCCTTCGCACGTGTTCTTCACTAACGCGACTTGTTCTTTCAACAGATCAACATCTGTTCTAAATAGTGTTGAATCTAATTTCATCGCTTCCTTGCTTTCCGTAAACCTAGCTTCTAAGTTTGCCATACCTGCGATTAATTTTTCATCTAACCCGTCACGTTTCTCTTTTGCTTCGGCATCGACCTCATTATATCGTTCTTCCACGATTGCTCCGACTCTATTTTTAAATAAAGTTAAGTTTTCGTTAACCTTTTGCTCTATATCGTCGTCTATCTTCCTAATATCCTTCTGCAATTGATTTTCTAACGACTTTATATTAGAATTGACCTCTCCCAAGACTTCATCTTTAATGGTCCCAATTACTGTCTTCAAATCTTTTATTTCGTTACCTAGATTTGTTTCTAGACCCTTAATCTTAGTCTCGAAAGATATTTCGGTAGACCAATCTTGAATTTTTCCTACATCTGCCACTAAACCATCGATGTCGAATCTCAACTTCGATACATCTGACTTAATGTCTTTCTGTATGGTCATAACGTCTGTTCTTAAAGTAAAAATATTTTCTTCCCCTCTATTTTCCAACTCGATAATATTTTTCCTTAATATCTGAACATTTTCCTCTCCTTTCATGTTTACTGCAATTATGTTTAATTGTAAAGTTTTCAACATCTCATTGTTCTTCAAAGTTAAACTATTCTCTAATCTGGTTAACTTATTTTCTAATTCAGTATTAGTTTCTTCACTACGAGACTGTAATTTCTCTTCTAACGATTTGAAGTTATCTTTCAAGTTAGCTTTTAAATGACTTTCAGTCCTTGACTGTAATCTTTCTTCTAACAACATCAACTCATCTTTGCTATTTGACTGTAATAGTTTTAAATTTTCTTCAGTAGTTGACTGTAATAATTTCAAATTTTCTTCAGTACTAGATTGTAGCCTAGTCTCTAATGACTTTAAATTATCGTTCAGATTGCCTTCGTTACTAGCCTGTAATGCTTGTACATTCTCTTTACATTTAGCTTCTAATCTAGCTTCTGAATTATTAATTTGTTCTTTAACTTCAGTTTCCATCTTAGAAATGGTTTCTGCAATTCCAGACATACCCGTCTGCAACTCTCCTAACACCTTCGCTAAATCCTCTGGCAACATAATTATATTTCAATATAGAATTATATAGAGACGTTAGACAACAACACATCGCAATGTCTCAATTCCTGCATTCACTTGGGTATAGGGAAAAATATCTTATAACTAACATGATATTACTAATACGATTAACATGAACACTGGATTGGGCACACAAGTACATTGTCTGACTAAGTATAATAAATTTTGTAACACACTTAAATGAACTTGAGATCAATCTCTCAGTAATCTAAATCTGATGTGATTCCATAGAATTAACAAAATCGAAAAGCCCCACTAGTTGGATAAAGCCAATTCTCCCTCTCTCTCTGTACCCGTTCGTCCTGGGGATGCGATGACCCATCTGCTATAACATCACATCCCTGGAGTTCCAGGACAGAGCGGAGTTAAATGAACCTCTAGTCAAATAAGGAATGTGTCGGAAATTCAGCTGAGTTCTTGAAAAAGCAGTGGGTTTCACGAGACAAAGTATCTCTAGGGTCGTTACGGGCTTAAGTTAATAAAAATAATTCAAATATAAATGGGCGCCATCAACTGAATTCCTAGCAAAACCACTTCCTTTCCGGATAAGCCTTACTCAAGACAAGGAAAGAAAAAGGAACATCACACCATCATCAGATCACAACTAAGATAAAAACAAATTTATTTTACTTTGATAGTCAGACAGACATTTTAAATATAAATCCTACCTAAGAGTATGGTCGAATGCAAAGTTAAATTGTCATTGTCCAAAAATCGAACCATCTCCTTTCTAATGCAAAATTATTTCAATCCACATAACAAGAAAATGTATAAAGTTCTCTTGGGTTCTCAGGATCACTGTATCACTATGTCTTTCGTCACTGACATTTGTGAAACCTGAGACCTAATTCTCTTTAATTTAACATCAATGTGGATTTAATTAAGTTACTAATCTGCCTAAACATACACATATAATAATCACTCATGTTAAATATCACATAAATTATGGTTTGCATGGTATAATTTGAACGTAGAACATGTTAATCAAATGTTCCCAAACATTTACTAATTAATTTACATTATTTACATCGTCATTAATCTCTTATCTGTGAATTACAGAAAATTCAAATTCTCATTGGTCATCCTCATCATTATTATCAAATTAAATATTTCTCACATTAATTCTCACTTCAAAATTCCAAATATTCCTGTCAGAATCGTTAATTCATCACCATAACATCATTTAAATTCACATTTTAAGTTGCAATTCCTTCGAATTATCTCTCAATTAAATTTATTTAATTGCATATAAATTCATTAATCATCAGCTTCTTTAATTAATCATCACCTTCTAATTCAGTTATTCATCATCATTACAATCGTCTAATAATTTATTTCAATCAGTTTAATTAATTCAAAATTTAATTCATCCACTTATTTAATTCATCGATTTATTTCAAAATTTAATTTATCAACTTATTTAAATTTCAATCATCTGGTTATTTAATTTTATTATTTCATCTAGTCATTCTGATTTTTATTTCATTAGGTCAGATCGTTAATATGCTTATATCTCAGATTATTATTTCATTAATTATTATTTTCAGAAAATCTTGTATTATAAACTTCATTTATTTGTTTAATTTCCTAACAAATTGTTTAATAAGGTTTATAGAATGTTGTCTTACAGTTTTATTACTTCCAAGTTATATCTCGTATTTAATTATCATGCCAAAAATATTATTGTCTCCACGACATCACGTTGGATCTAACTATCCACAACGACATTATATTTCTTCAATATTCCAAATATCACATTTGAATACAAGAATTACTACAAAAACTCCATAAATATTCAGCACATACAGCATGAATCTCAACAATAACGCTAGACTGGGTACGACAACCTCATGTCCGCTTCAAAATACATTATCAACGTTGCAACTACCAAATGGCAAATTCCACAAAATGCCTATCACAAACTTCATTTAACCACGTTGCATGATCTACAAAAATATATAAATGGCTTCAAATTATTAACGCACATAATCTCCAATGACTGTAATTACTCTGATCACTTCTAGACAACTTCTTAAACAATTGGAAAAACATTACTTCAGTAATTTAATATTTGCTTTCAAATAACATAAATTCTCTTTCACGAGTTTCATAATTCACATCGTAGAAAAACACCAATGTGCTATAATCTCTCACATCAAAATCTGCAATACTGATCTGCCTTAAACTAATTATGACCATTAATGATTAATCTTACAAGATTAAATTACTTTAAATCCTTCTCAAAGGTATCAAACACAATTATAAAAAATCATCAAAGCATCAGCTGTAACAGCTGTTAAACTGAAATTACTCTCAAAAGAGTATAGCAACAAAATATTGGATTGGCAAACAAGAATTACTAAATGCAATCCTGTTGACATTTATCGTTACTTTATTTAACAAAATTTCGACTGATATGTGACTAGTAGTTCCTTGTTTAATTCACTTACATCTCGTGTACATTCGGATGATAAAATGAGTTCCTCAATGGCGAGTAAGATGTGTAACCACCGTGCAATCGTATAAATACGAAGGACCTCGCCCCGTCGACTTGGATGATAGTTCCCTGAACGGTGGGTAAGGTGAGTAGCCACCATACAATCGTATAAATACGAAGGACCCCACCTCGTAGGCTATATGAGTGAATGTACTAGAAAGGAATCAACAAGTTTCTAGTTGTCATATAAAAGCGACGTTCATTCACTAAAGTGAATAACTTCTTAATATCTCCAAACAATCCAATGGAAAAAATCCCTACTGATGAATAATACACACTCGCTAGTATGCAATGAACTGACGAAGTAATTTCTGATAATCAATTGCAGATCACGAGTTAGAAATACTCGTTACACAAAAAAAACTATCCATGAAAAATATCCTAGCTGGAAAAATGTCTATAAGACCAAACATCTTCTTAATAAAGTCAAACAACGGTGAGAATATCGAATAATGATGCCTGCCATATCATATGGTCACTCCATATTCTAGCAAATTCGAAGTATATAAATTCAAACCATGTCTTAATAATCAAATCACTTCCTATTAGAAAAATATACATGTGTGCCCAGTATTCATGAAAATAATCGAATCAGGTAGATAGAACTCTTACAATACCTTTCATTATCAGTTGTAATATAATTTCCAAGATCGTCGATTTTCCCTACCTAAAGATTTCTCGTAAGATCGGCGTGAATATCATTTCATCCATGAAATGACGATTTCCTTCGAAATCCCAAGCGAATCAGCTGTTGGACTCCTCTCGTCAGGAACCGAATCCATCGCTCTGTGGTGCCATCTTGTCTCTATTCACGTTTACTCGATCATGTTGAACCTCGGATTACCCATAGCGGATATCGTCCAACTCCTTCTCGAAAAGTTCATGGTAACAGCGGACCCCCTACTCTTCTTCTAATATACGCCACTGTTCCGATAAATGTTCAGTTTGAGAATTGTAAGTCCACTCTCAACTTACTGCAAAGTTCTACTTGAGTAAAATAAAAATTTTACTAGATAGTGTTCAAGATTACGATACACCCTGTATCTGTCTGTAATATGTAATCCATGAAAATGGCATAAGATAAAATTCTTATATATGCACGCTGTAATGTTCATCAGAGCCTATGCCAAACATTCAGTTTACTTGGAATAGTAAAAAGTCGCTTTGAATGTATTATATAACAGCATGGTTATAAGGTTATTTGTGAAAGCCTGTGTTCGAACAACGTCGAAATGAAGCTTGAAACAAAGTCTTCATATGCGATCAGTGTGGTTTTGAAATACCCCGGCTATCCACAATTGTCTTCTCGGCTAGCCCGGCTGGATCGATGACCCGCTCGGCCTCTGTTGCTCGGTGATGCGAGAAATGTCGCCTACACTTGCCGTGACGGTTTACGTGTGTTGCGTGACCTTCAATGCCCGTCTCGCTGTGCTATAGAGCTGCTCTGTACTGCTCCTCTCATTGAGCTCAACTGAACTGCTCAGCGCTGTGTTCCAGCTTATGAGCTCCGTGCGGCACGTGGCTAATTCTCCCCACCACGGTGCTCCCACGTCACGAACATAGTCTCGAACCCGAATCCTCTCGGCTGTTCTGTTATACAATAACTTATTTCCATAAAATTATTTCCACATATAATGCATGTCATATATACTCTTCTAAGTTGTTTTAACTTATTATAATCCCATATATATTTCAATAAAGTTTCACATCTTTATTAATAATTCTATCTTCTTACAGATTTCAATGCCTCCTTGATTCTCGACCTCCTACGTCATCTTGGCTTTCTTCTTGACGCGATCGATGCGCTATCTTGTCTGAATGCTTTCCAAAACCTCAACTACAGCTTAATGTCAGCTGGCGTAGCCGATAGCCTAAAATAGGTATCGGGTACAATATATATATATTCAGTAAACATATGCATCAATTCAGTTATAGCATATAATAACAAAACAATCAAAAAAAAAGGTTTACGGTATGCAATAGGATTATTCATATGCACACACATACAATACTCGGGAAATAGTAAGCCAATTTTCCATAAACAAAAAAAAATATGTTCATAACGTACCTTTCTTAATATCAAAATTGTAGCTTAGTGGGCTACGCTGCTACTCCCGATCGTCTGTTGGCACATACACACACGCACAGTTTAATTCTGCAACAAAAAATAAATATATTCCATAAGTTTATGCATTACCATTCAATAAAATAGCATTGATTCATTTTAGCTTAAGTCATAAACAATAAACAATACCTTTTGCAAATTAATAATATGTTTTCTTTTTGAAACTAATATTCCACAGCTGCTTTCATTTGTCCCTTTTTACTTCATATATACAGCAAATTAGTTGTTGTTGTTGTTGTTTATCTGCAACAACAAAAAATACATTCATAGCATTAAGTTATTAAATCAACTTCCAAATAATGCACCAAATAACAATAATTTATTCCATAACATTATTATGAAACAAATAACATACCTTGTCTTTTAATTGCTGTTCAATATAGATGGTTTTTATTAATTAAATTAAATTAAATTAAATAATGTATTAATTAAATTTAATAAAATATTATTAACGCTTGCAGGCTAATGGTTCAGTAGACCCGTCTGTATCGAACAATATGTTGCAAAGTAATGCTCATGATGGACTGTCTCGGTACATATATAAATGTGTCTATATATTGCCAACACGTTATTTCTCACCATGTATCAAAACACCTTGCAAGTAATCACTGACTGAGTTAGAGAATTCTCGACATTAGCATTTCACACTTACTGTTCGCCTACATGACTTCGCACTGCACACCCTATGAGAACATCAACATCAGAATTTTCAGAACAAAGCTCTCAGAGCCTACTAACCTTGAGCATAGTATCAAGTTATGATGGCTAGCAAAAGCTACTGTTGTTACCTTTGTTCCCAACGACAAACTTGCAGAGGCAGCCTTCCCACACACGTGCACCTACGGCATTCTTATTTTGCGATAAGGAGCTGAGGTCTCTCATGCTGGGCCCAACACTCACTCACTTCTGTTAGCAAACTATTTTCTATGCCAGTAAAGCTCAGTATGTATGTTTAGCAACAATAATAGTGTTTGACATGACAACCCAACGTCACTTCAAATCTCATTTCTTTCTTTTTTTTTTTTTCACGCTTTCCTCAAATATCTGGAAAACATAATGAAAACACCAAAACCATGGTTCCACTCTTTCATCACCTAAATTTCTCCTAAACACAACAATTAAACAAAAGG
This sequence comes from Meconema thalassinum, assembly GCA_946902985.2. NCBI lineage: Eukaryota > Metazoa > Arthropoda > Insecta > Orthoptera > Tettigoniidae > Meconema > Meconema thalassinum. The sequence continues at coordinate 1,095,942,462 of OX336389.2, read as the reverse complement.
GATACAACTGGGGTGTGTAACCAACACTACACCCACGCGGTCGCACTTGCAAAGCGTACAGGCGGCCTGATAAAGGAATGGAAGGAGTGGGACGGTTATGCAAGGAAATGGGGAGTAGGCGGCCGTGACCTTACAGTAGGAACCATCCCGGCATTTGCCCAAAGACAAAGTGGAAAACTACGGAAAGCCCCTTCAAGTAGGCTGAGGTGGGAATCGAACCCCCTCTACTCATTTTGGCCACCCGAGGCTGAGTAGACCCCTTTCCAGTCCTCACACCACTTTTCAAATTTCGTGGCAGAGCCGGGAATCGAACCCAGGACCTCCGGGGCGGTAGCTAACCATGCTGACCGCTACGCTACCGAGGCGACTAAAAACATATGTTAAACCCCCAAAACGTGCACAGGTTTTTCACCTAGTGACTTCAAATTTATGGTGCGGGTAGAGGGAGTAAATACCAACCACTCATCACTAACAAACTTCTTTGTCAGGTTCACCGTTTCCAAAATAGACACCATTTTTCAAAATTCATTTTCTCTTTGGTCTACACACTTCGAACTTGGTTTCTGCCTAGAGGGCATAGTTACCTTTCATTAACGTCAAACTAACTTTTTCACAAAATTCATCGTTTCCAAAATAATCAACACTTCAAAAACAAGAATTTTCAAAACTTTTTTTAAAATTTGGCCCTACCATCACACATTCTTAGAAAAGAGGACGTCACCCCAACGCCAACAATACCTCATTCGTTAAAATCCGACCATCCGTTCGCCAATTATCGCCAATGTTCGCGAGAAAGTAGGCTATCATTTTTTCCTCCTACACACTTCAAACTTGCTGCCCATCTAGAGGGCATAGCCACCTTTCATTAACGTCAAACAAACATTTTTCTCATCTTCACGGTTTCAAAAATAGCGCCAATTTCAAAATCACCAATTTTCAAAATAAAAATACCAACACACATTACTAGCAAAAGAGGACGTCACCCCAACGCCAACAACAGCTCGTTCGTTAAAATCCGATCATGCGTTCGGGAGATATCGGCAAAGTTTATATGAAAGTAGGGGAATCCCAGAACTCCTATAACCCCCACTACTCACAACAACGCAGGGATACAAGCTCCAACTTCCGATTTAGTCAGTTTCCACACTACACGCATGCTCTTTAAAGACTTAAGCTTTTTGATAAAGTCTATAGGCAAATAAATTAAGATTGAAAATTAAATCATTGAAACTTTACTTCTATAGGCTATTATTTTATGTCATCGTGTTGGAAGCTATTTTTCAGTGTTCTCTTAGAAAATAAAATCTAAATGCTTTTCCATCGGCCAACACGATTGTACCTAAATTGTAATAGGTGTTATTCCATACACCTAAAAATAATTACATGAAATCATGTGAAAATGAAAATCCACAGCCTGCTTCCAGTCTCCGACCGGGTCAGGAATTGAATGAATGAAGCCCCCATCTAGCGGCGAGGATATGAATTGTGCCGGCTGCCGAGGCCTGACGCACTCCTCTGGGGCAATGATTAAATGAATGACAGATGAAATGAAATGATAATGGAGAGTGTTGCTGGAATGAAATGTTGACAGGGAAAACCGGAGTACCCGGAGAAAAACCTGTCTGCCTCCGTTTTGTCCAGCACAGATCTCACATGGACTGACCGAGATTTGAACCACGGACCCAGCGGTGAGAGGCCGGCGTGCTGCCGCCTAAGCCACGGAGGCTTCCGTGAAATCATGTAATATTAATTAATAGTCTCCCGGTTAAAAAATACAGCAATTTACTCGTAGGTAATTACAATGCATCCTTCGGCAATATTGAGATTCAGTAGTATTACATACTAGCAGTAGTGCCCGGCTTCGCCCGGAGGATTTATTTGTTTTATGGATGATAATGAATACTACTACAGAACTGGCACATGATACTTAAACTAACAGAAAAAAATATTCTTAAAATATAACTTTTTGTGGTGGTGGTGGTGGTGGTGGTGGTGGTGGGGGTGGGGGTGGGGGTGGTGGTGGTGGTGGTGGTGGTGGTAGTGGTGGTGGTGGTGGTGGTGGTGGTGGTGGTGGTGGTGGTGGTGGTTGTAGTGGGGGTGATAAGTAGTACAGTATAATGGTCGTAACATTCAGTTCATTTTCCCGTAATGATAATAATGAATAGGGAAACGGCTATTTTGTAACTACAGCACTGACACATGTAATTTACATTTTGAAAAATGATTGCGAAATTAGAGACACTGCCTAGAGCCTATATCTCATTGGCTGTTAGAAATGAAGAGACCAATAGTGTCGTCTTTAGTCGCATAGCGCCGTAGGAAAATAATCAGGACACTTTGGAAGACTTCGGCTGTCCCAAACTACTGAGGTAGCAATAGAATCATTTATCGCCGCATAGCGCTCAACGATAAGGTTTGGAATAAATGAAGGTAAATTTGAAAGCACCAACGCTTATTGCAGCAGGTAACCTCAGTGTACTGCACCAACACCATTGCACTTATACAGAGGCATAATATTTTAATGATGATAACAGTTTTATGGGGCCTAAGAGATCCTTTTGCATTAATTACTCCACGTGACTGCAATTTATAAACAGCGCAAGATGCAACTATTTTGGCAATTCTACGCCAGAACAGTGGTAGCAGCACGAACTGCCCGTCAACAATATACTTATTAAAATACTCTTACAGTTACACTACTACGGACATGAATGGTTCTAGGGCCTTAATACGTGGTTTTCAAGTTCAGTTTGTTTGTTACTCTAAATGTAAGGAATGGAGAGCGTTGTCCAAAATATCAAGTGGACACTGTTACCAGCAGGGTTTCAAAGTGTAAGCCTATGTAAAATTAGGTGCAATTAGGAGAAACGGTGTAGATTTGTGATAAAGGGCCTAAATACAGGGAATGGAGTGGTCTGTCCAAAATTTCAAGCAGACAGTGTTACTCTCAGGGTTCCAAAGGGTAAGTATTCAAAATATGGTTCAGATCGGTGAAACGGTGTAAATTTGTGCCAAAGGACTTAAATGAAGGGAATGGAGTGGTCAGTCCAAAATTTCAAGCAGACAGTGTTACTCGTCGGGTTCCAAAGTGTAAGTATGTAACATTTGGTTCAGATCGGTGAAACTGCGTATAATTGTGCCAAAGGGTCTAAATACAGGGAATGGAGTGGTCTGTACAAAATGTCATGCAGACAGTGTTACTCGCAGGGTTCCAAAGGGTAAGTATACAAATTTTGGTTGAGATCGGTGAAACGGTGTAGATTTGTGCCAAAGGGCCTAAATGCAGAGAATGGAGTGGTCTGTCCACAATTTTAAGCAGACAGTGTTACTATCAGCGTTCCAATGGGTAAGTATAGTCTACAAATTTTAGTTCAGATTGGTGAAAAGGTGTAGATTTGTGCCAAAGGGCCTAAATGCAGGGAATGGAGTGGTCTGTCATAATTTTCATGTAGGCAGTGTTACTCGCAGGGTTCCAAAGGGCAAGTGTACACATTTTGGTTCAGATCGGTGAAACGGAGTGGATTTGTGCCAATGGGCCTAAATGCAGGGAATGGAGTGGTCTGTCCAAAATTTCATGCAGACAGTGTTACTCGCAGGGTTCAAAGGGTAAGTATACAATTTTTGGTTCAGATCGGTGGAAAGGTGTGGATTTGTGACAAAGGGTCTAAATGCTGGGAATGGACTGGTCTGTCATAAATTTCACGGAGACAGTGTTACTCGCAGGGTTCCAAAGGGTAAGTATAAAATTTTTGGTTCGGATAGGTGAAACGGTGTATCACTAACCATAACGCCAGCGCATGTGGTTAGAGCTGTTCGGGAGCGCTTGTTCTAGCGACTTACTGAACAAAAATCAATCTCTACGGCTACCTGAGAGGTGTAGCGTAATGCTGCACAGCCTAAACTATTCCTCTTGAATCTGGCTATCATATAGAAAAAAGAGTTTTTCGAATCGGACTGGTAGTTCCAGAGATTAGCGCGTTTAAAGACACAAACACACAGACAAACTCTTCAGCTTTATTATATTAGTATAGATATTCAAGTTTAAGAAACGTTACATGGGATAATTAATTAATCTTGTGTGGTTTTTTTTTCATGTCCAGGGAATAACAACCTTTACAATTTGGGTGCAATTGTGTTGACCGACTGAAAGACAATTACATTTCATTCTTTATTTATGTATTGAACATTTAATGTCCCACTCGAAAGTCGAATTAAACTAGCATACAGCTCGTTTATGCGCACTTCACAGTAAGTTGTTGTCTGAGTCTTCAGTCTTTTGACTGGTTTGATGCAGCCGTCCATGCCTCCCGGTCCTAAGCTAATCGCTTCATCTCTACATACTGTAGCTACCACACCTTATATCCAAGGCGATCTCCTTAACATATTCTAACCTTGGTCTACCCCTACAGTTCTTGTACTCGACCCTTCCTTCCGTAACTAAGTTTGCTATTCCTGGGTGTCTTAATATGTCTCTTACCAAACTATCTCTTCTCTTCAGTAGCAGTAACCAAAAACATCTCTCCTCTGCCACTCGTCTTAATACATCGTCATTTGTTACCCCATCTACCCATCTGATCTTCATAATTCTCCTGTAACACCACATTTACAACACTTCTATTCTCCTCTTTTCTGTTGCGCCAACATTCTAAAGTTCACTTCCAAACAAAGGCTTTCAAAACTGGCCACTTTATACCTGAATTTTTGTTCAATGTCAACAGATTCCTTTCCTATAGACATGTTTTCCTTGCCTGAGCCAACGTACACTTTATATCCTCTTTGCTTCGTCCATCAATGGTTATTTTGCTTCCGAAGTAGCAGATCTCTCCTACTTCCTTTAGCTTTTCACAGAAAGAATCGCCATTGAAAATACGTCACTTGGCTGATCCGGGCTAAATATTACAGCAATGTATGGGCTCCTGAAAATTAATCTAAGATGTTATTATCTAACTGTGTACCAATTTTGGAACAGTTCGCATGCATAACCTCTGAGATATACCTCAAATTTCAATTGTGATTTTTCAGTAGCACTGAGGTCATTGTAAAATATGACCGTGAGATATTCAGTTATGGATCCTTACTTGTACCAAATTTGGTTTTGATAGCTGCAGCCGTTTAGAAACTGATAGGGGGAACACACAGGCAGAAGAGCAGACAGATATTTGCCCTGATCGATCTTATAGGTATAGCCTATTTTTACAAAATTTTAAAATTAGGCTAATACAGCAATGTAGGTAATTACAATGTGTCCTTCGGTAATGTTGGAATACATCAGTAGTTACATATATTCAGTAGCAGTACTTCATCATAGTTCGATGCTATTAGCAAGGACACGCATTATTACAGCTGATGTGCAACATTTATCGATAGAGTAGCAGTAAACAAGACAGGATACGAGAACAAAAATAGAAGAGAAGTGAAGCTGGTAATTAGACTATTTTAATTCGAAATCTTGAATAATTCGATTTTCTTTGTTGGTTCCTTCGACTTCGAATAAACCACGTTCTACTGTCACAAAACGAATAAAGAATAAAGAATAAAGAATAAAGAATAAAGAATAAAGAATAAAGAATAAAGAATAAAGAATAAAGAATAAAGAATAAAGAATAAAGAATAAAGAATAAAGAATAAAGAATAAAGAATAAAGAATAAAGAATAAAGAATAAAGAATAAAGAATAAAGAATAAAGAATAAAGAATAAAGAGTAAGGAATAAAGAATCAAGAATCAAGAATCAAGAATCAAGAATCAAGGATAAAGGATAAAGGATAAAGGAATAAGGAATAAATAAAGAAGTCTCGTCGTGTAGTGGCTAGCATTCTTGGCTGTCGCACGGTGGTTCGGGTTCGATTCCTGGCTCTGTCAAAATGTTTCAATCTAGTCTGAGGGCTGGAACAGGTTGTGCACTCAGCTTCGTATCGCAGAAATGTTGCTTGTGAATATGCCATTCTAAATCAAATCTTAAATTTATTTACTTTTAATCTGTTGGGAAGGCACGAATGCACGTTGAAGTGCATAATTCGATTGATATTTGATCCACAGAACGATGGGGGCCACTTCATTGGCTCCTTCTGGATTTTCGCTTGGTCACCACATTTGCTCGGGATCAAGTCAGAGGAGGACCGTCTAGATGCTAACGATAACGTGTAGACCCTACTTTGGAATTTTGCAAGAGAATGAAAGTAGACTTGCAGTATAATACCTACTTGGGCGAAATATCTCTGCATGGATAAAGTTTGGTACAGAGGTAGCACTAATAGAGATTAACTAAATCCCGTATCATATAGGCCTATCGCGCCATCTTAACGAAGAAAAATGGCAGCCACCCGACTGCTCAATGCTGACTAAAATAGTCCCCATAATGCTACTAAATTTTTGAAAACAAAACCTATCTTATGGGAACTATCAGATGCCCAAAATGCAAGATCATCAGTTTTGTCATTTCAAGATTGGGCCGTGCGAATCATTCAAACATTATAATCTGTAACTCATGCTTCAATGAAGCATTGCTCACAATAGTTTGTAACCAAGGAGTTTTAAATAAGAATCCAAGTTATAGACATATCAGATTGAATATTACTCTCAGCTACCATCATCATATTATGGAATATAAAAATAAATATGTGTGTGTACTGTATGTCTACCACATATTATTTACGTTCACAACGGGGTCGGGGATGGGGTGCGGTGAAAGTGAGTCAATGAGACATGAAATGAAATGAAGATGAATGAAACTGGGCAAAGATGTGGAAGGAAGTGACCGTGGCCTGTCAGAAGATACCGTTTCAGCATTTGCCTGGAGTTGAAAATGGGGAAACCACGGATAACCATTTCAAGGACGGCTGATGGTGGGACTCGAACCCACATCTACCGAGTTCACAGAGAGCTTGGCCACATGGGCTAGCACTGAGCGTTAGCAAGCGTAGCTACCGCTGTCGTTGGAATATAAAATATATAATCCACGTAATTTTAGAGCTATGATAACGAGAGTAAGCAGTAAGGTAGAACCGTGTGTATACAAGACAAGAGGGAACAGCGATTCCAAGGTGTAGGCTGGTCGTTCTATTAAAATATTGAAATTAATAACTCAGAATGAAATAGCGCAATTAACACGTAGCATGGTATAAGATGTAACCTATCAGGTTAAATAAGGTAGAACCTGCATTTTCGGGACATGTGTAAATAATTTATCAAGGGCTATATCATTCTTATTAATCTGTGCTTATCATGTTCATATATTATGTAACATATCTTCATTTCATTATTTAAATAGGGGTATAGATTGTATACGCAAGGATTTGCCAAATAGGTTAGAATTTTGTATTTCATATATGGCAGCGGAAAAACGGGCCGCAAGTTCTTTAGATATTGCCCAAGAGTTTTGCAAGCCACACTCAGTTTATACCAAGGAAACAAACAATAAATTTACCAGATTGAATATTAGGCGCAGCCACCATCTTGATATACAGTATAAGCAGTTTTACTAAGTGTATTGATAATATCCTTCAAGCAATGGTCAGATTTAGCTAAGGGGTTAGTGTGACAGACTCTTTCCCGTAGTACTGGAGTTCAAATCCACATAGGGTTGCTTTTTACTTGATTTTGTACATTAATTGTTTTATAATTTCTCAGATTTTGTAATATTAAGCATATATAGTGCGTAATTGCAGTGGAAAACATTATATATACTTATAGCACCACATATTTCAGCATGCTACCACAGCTATGTTTATTCGTTGTCCCTGACCCGCGTTTGAGTCTACTACAGCCAACATACGAGTATATTCTGACACGTAAATCAAACAGTATTATATGTACTGTATTACTAGTTGGTAGTGTACTGTAATTGTTGGCCATGGGACGGTTGATCCTTAGCCAATGAACTAACATTTTTTTTGTGGAAGTTGGCAATAAAACGTGCTGTGTAATTCATACGTATTTCCCATTAGAAAATACAAACTAAATGTAATTATACGGCTAATTATAAAACAAAACAAGTAGTTCCGTGAAGAACTATACAGCCTATTTTCATATGTCCTACTTATGTTAATTGCCTCTATCAACATACAAAATTTCAGTTTGATTGCTGTAATACATTGATTCATAGATATTGAGAACCGTCTCAATATTTCTGAAGGTCATCATGTTGGATTTTTATATTCGTAGATCTTAGAGTTATGTACTATTACATGAAGATTATTGTGTAGGTGTAGTTTTCCAACTTCAATCGCATGGATAGGTCACATGAAATGAAAATCAGAATTTAAAATTTCCCCATCTTGTATTTATGAAAACGATTGAACTAAATCAGATGCCAGTGGATTAATATTTGTATAAGAATTTACCGTATCAAGTTTTACTGCGCTCAGACGGTTAAATCACGAGAAAAATCTATTTAAATATTTATATTTCGCGTCGCCGCCATGTTGGATGTGTGCTCACTAAGTTATGGAAAGTCACATAGGTGACCTTATGTTCATAGCCTCTATCAACATACACAATTTCGGTTTGATTGCTATCATAGATCAATAGATATTGAGAACCGTCTAAATATTTCGGTAGGTCACCGTGTTGAATTTTTATATATGTAGGCCATAGAATTATGTACTATTAGATGACGATTTTTGCGTAGGTTCATTATTCAAACATTCACTTCGATCGTATGATTAATACACCAGAAATAAAAACTTAATTTTAAAATTGCGCACAGCCGCCATATAGAGGTTATGTGAACAATTGAACTAAATTAGATGCCAGTGCATTATAATTTGTATAACCATTTACTGAATTTCACTGCGCTCGGATGGTTAAATCGCGAGAAAAGTCTATTAAAATATTTCTCCTTCGCCTGGCTGCCATGTTCGGTTTGTATTTTACAGGTTTTTGGAAGTCTCAGAGCCTAACTTCCAGTAGTACCCTATATCACCGTACACAATTTCAGGGTGATATCAGTAATAGTTTCGGAGATATAGAATGCTGGTGAAATATTTCGCACAGCCGCCATCTTGAGGTTATATAGACAATTGAACTAAAAGATATGCCAAATGAATTACAATGTGCTTAAACATTTGCTGTACCAAGTTCCATTGCGTTTAGATGGTTAAATCGCGAGAAAAGTCTATTTAAAAGTTTCAAATTCTCATGGCCGCCATGTTCGTTCTGTAGTTAACAGGTTTTTGAAAGTCGCATAGGTGAACCTCTAGTAGAGCCCTTTACCATCGTACGAAATGTCAGGGTGACATCAGTAATGGATTCGGAGATATAGAATGCCGGTGAAATAATTCGCACAGCCACCATGTTGGATTATTGAGATGTATTATACTTTGAAAGGCACGGTTGGGATCAGCCAAAATAGTACTATGACCACCGAGTTTCATTGAAATCTCTCCGGCCGTTTAGAGGTTATTAGGGGGGGAATACACACATACACATACACATACACATCCGCACACACACACGGACAAAAGGTGGTCTCATAAGCCTATTAGCCTACTTTCGATTTTTGCAAAAAATGAAAGTAGACTTATGAGATCAACAAAAAATTGTGTGTCTGTCTGTGTGTCAGTGTGTGTATGTATGTGTGAATGTGTGTGTACTCTGCATGTCTGTCCTCCTCCTCCCCCCCCCCCCCCCCCCCATCAATTCAAACACGGTGAAACCGAATTGAACGAAAGTTGATACAGAAGTAGCACTAGCAAAGAGCAAAGGGCACCTCAGTGTCATGTTTTATATAGCCGCTATCTTGACGGAAACGTAATAGCGGCCACCCAAATGTTCAAAGCTTAAATCAAATGACTACTAACCTAATCATCTGATCTCTACCAAATTTTTCAACAACATACCTTCATGGGGGAAGCGTCTTTTGACAAAGTACAAGGTCATCTGCCCAATAGCTTGCAGATGGCGGCCATATATCTGTGCATATCGATTCCCCCTATCAATTCAAACATAACGAAACCCAAATCGAACCACCATTGTTACAGAGGGAACACTACCAAAGGACACCTCTGTGTCATGTTGTATATCGCCACCATCATGACAAAAGAAATGGTGCCCACCCAAATGTTCAGAGCTTAAATCAAATTACGACTAACCTAATCATCTAATCTCTACCAAATCTTTGCAACAATATGCCTTAATGTGAGAAGCGACTTTTACACAAACTACAAATTCATCAACCAATTAGTTTCAAGATGGTGGATGTATGAATCATGCACGTATTATAGCCTAACCGTAACTTACGATTCAACAAGGCCTGGCCTCAACAATTCAGCTTATCGTACATTGGGAGGTTTAAACTGTCCTCAAGGAGGTGACCGGTAGGGTATTAGCATATTATAATAGAATATGTAACCGTAGAAGTGACGAACAGGCCAGACTGACCATGCCATATCCTTGTGGGTAGTGCCGTCCCGTTGTCCAAATAACAGCAATGTTTGCTCGTAAATACATATATCTCCGTAACTGCGTAAGTTTATATTCCTTTAGGAGTGTACTGAATATAGCAATACATATTTAGTATCAAATGGGTTACAGAAACGCCAGAAAACGCTAATGAATTCGTTGAGTTCAACACAAAATATTATAAAGTTACACTAAACACCAAGCTTATCCGTGGCGTAATGGTAGCGACCTGGGCTTATAGTCTGGGTGTTCGTTGTTCAAATCCCTGCAGGTTCAATTTTTTTTACTTCGCTGGTTTTTTTTTTGTTTTTTTTTATATATATAACTTCTCTCACGTTATAATGTTAAGCATAAATAGTGTGTATTTTCTTTCTTTCTTTCATAGTCGTTTACCCTCCAGGTTGGTGGAACCCACGGACTCAGCGAGGGAACTCACCACTACCGCCTCTACGGGCAGTGTCCTAGAGCTGGGTACATCTAATCGGAGGGGATACAACTGGTGAGGTGTGATTGGCACCTCGCCCAGGCGGCCTCACCTGCAAAGCGAACAGGGGCCTCATGAGGGATGGAAGATTGGGATGGATAGGCGAGGAAGAGGGAAGGAGGCAGCCGTGGCCTTACAGTAGGTACTGCCCCCGTAATTGAATTATATAGAGACCACGGTGGCTATTTTGGAAATTATAGCGAAAGTTATGGCTGTCATAGTTATGACATGGGTAGTCATGACGTAAGCACGGATGACGCAGACGATTGTGCCAGCAGGCTACTTGAGCTGAGATTCTCAGTGACGTCAGCAATTTATTCGAGAAGGATCCGAGATGTACGACGCAGTCGCGAGAAACGTGGAATTCTGCTGAGGAAGAAATTATGCTATTGGAGGGGAGACTTAAACCAATGAACGATAGTTTAAAGGAAGACGGAGATTGCGGAAACTATGGTATTTTTGTTACTTTTTGGAATGCAGAATTGTGGAAATCCATTTGCAGTAGAGGCATTGATCTGGAATTTTGGTGAAATTTATTTTCAGTTTTTGAATTATGAAAATCCGTCATGTATTGACGAAGTTGGAACTTCTAGCGATGACGCAGTAACACGCGATGGAAGGGATAGATACGCCCCTCATGAAGTTCATAAAAGGCCTTGCGCAGAAGAGAGGAGCCTCATTCTCAGATTATAAATCAATCGTCAGATTTTCAAATAAGCATTTCAGTGAAACGTCGAGTGAATCAGTAGTGAAAAAGTCGTCTTTGTAACGCGTGGCGAAGCCACTAGTCGAACATACAAGCAGTGCAGGTTTACTGTGAAGTAAATCTAGGTGAAGTTGAAACGACACTTATAACGCTTCTACAAGATTAGCTGTGAACAGTTAGCGGTCGCCTATTAGCTAATTCTCTTGTGCATTGCTACAGTAAGGACTGTGGAAAAGCTGAACAATTTCGAGGAAGTATTTTGGAAGTTATTGACAATATTAGACGACTGACAAAAGTGATTTTCTCGCCACAGGAGAAACACTTTGTATAGCCAGACTCAACGCTACGGCTGACAGGGCTAGTGAAATAGGGAGACGTCAGATTGCTTTTGTGACACAACACTTCAGTATAATGGAGCAATTTAATAAGGCAGTTTGTTCTTCTAATACTATTACCGAGGAGCATATGGAAGGCTAAAGGACTTAATGCAATTGGGACATATTTCAACGGAGTAAAATAGCAACATGGAACTTCGCTAATTGCTATTCCATACAAGCGAACATGTGGTAAATAACCATCTACACCCATGTTTCGTGAGTAAAGGCTGAATACTATCAAACAGCCATAGAAATGATTTCATACTTTCTGAATATGAATATTTCTTCGGAAATTTATACAAAAACTTCATGGCGATTTTCAACTGGAACTTCAGGGATTTTTCAAGAGAGGTCAGGGTTGTCCCGACTCACAAAGAAGATTATTGCCGGAAGGATGTCGTTCGTCTTCGTGAAGCAGTTCGATTCTTCGATGGTGCTGTTTCTGGTTTCGAGGATGGAGCTCAGCTTTAACTTGGTGAAATGGATCCATCAACAGTCTTCTTTGGGGAATTTTCCTCTGGAACGTCAATCGGCAGATAAGGTAGTCGTGAACGTTTATTGTATTTGAGTTTCTTAGCAATGTTTGAGCAACTATTTTTCCCATATTTTTGTCCTCATGTATTTTTGCCCGATATTCTTGTTTGAGATTCCTATTCTCAGTACACCTTGATGAGTTATACCTTTTTCGACGTTTTATTAAGACATTGTTATGTCATGGGCATAGTTAAATGATTTTGAATCAGTTGAGACTGATATTTAGATTTTTCAGTAATTTGCTTATTTTTGTAGTCACGATTTGACTGTAAGTTAATGATTTTTATGGCAGATTTAAATTCAGACAGCGTGTCACTCTATTAAAGTAATTCTACCCCAGTTTAATTACTTTGACCAATTTTCTGTCATCATCAAGAAGGAAGAACATTTAAATGATTTTAGAGCGTTAAAATCCAGTACGTTGTCGACGATCTTGGAAATACTAGTCGTTATTCGAATGGATTGCAACACAGACATTTATCGTCAGTCATGAACGACCATTGCATTACAGGCAATTTTGTGAAAGATGAACATTAATTATGAATTATTGAATGCATTAAATTCGTGAAACTTGTGTTAGGTTTTTTTCTCATATAGAGATTTATATAATGATGTTTGCATTCCCCAGTCTAATTGGATTCTATTCGACTATTTGCAGTTAGTCGCACTTTGTTTGATGATAGTATTTTTATACTACAATTCTTTGAAGATGTTAATCTTAAATTTTGATAGACCAGACAGGCGTATATAAGCGTATTCACTATTAAATTTGTTTGTGATTGGCAAATTTTTATTTCATTTCGATTCATGAATGAAATCCACGAAGTTTAAATGACAACAGTTTTTAAACAATTATTGATATATGAATTTTTGAGTGGAACTATGAATGTATAATCGATAGTGCAGCGGACATGTTGAAAGTCGCTGACGTATAATGCCCTTAAATAAATGAAGGAGATTCCCACAGTAGTTAATGATGATAAAGATTGTATTAGGGGAGGTTTTGTAAATGCTGTGGATGTTTTTAATGCCATATAGATTAATATATGATGAATTTTGGGCTATTTTGAATGCAGTTTGTGCATTATTTTGTAAGCGAAGTATTTTCCGCTAGAGTATATTGTCATAGTTCGTTGAAAATTAATCAAGTGAATTTACTGTTATAATTAACAAAAGTTGTGAAAGAATTTGAGATAAGATTTTGAATGAAGATTACCGTCACAAATAATTAAAATTATTACAACCTTTATTAAACCAGATTGTGACATTTACATGTATAACTAACCTTCATTGGTCGATTATATTAAACACGATTATGAATTTACCAACCGAATAAAACATGTGGTTCAATGTATTTCTTAAATTATTAATTTAAATAATTTAAATGTTGATAGTGTAAATAATAAATGTAAATATCTTTGACAATAATGTGGAACGAAAGTAATGTTAAAGGCGTGTTTAAAATTTTTGTAATTATTTTCGACAATATTATAAACAATTTCCAATTGTTATAAATAATTTATGTGATTTTGTTATAAACATTTAAGAGTGTGTTTGATACTCTAAACTATGCTGATCAAACATTTGGATGATAACTTAACAAGTTTAAGTAATGTTAAAATAATCCAGTGGGATGGAAGTTAAGCATTTGAAAGATTTGCGTCAATATGTATGAGTTGTCTTGTAGACATTTAAAGCTTTAAAAGGAGCTGAATTCTTACGCAAGTGTGGGGAGGAGTGCGCCCCATTTGACAGGTGTGAGCCAGGTTAAAGAGTAGACCGGCCGGCTCGACATCTGGTTACAAGCAGGCGAGGTCGATACTCCGGCCTTGTGCCTATTTATAAAAGTGTTATGTTTATTAAAAGGAAACCAAATGCTCTATATATGTCGTACCCTGACTTCCTCATCCAATCCAAATGTGTTATAAAATGTTACGTTATTTTGAGCTCATGGGAGCTAACATATTGTTTGATAATTTGCAAGTCCTTTAGGAGGACGTAGTCAGATTGACATGGGCTAATGATAGCCACGTTTATTTTGTTGAGTTGTGAAAATCATACTCTTTATTTGAAAATAAAGCTCTTGTACAGTTCAAAGTTCTCGTCTTCGGTCTGGTTCATTTTTAAATGTCATGGTGAAGGTTATTGTGAGAGCATACTTTAAGGATCCTGTTGTCAACCCAATCCCCGAGATATTTATAAGAGGTAAGTAAGAGTAAGTATGAAACCCCGTCTATTTTGGTGTGTTCCACAATAATTTTTCTTGGTAACTTCTGTGTTCAAACCTCGGTAGTATCTGTCAGTGCCATTTTCATTGATGTAGCTGAGCTGGTGCGATTGATTGTTGGCAATCCGATTGAGGGGGCGGATATCTGACAGCCTACTATCCAGGTAAACGGGGACAGAAGGATTGGCGACCCAAGAGGGTGGGGCTGAGTCAATAGAAGGATTGGCGCACCTAAAACGTTGGGGCTCGATTCAACATAACTGGATCACCAGGTTGAACGCCAGTAGGATTGGCAAACCTAAAACGTGTGGTTCGATTAGACTCAAATAAAGAGGTTGATTCTTTGTTAGATGTCTAGGCCAATTGTAGAATTTAAGAGTGTGATTATATAGGAATTAAATGTTGTATTGTATTAGGAAAATTACACTCAGAAAAGATCAGATCTTATACAACTTGAGAAAGGTTAAATAGGCTGGAAACTTAGAAAAATCGCCTATGATCGGGAATCTTATTTTATTTGACCGGCTTATGACATTTTAGTCATATCAAAGATAAAATTAAATTATTTGGATTGTAAATGTAAATTATTTGTGATAGGATATTTTAAAATGATCCAGGGAAATTTGAACATGTGCTTGAGTTTGTTTCAACATGAAGTGTCTTCGAAAGTTAATTATAAGGTAGTTATAAGTTAGATTTAAGACAGAAAATTGATCAAATTATATATGGTGAAAAGTGTTGCTCAAATGTTGTTATTTTGCTCTTTTGATGTATGTCCCTACAGCAGTCTAATTTTTGAATAATATTGTAATGGCAGATGAAAGTTTGAAGATGATGTTAGCGGAGATGTCTGCTAATATGAAGCAGATGAATGAGAGTATGAAGGAGAATGCTAGTCGAATGGAGGAGAATATGAAAACTCTTCAGACCAGTTCTGCTAACTTAGAGGATAATATGTCGCGTTTACAGATTAATACCCAAGGAATTGAGAATACTGTAACTGACATCCGCTCAGACGTGTCCAATGTTAAAATAGATGTGTCTAATATGCATAAAAATGTTGCTGATGTTAAAATTGATGTTGCTAATGTGCATAAAGATCTCACAATGTTGAATTTAGATGTTGCTAATGTCCGTATTGTGACTGTTCCGGTCACAATGTTCCCAAACCCTTATTTGGTTGACTGCAAGAGAAGTCAGGTTAGGGTAATTTGTTCATACCATTTCTTTTCTTGTTCATCATCATCATTTAGGTTGTAGAATTTCATTTTATTTAGTGTATATATATCTTGTGTATCTCGGGGACTCAGTCAGGAATATTTCATTTAATTTGTATGGGAGATGTCAGTATACAAGACAGCGGATTGTGTAGGTAAGCTACAAGATGTTGCAACAGCAGGAAACTCTAGGCCAAATTTAGATTGGGCCGAGAATAACTTCCCTTGTCTTGAAGAAAGTTTTGTGTAAATTGTGTAAGGTTCTGACGTCAGAGAAGAGTTTCGCGCCACGAGTTGTAAGAAATATACATGGGTTCGAGATTATTGGTGTATTTTGTATGGGTTGGAGGGTATCATGACCCTGGCGGAGAAAGACGAAAACATGTGTTTACAAGATGAGAGGTGGGATTTTCGTGTATAGCGGGGCTTCACTTCTATTGTAGCGTCTGATTGGAAAGGTCGCGTTCTCGTAATTTGGCGTAGGCCTATTTGGAGAAACAGTTTTGTTGAAAGCATGGCTTGTGAATGTACTCGAAACGGCTACATATCACAACGATGTTATCTCTGTTAGCACAATTCAAGTTGGGTACGGAAGCACATTCATTTCTCTCGCAGAGATGTGGCTATGTAAACCAGTAAACATCTCTAACCTCAAACCACGTGTGGAAAATCTTAGAAATGCTGGGGAGAACTGATCTATCGAGCATGTCTCGTAGATTATCTGCTAGATCGTCGATGAGTGAGTAACAAACATCTTTATATTCCAACATTCATTTTGGGTCACATTTTTTCGTCATTGCCGAGGAGAGAAGATAGTAAACCATAGTCTGTTCGACGAGAGTCCCCGCCATATGTTTAAAGTTGATATTAATACACATATTTTGAAGGTTATAATTAGTTTTCTTTATAGGGAATTACACCTAATAGTTGAACGCCCAAATGATACCAGTTAGGTTGACCAAATGTGTGTCCAACACTCCACGACCCTGCCATTTCAATTGTGTGGTATATGATGAAGTACTTCCGATCAAA
Source organism: Meconema thalassinum (assembly GCA_946902985.2). Classification (NCBI taxonomy): domain Eukaryota; kingdom Metazoa; phylum Arthropoda; class Insecta; order Orthoptera; family Tettigoniidae; genus Meconema; species Meconema thalassinum. Next base: position 1,095,925,485 of record OX336389.2, on the reverse strand, counting down.
AATAGGAGGATGATTTTGGGAAGTTTTAAATCAGTCGCCCAAGAAGGGCTGGTAAAAAGTTACAACATGGCGCCCAACGTGGGGCAAGAGTAGGGAAACCTAGCAGGTATCATTAGGGCACATATGCACACAGCCGATAGACACCTTAGGAGTATTAGGGTTCACAGTAATTTGTTTTGTTTTAAGGGGTATGTCCACATCAGACAATTTAGAATTAAGGTCAAGGGTTGTGTGTAAATCAAACAGTAAAATGTCAGGTAATCAGGAAACTGGGGGAAGTGGCAGTGAGGAAGATGTGGAAAAGACAGTGGGAACATATGTTACCATTGTTACTACTGAGTCGCAGCTGATCGCTGAAGGTAGTAACTTAAATGTAAATGGGGGGGTTATGAACGATAGTTTGATCCAAATGCTACTGAGTGAAATAAAAGAGATTAAGAAGCAAGGAGAATCTATGAGTAAGGAAATTAAGGAGCAGGTAGGCTCTGTAAATGAGAAGGTAGAGTCAGTGACCAAACAGATAGTAGAAGTGAAGGAATTTGTAAGTAAGGAAATTCAGGAGAGCAACAGGGCCACGAACACAAGGATAGAGAGTCTCAGCAAAGAAATACGGGACCATAAGTCTGTCCTTAATAGTAGAATGGAGAGTATGAACCTGGAATTAAGTGGGAAAATTAGCAAACAGGGAGAGGAAATCAGGGCAGAAATGCAGGGGAATCAGGCTGGGATCACAAGTAGGCTAGAAGGAATGGAAGGCCATCAGAACCAGCAAGATGTGGAAATAACGAAAATTAAGTCAGAGATAGCTAGTTCAAGGGCAGAAGTACAGAATGTAACGGGAAAGTGTGATGAGATATGCAACACTGTAAGTGGGAATAAGAGGGAATATTTAGATAGAGTAGGTGCCGTTGAAAATAAGTTGGGAGAGATTGAGGGTCTGAGAGGGAAGCAGGTGGCATTGACCGAGAAAAACGAAAAGCTGCAGGAAGAGCTGATAAAGGTCAGGAGAGAGTTGAAAGAGCGACCGATGAGTCAAAGGGTTGTGATGCCATCTAGTTTGCTACTCAGGGACCCTGGTCTGCCACAATTTAACTCAAGGCAGTTCAACCCTATGGAGTTTTTAAAAACCATTGAGAAGAAATTCAGCAAGGATCTAGAAGACGGGGTTGTCGAATGGGAAACAGTGTTGGAGATCTTGTCTAACTCATTTCAAGGGGATGTGAAAGCATGGTTCCAAATATACAGGCCTAACATGAATAGTTTAAGGGAATTCAGGGATAAATTCAAAGCTAAGTTCTGGGGGGAGGGGGTACAGTCCAGGGAAAGGGAAAAATTAACTTTTGGGAAATATAAGGAGAGAGAAGGGGTATCCCTGACAGAATATTTTTTGGCACATGTACTTATTTGGAAGAATTTGGATGGGCTGACCTCTGACAGTGATGTGGTTAGGGTCATGTTGAAGCACTTCCCACCTAGAATTCAGGAGGCAGCTTGTATGCAGAAGGTAAGGACGGTAGAAGAGTTGGAAGAGCTTCTTACGAGCTTTGACGTTTTAGGCAAGCAGCACATGGAGAGGCCAGAGGTCAAACAGGAATTTAGGGGCAATAGGGGGAATAATCAGGAGTTTAATAGGGGTAGATTTAATCAGGAGCAAAGAGATTATCAGCAGAGGCAGGAAAACTATCAGAGAGGTGGGGGGCGTCAGGATAATTCACAGCGACAGGAAGGTAACTATCAGAGAGGTGGGGGGCGTCAGGAAGGTGGTAACGAAAGAGTACAGGTGAACCAGAGGAGACAAGAACAAGGTGGTCAAGGAGCTTTAAACTCCGAACGGGCTGTGCAGGGAGGTCAGTCAGGCAGTCCGTAAGAAATGAAGTCAAGCAGTGTGTTATTGTGGGTGAGGAGGATTTTATGCCTATGAGTCGGGAGGATCTGCTAGCTGACCAGCAGGAGTTCTCATGTATCGGGGAGAAGGAGGCTTTTATGTCAACTGTTGAGTTGAGCATACTAGGTAAGAGAGTGCAGGCATTGGTGGATTCGGGGAGTGAGAGAAGTGACATCAGTAAGGGATTTTATGATACTTTAATCAAGGACGGTGGTAAGTTGGAAGAAATTCCAGTTAAGTCGACATATGTGGTAACTGCTGTTGGTAATAAATCCCAAAGAGTGGGAAAGCAGGTATTGTTGCCCATGAGGTTTGGTAATGAAGTTGACCACAAGACTTGCTTGGTAATTCCTAACCTAATTTATGAAATGATTTTGGGGATAGACTGGCTTAACGAGCATAGTGCTGTTATTGATTTTGACCGGGGTGTCATCAACTTTGTGAGGGGGAATATAAGCCAGGAGATGAGAATGAAATGCAAGAGTGTAGATAAGACAGTAAAGGCATGTGTTACTGAGGTCACTGTAGGGGATATGGCAGAAGGTAAGGCTGACGATGAGGAGGAAGTTGTGGATTTATGTCACATTGCTGTGGAGGGTGATAAGTGTGATCAACTCCAGCAGGCTGTGGATAAGAGTGGTTTAAGTGTTGAGGAGAGGGATAAGTTGTTAGAGGTTTTAGAGCTAAACCAAGAAGTTTTCAGTGACAAGCCAGGGCTAACACATGTCTATACGCATCAGTTCGAAATTGTAGATCATTCTCCATTTTCAGGACCCAAGTACCCGATACCTCACAAATTTGCTGATGCTGTGGAGAAAGAAATAGGCATTATGCTGAATCAGGGTATTATTGAGCCTTCAACTAGTGCATATCTGAATCCCTTAGTTGTGGTTGGGAAGAGTGATGGCTCGGTCAGGTTGTGTATTGATGCCAGGCAGCTCAATTGTAGGATATCTGGGGACCAACAGAGGCCAGAATGTGTTGAGGAACTGGTTCAGAAATTCAATGGTAAGCAATGGTTTTCCACTATGGATCTGAGTGCATCATTTTGGCAGGTACCGTTGAGAGAACAGGACAGGAAGTTGACTGCGTTTAGCTTTAAGAGTGGTTTGTACCAATTCAGGGTCGTTCCTTTCGGAACAAAGACCAGCAGTTCAGCGTTGATTAGGGCCTTAAATCTAGTGTTAGGGAGGGACACACACGAGTTTGTGACAATGTACATAGATGATTTAATTGTTGCATCTTACACATTAAAGGAACACCTGGATCACTTAGACATTGTTTTGGGGAAATTAAGGGACGGGGGATTTACAATTAAACTTAAGAAGTCTCTGTTTTGCACAACATCAATCACATTTTTAGGGCATACTATCACAACACAAGGGGTGTCTCCCGAACAGTCACGATTAGACAAGATTCACAACACTGCTACACCACGTAACGCCAAACAATTGAGGTCAATATTAGGGGTTTTCAATTATTTTCGTAGATTCGTAGTTAAATATTCCTGTCTTGTAGAACCGTTTAGGGAATTGCTGAAGCAGGGTACTAAGTGGGTATGGACCCAGGTGCACGATGAGGCTTTTAAGGAGTTGAAGAGAGGCTTTGTAGAGACTGTCATGCTTAGGTATCCTCGTCTGGATTGTCCCTACATTTTGATGACTGATGCGAGCATGCAAGGCATCTCAGGCATTTTGTGTCAGGAGGATAGTGAGGGCAATCTAGGGATTGTCTCATTAGCAAGCAGAGGGCTAAGCATGGAGGAGAAGAGATATACAATTACTGAAATAGAGATGTTAGCAATCGTATACTCTCTAGGGAAGTTTAGGAGTTATGTGTTGGGCAGTAAGTTGCAGATACTGACTGACCATCATGCATTACTTTTTATTGGATCCTGCAAGCTCACTTCGAACAGGATGTCAAGGTGGATATTGGCTATAAGTGAATATAACTTTGAGGTAAGGCATATTAAGGGTACTGAGAACATTGTGGCTGACTTCATGAGTAGAAACATTGGGGGTGATGAGGGTCATCAGGTACTGGAGGTACAGGAAGGTGTTGTTATCTGCGTAACCAAGGTAAGCGAGTGTGATTATGAGATACGCTGCTTAAGGAATCTGCTTGTAGAGCAGGAGAAGGATGAGGTCTTAGGTGATATCTTGACTCAGTTGAGAGGTATGGATGTGGATAGTAGAATTAAGGTTGGAAAGTATTGGTACAAGTTGGAGTGTGGTTTCTTGGCTAGGCTGTGCCATGAAGGTGCCTGGAGAGTGTGTGTGCCAAGCTCATTGCAGGTAACGATGATTTGGTATCATCACAAGGCTTTAGGGCATTTTGGATCAAGCAAGGTTCTTTTTGCTGTTCAGCAGCATTTCATTTGGAAGAACATGGGAAGGCAGATTAGGAAAGTTCTGGCAAGTTGTGACTCGTGTCAATGGTGTAAATGCCCAACGAGGTTTCTTGAGGGACCTCGGCAAATGGTGATCACAGAAAAACCAAGGGATTTACTCTGTGTCGATCTGTATGGTCCATTGGTTAAAGCTCAGTTTGGATATCAGTATATCTTCGTGGTTGTTGACGCATTCAGTAAACTCGTCAAACTGTATCCCCTGAGAAAAGCGACCGGGAAGGGTTGTGTCCTACAGATCACTGATAAGTATGTACCTGAGTTTGGGGTGCCTCTCAGGATACTATCAGACCACGGTAGTCAATTCACCTCAAAGATCTGGAAAACCAAGTTGAGTGAATTGGGTATCAAGCACATATTCTCATCTATTCGATATCCTCAAGGGAATTTGTCCGAACGAGTTATGAGAGAATTAGGGAGAGTATTTCGCACCTATGTGAGCAATCGCCACAATGCGTGGTTCTCCAAGTTAGGAGATATTGAACGATGGTTCAATAGTACGTTCCATGAGAGTGTAAAATGCACTCCCTATGAAATTCAGTATGGTAGGAAGCCTACCAATGAGCTTGCTAGAATGCTAGGTTTGGTCACGGGAGAGGAGATTGGGAAGGATGTTTGTATCCAGCTGGCTAGGGACAACTTAATCAAGGCAGGGAATAAGCGTAGGCGCCAGCAGAAGCGGGTAAAGTTTGATTCTTTTGAAGTAGGCGATCAGGTGCTTCTGAGGGTTCCATATCCGTCTTCAGCTGTAGATAAGGAGATAGGGAAGTTTTTTCATCTATTTCAGGGGCCTTTTAAGGTGGTTAAACGTATTGGTGAGTGTGCCTATAGTTTAACGGACCAGGATGGTAAGTCTGTCAGTACACATAATATTAGGAATCTCCGTAGATATCACTCTGTAAAATAATATGGCATGGACTCTTAGAGAATCAGTCAACATAACGTGATGGCATGACAAAACTCAAGAGATGTGACGAAGAATGCTAACCAGCAAAGTGGCATCGAGTGTTAGATGGATAGATGGTATGATAAGGCCTGTGCAGGCAAATACCATGGCTTGTGAAGCGATAGGGTCTCATGATGAGACGAAGAAAATGAAGTGGTAGACCTAAGACACTTGAGAGAAATCAGTGAGGCTAGGAAATGGACACAATAAGACATTCGAGAGAGTGAGAATGTGTGAAAATTTGACAAGTGTGTATGTATATATGTCTTCCAGGGTTTATTTATGTAATAGTGTAATTCTTTGTGTTTTCAGTGCGTTGCTTGTTTGAGTGTTTGTGATCCACACTTGTTTCTCCCGTGTGAATCACATGGGGGCGTATTGTGACTGTTCCGGTCACAATGTTCCCAAACCCTTATTTGGTTGACTGCAAGAGAAGTCAGGTTAGGGTAATTTGTTCATACCATTTCTTTTCTTGTTCATCATCATCATTTAGGTTGTAGAATTTCATTTTATTTAGTGTATATATATCTTGTGTATCTCGGGGACTCAGTCAGGAATATTTCATTTAATTTGTATGGGAGATGTCAGTATACAAGACAGCGGATTGTGTAGGTAAGCTACAAGATGTTGCAACAGCAGGAAACTCTAGGCCAAATTTAGATTGGGCCGAGAATAACTTCCCTTGTCTTGAAGAAAGCTTTGTGTAAATTGTGTAAGGTTCTGACGTCAGAGAAGAGTTTCGCGCCACGAGTTGTAAGAAATATACATGGGTTCGAGATTATTGGTGTATTTTGTATGGGTTGGAGGGTATCATGACCCTGGCGGAGAAAGACGAAAACATGTGTTTACAAGATGAGAGGTGGGATTTTCGTGTATAGCGGGGCTTCACTTCTATTGTAGCGTCTGATTGGAAAGGTCGCGTTCTCGTAATTTGGCGTAGGCCTATTTGGAGAAACAGTTTTGTTGAAAGCATGGCTTGTGAATGTACTCGAAACGGCTACATATCACAACGATGTTATCTCTGTTAGCACAATTCAAGTTGGGTACGGAAGCACATTCATTTCTCTCGCAGAGATGTGGCTATGTAAACCAGTAAACATCTCTAACCTCAAACCACGTGTGGAAAATCTTAGAAATGCTGGGGAGAACTGATCTATCGAGCATGTCTCGTAGATTATCTGCTAGATCGTCGATGAGTGAGTAACAAACATCTTTATATTCCAACATTCATTTTGGGTCACATGTTTTCGTCATTGCCGAGGAGAGAAGATAGTAAACCATAGTCTGTTCGACGAGAGTCCCCGCCATATGTTTAAAGTTGATATTAATACACATATTTTGAAGGTTATAATTAGTTTTCTTTATAGGGAATTACACCTAATAGTTGAACGCCCAAATGATACCAGTTAGGTTGACCAAATGTGTGTCCAACACTCCACGACCCTGCCATTTCAATTGTGTGGTATATGATGAAGTACTTCCGATCAAAAATAGGAGGATGATTTTGGGAAGTTTTAAATCAGTCGCCCAAGAAGGGCTGGTAAAAAGTTACAGTAGTGATATTTCTTGTGCTAGGGCTGAGGTAGTTGTTGTCAAAAATGATGTTGCGACTGTCCAAGACAAGGTTGAGGAAGTCCAAAGAGGAATCCAAAATGTTAGAACTGATGTGTCTAATGTTCAGGTTGATATTAATAACATTCATTCGGATGTAAACGAAATGCAAAGTGACATAAATAAAATTCAAGTAGAGGTCAACACAGTTTTCGTAGACGTTGCTAAAGTCCAAACTGATGTAAATAAAGTCAGGGAAGAGATAGAAAATTCGAAAACCCTTTGTACACGTAATATAAGTGCATTAACGACTAGGCTAGTTGATGAGTCAGTTAGAACGACAGCGTCTTTAGAAGGTTTAAAGTTTGATGTAGAGGTCATGAGAACCCAAGTATTAGACCATAATAAAGTATTGAAAGAGGATATTGAATTAGACATAGCAGAAATGTTAACAGAAAATGTAGCAATATGGAAAGAAGAGTGGATTAGGTCAAGTGGGGAACATGTAACCCAAATTCAGGATCGGATTGAAAGGAAACTTGCCAGTACTCAAATTGATATTAACAATGAAGTAGTACAGATTAGGAAAGATTTAAGCGTCAGGATGGATTCGCTATCCGAAAGACAAGTTGAAGATAGGACAAAATTAGATCAGGATGTGCAAACATTAAAATCTGCATTAGAGGAACAGATTCATAAAGTTGTCTCTGATGTGAATGAAACGACGAGTAAACTACAGAATTTAAAGTTAGGAGAGGCTAATTTAATGGAGTCCTACAAAGAAGAGTTAATCAAGAAAGTATTAACGGAAATCACTGACAAGGATACAGTAGGCTTGGCTTGCGAAACCAGTAGGAATTATGCCAGAAGATATAACCTAGATCCAGAAGAGAGAGACGTGACTCCTGAAGAACGTATATCCAGATTCAGGGAGGAATATGGAACCTGAGTGGAACTATAGAGATAGTGGGAAAAACTACCCGGATTCATATCCGAGGAACGTAACGGTCATCAGGAATTTTGAAGATAAACCGCAAAAATTCAGTAACACGGATAGTTTGACACCTATCGAATATGTAAGGAACCTCAAAGATTATTTCATCGAAGCTCACATTCCCAGAGAGAGAGAGATGAAGATAGTGGAGAGATATTTGATTGGAGGACCCCTCGAATGGTTTCGCGCATTTAGATACACATTCAGTAACTTTGACGAGTTTGCAGAGGCATTAATCAAACGATTTTGGTCCATAGAAGCGCAGAATTCGTTAAGAGCGGAGGTGTATTCAAGAAAATACTCAGGTACTCTTCCAACGCGGTACGCTGATTTCTTTACGAGTCAATTATCCCGCTTGAGATTTTTGCAACCCCCATTGTCAACGGAGCAACTTATTGATGCGATTTCTCGTATGCTGCCTGTGGAGGTGAGGAGACTAATTATCTCATCAAACATCAGGGATTTAACCAGCATGGATGAATTACTGAGGAGGTTAGACTACACAAGTCCAATGCCTAACGTGGTACAGAAAGGTCAAAGGCATGACTTCAAAGAAATAAATACTGTATATATGGACCAAGTCCAACAAACTGACAAGCCAGATGAGGAGAAAACTGACAATGTAGGTCCTCACAGGAATAATCAGTTTCGAAATAACAGATCGCCAGGTTACCGACCGTATCAACAGAGAAGAGGCTGGAACTATAACCGAGGAAATTACAATGGAAGAGGCAGATATTATAACAATAATGGTTATAACCGAAATTATAACAGGAATAACCAGAGCCAAAACAGAAATCAGAATCCTCAAGGTCAGGTTATGACACCCGATCAGTATCAGGAAAGAGAGAAGGAAAGCCAGCAATACCTGAAAGAATTACGGGAAAAAGAAGCAGACAACCAAAAGAAAAGGCAGGATGTTGTAATCGATCCTGGGCCTTCTACGAGCCAACAGAATTTTGAGGTCGGTAACACAAAAAAAACGCCGATTTCTCAACGTCAGTAAGAACCTGTAAATACATTGCCACACCACACCTGATTACGATTAATGAGATATATGAAGTGACTGATGAAGATTTGCTAGAAGAGAGGGGTATAGTTAAAGAGGAAAGACCATGTGCCTTACCCATTATTTCTGTACGGATAGATGGACAACAGTATAAAGCCCTGATGGATACTGGTGCAATTATCTCCATCATTTCAGAGGAATGTTATCAAAGTCTGTTAAGAGGAGAGAACATGACAGTTCTACCTGTTTCTACCGTCAAAGTGAGAGGGATATTCCAAGATAAGGCAGTGAAGTGCAAGATTCAAGTGTTATTGAACTTTGAGATCAATGGAAGGAATTATGAACAGATCTTCATTGTGGTGAGCAAGATCAATTTTGATATGGTGCTTGGAATCGATTTTATATCGAAGGTCGGAGCTATTATTGACATGAAGAACAGAAGTATTAGCTTTAATGATGGGTACATAATCACAGAAGAGATAGAAGAACAGGACGTGAAAAACAGTCTGGAAATAGACCTTAGGGAAGAAATTTTGAATACTATAGTTAATGAAGTGGAAAATTTAGCAGAAATACCCAGTAGAAAAACTGAAGGATTTGAAGAAATTCAGGGGGAATTTGAGGATCTGATAAAGGAATTCCAAGATATTTTCGATGAAAAACCTGGATTGATTAAGGATTATAAATACAAGATAAGGCTGACAGATGAAACCCCTTACCAGAAGAGAATATACCCCATTCCTGAGAAATACTATCAAGAAGTACGAGGGTTAATCAGAAAAATGGAGGTAGACGGGATTATTAAAAAACAGGCGTCGTCTTATATAAACCCCATCACAGTAGTGAAGAAAAGTAATGGTCAGATACGTCTTTGTCTCGATTCCAGGACCATTAACTTGAAGATTCTTCCAGAAAATGACCGACCACCCAAGATTAGAGATCTGCTTCGAAAATTCAAAGGGAGAGCATGTTTCAGCGTTCTTGACTTGACGTCTTCATTTTATCAAGTTCAGCTAGAAGAAGATAGTATGCAGTACACTGGATTCCTATTTGACCAGACGTCATGGGTCTTTGTCCGAATGCCTTTTGGTATGGTTAACAGTGGACCAGCACTTATTCGAGCACTTGATAGTAAGCTCACTGACGAAGTGAAAGAAAATGTAATCTGCTACATTGACGATTTAATCGTATCTTCACCCAGCGCCGCAGAACATTTAGTGCACTTGAGAAAGTTGTTCGAGAATTTACGGGAGGCCAATATCAAGGTGAATTTTGGAAAATGTCAATTCTTGAAGCAGGAAATAAATTACTTGGGGCATACTATTGATAAAGATGGATATCATCCAAACATGAAAAAAGTAGATGCGATCACGAGATTTCCAAAGCCAACTAAGGTGAAACAAGTCAGAGAATTTGTAGGAGCATGACAATTTATTAGCAGCCACTGTCCAAGATACTCGGAAATTATGGCTCCTCTGTATGACTTACTCAAGAAGAATAACAGATGGAAATGGAGTACCGCTGCAGACGAGGCTTTTGAGAAAGCAAAAGAAATGCTCAGAAATAATGTGAAACTGGAGTACCCAGACTTTGAGAAAGTGTTTTATATTGAGTCTGATGCATCAAGAGTAGGCATTAGTGCAGTCTTATACCAGAAAGACGAGGCAGGCAACAAGCACTACATTGCGTTCACTAGTCGGAAGTTGAAGAAACACGAGGAAAATTACTTCACGACGGAGCTTGAAGCGTTAGCTTTTGTAACAGCATTGCAAGCCTGGAAGAAAATACTGCTGGGACATAAGGTCATCATTATTACTGACCATAAAGCACTACAGTTTATGCTGCAAACTGACATGTCGAGTGATAGATTGACACGTTGGGCTTTGTTCACCCAACAGTTTAACGCCACTATCGTCCACCAGCCTGGGAAAGATAACTTACTGGCTGATGCTCTATCACGTAACCCTATTAAAAATGTGCAGATACACCATGTACAATTGGAGCAAGAAGATCAAGAAACCGTTAGGAGGTTAGCCCGAATCGGTGTGTCACAGAAGAGACACGCTCCAATAAGGAAAATGTACAGGTTCCTCAAGGGTTACATGGACAATACTGATGTTGACTATGCAGTTACACGCAGAAATTCACGACACTTTGTCTTGAGTGGAGACATCGTATGCAAGTATGCTGACTCTGCGCATACAAAACTCCGAATAGTCGTGCCACCTAAACTTGTTGTCAATTTGGTGTGGGTAGCTCATCATGCAACTGGACATGCCGGTTTAGATAAGACTCTTAATACTCTAAAAGAGAGATTTATCTGGACTAACATGCGTTCCAGCATTGCCAAGGTCATTAGATCTTGTGACAAATGTCAAAGAGCAAAGTATGCTTCTGCTTTATTAAAAGGACACCGAAGGCTATGATTCCTTCTAAGCCAAACGAACTTATGGCGACGGACATATTTGGCCCCTGTCCGAAGGGATATCAGGGTAACCAGTACCTGTTGGTTACCGTGGATGTTTTCTCAAAATTTGTTACAGTGAGTCCCATGCAGAAAGCGAACACAAGGAACGTAGTAAGCAGACTGGAAAATGCTGTATTTCCTAAAGCTGGTATACCAGAATATTTACTGTCAGATCATGGAACGCAGTTTACGTCCGTGGAATTTGCAGCGGATATGGAAAGGCTTGGCATTAAGCACTTATTTTCAAGCGTGCGTTACCCAGAATCGAATTCCTCAGAAAGATATATGGCTGAATTTTCGAAATTCTGTCGAATTTTCTGTCCAAATGATCATTCTGGTTGGGTGAGATTTGTACCCCTTATAGAGGAATGTCTGAACTCTACAGTGCAGGAGAGCACAGGAGAAGTGCCAATGCGACTTCATCTTGGAAGAAACCCAGAAAGGCCGTGGGATAATCTTTTCAACCACATTCCTAGAGATCCCGACTTAGGAAGGCAGCAGAGGATTGACAAGGCGAAGGAACAACTCCAGAAAGCAGCAGAGAAACGATTGAAAAGAGTAGCTGGAAAACGCTTTGGTGCACCCTTACAAGTTGGAAATCTTGTATTATTACGCAGACCTGTCAAGGCTGATATGAGCAAGAAAATATACCCCAAATTTGGAAATGTATTCATGGGGCCGTTTAGGATTACGAACGCCTATGGAAACAACTGCTATGAACTCTACGATGATGAGAATAATGTCATTTACGGCAAGTTCAATGCTGGAAATTTAAAAAGATACTATCCTAGAGTAAGCCAGTAATAATTCAATTTCGTGTTCAAGAGAGTTGAGGTACTTGTAACACTGAGTTTAAAAACAATTTGCAACTGGTTTTTAAAACGTGGTGAGAGGAGAATGCCCCCGTAATTGAATTATATAGAGACCACGGTGGCTATTTTGGAAATTATAGCGAAAGTTATGGCTGTCATAGTTATGACATGGGTAGTCATGACGTAAGCACGGATGACGCAGACGATTGTGCCAGCAGGCTACTTGAGCTGAGATTCTCAGTGACGTCAGCAATTTATTCGAGAAGGATCCGAGATGTACGACGCAGTCGCGAGAAACGTGGAATTCTGCTGAGGAAGAAATTATACTATTGGAGGGGAGACTTAAACCAATGAACGATAGTTTAAAGGAAGACGGAGATTGCGGAAACTATGGTATTTTTGTTACTTTTTGGAATGCAGAATTGTGGAAATCCATTTGCAGTAGAGGCATTGATCTGGAATTTTGGTGAAATTTATTTTCAGTTTTTGAATTATGAAAATCCGTCATGTATTGACGAAGTTGGAACTTCTAGCGATGACGCAGTAACACGCGATGGAAGGGATAGATACGCCCCTCATGAAGTTCATAAAAGGCCTTGCGCAGAAGAGAGGAGCCTCATTCTCAGATTATAAATCAATCGTCAGATTTTCAAATAAGCATTTCAGTGAAACGTCGAGTGAATCAGTAGTGAAAAAGTCGTCTTTGTAACGCGTGGCGAAGCCACTAGTCGAACATACAAGCAGTGCAGGTTTACTGTGAAGTAAATCTAGGTGAAGTTGAAACGAACCTTATAACGCTTCTACAAGATTAGCTGTGAACAGTTAGCGGTCGCCTATTAGCTAATTCTCTTGTGCATTGCTACAGTAAGGACTGTGGAAAAGCTGAACAATTTCGAGGAAGTATTTTGGAAGTTATTGACAATATTAGACGACTGACAAAAGTGATTTTCTCGCCACAGGAGAAACACTTTGTATAGCCAGACTCAACGCTACGGCTGACAGGGCTAGTGAAATAGGGAGACGTCAGATTGCTTTTGTGACACAACACTGCAGTATAATGGAGCAATTTAATAAGGCAGTTTGTTCTTCTAATACTATTACCGAGGAGCATATGGAAGGCTAAAGGACTTAATGCAATTGGGACATATTTCAACGGAGTAAAATAGCAACATGGAACTTCGCTAATTGCTATTCCATACAAGCGAACATGTGGTAAATAACCATCTACACCCATGTTTCGTGAGTAAAGGCTGAATACTATCAAACAGCCATAGAAATGATTTCATACTTTCTGAATATGAATATTTCTTCGGAAATTTATACAAAAACTTCATGGCGATTTTCAACTGGAACTTCAGGGATTTTTCAAGAGAGGTCAGGGTTGTCCCGACTCACAAAGAAGATTATTGCCGGAAGGATGTCGTTCGTCTTCGTGAAGCAGTTCGATTCTTCGATGGTTCTGTTTCTGGTTTCGAGGATGGAGCTCAGCTTTAACTTGGTGAAATGGATCCATCAACAGTCTTCTTTGGGGAATTTTCCTCTGGAACGTCAATCGGCAGATAAGGTAGTCGTGAACGTTTATTGTATTTGAGTTTCTTAGCAATGTTTGAGCAACTATTTTTCCCATATTTTTGTCCTCATGTATTTTTGCCCGATATTCTTGTTTGAGATTCCTATTCTCAGTACACCTTGATGAGTTATACCTTTTTCGACGTTTTATTAAGACATTGTTATGTCATGGGCATAGTTAAATGATTTTGAATCAGTTGAGACTGATATTTAGATTTTTCAGTAATTTGCTTATTTTTGTAGTCACGATTTGACTGTAAGTTAATGATTTTTATGGCAGATTTAAATTCAGACAGCGTGTCACTCTATTAAAGTAATTCTACCCCAGTTTAATTACTTTGACCAATTTTCTGTCATCATCAAGAAGGAAGAACATTTAAATGATTTTAGAGCGTTAAAATCCAGTACGTTGTCGACGATCTTGGAAATACTAGTCGTTATTCGAATTGATTGCAACACAGACATTTATCGTCAGTCATGAACGACCATTGCATTACAGGCAATTTTGTGAAAGATGAACATTAATTATGAATTATTGAATGCATTAAATTCGTGAAACTTGTGTTAGGTTTTTTTCTCATATAGAGATTTATATAATGATGTTTGCATTCCCCAGTCTAATTGGATTCTATTCGACTATTTGCAGTTAGTCGCACTTTGTTTGATGATAGTATTTTTATACTACAATTCTTTGAAGATGTTAATCTTAAATTTTGATAGACCAGACAGGCGTATATAAGCGTATTCACTATTAAATTTGTTTGTGATTGGCAAATTTTTATTTCATTTCGATTCATGAATGAAATCCACGAAGTTTAAATGACAACAGTTTTTAAACAATTATTGATATATGAATTTTTGAGTGGAACTATGAATGTATAATCGATAGTCCAGCGGACATGTTGAAAGTCGCTGACGTATAATGCCCTTAAATAAATGAAGGAGATTCCCACAGTAGTTAATGATGATAAAGATTGTATTAGGGGAGGTTTTGTAAATGCTGTGGATGTTTTTAATGCCATATAGATTAATATATGATGAATTTTGGGCTATTTTGAATGCAGTTTGTGCATTATTTTGTAAGCGAAGTATTTTCCGCTAGAGTATATTGTCATAGTTCGTTGAAAATTAATCAAGTGAATTTACTGTTATAATTAACAAAAGTTGTGAAAGAATTTGAGATAAGATTTTGAATGAAGATTACCGTCACAAATAATTAAAATTATTACAACCTTTATTAAACCAGATTGTGACATTTACATGTATAACTAACCTTCATTGGTCGATTATATTAAACACGATTATGAATTTACCAACCGAATAAAACATGTGGTTCAATGTATTTCTTAAATTATTAATTTAAATAATTTAAATGTTGATAGTGTAAATAATAAATGTAAATATCTTTGACAATAATGTGGAACGAAAGTAATGTTAAAGGCGTGTTTAAAATTTTTGTAATTATTTTCGACAATATTATAAACAATTTCCAATTGTTATAAATAATTTATGTGATTTTGTTATAAACATTTAAGAGTGTGTTTGATACTCTAAACTATGCTGATCAAACATTTGGATGATAACTTAACAAGTTTAAGTAATGTTAAAATAATCCAGTGGGATGGAAGTTAAGCATTTGAAAGATTTGCGTCAATATGTATGAGTTGTCTTGTAGACATTTAAAGCTTTAAAAGGAGCTGAATTCTTACGCAAGTGTGGGGAGGAGTGCGCCCCATTTGACAGGTGTGAGCCAGGTTAAAGAGTAGACCGGCCGGCTCGACATCTGGTTACAAGCAGGCGAGGTCGATACTCCGGCCTTGTGCCTATTTATAAAAGTGTTATGTTTATTAAAAGGAAACCAAATGCTCTATATATGTCGTACCCTGACTTCCTCATCCAATCCAAATGTGTTATAAAATGTTACGTTATTTTGAGCTCATGGGAGCTAACATATTGTTTGATAATTTGCAAGTCCTTTAGGAGGACGTAGTCAGATTGACATGGGCTAATGATAGCCACGTTTATTTTGTTGAGTTGTGAAAATCATACTCTTTATTTGAAAATAAAGCTCTTGTACAGTTCAAAGTTCTCGTCTTCGGTCTGGTTCATTTTTAAATGTCATGGTGAAGGTTATTGTGAGAGCATACTTTAAGGATCCTGTTGTCAACCCAATCCCCGAGACATTTATAAGAGGTAAGTAAGAGTAAGTATGAAACCCCGTCTATTTTGGTGTGTTCCACAATAATTTTTCTTGGTAACTTCTGTGTTCAAACCTCGGTAGTATCTGTCAGTGCCATTTTCATTGATGTAGCTGAGCTGGTGCGATTGATTGTTGGCAATCCGATTGAGGGGGCGGATATCTGACAGCCTACTATCCAGGTAAACGGGGACAGTACCATCCCGGCATTTGCCCGAAGACGAAGTGGGAAACCACGGAAAACCACTTCGAGGATGGCTGAGGTGGGAATCGAACCCCCTCTACTCATTTGGGCCACCCGAGGCTCAGTAGACCCCGTTCCAGTCCTCATACCACTTTTCAAATTTCGTGGCAGAGCCGGGAATCGAACCCAGGACCTCCGGGGCGGCAGCTAACCATGCTGACCGCTACGCTACGGAGGCGACGTGTGTATTTTCAATCGAAAATATTACATATATTTTTTTTATTTAGTCAATTTACCCTCTAGGTTGGTAGTTCCCACGGACTCAGCGAGGGAACTCACCACTACCGCCTCTATGGGCAGTGTCCTGGAGCCTGGAACATCTGGTACGGAGGGATACAACTGGGGAGGTGTGATCAGCACTTCGCCCAGGCGGCCTCACCTGCAAAGCGAACAGGGGCCTCATGAGGGATGGAAGATTGGGATGGATAGGCGAGGAAGAGGGAAGGAGGCGGCCGTGGCCTTACAGTAGGTACCATCCCGGCATTTGCCCGAAGACGAAGTGGGAAACCACGGAAAACCACTTCGAGGATGGCTGAGGTGGGAATCGAACCCCCTCTACTCATTTTGGACCACCCGAGGCTGAGTAGACCCCGTTCCAGTCCTCATACCACTTTTCAAATTTCGTGGCAGAGTCGGGAATCAAACCCAGGACCTCCGGGACGGCAGGTAACCATGCTGACCGCTACGCTACGGAGGCGACTTATATATATATATATAACACCACATATTTCAACACTCGGATACAGCGATTAATATTCGTTGACCTTGATCCGTGGTAGAGTCTATTGTTGTTGTTTTTGTTGTTGATTCCTTAGGGGTTTTGTGGCATCATGGTTTTGTAGCCCCGTTTACTTGGGCGTGTGTAGAAATCGTCTGATAAGCTGTGTCACTGTAATGTCTGTAGGCTTACTAGTGTGTGTACTTTTATGCGAGGAAGGATTTGGGTAGGAAGTTGTAGTTGTATTTGTTTCATTTGAAATGCATGGACATCATGGTCTTCTAGTCCCATGTACTTGGATGAGTGTTGATTTTTTCTGATAACTCGTGTCATTGTGATGGCTGTATTAGTGTGTGTGCACAGTTTGGTCCACCAGCCCCTTATTATTTCGTTTTATGAAACCCAACTAACATTGCATTTCTCCCGATGGTCGCTATTCCTCTGCGCTCTGATTGTGTAACAGCAATGCAATTGGGTTATCGGTCTAGCAAAGAAAAACCGACCGTAAACTTTTCCCCGCCAATAACTACGGCCCATTCTACTAACATATGACTTATTGCTCCTTGAAATAACACACATACACGTAATATGATCGAATTAATAGCTTACGCCACTTGATCTGTAATAGTAGAAAGTTAAATCAACACCATAAACCATGATTTAAGACTTTGACATGGACTTAAACGTTTGAGGTGAGACGGCTACAATAACTACAGCAGGTTTAGCGTGCAGTATCTACCATGGGTTGGTGGCTGAGAGGGTTAAAGCCTGACCGTACGTGGTAGGCGCGAGCGGGTAGAATGCTGCTTCGAATCGAGTAGTAGGCGTATTTTTTTTTGAACGGAAGCCCACATTCCATTTTAGAGGGGTATCTAACTACATTGCCACATTTATTGCCTTGAGACGTATTTTTGTGAAGAGTACGTTGAATTTTGCTGATTTATAAAGAGAATACGACCGAATTGGTACGTTATGCCCCTGGCATGAATATTAACATAACATATCGAAGTGTCAAGGTGGGTCCATTTCCCAACTCAGCCACCCTGGAAATGGTTTTCCGTGGTATCCCACTTCTACTGCTGCCAAATTCCGGGACGGATTCTATCATAAGGCCATGGCCGCCTCCTTCCCAATCCTTAATTGCAAATACACACATCATTACAAGCCCTTAATAACTCAGGTTATCAGACAAATTCTACACACACACAAGTAAACGGGGCTAAATGAACGCGATGTTCTAGTCCCTCAAATGAAACAAATCAACAACATATCGAAGGATATTCTGATCGCCAGTGCTTGCATCGAAGTATACGTATTCCTTAGAATTTCCCATGGTATTATTAGCCTAGCCGCCTCCATAGCGTAGCGGTCAGCATGGTTAGCTGCCACCCCGGAGGTCCTGGGTTCGATTCCCGGCTCTGCCACGAAATTTGAAAATTGGTACTGTACCCGATAATCAGGAAAGAATCCTGTTAGAATATCCATTGCCCCCGCTGGATTGCCTATTCCTAACAGCTCCGACAAATACTACATTAGAAATCGCTTCCAACATGGCCTTTAGTGATTTACATACAGCAGTTACAAAAATACTGTTGATCAACAACCAACTACACAGGGCACTCACTTTACTTACCTCTCTCGGGGACTGGGAATTCAGCTTCGCCTACAATATATCCACAATACTCTTCTCCTTATATTTAAAATGAATCACACTCCAACAACAATGGAAAACAAACTCAATAAAATTTATTAACAATAGGGTAAACTAATCTAGTATATACAAAATAACAACAAACTAATTTAACAATAGAAATTAAAATAAAAACACGCAATCATTCACACTTCCTTTCAACTCCACATCTTACTACAATGCTGTGTTAAAATTATGAGTATAAATCTTGGCTTGTTCTAGGCCTACACTGCGTAAAAATGAAACCGTTTAATGAAGGCTCTTACCTTCGTGGCATTCCAGACACCTAGTTTCATTCACAAGCCTGCGTTTGAAGAACGCATGTGCGCTGGTCTTGTTTCATCAATGAAACCTCAGCACCACGCCGCACTCGAAACTGTTTTACAATTTATAAACAAGGTGGTGAGTGTACACCTGTTCATATTATGTCATCACTCCAATGCTAACGGTGAATTACTCTCGCTAGCCCACATAGAGACTGCTTGTGTGTGCGTTTATTAAAAACACTTAAAAATTAACATTTAGATCTTACAAAAATTCACATAACTACCCTGTTTCTTAAACAATCATTCTAAAAAAAATTATACACTCTTTCATTCGCACCCCGTAATTGTTCATGACCAATTCGGTTCCACATTTACTCTTAACAGTGAACAATCATTCATACCGAAAACATCCGCTCATAAAAAACACGCTATTTCAAAACAATTGATCAATAAATCCTACTAAATTATTTAACTAATTAAATCATTTTCAAAAAAATATTTACATGTAATATGTACATAATAATATCCATTATTTAGTGCTGCTAACGCGACACTTTCGAGATTCTGGCTTCTCGGTTACTGTACAATTCTTAACTAAATATATACACTGGTTCTTCACATAACCCTTCTCTAACATTCCGTAGTTTTGATATACTGCTTACACCTCGTCTTATATAGGTTTCATTACATTGTCGGTATAATACAGTCGACTAATTAGAGTTAACTGTACGTAATTACATAACTTCGGGTTTAATAAAATATAATAATAGTATTATAGACATGAATAGACAATCTTTCTCAAGTTGTTTTTCCGCTGAAACACTCCTGTTAAGACAGGTAAATCGTTAATTCACAAGAACTGGACTACTTGTATACAACGGCTCTTATCATGATCCATGCCTTCTTATCAAAGAACAACAATATTTTGACTTCTCTTAAAATGCCGAACTCCCTCGCATGGGCACTTCATAGCTCTACAAATCCTCATATAACAGTATATATGGCATAAACAATTATCATCTACTATGTTAAACAATAACCAAAAAGGATTAATTGTTATTAACATATCTTATGTAGGAACTTCTCTCAAATAATGGCATGACCCACAGTATCATTACACATGATTACTGGACTACAATTATACATGCTTAAGTTCTTCAAACGAAACTTCCAATTGTAATGAACGATATTAGACAGTCGTGATTAACCTCCTAAAGTTTACTCCACAACAAGATAATTAAATGTTAACTCGTCTGTCGCAAATACATGTAATAAAAATAATACTCCTGTCTCACCTCACTTGTCAAGCTTTAAATTATTTATCGTTGTAATATCATGTCGACAAAATGATGTGATGTTACACAAATAGAATAAAATAACACACATGTTATTTATAGTGTCAGATAGAATTCAATCTTGACCGGGATAAACTAGCTTTCAATTCCTAGCCAAAGATTTGAATAATCTTCTATCGAAAAGGTATTTCCTCTAACATATTAAATGAACAAAGCTCTTAGCTTTACAAATAATAAGAAGGTTTGTCAATGTCGTAAACTTTTTCCACTGTACACTAAGAATATTCATAGGGATTAAGACTTCGGTCTTATCAAACGACTAGTATTTCTTAGATCGTCGATAGTTTATGTACAATAATGATATAATAATATCATTCGATGTATCTTCTGTTCTTGAAGTTATATGTTGTTACATTAAAGTGCTCAAATTAAATTTAATAAGAATTTAATTTGAAGCTGTGACACAATGTCAGAATACTTAGTTTAAATGAAATTATTAAAATTCGAGAGTGGAAACTACTAGTCTCCTATGAGGCAATATAATTCCTCAAACAAAATTTTAATGTCAGTTCCACAACTGATCCGTAGAATAAAATTGAAAAATAGATGAAAGGCAATCATCTCCTAAATAATCTTGAAGCATAAAAATCTCAACACACATCTGAAGTGTAAAATACATGAAAACACTGAAATACATGAAATGTGAAAATATAGAAAAATATGGAATTTGATCGCTTGCTCAAGATGTAACTAATCAAGCTCTATACTACAATTGAGATACACAGCTACTTTATTTGGACGAAAACTTGTAGATCTATATAAGTATTCCCACGATACTTTAGATGTTTCCTCAGTACAAGACACTGAGATGGATCTGCATTCGAACCTCGGATCTGCGACCTCAGAGATAGGAAACGTCCCTCTCTGGGATTCACCAACATTCGCCTAGGCTCGAACGACATCTTTCTGGCAAATTCTTCTGTGTTGCTGGGCTACCTTTCCCTAGCATCTTGACAAATCTCTTCTGTAAAGTCTTCATTCTCCGTCGTAAATATGTATCAAATTCATCATTGTAATATTTTATAGAAATATTCATATAAATGGTGAATGAAATATTTCCATTGCTTATTGATGTTACATTAGTGTTCGTAGACTGACGAAAATGCACTACACTACGCATGTATTCAAGAATACGTTGTCTAACGAACCTCCATCGTTGTATCTTAACTCCTGCTATCGAATATGTCTCTGGCGCATGACTATTTAGTTCATCATATCAACAATATTACTTATGTTGTATGAAACTACTTGAAGAATAATAATAGTCATTCTGTGAATGTTTATGTGTTGCGCCAATATTAAAAGTTCTCCGCCACTGTTCACTTGAACTGCGTTCGCCAACTTCACGTTGCAATTTAAAATGATATTCAGATTTATTTCCAACACATTTTAAAATCTGACTTAACAGGCTTATATAGTCGAAACGGTAAGTTTTAACACGCTCGACTTTTCGCAATATATAGTATGCGACCAGTTCTTTATATATATTCGCTTATTTATACTCAGATCTCAAATTATATATGAGATATAATCAAATCAATGTTCCTCGCAACTTCATGTAGAATGGAAGTGCGGTGATCTCCTACGTTCCACCTAGCTATCCTCGCGTCTCCACAAGTCGACAGTCGTCGCACTCGGACTAAGGCTTGGGATCTCCGTTAACCCAGTAAAAACACTTCCTCACTCTTCAAAGACTGCTGGAATAAGAACCTCGATCCTTGGATCTCCCCCTCCAAGTCGAAATTTTGGCGGCCTTAAAACTCCCACCATAATTTTAGCACGTAGATTACTAATGCTTATTACTGCGTAGATTAACCGATCTGCGGTTTTTAAAGTATCAGACATAATTTCTTTTTATATTCTCTTCATTACCAAATAAGAAAATCTTCTTCTATGGGCTTAAATGCATAATTTCATCATATTGTGTAATTGAAGTTGATCCCGTCTTCAATAAGACCTCATCTCATTGGCTCTGGGCTGGGATCCAATAGCATAATTTTTAACAATATTTATAATATTAATTTCCAAACTCGCTGTTGCTATGCCTTCTAGAAGCGTCTCTTGTGCAACATATCACGTGATCGGGCTCTCCCACAGCCTCGAGCTTGTAACACCACCCTCCTGTGTCACACTCCCAGAAATTATATTTGCTAGTTAAATTTTATCATGGGGACGGAAAATACTCTCATTTTGTCCCAAAATAATTCAATTTACGGGGGTATTCCTCCGTTGTCTCAAGTTAAAAACAGTTGCAAATGGTTTTTAATCATTCTAATTCAAGACTTTTGATATGTCACTTGACTTGAATATTGAATTATTTTAGCCTATTTTCTTATGATACTTTTTCAAATTTTTTAGCGTTGAATTTTCCTAGAATAACGTTATTTTCATCATCCAACGACTCATAACAGTTATTCCCATAAGCATTAGTTATGCGGAACGCTCTTCTTTTCTTGGTTCTGTGCTGCAGTGTATTCTCTTCTCTCTTCTACTTCTTTTGGTCAACGTAAATAGTCCTCCATATCGTCTATGAGAATCATTTCCATTACCTTCTCCTTTACTGGAACTCGGATTGGAATCAATACTCAAATCCTTTGTATCACCATTCCCTTTTTCCTTGTCTCTTAAATCTTTAAGATATTCTTGTCCTTCCTTATGACGTTCATCATACTTCTCCTTCGTCATAATTTCATCTTGGGTTTTTCTATTATGATTATCGTTCTGGTTATTCTTGTTGTTAATCCAGTTATAATAACCATTATTATTGTATCGGTAGTTATTATTATTGCGATAATAACCACTTCTACGGTTGCCATGGCTATTATCATTATTACGTCCTTGCTGTTGCTGGTATGGACGACCTCCACGGAATCTTCTGTATCTGGGTTCTGGTCTACGATCACGGAAATAATTATTCTTTTCAGGACCAATATTTCCCTTTTCTGGTTCTTCGGATTGTCTGTCTGTTGAGTTTGGTCAAGATATCCTGTGTTAAT
This sequence comes from Meconema thalassinum, assembly GCA_946902985.2. Lineage (NCBI taxonomy): Eukaryota > Metazoa > Arthropoda > Insecta > Orthoptera > Tettigoniidae > Meconema > Meconema thalassinum. Next base: position 1,095,902,379 of record OX336389.2, on the reverse strand, counting down.
GTCTTTGTACTCTTGCCTTTGGTTCTTCGCAACAACGTTTGGCATAGGGCTCGTGTAATCGAGTTTCCTGAGAAATTCGTCCATACTTGCTAGATCGTTGATCCCTGACGAGATAATTAGACGTCTGACTTCAACAGGGAGCATCCTGGCTATCGCGTCTATCAACTGAGCTGTAGATAACGGGGGTTGAAGAAACCTGAGTCTGGCTAACTGACTCGTGAAGAAGTCTGCGTAGCGTGTAGGAAGAGTTCCTGAATATTTTCGTGAGTATACTTCTGCGCGTAGGGAATTTTGAGCTTCAATCGACCAGAAACGCTTTATTAGTGCTTCTGAGAATTCATCGAAGTTCATGAAGGTATACCTAAAGGCGCAAAACCTTTCAAGGGGCCCATCTGACAGATAGCGTACGATCTTCATAACCCTCTCTCTTGGAATATGCGCTTCGATGAAGTAATCTTTGAGATTTCTGATGTACTCTATCGGTGTGAAACTATCGAGGTTGCTGAACTTGGGTGGTTTGTCTTCAAAGTTCCTTATGACCGTCACGTTTCTCGGATATGAATCCTGAAGGTTTGGTCGAAAATCTCTATTGTAACCTTCGGGCTCTTTACTCCTCTCCTCTAAACCTTCCGTAAACCTGAATAATCTTTCTTCCGGCCTGACTTCTCTTTGTTCCACTTCTAGGCTATTTCTTCTAGTCTGATTCCTCGAATCTTCGAAATCTATCTGCTCCCTTTCCTTTTCTTCTATCTCAGCGATAATCTTCTTCAGCTGTTGGCCTACTTCGGTCTTTAAATCTTCCTTATACGTCTCAAGCTTGGCAACATCTCCTAGATTCAGATTTTGTAATTTCTTGGATACGTATTCTTCTAGTTCAATAGTTTTCTCCTCACTCATGGCATTAACGTTACTGAAAACCTTGTTTAATCGTTCCCCTATCGTTTTAGTCTTACTCTCTAACGATTCTTTCAAAGATTGCACATCCTGACTAGATTGAGTTCTATCTTCTACTTGCTTTTCAGTGAGCGTATCAATCCTTTTACCTAAATCCGTTCTTACTTCAATAACTTCTCTATTAATTTCTACTTGGCTACTGGCTAATTTCTATTCTATGTTATCTTGGATTTGCTTAACATGTCCCCCACTGGATTTGTTCCACTCGTCTTTCCAGACAACTACATTAGCTTTTAACATTGCAGCTATGTCCTCCTCAATATCTGCCTTAAGAATTTTATTATGGTCATTAACCTGCGTTCGTAAATTTTCTACGTTACCTTTTAACTCGACCAGAGAAGCTGTAGTTTTTAACGCATCGTTAACAAAACGTGTCGTTAAAGCAGTTATATTCTGTGTACACAATTCTTTAGACGCCTCTACCTCTTGTCTAATCTTATTAATGTCCAACTGGACTTTTGTTACATCAACAAATATCGTATTAACTTCTGTTTGTATTTTACCTATGTCAGACTGTACATCAGTGACATCTGACTGCATATTGTTTATGTCAACCTGAGCATTAGTGACATCGGCTTGGAATGTATCTACTTTAGATTGGACATTGGACACCTCTACTTGGACTGTATCGACTTTACTTTGGACATTAGATACATCTGACCTAATATTACCAATATCGGACTGTACATGAGACACATCCGCTTGTACTGAGTCTACTTTGGATCGGACAGTGGATACATCTACTTGGACTGTATCGACTTTACTTTGGACAGTACCGACCTCTGTCCGTACACCGCTTACATAATCCTGAATCTGCTTTGAGCTGGCCTGTAAACGCGTGACATTTGCAACCATTTTAGAGGCACTAGTATGTAAACCCTCTAAAGAAGACTGAACTTCCTGAATTTCAGTTTTGGAACTCTCTTTGACATTTTTTGCGACTTTATCTGTAAGAGAATCAACAACTTTAACAATCACTGTGTTAAGGTCCTCCTTTCGTTCCCGCTTCAGTTGTTCTAGGTCCTGCTTGGCTTCCTGAAATTTACCTTCCATATCTACCATATTCGCAGATAAATTCTCCTTTATCTCACCTTTGACAACATTTAAACTGCTCTGCAGTTGCTCCTTCAAATTCTGCTTCATACTTCCTTGCAGCTTCACATGCATCTCCTCCAACATTCTCATTACATCCTCGGATGCCATTGCAATAACCCTTTATATAATGCTGTAGAGACATAAACGATAACAGAGCAAAATAACAACATCTGAGCAACGTCCTATTCCATATATATTTTTGAGCACCTTAATGTCTAAAAGTAACTAAAAATTACCTTAGCATTAATTTATTGTACACCCTATGTTGAATAAACTTACTCATAATGTTTGTTCTCCTGTGACTCACTTTAAATATACTACCACAAAGAAAATTCTACCATTACAATCATCAAAACAAGTTAGCTTTAGTTTTAACATGACCTTAGCAATCGTCATGTACCGGTGAAATAAAATAAATATTCAGATCGTAGGTCGTTTTTTCGAAACTGTCTACCTACTACACCTCTCTCAGGTTTCTAAGATCTGATCTTTATCTGAGTGTAACCTTCCTAATATCAATTTAAATTAAGCCTATATAATTACACTCACATCTATCCGAAATTGGATAAGACATCCCGAAAGTTTGGTAATTATTTCTTTCATTAAAAATGTTCAAACCAACTCCCTTTAGAGGCACTACGAAGCTAATTTCGTAGCCCCAAAGTTCTTTGGGCGCCATTCCTACTGTACCCGTAAATCCGGAAAGAATCCTGTTGGAATATCCATTGCCCCCGCTGGATTGCCTATTTCTATCAGCTCCGGCAAATACTGCATTAGAAATCGCTTCCAACATGGCCTTTAGGGATTTACATACAGCAGTTACAAGAATATTGTGGATCAACAACCAACTACACAGGGCACTCACCTTTACATACCTCTCTCGGGGACTGGGAATTCAGCTTCGCCTACAATATATCCACAATAATCTTCTCCTTATATTTAAAATGAATCACACTCTAACAACAATGGAAAACATACTCAATAAAATTTATTAACAATAGGGCAAACTAATCTAGTATTAAAAATTAACAATAAACTAATTTATCAATAGAAATTAATATAAAAACACGCAATCATTCACACTTCCTTTCAACTCCACATCTTACTACAATGCTGTGTTAAAATTATGAGTATAAATCTTGGCTTGTTCTAGGCCTACACTGCGTAAAAATAAAACCGTTTAATGAAGGCTCTTACCTTCGTGGCATTCCAGACACCTGGTTTCATTCACAAGCCTGCGTTTGTAGAACGCACGTGCGCTGGTCTTGTTTCATCAATGAAACCTCAGCACCTCGCCGCACTCGAAACTGTTTTACAATTTATATACAAGGTGGTGAGTGTACACCTGTTCATATTATGTCATCGCTCCAATGCTAACGGTGAATTATTCTTGCTAGCCCACATAGAGACTGCTTGTGTGTGCGTTTATTAAAAAAACACGTAAAAATTAACATTTAGATCTTACAAAAGTTCACATAACTACTCTGTTTCTTAAACAATCATTATTTAAAAAAAATTATACACTCTTTCATTCGCACCCCGTAATTGTTCATGACCAATTCGGTACCACATTTACTCTTAACAGTGAGCAATCATTCATACCAAAAACATCCGCTCATAAAACACACGCTATTTCAAAACAATTGAATAATAAATCCTACTAAATTATTTAACTACATAAATAATTTTCAAAAAATTATTTACATGTAATATGTACATAATAATATCCATTATTTAGTGCTGCTAATGCGACACTTTCGAGATTCTGACTTCTCGGTTACTGTACAATTCTTAACTAAATATATACACTGGTTCTTCACATAACCTTTCTCTAACATTCCGTAGTTTTGATATACTGCTTACACCTCGTCTTATATAGGTTTCATTACATTGTCGGTATAATACAGTCGACTAATTAAAGTTAACTGTACGTAATTACATAACTTCGGGTTTAATAAAATATAATAATAGTATTATAGACATGAATAGACAATCTTTCTCAAGTTGTTTTTCCGCTGAAACACTCCTGTTAAGACAGGTAAATCGTTAATTCACAAGAACTGGACTACTTGTATACAACGGCTCTTATCATGATCCATGCCTTCTTATCAAAGAACAACAATATTTTGACTTCTCTTAAAATGCCGAACTCCCTCGCATGGGCACTTCATAGCTCTACAAATCCTCATATAACAGTATATATGGCATAAACAATTATCATCTACTATGTTAAACGATAACCAAAAAGGATTAATTGTTATTAACATGTCTTATGTAGGAACTTCTCTCAAATAATGGCATGACCCACAGTATCATTACACATGATTACTGGACTACAATTATACATGCTTAAGTTCTTCGAACGAAACTTCCAATTGTAATGAACGATATTGGACAGTCGTGATTAACCTCCTAAAGTTTACTCCTTAACAAGATAATTAACTGTTAACTCGTATGTCGCAAATACATGTAATAAAAATAATATTCCTGTCTCATCTCACTTGTCAAGCTTTAAATTGTTTATCGTTGTAATATCATGTCCACAAATGACGTGATGTTACAAAAATAGAATAACACACATGTTATTTATAGTGTCAAATAGAATTCAATCTTGACCGGGATAAACTTGCTTTGAATTCCTTGCCAAAGATTTGAATAATCTTCTATCGAAAAGGTATTTCCTCTAGCATATTAAATGAACAAAGCTCTTGGCATTACAAATAATAAAAAGGTTTGTCAATTTCGTAATGTTTTTCCACTCTACACAAAGAATGTTCATAGGGATAAAGACTTCGGTCTTATCAAACCACTAGTATTTCTTAGATCGTCGACAGTTTATGTACAATAATGATATAACAATATCATTCGATGTTTCTTCTGTTCTTGAAGTTAGATGTCGTTACATTAAAGTGCTCTAATTAAATTAAATTTAATAAGGATTTAATTTGAAACTATGACACAATTTCAGAGTACTTGGTTAATATAAAATTATTCAAATTCGAGAGTCGAAACGACTAGTCTCTTATGAGGCAATATAATTCCTCAAACAAAATTCTTAATGTCAGTTCCACAACTGATCCGTAGAATAAAATTGAAAAATAGATGAAAGGCAATCATCTCCTAAATAATCTTGAAGCATAAAAATCTCAACACACATCTCGAGTGTAAAATACATGAAAACACTAAAATACATGAAATGTGGGCTCAAACGACATCCTTCTGTGTTGCTGGGCTACCTTTCCCGAGCATCTTGACAAATCTCTTCTGTAAAGTCTTCATTCTCCGTCGTAAATATGTATCAACTTCGTCATTGTAATATTTTATAGAAATATTCATATAAATGGTGAATGAAATATTTCCATTGCTTATTGATGTTACATTAGTGTTCGTAGACTGACGAAAATGCACTACACTACGCATGTATTCAAGAATACGTTGTCTAACGAACCTCCATCGTTGTATCTTAACTCCTGCTATCGAATATGTCTCTGGCGCATGACTATTTAGTTCATCATATCAACAATATTACTTATGTTGTATGAAACTACTTGAAGAATAATAATAGTCATTCTGTGAATGTTTATGTGTTGCGCCAATATTAAAAGTTCTCCGCCACTGTTCACTTGAACTGCGTTCGCCAACTTCACGTTGCAATTTAAAATGATATTCAGTTTTATTTCCAACACATTTGGAAATCTGACTTAACAGGCTTATATTTTCGAAACTGTAAGTTTTAACACGCTCGACTTTTCGCAATATATAGTATGCGACCTGTTTTTTATATATATTCGCTTATTTATACTCAGATCTCAAATTATATATGAGTAATAATCAATTCAATGTTCCTCGCAACTTCACGTAGAATGGAAGTGCGGTGATCTCCTACGTTCCATCTAGCTATCCTCGCGTCACCACAAGTCGACAGTCGTCGCACTCGGACTAAGCCTTGGGATCTCCGTTAACCCAGTAAAAACACTTCCTCACTCTTCAAAGACTGCTGGAATAAGAACCTCGATCCTTGGATCTCCCCCTCCAAGTCGAAATTTTGGCGGCCATATCAAACTCCCACCATAATTTTAGCGCGTAGATTAACCGATCTGCGGTTTTTAAAGTATCAGACATAATTTCTTTTAATATTCTCTTCATTATCAAATAAGAAAATCTTCTTCTAAGGGCCTAAATGCATAATTTCATCATATTGTGTAATTGAAGTTGATCCCGTCTTCAATAAGACCTCTTCTCATTGGCTCTGGGCTGGGATCCAATAGCATAATTTTTAACCATATTTATAATATTAATTTCCAAACTCGCTGTTGCTATGCCAATTATAGCCTTCTAGAAGCGTCTCTTGTGCAACATATCACGTGATCGGGCTCTCCCACAGCCTCGAGCTTGTAACACCACCCTCCTGTGTCACACTTCCAGAAATTATATTTGCTGGTTACATTTTATCATGGGGACGGAAAATACTCTCATTTTGTCCCAAAATAATTCAATTTACGGGGGCAGTACGAGGACTGGAACGGGGTCTACTCAGCCTCGGCTGGCCTAAATGAGTAGAGGGGGTTCGATTCCCCCTCAGCCATCCTCGAAGTGGTTTTCCGTGGTTTCCCACTTCGTCTTCGGGCAAATGCCAGGATGGTACCTTCTTCAAGGCCACGGCCGACTCCTTCCCTCTTCCTTGCATATCCATCCTCACCATCCCTTACCTTCCCTCATGAGGCCCCTGTTCGCTTTGCAGGTGAGGCCGCCTGGGCGAAGTGCCAATCCCACCTCACCAGTTGTATCCCTTCCGATTCGATGTTCCCAGCTCTAGGACACTGCCCGTAGAGGCGGTACTGGTGAGTTCCCTCGCTGAGTCAGTGGGTTCCACCAACCTGGAGGGTAAACGACTAAAAAAAAAAAAACAATAGGCTACCTTCGATTTTTGCAAAAAATGAAAGTAGAGTTATGAGATAAACACAGGGCCAAAAACAATTGTGTGTCTGTCTGTGTGTGTGTGTGTGTGTGTGTGTCTGTGTGTGTGCGATTGTGTGTACTCTGAATGCCTGCCCCCCCCCCCACCGCCCATCCCCTATAAATTCGTCAGTTCGAATACGGTGAAACCGAATTGAACGATATTTGGTACAGAAGTAGCACTAGCAAAGGACACCTCAGTGAAATGTTTTATATCGCCACCATCTTGACGAAAACGTAATGGCGGCCTCCCAAATGTTAAAAGCTTAAATAAATTACGACCAACCTAATAATCTGTTCTCTACCAAATTTTGCAACAACATACCTTTATGTGGTAAGCATATTTTGACCAAACTACAAGATCATCAGCCCAACAGTTTGCAGATGGCGGGCATGTATGTGAGCAAATCGATTCCCCTGTCAATTCAAACACGGTGAAACCGAATTGAACGAAATTTGGTACAGTGGTAGCACTCGCGTATAACACCTCAGTATCATGTTTTATATCGCCACCATCTTGACGGAAACGTAATGGTGGCCACCCAAATGTTCAAAGCTTAAATCAAATTACGACTAACCTAATCATCCGATCTCTACCAAATTTTTCATCAACATATACTAATATGGCGTGCGTCGTTTGACTAAACTACAAGGTCATCAGCCGATTAGTTTGCAGATGGCGTCCATGTATGTGGGCAAATTGACTCCCCCTATCAATACAAACACGGTGAAATCGAATTCAACGATATTTGGTACGGAGGTAGCACTAGCAAAGGGCACTCCAGGGTTCTGTTTTATATCGCCGTCATCTTGACGAAAACGTAATGGCGGCCACCCTAATGTTAAAAGCTTGAATCAAATTACGACCAACCTAATAATCTGATCTCTACCAAATTTTGCAACAACGTACCTTTATGTATGGAGAATCTTTTTACCAAGCTACAAAGTCATCAGGCCAATAATGTGCGGATGGTAGCCATGTATGTGTGCAAATAGATTCCCACTATCTTTTCAAAAACGGTGAAACCAAATGGAAAGAAGTTTGGTACTGAGGTAGCACTAGCAAAGGCCACCTCAGTGTCATGTTTTATATCGCCACCATCTTGACGGAAACGAAATGGCGGCCACCCAAATGTTAAAAGCTTAAATCATATTACCACCAACCTAATCATTTGATCTCTACCAAATTTTTCAACAACATACCTTTTTTTGGGAAGCATCTTTTGACTGAACTACAAGGTCATCATCCCAATAGTTTCCAGTTAGCGGCCATGTATGTGTGCAAATCAATTCCCCATATCAATTCAAACACGGTGAAACCGAATTGGATGACATTTTTTACAGAGGTAGCACTAGCAAAGGGCACCTCATATTCATGTATAATATCCGTATAGCACGTTGTATTGCAAGAAGGTTCTACAACCAACATTCAATTATACTCCTTGAAAAGGACAAAGAGTTATAACAATACCCACGCATTTAGGAGAAAGTAGGCTATACGTTCTTTACCGAACATCTTGTTTTGTTATTAAATTTTAACAAAAAGTCTTAGCATATCTTTAGGCCCGTATCACACGACACTCGCGGGCAAGGAAGCTGCTGTGATCGCTGGTGCAAAATCCTGTCTTATTCTGTTCTCTTCGTCAGTACACCTGCTTGTATGACCGAAGTGTATCACACGCTAGCATTTTGTACCCTAAGTTGTATGAAATAAAACCGAAGGCTGTCGTTTGAGGGCATTATTTGCAGTTCATTCGCCTTATTAACGCAAAGCGGTCGCGAAACTTGCTTTAAGTAAATTAGAAAAAATGCCAGGTACTGAATGAACGCATTCCAATCAGTATTTAAGATCTAACTGTAATAATTGAATTTTTACCATACTCGTTAATAAGAAGCGCAACAAACACCTCCAGAGTGTGTTGGAAATGTGTGCAAGTGTTATTGCGCCTGTTCGCTCTTTCGAAGATCCCGGGTTCAAGACTATCCAACGGCAGATTTTTTAAATTCTTTTTCACTATTTTATTATACCCTCCCTACCTCGTACAGCAAGAATTCAACTTGATTTTGTTCACACTATTTACGAAGACGATAGGGAATGTTATTTTCTGATCTCATTTAAATGGCTATTTTCCCTAAATACTGATCAAAACCATGGATTGATACTATTAGTTATAATTATTATTTTTAGTCGATTTTACCCTCCAGGTTGGGTTTTCCCACGGACTCATCGAGGGATCCCATTATTACCGCCTCTACGGGTAGTGTCCTGGAGCTTGAAACATATCGTCTGGGGGATACAACTGGGGAGGTGAGATCAGCACCTCGCCCAGGCGGCCTCAACTGCAAAGCGAACAGGGTCCTCTTGAGGGTTGGGAAGTGTGCCCGTTTGGACCGTGATCCAAAGACCACATTTTGTAAAATACCGAAATCAGATTAGCACGAGAAAATCTATCTCAGGGTCTATCTAGGTGAATATTAGGTCAATATCTGGCATCCCTGATCTCTGTAATTCACAAGTAAGGTAAGGAAAGAAATTATTTTGAAAATAGCCCACTTCTTAAAAAATCTCAATTTATTTAAAGTTAAAATATTAAATTGACTGGCAATAACCTCAAAACACAAAGAAAACAATCACACATAAAAAATCAACAGTCCCTAAAAATACCCTTGAACTCCGCGAAATTTTTATTCAGAAAAATTATTAGTCCAATCTGAAATCAAAAACGAAAATTTCTAATTATTTACACTGGGGTAATCACTATTCAATGAAGAGTTCGAGTGATCCCTCTATTTACATATTTGTAGTTTCACTTCACGAAGAATTGCTTTGATTGTTCAAATACACGTGGTATAGATATTTCGAAAAATTATCACTTGATTAATTTCAATGATGTTTAAAAAAAATGGAAAAATTATTTCACTGTTTCATTGAAGTATAATAACAACCTCATATCAATATTCGGCAAATATAAAGTAGAATGTCAATATATTTGTTTCCAAAACAAAAATTGTTTATAAATTTTTCATTATAATAATTTGAAAAATAAATCTTTTTCTTTTCTCATAATCATTTGTTTCAATGTAAACAAAATTGAAATTTACTCTTTTCAAAAATTTGTTATGAATATTAGCATAAATTGTTGTTAACAATATAAATTGTTGTTATCCACTATCAGTGGATTAAATCATTATCTCTTTCACCAAAACTTTTCTCACTCAGAAAATTTACATAATATCTCACACAAAATAAATGTTAATCATAGAATTTATTATTATTATTATTATTAATTTCAAAATTTCTTATCAATTTATTTACAATAAGTTTTCTCACCCTCTCATATTGTGAATATTTAATGCTCATTTCCACTGTTACTATTATTTTTATTCCAAGCACAAAATAAAAATATATTCAATTATTTATTTTATTTTTGCATTTGCAACTATTCATTTGATTTTCTTCTTGGTCAGGTTCATCAAATCTAAACTCATGATCTTCAATTATTTAGGCATAATATTTGAAATTCAAGTTGATCCAGAAAAATTATTAAATATTTGAACAGACAGTTAAATGTAATTTGACTAGAATATGGGGAGCGGTCTACTTGCCTAACCCTTCTTTTACAATTGAGCCCACATGCTCTTCTAATGACACATGCACATCCATGTGTGCCCATAACTACGGGAACAAATGCCCTCTTGGATGACCCCATGGTCTCCACACAACAATTCGCACACTAAAATCATCATATTATTTGACTTCAAATATTCTTCTCCACAAAACATTATATTTTTTTATTATATTTTTTTTCTGTTTGTAATATTCTGCCTCATCACTGTACTGTGTGTTCTTCAATTTTATTTTTCCAATGAAAAGAAGTATTTAATTCTGGTCAATTTCTCTTTGCCTCCCACTTACATAATCTCACCCTAATTTATACATTTAATACCTGCCGCTTTCCTTTCCTTCATCTAAATATTTTTAGTGCTTTTGGAAAATTTTACTGAGCTCAAAATCTTACTATTTCACTTCATTCATCAACTTATTTAAATTTATTTATAAATCCAAACTTCTATTCCACAAATAAAAAAAGTTATTTTATCCAAATTCTTCCAATTATTTAAATTATTCCACAAATTATTATTATTACTATTATTATTATTATTATTATTATTATTATTATTATTGGAAAAATATTTAGGCATCGTTGCTTCATTACAACCTCATAATGATTATTATTGCCCTATTTCATCCATAAATAAATAAATGTTTAAATTCTCTTTGCAAATGATTATTAATAACATCTCACTTTCTGAGTATTAATGCAGTAACTATTTAATGACAATAAACAATTTAATTTAATTCATAAATTGGTGCTATCACCTCCCCAAACAAATCATTTATAACTTTAAATGGTGTAGTTATATTTTTAATATTATTAACTTATTTATTTCACAGTCATTAATTATTATTAAATAAATCAAATTATTTAAATAATCCAAGTTATAATCGAGCCTCTTCTCTAAATAAGAGTAAAAGAAAAAATATTCATATCCCTTGGAAATAACTTAAACATTTCATGTCGAAACACATGAACTGACTGTTGTCCTGACAAAAATAGTAAAATAGAATAATAAATTGTCGGACTACAAGCTCCATTTGTCATCCTGGACAAATATAATAGATGTTCTCGTTACGATGATAATTATGTTGATTTCTTATAGTGACAGTATAAAACGGAATTCTCAAATACTACTATAGGCTAGTGGATAGTACATGAATAGTTGTCTTACTTCATTCTTGCTGTGTAGGTACAGCGTGTCCTTCGGTGTTCACTATTCCAATAGTGCCCTCCCATGGTCATCTGATGTTCCATATCACTTCGTTCGTCTCCATATCACACCTATCCTCGAGTAGTTTAATGGCGCATGTTGATATTTAATGTCACTCGTTCAAAAAAAAACTCCCGTTATACTCGGTACAGTCTAACATGTTGAAATGTTGTACAGGCTTATACTGATATAGTACTCTTGAAAGATTGAGAACAAGTCCCATATCCGAACAATGCGGTTTCGTTCGGCTGCTATTACAGGAACACCTGTTAGCTGCATAGAACGAACTGTAAGAATGAATTCTTCCTGATATTATTTGAAGTGCCCGATGTACCGTTTCACCACAAGAAACACATCATTTTGTAGGCTAACTTCCGTGAATGGCATTACAAAACTACCATCACTTGACTGGTTAGAATAATTGACCATAAAGTCAGTCGATATTCTAAGTCCTTCGCTGATATTATATATGTTCATTCACCTGAACAAAAACTAAGTCCACTGACTGCTCGTCCAGCGACTAAGTTCTTCGGCGGTCAGAATCACAGCGTAAACACTCGTACTTGATGTATCGCAGATGCGCACATGAGCAAGTGCTCTGATGGAATACAATACTGCCTTGATTCTCTGGCTCCTTATATAGTCCAAGCGGTCTTCCTTCTAGAAGCTTTCATTCCGTATCTCGGCTTCTACTGAACGGATTTTCATGCTTGATAGCTCAAATTTCTTCTCATTCAATTGCCAGTAAACCGTACTACTTTTCTAGGTTCCATTCCTTCTCCTAGAGGAAATTCTAGATAATTTATTTTCATTACGTAGGCGAGCTCCCACGTCACAGTTCCACGTCACTCGCTCCTACATTGCATACTTCCCTCAACACTCGGAGTCTCCTAGCGCGCTATTCAAAATATCAGCCGCTCCATCTCTCAAATCAATCAACATCTCTGCTTTATAATAATGACATCAACATGTCACGGACGTGTGAACAATCCGGGTACAGAAGGGAGGGGAAGATCGGGAGGGATAGGCAAGGAAGAGGGAAGGAGGCGGCCGTGGCCGTACGGTAGGTAACGTCCCGGCATTTGCCCGAAGGCGAAGTGGGAAACCACGGAAAACCACATTGAGGACGACTGAGGTGGGAATCGAACCCCTTCTACTCATTTGGACCACCCAAGGCTGAGTGGACCCCGTCCCAGTCTTCATACCACTTTTCAAATTTCGTGGCAGAGCCGGGAATCGAATCCAGGACGTCCGGGGTGGCAGCTAATCACGCTGACCACTATGCAATGGAGGCGACTCTATTCGTGATAATTAGAATTTTAATAGTTCAATATTACCCCAGAATAATAATATGACACGTTCTGTAATTACTGCCTTGCTGCGAGGCTCAGCGGTAACGTTCTTGATTGCTGTGCTCAAAGTTGCAGGTTGCGCCGATAAAGGTCTAGTAATAATAATAATAATGCGCGTCAGAGTAGCAGAGGAAGATAAAATCAACAAGGTCGCAAAATGGACAGGGGAAAAGACGTCTTGCTCGACCCGGTGCTGGGCCCAAGGTTTTCGGAGCGAGCAAAAGATGATTTCCAAAAACCAAATGCAAACAAATAATTGCTTAATGGAATAATCAAAAGTGCAAAAACGAGATTCCCATAAAATTAATTAAAGAAATCCCAGAGGCGTGTTAATCGTGCCTTTGTTATATCACAAAGACATGATTGACGAAATCGAGATGAAGGTAAGGAAGGGGAACTTAAATATAAGAAATGAAAATACAAGGGAGCTATATTACTTAAAATATAAAAATGTATTAATGATAAAAGAAAGAGCGTGTACATGAAATAAACAAGTTACTTAAAACAAAGAAAAAAGGTAAGCTAAGATAAAATTGATAATACAAAATAAACCCAATACCAAGAATAAAGACTTAAAAACTAAAAAGCACGACAGAACCTGAGTAACAGCTCAACAATATGAATCTAACGAAACGATACGAGCATGAAAGAAAATAAAATGAAACTTACGAAAGCCAGAAAAAAACGCCAAACTTGCAAAAATTCAAAAATCGAATATCAACGAGACGCGAAGTTTTTCATGATGTTATTGTAAACATACCTGAGGGATGGGGGAGGAGTGAGGGGAGTAAAACAAAGGGAAGAGAGATTTCACGGAGGTAGGAAGAAGGGGAAGAAAAGGGGGGATATCATTAAGTTATGTAATACGGCGGAAATCGAAAGAGAAAGAACAAAACAAAAGGAAAAAGAAATATACGGAGATACATTACATTACAATTGACTTGTGACGAAAGAGACCGGTAAAAATCGAAAGCATGCTATAAAAAAAATAGGCTTATACTCCCTACATAATGCCGCACCAACGCAACATATAAAAAAAGAATAATATGACATCGGAGCTGGAGAAATCCCAGTTAACCACCGTCACATATATTCTATAAACAAAAGGGACACGTATTAGTGGGACGTTGGACATCAGTCCCGTTACCTCACACATACTGTCCACAAACAAAGGTCCAATTGCTACCAATCAAATGAAACATTTGTGGTACAAAGAGACACCGACGCAAAAGACGAGCACTAAGGCCCGACAGGAAATATATTTAAGCCAAGACGCAGAAACGCAATACTTTCGAATCTTACAGGTATTAACCAAAATAATAAAACTGTGAGGTGGGCACATAACAAAAGCAACAAAAAGAACTCCGCCGTATGACATTACGCAAGGTCCCGGAGATCTGGTTCAAGGATGAAAATACTAACAGAAACATCTTGAAAAGGAAAGAGAATTAAGCAAAAGAAGGAACGTTTAACAAAAACAATTACATTGCGTTAGATAGAAATACATTGAGCCGTACTCACATTCCGCTGCGCCATGAGGGTGGGCCTCTGCCCGAATACACACGTTCGCCTTACATCTCGGCGCGTCTAAGACTGACCAAGCTTCTGTCCCCCAGAGGGGAGAGAAGCCTCTCAGAAAAATCAAATGCGTAGTTTGGGAGTGGCCCCAAACTCGCGTCAAATATTGTCAGAGCCAATGGCAGAACGAATTGCACAACAAAATGCAAGGTAGCAACAACACTAGCCAATACGAGAGAACAAGGCAGTATGTAGCCAGGGGTTGCACAACGTTAGACAGAGAGATACATACAGACAAACTGCGCACTTTTAAACTCTCGAGGCGTAATATAGAGATGTCACAACACATGACAATAATAATAATAATAATCATGATGATAATAATAATAATTACAATAAATTCTGAAAAGTGGTTCAAATTCCACCGCTTTCTCCAAAAAAAATTCTTTTACATAACAAAGGCATAAAAGAATTTTTTTCTTTTTCATAACAAAATTATATAAAATAACATTCTTCGATTAGATACATTTGAACAGGGTGAAGGAAAGAAAATTGCATCATGTACACTAGATACATACATGAAAATAAAGACATAATAAAATGTTCTCACATTTCTCTTATTCATATGACGCAGCTTAATTAAAAGTTCTTTAAACGTCATAACTTCCATAAAAGGCTTGACGAAACGCAAGTCTCTTTTCTCAAACACACATATATTTTCATACACACGTATTCACGAAGATGTTCACTGATGAGGAAAATTATTCCTTTTTGGTACGAAAGAAAAAAAAAGACTTTAAAATGAAATTAAAACAACAAAAATTCAAATTATATAAAGGATCAGTACAGGCGTGAAATAAAGGCGGATCCTACCTCTACTGCACGTCAATACGTCACACATATTAAAAATGGATGTACCAAAAAGAAAATAATGATAATAAAACGGTCAATCTTGAGCTAGACTCTGCCAGATGACGTGGAGAAAGCGAAGTCTTCTTAATGGCGACCTTCTGGAAATCAGCCAATTTTCTAATAATAAAAGAAAGAAAAAGGTTAAATCATGATCACAAAAAAATATAAAGGGGAGCACCCTGTATACAAAATAAGGCTTGCGTCGGGGAAATATTTGGGGTTACATAAGCTGCGTAAGAGGGAAAGTGGATTCATTCTGCCAGCTGGAAAGTAAAAGTATGAATAGGCAGGGTCGTCAGACCAAATGAAAGAAGAGAAAACGAGCCGTGAACGGGGTCTAAAGGATACACCGGCCACTTCTCAGGTACTTGGAGACTAGCTATCGCTACCGGAAACACTCTCCAAATATATGACAGATACAAGAAAATAATACACATTATCTTAGAGAAAACATTAGATTGAAATGATTTATAAAAACATGATATCACAAAAACGTAAAACAGAAGTTACGATAAATAGTAAACAACTATATCAATAAACAAATCACTGTCACTACAAGAAAAGAATGTAAGTCAACAGACCATCTCAGGCGCTGTCGAACAATAGCAAGTCGTGTCTGCAGCTCGGACAATGGGCCGGGCCGGCTCCCTACAACAAAAGCAGGCAGGTACCGGAAATTGCCTTAGGCAGAAGTATAGTTCAACACATCTTTCGAAATCCTCCGTGTAACTCAGGCGGCCACGGGTGTCTCCTGCCAAACTAGATACATAGTAGGAGTAAAGGGGAAAAATGTACTAATAACCTTCATCAAAAGACATTAGATACTAACAAATGAAAAGGAATAATAACTCAAAGTAGCTGTCGAAACAAAAAATACCATTCCGGACAGAGAACGAAAATCCAAATAATTACGTTACAAAATACCTTCCAAATAAAAGGAACAGACTGGAACCTCGCATAAAACCAATCAAGACCAGACATACAATCAATCAAACTCGAAACCCAATAATAAATATTACCAACCCACAAAAATAAAATGGTTACTGCGTCAATATACGGGCCGTAGACCTCAGAGGTACCGCATAAAAAAAAATTAAGACAGAGAGGGTATGGCCTATCCCATACTAATATAAGAAAATTGGGTAATGCACGCCAGAGTAGTTCACACGAACATCAATGTCCCATACCACGGAAGCCGTAGACCTAAAATGGTTGGTATCTCTGAGTAATACTTATCGTATATTTGGTTTGCCAATAAAAACGAATAAATAGTTCGTACGTAATATATATATAGTTTAAATTGAATAGGGTATAAAATCAAAATTGAACTAAATTTGAAACCACCCACAAATACCTATTGATAAAAATTCATTAAACTCATAGACACACACATTCATCTCAAAATACAACCAACAACAACAACACTACATACATACTCCTTCCCATAAACAAATCAAAATTTCCCCATTACACCAGAATGCGAATGTGGGTCGTTGGAACACCATGGAAACGCAAACAATGGACTACAGGTCATCGCGACAAACTTCATCCCATACTAAAGATTGACGACTCGTGTAGAATCTATGTACACCCTAAGTGGGCGTCGAAGCCGTGGGACAGGTCCCAAACCCTAATCCCGACGGAGACCTCACCTAGCAGGTTTCCCAACGAAATACACACTGCCATACTGAACATATAGTAACATCAAGCTTACCGTATATAAACAATTTTAAATGAAAACCTACATTGAAATCCCCTGACAAAAATAAAACAATCCCCCTCCCTAATTATGAAACAAACTTAACTCCCAATCATAACACACATAATAGCTCAACAGACCATTCATTCATAACTGAAACAACAAACACTTTACTAACACCAAACGTTAGTATAATTACGCGAGGCTCAAGGTGGGTCGGGGCGACCGTAGGATTTAAAGAGTCGGTTCCCACAAGTGGGCCCACCTTCATTGGGGAAACTTCGGAGAAAGAGGGGCGGGGGTTTTAGGCTGCACGGTAATGACAAGAAACCTGTCAGCAGCTGTTCCAGACTGAGACGTATGAAGGGGTGAGGCGAGTTCTGAGAAATATCACAGTTAACTAAGCGACTATTTACAACAAAGGTAAGGACTCAAACCCTTGAGAGAAATGCATTTCCTACTTCACAGAAAGTAAAATAAAAACGTCCACAACACTGACGAAATGAAAAGGAAGGGAAAGTAAACAAAATTTTCTGTCGCCTTAAAATCACCGTTAACTAAACAAATGTCTAATAGAGGAAGCAAATACATAGAAGCAGGTTACAATACCGTGATGTGTCGTGTTCCAGCGATGCGATGTACTCACTGATATGTTGCCACTGTTCACCTCGAAGCTGGGTCTTTTGGATGTATTGTTTACTTGAGGGACAAAACCACCTTTCCTTGGAGATGGGTTTCCTGGATGCCCGTAGTTCACACAGAAAGTAACTTCACCCTTTCTTCAGGGGTGGGGGAAAACAATTCACTGAATTCCTTAAACTCAAAGAAAAACAAATTTTATACAATGTAAATGAAGATAAAAATAATAAAAGGTTAATAACTTGAGAGAGGAGAGGAGGGAACGATTTCGCACGCAACCATGCGATCTGCTACCATTGCGCCGATAAAGGTCTAGTAATAATAATAATAATGCGCGTCAGAGTAGCAGAGGAAGATAAAATCAACAAGGTCGCAAAATGGACAGGGGAAAAGACGTCTTGCTCGACCCGGTGCTGGGCCCAAGGTTTTCGGAGCGAGCAAAAGATGATTTCCAAAAACCAAATGCAAACAAATAATTGCTTAATGGAATAATCAAAAGTGCAAAAACGAGATTCCCATAAAATTAATTAAAGAAATCCCAGAGGCGTGTTAATCGTGCCTTTGTTATATCACAAAGACATGATTGACGAAATCGAGATGAAGGTAAGGAAGGGGAACTTAAATATAAGAAATGAAAATACAAGGGAGCTATATTACTTAAAATATAAAAATGTATTAATGATAAAAGAAAGAGCGTGTACATGAAATAAACAAGTTACTTAAAACAAAGAAAAAAGGTAAGCTAAGATAAAATTGATAATACAAAATAAACCCAATACCAAGAATAAAGACTTAAAAACTAAAAAGCACGACAGAACCTGAGTAACAGCTCAACAATATGAATCTAACGAAACGATACGAGCATGAAAGAAAATAAAATGAAACTTACGAAAGCCAGAGAGAAACGCCAAACTTGCAAAAATTCACAAATCGAATATTAACGAGACGCGAAGTTTTTCATGATGTTATTGTAAACATACCTGAGGGATGGGGGAGGAGTGAGGGGAGTAAAACAAAGGGAAGAGAGATTTCACGGAGGTAGGAAGAAGGGGAAGAAAAGGGGGGATATCATTAAGTTATGTAATACGGCGGAAATCGAAAGAGAAAGAACAAAACAAAAGGAAAAAGAGATATACGGAGATATATTACATTACAATTGACTTGGGACGAAAGAGACCGGTAAAAATCGAAAGCACGCTATAAAAAAATAGGCTTATACTCCCTACATAATGCCGCACCAACGCAACATATAAAAAAAGAATAATATGACATCGGAGCTGGAGAAATCCCAGTTAACCACCGTCACATATATTCTATAAACAAAAGGGACACGTATTAGTGGGACGTTGGACATCAGTCCCGTTACCTCACACATACTGTCCACAAACAAAGGTCCAATTGCTACCAATCAAATGAAACATTTGTGGTACAAAGAGACACCGACGCAAAAGACGAGCACTAAGGCCCGACAGGAAATATATTTAAGCCAAGACGCAGAAACGCAATACTTTCGAATCTTACAGGTATTAACCAAAATAATAAGACTGTGAGGTGGGCACATAACAAAAGCAACAAAAAGAACTCCGCCGTATGACATTACGCAAGGTCCCGGAGATCTGGTTCAAGGATGAAAATACTAACAGAAACATCTTGAAAAGGAAAGAGAATTAAGCAAAAGAAGGAACGTTTAACAAAAACAATTACATTGCGTTAGATAGAAATACATTGAGCCGTACTCACATTCCGCTGCGCCATGAGGGTGGGCCTCTGCCCGAATACACACGTTCGCCTTACATCTCGGCGCGTCTAAGACTGACCAAGCTTCTGTCCCCCAGAGGGGAGAGAAGCCTCTCAGAAAAATCAAATGCGTAGTTTGGGAGTGGCCCCAAACTCGCGTCAAATATTGTCAGATCCAATGGCAGAACGAATTGCACAACAAAATGCAAGGTAGCAACAACACTAGCCAATACGAGAGAACAAGGCAGTATGTAGCCAGGGGTTGCACAACGTTAGACAGAGAGATACATACAGACAAACTGCGCACTTTTAAACTCTCGAGGCGTAATATAGAGATGTCACAACACATGACAATAATAATAATAATAATAATCATGATGATAATAATAATAATTACAATAAATTCTGAAAAGTGGTTCAAGGTTCGTATTCTGGCGCAGTCAGCTGGCATTTGAGGGTGCGCGAATGCGAGGGAGCCGTGTCAGTAGATTTACTGGCACGTTGAAGATCCCCTTCGGAGCAAAATTCCGGCACCCCGCGTATCTAAAAGCCAGAGCATTAAAAGGGACGTAAAACCAATAATGTTATAATTATCTGCATTTACTGTATGTTTGGGGCAGATGACCTCGTAGTTCTGCCCCTTAAAACCTCACTAACTAACTATTACTGTAAGTTTATAGCAAGCCTTTTCGCACAGACGCCGTTGAAAGAAATTATAGTTTCGGTCTGATATATTTATTCGTGAGCGTAGCCACGTAACAAATCTATTTGTTATGTGGGTCGTCTAAGTGAGTCGGAGTTTTCCTTTAAACAAAGGTGGTCAAAATTTCGAACACTTGCCACCTTGAATATACAAGATACCTTGCTTTCGTTCTACAGATCATTACGTCGTCGTCCAATCTGGCTGCGTACCATCGGATAAGTACGGTCCTTTTTTTTATTATTTAGTCAATTTACCCTCTAGGTTTGTGGTTCCCACGGACTCAGCGAGGGAACTCACCACTACCGCCTCTATGGGCAGTGTCTTGGAGCTTGGAACGTCTGGTCGGGAGGGGTACAACTGGGGAGGTGTGATCAGCACTTCGCCCAGGCGGCCTCACCTGCAAAGCGAACAGGGGCCTCATGAGGGATGGGAAGGGATGGAAGATTGGGATGGATAGGCTAGGAAGAGGGAAGGAGACGGCCATGGCCTTACAGTAGGTACTGTCCCCGTTTACCCGGATAGTAGGCTGTCAGATATCCGCCCCCTCAATCGGATTGCCAACAATCAATCGCACCAGCTCAGCTACATCAATGAAAATGGCACTGACAGATACTACCGAGGTTTGAACACAGAAGTAACCAAGAAAACTTATTGTGGAACACACCAAAATAGACGGGGTTACATACTTACTTTTACTTACCTCTTATAAATATCTCGGGGATTGGGTTGACAACAGGATCCTCAAAGTATGCTCTCACAATAACCTTCACCATGACATTTAAAAATGAACCAGACCGAAGACGAGAACTTTGAACTGTACAAGAGCTTTATTTTCACATAAAGAGTATGATTTTCACAACTCAACAAAATAAACGTGGCTATCAGTAGCCTGTGTCAATCTGACTACGTCCTCCTAAAGGACTTGCAAATTTATCAAACAATATGTTAGCTCCCATGAGCTCAAAATAACGTAACATTTTATAACACATTTGGATTGGATGAGGAAGTCAGGGTACGACATATATAGTGCATTTGGTTTCGTTTAATAAACATAACACCTTTATTAATAGGCACAAGGCCGGAGTATCGACCTCGCCTGCTTGTAACCAGATGTCTGGCCGGCTGGTCTACTCTTTAACCTGGCTCACACCTGTCAAATGGGGCGCACTCCTCTCCCCACACTTGCGTAAGAATTCAGCTCCTTTTAAAGCTTTAAATGTCTACAAGACAACTCATACATATTGACGCAAATCTTTCAAATGTTTAACTTCCATCCCACTGGATTATTTTAACTATCCTTAAACTTGTTAAGTTATCATCCAAATGTTTAATCAGCATAGTTTAGAGTATCAAACACACTCTTAAATGTTTATAACAAAATCACATAAATTATTTATAACAATTAGAAATTGTTTATAATATTGTCGAAAATAATTACAAAAATTTTATACACGCCTTTAACATTACTTTCGTTCCACATTATTGTCAAAGATATTTACATTTATTATTTACAATATCAACATTTAAATTATTTAAATTAATAATTTAAGAAATACATTGAACCACATGTTTTATCCGGTTGGTAAATTCATAATCGTGTTTAATATAATCGACCAATGAAGGTTAGTTATACATGTAAATGTCACAATCTGGTTTAATAAAGGTTGTAATAATTTTAATTATTTGTGACGGCAATCTTCATTCAAAATCTTATCTCAAATTCTTTCAAACTCTTGTTAATTATAACAGTAAATTCACTTGATAAATTTTCAACGAACTATGACAATACACTCTAGCGGAAAATACTTCGCTTACAAAATAATGCACAAACTGCATTCAAAATAGCCCAAAATTCATCATATATTAATCTATATGGCATTAAAACTTCCACCGAACTTACAAAACTTCCACAAATAATTCTTTATCATTATTAATTACAGTGGGAATCTCCTTCATTTATTTAAGGGCATTATACGTCAGCGACTTTCAACATGACCGCTGCACTATCGATTATACATTCATAGTTCCACTCAAAAATTCTTATATCAATTATTGTTTCAAAACTGTTGTCATTTAAACTTCGTGGATTTCATTCATGAATCGAAATGAAATAAAAATTTGCCAATCACAAACAAATTTAATAGTGAATACGCTTATATACGCCTGTCTGGTCTATCAAAATTTAAGATTAACATCTTCAAAGAATTGTAGTATCAAAATACTATCATCAAACAAAGTGCGATCAACTGCAGAATTGTCGAATAGAATCCAATTAGACTGGGGAATGCAAACATCATTATAAAAATCTCTATATGAGAAAAACCTAACACAAGTTTCACGAATTTAATGCATTCAATAATTCATAATTAATGTTCATCTTTCACAAAATTGCCTAAGATGCAATGGTCGTTCATGACTGACGATAAATGTCTGTGTTGCAGTCAATTCAAATACCGACTAGTATTTCCAAGATCGTCGACAACGTACTGGATTTTAACGCTCTAAAATCATTTAAATGTTCTTCCTTCTTGATGATGACAGAAAATTGGTCAAAGTAATTAAACTGGGGTAGAATTACTTTAATAAAGTGACACGCTGTCTTAATTTAAATCTGCCATAAAAATCATTAACTTACAGTCAAATCGAGACTACAAAAATAAGCACATTACTGAAAAATCTAAATATCAGTCTCAACTGATTCAAAATCATTTAACAATGCCCATGACTTAACAATGTCTTAATAAAACGTCGAAAAAGGCATAACTCAACAAGGTGTACTGAGAATAGGAATCTCAAACAAGAATATCGGGCAAAAATACATGAGGACAAAAATATAGGAAAAATGGTTGCTCAAACATTGCTAAGAAACTCAAATACAATAAACGTTCACGACTACCTTATCTGCCGATTGACGTTCCAGAGGAAAATTCCCCAAAGAAGACTGTTGATGAATCCATTTCACCAAGTTAAAGCTGAGCTCCATCCTCGAAACCAGAAACAGCACCATCGAAGAATCGAACTGCTTCACGAAGACGAACGACATCCTTCCGGCAATAATCTTCTTTGTGAGTCGGGACAACCCTGACCTCTCTTGAAAAATCCCTGAAGTTCCAGTTGACAATCGCCATGAAGTTTTTGTATAAATTTCCGAAGAAATATTCATATTCCGAAAGTATGAAATCATTTCTATTGCTGTTTGATAGTATTCAGCCTTTACTCACGAAACATGGGTGTAGATGGTTAGTTACCACATGTTCGCTTGTATGGAATAGCAATTAGCGAAGTTCCATGTCGCTATCTTACTCCGTTGAAATATGTCCCAATTGCATTAAGTCCTTTAGCCTTCCATTTGCTCTTCGGTTGAAGTATTAGAAGAACAAACTGCCTTATTAAATTGCTCCATTATATTATAGCGTTGTGTCACAAAAGCAATCTGAAGTCTCCCTATTTCACTAGCCCTGTCAGCCGTAGCGTTGAGTCTGGCTATACAAAAAGTGTTTCTTCTGTGGCGAGAAAATCACTTTTGTCAGTCGTCTAATATTGTCAATAACTTCCAAAATACTTCTTCGAAATTGTTCAGCTTTTCTACAGTCCTTACTGTAGTAATGCACAAGAGAATTAGCTAATAGGCGACCGCTAACTGTTCACAGCTAATCTTGTAGAAGCGTTATAAGTGTCGTTTCAACTTCACCTAGATTTACTTCACGGTAAACCTGCACTGCTTGTAAGTTCGACTAGTGGCTTCGCCACGCGTTACAAAGACGACTTTTTCACTACTGATTCACTCGACGTTTCACTGAAATGACTATTTGAGATCTGACAATGAGCGAATGAGCGAATGAGCGAATGAGGCTCCTCTCTTCTGCGCAAGGCCTTTTATGAACTTCATGAGGGGCGTATCTATCCCTTCCATCGCGTGTTACTGCGTCATCGCTAGAAGTTCCAACTTCGTCAATACATGACGGATTTTCATAATTCAAAAACTGAAAATAAATTTCACCAAAATTCCAGAACAATGCCTCTACTGCAAATGGATTTCCACAATTCTGCATTCCAAAAAGTAATACAAATACCATAGTTTCAGCAATCTCCGTCTTCCTTTAGACTATCGTTCATTGGTTTAAGTCTCCCCTCCAATAGCATAATTTCTTCCTCAGCAGAATTCCACGTTTCTCGCGACTGCGTCGTACATCTTGGATCCTTCTCGAATAAATTGCTGACGTCACTGAGAATCTCAGCTCAAGTAGCCTGCTGGCATAACGTCTGCGTCATCCGTGCTTACGTCATGACTACCCACGTCATAACTATGACAGCCATAACTTTCGCTATAATTTCCAAAATAGCCACCGTGGTCTCTATATAATTCAATTACGGGGGCAGTACCATCCCAGCATTTGCCCGAAGACGAAGTGGGAAACCACGGAAAACCACTTCGATGATGGCTGAGGTGGGAATCGAACCCCCTCTACTCATTTGGGCCACCCGAGGCTGAGTAGACCCCGTTCCAGTCCTCATACCACTTTTTCAAATTTCGTGGCAGAGTCGGAAATCGAACCCAGGACCTCCGGGGCGGCAGCTAACTATGCTGACCGCTACGCTACAGAGGCGACTACGGTCCTTTTCAGGACCAAATAAAAAATCACTCGTTGGAACAGATAGATATGCGTCCATAATACATCCACAATAAACGACATTAACAAAAATACTTGTACTAGTTCAAGGTTCGAACCTCCTACAATGCGACTTCGTTGACGCTACTATAGCAATTCTTGATTTGGCCACCATAGCTACCGAGAACCATGGTGTATTGCTGGCACGTATTGAATCTATTCGTAGACAGTTCCTGTCCAAACGTAAGAAGGTGTTATTTGGAGATGTGATCGGTTCAATCATGCATTATATTTGAGGTCATTGAAAGAGCACTGTCACTATTGATTTCTACTATATTCGCGAGGATGTACTCAACGGTAAAGTTGTACCATGCACGTAAAGGAGCATGTACTAATGTTTTTAGGATGACTGTGATATACGCGTTAGTTGGGTTGCCTTTCTCCAAAAACAATAAGGGGCTGGTGGACCACACTGTATATAATTCAAGTGAGGATTCAATCAATCAATCAACGTATAATATCCGTATAGGACGTTGTATTTCATCAAGCTACTATAACCAGCATTCAATTATACTCCTTGAAAAGGACAAATAGTTTTAACTATACCCATGCATTTAGGAGGAATGTGGGCTATATGTTCTTTACTTAACATCTTGACCTTTGATATCACTAGTTTCATGGGCTTCTGCTGAGCAGGCTATCCCAATTTAGAATTTCCCATTTTAACGTTATTTTGCATCACGTGTTGCAAGGACTTGCTCATTTGTATTTCAATTCACAAGGCAGTTTCGTGCCATGGGAAGAGAGTGGTTTACCTATCATAAAAATTAAGAAATTCAATTTTAGCTCCACGTTTGAATATATTTTCAAGTAAAGCATTCTACTGAGCCCGGCATCGATCATGAAGAGTATAACTTCTGTGGATGAACCGAGGACTCCCAAAGAGGAAAGTATGAGGGACTCTAATTTGAAGCACCACAAGTTGCCGCGCCGCCAATGTTTTTATTTTTATTTTTATTTCTTGGAGACTGAATTTGTTAGAAGATGTTTGTACAAATTACGAAGCACTGGAGAATTATATGATTTTGTTAGTAAAAGGAAATGAAGATCTAACCCCGCAGAGAATGCGAAGAATGTTTATAGTTGCACCCTTGACTGGTGACTTGACCGGAACATCCGGCATTTTGATGTGCACACTTCTATAGTAGGCGAGGTCCTGTGCAGACGTAGTCTATAATTGTTTTCTGAATTCACAAATACCACGTTCGATAATTACCATCGAGTGCGTAAACACGCGCTAATGCGCGCAGTAAAGCTGCCAGAACTAGTAAGAACCGTGATTTAAAGTGAATTAATAATATTCGTGAAATTGGTATTTTCCGTCAACCCGGAAACAAACATAGTTGTGAGCAAATGGTTGCTGATTGAGTGAAAACTGTTCAAATTGCTAAAACGGTATAATTCTTGGTGTAACACTAACCAGTATTTAAGAGGTGAATTCTTCATGAGCACATCGCTCCTGTTTAAAGCAATAAGTGTGTGTTTAAATGACACAAATGTTTTGAGTGAGTCTAGTGGCACAAGCTGCTATGTCGAGTCTGTGAGCGGATGAATACATGGCCATTCTTTGCAACAACCCGCTATATGAGTGTAGAATCTGTGAATTCAGTAAATCAAAGTTACAACTCATTTAAATTCAGTGAAAACGACGAAACTTCCATAATTATGGAGCTAACTTTATTGGTTCAACGCTACGTGACACGCTGATAATTCCAAATACCATAGAGATTATTATGGAATAAAATCCTGATATGGAGGGATATAGTGACGGTTGACACTTATTGATGGAAGGGCGGAGTCTTGGATATCATAACCATGCCGCAGCACTTGCCAAGGAGGCCAGGCAATGCATACACGCTGGAGACGGGTAAGGAAGTCTTGTGAGTCCGACTGAAAGTCAATTCTTTTTATGTACGATCATGGCAGGGAGGATTGGTTATAGAAGGCCTTACATAGCACATTCCTAGGTAGGGTTTATCTCTTTATTTCACGTAGTTATTTAGTACTACACTATACCGTATCATTTGCCGGAGCCTGGAACAAACGCTCTTGCCATTATCATTGTAAATACATTTTTGAGAGCTCGAGAACAGTGTGCCGAAGGGAGCCATTTACGTAAAAACATTCTGTTATATAATCATGCCACATATGCATTCCACTGGGTACAGTTAGTCCTTGTATCAGATGTTTCTCAAGGCCGTAGCCCGGCGAATGTCTTTTATACTGACCTACTGGTCACGAACGCCACGCACTCTTTAATAAGTGGTTGAATTTAGAAGGCAGTGAACTGTATGTTAGCAGCCACCGCATGAAACCTGTTTTGACGCTGCACAAACACATGGGAGTGTTTCTTTTGTTTTATTTTTATCAATTGACAATCTGACGACTAAGATCCAATGCTGTAATTACCAAGATCAGCCAAGCAGGATATCTTGGGTTCGATGTGAGGGGTCATTTTGTAACTGTAAGGAAGACCCAGGTATGTTATAACACATGCTTCTTGACTGCATAAGTTTCTGATACAATCGCAGTCCATGCACAGCTTAAGTACGTTCAAGGGTACAATTAAAATCCATAGTGATTTGTACAACAGATTATTATCTTGTCCACAGGCTGGAATTGTATAAGGCTAGTGAAAACCATTGTTGCATTTATTAGCACTACAGAGGTAGGATCGGATTACCCTTATTTTCAAGGTACGCTTTTTGGTACTATTTGAAACACTAACGTGTACGATTTTTGTCTCGTTGACTGAGCAAATGGCCGACGGGCCGAGTGTTATTGTGAAGCACTTATATGTGCACATGAAGGTTAGTAAAGAGGTTTTTCTTCCAATTATGAGTCTGGTGTTTGTTAGATTTACACCAATTTTTCACACTTTTCGAGTTTAACATGGTCACTAAACCAATACAGAGAAACTGGTAGGACTAAAGATGATTTTAATAAATAACATTATAATAATCAAATAGCAGGAATTTTATCTAAACTGAAACCTAAATGAAGTGTTAGGGAATAATTGTAAACATGAATAAACCTACTAAACGTAATGAAACCTAGACGACCAATGCTTAGATTATGCTGTTCTTCGACATCTTAAATACAATTTATAGCATTCCCTAGTATGAGACGACGAATAGTTGACTACGTGTTTAAACACGGTAGCTAATCTGATAATGCGACATTAGCCATGAATTGCTCATACCGTCGCCGACATACTTTTCTCTCCCATACATTCATGATCCAACTTCAAAAAGAGTGGACCTGCGAGTAGGCAGGTCAGTGGCACCAATTGCGCTAATTTAAAGAGGGATTTGTAATAAATTTGTGTTGTACACTAGGATAGCCTCTTCCATTTCATCTGTAAGGTTCAGAATGTGTTTAGATTTTGCTTGGTAATAAATTTTGGATGAAACGCTTCTTGTTTACATCTTTGCTACACTTAACGTACGATAGGTATTAGCGTAAATTTCTTTAACGTTAAATGTTAGAGATGGCACCATCATAGCATGGTTGTTAAACTTATTGTGCAGTAAATGTAACGAACTATTTGCATTGTAAACAAGTAAATTTTCTTCTTTGTTGTAAATTCAGGCTTGTATTTTCATTATTATCAGTAGTGGGGCAGGGGGGTTCTAACGAGTAGCCTACTTTCCTGATGACGTCATCCAAGATGGCGGCCATGATGTCAACCAATATGGCGGCCACGACGTCACCGTGACGTCATTCAAGATGGCGGCCATGACGTCACACAAGATGGCGACCATGATGTCACCATGACGTCACACGGCCATTGTCGCACAAGATGGCGACCATGATGTCACTAGATGACGGCTATAGCTTAACTAACCTAGCCTAACCTAACCTCACCTACGAGGTGTGATCAAAAAGTTTCTAAATATTAACCCATAGCCTACTTTACTGGTGACATCACCTACGAAGTGTGATCAAAAAGTTAACCCATAGACTACTTTCCTGGTGACGTCACAACGAGGGGTGATCAAAAATTCCAAAATTTTGACCCAAAGCCTACTTTCCTCTAACCAAAATGGCGGCTGACCAAAATGGCGTCTAACCAAAATGGCGGCTGAACAAAATGGCGGCAATGGCTTGACTAACCTAGCCTAACCTAACTTCACTTACGAGGTGTGATCGAAACGTTCCAAAATATTAATCCATAGCCTACTTTCCTGGTGACTTTGCAACGAGGTGTAATCAAAAATTCCAAACCGAACGCATGGTCGGATTTTGATGAATGAGGTGTTGAAATCGGGCTGACACCCCCGTTTTCCAAAATTCCAAAATGTTGACCCATAGCCTACTTTCCTGGTGACGTCACATACTAACCTGGCAAAGCCGATATCTCCCGAATGCATGGTCGGAGTTTGACGAATGAAGTGTCGTTGAAATCGAGCTGACACCCCCTTTTTAAAAAATTCCAAAATGTTGACCCATAGTCTACTTTTCTGGTGACGTCACATACTAACCTGGCAAAGCCGATAACTCCCGAATGCATGGTCTGATATTGACGAATGAGGTGTCGTTGAAATCGGGCTGACACCCCCATTTTCCAAAATTCCAAAATGTTGACCCATAGCCTACTTTTCTGGTGACGTCACATACTAACCTGGCAAAGCCGATAACTCCCGAATGCATGGTCTGATATTGACGAATGAGGTGTCGTTGAAATCGGGCTGACACCCCCTTTATCCAAAATTCCAAAATGTTGACCCATAGCCTACTTTCCTGGTGAAGAAACATACTAACCTGGCAAAGCCGATATCTCCCGAATGCATGGTCGGATATTGACGAATGAGGTGTCGTTGAAAAATTCCAAAATGTTGACCCATAGCCTACTTTCCTGGTGACGTCACATACAACCTGACAATGCCGATATATCCCGAATGCATGGTCGGATATTGACGAATGAGTTGTCGTTGAAATCGGGCTGACACCTCCTTTCCAAAATTCCAAAATGTTGACCCATAGCCTACATTCCTGGTGACGTCACATACTAACCTGGCAAAGTCTATATCATTCGAACACATGGTCGGATTTTGACGAATGGACTGATACTCCTTTTGTGGTCCCAGCACTCAGCTTGATGATTGTTTGAGAGGTTGGAGAGACATGCAATGAGTGCAAAGGTGGGTGCAAAAAAGTGTGTGCAAAAGTGAGTTCAAAAAGTGGGTGCAAACGTGGGTGCAAAAATGGGTGCGAAAAGTTGGTGCAAAAAGTGGCTGTAAAAAGTGGGTGCAAAAAGTGGGTGCAATAGTGGGTACAAAAAGTGGGTTCAAAAAGTGGGTGCAAAAACTGGGTGCAAAAGTGGGTGTAAAAAGTATGTGCAAACGTGGGTGCAAAAGTGAGTGCAAAAGTTAGTGAAAAAGTGGGTGCTCCGCCACATGTTGTAAACCAGGTGAGTTGAGCTATGACGTCATAGATGGATGGGGTGGGAGGCTGGCAAATAAGGACAATGTTTTGGTTTAATTTTTGCACCCACTTTTGCATCTACTTTTACATCCTCTTTTGCACCCTCTTTTACACCCACTTTTGGACCCACGTTCGCACCCACTTTTGCACCTACCTTTGCACCCGCTTTTTCACCCACTATTGCACCCACTTTTGCACCCACTATTGCACCCACTTTTTGACACACTATTACACCTACTTTTGCACCCGCTTTTGCACCCACTATTGCTCTCACTTTTGAACCCAATTTTGCACCCACTTTTGCACCCACGTTTGCACCCACTTTTGCACCTACCTTTGCACCCACTTTTACACCAACTTTTGCACTCACTTTTGCACCTACTTTAAACTATTAGTAAGTCACTTTATCATCAAAACCTTTGTAGTGTGAACATCATGACAGGTCAGTTACTACTATGGAACTTACCACAACCAACAAAGGTAGGCAACGTGTACTCTATCAAGGCTATTCATATAACTATAATCGTTAGAATGTGGCAACTGTAGCTCAATTGATAACGTCTGATTATTAATACCGAAGACCTTTTGAGGAATGGGTACTTCTGCTTACTAGATGCCATTGACAACACAAGTTTGCAAATCCATGTTAAAATAACTCGACCGTTTGTGATTTGATTAAACGTTCTATCCAGTGTTCATATACACGACTAGATGTTACTGGAAATACAAGTTTGAAAATCCGTGTTAAAACAACTTGATCGTTTGTGATTTGAATAACGTTTTATCCCGTGTCCATGTTAACAACTAGATGTCATTGCAAATACAATTGTTTGCGAATCTGTGTTAAAACGACTTGTCCATTTGTAATTTGATGAACGTTCTATCCAGTGTTCATGTTGACGACTAGTTGTCATTGACAATGCAAGTTTGCAAATCCGTGTTAAAATAACTCAACCGTTTGTGATTTGATTAAACGCTCTATCCAGTGTTCATGTACATGACTAGATGTCACTAGCAATACAAGTTTGAAAATCCGTGTTAAAACAACTTGATAGTTTGTGATTTGATTAACGTTCTATCCAGTGTCCATGTTAACAACTAGATGTAATTGCCAAATACAATTTTTTGCGAATCTGTGTTAAAACGACTTGTCCATTTGTAATTTCATGAACGTTCTATCCAGTGCTCATGTTCACGACTAGATGTTATTGACAACGCAAGTTTGCAAATCCGTGTTAAAATAACTCAACCGTTCGCGATTTGATTAAACGCTCTATCCAGTGTTCATGTACATGACTATATGCCACTGACAATACAAGTTTGCAAATCCGTGTTATAATAACTCGACCGTTTTTGATTGCATTAAATGCTCTATCAGGTGTTCATGTACATTTCTAGATGCCGCTGACATTACGAGTTTGAAAATCCGTTTTAAAACAACTTGATCATTTGTGATTTGATTAACATTCTATCCAGTGTCCATGTCAACAACTAGATGTCATTGCCAATACAATTTTTTGCGAATCTGTGTTAAAACGACTTGACCATTTGTAATTCTATTAATTCTCTATCCAGTGTTCATGCTGACGACTAGATGTCATTGACAATGCAAGTTTGCAAATCCGTGTTAAAATAACTCGACCGTTTGTGATTTGATTAAACGCTCTATCCAGTGATCATGTACATAACTAGATGCCACTGACAATACAAGTTTGCAAATCCGTGTTAAAATAACTCGACCGTTTGTGATTTGATTTAACGCTCTATCCAGTGTTCATGTACGTGACTAGATGTTACTGGCAATACAAGTTTGAAAATCCGTGTTATAACAACTTGATCGTTTGTGATTTGATTAAAGTTCTATCCAGTGTCCATGTTAACTACTAGATGTCATTGCCAATACAATTTTTTGCAAATCTGTGTTAAAACGACTTGACCATTTGTTATTTTGATTAACGCTCTATCCAGTGTTCGTGTTGACAACTTGATGTCATTGACAATGCAAGTTTGCAAATCCATGTTAAAATAACTCCACCGTTTCTGATTTGATTAAATGCTCTATCCAGTGTTCATGTACATGACTAGATGACACTGACAATACTAGTTTGCAAATCCGTGTTAAAATGACTTGACCATTTGTGATTTGATTAACACTCTATCCAGTGTTCATGTACATGACTAGATGTCACAAACAATACGAGTTTGAAAATCC
Source organism: Meconema thalassinum (assembly GCA_946902985.2). NCBI lineage: Eukaryota > Metazoa > Arthropoda > Insecta > Orthoptera > Tettigoniidae > Meconema > Meconema thalassinum. Next base: position 1,095,869,675 of record OX336389.2, on the reverse strand, counting down.
GTGTTAAAACAACTTGATCGTTTGTGATTTGATTAACGTTCTATCCAGTGTCCATGTTAACTACTTGATGTCATTGCCAATACATTTTTCCTAATCTGTGTTAAAAAGACTTGACCATTTGTAATTTGATTAACGCTCTATCAAGTGTTCATGTTGACAACTAGATGTCATTGACTATGCAAGTTTGCTAATCCGTGTTAAAATAACTCAACCGTTTGTGATTTGATTAAACGCTCTATCCAGTGTTCATGTACATGACTAGATGTCACTGACAATACAAGTTTGAAAATCAGTGTTAATATGACTTGACCATTTGCAATTTGATTAACGCTCATGAGTAGATGTCATTGACAATGCAAGTTTGCAAATCCGTGTTAAAACAACTTGATTGTTTGTAATTTGATTAATGCTTTATCCAATGTTCATGTTAACTACTAGATGTCATTGACAATACTATTTTGTGAATCAATGATAGAACAACTTAACCATTTGTGATTTGATTAACACTCAATCTAGTATCCATGTTCATGGCTAGATGCCACTGGCAATACTATTTTGCGAATCCGTGTTGAACCCATTTAACTATTCGTGATTTGATTAACGCTTTATTCAATGTCCATGATGACTACCAAATACCATTGACAATACTATTTTCCGAAACCATGTTAAAACGACTTGACCATTTGTGGTTTGATTAAACGCTCTATCCAGTGTTAATGTTGACAACTAGATGCCACCGAAAATGCAAGTTTGCAAATCCGTGTTAAAACAACTTAACCCTTTGTGATTTGATTAACACTCTATCTAGTATCCATGTTCATGACTAGATGCCACTGGCAATACTATTTTGCGAATCGGTGTTGAAACAACTTAACCATTCGTGATTTGATTAATGCTTTATTTAATGTCCATGTTGAATACTAAATACCATTGACAATACTAATTTGCGAATCCATGTTAAAACGACTTCACCATTTGTGATTTGATTAAACGCTCTATCCAGTGTTAATGTTGACGACTTGATGCCACCGGCAATGCAAGTTTGCAAATCCGTGTTAAAACAACTTAACCATTTGTGATTTGATTAACACTCTATCTAGTATCCATGTTCATGACTAGATGCCACTGGCAATACTATTTTGTGAATCCGTGTTGAAACAACTTGATAATTTGTGATTTGCTTAACGCTTTATTCAATGTCCATGTTGACAACTAAATACCATTGACAATACTATTTTGCGAATCCATGTTAAAACTACTTGACCATTTGTGATTTGATTAAACGCTCTATCCAGTGTTAATGTTGACAACTAGATGCCACCAACAATGCAAGTTTGCAAATCAGTGTTAAAACAACTTAACCATTTGTGATTTCATAAACACTCAATCTAGTATCCATGTTCATAACTAGATGCCACTGGCAATACTATTTTGTGAATCCATGTTGAAACAACTTGACCATTTTTAATTTGATTAACGCTTTATTCAATGTCCATGTTGACTACTAAATGCCATTGACAATACTATTTTGCGAATCCATGTTAAAACAACTTGACCATTTGTGATTTGATTAAACGCTCTATCCAGTGTTAATGTTGACAACTTGATGCCTCCGACAATGCAAGTTTGCAAATCCGCGTTAAAGCAACTTAACCATTTGTGATTTGATTAACACACTATCTAGTATCCATGTATATAACTAGATGTCGCTGACAATACTATTTTGCAAAGCCGTGTTAAAATGACTAGACCATTTATGATTTGATTAACACTCTATAAAGTGTCAATGTTCACTACTAGATGTCGCTAACAATACTATTTTGAGAATCAGTGTTAAAACAACTTGACCATTTATGATTAGATTAACACTCTATCAAGAGTCAATAGTCATTACTAGATGTCGTTGACAATATTATTTTGCGAATCCGTGTTAAACGACTTGACCATATATGAAACAGCGTCAGCGGATAAAGCCTGTCACACTTTCCTGGGGTAACGTAACCATTTGTGATTTTGATTAACGTTCTATCAAATGCCAATGTTCACTACTAGATGTCGATGACAATACTATTTTGTGAATAAGTGTAAAAACGGCTTGACCATTTGTGATTTTGAATAGCACTCTATCAAATGTCAATGTTCAATACTAGATGTCGCTGACAATACTATTTTACGAATCCGTGTTAAAACGACTTGACCATTTATGATTTGATTAACACTTTATCCAATGTCCATGTTCGCTACTGTAAACCAAGGGGGGGGGGTTGCTAAATAACTTAAAACAATGGGTAATTGTTGTTGTTGTTGTCGTTGTAACAATATTGAGACTAGAGTGTCATAGTTATATCTTTTTGTTATAGACTATCATGGAAGGTATGAATGCAATCGGTCAAGCCTGTGGTCTTGAACTCAAGAAGATGAGCGACTTGCCTATTCATACACCTATTCGCATTCATAGAATTAAAAAATAAGCACTAAATTTGGAATCCGCGCTCTTTGCATTTGTGAAGAGTTTGAAACATTTCTTCCTTCACGTTTTGATGACGTGTCTGATGATGTTTTTCAAGATATCAATACAAGTAGTCAACCTGTATATTTGATTTATGAAGGTAAAAACAGTCATCGATGTATGGTACGTTTTGAATAAACAAAAAACAACATAAATGCTTGTTTTCTATTTTTGAAATCATAGCAGTGATGATATACATTTTGATTGGTGTTTTAATCCTAAAGTTTATAGGTAGATAAAAGTCATTGACCATTCATTCCACTAATAATTAACAACACGTCTTAATAATGCATCACTGTTATGATAAGCTATAGCATTATTTCCCACCTGCATGTCTCTCCCACCCCTCAAACAATCATCAAGCTGAGTGCTGGGATCAAAAAAGGTGTATCAAGGTAGGTATTTTTTCAAGGGTTTATATTCAATGACTTGATGAATATTTCCATGGCTGGTATACCGTGAACATTGGTTAGCACTATGTAAATGAAATACAACTTTAATCATGTTCTAAGATTAAGGGTATTCATTCTAACTATGGTTCTTGCTCAATCAAATACATGTAAACAGCATCTGTGGTTTGCTTGGAGCACTACATTGATAAACGCTCACACTTAAAACATTTCCATTTTACTTTTAGATTCCCTAGACATTTTGTTAACCACTCTTTTGAGCATCGCCAGAATATTATTCAATTCACATTCCTTACGATTATAGTTATAAGAATAGCCTTGATAGAGTACACGTTGCCTACCTTTGTTGGTTGTGGTAAGTTCCATAGTTGTAACTGACCTGTCGGTATGATGTTCACACTACAAAGGTTTTGGTGATAAAGTGACTTACTAATAGTTTAAAGTAGATGCAAACGTGAGTGCAAAAGTGGGTGTTAAAGTGGGTGCAAAGGTAGGTGCAAAAGTGGGAGCAAAAGTGGGTGCAAAAGTGGGTGAAAAAGTGGGTGCAAAAAGTGGGTGCAAAATTTGGATGCAAAAAGTGAGTGCAAAAGTGGGTGCAAAGAGTGGGTGCAAAAAGTGGGTGCAAAAGTGGGTGCAAAAGGGGGTGCAAAACTGGGTGAAAAAGTAGATGCAAAACTAGGTGCAAAAGTTAATCCAAAACATATTCCTTATTTGCCAGCCTCCCCACCCATTCATCTATTACGTCATAGTTCAACTCACCTAACATAACCTAACTTAACCTTGTCACGTGACATGTTCTAAAAGTTTATACTTGCTTTAAGACTGGCTATGACATCACCCATATCTCACCTAACCTGATGTAACATATCATAACCTAACCTAACCCCATGTGTTGGCTTTTGTATTGGCTTATGTATTGGCTTTAGTATTGGCTTTTGTATTGGCTTTTGTATTAGCTTTTGTGATGGCTTATATATTGGCTTTTGTGTTGGCTTATACGTTTAGATTTGCTTTAAGACAGGCTATAACGTTACACTTAGTTCACCTAACCTAATGTAACATATCATAACCTAACCAAACTCCATGTGTTGGCTTTTGTATTGGCTTATGTATTGGCTTTGTATTGGCTTTTGTGTTGGCTTATGTATTGGCTTATGTATTGGCTTTTGTGCTGGCTTATATATTGGCTTTTGTGTTAGCTTATATGTTTAGACTTGCTTTAATACTGGCTATGACATCACCCATAGCTCACCTAACCTAATGTAACATATCATAACCTAACCTAACCCCATGTGTTGGCTTTTGTATTGGCTTATGTATTGGCTTTTTTGTATTGGCTTTTGTGTTGGCTTTTGTATTGGCTTATGTATTGCCTTTTGCGTTGGCTTATATAATGGCATTTGTGTTGGCTTATACGTTTAGACTTGCTTCAAGACTGGCTTTAACGTCACACTTAGTTCACCTAACCTAATGCAACATATCATAACCTAACCTAACCCCATGTGTTGGCTTTTGTATTGGCTTATGTATTAGCTTTTTGTATTGGCTTTTGTGTTGACTTTAGTATTGGCTTATGTATTGGCTTTTGTGTTGGCTTATATATTGGCTTTGGTTTTGGCTATACGTTTACTGTAACTCGACGGTCATTCGAGAAGTAGGCTATGAATCAACATATTGGGAAATTTTTGAAAGGGGATGTCAGCCCAATTTCAACGACACTTCATTCGTCAAAATCCGACCATGTGCTCGAGGGATATCGACTTTGCCAGGTTAGTATGAGACGTCACTGGAAAAATAGGCTATGGATCAACATTTTGGGAAATTTTGGAAAGGGGTTGTCAGCCCGATTTCAACGACACCTCATTCGTCAAATTCCGACCATGCATTCAGGAGATATCGGTTTTGCCAGGTTAGTATGTGACGTCACCAGGAAAGTAGGCTATGGGTCAGCATTTTGGGAAATTTTTGAAAGGAGGTGTCAGCCCGATTTCAACGACACCTCATTCGTCAAACTCCGACCATGCCTACGAGAGATATCGGCTTTGCCAAGTTAGTATGTGACGTCACAAGGAAAGTGGGCTATGGGTCAACATTTTGGAATTTTGGAAAAAGGGGGTGTCAGCTCGATTTCAACGACACTTCATTCGTCAAACTCGGACCATGCATTCGGGAGATATCGGCTTTGCCAGGTTAGTATGTGACGTCACCAGGAAAGTAGGCTATGGGTCAACATTTTGGACTTTTGGAAAAAAGAAGGTGTCAGCCCGATTTCAACGACACCTCATTCATCAAAATCCGACCATGCGTTCGGTTTGAAATTTTTGATTACACCTCGTTGCAAAGTCACCAGGAAAGTAGGCTATGGATTAACATTTTGGAACTTTTCGATCGCACCTCGTAGGTGAGGTTAGGTTAGGCTAGGTTTGTTAAGCCATGGACGCCATTTTGGTTAGACGCCATTTTGGTTAGCCGCCATTTTGGTTAGCTGAAAGTAGGCTATGGGTCAACATTTTGGAATTTTTGATCACCCCTCGTTGTGACGTCACCAGGAAAGTAGGCTATGGGTTAACTTTTTGATCACACCTCGTAGGTGACGTCACCAGGGAAGAAGGCTATGGGTTAACATTTTGAAACTTTTTGATCACACCTCGTAGGTGAGGTTAGGTTAGGCTAGGTTAGTTAAGCTATATCCGTCATCTTGTAACTTCATGGTCGCCATTGTGTGTGACGTCATGGTGACGTCATGGCCGCCATCTTGGATGACGTCATGGTGAAGTCATGGACGCCATCTTGGATGATGTCACCAGGAAAGTAGGCCACTCGTTATAACCCCCCTGCCCCCCTACTATTATCGCAATCTCCGAAGTAATTGTGTAGGGATGATTTACGTGTCATTCTCTTAGCCTTATTTGTTGATTTCTTCATTTGTAGTAGGACTTCGAGAGGCTTATTTTTTAGGATTTTTCGCACGGAGACGAGTAAATTTATATTTGAACTGATTAGCACGGATTAGCCGTTTTTAACCTCTCTGAAGTAGGTTAGGGGTCTGCCACTTTTTGAATAAATCGAGTGCGATTTAAATGTATGCCTGGCCTCTTTATTGTATTTTGTGTTTGTATTCCTCTGGACTGGTAGTTTTGATCACTCATTATACCCGACACCCCCGAGTACAGTTTCCTTGTGCATTCGCAGTCCAAGAATGCATTTCTCCCCGTCCTGTAAGTCTTCTCGTTGGAGGAGGAGGGTTTCGGAAGGGTCATTTAAGGTCTGTGGCTCCCCGTAATCCTCGTCGAACGGGCACACTACATCAACCTCATTTAATCACCTTCTTAATTTGCTATGGTTTATAGTTATTTTTTAACTTAAAGTTGGTTACAAATAAATACCAAATGTGTAACTGTGGTCTATCACATATTTTCCTTTTTCCTTCCCGCCGAAACCAATCATTTCAAATCTTCAAGAAATCCCCGTTGGGTAGATTGTCTTCCATTCATCCAAAACATTAATCCTGGGTGGCCAATGCTACTGTATTGGATGACGAAGTCGCATAAGTTGTGCGTAGACCTGGGAAACACCATGACTGCGATGAAGAGGTGCAGCAATGCCCGAGATTGGAGATTCAAATCCTGGTGTTGACAGAGGCTATCCTGAATGTGGTTTCTCCCTCCGGGTAAATGTCAATTACCCTCTCCCATATCCTAATAATTACAGTTTGACGCACTGCAACTCACCACAGAAGCACTGGTTATAACCAGTCTGATAATAAAATTAATTTAACACACAGTAGCCTAAGTACACGAGGCTGATGACCAATATGAAAATATCCCCTTAAACTAATTAGTAACAATAACAAAAGATCCGGGAAGCGGAACTCAGTGAAAAAGGTACTCAATAACGACATTGGTGTCACGTTTGGAGAATTGCATGACATTGATTTTGTTTCAATTAGGGACTTGATCATCATCCCCGTATGATTGGGTATGTGACGAATATGTCTGATAATCTGTGATATTGTGGTGTCTGTGGAAGTGTGTGTATTTCTAATTAAGGATAGGTTTGGGATGGAGACTCCCGTTACCTTAAAGACTACACGGATTTTGCCGGGAATAGAACATGGAAACCATGTAAAACCGCGTGTACCATGGCTCAGCTAGGAATCGAACCCACCTCTTCTTATTTTTGCCTCACGAGGATGAGTATATCCCATTCCAATCCTCAGATCAGAATTTTTGGCCGAGTCAGGAATCCAGGACCTCGGGAGCGACAGCCATGAATGACAGCCACTCTAAGAGATTATATGAAGAGAATTGGTTCCTGTTTTGTCAAACAGGATGTCAATTTCTTGTATATGATGTACTTTTTGTACCAACTGAATATTATCGTCATGCCTGGGGAAACAAATACAGGCATATTAATGTTCTTTACTATCAATCAAGAAGGTTATCAACCATACCTTGTGACAATGTGTTGTCACAAAGGCTAAAAATATGCGCACAAACGTCTCAATTTTCCATGATGGTTCAATTTCTCAAAGAACCGACCCATATTATAATTGCGTATATCGCGTACATCTTGAATTACGAGATCCGTGAAGCACGATATGATCGATCACGCTGACACCTTCTCAGCTGTATTTGTTTTGCTTCTTCATGCACGCAAGTAGTAAGTTCTTGCGCTGCTCGTTACCAGTCTTCAGGCTATACAAATACATGACAATGGTTCCTAGGCCCTCAAAGATTTACCAATATACTTTTAACTTTATATTGACGTAATGTATTGAGGATTCCTGAACAGCATAAATGGTGCTGTCAATAAGAACGTCGACAACTAATCATTTTCTAGTCTACACTTTGCAATGAAACACACTTGTCAAGAAATTACGTTGAAAATGTAAAGAAAAGTGTCTGGCCTTCTTTCAAACGGGATCTGTTGTTGATCCTTTTAGGGGCATTTCGACATCGTGGTCATGCAGTCTCGTGTACTTGGGTGTGTGTAGAGGTTGTTATATAACTTGTGTCACTGTGATGTCTATACTAGTGTGTGTACTTGTAATGGAGGTAGGATTTGGGTAGGAAACGGCCGTGGCCTTAATTTAGGTACCATACCGGCATTTGCCTGGAGTAGAAGTGGGGAAACCACCGAAGACCACTTCCAAGATGGCTGATGTAGGAATCGAACCCGCCTCTCCGCAGTTTTGCCTCACGTAGCTGAGTGTAGACCTCAGCCACAGTTAATTTTCTTGGCAGAGCCAGGAATCGAACCAGGGCCTCTGCGGTGAGAGCCAAAAATGCTATCCACTACGCAATGAGGTGGATACACACGGGATCTAGTGCAGCTTCAATAACTAAATAAAATTGAAAGGGATATGCACAGTGCATTGCACGCAGACTTCAAACTAGATTTGTTGCTGCTGTTGTTGTTAATTCATTTTAGGAGCTTAAGATATCTTGGTCATCAGCCCCGGCTGTCCGGCCACGATTTTAAAAAAAGAATATTAGCTGCTTATCTTTATTATGTGGCCTGTTTGTCATCTCTTGATGAATACAGTACATTTGCATTTGTCAGTTGGCACAGGCTAGAGTAAAAGGTGGCTTCTCGCCGATGTCTCAGTCTCACTCATGGCTGTGATTATATGGAAGCTACTGAGGTATGGGTGGTGCTTAGTAATGGCATTCGGGGCACAGTCAGTGCCTGTGAATGCTGTGAAAAGTTCTACTCATAGGGTTAGGACTACTGTTCTGACTCAGTGAGGAAAGCAATGGCAAACTACCTCACTCCTCTTCTTGCCTAGACCGCATCAAAATAGCGCTGCCTTGGGTTTTTGTGGGTATCTACTCACATAACGTAACGGCGGTACTTTTTGAGGATCCAACCAGCCTTCGCGCTGACTACCTAACAGACATCTTTATTATAATACTGTATATTGACATTAATTGAAATCAAGAAACTTCATGGATCTAATTATTTGTCTTCTTTCCAAAATTATGTGGGCTAACAACCCCTCGTCTTCGAATATCCTGGGTTCAGTCATTTGAGCCTTGATACAAGCTGACGGATTTAAACATGAAGTGCAGACAGAAAGCCAGCTCGCAGATACAACCCAACTGTTCGCACTGCTTAAAAGTTCGTGGTGAAAAATCAATGATTGATTATTTTCCCTTTAGAGAGACACACTAGGTCTAGGAGATTTTTTTCTTTGAGGTAATAAATGTTCTGTCAGAGAAACCAAATTATTGCTAGTTGCTACGCCTTGCAGATTGAACGCCACGTTAGTGTAAACACAATTTTAACCTATATTTAACATAAAACTCAGCAATTTTTCTAGGTTTGTTCCGTGTCTTGTGTGGGGGTTCGCCTAGGACACCAAGCTGGCTCATCGGCGGGCTCTTGGTGTCCCCGCCCAGACCCCCACAGGAGTAATGAACTGCGCGCTACTTCCTTTTATATAGAGTGCAACTGCACTACTTGACAGCGAGAACTAAAAGCTCAAGCAGCCTGAACCTCCCTATGAAGGCTTCCAAAAAGATGGTATATTGGCTTTCACGGCTGGTGAATTAAAACTCAGCAATTCTTCTAGGTTTGTGCCATGTCTTGTGTGGGGTATCGCCTAGGACACCAAGCTGGCTCATCGGCGGGCTCTTGGTGTCCCCGCCCAGACCCCCACAGGAGTAACGAACTGAACGCTACCTCCCTTTCTATAGAGTGCAACTGCACTACTTGACTGCGAGAACTAAAAGCTCAAGCAGCCTGAATCTCCCTGTACTATTGAGACGATTTGGAAGATTTTGGCACAAAACGCACCTTCTAACTCCTTCTGGTTCAGGAGCTTGTGTTTTTTGTCGGATGAACCTAGCGTATTATATAATAGATAGACTATATAATAAATTACATTGGTCAACAGTGATTTTGGTGCCGGGACTTTTTAAGCTGATTTTATATGAATTTGATGCCCTGAATTCAAATATGCCATTAGTTTTTGCCTAGCAGTTCTAGTTTCTGAGATATGACATTTTTGTGAAATATACAGTACAATATTGCATGGTAATAGAAAACTAACCACGGAATTTTCATAATTATATTATACAAATATTATTACATACAAACATAGAGGAAAAGGTCATGAATGAAACCAACCAGTCACTGGACACTTGGGGAGCTTCTTTTCCGTGACAACTCATTAAGGATCCAGACTTCGTAAATTTGATGAATGATTCTGAGCTAAAAGCCTGGACTTCATTTGTGTCAGTTGTAAAACATTTTTTAGGAAAACGTGAAGCGGAAATCTATGTTGAACTGGTAAACGAGATGCTTAACAGTTTCAAATCTCTTGGGTGCAACATGAGTATTAAGGTGCACTATTTACACAGCCACTTAGACCGTTTTCCTGAAAATTTAGCAGACAACAGTGAGGAACAAGGTGGACGATTTCACGAGGATATTAAAACTGTGGAGGACCGCTACCAAGGAAGATGGGACATGCACATGATGGCAGATTACTGCTGGAGCTTAAAAAGGGACTGTTCCAAAATACATTCAAGAATGTCACTGAAAAGAAGCTCCCCAAGTGTCCAGTGACTGGTTGATTTCATTCATGACTTTTTCCTCTATGTTTGTATATAATAATATTTATATAATATAATAATGAAAATTCCGTGTTTAGTTTTCTATTACCATGCGATAGTGTAATGCATATTTCACAAAAATGTCATATCTCAGAAACTAGAACTGCTAGGCAAAAACTAATGGCATATTCGAATTCAGGGCATCTAATTCATATAAAATCAGCTTAAAAAGCCCCGGCACCAGACCAGTTAATGTATTATATAGTCTATCTATTATACTCGTATAATACGCTAGGTTCATCCAACAAAAACTCAAGCTCCTGAACCAGAAGGAGTTAGAAGGTGCGTTTTGTGCCAAAATCTTCCAAATCGTCTGAACAGTACAGGAAAAATCCTTCATTTCTTGAAAAGTCGACGGAAATATATTTATTTGTTTAAAAAGAGTGTTTAAACAAAACAAGACGATAACCCCTGGGTGAGCTGTCTCGCGTCCAGCCCACATAACACTATTTTCGAGCGGGTATTTTGTTCAAATGGGGCGCACACAGCCCATTGTGCATTGAAAATAATATTCAAACGGAATTACCCTCAACAGTGACGACTTATTTCACTCTGATTTCATACATATCGACAATTTGTTTAAAAAGTGCGTTTGAACAATTAAACATATCTATAGAAGCTCGCATAACAGTAAATCCAGCCGAGTGGTTACTGAACATGCGAGATTTCACGCACAGGTCCCCAAGTAAAGAATATTTTGTGTAATACTTGGAAATTACACATGGTCGAAAAATTGAAAACTTTTCACATATTTTACTAGCCAACTTTTCACAAAAAGATGAAAAAGTAGTCTTATGAGATGATCCGGGAAGATGGCTGTCTTTCAGTCCATCTGTCTATCCTATTGTCTGTGTGTGCCCCCCTAACCCCCACCCCAACCCCCTTATCAACTCCTAAACGGCTGCAGCTATCGAAACCAAATTTGCTATGAGTAAAGTTCTATACCAATATCTCCTGACCAAATTTCAAAATGACGTCAGTGCTACCAACTGCTAAAAAATCACAACTGAAATTTGAGCTCTATGTTGGATATTTTACTGTAGAAGGTATTCATGGCAACTGTTAGAGAATTGGCAAACATATAGAAAATAAATTATCAGATTAACTTTCAGGAGCCCAAACATGACGGCATTGCCAATATACGTCTGGTGATAGGAAGGAAGGAAGCTTGTAGTTTAACGTGACCGTTAATCTTGAGATCATGAGCCACAGGACCTTCTTTTTACGTGGAATCCGAACCACAGGACATGGCATTTCACGTCTGCTGATAGGATCAATTCTTAATAGCATTAACTTCCATACTATCGATTGGATTTCAACCAAATGTCGTATGAGCTTTATGTACCGTACCAGATATGACTATGCATATTCCTTAGAGTCGCCAGGGCAGTCAATCATTGGTAAATGATCTATATAGTTTTATCCAAATCTAAATACAGTACGCTATATCAGAAAGTATGCAGACCAACCGTTCTAAACTTTGCACAAGTACAGTGTTCGCATTATATCTCTACCGGTAAGGACCGTTATATTTCTGAGAATTCGAGCAGTCAACTCCTCTAGTCCTCTTCATAAGACATTACCTCACAGTGTGGGGCTCGGGAGTTCGGGCGGCCGACTTAGCATAATGCACACGGCACACTCATTAGTGCTTGCCACACTATTGTTTGTGTGCCAATTTGAGTAATGTCTTTGGTGAGGCTAGTACAGTCGATATACCGTTCCTGGAAGTAATGACGTAGCTCACCGGCAGAGATATAACGTGGACACAGTATAGAACATAAAATTGTAGCTTAAATGTAATTGGTCGATGTACGACAGTGCTGCCAATATGATTCTACGCATGCTCATAGGTGCAATGTTTAACCGCATATAACATCCATACTAACAAATGGACTTCTTTCAAAATTGGCACATAAATAGTTCATAATATTTCCGAATGATTTTAAGCAAATTACAGTGTAAAATCTTATGCATGACAGTCTTGACAACATGACTTTACGCGTGGTGATAGATTCAATGTTTAAATACACGCAACGTCCATACTATCTATTGGATATGAACAAAATTTTGTATGTAGCCTATATTGTGATGGAACTAAGAATTGATTCAGAGTCGCCAGGGCTGCCAATTGTTGATAAATACTCTCTATAATTTTGAATTCTAGTCTCAGTAGATTAGAAACTATGCAGGCCAACAGATCTAAATTTTCCAAACTTATCAAACACAATAGCTTATTTTTATGGCCCCGTCCATAGAATAGCCCTTCAATACCAATTTTACACGAACTTACTAAAAAGAATCTAACGGCTGATAGGAAGACTACATAAATTACCACATGCGATGTAACAAACATTTGGAACGATTATAGTCACATGAGCCTCCGCCGCTTAGGCGGCAGCACGCCGGCCTTTCACCGCTGGGGTCCGTGGTTCAAATCCCGGTCACTCCATTTTTCCGGCTTTCCCTGTCAATGTTTCATTCCAACAACACTCTCCACTTTCATTTCATTTCATCTGTCATTCATTGAATCATTGACCCAGAGGAGTGCGACAGGCTTCGGCAGCCGGCACGGTTCATATTCTTGCCGTTAGATGGGGGCTTCATTCATTTTAATCCTGACCCGGTCAGTCGACTGGAAACAGATTGTGGATTTTCACAGTCACATGATGGAACTCATAACAAACTGGCAGTGAATTCCATCACGGCAGTGCAAACATTAATCAAGTTATAGCACACACGAGTAGAATACTGCTGAGCACGCTTCACCCATACTGAAGCCTCGAAATGGGCAAACGGTTCAGACCCACGAGGAGACCGAAGACTGGACGACGGGAATACGGAGGCGAGCGCCTTCCAGTGCGGTGCTGCCCATAGCATGGACGGGATTCGACACAGGACTTTGAAACAAGATCTGCCAAACAAAGAGATTGTGATTTCAATAATTCATTTAACTTGTTTTCAATGACTTTCCACCGCAATCCCCGTTCTTCGCTGCACGAAACTATCACCAAGCGACCTTGCTTGCCTGTGCTAGGAAGGCACCATTCTCCTTACTCAGCATTTGGCTACGCAAGCGCAAGGAGCTGGCGGTCACCAGCAAAGTTCTCGTCGCCACGTGCCGCTGATGCAGCCATGCTCTTCACGCCTAATTTCCTAAGCTACTGCTCGCGTCCAAGCTCTGTGAACCTGCGGGGTAAGGGGAAGGGGCAGGTGAGAAGGGAAGGGCCTGTCAACAGCTCGCCGTGTTATCTGGTATTCCTGCCTATTCCAATACTGCTAACATAGGGCCGTTGCTCAAACCACTGTGGTGTTGGGAATGAGTGAGTGAGTCACCGACCAATGTATTTGGTTCTGTTACTACGCACGGACCGGGAACCCAGCACATCTGTCATCATATATCGTCATCGTCCGCGATCCACATTCCTCTCAGGTTCACGGAGCTTGGACCCACGCAGTATACATCCTGAGCCTTCATCTCTATTTTCCCAATACACATGCACCCTCATAGACAGGTCCCCGTTTAAGGAAGCCGCCTATCCCAGAGAATCCGTAACACACAACTACGCCTCTCGCCAAGCATGCAAAAGTCTACGGGACGGGGCAGCGACCTCTAAACAATAGCTTAGATTAATTTTGAGTAACACGGACATAGCAATGTCGCGAACATAATTCTACGCAAGCTTGTAGGTTCAATGTTTATCTGCACGTAACTTCCATACTAATGAATGGATTTCATCATTATTTTTGTACGTGTTTGTGGTGTAAAACCGGCAATATATCAATACGCCTCAGAAATAGTATATAAAGTCTGGTCGAATTTGTGATACCACTCCCTCACTCATTAATTACTCATTACTGAGTACAATGTGATCAGCGTCGTGATAGTGACTCGTCACACTTTTGTATTCAGGCAGTTCTACAGAAAACATACAACAAAATCATCGATTCAGAATAAGTTATCCAGTAAAGATTGTATGCAGTCCTGTATGGTCGCTATACGTGTGATGGCGTGTGACTTGTTTTCAAACCAACAGTAATTAAAATTATTGTATCTTCCAGCATGGAAGCGAGTTGAACTTTGGCCAACATCCTATTAAGCAAGTCTGATGACACAACGGGAGTTAGATCAATAGCCGTATCCAGCCGGATATTATCACTACAGGGGATCTCCAGTCTTAATTTAAAAAATCGGCATTTCAGCCCACAGCAGTTAAATATAATTCATCATATTATATATCGCAGAATCTCATGGCTATGTGGAAATTATGATAAGTTAATTATAAAATCATGCTTACTTTATTATTCAAGTGCAGTAGTTTCTTTCAATTTCGTGGTAGAATTAATTAATGCAAAGAGATGTCATGTGCAAGCCATTACTGCCCCACACCAGAGAATTGAGTTGTGCTTTTCAAGAAGGAGTATGCCATGGCTTAATGCATTTTTTTGCTACTAAGGAAGTGGCTGGCGCCGAAAACAAGGTAAATGCTGTGTTAAGTGTATGGCGTCCGTGGTTGGAGCAATGTATGTGTGTTTTTCGCAACTGGTGAGGCAGTTAATATGTTTGAAGACGAGAATCAGTCGAGTAATCCGTTACAAATGTAAGCCCTACTGTGGATATGAAAGAAGGATCCATTACAATATAATAGGCATACTCAGCTTTTTAAGTATTTTGTTCAATCTGTATGAATATTGAATCTGGCAAGCTTAGCTCTCGATATCTGTTTAGTAGGTGGAAAAGATGTCAACATAGGTAATGTTTCGGTGACTGGATTTTACGCGTGAGTCAATTGGAGGGCCCATGACAAACCGAAAGCCGGCTTGGCAACGTTGAATAATATCACGTGGGTTGTAGGAGGCAGGTAAGTGGACAGCAGTTAGCACGTGATTGGATACCACGACAATTGATTCTCCGTGGAGAAGAACTGTAATTAGTTATCACGGCAAGTGATTTTTGGTGAAGACGCATAATGATTGGTTTAGTGCAGAGTGGGTATCTGTGGACTCCAACCGGTAGCCACGATTGGTAGGCCACGCTGTTACTTCATTGTAAGCGGAAGGATACCTGAAAATGGTTCTGTGAGTAGTTAAGACAATGTGCGGTTGGTATGGGCTCTAAAACAGATTACCTGATAAAAGAGTACAGTACCTGAAACGTGTGGCTTGATTCCCGATTTTCGTAAATATCGTATACAGGAGATGGTTTGGCAATAACTTTATATTGTGAGCTTACCACTTATATCCTACACCGTTTTCAATATTTCTATGGTAGCATGCATTCCCCAGATTGAATTTTTTATTCAAAAGTACTCATATTACCAATAGTACCCAAGTAGGGGAGTGAGGCCGATTCTGCCTCCCCCCACCACTACTCCCAATGTGAGCCGATAACTCCCGAACCCGTGGTCGGAGATTCACGAATGAGGTGTCGTTGGACTCGAGTTGACGGGGGCTTTGCTATGGACCACTCGTTATATTTTTAAAAAATGTTTTTCAAAATAGACGATAGTTAAAAAACCAAACATGATAGAACGTTGGGCAATAGCTTTAACGAACTATATTTATGTACTTTATTTTTATAATAAAACGTTTTAATTTTTTACATTTTTTTTTGAAAACAGTTCAATTTAAAAATATATATATTTTGGAAACTAAAGAGTTTACAAAAACATTTGTTTGACATAAATGATAAAATAAATTTCAAGCCTCTAGGACTAAAACTGTGCAGTGTAGTAGTCGGGTAAGGACAGTTCTACCTATAATCGCGCGTGTGCTTGAATACGTATGGCTATCTTGGAAAAAGTTGGTGGTGGGGGAGGACTAGGGTCGAGTGAGGGGTCGTTTAGATGGTATTTTTTCCGGTCTATTTGATGGTGGGGTTATTTTTTACAATGGGTGTAATTTGGAAACGCAATTTGAGGTAAACGTGCGTTTTTGACATTTTGGTGATATTTAATGAGCTTGTAAGACTAGAACGATGTGTTGTTTAGGAACGGGGTGACGTTCTCTTGGCTAAGAATGTGTGTTGGAATTTTAAAAAAAAATGTTTTTTTGGATTGGCGCTATTTTGGAAACGGTGAATTTTGGGGAAAAGTTTGTTTGACGTTAATGAAAGGAGGGTATGCCCTCTAGGTGGGCAGCAAGTTACAAGGGTGTAGGAGGAAGAAACAAATTGTAGCCTACTTTCTCGCGAACATAGGCGATAATTGGCGAACTGATGGTCGGATTGTAACAAATGAGATGTCGCTGGACTCGAGCTGACGTCCTCTTTCCTATAGACCACTCGTTATATTATTAATTTTTTTTGAAATTTTTTGTTTTTAAAAGTAGGCGATAGTTTGAAAACCAAACATGATAGAACGTTGTGCCATCGTTGAAACGAATGGTCTCAATGACCTTTATTTTTTATAATTTTTTATTTTTATTTTTTGAGATTATTTGAAAACACTTAAATTTAGAAACTTTTACTATTTTGGAAACTAACAAGTTTACAAATAGGTTTGTTTGACATAAATGAAAGGTATCTACCCCCTCTACCCCGAAAATAAATGACAAGTCTCTAGGACTAGAAGTAGGCATTTTAATTTTTTTATTTTATTTTTTAAATAAGAGAGTGTTTGAGGACAGAGAGCCGGTAGCGCTGGATGTGTTCCAACGAGGCTATGACTGAGCATGGTGAATACTGGAAATGGCTATTTCGACGGGGGCGATGTATGGCAAAACGAGGAGTTGCTTTTTATATTTTTTCCTATGACGAATGAATGAAGGCGAATATTTTAAAATGTGACAAGCATGCTAAGATTTTTTACCCCTGAAGGGGATCTTTAACGTTTTAGTTAACGGTGATGAGCGAGATCGCTCTCTGACACAACAGACGGTTGTAGGATATGACCAAGTGATTCTTAGACGTTGGCGATCTCGGTGGCCGTGCCCGGAAGAAATGAATTGCTATTTTGGTGGGATGGCGGGGCAGCTTATGACGGTTGGTTTTGTGATATTTCCTATGACGGATAGAGGCGAATAGTTGAAAATGTGTTAAGTGTGCTAGGATTTTTTTACCCCTGAAGGGGATCTTTAACATGCTAGTAAACGGGAATAAGCGAGACTGCTGTCTGGCACAGTAAATGGTTTTAGAATATGGAAACCTATAACATTTGATCGACCAAGTCATGTGCATGTACGCAAAGAGCCAAAACGGTAAGGTCATTGGCCTGAAATGTTATAAACTAAATATTGAACTAGGTAAAGTCATGTGTTTTAGGGTGAAGGTATGTGGTTAACATGATCATGTATTGAGGATGGCCGCTTGGTAGTAATTATTATTATTACAGTAAAATGTTTAATAATAATAATAATAATACACACGTTTTGAATGCTACAGAACTGTGTTGCTTACTTGCACTCAATCCACGACCTGGCCAGGCCTTGTCAAAGCGACTGCTGATAACACAAGAATGTGTAGGTGGGCAGGAAGTAAAGGGTCATGTTACTTGGCTGGTAGAGGCTAGCAGGTCTGTCGTTTAAACAGACCTGGTAGAGGCTCGGAGGTCTGGCGTTTAAACAGAGAGACCGCCATTTTGGTTCCTAGACAGCCGAACTACCGATGCATAAGAGCCAGCCATTTTGGTTCCTTATTAAAAACATGAAACTAATATAAGGTACACGAATTTTTTTCAGATTGAGGAATGTGAAGAGGCGTGGGAACACGTGTGAGAGAGACAACATTTCAAGGTCAAAACGCTGAGAAAATGCAACTCTTTCTGTTACTAGGCTAACTGATAACGATTGCGTTAGTTATGCACTTGCCATTTTAGCACACGGACGTATAGAGTAGAGCTCTGAACTGAACTTTGGAAGAAAAATCCTTTTTTTTTTTTTTTTTTTTTTTTTTTTTTTTTGTAAGTACCTATGAATGATTATTTTAATAATGTCATGCTAATGAACCTTAAATTTGTAGTTATTGATCAGGAAATTAATGATTTTTATTTATTTATTTGTTTGCAGAAAACCGGTATACCTTACATGTCAGAGATACAAGAAACCATTGCGCTTTTGGGCCCACTAGAAGGAAACCGTAACAAGCCAGTGCAAGTGAAGGTGAGATTATTTTTTTAAACTAACTTGTTTCATTTTTTTGTTTGATATTATTTTATTTTAATTTATGAAATGCATGTATTAACCTGAATTTAGGTATTTATAGCGGTTGATTTTATTTATTTTTAGAAACTTGGAAAGAAAAGCCTTACCACTGTAGCAGTTGCTGAAAACCCAAGACGCAGTAGAGGGCAACCATTGTTTCCAGGCAGTAAACTATTGAAAACTCAGGTAAGTCTAACTTAAATGTGCTTTTCCATTTTACCATTACTGAAAACTCGTAGACAAAAATTTCATCACCTGTACATGACTAGGACGATGATTGGTTTCTTGAATAATGGCCATGAATTGACAAACGGCACAAGACTATATTGGTTGTTGACTGGGAAAAGTACAAGGCTATGTTGGATTCTCTAAAAATAAAACATAAAAAATAAAATTTATGGGTGGTTCCCTATGGACTCAATAAATACCCACAGGTTTTAACAAGATAATCGGAACAAAATAATATGATATTTATTTTTGTTTATATATAGGTTAAAGGCAAATGTAAATGACTGCAGCTTTACAAAAAAAAGTACATGGGTTACTGTTAGGGCAGACAAACAGTTTATTTTTTTAAATATTTTTATGGTGTTTTTATTTAATGCCAATTAACGTTAAAGTTTAATTACAAGTATTGATTAATTGATTGATTGAATAATTGATTGATTGATTGATTGATTGATTGATTGATTGATTAATTAATTGATTGATTGATTGATTGATTGATTGATTGATTGATGAGTTATTTTGTTTGTTTTTAAGTGTGGTCATACGCCATTAACATAGTGAACAGACAGTGAAAAAAAGCATACATTGTGGTTTAAAGTACTGTGTGCAACGTTAATAACTTACAAGAAGAAAAAGTTTTATTATAACACATGGCGTTAGTACCAAATACAACAAGTGAACAAGTTGGTTTACCACATGGATTATATTTAAAATCAGAATATGATCGTTGGTTAATATTTGAATCCTGGCCTGTAGGCGTTTTGTAGACACATAAACTTGCAAAAGCCAGTTTTTTTTTACTTGAACCGAGAAGATATGGTGCGCTGTGTGTTTTGTCGTGTTGAACTTTCACACTGGGAAGAAGGGAATGATCCCTTTAGAGACCATTTGCGATGGTCTCCTTGTTGTCCTTACATGCTTGGAAAACAAGTGGGTAACATACCCATGTATTCATTTTACCGAACCACAAGGCCATTGGCCGCTACTTACGTTGCTGAATCACAAATAAATAATAATAATTATGTATTACCAGCCAACAACGGTAGTGTCGATATATGTGGTCCATATGCCATAGACAGTGTTGAATTGGCATGTGCTTTTGAAAAATTGGGAGTTTGCAAGACTAAAGCACTAGCACACCCAGAGTACAGCTCTGTTGAAAAACGTTTAGAATCTTGTAAAAATGTTTGGCCATTAATATTAAAACACCTTACCAAACAGCTAAGTGAAGCTGGATTTTTTATACTGGTGAAGAGGATAAAACAATATGTTTTTATTGTGGATTTGCTTTAAAGGATTGGCAAATGACTGATGACCCTTTTGTGCAACACGCTCGTTGGTTACCTAACTGTAAATACATGGTGTTGCTTAAAGTCAGGAATTTGTGAACACTATTCGTAAAGAAAACGTGATTGCAGCACAAGACATAAAAGTGTCTTTAGAGTTAGAACACGCGGGGCAAACACATGAGGCTAAAAAAAAAAGACTTGTCTCACGAACAGATACAAAAGTGTGACCAACAATTATGTAAAATTTGTTATCAAGATGAACTAGGTGTTGTATTTTTGCCTTGTAGACACATGATAGCATGTGTCAAGTGTGCATTAGAACTTAACCTTTGTGCTATATGCAGAAAAGTAGTATCTGCTACAGTTAGGGCATTTCTTGCGTAACGAGTATAATTTATTAGCCATGCATAGTGAAAAGGGACCGCCTGATGGATTGGTTCCGCTTGTGAACACGAGATGGTAGTATCTATCGGACTGCGGCGCTTCTGGCCGGAGTTGTACCTTCTACCGCTAGAGCGTGTTTGTGGTGCCTTCTGGTATCATCCTAATCAAGATATATTTGAAGGATATTGTATTCTACGTCATTGAACAAAAGACTGTATATTCTTCATGCCGCCAAAAAAAATTACATAATATGCACATTGTTGCTTGATGTGTCAAGCTGTGATTGGACAATTAAAATTAACATTAATGCAGTGCGATTTTTGACTTTGTATTCTCCGCCATGTTGTCATCATATAGTCTGTCGTCAAGAAAACAACAAGCCGGCTGCTGGTCAAAGAGTATCGCTCCGTGTGCTGGGGGCTTTGGCCCCTAGCCGCTACGAAATGTGGATAAATGCTAAAAGGAATTGCCTGTGCTCTTAACGCTATAATTTCATCGTTTCGCAGTGAAGAAGAAATTCGAATAGTAATCGCATCTCGATGCAGACAGGAGTGCTTGTGACCCAAACGAAGCATGTGCTGGGTGGGCCATTTTCAGGCAATCTAGTGCCGTATAACGTTATTTGGTTTGTGTGTTAATTATTTTATTTTTATTGTGTCTCCTCAGAGAAGTTTTTAAGGTACGTAATTATTTAATTAGTTTATATACTTTGTTTTGGGAGTTCCGTTATTGGACTTACATTAATGTTTTAATTCTGTATTTTGTTTCGCCTGGTAGGTCTAATATTTATGTTTGTCAACGTTACCAAATATGTAAATTTTATTCTTTTCCTTCGTACCTTTCTGGAGACACGTTTCTAGTTTATTTTACGTTGTAAATTTTTATTTATTTAAGTTTTGGTAGTCTTTGGGATAGCCCTATTAATTATTTATTTTACGATCCGTTGCAGTCTAAAAAGCCTCATGTCAATTGTGTTAAGGCGTAATTCTTTCCTCCCTTTTTGTTCTCTCTGGTGATTTTAAATTAATTTTATGCTAATTGTTTGCCGTAATTCGATCGGACATGCGGTCGTCTATTTGGTGGCCATGTTTGTTTTTTGTTTTTCCCGAGTGCATTCTGGTCTTGGGAGTGCATTCTCTAGGCGTCGACCGGGAGACTCAAACTGTTGTGGTGTTAGCTTAATATGTTTTTATTAGCCTTGTTGGTTTAACTTTGTGTTTTTGGTGAATGTTCCTGTGTTTTTCTCCGTCAAGAATGTTGTGGATTTCTTAATTGATCTTATTTTATTTTATTAATTTAATTTTAAATTTTTCGTTTTGCATCGTGGCCTTGATCTCTGCATGTCGGGTCGGTATTGCGTACTACTATGTCATCAAGCCCTTTCTCATTTGGTAATTCCTGTATTCTGTTTGTTTTTATCTTTTGGGCATTATTTTTTTAAATTTTAAATTAAATGTTTTCATTTAGCTCAGCAAGCATGTTAAACCGTCTCTTGCCTACTTATGTAAATAACTTATGTTGGCCTTAAATCATATGCATCAACAGATAGATTTTATCTTGGCCATAGAGTTTCTTCCTTTTTTTAAATGATTTTGTTAAATATTTATTTTTCTTTGCCCCTTTTAGTGATTAAATTTTCTTTTAAATTTTAAGCAACTGTTGTGGCATTATTTCGTCGGCAACAATTCTATTAGTTATCGGGGGTGTCTGTAGACGAGCCTGTGCCTTCCCCTCTCCTCAACCTTCCTTCCACGGTTAGGTGTTCTTCTGTTGGGGCATGTCATCTGGCGGTGCTTTTGCTGTGGAAGCGATGCGGACCTTTGAAATAAGGTAAGTTGGCCCATCCACCCTGGCCATCCCGGTGTCATTTTGGTACCAGATCGCGCTCGTGTTCGCTTCTGCAGCCATCCCCTCCTCCTTTTCCGCTGGCTCGTTTTATGGACCCTTCTGATGCTGATGGAGCGGTTGTTGATGGGATCTGTCATGTCAGTGCACTCGATGTCGTTTAATGCTAATCCTTGTCGTTTGTTTGATTTCATGTTTGCCTCTGAATATCCATGTGGTGATATGTAAGTGGCCTGTTCCAAGCGAGTTGTCTGTGCTGGTTTTTATCCTGTTTGTGATGCAACATTCCCGGTGAAAATTGAAGCTTGGTAAGTGACTGGCATGTGTTCTTGGCATGGGAAATGTGCATTTGTTAGTGTTCTGATAGCCTACATGCTGCAAGTGAAGACATCGAGGAGGCCTGTCTGAAGCTGTTCGCCATGTGGTTTGTGGCAATTTTTGTAATTTAGCTTCCTGTTCTCGAGCCAAGCAAGCGGTGACGTCTGCAGTTCTGGGCAGCATTGTGCATGATTTTGTATAGTATTGTGGCTGTGTTCGAGTGTCAACCTAATCTATGGTGTTGGTAATTGGTAGTTATGGTATTGTTGTGAAAGTGTAAACTGTCCTCGTAATTCCTAAAATTTGTTTCTTTCTGTATTGTCTGCCTGCATTCTGTGTTCTTCAAAATGGCCAACAATAATAGTGCTTTTGATTTAATTGACTTAAGAGATAACCTTGTGAATTTGGAGAGTTCTTCTGGGGTTGAACGTGAATCACCTCTGTTTACTAGGTCTGAGGTTTTGGGATCGATTACTAGTAATGGTTTGCCTGCACCTATATTGCCTGGTTCTGGCTCGTCCAGACCACTTAACCCTGGATACGTTCATTCTTCTCGTGTTAGGTCACCTAATGATTTCCTGGGTCCTGCCGACCCATTGCATCCCAGTTTTTTCTCTGGCAATGTAAATGTTTTGTCTCCTCTAGAGGGTGTGCGAGCAAGCTACCCTGGTAATAGTGTCTCTTTTCCAAATGCTACATACTCGCCTACCGTTAATTATGGGTCGATTCCTCACCCTATTACTAGTTTCTTAACTAAGTTGAAGAATTTCAACCTAGATGACGTTACCCAAGTGGTGCTATTTTTAAAGCAAGTGGTCGAATTGGGTAACCATGCCTCGATTTTTGGGATGTCGGAAAATCAGATTTTCCAACTGTTGTATCCTGTTGCATCCGGTATGCTGCGCGATAAGCTGATTGAAGCTATCCACCTCCGCATGTCCTTAGCCATGTCCACTAGGGAAGTGTTGTGGTTTTTTGTCCCTGCGAGTGCCCTTAGTACTCTCGCGCAAAAGTTCTTATATCGTGTCCAAAGGTTGGACGAGTCACTCAGCGACTATGTCAGTGACATTATGGTATATGCCCAGGTATTTGCATCCCCTTTAACTGAACGACAGTTGGTGTCATCTATTGTAAATGGGTTTTTGCCTCAATATAGGTCATACATGACTATGTGCACCAGGCCTTCGTCATTTGTCGAGCTAAAACAGGTCATTATAGAGGCTATGGCTGTGAAACATGCAGATTCCCTTCGTGTAGCTGATGTTCCTCCTCCTTCCTTGATGTCTCGTCCCCCTCCTAAGGTTATGTTTCATCCTAGACCCAATGTTAAGTGCCACACGTGCGGTGGCGTGGGACATGTTAAGAAGGTGTGTCCGAATAACCAGGTTGTGTATCGCCAATGACGGGATATTGTGGAGACCTATTCGGATGTTACTTCTAAGGATATTTCTGTGCATGAGAATTTGGGAAAACCCTGTGAAGTTTCTGGTCGCCCTACTAATGAAAATCGTGGTAACTCTTTGAAAACTAATTCATCACGTGCTAATTCTGCGTATGTCGCTGACCTACCTAACCTGTCGGTGAGCAATGTCGTGGCAAATCAGCCTAATTCTAAACATAATGTGAAATCTGTGGTGCGGGTGTCCTCGTCATCTAATTGTAATCGTTTTAGAGTGAATAATGATTTTGGGATTTCTCCTGTGGCTAAAGGAATATCCCCGTTTATTGAAATTTGTGTTAATGACGAGCCCGTTTCTGCATTGCTTGATTCTGGTAGTGTCGCATCCTTTATAAGCGAGGTATGGTTTTTATCTATGAAGAGTGTTTGTAAATTACCTGAGTTAGAGCCTAACAATGAATCTTTTATTTCGGCAAATTGTTCAAACTTAAATATTTTGGGTAGTGTGACAGTCAAAATCCATATTCTAAATTTTTCTTGGAAGTTTAAATTTTTTGTTGCCAGAAATCTTTCCTGTTCTGTGGTCATTGGAGCTAATTTCATGTCCCACGTTGGTATGCTTCTTGATTTTGGTGCTCGCAACTTATGGTTCAAGTTTAATCCGCAAAGTAAATAATCGTTTAACCCGGTTTTATCTTCTCCTGCTCTCAATTCAGTTAGTGAACCTGTGACTATTGAGGATCTCGATCTGGAAAATGTAACGAGTCTTCAAAAGGATGCCATTAAGAGGTTATGTCAGGAGTATAGTGATGTATTTACTGACAAGTTGGGTGTAACCCATTTGATGGAATACAAGATTGAGCTAACCGATTCTGTGCCGGTGCGTTCCAGCCCGTATCGCCTTGCCCCACCCAAGATGGCTGAACTTCGGAAGATCATCGACAAGATGTTGGAAGAAGGTGTAATCCAACCCTCTGTCTCTGCCTACTCATCCCCTGTATTTCTTGTGCCAAAACCTAACGGTGGTTTTCGGCAGGTGGTCGACTAGGGCTCTTAATCAAAAGGTTGTTTTAGAATCCATTCCTTTGCCGGACATTCATACATGCTTTAGTTGGTTTCGCAACGCGAAGGTGTTCACGATCCTCGATTTAAATTCTTCTAACTTCCAAATTCCCCTCTCTCCGGAATCCAGGCATGTTACTGCTTTTTCCACTGACTGGAACCTGTTTGAGTATGCCCGTGTCCCGTTTGGCCTATCCACCGGAGCCGCTGTGTTGAGCAGACTTCTGGACAAGGTGTTTTCAGAAATTAAATTCAAATTTGTGTACCACTACCTTGACGATGTGGTGATCTATTCTGAGTCCTTCGAGGAACACGTTGATCATCTGAAAGTTGTACTTGATCGGTTGCGTGACGCTGGCCTTACCGTCAAATTGTCCAAGGTTTACTTTGCCAAGCCCAAAATTTCCTTCTTGGGTCATATTGTTTCCGCATCTGGTATCTCCGTGGACCAGTCTCGTACGCAGGCCATCAGAGATTTTAAACCACCCAAGAACGCCAAGGGTGTTGCTCGTTACATTGGTATGGTGAACTTCTTTCGTAAGTTCATCAGTAATTTTGCCGACCGTGCTGCTCCTCTGAATCAATTACGCAAAAAGGCTGTGAAGTTTGAGTGGGGTCCCTCTCAGCAGGCAGCCTTCGAAGATCTTAAACTTGCGCCCTCTAACGCCCCTGTATTAGCCATTCCGGATTTTGGGAAGCAGTTCATTGTGCAGACTGATGCGTCTGGTCGTGGTGTTGGTTGTGTCCTACTGCAAGAGTCTGATCTGGGTAGGCAACCCATTGCATACGCTTCTCGCACCTTAACGGACTCAGAGAGGGAGTATTCCATATACGAACTTGAGGGTTTAGCTGTGTTGTTCGCCCTGGAACAATTCCGTATGTATCTTGAGCACACTAAGTTTCTCCTTGAGACCGATAACCAGGCCTTGAGCTGGGTGTTAGGGAAACCCCATAAAACTGGTAGGATTGCCAGATGGGCAACTAGGATTCTGTCATTCCAGTTCACCGTCCACCATATTCGTGGGTCCGATAATGCGGTAGCTGATTCATTAAGCCGCATGTATGAGGAAACAGCCGAAGAGGATATTCAAGGATGTGAACCCGTAAACCTTGTATCACCTGTAAATTATGTCAATGTCGTTCTCAGCAATTCCCCTGTGCTTTTTGAAGATGTGAGGATCCAGAAAGAAGATCCCTCCTTATCTAACCTAATTGACCGAATCAATTCTGGTGAAGTGATCAAGCCCTACTCTCTAAAGGATGGTGTATTGTGTTGTTCGTCTCGTCATGACCGTCTACCTAAAATTGTGCTCCCGTCGGTCCTCATTCCGGAAATCTTTCGTTACTATCACGAATCTCCTATTGGTGGCCACCTAGGAGTATTCAAGACCCGAGCTAAAATCAGACAGTTCTTCATTTGGCAAAGTATGGATGGCGACATCAGGAGGCTCATTAGAAATTGTGCTTCATGTAGTATTAGCAAACCTCCGGTTTCTACTAAGGTTGGCCTGTTGTCATCTGAACCGGCATCTAGACCCATGGAGTGGATTTTTATGGACCATGTTGGCCCGTTCCCTCGCTCTGGTCGGGGAAACCAATTTGCGCTTGTTTGCACTGACGGTTTCACCCGGTTTAGTTAGATATTTCCCACCAGACAGGCTACGACCAGTTCCGTCATAAAGTGTCTTAATTCCATCTTTTCATCTTTTGGGCCATGTCAGTTCCTGGCATCAGATAATGCCAAGTGCTTTGTATCTCATCAGTTCCGTCAATTCTTATTTGATTATGCTATTTCGCATGTAACCACCACTCCCTATTTTCCTAACCCGTCTCTCGCTGAGCGAGTCAATCGTAATCTCCGTTCTGCTCTGATTGCTTTCCACCACGACGACCATTCCAAGTGGGATTCTAATTTGCATTGGCTCAATTTTGCTTTCAACAACGCCGTGCACGAGAGCACGCAAGCCACCCCTTTTTCGTTATAATGTTTTCGTTTATGGCTAATTCTCCGTTGTCTAATCTTTGGAACCTGCACGATCTCCTTCCAGACAGTTTCACGCCCGAGGATATGAGGGCGAAATTCGACAAGGCTAGAGACAGTATTAAGGTATCACATGATCAACTTGCCAAGCGACACAATGCCTGTCGCAAGCCAACTGATTTGGAAATTGGAGATGTTGTGTACGTCCGCAATTTCGAGCCCAAGGGCGTCAGTAATCTAGTTTCAAGCAAGTTGACCCCTCGTTTCAAAGGCCCCTGTTATGTAGAGGCATTCTTGACACCCGTCACTCTTCTTATTCGAAACCCTAAGGCCAACAAAATTTCCAGAGTGCATCTGTCGCACATAAAACGAGGTGGAGAGAATTGTAATGAGGAAATGCTACCATAAATTTTGTAAACTGATTTTTGTATAATGTAGAGTATCCCTAACCTTCATTGAAGCCTTCAGGCATCTGTTCCTTCGCGAATTTTAAATTGGGTTTTAAAAACTCTTGTGGGATACAACTCGTAACTGTTGGGTAATTCCCATTTTATGGTAAATTGTAAAATTGAAACTAATTTTGATGTTTTCATAGAAGATGCTAGCATGTAAGTTGGACTCGGTGGGAGACCTAACTCATGGTGATCTTGTATACCTGTTTCCTTGGGAATTTGAGTGGTCATTCCTCTACCGTAGCTCCTGATAAATGTGTAGTCGTTCAACTCGCATATTATTGAAATGTACTACTAGTCTGTAAAAAGGTAATCTTGTTATTTAATTAAATATTTGTGAGCACGGATCTTGGGCATGGTCAGGATTTTCTTTTTGTTCATATAAATTCAACTTTGTTTCTCTTTTATAAAATGTAGTAAGAATTAATAATTTCTGTAAACTTTTATTTTTGAAATAAGATTAACTTCTGTTTTGTAAATGACTGCCCACGCGTCGCATGATATCTGGCACATTGCTTCCACCTACTTCGTCTAAAGCTATCAGCATTGGACTTATTGAAAATTTACCTAACGTGTCTCGGACTATGAAAGCACTGCAGGTGCTGGTGTTCTGCGTTTCTGAAGACTTATGGACACAGTGAAGCTGTTAACTAAGTGGTTTGCGAGGTGATCAATTATCCCTTCACTGATAATCTGACCCTGCACTCTTCCTAACCAAAACGATGCGGTTTTTATCCATCAATTGGAGTTAACTGGTGAACATTATCTTCTGGGGACATGCTTGGTGAATCGACTAGTTATGGAGTACTGCCTATGCTTAGGCATATTCGTGAACGGTGTTCACGCTTAAGGGAGGAAGACTGTTACGTGCAATGCCCGTACCAACGTTTTTAAATATGTATCTCCCCTATTTTTCATGTGTCCCCGACTTTAAAAGGACCGCCTGATGGATTGGTTCCGCTTGTGAACACGAGATGGTAGTATTTATCGGACTGCGGCGCTTCTAGCCGGAGGTGTACCTTCTACCGCTAGAGTGTGTTTGTGGTGCCTTCTGGTATCATCCTAATCAAGACATATATGAAGGATATTGTATTCTACGTCATTGAACAAAAGACTGTATATTCTTCATGCCGCCAAAAAAAATTACATAATATGCACATTGTTGCTTGATGTGTCAAGCTGTGATTGGACAATTACAATTAACATTAATGCAGTGAGATTTTTGACTTTGTATTCTCCGCCATGTTGTCATCATATAGTCTGTCGTCAAGAAAACAACAAGCCGGCTGCTGGTCAAAGAGTATCGCTCCGTGTGCTGGGGGCTTTGGCCCCTAGCCGCTACGAAATGTGGATAAATGCTAAAAGGAATTGCCTGTGCTCTTAACGCTATAATTTCATCGTTTCGCAGTGAAGAAGAAATTCGAATAGTAATCGCATCTCGATGCAGACAGGAGTGCTTGTGACCCAAACGAAGCATGTGCTGGGTGGGCCATTTTCAGGCAATCTAGTGCCGTATAACGTTATTTGGTTTGTGTGTTAATTATTTTATTTTTAATGTGTCTCCTCAGAGAAGTTTTTAAGGTACGTAATTATTTAATTAGTTTATATATTTTGTTTTGGGAGCTCCGATATTGGCCTTATATTAATGTTTTAATTCTGTATTTTGTTTCGCCTTGTAGGCCTAATATTTCTGTTTGTCAACGTTACCAAATATGTAAATTTTATTATTTTCCTTCGTACCTTTCTGGAAACATGTTTCTAGTTTATTTTACGTTGTAAATTTTTATTTATTTAAGTTTTGGTAGTCTTTGGGATAGCCCTATTAATTATTTATTTTACGATCCGTTGCAGTCTAAAAAGCCTCATGTCAATTGTGTTAAGGCGTAATTCTTTCCTCCCTTTTTGTTCTCTCTGGTGATTTTAAATTAATTTTATGCTAATTGTTTGCCGTAATTCGATCGGACATGCGGTCGTCTATTTGGTGGCCATGTTTGTTTTTTGTTTTTCCCGAGTGCATTCTGGTCTTGGGAGTGCATTCTCTAGGCGTCGACCGGGAGACTCAAACTGTTGTGGTGTTAGCTTAATATGTTTTATTAGCCTTGTTGGTTTAACTTTGTGTTTTTGGTGAATGTTCCTGTGTTTTTCTCCGTCAAGAATGTTGTGGATTTCTTAATTGATCTTATTTTATTTTATTAATTTAATTTTAAATTTTTCGTTTTGCATCGTGGCCTTGATCTCTGCATGTCGGGTCGGTATTGCGTACTACTATGTCATCAAGCCCTTTCTCATTTGGTAATTCCTGTATTCTGTTTGTTTTTATCTTTTGGGCATTATTTTTTTAAATTTTAAATTAAATGTTTTCATTTAGCTCAGCAAGCATGTTAAACCGTCTCTTGCCTACTTATGTAAATAACTTATGTTGGCCTTAAGCCATATGCATCAACAGATAGATTTTATCTTGGCCATAGAGTTTCTTCCTTTTTTTAAATGATTTTGTTAAATTTTTATATTTCTTTGCCCCTTTTAGTGATTAAATTTTCTTTTAAATTTTAAGCAACTGTTGTGGCATTATTTCGTTGGCAACAATTCTATTAGTTATCGGGGGTGTCTGTAGACGAGCCTGTGCCTTCCCCTCTTCTCCACCTTCCTTCCACGGTTAGGTGTTCTTCGGTTGGGGCATGTCATCTGGCGGTGCTTTTGCTGTGGAAGCGATGCGGACCTCTGAAATAAGGTCCCTGGCAGTTCCCTGTGTGTCAATAATCATAAGCAGCATGATCTATATCACTATTTTTATAATCACTATAATTATCCTCAACATTATCCTCAACATTACTAAAACCAGTTAAATATTCCTGTTCCTCTTCCTGTTCCTGTTCCACTTCCTCTTCCACTTTCTCTACAGTGTCCTCATGTAGAGTCTGCGTGACTTTGATAATGTTAAGGTTTTTTTGAACATTGAATTATTTTCAATACTAGTATTGTTTTGTAGCACTTGCTTTTTAGCATTTTTATGATTTTCTGTTGACAACAACAATGTTTCATGTAGTACATTACATTGATGATCACTGACACTTAAAACCTCACTATTTTTACTTTTTAGCTCCTGCGACATTGTTTTGAACGTTGTTTAGAACAACGCCAAATAACAGTTCCATTATTATTGGTTCGTTTCACAATATATGAATATTCTTTATAGAATGCATGAGACTTTCCATACCTAGTCACTGATACTTCCATATCAACTGTCAAGCATAGACTAAGCTCTAGTAAGGACAACTTGGTAATAAGAACAATAGTGTAATGTGCGAGCATATATGGATGCAAATGTGGGAGCAAAAAGTGTAAGCAAAAGTGGGAGCAAATATGAGAGCAAAAAAAGTAGGAGCAAGTATGGGAGCAAAAAGTGGGAGCAAATGTGAAAGCAAAAGTGGGAGCAAATATGAGAGCAAAAAAGTAGGAACAAGTATGGGAGCCAAAAGTGGGAGCAAATGTGAAAGCAAAAGTGGGAGCAAAAAAGTGGGAGCAAAAGTGGGAGCAAAAAAGTGGGAGCAAAAAATTGTAAACAAAAGTGGGAGCAAACAAGTGTGAGCAAATATGAGAGCAGAAAGTGGGAGCAAATGTGAAAGCAAGTGTGGGAGCAAAAAGTGGGAGCACAAGAGTGCGAGCAAAAGTGGGTGCACAAAGTGGGAGCAAAATGTGTGAGTAAAGAGTGGGGGTAAATGTGGTGTTTTGCTAAAACAATCTCACCTAACCTAACCTAACATAACCTAACTTTTCCTAACCTAACTTTATCCAACCTAACCTAACCTAATTTCACCTAACCTAACCTATCCCAACTTCACCTAACCTAACTTGACCTAACTTCACCTAACCTAACTTCACCTAACCTAACCTTCCAACTCTCAGATCAAGAATTAAATTCTGGGCATAGTCGAGTTGGAACCCAAAACCTCTGGGATAGCATCCAAGTATACTAGCCACTACACCGCGAGATGGGCAAACTATCCTGCAACACAACACAAAAATAAAAGTTTTCTGTAATGTAACTCATTGGCTGACAACCATAGTTGAGAATTCAAACCCAAGACCTCAGGACTTTTGTTTTGAACATTATCAGAAATATTATTCCATTTACATTTTGCTGCTGCTTATAGTTATAGGAGTTGGCATTAATATGGGGAGCAAAAAAGTTGGGATCAAATGTGGGAGCCAATATGAGAGCCAATATGGGAGCAAAAGTGGGAGCAAATATGGGAGCAAATGTGGGAGTCAATATGGGGGCAAAAGTGGGAGCAAATATGGGGACAAATCTGGGAGCCAATATGGGAGTCAATATGGGGGGCAAATATGGGAGCAAATGTGTGAGCAAATCAGCTCACCTCGGATATCACCAGTGAATACTCATATCCACCGCTAGGTAGCGGAAACATACTTTGCGTGTTGTCTGTAACTATCTTACAAAGTTTGACTACATGCAAAACCTGCTTGTATAAGCTGTGCATATAATTTTAATATACAATTAACATCAAGTGTTCAGAACTAACATGCATAGCCTTGTCTAGGGTATATAGAGGATCCTGAGCAAGAAAGACTGACTAACCCAGGAGTGTAAAGCCTTGCCATATGCAGTAAGCACCTGTTGGCAGAAAATGGTTCCTAATAATAACGGACTTAATGAATATGAAACGTGTTTTGAGTGTCGTCTTAAATCCTATTTTATACGTTGTGATACGTGTAAGGATTTAGGACGATACTCAAAAGACGACGCACAAAAGACGTTTGTGTCGTCTTAAATCCTTACACGTATCACAACGTATAAAATAGGATTTAAGACGACACTCAAAACACGTTTCATACTCATTATGTCCGTTATTATTAGGAACCATTTTTTGCCAACAAGTGCTTACTGCATATGGCAAGGCTTTACACTCCTGGGTTAGTCAGTCTTTCTTGCTAAGGATCCTCTATATACCCTAGACAAGGCTATACATGTTAGTTCTGATCACTTAGTGTTAATTGTATATTAAAATTATATGCACAGCTTATACAAGCACGTTTTGCATGCAGTCAAACATTGTAAGATAGTTACATACAACACGCAAAGTTAGTTTCCGCTACCTAGCGGTGGATATGACTACTCACTGGTGATATCCGAGGTGAGCTGATTTGCTCACACATTTGCTCCCATATTTGCCCTCCATATTGACTCCCATATTGGCTCCCACATTTGTCCCCACATTTGCTCCCACTTTTGCCCCCATATTGACTCCCACATTTGCTCCCATATTTGCTCCCACTTTTGCTCCCATATTGGCTCTCATATTGGCTCCCATATTGGCTCCCACATTTGATCCCAACTTTTTTGCTCCCCATATTAATGCCAACTCTTATAACTATAAGCAGCAGCAAAATGCAAATGGAATAATATTTCTGATAATGTTCAAAACAAAAGTCCTGAGGTCTTGGGTTTGAATTCTCAACTATGGTTGTCAGCCAATGAGTTGCACTACAGAAAAATTTTATTTTTGTGTTGTGTTGCAGGATAATTTGCCCATCTCGCGGTGTAGGGGCTAGTATACTTGGATGTTATCCCAGAGGTTTGGGTTCCAACTCGACTATGCCCAGAATTTAATTCTTGATCTGAGAGTTGGAAGGTTAGGTTAGGTGAAGTTAGGTCAAGTTAGGTTAGGTGAAGTTGGGTAAGGTTAGGTTAGGTGAAGTTAGGTTAGGTTAGGTTGCATAAAGTTAGGTTAGGAAAAGTTAGGTTAGGTTAGGTTAGGTTAGGTGAGATTGTTTTAGTAAAACACCACATTTGCCCCCACTCTTTACTCACACATTTTGCTCCAACTTTGTGCATCCACTTTTCCTCGCACTTTTTTGCTCTCACTTTTTGCTCCCACTTTTGCTTTCACATTTGCTCCCACTTTCTGCTCTCATATTTGCTCACACTTGTTTGCTCCCACTTTTGTTTACACGTTTTTGCTCCCACTTTTTTGCTCCCACTTTTGCTCCCACTTTTGCTCACACATTTTTTGCTCCCATATTTGCTCCCACTTTTTTTGTTCTCATATTTTCTCCCACTTTTGCTTACACTTTTTGCTCCCACTTTTTTCTCTCACTTTTTTCTCCCACTTTTGCATTCCCATTTGTTCCCAATTTTTGTTCCCATACTTGCTCCTACTTTTTTTGCTCTCAGATTTGCTCCCACTTTTGCTTTCACATTTGCTCCCACTTTTTGCTCCCATACTTGCTCCTACTTCTTTTTGCTCTCATATTTTCTCCCACTTTTGCTTACACTTTTTGCTCCCACATTTGCATCCATATATGCTCGCACATTGAACTATTGTTCTTATTACCAAGTTGTCCTTACTAGAGCTTAGTCTATGCTTGACAGTTGATATGGAAGTATCAGTGACTAGGTATGGAGAGTCTCATGCATTCTATAAAGGATATTCATATATAGTGAAACGAACCAATAAAAATGGAACTGTTATTTGGCGTTGTTCTAAACAACGTTCAAAACAATGTCGCAGTGAGCTAAAAAGTAAAAATAGTGAGGTTTTAAGTGTCAGTGGTCATCAATGTAATGTTCTACATGAAACATTGTTGCTGTCAACAGAAAATCATAAAAATGCTAAAAAGCAAGTGCTACAAAACAATACTAGTATTGAAAATAATTCAATGTTCAAAAAACCCTTAACATTATCAAAAGCCACGCAGACTCTACATGAGGACACTGTAGAGAAAGAGGAAGAGGAAGAGGAACAGGAAGAGGAACAGGAATATTTAACTGGTTTTAGTAATGTAGAGGATAATGTTGAGGATAATTATAGTGATTATAATAATAGTGATATAGATCATGCTGCTTATGATTATGATAGTGATAATGATCCAAAAGAAGACAATAACGTTTTCGTGCCTATTGTTCTCCGTGGAAGAAGAAAGATCTACAACAAGCTTTGTTTTTAAAATTATAACACACTATCGTAAAGGCAAAGACTTGTATTAAGTGAGTTTTTATTGTCATACCGTAATCATGTATACTCTGACTTCTGTAGAAAATAAAACAACGTTGTACCATTATTTTCATTCATTTACAAACTTTATATACATTTTTTTGGTTTCATGATAATATTTTTAAGACAATACTAAACACTAAAACATTATTATTCTATACACATATTTTTCTTTCAGTCCATTGTCATGACTTATATCTTCCATTATTATTATTTGACATTTGTTTTTTTATTTAATTAAAACGAACCATGCACCTATTGTTTTTAAAACCTTCATAAATTAAGTGTACAGGTTGTACAGCATTATTGACTTCATCAAAAACACTCCCCGACATATCATTAAACCGTGTAGGCAGAAATGTACCAACGTTTTCACATACACAAAGTACACGATCACCATATGCTGTTTTCAATTTCCGAATCTTGATAATGCGGAATGGAATATGCGTTGGCAATTCGATGAGCTTCATTGTCTCTATGCCACATGCTTGACCCACAGCATTCAAAAAATTCATTGTAGTAGTCTATAAACAAAAGAAAAGCATGTATATTACACTCTAAATCATCTTTAATATTATTGTGCAATTAGGGATTTTTCACTATGCATGGCTAATAAATTATACTCGGTATGCAAGAAATGCCCTAACTGTAGCAGATACTACTTTTCTGCATATAGCACAAGGGTTAAGTTCTGATGCACACCTGACACATGCTATCATGTGTCCACAAGGCAAAAATACAACACCTAGTTCATCTTGATAACAAATTTTACATAATTGTTGGTCACACTTTTGTATCTGTTCATGAGACAAGTCTTTTATTTTCAGCCTCATGTATTTGCCCCGAGTGTTCTAACTCTAAAGACACTTTTATGTCTTGTGCTGCAATCACGTTTTCTTTACGAATAGTGTTCACAAATTCCTGACCTTTAAGCAACACCATTTACAGTTAGGTAACCAACGAGCGTGTTGCACAAAAGGGTCATCAGTCATTTGCCTATCCTTTAAAGCAAATCCACAATAAAAACATATTGTTTTATCCCCTTCACCAGTATAAAAAATCCAGCTTCACTTAGCTGTTTGGTAAGGTGTTTTAATATTAATGGCCAAACATTTTTATAAGATTCAAAACGTTTTTCAACAGAGCTGTACTCTGGGTGTGCTAGTGCTTTAGTCTTGCAAACTCCCAATTTTTTAAAAGCACATGCAAATTCAACAATGTCTATGGCATATGGACCACTTATATCGACACTACCGTTGTTGGCTGGTAATACATAATTATTATTTATTTGTGATTCAGCAACGTAAGTAGCGGCCAATGGCCTTGTGGTTCGGTAAAATGAATACATGGGTATGTTAGCCACTTGTTTTCCAAGCATGTAAGGACAACAAGGAGACCATCGCAAATGGTCTCTAAAGGGATCATTCCCTTCTTCCCAGTGTGAAAGTTCAATACGACAAAACACACAGCGCACCATATCTTCTCGGTTCAAGTAAAAAGAACGGCTTTTGCAAGTTTATGTGTCGACAAAAAGCCTACAGGCCAGGATTCAAATGTTAACCAACGATCATGTTCTGATTTTAAATTTAACCCACGTGGTAAACCAACTTGTTCACTTGTTGTATTTGGTACTAACGCCATGTGTTATAATAAACATTTTCTTCTTGTAAGTTATTAACGTTGCACATAGTACTTTAAACCACAATGAATGCTTTTTTTTCACTGTCTGTTCACTATGTTAATGGCGTATGGCCACACCTAAAAAAATAACTCATCACTCAATCAATCAATCAATCAATCAATACTTGTAATTAAACTTTAACGTTAAGCGGCATTAAATAAAGACACCATAAAAATATTTAAAAAATAAACTCTATGTCTGCACTAACAGTAACCCATGTACTTTTTTATAAAGTTGCAGTCATTTACATTTCCCTTTAACCAATATATAAACAAAAATAAATATCATATCATTTTATTCAGATTATCTTGTTCTAACCTGTGGATATTTATTGAGTCAATAGGGAACCACCCATAAATTTATTTTTTATGTTTTGTTTTTAGAGAATCCAACATAACTTTTCCCAGTCAACAACCAATTTAGTCTTGTACCGTTTGTCAATACATGGCCATTATTCAAGAGAGCAATCATCGTCCTAGTCATGTACAGGTAATGAAATTTTTGTCTACGAGTTTTCAGTAATGGTAAAATGGAATAGCATTTTTAAGTTAGACCTGAGTTTTCAATAGTTTACTGCCTGGAAACAATGGTTGCCCTCTACTGCGTCTTGGGTTTTCAGCAACTGCTACAGTGGTAAGGCTTTTCTTTCCAATTTTCTAAAAATAAATAAAATAAACCACTATAAATACCTAAATTCAGGTTAATACATGCATTTCATAAAATAAAATAAAATAATATCGAACAAAAAAATGAAACAAATTAGTTTAAACAAATAATCTCACCTTCACTTGCACTGGCTTGTTACTGTTTCCTTCTAGTGTGCCCAAAAGCGCAAAGGTTTCTTGTATCTCTGACATGTAAGGTATACCGGTTTTCTGCAAACAAATAAATAAATAAAAATCATTAATTTCCTGAGCAATAACTACAAATTTAAGGTTCATTAGCATGACATTATTAAAATAATCATTCATAGGTACTTACCAAAAAAAAGGATTTTTTTTCCAAAGTTCAGTTCAGAGCTCTGCTGTATACGTCCGTGTGCTAAAATGGCAAGTGCGTGACTAACGCAATCGTTATCAGATAGCCTAACAACAGAAAGAGTTGCATTTTTTCAGCGTTTTGACCTTGATATATTGTCTCTCTCACACGTGTTCACACTTCTCTTCACATTCCTCAATCTGATTAAAATTCGTGCACCTTATACTAGATTCATGTTTTTAATAAGGAACCAAAATGGCTGCCTCTTATACATCGGTAGTACGGCTGTCTAGGAACCAAAATGGCGGTCTCTCTGTTTAAACGCCAGACCTCCGAGCCTCTACCAGGTCTGTTTAAACGACAGACCTGCTAACCTCTACCAGTCAAGTAACATGACCCTTTACTTCCTGCCCACCTAGACATTCTTTTGTTATCAGCAGTCGCTTTGACAAGGCCTGGCCAGGTCGTGGATTGAGTGCAAGCAAGCAACACAGTTCTGTAGCATTCAAAACGTGTGTGTCTTATTATTATTATTACTATTATTATTATTATTATTATTATTATTATTAAACATTTTACTGTAATAATAATTATTACTACCAAGTGGCCATCCTCAATACATGATCATGTTAACCACATACTTTCACCCTAAAACACATGACTTTACCCAGTTCAATATTTAGTTTATAACATTTCAGGCCAATGACCTTACCGTTTTGGCTCTTTGCGTACATGCACATGACTTGGTCGATCAAATGTTATAGGTTTCCATATTCTAAAACCATTTACTGTGCCAGACAGCAGTCTCGCTTATTACCGTTTACTAGCATGTTAACCCTTCAGGGGTAAAAAAAATCCTAGCACACTTAACACATTTTCAAATATTCCCCTCTATCCGTCATAGGAAATATCACAAAACCAACCGTCATAAGCTGCCCCGCCATCCCACCAAAATAGCAATTCATTACTTCCGGACAGGGTCACCGAAATCGCCAACGTCTAAGAATCACTTGGTCATATCCTACAACCGTCTGTTGTGTCAGAGAGCGATCTCGCTCATCACCGTTAACTAAAACGTTTAAGATCCCCTTCAGGGGTAAAAAATCTTAGCATGCTTTTCACATTTCAAAATATTCGCCTTCATTCATTCGTCATAGGAAAAAATATAAAAAGCAACCCCTCGTTTTGCCATACATCGCCCCCGTCGAAATAGCCATTTCCAGTATTCACCATGCTCAGTCATAGCCTCGTTGGAACACACGCCCAGCGCTACCGGCTCTCTGTCTACAAACACTCTTTTATTTAAAAAATAAAATAAAAAAATAAAGTGCCTAGTTCTCGTCCTAGAGACTTGTCATTTATTTTCGGGGTAGAGGGGGGTAGATACCTTTCATTTATGTCAAACAAACTTATTTGTAAACTTGTTTCTAAAATAGTAAAAATTCAAAATTTAAATATTTTCAAAAATCTCAAAATATAAAAATAAAAAATTATAAAAAATAAAGGTCATTGAGACCATTCGTTTCAACCATCATCATGTTTGGTTTTCAAACTATCGCCTACTTTTAAAAACAAAAATTTTCAAAAAAAATAAAAATATAACTAGTGGTCTATAGGGAAGAGGACGTCAGCTCGAGTCCAACGACACCTCATTTGTTATAATCCGACCATCCGTTCGCCAATTATCGCCAATGTTCGCGAGAAAGTAGGCTACAATTTGTTTTTTCCTCCTACGCCCTAGAGGGCATACCCACCTTTCATTAACGTCAAACAAACTTTTTTCCAAAATTCACCGTTTCCAAAATAGCGCCAATCCAAAAAAACAAATTTTCATTTTTTTTCTAAATTCCAACACACATTCTTAGCCAAGAGAACGTCACCCCGTTCCTAAACAACACAGCCTTACAAGCTCATTAAATATCACCAAAATGTCAAAAACGCACGTTTACCTCAAATTGCGTTTCCAAATTCAACCCATTGTAAAAAAAATAACCTCACCATCAAATAGAGCGGAAAAAATACCATCTAAACGACCCCTCACTCGACCCTAGTCCTCTCCCACCACCAACTTTTCCAAGATAGCCATACGTATTCAAGCACACGCGCGATTATAGGTAGAACTGTCCTTACCCGACTACTACACTGCACAGGTTTAGTCCTAGAGGCTTGAAATGTATTTTGCTGGTAGAGGGGGTCAGGGCTATCCATTTATGTCAAACAAATTTTTTTTGTAAACTCTTTAGTTTCCAAAATATAAAAATTTTTAAATTGAACTTTTTTCAAAAAAAATGTAAAAAATTAAAACGTTTTATTATAAAAATAAAGTACTTAAATATAGTTCGTTAAAGCTATTGCCCAACGTTCTATCATCATGTTTGGTTTTTTAACTATCGTCTATTTTCAAAAACAAAAATTTTCTTTTTTTTTAATATAACGTGTGGTCCATAGCAAAGCCCCCGTCAGCTCGAGTCCAACGACACCTCATTCGTGAATCTCCGACCACGGGTTCGGGAGTTATCGGCTCGCATTGGGAGTAGTGGTGGGGGAGGCAGAATAGGCCTCACTCCCCTACTTACCCAACGGTAGGACTATCTCTATTACAGATCCATTCATTATGTTTTAAATTTATTTCAAATTACATCACTGGAAGTACCATTTAGAGCGTTCATGGAAGAAATGAATCACGTTCAAACAGTTTGTTAAGTTAAAAGTCAAGGAAAATGGGTAGGAATTAGCTCCCTTGGAAAGTCTATAACTGTTGAGAAAGATTTGGAAGTAGAGCTGCAGTCAAAATTTGAACCCCAATCTCCTGCTTTCTGTGCAGGTGCATTAACCATCCACACTACACTACAATGGCCTCGCCATAACCAGGACTCGTTCCCAACTTTTAAATGAAGAGGACAATTCGAAAACACTTTTTGGATATTACAGGGATAACGATGATATCGCAGGTGACATTAGTGCCACCCATGTGCCATAGGACTTACTGTATGACTTAAAAATGAGACTTATGCTGCGATTCAAACCTGAACCTCGTGCGTTAAGAAAGAATTTCGGGTTCGGACCCCAATTGCAGTCTCAAATTTGCAATACAATTTGTAAATTCCTCTAATATTTATTACAAATGCATTCATATTGTCTGCGCGCCAGTAGAAGTCAGCTGTGTTAGAACTGCAGATAGTTTCCCGCATACCGCATACCATGCATTCCAAAAACATCAAGTCAGTCACCACCTGCTTCACTCACTCTGTGCCCTGTTAATAAACAAACACAAAGCCTTGTAAGAATGTTGAGAGCAGGGAGAAATCAATACCCACTTAAAGCGGGATAAACAACATGCACCAAGCTTGTGGTAGCAGCAAATGATTGTCGATATATTTTGGTCAGGAATAGAAGGGCCGCGCATGCGTACAGCCAAAATTTCCGCTCCCCGTCACAGTGTGTCGAACTGGCTTTTCATGGGGCGCAGAAAATTCATTAAATTACACTGCTTTATTTGAACCAATAGTTCGAGGTTCGTTGGTAAAATACTCACTTGTCAATGAGTTGAAGGGCTCGATTAAAATAGATTTTATCTGAAAGGATAGAACGCCCTCAGGACTCGAGCAAGTCATCTACCGGTTACCGCACGTGTGCTAAATCAGTAGTTATCAGCTTGTTGTGACCACCTCGTGGTGAACCCCTAGGTGGAACGGGGTACACTCAGCCCCGTCAGGCGAAACTGAGAAGAGGTGGGATCGATTTCCATTGCAGCCATCTTGGAAGTGGATTTTCGTAGTTCCCTCTCCAGGCGAATGTCGGGATTGTTCCTAACTTAAGACCACGACTGTCTCATTCCCAATCCTCATATGAATTACAAATACACAGCCATCACAATAACACAGATTATCCGACAAATAATACACCAACTCCCCAGTACACAGGGCTACATGGCCACGATGTCGCAAAGCCCCTAAATACATCATCATCAACATCATTCATTCTTTCTTTCTTTCTTTCTTTCTTTCTTTCTTTCTTTCATTCTTACATAAACACACGGGGCTAAATGGCCACGATGCCGCAAAAAAACTAAATGAATTAACAACAAGTCAACTCGCTGGACCATAGTGCGCAGCTCACTTGTACCCCTCAGTTCTAGTAAAGGAAATGTAGTAAGACACTAATACGGGAATGAATCGGGATTGAATGTAGAAGTTTGAATGAGTCACGTGACTCATATTACGCAATTGACTTGCAGGTGACCTACCAGATGATTTTGAGTGAACGTAACTACCTACAGTATGTAGACACTGAACTTGACTTCTAAAGACAGAACTGAACACTGTCTGATTGTCCACTTCCGAAGAAGATGAAGAACAAGAACTGCGTTACCCCATTTGTAATTTATTTTAAATTGCATCACTGGCCGCGCCATTAAGAGCGTGCAGCTCGACAAGGGAGTACAGACACGACTATCATGACATCCAGCGTCGTTCTATGTTGAAGGAATACAAATAGGCCTACTGGGGCCGCGTTATGACAAGTGCCTTAACAAAGAAAATGGCCTATGAGGAGAAGTCCTTTAAGGTGTGTAGTAACTAAAGAATGTATAGTTACAAATTAATATTGCCATTTTTTGAACATAATATTCGGTACTTACTTTAAAAATACATTGAAGGTAAAAAAATTAACAATCAAGATTCTAAAAGATGGTATATTGGCTTTCACGGCCAGTGAACTAAAACTCAGCAATTCTTCTAGGTTTGTGTCGTGTCTTGTGTGGGGTTTCACCTAGGACACCAAGCTGGCTGAGTTTTAATTCGCCGGCCGTAAAAGCCAATATACCATCTTTTTGGAAGCCTTCATAAGGAGGTTGAGGCTGCTTGAGCTTTTAGTTCTCGCAGTCAAGTAGTGCAGTGGCGCTCTATATA
Organism: Meconema thalassinum; assembly: GCA_946902985.2. Taxonomy (NCBI): domain Eukaryota; kingdom Metazoa; phylum Arthropoda; class Insecta; order Orthoptera; family Tettigoniidae; genus Meconema; species Meconema thalassinum. Next base: position 1,095,827,452 of record OX336389.2, on the reverse strand, counting down.
AAGGGAGGTAGCGCGCAGTTCGTTACTCTTGTGGGGGTCCGGGCGGGGACACCAAGTGCCCGCGGATGAGCCAGTTTAGTGTCCTAGGCGAAACCCCACACAAGACACGGCACAAATCTAGAAGAATTGCTGAGTTGTAATCAAGATTCTAGTTTTATGTGACACTGAACCTTGTGATCGTAGGTACTGGAACTTCCTTCTTTTGAGGAATCCGTTTCGTTCCTCTTTGAGATTCTCACTTGCATTAACCAAGAGTCAAAGCTATAGTAGCCTGAAAAGTCACGTCCCTGAAGTCCTCACTAAGAGGCCAAATGTTGTATTGCAGTAAAATTGATTCAAAAAGTATATTTCTCTACGGAGTAACATATGAATACTACCTTTTCGGGAACAACAGTGCGGTATTTTATTTAACCTATTACAGCCAGTTGATGATCACTGCCATAGGAGAACCACATGTGAAAGCAAAAGACAATCTAAATCTGAGTCGATAACGTAAGAAATGTTGAGGTGTTGCAAACTATTCAGCATCAAACTATAAACGCTTGTTCCCATTATATGGAATCAATGCTTGGAGAATTGCGGATGCAAAAATAAATCATCCCTGGGAGGCAGTTTTATTGGCGTCAAACATATAAACTCTCATGGGAATGTGATTGACAATCCATTTGTGATGCCATTTTGAACTATGGATTCATAAATTAGGCGGAAAGGGTGGTGGTATTACTGAATGCTAATTGGAATGCGTTCAGATTCGAGCATACATGAAGCAGTAATTAGGATTGATCAACCACTAGCACGTTGATGAACTGCAAAACAGTAATGTGGTAATAACACAGAATATTTAAATCAGCAGCGTGATTTGAAATTTAGCCAAAATTAAAATGATCATAGTTACAAGTGTTTCCTTTGAAATAAAAAATAACGGAATATCCCAAGTTTATGTAAATCCCTCAAAAAACATTGTTGGTCCACGCGGTAAATAAGTGATTCTAATTATTTCTTAAGGGCTCGGGATACCAGTCATCAGCCAAGCGTTTTTGTGTGAAGAATTCATCTGATATCGTATGTTACTTTGGTGACTCCACTTGGTGTGTGTACTGTACTTGTAATATTTCGTGCTAGAATTAGGGAGAAAGCATCCGCATAAGTAAATCAGACTCTATATCTGGCCGCAAGCAGAAAATAATATACTGCTCCTGGGGTGGCGGAAATTTATTTTGAAAGATACTATCTCTCAGTTGCCCTGCAGAGGTTTTCTGTAAACCATTTTAACCCTTTTTCCAGGATTTAAATTCTTCATATCAGATCTGTGGGTTTAACCTGGGACCGTCAAAGACAAAAGCTAGGTCTACCTCTGCTTCTCTTTCGTTTTTAGCAGTTTTTTTTTAGCGTATGGCTCTTAGTGCCGGGAGTGTCCGAGGACATGTTCGGCTCGCCAGTTTTTTTTTGTTATTTTTTTGTTTTTTTAGCTGCTTCGAGACGGACACCCAATGGGTGAGCTACAAGTACCATTGGGGAGGGAAGGAGGGAAGTTGGAATGTAAGGACGAGGAGTTGGAAGGTAGCGGCTGTGGCCTATAGTTAGGGACCAACCCCGGCATTTGCCTGGAAGGAAGATGGGAAACCACAGAAGACCATCTTCAAGGTTGCCGGCGGGGGGATTCGAACCTCCTCGCCTCCCGGATGTGAGCGACTGCCATCAGCCATGCCGTAACCACCACGGCTAACTCACCCGGTGGTTTTTAGCAGTAGTTGACAGAAACTGTTTATAGAAGTAAGGGGTCCGCCAGCAGCTGGGAAGGGTAGGAATACCATGTATCACTCGAAAGGCAGGGTCGTTCGTGAGTGGTAGTGATTCCTTGTACTTGGTGTGTGTTTCACCCGGCACGGACTTAATTTTACCAAGAAGCAGTAGCAATAATGGTAAGTTGTGTTGAATTTTAAGTACAGCAACAGAGACAGTGTCCCTTGCTCTGTAATCTAAAAGGTTAATAATCTCTTAATTTTCGAAGGTTCTCGGTTGAGTTCTTATTTTACATAAGTGCGTCGTTCCTGTGGTATCGGACACAATGCTTGCGTGCGGTATCGACCCTATACAAACAACTACTGGAGGAAAAACGAGCTCGTTTGTGTGACCAAGAGAAAAGAAAGGGATAAACCACTAGGAAAACTACTAACACTGCAAACGAGCACTTACATTCACAAAAATTGCAACAGAAAATGATGGGATGACTGAGTGCATCATTTGTGGAGAGAGCTTCAATGCAGATTGGATTCAGTGTAGTGTGTGTAGGGTTAGGCTCTTGAAAACTGTGCAAATCTTGAGAGGGAAGTTTTATTTTATAAGTGTGATATTTGCAGAATAGCAAAACAATAATACATTTGTGCGTTGAATGTAGAAATACGTACATTATGCTAAAAACAGTTCGATACCACCCTCCATTTTTCAAATGTTCAAAAATTTAATTATCTCTTAATTTGTTAATGATGTTCATGTTTTTAAGTATGCATTACTACGTATATTCAAGCAAGTACTTATGTATAAGAATATAATTAACTATAACGTGCATCACATCATTTTTTTTCTATTCCAAAAAAAAGTCATAACTGAAAACTTTCACCCCTACAAATAAACTCTTTAGTCACTTTGGTAATCTCTCATCGCCCATTTTAGCCTATTTTCATTGTAGAAAACAAGATGTTCAGGAAAGAATATATATCCTACTTTCTCCTAAATGTATGGGAATAGTTATAACTAGGGCTCGGATTTTTAGGTGCTAAAAATCGGGAAAATATTTATTCTTTATGTATTAAAAATGCTTGAAATATGCGACAAAAAGTTAAAATATTGCTTTACAATTTAGTTTATTAATGTGAATAAAAACAATAGGCTATGCAGTGCTCTCGAATGCAATTTATTCTATGCCCCACTGACTGCTGAAGCATTACAATACACAACGAGATACATCTTCAGGTTGTCCATCACAAATGACCGACGATTATCGCGAAACATTTCTTCTGAAGGCGTGAAACTGCGGCAATATGTTTGTTACCCTTGAGGTGGTGTGTAATTTAGGATCGCTGTTCAGCCTTGATTGCTTTCCCACATGGTTGGCAGAACAGAACACCCCCATCAGAAGTAAAATTATCTTTACATTCTGCAACAGACGATGACTTGTAGTTGTTTTTACTTTAGGAACCGTAGAACTGCCTTACACTTCAAAGTGCCAGAAATGAACTGCATGTGAGTGACACTGGGGTTCCAGGTAGCTGGGGGAGGGAGGGGGGGTCTAGCACGTGGTACAATATGGCTATGGACAAGAAAATCCCTGGTTTCCACAGTGAGTGGCACGGGGCGACAAGTTAAGAATAACACAGTTGCAAACTGACATACGCTCTGCATGAAGATTAGATAGCTCACAGGTTTTTCCCCGTTGAAGTAACACAGAACAAAAATGCAATAAACTGATTTTAAAAAATTTAAATATTGTCTTTTTATGTGCTAATAAGTGAAAAGCAGGAATTTATGTATTTATAGAAAAGATGGTTAAAATATGTATTTACATAAAAAAATATTTACCTAAAAATCCGAACCCTAGTTGTAACACTTTGTCCTTATCTCCTCCTATTTTATTCCAGTTCGAAGTGCAAAATGCCACACAACAATATGACGTACTGGTTTTGAGCAGCAGCGTTCAAAGCAGGTCGACATGGGTTCTGGGGTTTAGAAAGTAAATGGTGTTCTTTACTAATTTGGCACCCCTGAACATGAAAATGATATCAGTTTTTTTTTCATCACCCTCAGTTTTCTCTGCACAGCTACCTTCCTCCCATCCTATTGTGGGCTATTTACTCATTACTATTGGCTGTAAACTTAAACAAGTGTGGCCACATTGCTTGTTTGTAGGGTAGTGAAGTAGATGTCAGAATGACCTTCAAAGCTGTTGATTTGCCACAGAAATCAACAATTTCAGTGAGTGCGAGAGCTAGAAGAAGGTGCTTAGGCACGTTGTTGAGAGCGGTGTGATTTCATCAAAGCAGTATTCAAAATGTCAGAAAGGCAGTGTTTCAACGTCTTCGATATATTTTGTTACATATGTGGAACTTATGTGTTAAGAACAAGATGCTGAGATTAATTAATATGTGTTTTTTTAAGAGTGTATAATTTTACCAGTAATAGTTAACTTCTTTTTATAGTGCTTGGTTGTTATTTAGCTTTGATTTCTCGTCGTTACGGATGCTTATCATCTCGTATTAACGTCATATAAGATTAGCTAACAAATTAACATAAATTTAAATGTTAGAAGTGACACCACCGTAACGAAGACTATTTCTATTTTGCTGTAAATGTAAATGAACCTAGCCTTGTGAACAAGTTAAATGTCTTGCTTTGCTGTAAATTCATCACCTGTGATAATTCGTATTTTAACTGATATTTTACTGTATTTGCTTAGGGTGCATTTTATGTGCCACGTTCTTAGCTTGATAGCTGTTTAACTTTTGTGTAAGAAGGACTTCGTGAGGGCTTAACTCAAATTCAGTTTAGGAGATTTATTTATTTTTATTGGTTTTTAGACTTTCGGGATAGCCGAGATTTCTAACCCTCAGAAGTAGGATAGGGGTTTGATGTTTTTAAAATAAATTGTTAACGAGTTTTATCTAAATCAGGACGATTTATTTCTAGCTTTGTGGTTTTGGGGGGGTGTTTCCTCGGGTTCATCTATGACTTTTTCCTCACTCACCTGATCGCCGTGAGCTATCAAGTCTCGTGCCGGAGATAATCTGAGGACGCGCTCGATCCTCTCAGTGTGTGGATTTGGAGGATAAGGAAGTCAGTAGGGTCATCTGCGGCAGATGATCCCCTGGCGACCTTGTCTAACGGGAACATTATGTTGAGATAAAACGATTAGGTCAGGATTGGGAGGCTTGGGGTGCTGCATCAAACCCGTCTAAGACTGAAGAATCAAATAAACAAAACAACAACGTCGATGTTATTATTATATAAATTCAAGTTCACGCTTATACGTATTATTAAGTGTGATACTACTAAGTCATCAGCCAAATCATTTCAAGAAGGCGGCCATGCGAATCATGCTAGCTTTATAATCCCTAAGTTATGATCCAATAAATGAATGTTCACAGTACTTGGCAAATAGTTTTATAAAAAAGGAACCTCTATAACCAACATTATGAGTAAATGTACATGAACATTACACGCAGCCACCATCTTAAAATTATAAAATATAAAAATAAATAATTCTCCTCACTTAAGAGCTATAGTAACGAAAATGAGTGACAGGTTGGGACTGTATTAGTGGCTTTGTGGTAAGAAAAGAACCGTCATACATTCAAGTTGGCGGCTGCGTGAACTATAAGAACATTAAAATTGACAACTCAGACTGAAATTGGGTAATTAAGACGAATATTGGCAAGAAGTGGGTATCATATAAGAGTTCATACTTGTGTTAGTCAAAAGATTAACGCAATGAATATAGCGCACCGCAGCCATCTTGAAATTTCAAAATATTTTTTTAAGTTTTGGTACCCTAGAGTTATAGTAACGAAATTTTGTAGTTAAATGGAACCTTATAAGTCGCTTCGTATGCCTAAGGCCAAAGGAGAGTGACTGCATATATTCAAGATGGCGGGTAGGCGTACTATTTATCACTCTGAATATAGCGTGCAGCAACCAACCCAAAATTCATAATTTAAAAATAAATTAATTTCTACAACAAGAAGTTCCGTGACGAACTAAAGAGCCTACTTTTCTTAAAATTTAAAATCTATGCCAATGATTAATCTCTATGGATCTATCTAGAATAATGCCAAAATTAAGTTGGTAATATCGACATTTCAAATTAGTTCGAAATACTGTATACCTCGCATAATGTAGCCTAATAGAGAACTACAGTTGGCAGCCCTGGTGACTGAATATATTCTTAGTTCAATCTCTTAAGGTACAGAATACAAAATTTGGTTGAAGTCCAATGGATAGCATGGACGTTACATGCAGTTAAACATTGGATCTAACAGCGCACGTAAAATCATGTTGGCAACAATGACATACATGTATTGGTCAGAAATAATCTGAAATAATATGATCTATTGTTGTGTCAATTTTGAATGAAATCCATTAGTTAGTATAGAAGTTACATACATTTTAAAATTGGATCTATCAGCAGGCTTAGAATCATGTTGGCAGCACTGACGTATATTAATTACTCCAAATTAATCTAGAATGCCAGGTACTATACGTGTGCAAAGTTTAGAGCTATTGGCTTGCATACTTTCTGATATATTGATATTAGGGTAACAAAAATAGAGACAGTATTTATTTACAGTTGGCAGCCCTGGTTACTCTTAAGAATCGGCATATACATATCTGGTATGGTACACATAGCACACACGAAATTTGGCTGAAATCGAAATGATAGTATAAACGTTACATGTATTTAAAGTTGGACCTGTCAGCAGGCTTAGAATCATGTTGGTAGCACTGACGTATATAAGTTACTCCAAATTAATATAGAATGTCAGGTACTATACGTGTGAATAGTTTAAAGCTGTCGGCTTGCATACTTTCTGACATATTGGCAATTGGATAAAATAAATTGAGAGCATTTATTAACAGTTGGCAGCCCTGGTGGATCTTAAGAATACGTTCAGTCATGTCTGTTTATGTACACATAGCACATACGAAATTTGGTTGAAATCCAATTGATAGTGTAGAAGTTATATGGATTTAAAATTTGGACCTACCAGCAGGCGTATATTCATTTTGGCAACATTGCGATGTATGGCCTCCTGGAAATTAAACTGCAATATTATTAACTATACGTGTGCCAATTTTTAAATAGCTCCTATTCATACCTTCCTAGATATCCAACATGGAGCTCAAATTTCAATTGCGATTTTTCAGCAGTTGGTAGTACCGACATCATTTTCAAATATGGGCGTCAGATATTCAGGTATAGATCTTTACTCCTACCAAATTTTGTTTCGATTGCTGCAGCCGTTTAGGAGTTGATAAGGGGGGGACACACACACAGCCAGACAGACAGAAGGACAGACAGAAGGACAGACAGACAGACCGAAGGACAGACAGACAGACACACATTTGCCCGATCTCACAAGTCTACTTTTTCCTCATTTTTGCAAAATGTGAAAAGTAGGCTAAAAATCAGTGATATGATAGAAACCTATATGGAGTATTGTATGCCTAAAGCAAACTAACAGCGAGTTCAATCTTTCAAGAATATGGCTTGGTGTAATATTTAAACGAAATAGTGAATCATTCTGAATATGGCATTAAAACGAAAATTAGTGAGAAAGAAGTTCTACGTAAGGGACCGTGCTGGGTCCGTACTCACTGAATACAACGCACGGTGGCCATCATGAAAATATAGATTATGATAATGAATGACTAGCCTATAGCCTAAATATTTTTAGGCTACTTTTCACATTTTGCAAAAATGAGGAAAAAGAAGACTTATGAGATTGATCCGGGAAAATGTGTGTCTGTCTGTCTATCCTTCTGTCTGTCCTTCTGTCTGTCTGTCTGTCTGTCTCTCTCTCTCTCTGTCCTTCTGTCTGTCTGGCTGTGTGTGTGTGTGTGTGTGTGTGTGTGTGTGTGTGTGTGTGTGTCCGATCAACTCCTAAACGGCAGCAGCAATCGAAACCAAATTTCGTATGAGTAAAGATGGTTACCGGAATATCTCAAACCCATATTTCAAAATGATGTCAGTGCTACCAACTGCTGAAAAAACGCAATAGAAATTTGAGCTCCATGTTGGATATCATGGAAGGTATGCATGGGAGCTATTCCAAAATTGGCACACATGTAGATAATAATATTACAGTTTAATTTCCAGGAAGCCATACATGACAGTGTTGCCAAAACCATTTTAAGCCTTCTGATAGGTCCAATTTTTAAATGCATATAACATCTATACTATTAATTGGATTTCAACCAAATTTTGTATCTAACATGTGTACATAAACTGATATGACTGCCAACTGTAGTGCTCTATTAGGCTACATTATGCCAGGAATGTTTCGAAATAAATAGACATTTCGATATTACCAACTTAATTTCGTCATTATTCTAGATAGGTTCATATACTGTAGAATAATCATTGGCATGAAAAGTAGGCTCTTTAGTTCGTCACAGAACTTCTTGTTAAGATACAACAACGAAAATTAGCAGTAATGTAGAACTTCATAACTGTCTTCCTATGACCAAGTCAAAAGAACAGCGACTCCATACGTTCACGATGGCGGCTGGGCGTATTCCTAGGACTTGAATATCATTAACTCGCGAAATAGTACAATTAACGTGAAATTTAGTGAGAGAAGAGTACAACACAAATGACCTCTCTACCATTATTCATAGTAATATCACACTGAATATAGTGTGCAGTGGCCATCTTGAAATTATAACATATACAAACAACTGTTTATTTTAGAGATACAACATCTTAAATTAGCAGGTAAGTATATCCGTATATGGGCTTTGTGTGCCACGGGCAAAAGAACACCCCCGCCATATGTTTATGGTGATAGGAAGGCATACTATTAAAACCCAAAATCAATAGTTCAGGATCCAATTGCACAATTAACACGTAACTTTGTATGACGGGAGAAACAGATAAGGCACCTCTTTTGCATTATTCATAAAACTACCACATTGCATATAGCGCGCAGGTAACTTCTTGAATACATATGACATCCACAATCTACTATGTAATTCGGTTGCAATGACGAAACGCAGCAAATATGTAGTCTCATATAAAAGGCTTTATTTGCAGAATGCGCAAGATAAACGATTCCATACGTTCAAGATGGTGGATGGACGTACTTTCCTAATGTCCCAAACAATCCCTCCGGATGCAAAAGCGGATTTACAACAAAACGTAGTAAACGGGAAGTCTTTTATAAGGTAACTTACAACACTTAACTTTTATCACAAGAACTTTCAATTATACTCCTTAATAAGGACAAGGAGTTATAAATACAGTATACCCATACATTTAGGAGAAAGTAGACTACATTTTCTTAACTGAACGTTTTTATCTATTTACGGGTGTTGTATACTCTTTAAGTGTAGAATTGCATTATTTTGGGGACAGTCAGTCTTACTCACACACAGTATCGCAGTCAAAACGCACGCCAAAGGTGTATGCGCCAAAGAAATGGTTTTAGGCATAGCTCAGGGGCTGTGTGTGTGTCTCTGGGACTGAGCAATACGACTGTTGCCAGTTCAACTCCGACCTTGGGCATGAGTGTTTGTGATTACGTAAATATTCAGTTTATTTCCATATGTTGACTGATGTTTATTAGTTATAGGGGCTTGAAACATATTGCTTATCCGCCCCGTGTGCTTGGGTGTGTGTTCATTTTGTCTTCAAACCCGTGTTTCTGTGGTGACTGCAGTAATATGTGTAACTGTAATTGTTAGGGTCGGGAATGGGGCAGGTGTCCCAGAACTTAAAATAGGGTACTATCCCGGCATTTGTCTGCAGGGAATGAGGAAAAACTCGGTGGAAACTACACTCAGGATAGTCACTGTCAGCAACGGAATTTGAACCTCTGATCTCCAGACTTGCTGCAATTCTCCAATGCAGTCGTAGTGAATGATTAACGCGCACGGCTACGCCGTGTGGTATATGACAAGTCTATAACAGAAACAATACAAATTGGAGCTGGCTGCATTATTGTCCTCTTACTAACAATCTCTCCAACGGGGAAAGAACAGATAGTTTCATTTATGGAACAAGTAGTCCCATTAGAACTAAACAGACTAGTTTCACATATCTACTGGTCTTTTCCAATAAAACCTCCTCCTCCCAATAAAAGGATTTTACACATGCACACTGTCTATACATTTCCTGTACCCATTTGCACTGCACTTGAATCATTAAATCGCGAGAAAATTCCATTTATTCATTTTAACTTCGCTTGCCCGCCATGTTGGATCTATAGTTAACAGTATTTATGCCCACCTAAGTATTCTCTATGATACCAGGAATCGTTTCGGAGATATAGAATGCCGGTGATATGTTTCGCGCGGTTGCCATGTTCAAATGGTGAAACGTATTAAAATATGAAAGGCACGTTCGGGGATGGACGAGGTAGTACTATGTCCTTACCGAGATTCATTGAGAACGCTCGAGCCATTTAGACTTTATTACGGTGTGGCGGGGGGGGGGGGGGGGAAGGGGGAGGGGGCGCACCCAGACACATAGATCTAAAGGTGATCTCATAAGCCTATTTTTTTCACATGATGAAAATAGGCTAAAAATGGGTTCTAATACTTCAATGTTGACTGCGATACTAATAGGCCTATTGTTTATGACTAGGAAATACATAAATTGTAGTATTCAACTAGCGATAATATTACGAGGCAAACCCTTTTATCAATTCAATTCATATATTTTCATGAAGATACTGTGCGCATCGCCCTAAATAAGTTACTAACAATGTAAATTCACCATTTTCCACCATCATTACTGTGCCCTTTTTTAAGATATTTGCCAGTATCCAAGAAGAGCAGGATCGCAGAATCTTCATGGACCCCAGCTAGAAAAAACACTGAAAGAAATGCCTGACAAATAGGACAAAAGGAGTCTAATCTACACCTGTACTTGGGTCAATACTATAAACAAAAATACTAAAACTAATGTATTGTGAGAAATTTGCGCTTCTCGGGGAGTATAGGGTGGGAAAAGGTATTGGGCGCCTAAAATTAGTTCCATAGTAGGGGAATCTTGGCTAAAGCCGCAATATTAAGGGGATTATGGTTACTATGATAAATTAAGGGAAACGGTTTCAAGAACCTAACATAGAAATAAAAGTAGTATATTGAACCCTTATTAATCTGCGATAAATAAGTATTCATGATTTATTATTATTATTACTGAGGCCTAGGCAGTACATGTGGAAATTGACAAAGGGGAAGCCAAGTTAGTGTGTTGCAATGATTACCACAGAAGCAGGCTTGGTAGTTATTCTTGAAGACGACCGGATAAGCCGAGTTCAAGGACAAATTGTGTAACAACGCGCACCAAAATTGGAGTCATTAGGGGATGGTCACGAGTGAGTTTCAACCGACCTAGGATTGAATCACCCAATCAGATAAGACCACGCCAAAACCACGCGACGGGTGGCGTACCCTGTAAAAAAAAGGCGCGGAAACGCTTATCTAAAGAACCGCCGATCCGAAATAATTCCGCATAAGTGCGCTGAGACGTTTGAATAAAATGATGAAGATTGATACTAGTCCCAAGTTTGTGAGATGAAAACTATAGGATATTTTTCTTAATTGTCCTCACTCCACCTCATTCTGTCAGTTTCCAATAAATTGATCGAGGAGAAGCTGTTTCGAGGACAACTGTTTTAAGCTCTGGTGAGCAAGGGTCACGCCAGTCTGCGTCGCGATTTACCGCTCTTAATAATCATACAAGACAACTGTTTTGAGCTCCGGTGAGCAAGGGTCACGCCAGTCTGCGTCGCGATTTACCGCTCTTAATAATCATACAAGACAACTGTTTTGAGCTCCGGTGAGCAAGGGTCACGACAGTCTGCGTCGCGATTTACCGCTCTTAATAATCATACTAGTGACAACTTTATTGAGCTCTGGTGAGTAAGGGTCACGCCAGTCTGCGTCACGATTTTCAGCTCTTAATGGGCAAGACTTTACTAACATTCCAATTAGTGCTCAAAGCAAGCAAGGTTCACGTAGAGCAGTAGAGATATCTAGCGAGATAAGGACTGCGAGACAGTCATGTTTAAGACTTGTTTTTCAAGCCAGTGACGATGTGTTTGAAGTGTATAATTTATGTAAATTTTGTATTGTATTTTTCAAGTGATAATTGTGCGTATGTAAGCGAATGCTAAGCTAGGGAAAATCTTCGATCATTAATCGCATAGGACATTTCGTGAGTGAAAGTAGTAACTCACAGCGATTATAGCTAGGCAATTTTATTAACATTGAACATTTCTGTCCAAGAGACTACGCCAAGATGTCCGACGTTTGGTCAGGAGACGGATTGATGTGCATCGCTTCTTCGACGACGTCGACGATGGAGGCTAATTTCCCGTAAGGAAATGAGCCGGGAAGGAGGTCATATGTTCTGCAAGCTGATACGGTGATGTACAAAAATTGATTTACTCAATATGTAGTTAGATAAGGCGGGGGAACGTTGTAAATAGTTCATTTATTCTTTTTCTTGTTTAGATTTGTTTGTGTGCACCGACACTATTGTTTTTTTAAATGTACGTTGGCGCGTGGCCAAAGTTGTTTGTTGTTTATTTTCCTTTGGAGTCATATTTAGGGTAGACGGCGCGTGTATTTGATTTTATCCATGCGGATGCGAAACTCGTTACATTCGATAAGTGGTGCTTTATTAAAGTTCCTATTTTTGATAGGAAAGGGAGGTAATTTTATGTAAGATGTTTGCTGAACAGGTTATTACTCATATTAGGGTTGCCGAGCGCAACAAATTAAGATGTAATTGTAGAACACCTTAGTTCTAATTTTTTTAGATTTTTTTTGAGTCCTTTTCAGGTTCGTTAGTCACAGACTAGAACGGAAGCGCAAGCTGGTGGAAAAGTATTTATGTCATTTATTTCAGGTTTCTGTCAAACTCATACGTGTGATTCTGTGTGTGTTCTTGTTTCAAGTGTGTGTATTGATTCTTCGCGATGAGGGGTAGATGGTGCTACCGCCCTCATATTGTTGTTGTTGTATTTTGATGGAAAGGCAGGGCGCTCCGTGGAGGCTACTGTACCTTGTCCAATGATGATTCTTGGATTTCCTAGGGGAAATGCTGAGATATATTTTGTTCTGACACACACACGTATATATTGTGCTTTGGGGCACGCTTCTTCGAGACTCGATCCCGTGCCTTGGGAGGTCGAGGTTATTGACACGTGGGTTGACAGATGTGCAGATTTCCACTTAGCGCCCGTCTAGCCTTGGTGACTTATTTTGTTAGGCAGTCCTGTTGACCGACTGGCCCCTTTAAGCTATCATTAGCAAACCTGTTCTTTTGTGACGGTTATTTGGACCATAATTAATTGGGGAGTTCGCCACGTTTGTTACGAATTATTGCATGTCGTATGGATGGAATATTGTGTTAATGATGTAAATGTTGGCTTTGAGCCTAGTGATTTTTCTATGACTCAGTTCATGTTACTGTGTGTGACACCCGTGTGGTGTAGTTGTATTTACTTGTAAAAATGACAGGCGGTCATATGTGTGTTTCTTTTGTTGGTCACGAGTTAACTTACTTGTGTTGATTTTTTGAGAAGTCCTAATTTTAGGCAGTAATGTTTTGCTACGGCAGTTCTTGATTCCAATTTCAAGCGGAAATTATTTGTTGTTTATTTAGTATAGGAAGTGTCGGTTTAGTTTTAAGTTGTGTATACTTGTTCCCGGCGTCTGTCTAGCTCTAAGCAATGCAGATTCGTCTTCTGAAAGTTTATCCGGATGATGACGAATCATGCATTCATTTGTACTCATCGTTAAGCATGTAGAACAGCCACACACGTTACACATTGTCATTGTTGATTTTTGGGACATTTGGTCCGATTAATAATCTCTCCTGAGATTAGGCCTAGTTTTTGGCAAGTTAATTTATTCAGTGGGAGTCATTATGGGAGTTTTGTTTGTTTATTTCATTTTGTAAATAGCTGATCTGTCATTAAATTCATTTGTTATAACCCTGGCTTCACTTCTTCCTGCATGTTATTTTGTTATATGTTACCCTGCATGTTAATGAAGCGCTTTAACAACAACTTACGAAATGGACTGTTACACCCCCCGAAACTGAGTCTCATAAGCTTCTTTGCAAGGGTTCATAAAACAAAAATGGCTGCCCAAGTGGGGATTGTTGTTGTTGTTGTTGCTTTGCTGATCTCATATTTATTTCGCTGAGAAGTGATGCCAGGTCAAGCGGGCAAAAGTAAATTCATTAAATTGAGGCGATGTTGTACCGCCATGTGCATTAGTAAAATCACTGAGTTCCTAAAGTTAGAAATATTGAACAAGGTTAGAAGTTGATATTGTATTTGTTATTAACTTGTTCTGGCGCCCGGCATTAAAATTAGAAAATTTGCATATTATTGAACTCAGTCAAAGCAGGATGGTTTTGCCTTATATTTTACATTTAATTAACTTCGGTTAATTGGTGTTGTTCGTAAATTCTGTTGGTTAGGAATTTAAAAGCAGATCACAAGGGAGTTATTTTGTTGTTTGGAAATAAGAGTCATTATTCAATAAATTTTGATTACTGAAATTTTTATTAAATTAGAATCAGTAGTATTTAAATACTACATGTGTATTTAAGACATGTGTGCGTGTGTATGACTGAAATCCCGGCGCATGACTCTGTTTTTCTCTGGTTATATTTGTGTATTGTGCGATGGCTAGCGTCGAAGGAATGAAGGTATTGTTAGAGCAGATGTCTATGCAGATGTCGGCGAAAACGGAAGAACAGTTAAAGAACATGAAGGTGGAAATGAGCGAAGACAATGATAAACAATTAAGTAATATTACGATGCAATTGCAAACACAAACAGAACAGTTAGAAATTCAGCGTGAGCATAGTGATAAACAGTTAAATGTCATTACGGTCCAATTGCAGGTCCAGAAATTGGATACCGATAAACAATTAAATGAACTAAACCATAAACTATCAGAACAGGCAATAACACAAACGGAGCAGTTAGAAAAGATCACCCATGACATAAACCAAAGTACTAGGGTAGAATTAGAGAAACTGGCAGATGAGGTAGCGGAAAATAACGCAAAACAATTAGGAGAAATTAAGAACTTGGAATCCAAATTCGACAATAAACTTATACAATTCGATGAAATGGTAGCCGATAAATTAAAACAAATCGAGGCAGCATGCGTAAACAACACGGCTGGAATAAAAAGCACACAGGATAAATTACAGGAACAGATTAATTCAGTCGATAGTAACGTACTCGAAGTAATAAAGGAACTCGATAAGCTCGAAATCAAAACAGAGAAAGAACGTATGCACTTGCGTGAAAACTTGGAAGACCAATTAATTAAAACCCAGCAGGTAATACGAGAAGAGGTAGGACAACAGCTAAATAAAAATCAGGAAAACTTGGAAGACCAATTAATCAAAACCCAGCAGGTAATACGAGAAGAGGTCGGAGAACAATTAGTTAAAACAAAGAGCTAATACGAGAGGAGCTAGAGAAGAATCAGGAAAGGAGCGAAGACAAAATTAGCAGTTTGAAGAACAGGATCCGCAAAGATTGGGAGCAGCACGTAAACGAAACTAAAGATGATAGGCTGACGATTTTAAAGCGGCTAGGTGAATACAATTCTAGAGTGCAGGCTTTGGAGGAAAACATGAAATCCAAACTCCAAGAACACACAGATCTCATAATTAAGAATGAGATAAGGTCATTAGAAAACGCAACTTTATTCTCCGCAGAAAACACAGTAGGCAAACAGGGAAGCATTGGAAGTCCTGTGGGCTTCAAGCTGGCTGAGGATACGAGCCGAGGTCAAAGTCCTAAGATAACGAGCGACACGTTCCAACATTACAGAGGGGAGACGTCTACGCCACAACCCGGCTTGGCACCTGCCCAAGTGGTACAGGTAATTAGGGGGAATGATTTCAAACCCGATAAATTCAGGGAGAACTCAGGATCCACTCCCAAAGCATTTTTACGTCAGCTGGATGACTACATTAACGATCAACACGTCAGTCCCGCAAAACAGTTGCGACTTGTGGAGAAGTTTTTGGAGGGCCCAAGCTTAATCTGGTTCCAGAGTTTTAAATACACATTTACCGACATGGCACAGTTTAGAGAGGCGTTCTTGAAAAGATCTGGAGTCCTTCTTTGCAGCAGGTGTTGAGAATGGATTTATACACTAGGAAATATCACAGCACACATCCCACCAGATTTTCCGAATTCTTTAGCCAACAGCTGGTTAAATTCCGGGATTTTGACGACCCCCCTACTGAGGAAAACATGGTTTTAACCATTCGTAGGCAGCTTCCAATGAATATTCAGCAGTTGTTAGTGGCCGGTAAAATTAAGACCGCAGTTCAGGCTGAAGAGTTACTCCGCCATCTAGATGAGACAAGTATGGTTAGTCCGCAGACAGGGAGAAGGAACATGGAGTGTGTAAACACAGCTGAAGTGGTTCAGGGACACCAAACTAATCACCACCAGAGTAACCAAACAAAAACACAATCTGCCGGAACGCAATTTACACCAAGACGGCAAGAGTATGATGGCCGAAATCAATTCAATCAAAATAATAGGAACTTCCAGAATCACCGAGATAATTATAATCATCATAATCAGAACCAGCATAATCAGTGGACGTACCAGCGAGAGTATACCAACTGGAGGGGAAACCCAAGGCAGGGTAGACCTTACCAGAGGAACGGAGATGGCAGGTGGAACAACACGAGGAATTATCGTCAAGATAATCAGGGAGACTATCGCAATGATTGGAATGAGCGGTGAGTCGAATCACAGAAGTATTTGGATGAGTTAAATGCCGAAGAGATGGAGAAAGAGAAGTGGGGGCGTGCGATGGCAAATAGGCAGAGCCCGGATAATCACCAAGGAGCGGGGGCGGAAAGCTTATTACGACAGCAGGAGAGGCGCGATGACAACCGGCGGAACTCAACGAATGGGTCCCAGGATCTTAAAAAAACACGAATGAATCAAAACCAGATAGCCTGAGAACGGAGGACACCAGGGAGCGGGAGGAGTTGATTGTTGCAAACATAGAAGAGTGGGTAGCATTCCCGGACGATTGCCTGGAGGAAGTGGTGAAGGACCGAGAAAATGTCATCAGGCAATTACCGATTATTTATGCACGTATTGGAGGTATTAGAGTGAGGTGCTTAATTGTCACAGGTAGCCAGGTGAGCTTAGTCACGGAAGTATTGTTGAGAGAAATCGGAAGTAAACAAACCGTTCCAATTATGCCTGTACCATTAATGAAAGTCAGAGGGGTCATTCCTGACAAGAGCATAGTTTGCAAGCACCAAGCATATTTAGACCTGGAGATATTAAACCACACATTTTCGCAAACATTCATCGTGATACCGAAGATGAATTATAACGTCATTTTGGGAGCCAACTTTATCTGTGATTTTCATGCTATAATCGACTTACATAACAACACTGTGAGTTTCAAACAAGTTGAGGGATTGAGTCATGTGGGTTTGAACATGGAAGAAAGTCCACTAGAGAGAGAGGCGAATACTTGGGTCATTGAAGAATGCACTAATGAGGCGATCGGAGATAAGAACTTGACGGAGGAACGAGTAAGCCAGACAGCAGTGGTTGAAATTGACAGTCGAGATATTTCACAGGAACTTTGGGTACATTTGGCGGAAGAAGAAATTAGCGGATTCAAATTTGAAATTCCACTTCAGGAACGGCTTAAGGAGGCAATAGTAGGGGAACCTGATAGAAGAAAATTAGAAGAAATTTTGAGACATCATAAAGGAGCTTTCGACACCATCCCTGGAAAAGTTTTAAATTTCCAGTATGCCATGCAAGTTACCGACTGGAACCCATTTAAGAGTAAATTGTACCCGATCCCAGAGAAACATTTTGCTCAGGTGAAGGACATCATTAGTAATTTATTAGATTCCGGCATGATAAGAAAAGCAGCAACCCCGTACTCAAACGCAATATTGGCTGTGGCCAAGCCAAATGGATCAATTAGGTTATGCCTAGACGCACGAGTTTTGAACAGTAAACTGCTAGTTGAGCATGACCAAGCACCAAGGATCAAGAATGTATTGAAGGGCTTCCATGGGAAGAAGATTTATTCTAGCGTCGACTTAACAAATAGTTTCCACCATCTTGAACTTGAAGAAAAATCCCAACTACTGACGGGGTTTTTATTTGATAACCAAAGTTATATCTGGTCTCGCATGCCCTTTGGTGTAAAAACAGCTGGATGTGCGTTGATAAGAGCACTAGACAGGAATCTGACTGAGGAGGTCAAGAGCTTCACTACGAGATATGTTGATGACATACTTATTGCATCGGAAACAATGGAGGAACACTTGGTAAGCCTAAACAATCTTCTGGATAACTTGAGAACCATGAATTTCAAAATTAATTTAAAGAAATCGCACTTTTGCCAGAGCGAGATTCTGTATTTGGGTCACATAATTGATGTTGAAGGCGTGAGGCCTAATCCGGCGAAAATTGATGCAATCAAGAAATTCCCCACACCAACTAAAGTAAAACATGTAAGAGCGTTTTGGGAGTGACAGGTTTCTTCAAGGAGAATTGTCCTGGATACACGGAAACAGTAGCACCAATGCAAGAGATGCTAAAGAAATCAAATCGATGGTCGTGGAATGAGGAGTGCGACAGGTGCTTTAGAGCTACGAAAGACTTACTGGAGAACTGTGTGAAGCTAGGGTATCCAGACTTCGAGAAGAAATTTATAATTCAGTCAGACGCTTCATTGATTGGGATCGGTGCCATGCTGTACCAAGAGGACGCTGAAGAACCCAAGAAAAGAACATATTTGGCATTTACGAGTCGTAAATTGAGGAAGCACGAGAGGAACTACACTGTGACAGAGCTTGAGTTGCTAGCGATTTTGTATTCACTTCAAAAATGACGTAAGATGATTTTCGGTTATTCCATTGTTGTCAGAACTGACCACCATGCACTGACATTCCTATTCAAGACGACGATGGCAAGTGAGAGAGTTACGCGTTGGTCCATTTACATACAGCAGTTCGACATTACAATAGAGCATTGCCCTGGAAGGATGAACATCATACCAGATGCTTTAAGCAGGAATCCTGAAGATGAGAACGAGATAGCAGCGGAAGTTCACCATATAGCACTAACACCTAAGGCTCGTGAGTTTTTGGACAAACTAAAGGAAATTCAGAAGGAACAAGAAGAAGACCCATGGATGATGATGATGATCAAGTTTTACAAGAAGGAACTACAACCAGATTCACCTGAATATCGAGAATCCCGTGCCAAGGAAGCGAAATTTCACTACTTGAATGACCTTTTGCATAAGTACGTGGATGAGGATCATACCAAACTGCGAATTCTAGTTCCAGCATCATTACAGAGAGGATTGACGTGGCATGTCCACGAGAGCCTAGCACATATCGGCACGGACAAAACAGAAGCGACAATAGGGGAAACTTTTACTTGGCCTAAGATGCGATATACCATTGTGGAAGTAATAAGAACTTGTGACGCGTGTCAGCGCACTAAACCAAATAACTTCATTTTGAAACAACCTCCTAAACCATTATTACCTCAAAAACCATGCGAGCTGGTCGCTATTGACTGTTTTGGCCCTCTGGTTAAGGGAAAACGAGGATGCCGACACCTTCTTGTATGTGTCGATGTGTTTTCCAAGATGGTTGTATTATGTCCAATCCAGAAGACGACATCAAACCAAGTCCTCAGCAGAATTCAGAATAAAGTCATTCCGATGCTTGGGAAGCCGGAATTTATCTTATCGGACCATGGTACTTATTTTACGAGCAATGTTTTTAGGCAAGGTCTAGAGAGCCTAGGGATAAAACATGTTTTGTCGAGCATTCGCCATCCTTGTGGGAATCCGAGCGAGAGAACGATTCGTTGTGTTGCCAAGTATTACCGAGTAATGATTCCTAATGATCATAATAAGTGGGTTGACAAAGTAGGGGATATTGAGATGTGCATAAACACTACTAAGCACGAGTCGACGGGTCAAGTCCCACTAGTTGTACACCACAGCAGGTTGCCTGAGAGATCTTGGGACAAGATTATTCCATGCCCAAGGGATCCATTATTAGCACATGAGTTGCGAATTCAGCGAACAAGAGAGCACATGAGGAACCAAGCGGACCGAAGACTGAGGAGGTACAGGAGGAAAGAAATTTCACCGTGAATTACAGGAACAGGAACTAGTGCTTGTTCGAAGACCACCGATATCTGACCCTAAAAACAAAGTATTTGCAAAGTTCTGTCCAAAATGTATTGGCCCTTTCCGCATCATTAAGAATTTGGGTAACAATGCTTACAGAATTGAAGAATTGAGCACTGGCGCTAAATCTGTCTTCAATAGCGCGAATCTCAAACCGTATTACAGAAGAGAACCATTTGACGAATAATCAGGACTATGAGTGCAGAATCATTATTGCAGAATTTTATTCGAGAGCCAACACTCAAATGAACGTGGCCGTGTAGCGCCTGGGGAGAGCGTGCTTTGTTTTTAAACAAGACAGCTGATCCGGCAGGAGTGGTAATCATGTGAGAAAGAGGGGAGGTCTAGCAAGACGTATGAATGACATTCCTGCATGGAGTGCGCACACTAATTGGGTCAGTGGAATGTACACTCAAGCAGTCGAGTGAGGTACTTACGAGATGTTATTGTTACCACTGTGGATATTGTTTTTAAAATCCAAATCAATCACTTGCTTCGAATTTTAAAACCTTGCTGAGGACAAATGAACCCTTATTAATCTGCGATAAATAAGTATTCATGATTTATTATTATTATTACTGAGGCCTAGGCAGTACATGTGGAAATTGACAAAGGGGAAGCCAAGTTAGTGTGTTGCAATGATTACCACAGAAGCAGGCTTGGTAGTTATTCTTGAAGACGACCGGATAAGCCGAGTTCAAGGACAAATTGTGTAACAACGCGCACCAAAATTGGAGTCATTAGGGGATGGTCACGAGTGAGTTTCGACCGACCTAGGATTGAATCACCCAATCAGATGAGACCACGCCAAAACCACGCGATGGGTGGCGCACCCTGTAAACAAGGGCGCGGAAACGCTTATCTAAAGAACCGCCGATCCGAAATAATTCCGCATAAGTGCGCTGAGACGTTTGAATAAAATGATGAAGATTGATACTAGTCCCAAGTTTGTGAGATGAAAACTCTAGAATATTTTTCTTAATTGTCCCCACTCCACCTCATTCTGTCAGTTTCCAATAAATTGATCGAGGAGAAGCTGTTTCGAGGACAACTGTTTTAAGCTCTGGTGAGCAAGGGTCACGCCAGTCTGCGTCGCGATTTACCGCTCTTAATAATCATACAAGACAACTGTTTTGAGCTCCGGTGAGCAAGGGTCACGACAGTCTGCGTCGCGATTTACCGCTCTTAATAATCATACTAGTGACAACTTTATTGAGCTCTGGTGAGCAAGGGTCACGCCAGTCTGCGTCACGATTTTCAGCTCTTAATGGGCAAGACTTTACTAACATTCCAATTAGTGCTCAAAGCGAGCAAGGTTCACGTAGAGCAGTAGAGATATCTAGCGGGATAAGGACTGCGAGACAGTCATGTTTAAAACTTGTTTTTCAAGCCAGTGACGATGTGTTTGAAGTGTATAATTTATGTAAATTTTGTATTGTATTTTTCAAGTGATAATTGTGCGTGTGTAAGCGAATGCTAAGCTAGGGAAAATCTTCGATCATTAATCGCATAGGATATTTCGTGAGTGAAAGTAATAACTCACAGCGATTATAGCTAGGCAATTTTATTAACATTGAACATTTCTGTCCAAGAGACTACGCCAAGATGTCCGACGTTTGGTCAGGAGACGGATTGATGTGCATCGCTTCTTCGACGACGTCGACGATGGAGGCTAATTTCCCGTAGGGAAATGAGCCGGGAAGGAGGTCATATGTTCTGCAAGCTGATACGGTGATGTACAAAAATTGATTTACTCAATATGTAGTTAGATAAGGCGGGGGAACGTTGTAAATAGTTCATTTATTCTTTTTCTTGTTTAGATTTGTTTGTGTGCACCGACACTATTGTTTTTTTAAATGTACGTTGGCGCGTGGCCAAAGTTGTTTGTTGTTTATTTTCCTTTGGAGTCATATTTAGGGTAGACGGCGCGTGTATTTGATTTTATCCATGCGGATGCGAAACTCGTTACATTCGATAAGTGGTGCTTTATTAAAGTTCCTATTTTTGATAGGAAAGGGAGGTAATTTTATGTAAGATGTTTGCTGAACAGGTTATTACTCATATTAGGGTTGCCGAGCGCAACAAATTAAGATGTAATTGTAGAACACCTTGGTTCTAATTTTTTTAGATTTTTTTGAGTCCTTTTCAGGTTCGTTAGTCACAGACTAGAACGGAAGCGCAAGCTGGTGGAAAAATATTTATGTCATTTATTTCAGGTTTCTGTCAAACCCATACGTGTGATTCTGTGTGTGTTCTTGTGTCAAGTGTGTGTATTGATTCTTCGCGATGAGGGGTAGATGGTGCTACCGCCCTCATATTGTTGTTGTTGTATTTTGATGGAAAGGCAGGGCGCTCCGAGGAGGCTACTGTACCTTGTCCAATGCTGATTCTTGGATTTCCTAGGGGAAATGCTGAGATATATTTTGTTCTGACACACACACGTATATATTGTGCTTTGGGGCACGCTTCTTCGAGACTCGATCCCGTGCCTTGGGAGGTCGAGGTTATTGACACGTGGGTTGACAGATGTGCAGATTTCCACTTAGCGCCCGTCTAGCCTTGGTGACTTATTTTGTTAGGCAGTCCTGTTGACCGACTGGCCCCTTTAAGCTATCATTAGCAAACCTGTTCTTTTGTGATGGTTATTTGGACCATAATTAATTGGGGAGTTCGCCACGTTTGTTACGAATTATTGCATGTCGTATGGATGGAATATTGTGTTAATGATGTAAATGTTGGCTTTGAGCCTAGTGATTTTTCTTTGACTCAGTTCATGTTAGTGTGTGTGACACCCGTGTGGTGTAGTTGTATTTACTTGTAAAAATGACAGGCGGTCATATGTGTGTTTCTTTTGTTGGTCACGTGTTAACTTACTTGTGTTGATTTTTTGAGAAGTCCTAATTTTAGGCAGTAATATTTTGCTACGGCAGTTCTTGATTCCAATTTCAAGCGGAAATTATTTGTTGTTTATTTAGTATCGGTTTAGTTTTAAGTTGTGTATAGTTGTTCCCCGCGTCTGTCTAGCTCTAAGCAATGCAGATTCGTCTTCTGAAAGTTTATCCGGATGATGACGAATCATGCATTCATTTGTACTCATCGTTAAGCATGTAGAACAGCCACACACGTTACACATTGTCATTGTTGATTTTTGGGACATTTGGTCCGATTAATAATCTCTCCTGAGATTAGGCCTAGTTTTTGGCAAGTTAATTTATTCAGTTGGAGTCATTTTGGGAGTTTAGTTTGTTTATTTCATTTTGTAAATAGCTGATCTGTCATTAAATTCATTTGTTATAACCCTGGCTTCACTTCTTCCTGCATGTTATTTTGTTATATGTTACCCTGCATGTTAATGAAGCGCTTTAACAACAACTTACGAAATGGACTGTTACACCCCCCGAAACTGAGTCTCATAAGCTTCTTTGCAAGGGTTCAATATATTTGTGTCATAACTTCCGTTCTTAAAAATAACATTTTATCATACAGGGGTTTTATAAGTCATTTAATACAAAAAGTAGCTTTCAGTGTGAATCCGCAGTACATGGTCTAAATCCGCAGTGTGATCAGTCAAATTCCGCACTATTTTTAACTTCATATTCATTGAAGAAAAAGAAAATATTATTTTGAAAAATAAGAAATAACTAAGTCAGCAACTCAATACAAGCACTTCTGTGATACCAATCAATCCCTATCAATCCCTACCCCCCCCCCCCCCCTTTCTCTTCATTTTCCCCTTCCTTTCCTCCTCTTAACAGATCAGAGCAGTGCAGTGCAAACCAATGAACGTAGGTGGGATGAAGTCCTTGAATCTCATTATGAATCCTCTGAATATTAATTGATTAATTCATTCATTCTTGATAGAGTTGTGACTATTCCCCCAAGATAGCGGGATCGAATCCCAGTGCAGTCAACATAATTATTTTGTGCTGGAAATTTGTTCTACTCCTTGTCCAGACGTGCTTGGAACCTCAGGATGAATTTCTTGTGCTTCATTACTCGGAATACTATCGAACACTTTTGTTTTCTGAGGTGCACTTTTCTTTGACCATCAATCAGCTCCTAATTACGGCAATAGACAGAGAGATGCTTGTCAATGGCGCACTCACAGTGCACCTCTTCAATCTCAAGTTATGAGGTAAAAGCTAAGAGTCATGCCGCTATAGCTAATCTCATCATCTATTGCAGGGGTTCTCAACCTGTGGTAAGCGTACCCCTTAGGGGTACGCGAAAAATGTCAGGGGGTACGCGGCAGGCCATCCTTCTACCCGATCCACGTGCGCAGTGAGCTTCGTGTCGTGACTACTGTGTGAGTTATTTACGGCGCGTGTATTTGAACTCCACAAAGAGTTGCATCCTTTACCGAGCACAATTCTAATTTATCATCAGTACTCAATGACTTTGATTGGCTTTTAAAATTGGCCTATTTAAGTGATATTTTTGAAAAACTGAACATTTGGAATAAGTGTATGCAAGGTAGTGTTTCTGATATGTTCTATGTTGAAATGAAAACTAACGCAATGATTGCAAAAATCACCCTTTGGGAAAAGGAACTGAAAAACAACGACTATGTTTTGTTTTATTAAAATATATTTCCTTATAAAATTACAAAGGTTAAACCATAGTAACTAAATACCTTTTACATTTTTAATAACCATTATTACTACCTAAGAAAGGTTAGTAGGGGGTACGCAGGATGTTTAATTTTTAAGGGGTACGATGGTTGAAAAAGGTTGAGAACCCCTGATCTATTGCATGAATATTCTGAGGTGAACTACATTATTTCAATAAAATGATTCATTACTAACACTACTGCATAAATGAATTTCTGAAATACCAGTAAAATTATTTATAAATAATTGCCTTTTATCACGACGTCTTCACGAACCAAGTACAACACTCAGCTACAGGTTTTCACAATTCTATCAGCAGATGGCAGAACCTTTCGTTCCGAAATTCGTACCCAAGGGAAATGAATACTTCACTCAACACAACTTGTGTGATAAACTCGTCTCTCATGCTGGGATAACTCCGCGGTACAGGTTTATTTGCAGTACTGCGGAGTTAGCCGTACTGCTGATGCCCCTACAACTTCTAACCAATTAGTATACGTCATAATCCTCTATTTATAAAATTATGAATCGGACAATCGAACCCTTCGTGTACGACAATTTATTATCTAAGACGATTCACTGAACGAAATTCTCTCCTAATTAAAAAGAAAAAAAGAAACCCTAAAATAAAATGTCAATACTCGAAATAAAATACTCCATCACGTCAAGATCAAAAATCTCATTTCCAAACTTCCTTCTGCATTTTCCACTTATTCACACGTCCGGAATTTGTAATAAATAATAATCCCTAAACTATTTAAATTTAACCATATGTTCGGTTCATCTAAGCAAAATACAGGTCTTATTTTAATCTATACATTATTTCACTCCGTTGTTACGACGTTAAAAATATGTACACTAGATGTATTTAGATATTAGTCAGCTGATACTATTTTCAGTATGTCCTAGATAATATACCGCTATTTACAACACTCCTACAACATGTTTATCCTTACGTCATCAAATTAGCGAGATTTCACTACCATAACTCGTCGTCAAATTCTCTTCAC
Organism: Meconema thalassinum; assembly: GCA_946902985.2. Lineage (NCBI taxonomy): Eukaryota > Metazoa > Arthropoda > Insecta > Orthoptera > Tettigoniidae > Meconema > Meconema thalassinum. The sequence continues at coordinate 1,095,801,855 of OX336389.2, read as the reverse complement.
AAGGGACTACTAACATAACTGTCATATTTAGGCTTAAATCTCATCCACGATAGCCATGGCCGTCCAATAAAGGCTAGCTCATGCTTAAAAAGTCAATATCTCGTTTAATAGAATAATACAAATAATGCTAAAATATTGCTTCCATAAGATTATTTCATTCGTGCGTTTTCCTTTCGACATGACCTTCTGTAAATCGCTTTCAAACACAAAATAACGCAACTTCCTTCTTATACAAACTCCCCTTACAATACACCTGTGGCATTAACCTTCACATAAACAACTGTATTTTGAAAACAACCCTGTTTCTCATGGTTCGCCCGCTCGATCCATTGTTCTCGGCTTGTAACTTAGCCAAATCTCTGCGCTGGTAATTCAAGTTCTTTTGTGGTGATACACAAAACTGTAACGTTTTGGTGACACTTCTAGTTACATAAATCTCGCCTGTTCCAATGCTAATATAATATTTAAAAGCTTATAATTTCATACAGCACAATATGGGCTCACTACAAACATGGAGGTTTATACTGTAGCGTAATTTCTTGCTTGTAATTTGAAAGAGCGTTGTATTCACTGCTGCCACTCATGATACAAATTCATCATACTTGTACACCACTTTTAGACGCTGAAACTGTCACGTATAATGACACTTGAAAGCTTGTAGCTGTGGTGATAGTCATCTGTTTTTCTGCGACGTTTAAGATTCACTCTTGCGCAAACTTTTGAAGACCCTGGTCCTCTAAAGCTACATCATTTAAAACATGTGTACCACATAACATGATTATTACATATGTCCTTTTACAAATCTCTGTTTTACTTTTGATTCCTGCTTCTACCCGAGATTTAACCCCTAGCTGGTTTAAAGGCGTCTGATGTGTTCCCGCCACTTGCTAACAGTTCGTTTACTCGCTAGAATTCAGCACTAGTCAGTTCAGCTTCAAGATAATCTCAGTAGTGAGAACGCTCTAGACTGGGAAAGTAGTTTCGTATTATTGTCTCCAAGGTCTCCGTCGTACTGCGCCCTCGGGGTCAAATGTGACCCCACTGTACCAATAAGTGGTTCCCATTTCACGTCATCATTTTCCACAAATTTGATTATTTTCATTTATATTCACTTTGAGAATGATAATTCTATTTTTGTTGGTGGCTAAAACTCAGTGGAAGAAGCAAGTTCGAAAAAGTTTAATATGAAAATGAATTATTATCTTAAGTCAATTTCCGAAGGAAGAAATGATTAATTGAGCTGTTTCTGATTTCTGTTCTATAAGAAGTATTTACTTTTTAGTGTTAGTATTTTCAAATTGTATTGGTTCTACGAACTTTTGTACCAACATTTGGTTGACAGCTGGAATGGGTTCATTCAGCCTCGTTATGACGGTCCTGTTATATACCATAATAATGTACGTTGTAGAAAACAATGCACACGCGGGGCTGATGGCCAAAATATCCCTTCATAGACCGTGAACTGAAGAACCAACTTTACAGTCAAATTGCATTAGTTTCATATGGTTTAATGTATTTCAAATTAATATTTTCCAAGTGTAGTTGCAAACCTCTCACCTATCTATCTTCTATATATATATATATATATATATATATATTATATATATATATTATATATATATATATATAACAAGATGTTCAGTAAAGTACATATAGCCTACTTTCTCCTAAATGCATGGGTATTGTTATAACTCTTTGTCCTTTTCAAGGAGTATGATTGAATGTTGGTTGTAGTAGCTTGTTGAAATACAACGTGCTATAGGGATATTAAACATGAATATGAGGTGCCCTTTGATAGTGCTACCTCTGTACCAAATTTCGTTCAATTCGGTTTCACCGTGTTCGAATTAATAGGGGGAATCGATTTTCACACAAAGATGGCCGCCATCCGCAAACTATTACGCTGATGACCTATTAGATTGGTCAAAGGATGCTCCCTCCATAAAGGTATGTAGTTGCAAAATTTGGTAGAGATCGGATGATTAGGTTAATCGTAATTTGATTTAAGCTTTAAACATTCGTGTGGCCGCCATTACTTTTCAGTCAAGATGGCGGCGATATAAAACATGACACTGAGGTGCCCTTTGCTAGTGCTACCTCTGTACCAAATTTCGTTCCATTCGGTTCCACCGTGTTCGAATTAATAGGGGGAATCAATTTTGACATAAAGATGGCCTCCATCCGCAAACTATTAGGCTAATAACCTATTAGATTGGTCAAAGGATGCTCCCTCAATAGAGGTATGTTGTTGCAAAGTTTGGTAGTGATCAGATGGTTATGTTAGTCGTAATTTAACTTAAGCTTTGAACATTTGTGTCGCCGCCATTACGTTTCTGTCAATATGGCGGCGATATAAAACATGACACTGAGATGCCCTTTGCTAGTTCTACCTTTGTACCAAATTTCGTTCCATTCGGTTTCACCGTGTTTGAATTAATAGGGGGAATTGATTTTCACACAAAGATGGCCGCCATTCGCAAACTATTAGGCTAGTGACCTATTCATTTGACCAAAAGATGCTTCCTCTATAAGGGTATGTTGTTGCAGAATTTGGTAGAGATCGGATGATTAGGTTAATCGTAATTTGATTTAAGCTTTGAACATTTGTGTGGCCGCCATTACGTTTCCGTCAAAATGGCGGCGATATAAAACATGACACTGAGGTGCCTTTTGATAGTACTACCTCTGTACCAAATTTCGTTCCATTCGGTTGCACCGTGTTCGAATTAATAGGGGGAATCGATTTTCACACAAAGATGGCCGCCATCCGCAAACTATTACGCTGATGACCTATTAGTTTGGTCAAAGGATGCTCCCCCCATAAAGATATGTTGTTGCAAAATTTGGTAGAGATCGGATGATTAGGTTAATCGTAATTTGATTTAAGCTTTGAACATTCGTGTGGCCGCCATTACGTTTCAGTCAAGATGGCGGCGATATAAAATATGACACTGAGGTGCCCTTTGCTAGTGCTACCTCTGTACCAAATTTCGTTCCATTCGGTTCCACCGTGTTCGAATTAATAGGGGGAATCAATTTTGACATAAAGATGGCCGCCATCCGCAAACTATTAGGCTAATAACCTATTAGATTGGTCAAAGGATGCTTCCTCCATAAAGGTATGTTGTTGCAAAGTTTGGTAGAGATCGGATGGTTATGTTAGTCGTAATTTAACTTAAGCTTTGAACATTTGTGTCGCCGCCATTACGTTTTTGTCAAAATGGTGGCGATATAAAACATGACACTGAGATGCCCTTTGCTAGTGCTACCTCTGTACCAAATTTCGTTCCATTCGGTTTCACCGTGTTTGAATTAATAGGGGGAATTGATTTCCACACAAAGATGGCCGCCATCCGCAAACTATTACGCTAATGACCTATTCGTTTGGTCAAAGGATGCTTCCTCTATAAGGGTATGTTGTTGCAAAATTTGGTAGAGCTCGGATGATTAGGTTAATCGTAATTTGATTTAAGCTTTGAACATTTGTGTGGCCGCCATTACGTTTCCGTCAAGATGGCGGCGATATAAAACATGACACTGAGGTGTCCTTTGCTAGTGCTACCTTTGTACCAAATTTCGTTCAATTCGCATTCACCGTGTTCGAATTGATAGGGGGGGACAGACATTCAGAGTACACACACTCACTCACACACACACACACACTCACTCACACACACACACACAGACACACACACAGACTCACACACACACATACACACACAGACAGACACACTTTTTTCGCCCTGTGTTGATCTCATGTGTCTACTTTCTTTTTTGCAAAAATCGAAAGTAGGCTAAAAATCAATGTTACGAGAGAGTATGTGGGTGTGTGGGTGTGTATGTCTCCTATGCATTCATATACCACTCTCCGATTGCGATAAAACTTGGGTGAGATGTTCAGTACACTTCAAGGAACGTTTCTGGTTTAGTAAATCCATTTTACAATAGGTAGCGCACGAGTAGATCTAACAAATGAGCGACGACGCGCGAAGCGATTCAACAAAGTCCGTTATGCGTTCATATACCATTCATCCGATTGCGATGAAACTTGGGTGAGATGTTGAGTACACTCCAGGAAAGGCTTCTGGCTTAGTAAATCAATTTTACTTAGGTAGTGCACGAGTAGATTCAACAAATGAGCGACGATGCGCGAATCGCTTCAAAATGGTCCCGTATGCGTTCATGCACCATTCATCCGATTGCGATGAAACTTGGTTGAGATGTTGAGTACTCTCCAGGGAAGCTGTCTGGCTTTTAGTAAATCAATTTTACTCAGGTAGCGCACGAGTAGATTCAACAAATGAGCGATGACGCGCGAATCAATTTAACAAAGTCCGTTATGCGTTCATATACCATTCATCCGATTGCGATGAAACTTGGGTGAGATGTTGTGTATACTCAATTGAAGGTTTATGGCTTAGTAAATCCATTTCACAATAGGTAGCACACCAGTAGAATCAACAAATGAACAACGTCGCGCGAAGCGTTTCAAATAAGTCCCGTATGCGTTCATACACCATTCGTCCGATAGCAATGCAACTTGGGTGAGATGTTGTGTACACTCCGGGGAATGTTTCTGGCTTAGTAAATCATTTTACAATAGGCAACACACGAGTAGATTCAACAAATGAGCGACGACGCGCGAAGCGTTTCAAAAAAGTCCCGTACGCGTTCATATACGATACCATTAGTCCGATGGCGATGAAACTTGGGTGAGATGTTGAGTACACTCCAGGGAAGGTTTCTGGCTAAGTAACATTTTACAATAGGTAGCGCACGAGTAGATTCAACAAATGAGCGACGACTCGCGAAGCGTTTCAACGATGTCCCGTATGCGTTCATATACCGTTCGTCCAAAAGCGATGAAACTTGGGTGAGATATTGAGTAAACTCTAAGGAAGGTTTCTGGCTTACTAAGTCCAGTTTACAATAGGTAGCGCACGAGTAGATTTAACAAATGAGCGACGATGCGCGAAGCGTTTCAACAAAGTCAATTATGCGTTCATATACCATTCATCCGATTGCGATGAATCTTGGGTGAGATGTTGAGTACACTCCAGGAAAGGTTTCTGTCTTAGTAAAACCATTTTACAATAGGTAGCGCACGAGTAGATTCAACTGAGTGACGATGCCTGAATCGCTTCAGAATGGTCCCGTATGCATTCATGCACCATTCATCCGATTGCGATGAAACTTGGTTGAGATGTTGAGTACACTCTAGGGAAGCTTTCTGGCTTAGTATATCAATTTTACTTAGGTAGCGCACGAGTAGATTCAACAAATGAGCGACGATGCACGAATCACTTTAACAAAGTCCGTTATGCGTTCATATACCATTCATCCGATTGCGATGAAACTTGGGTGAGATGTTGTGTATACTCAATTGAAGGTTTATGGCTTAGTAAATCCATTTCACAATAGGTAGCACACCAGTAGAATCAACAAATGAGCAACGTCGCGCGAAGCGTTTCAACAAAGTCCCGTATGCGTTCATATACCATTCGTCCGATAGCAATGCAACTTGGGTGAGATGTTGTTTACACTCCGGGGAATGTTTCTGGCTTAGTAAATCATTTTACAATAGGCAGCACACGAGTAGATTCAACAAATGAGCGACGACGCGCGAAGCGTTTCAAAAACGTCCCGTACGCGTTCATATACGTTACCATTAGTCCGATAGCGTTGAAACTTGGGTGAGATGTTGAGTACACTCCAGGGAAGGTTTCTGGCTAAGTATCTCCATTTTACTTTAGGTCGCGCACGAGTAGATTCAACAAATGGGCGACGACGCGCGAAGCGTTTCAACGAAGTCTCGTATCCGTTCATATAATGTTCATCCAAAAGCGATGAAACTTAGGTGAGATATTGAGTACACTCTAAGGAAGGTTTCTGGCTTAGTAAATCCACATTACAATATGTAGGGCACGAGCAGATTCAACAAATGAGCGACGAAGCGCGAAGCGTTTCAACAAAGTCCGTTATGCGTTCATATACCATTCATCCGATTGCGATGAAACTTGGGTGAGATGTTGAGTACACTCCAGGAAAGGTTTCTGTCTTAGTAAAACCATTTTACAATAGGTAGCGCACGAGTAGATTCAACTGAGCGACGATGCCTGAATCGCTTCAGAATGGTCCCGTATGCATTCATGCACCATTCATCCGATTGCGATGAAACTTGGGTGAGATGTTGAGTACACTCCAGGAAAGTTTTCTGGCTTAGTAAATCAATTTTACTTAGGTAGCGCACGAGTAGATTCAAGAAATGGGCGACGATGCCTGAATCGCTTCAAAATGGTCCCGTATGCGTTCATACACCATTCATCCGATTGCGATGAAACTTGGTTGAGATGTTGAGTGCACTCCAGGGAAGCTTTTTGGCTTAGTAAATCTATTTTACTTAGGTAGCGCACGATTAGATTCAACAAATGAGCAACGACGAGCGAAGCGTTTCAACAAAGTCCCGTATGCCTTCATATATCATTCGTCCGATAGCAATGCAACTTGGGTGAGATGTTTTGTACACTCCGGGGAAGGTTTCTGGGTTAGTAAATCCATTTTACAATAGGTAGCACACCAGTAGAATCAACAAATGAGCAACGTCGCGCGAAGCGTTTCAACAAAGTCCCGTATGCTTTCATATACCATTCGTCCGATAGCAATGCAACTTGGGTGAGATGTTGCGTACACTCCGGGGAAGGTTTATGGCTTAGTAAATCATTTTACAATAGGCAGCACAGGAGTAGATTCAACAAATGAGCGACGACGCGCGAAGCGTTTCAAAAAAGACCCGTACGCGTTCATATACGTTACCATTAGTCCGATAGTGATGAAATTTGGATGAGAGGTTGAGTACACTCCAGGGAATGTTTCTGGCTTAGTAAATCAATTTTACGATACGTAGCGCACGAGTAGGTTCAACAAATGAGCGACGACGCGCGAAGCTTTTCAACGAAGTCCCGTATGCATTCATATACCGTTCGTCCAAAAGCGATGAAACTTGGATGAGATATTGAGTACATTCTAAGGAAGGTTTCTGGCTTATTAAATCCAGTTTACAATAGGTAGCGCACGAGTAGATGCAACAAATGAGCGACGATGCGCGAAGCGTTTCAACAAAGTCAATTATGCGTTCATATACCATTCATCCGATTGCGATGAAACTTGGGTGAAATGTTGAGTACACTCCAGAAAAGGTTTCTGTCTTAGTAAAACCATTTTACAATAGGTATCGCACGAGTAGATTCAACAAATGAGCGACGATGCGCGAATCGCTTCAAAATGGTCCCGTCTGCGTTCATACACCATTCATCCGATTGCGATGAAACTTGGTTGAGATGTTGTGTACACTCCGGGGAAGGTTTCTGGCTTAGTAAATCATTTTACAATAGGCAGCACACGAGTAGATTCAACAAATGAGTGACGACGCGCGAAGCGTTTGAACAAAGTTCAATCTACGTTCATATACCATTCATCCGATTGCGATGAAACATTGGTGAGTTGTTGTGCACGCTCCCACAAATGCTTATAAATTAGTAAATCCATTTTACGATAGCTTAGAGGCAATTAACGGAAATTGAAGAAAATATTGCGTATCCAAAAGCACTTCAAGAAACATAATTACAATGCCAACACTTTTTTTTATTGGCATTGCAACGCATGCCGTGTACAGCTTGTAATAAATAAACAGCAATATGTATTATTAGTAGTTGCATTACCCTTATTTTTAGGGTACAAGAAGAAATGAATGCTCAAAAGCTATACCTGAACTTGTATAATAATAATAATAATGTTATTGGTTTTACGTCACTTTTAACTACTATGGCTTTTAGAGACGCCGGGATGCCGGAATTTCGCCCCGAAGGTGATCTTTAACGTGCCAGTAAATCTACTGACACGGCTCCCTTGCATTTGCGCACCCTCGAATGCCAGCTGTCTGCGCCAGGATACGAACCTGCAACCTTGGGCCCAGCAAGCGAGAACGTTACCGCTGAGCCACGTAGCCAGTCAACTTGTATGTGTGTGAGATTTCTTCCATTGGGAATAAATGTTTAATTACTGCAATTTAAAACACTACTCGTTAATTCTTCAGTACTACAGTTAAGGAAGTTGGAACAAGTCAAATACAGCAGCGAACTGCTGAGACATTTTCACTGCCACATCTCCTGTGCTTGACGGAGAGAGTTATGGCGACGTACGGCGACAGATCATTAAGGAAAACTCACTAATTTACTGGGTTCCCAGAGCAATCGGGACCCATTCTGCCCATAGTGGCCCAAACGAATCACACTCTCGACTGGGCTGATCAGTATTCACGGTTCTGTTACTGTGTCTGGGCACCTTGGAGATTCTGAGATTCATGCTACGTCTTAAATGGGCTGACTCATATGGTACACATTCGATACCATTTTAAATGGGCAAGCGAGCAAGCCATGTTGGAGAATCTCGTGACCAAACAAGCCCGAGCAATATCACTAACGGTATCGTCCACTTCCTTCTAAATCCTTGTCCTATTTCATTCGTTTAATCACTAATTTTTTCATTATTTTGAAGTCGGTATCCACTTTCCACATACAGTATATACTTAACTCACTTCATCACTATATGTGTAGTAACGGAGATAAGGCATAGAACTACATGCAATCAGATTCTCTGCAGCTGTACGTGAAGGTGTGTAGACGTCTTGAGAAAACCAAGTTGAAGACTATTAACTAAGCCACATACCAGCATTCGCTAATTGCTTTAACACGAAACCTGTTAAGCATGTCTCGAGAAACGTAGGGAATGTAGGTGGTGTTTATAATCGGAAATGGAGTTGACAGTCTCATTTATTCTAGATTAATTACTGTTCAACTCCGATACGCTTGATAACAAATTCAAAGTAGTAAGAACTTCAATTGAGTTGTAATTACTTAACTGTTTTGAACAGGAAATGGCATTCCCCACTCTCAGAGTCCTATCAGCCCAAAGCTTAATCCGAAGACTGCCAAGACAAGCTGAAATATAACTGACTCTATTTTGTCGAGTAATCAACTGGGTAAATAGTGGGGTGAGATAGCTTAAAATTATGCCATAATATTTCACATCTGGAAACCAACGCACCCCTTTGGATTCAGATAGTACATGGATAGGTAAGTCTAATAAGCCCGGGACACAAATTTTTCTGGCCCTCAAGCGGTGTTGGTGACGTAATCAATATGGTCGCCAACATTTTGAGACACGCTTCTACATTCCCCGTTATAACTCAGTTTTCCTTTTCGATATTAACATATGTAGTTGGTGATTATGAATCAGGAGAAAACGCACTCTCCAACGGCACATTTGATTTCATTGTTTAGGTTCACTATATCAAAAACATTTGAAATTTTATAATGTTTTTTACATTTTGATTTTTTCTACGCAATTTGCTAAACACTTGAAATCCGTTACATGTAGCTGAAAACGTGTCCCATACTTTTTTGTTCATCAAGGAATTACCTTTTCAACGGTATTATATTTCCCCTGTTTTATCGTAAACAAATGCTAAAAATCTGCCAAAACAATGTTGCGTTGCACAGCTAGTCGTTACGGCAGCAATGTAATTTATGGGTTCCGAAAAGTAATAGAGCGGCTTTATAACTGGTAAAAAGCAAATGTAATTTTTGTAATTGTTGATGAATATGTAAATGAATTGTAGCCTCTTTTGGGCGACGAAACTTTCATTTACGTTTAAGAATCAGACACATAGGCACACTTAAGGCATAACAGTAAGGTAAGTTTCAATCACTTGGTACAAGAATGAGAAACAAAAACTGTACAATGCAATATCAAAATTTAATATCCAAACTCAATAATATTCTATCTATTCTGTACGAAATTTAATTGACATTCTAATAGCAAAACTAAAGATTTCTACATAAAAAATGTACTTTAGTTGGATGTCGACATGTACAATAAGTTTGCGAGAAAAATGACTTTTATCATATTGATGCAAGCATAAACATATATTTACACCCTGTATGTGAAAAAAGCGTTTTTCGATATATGTTTATATGATGTGTTCGACCTATTTTGCGGCCTGGAATACTTGGTTACATTTGTGGCACTACTTTTAGAGACACCTTGTATAATATTATATGTCAAATACACTAATGTCATCCATAATATTCAAATAATATCTTACTATGCTGTCATATGCATTAATATCCAGAGGATTTGTATGAACATCACTTGTGATTACCGATTCACTTCTTAATTCCGATCACTATCGGAGCACCGCCCTAGAAATACACAAAGTTTCGTACATGGCATTGCCATTTTAACACATTTACAAGATGTGCATCGCTTGCGGCAAGTACAGGAGGTAAGTTGTATACAGTGTTTTGAAACTTCTCGAATTGTTGTCCACACAGGTCGGTATAATCCTTCCGAAATTAGTATCCATCCCCACTCGGTTGGTGAAGTTATTGTATATTGTGCAACGAGACTGTTGCTCCAAATTCTGGCTTGGAGAGTAGCTCGTTTGATGTGTTGTGTTAAAGCATCTGCTGTAGGAGGAATGTTTTCGATTGCTCGATTCATTCTTGTAAATAAAACTCACCTGCAGTCATTTATGCCCTGAAGATCTGATGTTTGATCATAAAGTAGAATAACAAATCGCTGCAACAGATCACGACATTTATCAACAATATCAGAGGTGCCTGTACAGAGCTGATGCCATACACAATCAATTTCACGAAATCACATCCAGACTTTCCAAGCTATCTTTTTGCCTGTGCCAAAAAATGTGGAAACTGTGTCGCAACCTGTTTCACAATGAAAACCTAACTAATTTCTGCAAATTTCAGGTGACAGTTTGGCACAAATCTCATGAATTGGAATGAATGTCCTGATTTTTCCACTACAATACTCTATCCATAGTTCATCAATATCTTGTATTTGTGAGAACAGTGGTATTGAAATAACCACCACATCTGAGTCTACAGTTCGTATTAAGATGCGAGTATGTCCACTTTCAACTGCATGCTTAACATGGAGAAGCAGGCGACCATCTGCTTCTTCGTGTGAGGCTGGAGAAATGCTTGATACATCCATAGTTGTTGACGTGAGGACTCGATCATCATAAATACAGACAATATGTTTTCCTGGATACTCCTCTCTCACCATTTTCTTAGCAAACAACTGGAACAATTGTGTCTTGTTTTCGTTGACACATAAGAATTGCTTAAATTCATTTGGAATTGCAGTTGAGTCTGAGACTTAAATGCTTATGCCACTTCCTTTTTTTTTCTCAGGTATCCACCTTTAAACTGTTAGTAGCATATCTGTGGAATACAATATCTAGTCGTGAAGTATTCTTCAGTTGATTAATAAAATATGGTTTGAAAACATATGAGGGGTGTTCAAATGAAAAGGTATGAAACGGTACTGTGGTAAATTTATTCGTTATTCAAAAGTAATCACCACTGGCCTGTGCACAGGTTTCTCAACATCACCAAATATGGAAACAGTCCATCGTCCTAGCTCGTACATAGATGCAAAGTCTCACCCCTCACTCATCCTCCCCATGCGCTCGGGTTTACCCCGGGTCTCAAAAACAACCCGTGTTTCCTCGTTTGTGCACACTTTCCAGCTACAAAACTTTGGATTATCTCAATGTTAAAATATTCCTCACTCCCTAGATTCGGATCCTGCTAAATTACAATACTTATACGCTAAACAAATTACTTGTAAATCAAGCACGTCATAATATACATTCTGATAGATAATTATAAGAAAAAAAGACCTCAAATAGAAATATACACATCACATTAATAAAATTCATAACTCCCCAGAACACGGGTTCGATTCCTTGTAACCGGGGCGGTTACAATTCCCCTCCATGGAGTTCCCACGAATATATGAATGGGGATTCCATCACAAAAACACAGAAATGCACAAATGACCCTTATATACAATACACTATGAACAACATACAGAAATCACCCTTCATATATAAAATAACCCTCAATACATTTCATTCTCTTGATGTTGACTCAATATATCTTTTTCTCAAAAGTCTTTGCATATTCCTAAAATCTACCTCACACCGAATTTACTCAAGGGTCCTAAAACTAGCTCACGTGGAAATTCCTCACGTGTCCTTAGCTTTGCCATGTTAAACATGATCGATATGGCATAGAACCATGGTGCACACGCCGAAATACATGCTACAATGCATTTTCACTCAATTGCTCTGTTTTATTTCACTTGGCTAATGGTAGCCTCTTCGTCATTTCTTGAAGTGTACCTGTGCAATACACCACAATGTCGGCTAAATCTGCCTCAGAGGATCCTTCCTACCATTACAAGCTAATATATTTCTTAAGGTTATGGGCATTGTATGACCCTACAATGGTACCTTGGTGGTCTGTTAGGCTATAGCACACTCGCCAATACGCTTAGTAACTACGAAGGGTCCCTTATATAACTCAAAAAACTTGGACATTTCCTGTCCAACAACGGAAAAAGTGCACGGCATTCTGAGTAAGATCAGATCACCATTACAAAAATCAAACTAAAGATCTGAGCCTTGCGCTCATCTCTCTCCCGCCCTGTGAGCATCATCACCAACAATAAAACTCCCTCAAAATAATACCTCCCTGAGCCATCATACTTACCCATACTTACCGGCGGACTCAAATACTTACCTCTCCGTCCCTTGATATACTCACCAGTACCCTTAATTGGCTCTATCACCCCTAAATCTAACATGTGGCTACTTTCATTCTCCACGGTGGCATCATACCTGAAAAAAATGTCATATCTGGGTCCTGAAACAGGTGAACTATCAAACGGCTCGAATTGATGGGTGTATACGTGCGTTAATCTCGGTTTATCACTAAATACCTCCTTGTTACTCAACAACACTTCCAATAAATCTTCCTTCCTCTCATCACACAACTTACTTTTGTCCACGGCTTCCCAAAGTGGATCACCTCGATGTTCCTCAACCAACATACGACCTACTGCCTCCAGCTGTACCTCCTCGTCAGACACCTCTGATGACATCGCCTCCAAACCCTTACCAATGCACGCACCATCCATCTCCTCAACTAATTCATACCTCATCTTAATTCCCTGACACTGAATGTCCCTCTCCCGACACAAAACTCCGTTTTCAAACTCAATGTTAACCTTATGCTTGTTCAGTTTGTCATCACCACGTAGGCCTACTACTTCATAAATCAAATCTAACTTCATAGGCAATACCATCTGTTTACTCTGTTTCTTTCTGCTCCTATAATTCCTGATTTCCACCTTCTGTTCATTCTGTCTACTAGGAACTCCCTGCAGATTTTCCCCTAACGTCGCTTTCACCTGCTGCCTCTCCTCATCTCCTCTACCTTCTCCTAACGTCACCCTCACATGTTGCCTCATCTTGTCTAAGCTACTTCCACCAACCGTCACCCTCACCTGCAGCCTCTCTTATCTAAGCTACTCTCACCTAACGTCACTTTCACCTGCTGCCTCTCCTCATCTAAGCTCTTCTCACCTAACGTCACTTTCACCTGCTGCATCTCCTCATCTCTTCTACCTTCTCTTAACGTCCCCTCCAACTGCTGACTATTCTCATCTAATCTACTCTTACCAAACGTCAATTTCAACTGCTGCTTCTCCCCATCTAAGCTACTCTCACCTAACGTCCCCTCCAATTCCTGCCTATTCTCATCTACACTCCTCTCACCTAACGTCACCTTCGATTCCTGCCTATTCTCATCTAAACTACTCTCACCTAACGTCACTTCTAACTGCTGCTTCTCCCCATCTCTTCTACTCTCACCTGACGTCCCCTCCAATACCTGCTTATTCTCATTTAAACTACTCTCATCTAACGTCACTTTCAACTGCTGCTTCTCCTCATCTCCTCCACCTTCAACTAACGTCCCCTCCAACTGCTGTTCACTCTCATCTATGCTACTATCACTTAACATCACCTCAAACTGCTGCTTCTCCACTCCGCTATCATCCAACGTCTCCTCTAATCGCTGCTTATTCTCCTCTACTTTACTATCATCTAACGTCCCCTCTAACTGATGCTTCTTAGACTCCTCCCATTCTTCTAATTCCTTTCTTACAAACTGTTTCAAAGGCTCTCCACCCTTCATCATTTCTGCGTCGATCTCGTTCCGTAGCTTTTGAAGCAAACTAGGTTTCTTTCCGCTCAATAGCATGTCGATCAAACTCTCTCCTCTATCCCCCCAGAACACGGGTTCGGTTCCTTGTAACCGGGGCGGTTACAGTGTATTACAGCCGCTCCTTCAAATATTTTAGCTGTTACATCCTGTTGGCTATGGTTACAGCTAATGTCACATTTTGTTTCAATGCAGTCAATAATATCCGATTTCCTAGTTGGTTTTCGGAGTTTTCCATCATCCGAAATAGATGGAGGATACATTTGGTTTGCATGCGAAAAGAAATCATCAACATTGCCATCGCGTGCTTCAGATGCGACATACAATTTGCAGAACAAGTTGGAGTCGTTACGCAAGTTGGCAATCTTGGACTTCGTCTTATCTGTTGTTTCTTTTTTGTTTTGTGGTTTTGTTGTTTGTTTTTTTTGTTTTGTTTTTTTTTTTGTTATGGTCTTAAAGATGTGAATATTGGTTCGAGGAAAAATTTCATGAATTGAATTTTGAATTTGATCGAGATGGGAAACGACATATTTATCAAACTGTTTTAGATTTATAGTAAATGCTTCGTAGCACACTTGACAGCTTTGACACTTGAAATTATTTGGGAGCTCCCTATTGACACCATATCAGTTTCTTCAAACGAATTTCCCTGTTCAGATAAAACACTACATTGTTTTGACAGATTTTTAGCAACTGTTTACGATAAAACATATGTTAATATCGAAAAGGAAGACTGAGTTTTAACGGGGAATGTAGAAGTGTGTCTCAAAATTTTGGCGGCCATATTGATTACGTCACCAACACCGCTAGTGGGCCAGAAAGATTTGTGTCCCGGGCTTTTCAGACTCGTGTACCCATGCACTGTCTGAATCCAAAAGGGCGCATTGGTTGCCAGATATGAAACTTTCTTCAGCTATCTCACCCTACTAAAAGAGACTAATTGAATTACTATGGTTGCTTTAATGCAATTGTGAGACTTTCTACAGAAAGCATTTATTGAAATAAATTATATCACATTACTAATCAAATTATGCTCTTCGAAATGCCTTGTTGGGTAATTACACAATAATATGTTTTGGCAGCTCCACGCAATTTTTTCTACCTCTCATAATTCACGTTGTCTTGGCCATGGTGTAAAATTAGCATGCTTGCGCACAGTTAGTATCCTTGCCTCTTACCGAAGAGGTTCCGGGTTTGATTCCCAACTCCATCAAGGACTTTAAAACTGGTATGAGGACTTGAACAGCCTGCACTCGGACTTGTGAGGACCATTGAATAGCTATCTGATCTGAAGTGTAGTAACCCTGGTGAAGAAAATGAAGATTAACGGCTGAGGGCACACATCACTCTGACTTTGCATCACCTCGGAACCTGAAGTCCAAATGAATAAGTAGTGTCGCTTAATAGTCAAGGTCCTCAATGGGCTGCAGAGCCACAGTTTTCTTTTATTATTTTCGTTTCTATGGAGTCGGGGATAAGGTGAGACGAGTGTTCTGGGGAGTGGATGCTTTCACGGTCAAATGGTTCATCCTGATGCCATCTTCATCCGAGGAGAGATGCAAAGGCTGGGAATACATGAAACTGCGCAAGGGGTTAAAAGAAAGTGGCCGGGACCTATAAGAAGATTCAGTCCCGGCATTTGCCTAGAGTTGAAAATGGGGCATCCTGAAAAATAATTGCAAGGTACGAGGTACGAACAGAGTCATATTCCGAACCTGGAGATAGTCTGCCTCCATGGTATTGTACTTAGCGAGTGTAGATACCACGGTTAGTACAAGTTACAGTATATCTCAGTAAAAATATAGTTGCAGTAGGCTATATTCAATAGCATAGCCTCCGTGGCTTAGGCGGCAGCGTGCCGGCCTCTCACCGCTGGGTCCGTGGTTCGAATCCCGGTCACTCCATGTGAGATTTTTACTGGACAAAGCGGAGGCAGACAGGTTTCTCTCCGGGTATTACGGTTTTCCCTGTCATTTCATTCCAGCAACACTCTGCACTATCATTTTATTTCGTCTGTCATTCATGTAATCATTGCCCCAAGGGAGTGCGACAGGCTTCGGCAACCGGCACAGTTCATATCCTCGCCGCTAGATGTCATTCCATTCCCTGACCCGGTCGGTCATCTGGAAGCAGGCTGTGGATTTTCATATTTAATAGCGACATCGGTGGCGTTGTCAGTAGCATGCTGAACTGCTATACCCAAGATCACGGGTTCAACCCCGGCTGAAGTAGTGGGATTTTTTTAAAGCGTTAAAATCCTTCAATATGCCTTCCTTCGGAGTGGAAGTAAAGCAGGCGGGCCTATGTCTTACTGTAGATTTATGCATGTAAAAGATCCTACCGCTACAATTGGTAATGTCTAGCCAAATGTGTAGGTTATATTTCGTTGATATGCTCTATCAAGTTCCTACTTTCACCACAAGGTGTCAGTGATATCTGCTAGCCAAAGTTGGAACTACTTGAAATTGAACGTAAATTTTATAGCTCACCCAATGGGTGTCCGCATAGAAGCAGCTAAAAACTCTCGCGAGCCGAACAAGTCCTGGAAAACTCTCGGCACTAAAATCCATACGCTAAATAAATAAATAAATAAATAAATAAATAAATAAGTAGGCCTACATATTTAATTGGGTTGTACATATTCGAATTGTTGGAATAATTTCGGATACGGATATTTGTTCAAATACTGTTCAAATTATTTACACATTCGAATATTTCAATTATTCCGGTTATTCGAATTTCAACCCAATTCGAAAATTCCAACTTACAAATATTCGCAATAGTGAAATGAACCAACTATTCAGTTATACGACGAACAAGTTGAATCATTCAGAAATTCATATAATTTTAATAAACAAAGTAGCATAATAATAAGTATAATAATAATAACAATAATAACTAGCGGACCCGTGCGAGAACTCTCGCATGTGTATAAACCACCCGCCTGGCTTTACTGTTATGCGGACTTCTACAATATGTTGATTTGTTTAAACGCACTTTTTAAAGAAATTGTCGATATTTATGAAATCAGAGAGCAATTCGTCACTGCTGCTGGTTGCACAATGGGTTGTGTGCGCCCCATGTGTACAGACTACCCGCCCGGCTCCAGTGCCATGTGGCTGTACGCGACACAGTTCTGCCAGGGTCTATCGTCTAGTTTATTTGTTTAAAAGCGCTTTATAAACGAATAAATATATTTCCGTTGACGGTTCAAGAAATGCATGATTTTTCCTGTACTATTGAGACGATTTGGAAGATTTTGGTACAAACCACACCTTCTAACTCCCTCTGGTTTAGGAGCTTGAGTTTTGCGAAACATACACCTTAGCATATTATATATACAGGGTGATTCTTATTAACGTTTAAAAGTCTCTCTAGCGACGTAGATGGCATTGATACAAGTAGTTTGATATAGGACACTTAGGGACGCAAGTGTCCGGAAGTACCTTAAAAGTGAACCAAAACTGTTAAACATATGACGTCATCAGGTGACGGCTCAGCTCGAGCGGTCAGGCCCGTCCACTCTCACGCACTCCCAAGCAAACGTTGAATATCATATCACTCTGGATCCGTGTCTTAATGTCAACAAACAATCTGCTTCCACTTGAAAGGAGAAGAGAGAGAACAAAGAAAACTGATGGATAGGCCCCGGATTTGAACCTCGAACCCCACGCTTCCGAGTTACACACGCAGACTCGGAGACAGAGTTCAACGTTTGCTTTGGATGCTTTGGTGTGCGTAAGAGAGCACGGGCCTCACCACTCGAGCTGAGCCGTCACCTGATGACGTCATATGTTTAACAGTTGTGGTTCACTTTGAAGGTATTTCTGGACACTTGCGACCCTAAGTGCCCTATATCAAATTACTTGTCTCAATGCTATCTACGTCGCTACAGAGAGTTTTAAACGTTAATCAGAATCACCCTGTATAGATAGATGTTATTGGTTTACGTCACTTTTAACTACTGAGGGTTTTAGAGATGCCGAGGTGCCGGAATTTTAACCTGAAAGTGATGTTCATCGTACCAGTAAATCTACTGGCACGGCTCCCTCAAATTTGTGCACCCTAAAATG
Source organism: Meconema thalassinum (assembly GCA_946902985.2). Lineage (NCBI taxonomy): Eukaryota > Metazoa > Arthropoda > Insecta > Orthoptera > Tettigoniidae > Meconema > Meconema thalassinum. Next base: position 1,095,783,629 of record OX336389.2, on the reverse strand, counting down.
CCAACTGACTGTCCTACAAACTTGGACACAGAAGGCGAGAACGTTATCGCTACGCCACGTAACCAGTTGCATTGAAAGAGCGTGGTGGCACAGCGGTCAAGCTGTTGGCCTCTCACCAAGGTGGGCCGGGTTCGATTCCCGGTCAATGGATGTGAGATTTTCGACGTGAAATGTCATGTCTTGTGGTGCAGATTCCACGTAAAAAGGAGGTCCCGTGGCTCATGATAGCATGATTAACGGTCTCGTAAAACTAAAACTTCCTTCCTTTCCTTCTAGTTGCACAGAAACGAAAAGAAAGCATAAAGTTTAAAAAAAGAAACAGAGAGGTAGAGGTAGAAAGAAAGAAAGAAAGAAAGAAAGAAAGGGATAACAAGTTATGCTTGTTTTGAATGGTACTTATGTGTAAAGGACTATCAGGCCGAATGGGGAAGGGATTAACCCCAATCCGACCATTCGGATTCGCCCCTGCTTCGAATAACTCGTCTTTACACAAATTGCTGTAATTTTCAGGAACGTATCACTTTCAAATATTTTAACTGTTTGATGTATTTTATCATTCAACGTGATAAAATACATCGAATAGTTAAAAAAAGCGGCTTCGGTGGCGTAGTTCGTAGCATGCTGAACTGATGTGCCCAAGATCGCGGGTTCAACCCACGCCGAAGTCATTGGACTTTTTAAGAGCGTTAAATTCCTTCAGTATGCTTTCCTTCGGAGGGAAAGTAAGGCCGGCGGTCCCATGTCATAGATTTATGGCATGTAAAAGATCCTTCCTCTAACTAAACTTGTGTGAAGCTAAATTTCTAGGTTAGAATTCGTTTAAACGATCTATCAAAGTTCCAACGTTCACCACTAGGTGACAGTGACATCTGGTAGCGAAAGTTGGAACTACTTGAAATTGAACGGAACTTGTAGCTCACCCCATGGGTGTCCGCAGCTTCAGACTCTGGTGAACAGAACATGTCCTCGGACACTCCCGGCACTGAAAGCCATACGCTAAATAAATAAAAAATATATATATAATTCGGCGATACGAAATACTAGAGTACTTCGAATGTTCTAAAGATTCGAAACCCTAAGTATTCGGACATCCGCACTGTTCGAACATTCAAATAATCGAATAATTTATTTGATTTTCGAATTGGCAAATATTCGAGGCAGTCGAATTAATCGAATATTCCGACGATATGTACAGCCGTAATATTTAATTTATCCAAGATAATGACTGAAGAACAGATTTTGCTCATAGTATTAAACTTCCGTATGAAAATAAGCTAAAAATAGGTTTATAAGATCACCTTTTGTCCGTGTATGCGGATGCGAGTGTGTATGTGTGTGTGTGTGTCCCCTAATCAAATCTAAAGGGCTAGAGCAACTTCAATGAAACTCGGTAAGGACATAGTACATGGTCATTATCTTGGTGCGCTCCGGTAATCGCGGCAAAATATGGCGTCATTTGTCTGGCCAGGTGCGGAGCGAGTGGACCTCTCAATACCCCGCTCCGCTGACTCATATCGTTAGTTCACACGTGTTTTGTCATTCATATGGACGTGTATCTGCAAAGCTTAGACGTTAGTGTTGCACGTTTAGTGAGTATTGTGATTACTGTGATTGTTGGACATGCCTAGACACCAATTCACATTGCAGGAACGTGTGTATATCCATAATTCGTATATGAAAACCAGAAAGTCTTGTTCTGAAACGAGACGAAAATTTCGAATCAAGTTTCCAGGATGACCTGTGCTTAATGCCAGTGCAATTAGGAGACTCGCTAAATGGTCCAAGAAAACAGGCTCCGTAAATAATAAATATGTTAACGGAGAACGTAGTGTTTGACACAGAACAAAAATTAGATGAGAGTGTTGTCCGATCTTTCATCAGAAGATGTCACGTGTGTGTTACAAGAGAGGGAGGACTTTTTCAGCATCGACTATGAGCACTGTAAGTACACATTATTGAACATGTTTGGTAAAAGTGTAAAAGTGCGCGCCACCACTAACTGAACCGTGTACGCGCACCCGCGATCAGCGCCAGTCAACGCCGGCTTAGCTTGCCGTGTTTACCAGGGCACATAATGTTAATGAGCCTGTACTATTCTTTCCGAGCCCAACCGTGCGCTTCAAATTTTATTTCGTCTCACCAATTGAACATTCCGACTGTGCGAAGTATATCACCGGAATTGTGTATCTCCGAATCTATTACCGATATCACCCTGAAATTTTATACTGTGATAGAGGACACTACTGGACTTTCCCTTATGTGACTTTCAAAAACCTGTTAAGTACAAGTTGAGCATGGCGGCCAAGGGAAGTTGAAACATTTAAATAGACTTTTCTCGCGATTTAACCATCCGAACGCAGTGAAACATGGTACAGCAAATGTTTAAACACATTGTAATGCACTGAAATCTAATTTAGTTCAATTGTTTACATAACTTCAGGATGGTGGCTGTGCGGAATTTTAAAATCAAGTTTTCATTTCTTTTGTCTTTATCATGCGATCGAAATCAACATTTGAATAATGAACCTACGCAATAATCGTCGTCTAATATTACATAACTCTCTGGAATATATAGAAATCCAACATGGCGACCATTCGAAATACAGTATTTAGACGGTTTTCAATATTTACTAATCTATGACAGCAATCAAACTGAAATTGTGTTTGTTAAGAAAGGCAATAAACATCAGTTCACGTATGGGACTTTCAATAACCTGGTGAGCACAAATCCAACATAGCCGCGACGCGAACGTTAAATATTTAAATGGACGTTTCTCGTGATTTAACCATCCAAGCGCAGTGCAACCTGGTACGGTAAATGCTTATACAAATTTGAATCCACTGTCATCTAATCTATTTCAATTGTTTCCATAAGATCAAGATGGCAGCTGTGTGAAATGTTAAAATTTCGTTTCTATTTCTTGTGACCTAATCATGCGATTGAATAAACCTACGCAATAGTAGTAGATACTGTATCTCTATGGCCTACATATACACGAATCCAACATGGCGACCATCTAAAATATTTTGATGGTTCTCAATTATGCGAATGTATTACAGCAATCAAACTGAAATTCTGTATGTTGACAGAGGCAATAAACAAGTGAGTAGGATGTATGAAAATAGGCTATTTATTTCTTCACGGAACTACTTGATTTTTTTAATTTTTTTATTTTATTTTTTATTTTCTGTTTTTGTATTTTTGTTGTATTTTTAGGTTGTTTTCTTTTGCTTCTGTTGTGTTTTTCATATTTATTTGTTTTATTATGGTTGTCCAACCGTGTAAAATACCCTGGCTCTCCCGAATTTAACAAGAAAATATTGGCCCGGGCTCTTGTCAATTTTGCCTCACGAGACTGAATGTACCCCGTTCCAACCCTCAAAATAAAATTGTTCGATAGCGTCGGGAATCGAAACCGGAATTTGAGGCTTACAGCCAAGGATCCTAGTCCCTACACCACGAAGAAGTCTCAGGAAATAGTGCATGACACTCCTTTCTTTGTTGTGTCCCTACCCCAATAGTTTGAGATTCCACTCTTCAAGACTTCTGGGTCATGGACGTACTCAAGTGAAAGCAGTGGCTAATTGGACTCCGCTTAACTTCACAAACTCAGCTCAAGAACCCTGGGCTCCCATTAGCGGCTGCCGCTCGTCGATTAATTAGGCCATCATCGTGGGCCAGCGCTGATCGTTCACGGCCTGGGTCAACTCCGGTAATCTAATCATGTGGCTCACTGAACGTCATGTTCGAGATATTACCAAATAATTAATCTCTCCAGACAAATCATCAGTTCATACGATAGATCTATAGGGACTGTTGGTGTTGTTGTGTCATTTAGGAGCGTGAAATATCATGATAATCAACTACATGTAGGCAACTTGGGAGTGTGTGAAGTATCCGTCTGATAACCTGTGTTACTGCATTGCCTATAACAGAGGTCCTCAAAGTAGGGGGCGCGCCCCTTAAGGGGGATGCAGAGAGTGATAAAGGTCCCGCTGGCTGGTGGAAAAAATATCCCAACACTATGAAATAAGGAATGTAGAGTACATACAGAAATTTCGGCGATATACTCTATTTGGTGAGGTAACATATTTAATTCATTAAAGGTACAAGACAACAGGTTAATGTCCGCGAGAGAAAAGCCATCGCAAATGTGCCATGCTGATACATTAATAACCAAAATAATCGCCAGACTGTTGAATGCAGGCATGCAAACGTACATGCATTGTGTCGTACAGGTGCCGGATGTCAGCTTGTGGGATGGAGTTCCGTGCCTGTTGCACTTGGTCGGACAATACAGGGATGGTCAATGCCGGTTGTGGATGACGCTGGAGTTGTCGTCCAATGATGTCCCATACGTACTCGATTGGGGACAGATCGGGGGAACAAGCAGTCCAAGGCAGAATGTCGACACTCAGTAGAGCTCGCTGGGTTACAACAGTGGCATGGGAGCGTGCGTTATCCTGTTGAAAAAAAACGGGAATGCAGTTCATGAATGGCAGAACAACATGTCGAATCACCAGACAGACGTACACATATGCAGTCAGGGTGCGTGGGATAACGACGAGAGTGCTCCCGCTGTCATAGGATATTACTCCCAAGACCGGAACGCCCGGTGTAGGTCCAGTGAGTCGACGCCGCAGGTAAGTGGAATGCAGGCGCTCACCTGGCCTCCTTCTGACCAACGAATGGAAAAGCCTACTTACATTGGTAGGAGCGAACATCCTTTCAAAGTTAAGGGCCGACCACATCGAACAAATTATGGTAAATATTATTTTGTAAACCGTGCCATTGATAATTGGAACTCTCTACCTGCCGCAGTCTTAGAGCCTTTTCCCAAACATATAGGTGTGTTTAAGAAAAGACTGACTATTTGTGTAAATACTCCAGTTTAATTGTTAGTGAATTGTTATATACAGTTATTTATTTGTTATGTATATCTAATTTGCCACCGGGGAACACACCCCCAATTGCAAATAAACGAATGAATGAATGAATGAATGAATCACTGGCACCAAGGCAAAATCGGCTTTCATCGCAAAACACAGTTTAATGTCCGCGAGAGAAAAGCCATCGCAAATGTGCCATGCTGGTACATTAATAACCAATATAATCGCCAGACTGTTGAATGCAGGCATGCAAACGTGCATGCATCCTCCAATGAGCTCTCGCTTGACACCACTGAAGTCGCAGACGGCGGTGGTTTGGGGTTAAGTGAAATGCACGCCGCAGGGCGTCTGGCTCGGAGCTGTCCTTCAAGTAACCGATTTCGAACAGTTCGTTGCGTCACTGTGGTGCCAACTGCCGCTCCAATTGCTGCTGTAGACGCCGTCCGTTGCGCCAAAGCCATACGGCGAATACGGCAGTCCTCCCTCTCGGTGTTGGCACGGGGACGTCCGGAGCCTGGTCTTCTTTCGACCGTAACTTCTCGTGACCACTGCTGCCAGCACGCATGCACAATGGAGACATTCCCGCCAAGTCGTTCTGCAATAGCGCGGAAGGAAAATCTACCTTCACGTATCCCTATTACACGGGCTCGTTGAAACACAGTGAGCTGTTGATACTGGTCTCTTCGTCGTCGTAAAGGCATTCTTGACCCACTCACTGCCATTGCGTCCAATCTCTCGCACAGTGCAGCCCGTACTTAAAGCAAACCTGATGTGCAATGTCATAGGACCACTACCTCGCAACGCTAATGCGATTTGCGGGACATTTGAATCAACGTCATCTTTCAGATGTATAAACACGCCTACCAACGTTCGTTAATCTAGCACAGTCCCTTCTTGGTTTTGGGATATTTTCTTCTGCCAGTGTATTTATATTTCATATTCTGTGACAAATATTGCTATTCTCATATCCATGAACCTATCATAGACAGGAAGCTCCCACGACCATTCAAGAATAATAAACTCGTATTTTTGCTGTCTTATTTCACGAGAACTGACCAGTAGATCCTGCCGCAGGAATTCTGAGAGAAGGTGTAGAGTAACATTTCCCATACTGCACCCTTTCACCCGACACCCGCAGCGATATTTCCTTACCAAACACTTAAAAACCACTAATGACAATAAGCTGCTTGACAATGTGACCACCACTTCCTTACAAGAATAGATTATTCTATTACTGCCATTGTCGACTCGAATCCAGCCAGGCATGTGCAGTCTGTTCAAAGACAGTGAGTGTACAGTGCGTGTTCAGTGGAAGTGGTTAGCTCGATTTTCAATAAACTGATACAAATAAGGCCATTACATTTTTTTTTACAAAACGTTGTTGAACTTTGATGTGCTCTAAGAATAGTAAATTGTGTGTTATTAATATTATAATTGTAACTGGTAGTTGCAGCAATTAGACATAAGAAAATACTGTAGATATTGTAGTCCGTATTCTTATGCGAAGTAGCCAATAAGAAGTGCTAAGAAAAGAAAGAAGAATAAGAGGGGGGCATAGATTTTTATGTTTCAGAAGAGGGGAGCGACATAAAAAGTTTCAGAATCCCTGGCCTATACTATTCAAATCTCCATAGACAGTTGTTTCATTATAGGGACTTGCAACACCGTGACCATTAACCCCATGAACTATGTGTATGAGGAATGTGTCCCCTAACCTCCGAGTTTGTGCTGTCTTTGCTAATGTGTTTCCTTGTATTTTTTGCTTTGGTGGGAATCGAACTCACCAGATCTCAGTTATACTTAAGACGATGCACTGTTTTTTTTTACCGGAATTGGCACAGGTGGTAATTGAAGCAGAACCTTTGATACAGGAGTCGCAATACGTTTATAAATTAATTTTATTAACTATTCAATGGCACAGATGTTATGGACATCAGCATATTCACACCATTCAGTAAGTTGCGCGATACGTTTCACTGTCAAGTGACAGACTCATCATAATAAATAACGGTCCATCTTGTGGCGTAGTGGATAGCATTCTTGGTCGTCACAGAGGTGACCCGAGTTCGATTCCTGGCTCTGTTAAGAAATTTTATTTTGGACTGAGGAATGGAGCAGAGATCACTCAAACTCGTGAGGCCGAACTGAGGAGGGTGAGTTCGATTCCTACCACAGCCATCCTGGAATAGGTGTTGTTCCGTGGATTTTCCTTGTCTACTCCACGAAAATGCCGAGATGGTACCTTGCTCAAGTCCATGGCCACTTTCTTCCTCTCATCCTAGCCGGAATTGCAAAAATACACACTATTACAGCCAGCACAATGACACACATTGTCAGATTCCCCCCACACACCCAGCTACACGGGGTTACACGAGCACGATGTCGCAAAGTTCCTCAATGGAACAACAAAATAACAGATAACGATTGAGCTTTGCGATACGCTGTCTGTAGCTCAATAATAATAATAATAATAATTATTATTATAATAATAATAATAAAGTGGCTTCGGTGGCGTAGTCGGTAGCATGCTGAACTGCTATGCCCAAGATCGCGGGTTAAAACCCGGCCGAAGTCGTCGTACTTTTAAGAGCGTTAAAATCCTTCAATGTGCCTTCCTTCAGAGGCGAAGTAAAGCCGGCGCACAGTGGGTCAAAATTAAAATCTAGGGGGACAACATTATTTTTACGTTTTAATCATGAATTTAGAGTGAAAGCAACGTATATGATTTGTTTACTTCATAATAAACATCAGTTAAGACATTTTTTAAGCTACGTCTACACATGCAAGAAATTGTCTATGACTAAGAGTTGGATAGAGCATTCAGTTATCTCTTCAGAACAATTTTCTATCCCTAATTTATTTTTAACAAAGTCACAAAGTTCCACTTTTGACATAATCGTCGAATCCAGTGCTTCAAACAGTTGTAAACGTGTGAGAACTGGTTGCGCGGCATCTTCTAAAACGTCAAATAACTAAGTAAGTTGCAAAAAGATGCAAAAAATCTCAAGACAGGCGTAAACTACAAGACTTTATCTACATTTTAACATTAAGTAGAAAGTGACGCAGAGTTACGGAACATACTAATAAAAATCTAAGTGAAAATATAATTTTAACAAGAAGTTCCGTGACGAACTAAAGAGCCTACTTTTCTTAAATTTTCAGATTCATGCCATTGATTAATCTATATGGATTTATCTAGAATAATGACGAAATTAAGTTGGTAATGTGGAAATTTCTAATTAGTTCGAAATACTGTATACCTGGCATAATATAGCCTAATAGAGAACTACACTTGGCAGCCCTGGTCACTGAATATATTCATAGTTCCATCTCTTAAGGTACAGAATACAAAATTTGGTCGAAGTCCAATGGATAACATGGACGTTACATGCAGTTAAACATTGGATTTAACAGCGCGCGTAAAATCATGCTGGCAACAATGACATACCTGTATTGGTCGGAAATAATCTGAAATAATATGATCTATTGTTTTGTCAATTTTGAATGAAATCCATTAGTTAGTATAGAAGTTGCATGCATTTTAAAATTGGACCTATCAGCAGGCTTAGAATCATGTTGGCAGTACTGGCGTATGCCTATATTAGTTACGCCAAATTAATCTAGAATGCCAGGTACTATACGTGAGCAAAGTTTAGAGCTATTGGCTTGCATACTTTCTGATATATTGATATTAGGGTAACAAAAATAGAGACAGTATTTATTAACAGTTGGCAGCCCTGGTTACTCGTAAGAATCGGCATAGTCATATCTGTTATGGTAACATAGTACACACGAAATTTGGTTGAAATCCAACTGATAACATAGAAGTTACATGTATTTAAAGTTGGACCTCTCAGCAGGCTTAGAATCATGTTGGTAGCACTGACGTATATAAGTTACTCCAAATTAATATAGAATGTCAGGCACTATAGCCTACGTGTGCATAGTTTAAAGCTGTCGGCTTGCGTACTTTCTGATATATGGGTATTTGGATTTAAAAAATGAGAGCATTTATTAACAGTTGGCAGCCCTGGTGGCTCTTACGAATACGCTCAGTCATATCTGTTTATGTACACTTAGCACATGCGAAATTTGGTTGAAATCCAATTGATAGTGTAGAAGTTATATGCATTTAAAATTTGGACCTATCAGCAGGCTTATAATCATTTTGGCAACACTGTCAGGTATGGCCCCCTGGAAATTAAACTGCAATATTATTATCTATATGTGTGCCAATTTTGAAATAGCTCCCATTCATACCTTACAAGATATCCAACATGGAGCTCAAATTTCAATTGCGATTTTTCAGCAGTTGGTAGCACTGACATCATTTTCAAATATGGCCGTGAGATATTCAGGTATAGATCTTGACTCCCACCAAATTTTGTTTCGATTGCTGCAGCCGTTTAAGAGTTGATAGGGGGGACACACACACAGCCAGACAGACAGACAGAAGGACAGACAGACAGACAGACACACACACATTTGCCCGATCTCGTAAGTCTACTTTTTCCTCATTTTTGCAAAATGTGAAAAGTAGGCTAAAAATAATAGTAAAATATTATATAATGCAAATATACTGTAGCTAAAATTACGTAACAATTACGCCCATTAATAAATGAAACACGTTACAAAGATCATACCTTCAGCTGCATGTTCCATCTTAAAGCATCACACTAACCACAAAGACAACCAAACCACAGCCACTTACATTCACCCTCCAATTCAGACTGCTCGAACAGTGGTGACAGATTTACACTAAAATTCGTTTATATCCCAGAATAGTGAGCGGCAATTATATGAGAATGCTGTAGAAGTAATAAATTTTAATTTTTTAATTATGAAAATAAATAATTTTGTCCTCCTAGATTTCGATTTTGACCCACTGTGCGGCGGGCCCATGTCATAGATGTATGGCATGTTAAAGAACCTACCACTACAATTGGTAGTGTGTAGCCAAATTTTTAGGTTATATTTGGTTGGTTAGAAACGCTCTATCAAGTTCCAACGTTCGCCACTAGGTTTCAGTGACAGTGACAGCCGGTAGCCAAATTTGAAACTACTAGAAATTGAACTTACTGGGAGCCTAAAGGCGTTCAATTAAAATACCCTGCTATGGCCATTGACTGCAATTCATTTATCAAGAATAATACAGTAATTACAGTAGATGAAGGGGAAAAAAGGAGCATCTTCTAATAGAATATCGGGGTATAGTGATGATAATGGTTATAAATATGAACATGATACTAATGATGCACGTGGTTGTGTGTAATGGTGGTGTGGTGATGCTAGGGATTCAAGGGATTGCAATTAAATTGGATCATGTAGCTCATTCTAGTTGAAAAGGGGACATTCAACATTCCCTCAGTCATCAAACAAGGGAACGAATCAGTTCACTTTATGCACATTCTAATGATAATTATAAGTACTTGAACCGCCGACCATGGGGCGAGACAGTCTTAATATATCTCCATTACGAAGCAAGCTTTTTGTTCCTGAAAGAAAATGTAGATGTGTTAAATACGAACACTCGCTTGTCGAAGAATCCCATTGTCGCTTAGCAAACCTGTCATTTATAATTGCCTTGTGAATTCCCCTTAATGAATTTAATTTTATCTCTGACCAACTGCTATTCATGAAAACGCAGTAGAGCTCATAGATGAAAAGGCGTGTGCTGGACCGTAACAATAGAGCCTCTTCAATGCCTGTTATAGCAAAGCTTGATTTGAAAAGGATAGCTGTTCAAAATAATTCTGTACAAGTTATCTGACCTGTGCAGTGGCAGATTATACTTTCCATTATTAGACCAGTTGTCACTGCGGCCATTGTGTACCTCACCACATACCAGCAAGTCGCCAACCATTCTCAGCTGTTTGGAGTGAATACGGAGCCCACACAGAGGTCGTCGTGCAAAGAGAGATACTGGGAGCATATTCAATGAAATATTGAGACTGACTGAGGCTACTACTGTAAATAGATTGTAGTCGAATTCTTGACGTCAGATTTTGTGATTGTGTTAAACAAGGTGAGGCGAGTATGAGCACTAACATAACTAGGTCTCGTTGCTGTCACCGCGCAGTCCCGGGTTCGATTCCCGGCTCTGCTAAGAATTTTAATTCTGCCTCAGCCTCATGAGGCAAAACTGAGAAGAGGTGGGTTCCATTCCTACCTCAGCCTTACTGAAAGTGGCTTTCCATGGTTTCCCACTTCTACTTCAGGCAAATGCCGGAATAGTTCCTATCTTAAGTTTACGGCCGCCCCTTTCCAAATCCTCACCTGCATTACAAATACATACACTACTACAAACACCACAATAACACAGGTTATCAGACAATTTGAACTCACACACGAGTAAACTTGGCTAAATGAGCCTGATGTCGCAAAGCCCCTAAATGCATTAACAACAACATTATTTCTATTTGCCTTAATTGATTCTTCGTCGATATTTCATTAGGAAAGAAAAACTATTTTTCCTCGTTTTTCAACATCATTGGACTATTATTTAATCAGCATTACCGACAATGGTAGCTACACTCGCTTAAGCGCAGCGCTACGCCATGGGGCCAAGCCCTCTACGGACTCGATGGACGTGGGTTCGAGCCCCGCCGTCGGACGTCCATGAAATGCCTTTCCATGGTTTTCCATTTTCAATTCCAGGCAAATGCTAAGACCTTCTGACAGACTACGGCCGATTCCTTCCACATCCTCGTCCAGTTTCATTCATCTTCATCTCTCATGAACTCCTTTCATGAGGTTGGTGTCAGGAAGGGCATCTGGCCGTAAAGACCGTCCACCACATTGGAATTTCATCACATCTCATCCCTGACTCCGTTGGAAACGTGAATAATAAAGGGTAGACAGACATACATACACATACATTATTTAAACTCATTGAGAAGCCACACAGAAAAGTACAGTACTTTAGAAAGGCATGAATTACGTTTACATAGACAAGTTCAACACACACCCAAGTACACGAGGCTGATACTGTTGACCAAAGTGCTCCAAGCCCCTAAAATGAATTAAAACAACAAAAGCATACATTCTCAGTGAATAAAGTTCCTTTATATGCCGTAAGGAAATATCATTAATGGCTGATTTTATTTTACGTCTCCTCTTGACATATCAGATTATTGGTGTGTGTCAGTGAATAGGTCACAATGGATAGCCAGTGGGCGATAGAGTAACAAAGAGCAGTTTGTCGTATTAGGACTAAACACTGTCTTATTTTTCCACCAAGAATATTTTGTATTTAATAAACAGTTGAATTCTTTCTGTAAGTGTGATAATAATTGACACGTAAATAAACGAAGGAATTGTAGCAATATGAGTGAATCCGCATGAAAACTGACCAGAGGGTGCCAACACAGCAATTGCAATTTGGTACACACACGTTGTACTGCAAATTAAATGATTCAGCCCAATGGAAGTCTTAGGATTCTATGAGATTTTTAGCTTCAATACAGAACCCTTTCATTTAATTTGCCTTTCTCTGCTTCAGGAGAACTGCTGCACGAGAATTCTTCTGCAGTTGAAAATGAATATTGTTAAGGAATGACACCTTCAAAACATTCAGTAGGCTATTTCAATATTCTCCACTAAATAGTCAAGTGTATTTATAAACATTTCTAACAATGTCACATTATTTGTGTCTTGCCGAAGGCACTAAATCTCGTAATACAATCGCAAAATACGTTTGACAATCCCTCTGGGCTGACATCACGCATCATCAAATATTAACACGGGAATTCTTTGTTTGCTCGCAGGATGCTGGTTAACCAAAATTCAAATGGAGGTGTTTTTAGTAAATTGACATTGTTCAACAGACGCAATCACTTTAAATGGAGGACCTCTCTCTCTCTCTCTCTCTCTCTCTCTCTCTCTTCAATTAACGTTCAAACGTTGCTGTGTGTGATTTACAAAGTGCTAGTGGTTCGAGTTTCAATGCAATACGTTCATAGCATTGTTTCGTGGTTCAATACAAGCAAATATCATTTTGTCACTTTCTTTCAGGGTGTAATTATAATAATAATAATAATCGCTTGAAAGAATTACATTACCAAGATATTTTGGTGGTCGTGGATTCGCAGACATTTGAAACCAGTTAGCACGACAGATCGACAGTCTTAGAGAGTATTTGCACGAAAAGCAAAGCAGTTCAGAGTTGAACAAGGCCATCTGTGAAATAGATAATCTTGCACCTTTGCTCTTCAGTGAACACATTGTTGAAAACCACCAAGCCAATGACTTGCAGAAATTGGTAATGTGGAAGGCCAAACATCTGCATGGAAGACATCCTCATGAAGTAAGTCAAGGCCATGTCAACTTGAATGCATCGAACTTTTGGCTGGCTGCGGGGCAGATCTTCCCTGAGGCAGAAGGATTTATGTTGGCAATTCAAGACCAAATCATCGCGACTACAAAGTATCTCAAGGTCATCATCAGAGATCCGTCATTTAGTGACGATTAATGTCACAATGGGTGTCAAGTCTCTGAAAGTATTCAACAGATCACCTCTGGATGCACGCAGCTGGCAGGAACTAAATATACTGTAAGCGAAGGCATGATACAGTGTCAAAAATCCTGCACCAGGAGCCTGCTAGTAAACTCCAACTTTTAAAACACAACAAAGTTCCGTGCTACCAGTATGTTCCAGACAACGTGGCTGAAAATGATCAAAGTGAAAGAAGTCACGCTGATTGACGTCGCAATTTTGAATACGCACAATCTGCAGGCGTAACATGCTGAAAAAGTGTCTAAATATTTGGAGCTGGTGGAGCCTATCGGGGAGCAATGGCAGGTTACGAGAGTTCTAATTGTACCAATAGTCATCTTAAACACTGGTGTGGTTCCTAAATATCTTCTGCGAGGGCTAAAAGAACTTCTTCTGAATGCTAACTTGCCTAAAGAAAGCAATAAAGCTAGGATAGTTCATAAATTCACTGGCAGTGACCTAAATTAAAGTGATGATTATGATTTGATTCAATGTAATCTGCATAATTGCTTTTTATTTTACCAGACAATGATCTGAAAATAACGGTGATATAATAATATTATTATTAATAATAATAGGCCTAATAATAATAGTAGCCTAATAATAATTTTTGCGATAAAGGTCCCTTTCTACTGCAGTGGATTTTAAGGTATCACATGGCCGGATATTTGCTCCAAAGTTATAGTGACACGCTTCTCTCGCAATTTTAGCCTACTTCCGATTTTTGCAAAAAAAATTTAGACTTATGAGATCTACACAGGACCAAAAATTGTGTGTCTGTCTGTGTTTTCTGCCCCCCCCCCCCCCTCCCCCCCCCCCCTCAATCCTTGTCCCCCGCCCCATACCATATCAATTCAAACACGAAGAAACTGAATTGAACGAAATTTTGTACACACGTAGCACTAGCAAAGGTCACCTCAGTGTCATGTTTTATATCGCCGCCATCTTTACCAAAATTGAATGGCGGCTACTGGAACGATCAAAACGTACAATCAAATTACGACAAAACTAACCATCCGATCTCTACCAAATTTGGCAACAAAATACCTTCATATGGGACGCGTCTTGCGCTCAAATTCCAAGGTCATCATCTTTACCATTTCAATTTGGTGGCCGTGTGAATTACGCAAGCATTATAATCTATAACTTAGAAATCACCAGTTCCGATTATCGAACCGAGAATGGTTTAAACTGTCCTAAAGGACGTGGCCCGTTCGATATTTAAAGTTCATAGTATAATATTACACGGTAGCTGTGACATTGAAAAGCTGAGCCGTCTCGGTTACAAGACAAGATGGCAGCTGATAACTAGTGCCTGACCTATATTTCACTAGTTTGAATATTCCATGCAATATAGCCTACTGATAGGAATAATATAAATTTTGTATGAAGTGCTTTATTAAAAAATATACTCCGATGAAGAAATCGTTTAGTCCAAATCATTAGTTGCTAGGATGTCATATGTAAATCAATTGATAACGATGGATTTCGTTGGACATATTTGGCTCTGTGATTAAGCATTAGTCTTTCACCCGTTTGGCCAGGGTTCTAAACCTATCTGAGTTGTCTTTCCTTTTGCTTGAACTTTTATATTATTGTGTGGTAATTGCTCAGACGTTATAAAATTAAGCGTTATATTGTGAATTTTGCCATGGAAAATATATATTTAATTAAAGCAAAGTTCTTCACTGGATCTGCACGAGAGAAATCTACCAGCAATCAGATGAACTATACGTTGCCAACCCCGGCCGAATAGTTGCGAGCTGCGCTCTATACCGCCCAGTTAGAACCCATGCCAAAGGTGTAATCCTAACATTTCCCCTTGTGGACGCTAGAATGCACTCGCCACCAAGGATAGACGCGAGATCAAAATCAGCGGTGTAGTCGATTTCATGTGGAAAGGCTCATTGCCTAGGCCGGTAGAAGAGAGCACAGCTTGCATCCAGTCGACCTTGGTGCCAACTTTGTGGTGGCCCATGTGATACCATGTAAGCGTCATATCGCTCATATTGGCCCGTATTGACGCAAATAGAATTCCGTAAAGTTTATTTTATTTTCCGCCCTTTTCAATACAATTAAACACTTGGTTTATGGAAAACTAGGATACATGATTCGGGAACATATGGTCCCTTCTTCAGTCCACCTGGTGACCTAAATTTAACACTTTGACATCATACAGAGAAATCGATATAATCCTGGATAGAGTAACAATTATATTAACATTCTAAAACTAATAAACCCTATCGAAAAAACACGCTATGTTATGTGCCTATTTGTAGGAAAATAATTGGTGTATTAAAACATATGTAGGTTATTATACTAAAATCAACATTGATTCATGTGGCCTTGAGTAGCCTAGTTATATACATAGTGCACCGTAAATTTAAAAATAGTGGACATATTAAAACATGATTAAAATGATTCACACAGTTCTATATTAAAGGCTTGTTGGTTTGGGACTGTGGTGTGTCCGTTCATTATGCAAAATGCAATAGTCCAAAACTGTGAATTCTTCTCTGGTGTGGTATTTTTTTTTATATACGCTGGTCCATTTTATAATTGGTGAATCGCGTGGAATGCTGTTCAATTTGCGTGAGACACGGTGCCGATAGTATGCGTATCATGACGAATTTATGTTCCAGAAAGATTGAAAAAGAAAGAAAAACTACATTAAGATCGATGTTCATCGAAAGAAATGTAGGTAAAAAAGAAAAGATTCCGGTAGGCTTTCATTGGGCTAACTTACCTTAGACCATCAGTATGCATAGAGCCTTCAGCCACGGCACACACACACGCAAGGTAAGATGCACATTTGATTGACAAATACCCGTTAGTTATCTCCCTCCCACCGCCATCAATAATAAGTTGTTTTTCTCGATCTTTATCAATTTTTATTATTCTTTATGCACAGTTTTTCTTCCACACCCCCATCTGCGTCTCCATTCTTTGAGTCAGCGGGGTTGGATGCCGCAGTTGCAACATCCCAATGAGTAAGTTAGCCCAATGAATGCCTACCGGAATCTTTTCTTTTTTACCTACATTTCTTTCGATGAACATCGATCCTAATGTAGTTTTTCTTTCTTTTTCAATCTTTCAGGAACTTAAATTCGTCATAATACGCATACTATCGGCACCGTGTCTCACGCAAATTGAACAGCATTCCACGCCATTCACCAATTATAAAATGGGCCAGCGTATACGGAAAAAAATACCACACCAGAGAAGAATTCACAGTTTTGGGCTATTGCATTTTGCATAATGAACGGACACACCACAGTCCCAAACCAACAAGCCTTTAATATAGAACTGTGTGAATCATTTTAATCATGTTTTAATATGTCCACTATTTCTAAATTTACGATGCACTATGTATATAACTAGGCTACTCAAGGCCACATGAATCAATGTTGATTTTAGTATAATAACCTACATATGTTTTAATACACCAATTATTTTCCTACAAATAGGCACATAACATAGCGTGTTTTTTCGATAGGGTTTATTAGTTTTAGAATGTTAATATAATTGTTACTCTATCCAGGATTATATCGATTTCTCTGTATGATGTCAAAGTGTTAAATTTAGGTCACCAGGTGGACTCAAGAAGGGACCATATGTTCCCGAAACATGTATCCTAGTTTTCCATAAACCAAGTGTTTAATTGTATTGAAAAGGGCGGAAAATAAAATAAACTTTACTGAATACCATGTAAGGGCATGTAAATGCATAGAAATATCTCTGACGCAATAATTTCTTATGCAAAACTTTTCCGCCGGATGTCATGACTGTTCTATATGGGACTCCATTGGCTTGTCTTCCGTTTGCATCCTAATCGCATCAAACTTGAAGAATGACATAATGATGTTCTTAATACGATATTTTTATTTTTAAGCGTTTGTAACAGCCTAGTGTGTGTTATTTGAACTAAAGAGCAAATCGATCCTACTTAGTACCTGTACGCTATCTGTTGGTACTAGTTCAGGATATTCCTAGTCTGTGAAAGTGAGACTCTGTACTTTACTTATGCACATTAATAAGGACAAAGAGTTATAAATATACCCATACATTTAGGAGAAAGTAGGCTGTATGTTCCTCACTGAACATCTTGTTTAACACTGGAATGCAACCTATTGTGCCAGGATTCGATTCGGCAACCTTGGAAACAGAAGACTATTGTCGTAACAGAGGTTTCTCACAGTTGGGCAGACACCATTATGTTTCAGGTTGCCAGTCAAGCTCCACACATACACCACACCTACACGTGGATGTTGATAATAGATGTTCCAAGATACTAAATGGAGTCACGAGAAATGCAAATGATAACTGAGTCGGTTATTTGAAAAACATGAACACTTTTTACGGAATGAATGTTGTCATATTTGAGTTTTCTAAGGTTCGCAACGTGGATTTAAGGACTAACCCGAAACTGCATTCATAATATTGGCGTCAAAACCTGTGTTTAAATTTCGGAGGTTCGATTAAAATCTGCACAATATCACAGATGTGCTGTTTCTCTGTTCACTTTTATACTTTCTATACCCTACGTGGGTATAGGCCAGTCTATGATATCCAGCTATCCAGCTATCGCAAGCATACACATTTCATTGAATGTCGGTAAGTCAGTTACATGTGTACCTTTGACGGGTGGTGCACATATATTTTTGTGATGTGTGTACAATTATTAAGTTATAAAAGTTTGAAATCTGCGGAAGATTTCATAGACAGGATAGGACTCTGTCTTCGGAATCGCGCTCAGTTCACTTAATCTTAAGTACAACTGTCTTGGATTTTGGAGAATATAAGGCTATCTACTAAAATAACACACACGGGGATGATTTTAGAATTCAAAAATTAATAAATTTACAAGGCATAACATACTCATATCAATTAAAAATTAACTCAAAAAGATATAAATCGACACAAAAGTTTAAAGAAATGAAAATATGGAAACAAATTTCCTAAAATAAAATCACAAAATAGGTCAGAGTTCAAAATCAGCAATGAAAAGTAACTTGATAGTCCAAAATCTGATGCCAAAGTGTTCTTAATCATGACTAAATCCTGAAATTCGGTTCAGTTTATTTTGTAGTCGCGTGAAAACATCTGATAATCACTCATTCTGACCCAGTCCCAGATAATAGATCCTCTTATGTGCGGGTCATGGGCTAGCTGCAGTAGCACGTGGGGCTAGGAAAACAAAATTAATAAACATATGTGTATCGAGTATTCCTAAGTAAATGGCAAAGGAGGACAAATACCCTCACAATAAAATCAAACATTAACAATAAACAATATTAAACGAAATGTAATGCCTTTCAGTCGGTCAACGCGATTGTACTCAGTTGTAATGGGTGTTACCCTAATCCTGAAAAGAATTACATGAGATTAATAAATTCACTTGGATGACGAGTTTCGATCGTCAAGCGATCATCATCAGATGTGTTAGACAAAGATTTGAAATGCAATTGTGTGGACGTATACACAACTTACAACATCAAACTATTGTTTTAGATCCCTTATTTGGGGGTGGCAGGATCTAAAACGGAAGAGTTATTGTGTTGATTTAGAAGGAAATGTCTAAAAGGGGGTAGCTTCCCGTAGTCGGGCAAGCTGACCAGTGTAGAGTGTTGTTTTAGTGTTGGGGTGCTAGGGGATGCTCTTATAAAAATCTAGGTGTATTTTAGGGGATGGACTTAGCGTAAGGTCAACGCGCTGGCTTATGTAGTCGTCCAGCTGTCTGGTTAGATAATAGACTTGCACGCGTCAGCTAGAAGGCGCGTGCCGTTCCTGGCAGTCAGGCCGGTGCGGGAATACGATGATGCTAGCACTAGCAAGTATCTGGCTACTATAAGTCACGTCTAATAGTGACGGAGAGTTCAGGAAGGGAGTTAGGGCGTAAAGAAACGTGTAGACAGTAATGCAGGTGTAAAGTACTGACCAAGTGTTTATTGGTCAGTAATAATGGATATGTGAGTCCCTTTTAAGGGATGTAGTGATGTTTCAATGTGTACAAATTGGTCTATACAAATTGGGTGTAAGGTTACAAAGTTATAGGATTCTGAACACGTTCTGACTCTCTCACCTGATGATACCGGCGTAGCCTTCGGCCGTCACACTGTAAGACTGATAATTGAGAGATCCTCTGACCTCCTTAGGACTCCCTTTTATATTCTTCGGCGCTATGCTGTCAGCATTGTTATGGCATAGCTGCCCTAGTTAATAGTGTGTCGATGTTTGTAGTGGTTATGCAAGGATTGGGCCAGCTTTCCAGAATGACAAGCTGTCCTTGTGGTATTGATAGATGTTGGTCTGGCTTTACAAGGATTGCCAGTTAGGAGATTTAAATAGATGATGGGGGGATGGTCTCCAAGGGGTGCGTACCCCTGGGGTACTGTACAAGCCTCTTTCCCTATTTAGTTCGCGTCCCCGCGAACGGGAACGGAACTTGGGGTTGGGATGTTGATGGTATAGATGTAGTCGATGTGGTTGTTTTTGAAGTCCCCTCGTATCTTCTGTAGATGTCTTCCTCGTCGTCGTGATGTCGTGCTTATGTGTGTGCGTGAGATCAGCTCGTGTTCAGAGGGGAGGGTTATGGGATATACATATATACATAACATTGACATTGGCATAAAAATATTGAAACAGAAATTGACATTGGCATAAAAATATTGCAACAGAAATTGACATTTGCATAAAAACATTGCAACAGAAATTGACATTGGCATTTTGGAAGTTTGATGGAGAGAAAAAAAAATACATGGTGCTGATGGTACATTGTTGTGCAGGGAGGAAAAAAACCCAGGGCCGAACGGATGATTGCGTCGTCCGCCCTATCTTAGGGAAAAAGTGCTCCCTGCAATAAGAAAGGTAGAAGAAAATAGAAAAATGGGTGTTCCAGGGTATAATTTAAGGGAAATATTCAAAAGACATTTATTGGTTTGGGATAAAACGGAACACCCTGACAAATGGGGAAGTTAGAAGGAAGAAAATTGAAAGAAAACACTCACAGACATTGTGTACATGGAATCTTGATAAACAAACAAAAATATATAGTGTTTAATGTACTATGTTGCGATTCTGATATTTAGGAATACTGTCGCTTTCCAGTGGAATAATTGCCCGTGGGCGCAACAATTTGTGTGAAATTTACCCTTGAAGATTATGAATTACAATGACCTTATGACTAGTGGAATAATTTGTATGAAGTTTATCCTTAAAAATTATGAACTACATTGGTCTTATGTCTAACTTAAGCGCGCTAATCCCTTATAATTCTAGTTTTTGTTAGGTACCTCGCGTGCACGCTACCCGTCTGTACGTACGCTTGCCGTCTCACGGGTGATCCTGTACGGCCACTTCTTGGTACGGTATAGTGGTCGTACCGCTTGCAATGTATGTTTACTCTGTGAAGCATTCCCTGTGGGCGAATGCTGTCACACTTGGCCATGAGAGTCGCCGCCACAAGTCGGTTGCGCTCTCATCGCCGTAAGTTGCGTCGCATTTTGTCGCTTTATGTGTTTCTATTTAGTTGATCTGCCAGCAAGCCTGGTACCCCACAGGCACCAGCCCTGCTGTGCAGATTTTTTTTGGAGTGTGTAGCTGAAAAAGAAAAATGTGGTGAGTGTGTGAGAGTGTGTTGGGATTAGTGCAAGTTGACGTATATATATTTAAAAAAATAGTACCCAATCATGGCATGCCGTAAATAATATGGCACTGCTATATGGTAGTGAAATTCCTGCCACCAGTTTCCTGTATCTGGTGACGATGCCTGTGAAAAAATGGCGAGGTTTAGAGAAAACATATTAGTATGACATATTCTCTATGTCGCTTCCTGTGTCATTGTTTTTACTGGCTGAAGCTCTTCTTCCTCTGAAAAAAATAGCATGATTAATGTTAATTTGCTGCATGGCCGGGCTTACCCTATACGGTGCCGTAATGCCGTAAATAATATGTAGTTGGTCTTACCCCGGTAGCGGAATTGTGGTTACCGGGTGCCGATATATTCCACTTTGATTATACCTATTTTACTATATTATATATTATCCTATATTCTAGTGTATTGTTGGACTTACCCTGATGGCGGGTTTGGCGGTCATCAGGAGCCGAACGGCTTAATACTATTTACCTTACTTATGGTAAAAAAATGGCTGCTATGACTAAGCCGAAAAGATGGCCTTACTCTAATGCCGAAATGTGCTGTGCCATTACCTGGCAACAGCGGTTAATAAATTTGCTTAATCCTAGGTTGCGTGTCAAATGCAACCGTCTTACAGCTAAATTTGGACTAGAACGATCGCCTGAGGCAATTTACTTCCTCAGGACACCACCCGCACGAGTCCTAGAAACACCGGTTGTCTCTAGGATCGCTGGATTCCGTTCCCTTAATTCTAGATGTCGACGCTTATGAACTAGTATTAACCTAGTCGCAGGCGGTTTACGGTGCCCCTGAGCAAACCGTTTCGCCCGCTGTACCTTCCTGGTCATTACCGTTATCGTTCATCGTTGTCGTAGTTGGGCCGCCCACTTAGCCCTTATGAGGTGCTCGCAATGCCCCTCTCTTAATGCCCATTGGCTGCCCGATGCGTCGCCATTTATGTGGGCATCGGACATTGTCGTCCAATGGCATAATATTATCTTCGCCTTTATTGGCAATCGTAGTCTGCTTTTCGCAGTATAAGAATCTCTTCGCCTTTATCGGCCGCAATTATATTCTCTTCGCCACTGTTGGCCGCAATTATATTCTCTTCGCCATTGTTGGCCGCAATTATATTCTCTTCGCCATTGTTGGCCGCAATAATATTTCACTCCAGCGCACAGGAGTCTTGCTTCCCGCTGTAGAAGCCCTACCTACTTAAATTTAACTAGAAGTCTAGTCATAATGGGGTCGTCTCTAGGGTCATCCCCTGAGTCCGGCGCGGAGTGAGCTATTTCTCCCACCATCCTCAGAAAGACTTCCCTGCAGGTCTTGGCGTCGCTGACCGTGGCACAGAGTGGGTGTAGCATCCCTTCCTCCCAGGGGCAGTTGAGGTGCACCTAGGATTCCAGAGCTTGCCCGGCCAGGCCGCGAGTGCCTTAACCTTACGTGGTTCGTCTGTTTGGTCTGGTCGTGGAGTTAAGTAAGGTCACTGAGCTGTTGAGCCAACTGGGGTAAGGGTCCACATCACCTTCCCCACTCTCAAAGTGTGGTGCCTTTGGCCTTCGGCTTATGCCGTTATCATCCATCAGAGTGTTTCAGATTCCTTTACCTTTAAAACAATATGGGCGTAACCTGTGTAAATGATTTAAAAATGTAAGATGTAAAATATTTCCAGTGTTGTGGGGTTGTAGAGCTTCTAAGTACATAGACTACTTCTGGTCTACTATTGCTACGTCAGCTTTCCAGCGATAATGCTCTTTTTACCTTAATGGAGGTGTTAGTAGGGTCTGTGGCGTCAGGTACCCTGTTATTATGATCTGGGGGTAGTTATTTGTAGAGTGGGCTTAAAGTATGGTAGGAAGGGGTTGTGCATCTTTGGGCTCAAATAAATGGTGGCCTTGAGCCGGTAATGCTACTAGGATTGCTCCTACAATGAGTGGATTGGGGAGGTAATTCCCGGGATTGCAAAAATATGAAAATTCCATGCAGGTTTGATAGTAATATTCCTGGTAAATGGATGGGATACTCATGCAGGTATCTGGATATGAGGCATCTGCACTCATATAAGGATAGGCGTATGCTGTGGCGTAATAATAATATATCCCTGTCATGCGGGAGTATTTAGTTAACAAAGAATGGTTAATATATATAACTGTGGCCTCATCTCTCATTTGGAGATGCGCATTATGCTTATTTAATGTTTGCCGACCCACCCCTAATACTCAGGTGGTAGCATCGTGATCCAAGGCGTAGTAGGCCTTCTCTTTAGACGCATGAAGTCTATCAACCCCTTGTGTATACTCTGTAATGTAGTGTAGCTGTTTTGGTCGTGTTCCTGTGTCTGCGTTGGTTATGTTGGACGTGAGAAGGTTATTGGAAGGGAGTAAGGTGGTACGCTGGTAGCCTGTTCTCCTGTCATCCTCCCTTGGTCCATGTTGGCTTTCTATCCGCGCCTTGGGATAGTAAAGCTTCACGACCTAGTCTGGTCTGCCATTTGTAGTGTGAATGTGGCCAGTGGTCGTAGTGCGACTGGCCATGTCCTAATCGCCTGGAATGATTTATTTTAGGGATAGAATCGCGAAAAGAAGTCATTGGGGGGGGAGGTCTTGTTCCCTCAGAGCTCCTGTCTGTGTTCGCTTCTAATTAGTGAGCGCGTGTGTGTGTGCCTATGTTCCGCTACACCACGCGGACGGTTGGTCTGTTACAGGCTAAGTCGTAATATGTATCGCGTGTATGGGCAGGAGGCGCCCGTGGCCTGTCAACGTCTTTGCGAACGTGCTCCTATGGGCCCAAGATAAGTTCCGATCTGTCACGTCTTGTCCATTGCTAAATGCTTTTGCAGTGTTAAAAAAATGTATGGTGTTATAATTGTTTTGCGTTCGTACTTTCATGGTCAATGCCGATAAACAATAGTGTCTTGTCACCAGCGGTATTGCAATGTGACGAAGTCAGCCAGTCAGCAGTTTGTATGTGTAATGGCTCGGACGTTATGTATGTCAGCTGTCGCCATGTGCCTTCTGGCACGTATGCCATGTTGTTATTGTTCTAAATTCCTGCCGGACTAATGTGGCAATCCGCCCTAATTGCTAATACTATTGTGTGGTCACTATTCCGTAAGACCTTTGTCTTATGAAATTATCCTAGCTGTGTCTCTGGGAAATGTATTTTCTATGTCTGGTGTAATTTGAAATTTTATGCCTGGTTTTTGGCGGGAGGAAATGTGGTATTCCCTGGTTGTATGGTTGTATGAGCTAATTTCAGTGTGATTGGACGCCTGGATGATTGCTTTCCATGGTGTCCAATTTTTTTCTGGGATTCAGACCCGCGACCTCATGTCATTCTCTGTGTCATATGTCTGCGTTGTTCATGTTTTGTGCGCTCCTTGTATGTATTTTGATTGTGTTTCTCGTACCAAAAATACCGTTGGCTAGTTAGTTTTCGGTACGAGTGTGGTGTGTGATCATGGGTTCGGACCCGGGGTGCTGTAAAGGCTTGTTACGACGGTATTTGTGCCGTCCATATTATGGCACGTTCCCCGTGTATGTGCAATGCGCAAATGAAAGTATGCATACCTGTGCAGAGTTTGTATGTTTTTGATTTCCCCTCGTAGTGTAATTTGAGGATTTGTGGGGTTCTAGACTTGGCTTAAATGATGGCGTGTGTTCTGCTGTGAGAGCTGGTAGTATATTGCTGTCTGTGAGCGTGCAGGTTATTCATGAGACGTGCGTTATCGCTGAGTGTGGCGATATTGAATTACAATGTCATGCGTGCTCACTTGTTTCGATAATGCTGTGTGTCCGGCACGTGTGTGTTTAATCGGCTTGCTCTCTGTGCCTGTGAGTAGTGCTTTTCGCATTGTCAAAAAAAAAGAAGGAAACCTGTAGTTTAACATGACCGTTAATCTGTAGATCATGAGCCACGGGACTTCCGTTTTACGTGGAATCCAAACCACAGGCCATGGCGTTTCACTTCGAAAGTCTCACATGCATTGGCCGCACTGTAAAAGAACCTCTCACTACTTACATTTGTGTCCCCAATATTTGTGTTACTTGTAACGTGGGTCAAGTATATTCCTATCCATTGTTCAAAATGTCGTTATACACGAGTGTCTCCGGGCCGCTAGTCGCCTGTTTGGTGACTATGTGCCGGAGGTGATTTTGTTGTTTTTCATTTATGACCATCTGTTAGTGGAACTGTCCCAATCTATTTTAGCTTCCTAGTCTTCTATCCTAGAACTGGATAGCTACCCGACCTTATGTTCCTGGTATTCAGAAGGTTGCGGGTTTGGAGACCGTCTTTTCTCAGAGTAATCGTTTCTGGCCCTATTCAGGTTGTGTCTCCGGGACAGTTTGGTAGTGTAAGGATCGTATCCCGGTTCGGTCAGTGAGGTCTGAAGGCTATTTCTTGGCCTTCTTTCCACGTCTGCCAGCGGGATCATTTCCTTTTCTTTTAGTAGTGTGCCCGCCTGTACGTGTAGGTGTGTGAGCTTGGCGTGTATGATATGCCTTCATACGGCGGGCGTGAATAGTGTCTTTAATGAGTTTCCTCCCATGGCGCACGCTGACTATATAATTTAGGTCAGATACCTTCCTGCAGACTTTGAAGGGACCTGACCAGCGTGGCAGGAGGAATTCGGACACGTTTTTCTTACGGGCAGAATTGGAGACCATGACCAATTGCCCGGGTGTGTATTCCACGGTCTTCCTATTCCGATCGTACCGCTCTTTTTGTTTCTTCTGAGCCGCGGCGATGTTCTTCCTAGCGTTCATTCGAGCTATCTGTAAGTGCTCCAGCCGGGCAGCGTTGTCCGTGTAAGTGTCCTGTGGGATACATATATTGTCTATGGGACTTCTGGGTGTGTATCCGTGCAGTAGGAAGTGTGGAGAGTGTTTCGTAGCCGTGGATATAGAGGTATTATAACTAAAAGTAATGGCTTGCAGGTATTCATCCCAGTCTGTTCCTGCGTCCTCTGTAAATTTGGCCAGCGCTATTCCAAGTATTTTGTTCATACTCTCCGTGAGTCCGTTGGTTTGCGGGGAAAAACTCGTGGTAGTGTATGCCTTAATCCTGAGTATCTCCAGAAACTGTTGGAGCACTCTCGAGGTGAAAATAGTACCTCTGTCGGATAATAAGGTTTGGAATAGGCCGTATCGTGTAACTATATCAAATAGGAATTCGGCTATGCTGTTCGTGTCTGCTTTGGGAACAGCCTTTGTAATCATGTATCGTGTGAGATACTCGGTGGCCACCAGGATATATTTATTACCTTTCTGACTTGTCGTAATGGGGCCTTTCACATCTATCCCGACTCTGTGAAATAACTCTCCCACGGGAATTGGGTTGAGTAGTCCATGAGGCTTGCCAGGTCTTGTTTTGATTCGTTGGCAAGTGTGACATGTCTTTACAAAGGTATCTATGTCGGCCTTCATGTTTACCCAATAGTACTTGTCACGGATTCTAAGGTATGTTTTGTGCGTGCCTAGATGTGCCCCTGCCAGTGGGCTATTGTGGTGTCCGATCATGATATTTTCCCTCAATGATTCCGGAACCGCTATAGGTGCGTTATCGTGCATGGCCGTGGGCTTAAATTTCAGTACCCCGTCTTTGTCTAGGAAAAATCGCCTAGACAGCCGTGCTGTCTTGGAGTCCACTTTATCCAAGTTTTCTAGTGCCAATAGAATCTGTTTCAAGTACGGATCACTTTCTTGCTCCTGCTTGATGTTAATCACCGTCAGGGCAAAGGTGGGCATATCGTCCCAGTCGTGGTCCTTACTGTCATCCGGGGGATCGGCTACTGGCAGCCTAGACAACCCATCTGCGTCTAGGTGTGTAGCGCCTTTCTTGTGTTTGACCTCGAAGTCATATTCATACAGGCGGAATATAAACCTGTTGAGCCGCGAATTTGGGTTTTTAAATTTGTCCCAAAAAAGCAAGCTCGCGTGGTCAGTCACTACCGTGAACTTGATACCATAGAGGTATACCCTGAAATAGTTCACTCCCCACGAAAATGCCAGCATTTCCCGCTCTGTGGCAGAGTATCTAGTCTCAACGACCGTTAGCTTCCTGCTAGCGAAAGCGACGGGCCGTATGCGCCCTTCTGCGTCTTCCTGCAATAGGGCCGCACCCAGCCCATACAGGCTGGCATCCACGTGTAAAAATGTGGGCCTATCACTATGGAAGTGTTGCAGTAATGGTGGTGAGGTCAATAGTTGCTTCAATGTGTTGAAGGCATCTATGTGCTCCTGCTTGATGCTGAAGGGCGTCTTTTCCCGTGTGAGTTCAGTTAGGGGATGGGCGATGTGTGCAAACCTGTAGATATACTTCCGGTAATACGAAGCCAGCCCAATAAAACTGCGCAACTGTTTCAAATTTGTGGGCATTGGGATGCCCGTAATTACGTCAGTTTTAGCTGGGTCAGGAATAATGCCCTCTCTATTGACAATATGGCCCAATATGTTAATTTGCTGTCTGGCAAATTGACATTTCGCAGGTTTAAGCCTTAACTTGGCTTCTCTGATCCTTGCGAAAGCCTCCTCCAAATGTACGATATGTTCGTCGAAGGTATTGGAGAAAACTGTTATATCGTCCACGTATACTAATACGGAACGCCACTTAAGCCCTGAAAATGTCTTATCCACCAGCTTTTGGAAGGTTTGGCTGGCGTTACGGAGGCCCATGGGTAACCTTGTGTAGGTATATAGCCCGTTCTCTGTAACGAACGCCAGCTTGTGCCTATCCGGTTCATAGACGGGGATTGAATAGAATCCACTATAGCAATCCATCGAACTGAACCAGCTAGCTCCACCAAGGGCGTCCAAATAGGTGTCTGCCCTTGGTAGTGGATAACTATCATTTTCGACTAACTTATTGAGTCTCCTGTAGTCAGTACAAAATCTGTGCGATCCGTCCTTTTTTTTGTCAGCAGAACTGGTGAGCTGTAGTTAGAAATAACGGGAACAATGACCCCTGCCTCGAGCATCTCTGAGATCTGAGCGTCGATGGCGTGTCTCTCCTTCTGGCTCACTCTGAAGGGAGGCTGGTGTACTGGCCGGTCACTAGTGAGTGTGACATGGTGTTCAATGAGGTCTGTCACAGCGAGATCCTTCATTGAGTGGGCAAAAATATCTCTGTTGGTCTCCAGGATCTCCGTGAGCCTTTCATTTTGCTCCGGAGTCAGGTCCTGCCTGTGGTTCTGGTTGGCCGCCTTATCTGTGTGTGTGTCTGTGTATTGGCTGATAGTGTGCAGTGTAGGGGCCTGATGCTCGTGATTTTCTCGCTCCGCTCGAATCCCATCTTTGTTCCTGGTGTATATCATGGGATGTGTGGTGAGCCTCTGGTCGTGCTTTAAAAGCATCTGACCACTAGCGAAATTTATGCTAGCCTCATATCTAGCGAGAAAATCCATGCCAATTATGGCAGACGCAGAAAGGTGTTCGATAACGAACATGGGGTGCGTTGTGGCAAAATGGTCTATCCTAAGATGTATGTTTGCCACCCCCGCATTTTCTAGCGTCTGAGCATTGGCCGCTACCAGCCGGATGTCACCCGTGACGCCGTTTATTTGGGCTTCGGTAACGTGTCTCCTATTAACACAACTTACGGCTGCCCCGGTGTCAATTAGGGCCTGCACCCTGTGGCCATTTATGGTGGCGTGTATCGTGAGGGCCGATACCTGAAATCCACTGCCCTGCACCGATGTGTTGTGTAGGGTATATGTAGTTGTTGTTGTTGTTGTTACCGGAGTGACATGTGTACTGGGAAGGCATGGAGCGGGCCTCTTATCGTATCGGGCACGCTTAGCCTCTAGGCCTGCTTCCTGTCCCGAGTGCTTTGCCTCAGTCAGCAAAGTGCGTTCACCCAATACGTTGCCAGCTCTCTTAATCGGCCTTGCTGTTAGAATGGAAGTTTGCTGGCTAGCGTTTAATGTATTAATCGCTCCCAGCCTTCGTGTAGTTATGTTGCTGTTGTTTCCTTCCTCTCGGGAAGGTGTGTCTGCGAACGTGACCCTGAGTTTGCCCTTTTTACCCTGTTTCTTGTTCCAGGCGGTCGCGAGTTCGACTCCTGTTGCTGGCTTCCCAGTGCCGAGTGAGCTCGCGTCCTGCGCCTGCGTGTGGTCAATTCCTACCCTGTGTTGTGGTGAAGGGGGTAGGGTTTTCTGTTTGGAGGGTGTGGGTGTGTTCTCAGGCTGTTTGCTTATAATTGTGAGGGGTGTGTAATGTCCCGCCTTAGGGCTTCCTGTAAAAAGTACATGTAGGTCCCTACCGAATCCCGCAGTGGAAAATAGCGGAGGCGAGTGCACATCAGTGTATACATGGATGTTGGCTTGCAGCACTTTGCCGAGAGCGGTCACCTCTACGGCACTAGCATAGGTGCCGTCCCTTCCCATGTATTTACCGTAATCCGCCCCGGTCTGGAATGGGTTTTCCCGCTCGTCCGACACAAAGTCTCGGTACTCTTTCCAGTTGGCCAGGATATGTTTGACCGTTTTCTGTCTGTAGTTCCCATGATAATCCTCGGTATTCCGGATTAGGAAGCTCATGGCCCTAAACAGACAGTTGCCGTCTCCTTGCACGGGGTGTGTTTGGAAACGGTCCGGGGGCGGATCGTCAGCCTTAGTTTTAGCCGGCTGCTTCTTCCCCTTACTCTTGCGAATTTGCTTGGGGGAAGGGCCTTTCTGTTGTTGTGTTGGGGGAGGAACATCAGCTGCTTCATCCGCTAGCCGACCCTCCCCGTCTAGGCGTTTTTTTGAAACGTAGGTGTACGCCTGCCTGTAATGTATGTGCGCCCCCCCTCGGGGTGGCTGCGCCAGCTTCCCGCCTGCGGTGTGTGGCTAGGTGTAGGGAGTATTGCCCCCTGTCTGTCCTGTGGGGTGTTTCATCCCTGAACTCCCTCGGGTATTCGTCGGGGAGGGGGTAGTGTTCCGGGCCCTTCGTGTGTTTAACCACATTGTCCCGTCCCCTTGTGGGTTTTCTTCCCTGTCTGTTATTGCCCGGGGGCCTGTTTTCCTGTTTCCGCCAGGGTGGGGTGTATGTCTGATGCTGGGGGAGCGGGTTTTCCCGTCGGTTCCCCTTTTCCCTATACTGGGTAGCTGCATACTCCTGTCTGGTCGGGGGCGGGTTTCCTCGCCTGTCCCCATTTCCCCTGTACTGTGGGGATGTATAGCTTTGCCTGCGCGGGGGCGGGTTCTCCCGATATTCCCCATTTCCCCTGTACTGCGGGGCTGCATAGCCCTGCCTGCGTGGGGGCGAGTTTTCCCGGTACTCCCTGTCTGCCCTGTATTGTGGGGCAGCGTATGACCGTCTATTTGGTGGCGGGATGTTTCGTCGGGGGATGTCGTGGTCGTACTCCTCAGGGTAGTACTCCTGTGTGTACGGGGATTGTGAACGCCGTGAGGGGTATGTCGGCTCTGTGTCCGTGTATGATATCGGTGAATACCGAGAAGGGTAGTGTGGCCTATCCTGTGGGGGAGGTGTTGTTGGCCGCTGTGGAGGGTAGTAATTTTCCTCCCTCCCGTAGCGTCTCCTCTCTGTGTACCCCCTGTCCCTCTCAGGATAATAGCGTTCCTGTGTGCCTTCGTGCTCATCCCTTAGCGGTCTCCCGCCTGCTTGGATGGCAGCTATGGTCAGTTTCTCCATCCTGTCCACTAATTCGTCTATTTTGTCGTTAGTGTTGTCTTTTTGTGTTTGGAAGTGCAGATCCACGGCTTTTTCCGTAGCCTTTTCCGTGATCTTTCTCCCCTCCTCTATGGTCTTTATGTTATTTAACATATGTTGGACCGTGGGGTTGTTCATTATGCACAGCTTTTCCACTATGGCTGGTCTGAGGCCCTGCATTAACAGCTTGACTTTCTGTTTATTTGTCATGGCCGCATTGTACTTTTCGCACATTATCAATTTTACATTGATGTATGCCTGGGCGCTCTCTTTAGGTCCCTGTGACCTCTGTCTAATTTGGTCGTAGAGATCGTCATCGTCTGGTATGAGCTGGAATTCGCTCTTCAACATTACAGCGGTTTCCTCCCATGTGGCAGCTTCTAGTGTGTCCTCATGGAGCTCATACCATGTCATGGCCGCCTTTGTGAGGTAAGCAGGAAGGAGCCGTTTCCTAACTTCCTCGCTCCAACCATTGTTCCGGGCCGTTCTATTGAAGGCCTTGAGGTATTCCTCGGGATCCTGGCCTTCCCCCGTGAACTTTGTGGGGTGGATCATGGGGTACTCAGTGTGTCTGTCCATTTCGTTCTCGGCTGTGTCTCGTTGGCTGTGTGGTGATTCTGGTCTGTCTGTGCCGTTCGCACCGCTGTCGTGTGCCGAGGTGTTTGGGCTATTTAGAGGGGAATTAGCCTCGCTTCCCGTGTACGACACCTGTGTTATGTTACCAGGTGGCTCGTCACCTGATATGTCTGTACTGAGTGACGGTGTGTTGTCGTACTGTGTGGATTTAACTATGTGTACAGTCCTGTCTAAATCCTGTTTCACAGTTTCCAAAATAGTGTGGATGTCAAGAACTGCTTCTGTCGTATGATTATTGGCCTTTATAGTGTCTGTCTCTAGTAGCTCTGTAATGCGCTCGAGCAGATTACTAGCTTTCTGCTCTGTGATTTGCAGTTGCTGCAACAATAGGGGATGGAGTGTTGGCAGGCAATCTACTTCACTAGCGCTGGATACTGGTGACTCTTGTGTGTGTTCACTGGCCTGGGACCGTGTAAAATGTATAACTTGTGCTGCGGCGGTAGGGTGTTGAGCACGGATCTGTGATGTTTTGAATTCAAGGTCCCTGAGAAGTTGTACTGCAGTCTGGTCAGTTATTAAGTCACTGTTCCTAATTTTTAGCTTCGGCAGGAGTGGAGTCGTACTAGCCGACAAATGGTGCGCAAAGTCTCTTAGTGTAGTTCTAAATGTGGACATCTAATTTCCACCGCGTTTATACTATGGGGCGAATGGGGGTTGGTGTAATGATACAAACTCCTATATGTATATGCAAAAATGTGTGACGTAATATAAGGTCAAGAAAAAAAAATTCAGTCTCGCTTGGCTATGTGCGGTACGGGCCGTTTTTACTACGAGGGCTCGTTGTTTGAGTCCTATTTTACTGTGCGTAGTACCCGGCCTCCACCATCTGTTTTAGATCCCTTATTTGGGGGTGGCAGGATCTAAAACGGAAGAGTTATTGTGTTGATTTAGAAGGAAATGTCTAAAAGGGGGTAGCTTCCCGTAGTCGGGCAAACTGACCAGTGTAGAGTGTTGTTTTAGTGTTGGGGTGCTAGGGGATGCTCTTATAAAAGATCTAGGTGTATTTTAGGGGATGGACTTAGCGTAAGGTCAACGCGCTGGCTTATGTAGTCGTCCAGCTGTCTGGTTAGATAATAGACTTGCACGCGTCAGCTAGAAGGCGCGTGCCGTTCCTGGCAGTCAGGCCGGTGCGGGAATACGATGATGCTAGCACTAGCAAGTATCTGGCTACTATAAGTCACGTCTAATAGTGACGGAGAGTTCAGGAAGGGAGTTAGGGCGTAAAGAAACGTGTAGACAGTAATGCAGGTGTAAAGTACTGACCAAGTGTTTATTGGTCAGTAATAATGGATATGTGAGTCCCTTTTAAGGGATGTAGTGATGTTTCAATGTGTACAAATTGGTCTATACAAATTGGGTGTAAGGTTACAAAGTTATAGGATTCTGAACACGTTCTGACTCACTCACCTGATGATACCGGCGTAGCCTTCGGCCGTCACACTGTAAGACTGATAATTGAGAGATCCTCTGACCTCCTTAGGACTCCCTTTTATATTCTTCGGCGCTATGCTGTCAGCATTGTGATGGCATAGCTGCCCTAGTTAATAGTGTGTCGATGTTTGTAGTGGTTATGCAAGGATTGGGCCAGCTTTCCAGAATGACAAGCTGTCCTTGTGGTATTGATAGATGTTGGTCTGGCTTTACAAGGATTGCCAGTTAGGAGATTTAAATAGATGATGGGGGATGGTCTCCAAGGGGTGCGTACCCCTGGGGTACTGTACACTATTTATTGCCGGTATTGAGATAGCCAGCCATAAGCTACCGGTACACAATAGGAAAATTTACCAAAAATCTAACCACCAACGAGGCCAAAAATAATCATCAAACGAGAGAGCAAAAGCAGCAACACAACATCCAGAGCAATACGCTGTTAAAAGAGGTAAAGTCATTTCAATCAAAAAAAAAAAAATAAAGGAACAGGACTTAGTTATAAGGAAAGCAGACAAGGGCAATACCACAGTAATCCTGAATAAAACGGAATACATCGACAAAACACTAGAATTTCTAAACAATAATGGAATCAATTAATTTGGAAAAGACCCAACAAACAAATTCCAGATGCATATAATAGTGCATTAGACAAAACAGAACACGTTCTAACCTAAGCCGAAGTAACAAAACTAATTAACATGAACCCCAAATTACCATCCTTAAAAGGACTACCAAAAAAGCACAAAAAGGAATGCCCAGTAAGACCAATTAATGTTAACTCCAGGAACGCACCAAATTACATACTCAGTAACAAAATACTGAAAATATTGAAACACTGCATAACCCGCAACAAAATCAACTCAGTTACGAACACATCAGAATTAGGATCTGCACTAAATATGTTACAAATGAAACCTAGCTTGAGACTAGTATCGTTCGATATAATAAATATGTTTACTAATATTCCAATAAATGAAGCCATCAATATAATTGAAAGCAATTTAAAGACAACCAACTCAATAAAAGAAACGGAAGAGATCACGAAATTACTGAAAGTAGTTCTCACCCAAAACGTGTTTCAATTCGATAATAAAATATACGCGCAAACAGAGGGCTTAGCAATGGGTTCACCGTTAAATGGGGTAACCACCGAAATTTTCATAAACACATTGGAAAATGAGTCATTATAAAAGAACTAGACAACGAGATCAGTACAGCGTAAATGATACGTAGGTGATGTTATATGTGTCTGCGACACCGAATTAACACACGAAGAAGTCATACAGCCATCAATAGTCTACCCCACTCCATTAAACTTACTAATGAACACGAAACCAGTCAAATAAAATATCTCGACATAACTATCGAACATAAATATAACGAACTATCATACTCAATCTTCCCCAAACCTACACAAGCATAATCATGAATGTGACATTTAAACAACATATACTAGTGCAGAGGTTCCCATTAGGAATTTTTCTCGGACCCCCTAAAGCGATCGTTATGCGATCACGGACCCCCTGCTCCTAAATCTTCTAAATCAAGACTTAAAATATTTACATTCCTAGTGGGAACCTCTGCCTTGGAGTACTGTGCTCAATTATTTGTATGTTAACATTAATTTATTTAATTCTATTACTTCATATAATTTTCTTAGTCGGACCTAAAAATAACATTGTAGTGGTTCAGAAGAGAACAAGTCATATTTATTATCATTTTGTTAACAGTACTAATGTGCAAAACGGGCCAGCGTTCAATAAGACGAACGTAACCTATTCTTTCTCGCAATTATTTATAGAGGTCGAGTTGCAATTTCAAAACGTTCACCCTGAAATCAGGCCCCATATCTAGTCTCTTTCTATATTTGCTTTTCATTACGTTCATTGTGAAAAAGTTTGTTCGCACAAGTACGTTGTTGCGAACGGACGAATAATTTGTATTGCCTTATCGCTGTTTCCCATGTAGTTCCTTCGGGCTGTCACCCAGAAGTCTGCTAGCTTCTTTTTTTTTCATAAAAAATTGTCTTCATTTCACCGCTTGAGGTCCATTCAACGAGTTGGTGTTGTTCCTCCTCTGATCGTAGCTGAATACTTTCAATTTTGAGATTGGTGCTGAATGGGTCTCGAGCTCAGAAGTTATCGCCATCGGGCTCAGGAAAATATTCCCGAAGTCTAGTTGCAAGACTACAAGGATGTTCGGTTATATTTTCTTTACCTCGCAAGGCAAACCTTCGTTAGATGACTGCATAAAGGTTTTTAGTGTGGGTAAATAGGCATATGAGCCATTTGGACCCTTGCTGCCCAAATATTACACTTCTTCACCATCGAACTGACCTTGTCTTCAACTCTGAAGACATCAACGTAGTCACCTTGGAAACTCAAATTCAAAACATTTCAGTGATCAAACAAGTCAGCCAAGTGAGCAGTTCTGCAAACAAAGAAATGTCATTGAGCAAATTCTCATGTAATGTCCCAAGAAGAAAGATCCGTACCTCATCTTTCAGCTCAAAAAACCTCGTCAAGATCCTGCCCCTTGATAGCTATTGCACTTCAGTATGATTGAGAAGCTCCTCATGCTCGCTACCCATGCCAGAACTCGCAATGATCTGATCATTCAGTGATGAGTTCGGTGAATTTCGTGCATAAGGAATTAACGTGAGCACCATATAATTATAATTCATCAGAAATACAAGTTAGATTTCGACTAAGGTAGTGGTTCACTGTACCAAGTTTCGCAGACATCGGATCATTCCTTGGCGAGGTAGGTATATTCACATTTTGGGAATTGTCATGTGCACCTTCTACAGTATAACACAAGTCAACAAACAAAACATTCTGTGTTGAGTCTATTATTTAATGCATATATTCTAACTGTCTACATCAAACAGTAACCAAAAACGCCATTCATAATTAATAAAGTTTGCTTATGTACTTCATGAAATGATAAATAAATATTTGAAGTTTTGGCAGACTGTTCAAGGGGTAATGGCTTTGAACGCGTCACTATTCTGAAACTATTCAATATATAAAGACTTTTTCTTCCTAAATTGTCAGAAGCTAAAATTAAATCTGGTATATTCATCAGTCCTCAAATAAAGAAACTAATGGCCGGTGAAGAATTTCCACAATTACTCCACACCCACGCAAGCCTCCGTGGCTTAGGCGGCAGCACGCCGGCCTCTCACCACTGGGTCCGTGGTTCAAATCCCGGTCACTCCGTGTGAGATCTGTGCTGGACAAAACGGAGACAGACAGATTTTTCTCCGGGTACTCCGGTTTTCCCTGTCAAAATTTCATTCCAGCAACACTCTCCACCATCATTTCATTTCATCTGTCATTCATTTAATCATTGCCCCAAAGGAGTGCGTCAGGCCTCAGCAGCCGGCACAGTTCATATCCTCGCCGCTAGATAGGGGCTTCATTCATTCCATTCCTGACCCGGTCAGAGACTGGAAGCAGGCTGTGGATTTTCATTTTCACTCCACACCCACGAGAAACAAGCATGGTACAGCCTTAAGCAGTGATCCATGGCTTCCTTGGAAATAAGAAAGCTGAGAATTACAAAGAGCTTATTCCACTATGCTTGAGAACTTTAAACTCATGGGTTGCAGAATTTCCCTTAAAGTGCACATGTTACATGCTCACTTGGACTAATTTAAAAGATAACTGGGTGGCATATTCAGGAGAGCGAGGGGAACGTTTTTACCAAGACGTGATGGACTTTGAGTAACGTTTTCAAGGACAATATAATGAGAACATGATATGTGCTTACATTTGGGGGCTAATACGAGAAAGTTCGTACCCACACAGATGAAGTACAAAACATTTTCAAGTACAACTGTAAATTAAGAGTTAATTAACTCTTGACACATAACTAAATAACTCATTATTTCGAACTACGATTTGTTGTCACCATTTTAATGAATACACACACTATTCACAAAATACTTTTATTATTGCCCTAGGCAATATTAATGAGATTCATATTACTCTTTCTAATGATATTCGGGAAAATTCGTCTTGCATTAATCATTGTTAATTTACGTTACTCGGAGATAATTACCTCCGTACTTCAACTTTCCAATTTGCGGGTTTTAGTTAGACTGATGTCTACATGT
Organism: Meconema thalassinum; assembly: GCA_946902985.2. Lineage (NCBI taxonomy): Eukaryota > Metazoa > Arthropoda > Insecta > Orthoptera > Tettigoniidae > Meconema > Meconema thalassinum. Next base: position 1,095,746,769 of record OX336389.2, on the reverse strand, counting down.
GCTTCTCACATGGATTAAGAATCATAACATTCACTCTTACAAAAATGAAATATAGTATCCCAAAATTCAATTACATCAATAGATCACTTGACTGCCGCTAACATGGCTCTACAATGGCTAAATCATTTACCAAATTAGATTACTGACTGCGGTTGATAAAACAGGGGATAATTGAGACATTTAAGTTCCGTCGATTTCTCTTCTGAGTACCCTCGTTACTGTGTTCAAAGTGCCGTTTAGTTACGTTTTACAGGACTGTTCCACCCCTGAATTTTATTCTCCTAGATTTCAGAGGATTATTCTACACCTGAATTTTATTTTCGTAGAGTTCAGAGACTATTCCACCCCTGAATTTTATTCTCGTAGATTTTCGAGGACTATTCCACCCCTAAATTTTATTCTCGTAGAGTTCAGAGGACTATTTCACCCCTGAATTTTATTCTCGTAGATTTCAGAGGACTATTTTACCCCTGAAATATATTGTTGTAGATTTCAGAGGTCTATTTCACCCCTGAACTTCATATGACGTCGTACTTATCTCCCCTAAATATATCGTCCACGTCTGGCACTATAGAGAAAACTTTACCTTGTACCCAATCCGCTACTTGAAGAACTTAAATCCCTTGATCAATTCGTAACAACAATACACTTCTACGTATCTTTTGTCATCCACGTCTAAAATATTTTAATGAACACCCGTGTTAAACATCTCAACTTAAATGAGTTGTCTCATTGCTTTGGCAGTCAACTGTCCGACATCATTACTACATGATTCTCGGGCTAATTTGATCGGTATCGTTATCGTTATAATTATTATTATTATCATCTCTAAGATCATTATCAATATCACTGTTTCCAATTACCATTATGGGCATAACTGAGTGATTGTGCTTCCTTACAGAAAGACAATAACCGACCGACACTTAAATTCAATTATATATTTTACCCATCTTTATTTATATAAAATTGACCATTTTCCCAACTTCGTGAATTTCGGACAACAAATCTATTTCTTAAATTAAAAATATCAAAAGGTGTACTCAGCTGTAACTCAATTCCAGATTAGTGTGCATGGTGAGGTCATCTCCATTACATATTTAGCCGACCATATTACGGCTCTCTACAAAATGACTGACAGCATCCGTTCGGACGTCTTTCCATGACATTGGATTACACATTTTGGAATTCACTTATATCTACTGTAAAACACAGAATTAAAGTTCACGAAAGGAAAAAAAATACACCACCCGATTTTTCTCACGATACACTCACGTTGGATTGTCTATGCACTCTTGCGTACAAGCTCTCTTTGTTTCCAGGCTGTTTACTTGCTATTCAGTACTAACACTACTCCCTAGATATCAGATTATTAACACACTCTGGCATTTCTCTCTTGCCTTGCAAATTAAGTTATTTGTAATTACCTTCGTCCCTACTATATTTAGAACGCTTGGCTAGTTTTGTCCCTACTATATGTGGGCCCTTTATGTGAATTGGACTTATTTCGGGTAAGTCCTTTGACGCCCAAAACTGGGACAACCCAGCGCATGCTCACGTCGAAACTGGCGTCGTAATACTGAGTGATTATGGCTTCAGGCATGATTCTTATATAGGATTCGGGGCAGGCCCTGAAGTTGGCATTAATCACGTGACCTCTGGTCCGCTAAAACTGGGTTTCTGAACTTAAGATTGCCATTTTATTTAAGTTCATAACTCAATGGTCCCGATTATGGTATTTAATTTCAAAATCGTTCATTCAAATTCCTGGAATTTGGAGCGCGTCAGTTTAGGGGGTTCAAATAACTAAGGGATTCCCAAAGGCTTGTCTCCAAATACAAATTACCCCGGCGCACAGTGTGTCGAATCCCATATCTAGATGAAAAAAATTCACTGTCGCAAATGAAAGCGAAAACTGGCTCATTTGATAATGAACAGACCAGATGGTGACCTTCGGTCTTCCTTTCCGCTCTCTGGTGCGTAGGAGGGAGGGGATAGGTGCTGAAACGTCTTCCAGGCAGTTATCAGGTCATTTGACAGGAGGTGTCGGAGTGAACCGAAAATTGTGATTCTAATGAGTTCAACGAGGTGTTGTCTTCTGCAGCTCATGGAATGGTGAAAAGAGGTATGTGTTCGCACTTTTATGCGTAATACAAGCTTTCTGCACTAAATAAATTATTTAGTTTATGAGTGCCTCAAAGTGCCACTTTACTTTAAACGTCATTCGATAGGAAATTTAATGTAGATTCAGGATCTGTAGTGGTTTGGTTGCGCACGAATGGGCATGATGGTTTATTTTCGTATTTTCAGTGACTATGTGGGCATTACTGCGAGAAGAATTTTTCAACGCGTTGCGGTCGTGTCGTAAAGAGGGGCGTACTGACGTCATATTTCAATATGTTATGAATAAATTTGATCCTACAACTCTTACTGACATTCAGGTGCAGGAGCTAAGAAACAAAATTAAGTTGATATCCCATAATATTAACAAGAATGGGAGAGTGCAGGAAGAACAATGCCACGTAAAACTCCTGGTAATCTACCTAAGGAAGCTATTGAGTTACTTAATGACTCCCAAGGAACATTGACATCAAATGATGAAGACCAGTATAGCAATGACTACGATGCTCTGGACTCTACAGAAGAATCAGGTGACGAATGAACATTATACGTTTTGTTATTATTGAGGTGAATGAGATTAATGAGAACATTGCTTCACGAATGGACTATTTTTTTTTATTTGCAATGGAGAAATAGGCCTAATATTCAATATATATTGTCTTTATTTCCATGCTTTTCTAGAGAAATAATATTGTTTTCGAGTGTGAAGTATGTTTACTAAAACTATGTCATTAACGGGACTGTAAAATGACATTTTGTTATAAAGAAATTGTTTGTATGTTATTGACGATTTTTTATTTTTTTGGAAAATAAATGTTATTTTTTGTGCATGATTCGTTGTTCTATGTTTAATAATAATTTAATATACGTTTTTAATCTGGATGATTTTACATACAGTGACTTCGTCTATTCCCTCAAATAAGGTGTAACACGAATACTTGACTGAAAGTCTCATTGTTATTCATATTTTATCCAGTTTTAAATAGTATGTTTACCACTGTCATAATATATAATATACACATTCAAATCGTGATTTTTACTACCGAAAATGGATGATACTTTTGTTGCTTTTGGTCATTTTTACACCTCCCCTTACCCCCTCACCCCTATGTATTTATCCCCCGAAGATCGTACACTTTAGACGATGCCAGAAATAAATTCAGCGACCTCGAAAACGGTATATTGCCAACTTTTAATAGAATCCAAATATTATTAACGAAGTTATTAATTTTTTCCACCTAGAATTGGGATTCGACACACTGTGCGGCGTGAGCATAGGTACTTTTGGCCTCTAATTGCGTAATTAATTTTACTCAATCATACTTATAGCTTTTTATCTGATCATAGTTTGGAGTGTATTTTTTTAAATACCAGGCGTCTTTTCATTCATTTCTAATTGATGTAGATCAGCTGCATTAGGGTATTTAATTGAAGTCACGTGCTTTGTCGGAGAGTTTGGCTCCACCTCTCATGCGCTTACTAAGGAATAGTATATCCCCAGCCTCTTAACTTCCAAGTGCTATCTCTGGTGGTTTATATATACAAGCCGATGAATGTGACCGCTTCTCGCCTGAGTGATTATGGCCTGTGTCAGCTTCTTGCAAGCTTAAATGTGTTGAAACTTTACTTTCGCTGTGCATTATATTTTAATGCAATGAACCTATGTATCCAGCCTAGATCCATAGGGTTCACTATGTTTTGTAAATATACGTGATGTAAATACAGTATATAAATTAATGTTTGTTTTCGTATGAACTTATACAAATAGAGAATTTCCTTGAAATTTGAACTTTCGTTGTGGTAGCTCCAAAAGCTAACTTTATTAGGAAAAACAATGTTTTCATTCATTAGTTAGACATGACAAATCAAAATTAGACACACAGAACCCAGACTCAAAATTCGTGTTGACTTGTGTCATTTATTATACAGTATGTAAGCCATATGTTTTATGTACCAGTAGATAAACATTATAGTAGTGGTTCATTATGCAATGTTTCACTTCGATCGCTTGATCAGAATATATGTCTTTAAAATGTCCATTTAAATATCTAAATTTTGCGTGGTCGTCGTGTTGGTTTTGGGCTCATCAGATTTTTCAAAGGTCGTACCTATATTCATCACCATACGAAATTTCAGATTGATTGCTGTAACAGTTTCGGGGATATTGAATAACGCTGAAATATTTTGTGCGGTCGCCATGTTCCATTGGTTATACTGAAATTTGAATTTGAGATTGGACGGGATATTAGTAAGCCGTTATCAAGTTTCATTGAAATCCCTCGAACCAATCAAAATCTAATAGTGAACACTCCCTCACATATATGCACACACGTGGACAAAAGGTGACAAAAGCCTTTATTCCATATGATGAAAATAGGCCTTAAACTTCACTTTAAGCTCCAAGAATTCCATTGTCAGAATTGTCAATAAAGCTAGAACGAGAGGAAATTTTTCCCAGGTGCACGAGATATCGCTAGCGAAGAACGTTGGCAATAAACTAAACTTTACAGCCCATCGACTCAGCGCACTGTTTCATTTGATCTTAGTCCTGGAAGTAATAAAACGAAATTCAATACAGAGTATCAACTGCTGTGTTTCCCATTCTGTTAATGGACGTCTAACATCTCTTTCTTACGACTTGTCTTGGAACACTCGCACTTCAAACTGTTATGCTAACCATTCACCAACAACGACGGATACTACATCGCTTTAGGGTATAAATATTACGCAAAGATCTTAAACTTATATTTTCCTGTATAACATTTTATACAAGATGTTGACGCCGTCCTTGTTGGCACAATGGAACAAATAATTGTGTGCCGGATATAAGGTACCTTTTGCATATCATTTTACACAGGTAATTTACGTGATACCTATAGCACAATGTGTTTCTTCACTGAAGCACCATTAAATAGAAATAATTATGCTTATCACATGCTTGCAGTCATTTACCGTGTTAATGGTTCAGGGCATGAGGTGCATGATTGTAAAAGTAAATAGGCAAAACGTATATACGTTTCTTTGACGTATATCCTCGCCTATAGCTGCAAATAAATATGGAAATAATACAGAAAGGTAGCCAAAGAACGTCTTTCAATTCTGTGAAGAGGAACGCGCCAGGGATGCGCACTGGCGGGTATGCAAGGAGGCTTGCATTTATGATGATATTATACGAAACTGTACTATAATGAGGCTCATTTTAGTACAAGTTTTCATTAAGGGACAGTTTCGCCCACCAATCAGAGCTCAAGAAACAGTTGTTTGACCAATTAGATAAGGATAGCATCGCACCTGCGCTGAGTTCCAAGGCCTTCTAATTTAAATTCCACTGCGTAGCTAGTGTCATAGTGGGGTAATCGAGGAGGCCATGGTCAAATACAAGACATTCTCTGCGTCCCATGCGCTATGTTCAGTACATAAAACTGGCGAAATCTCGACAGTTATTTATAAATATTTATGTTCGAACATAAAATAGTTATAATAATTATCGTCGAACATAAACAGTCGTATGCAACTCCCCTATAATGGTAATTAAGACACTCGCATACGCTCGTTTTATAAACATACTCGTGTCTTAATTATTGCCAATATAGGCTCGTTGCATAATGTACTATTTTGTAATGAATGCTCATTCATGTTTATCGATCTTAATGTTAATCTATTATAGGGCAGCATATTATTGAAGGTAAATTATTTGTATTTATTTTAATTTCATATTAATTAATTTAGCCTAGTTGTAATTGTTACTAATTTTAAATGTCATCAACATTTTAATGTTCATATTTATTCTGATAATCTTAATTTTATATTATATTATATTAAATTATATTGTTTCTGCCTGTTTACCATCTCTTGATGAATGCAGTACATTTGCATTTGTCTGTTGGCACAGGCTAGAGTAAAATGTGGCATTTCACCGATATCTCATCTCATTCATGGCTGTGATTATATGGAAGCTTTTGAGGTATGAGTGGTGCTGAGTAATGGCATTCAGGGCGCAGCTAGTGTCTGTGGGTGTTGTGAAAGGTTCTACTCAAAGGATTAGTACTGGTGTACTGACTCAGTAGGGAAAGCGATGGCAAACTGCCTCATTCCTCACCTTGCCTAGTATGCCTCATTATAGTGTTGCCTCGGCTTTGTGGGATTCTACCACATAACTTATGGTGGTGCTTTTTGAGGATCCAACCAGCCTCCAGGCTGACTTCCTAATAGACATATTATTTCAAATGTCAAAAATTAAGATTATAAAATTATTATAGGTCTAATATTATTTTTACAAGCATATGTCTTTTTAATTGAATTTTTATCTTATTTCATTTTGTATTCTTTAATTTTTATTGTTATTATTTAAAGTAAATAATGTTATCAAGCACCTTAGGTCTAATATTTGTTTTTCAGAAATATTAATACAGTACGGTACTTCCAAATAAATAAAAATCCTTGATATATGGCTGAATGATTCAACCATCAGTATCTCTGACAATATACGTAAATTGTCCTCATAGTAGGTGGTAAATATACAGACACCTGACCGACAGTACTGTATAAAGGATTAACACGAATGGTATCTTGAATGTTTGACATCTATGCACATGTGCCATCATCATTGTTCATTTCCAATTGAAAACTATATTTTACACGCGTTTCTAAATCCTTAATTCATTAAATGGCGAGTTATTGATGTAAACTTTGTATACCTAGGTATATTGAAGATAGTGATTACCGTACTATGCAGTATCATAGCTTTGTGTACGGTAACTGAAGTGTCTCGACAAAAGACTCCTTTCATCACCAAGTATAAAAAAAGGTCTGACGTTTATTTTTGGCCGGTGGCCGTGATATCTGCGCATCCACTGTGCTAACCATTAAACCTCCTTCCTTCTTTCCTTCGTTCCTCCTGATCGTTCGTGCGTGCATGCAGATTTTACTGCACATGCTCACTATAAGAAGGCTTCCTGGGTGGCCAGAGACCTCTACGCAAAAAGCAAGCACCGGCCAAAAACCAACGTCAGATATGCGCGGTAATTGCTGAACCCACCAATGGGGCGCAGTATTGCATTACCTCATTAGTCGCGCTAGATCTCTTCCCCTATCTTATTCTGGCTAAATTACACGACACTTGTTGGTAGGGAAGCTTCTGCCAGTACTGGAATACACGCTGGTATAGACACGTATATTACCGTGTGATTTTTTTTACTTTCTATGCTAGGATCTGCCTTCCATGATAGCTTCCATCCAACTCACGGAATTGAACAGGTGCCACTTTTCCCGGCAGTTTGCATGGAAAATTCAATACAAGAGCCAATCGGTCGTTGTTTTAGACAAGATCCTTAGGGAAACATAGGCAAATAGAGTTCTTATTTGATTAGGCCCACGAAACAAATACATCTGAATGAAACTACAACTTTAAACGGCGTTTTTGAAAAATGCCCTGGCTATCCCACAGTAAATAGAAAACGTGGCATCTGTTAATAAGCGTTGAATTTGAATATGTATTTTATTTTGTTTAAATGTGATAAGTACACTACAGAGCCTCAACTCGGTTTATCTTTGACAATGAATTGAATATAGCAATTTCTATTAAAATTCTCATAGCTATCACGATAGTATACATTCATGGTTCTGAACATTTGCTAGGGAAAATACAAATTCAAATGACTGAAGAGAACGATTTCGGCTACCAATGTTTATAATTTAAAACGTCTCTGTAGATCATGTGAAAAAACTAGGATGGAAACTTGCAGGTCGAGGTAGGGAGGATAGATAAATATGATAATTGATATGATAAACATTTAGCCTACTTCCGTGAAGAAATGAATAGCCTCTTTTCGTACATGATATCTTACTGGTCTTGCACAGCCGCCATTTTTATGTTCACATAAAATTCCATTATGTTAGTCGTCAGTTTATTAAGGCTTGTATGAAGAAAGGCCGTGCCAAGTTTCACAGCGCTCGGATGAAAACTCGTCGGAAAAATCCATTAAAATATTTAAATTTCGCATCGCCGCCATGTTGGTTTTGTGCTCACCTGATTATTGAATGATCCATAGGTGAATGTCAATAGCCTCAATCAACATACAAAATTTCAGTTTGAAGATATTTGAAGATATTGAGATATTGAGAACCGTCGAAATATTTCGGATGGTCGCCAAGTTAGATTTTTATATGTGTAGCCCATAGAGTTATATATCATTAGATTGCGTCGGTTCATTATTCAAACTTTCACATCGATCGCATGATTAAGACACAAGTAATAAAAACTAAAGTTTGAAATTTTGCATAGCCTCCATCTTGAGGTTATGAAAAGAATTGAACATAATTAAATGTCAGTGCATTACAATGAATATAACAATTTCCTGTACCAAGTTTTACTGCACTCGAATGGTTCAATCACGAGAAATTTCTATTTAAATGTTTCAAATTTGCTTGGCCGCCATGTTCGTTTTGTACTTAACAGGCGTATGAAAGTTACATAGATGAACGTCTAGTAGTACCGTTTATCATCCTACAAAATTTCATGGTGATATCTGTTACTGTTGCGGATGTATGGAATCCAAGTGAAATATTTTGCACGGCCGCCATGTTAGATTGGTGAAACGTATTGAAATTTGAAAGGCCTGGTTGAGGTCGGACGCGGTAATAGTATGTACTTAGCGAGTTCCATTGAAATCGCTTCAGCCGATTAGATTTTATTAGTGGGACACACACAAGCACTCACACACGCGGACAAAGGGTGATCTCGTAAGCCTTTATTTTTTTTCGCAAATGAAAGTAGGCTAAATAGGAATACAATTTTCGTTCCTTGGATAGCCTTGGACCGGGATCTTCCGTACACTTTTCCTTTTAGGTTGGAAGCTCATTGTTGCACATCTTAACCAGCATGGTTGTAGAATTATTTCAGTTAGATCTTATATACCAATTGGAATGCATTTATTCAGTGCCTAGCAAATTTTCAACTTCGCTTAAAGCAAGTTTCGTGATCGCTTTGTGTTAGTAATGCAAATCAACAGCAAATATTAACCTCAATCGACAACCCTCCTCCATGTTTGATTCCTTAAAGCCTGGCGCGTAATATGCTAGCGTGTGATGTACTTCGGTCATTAAAGCAGGTGCACTGACGAGGATGAACAGAATCATAGAGAATATTGAACCATCACAAAAGCTTTCCTGCTAGCGAGTGTCGTGTGATACGGGTTTAACTGTAGTCATCTGAATAGGAATAGAAAAGTTGACACACACATTCTCAGAAATGCTACGGTCGCTCACAATCAGCGGCAGAGATACAATGACACCCTTCTCTATAGAACGGAACCTCGCAGGCACCATGTGGTGGCTGGGCCACTGTGGCTAGCCCCCTGTCGAGCAAGGCACTGCCACTAGCAGCAGCGTAGCGCCCAACTAGTTCAACACATTTACACTTTTAACGTACCGTATTTAATAATTATCATTGCTTATATGAATTTCAGAGTAGTTGTTGGAAATGCAGTCCTTCGTTTTCTAAACACACGTTGCACCAACGTAGGAATTTCTGGTACACTCACTGGGATCCATCCTGAATAATATTTCGAATCGGTACAGTTATTTCGTTCTCGAGAGCCTAATGAGTACCTGGACTGTTTCGGTATACCTTTTGTTTGAGGTTCCCCATTATGTAAAATTTACACGGCGCTGAAACGTAAGAACACATTTTTACTGAAAGACTTCTTCTTGAGAAGATAAGTTTCCACTAGGATAGTTAGATGTTCTTTACCTAACCATGCTCACGGGATACGAGATAGGTTACAGTACTTCACCACAAGTCTTAATTATCTCAACTAAGGTATGTTGCCAGTTCCGTAGGTAATAAATACTATTAGAGTATCCAGTGCTTCCCGTCCCCCATGGGGCGTGGTGGCTCAGCGGTCAAGCTGTCTGCCTCTCACTAAGGCTGACCGGGTTCGATTCCTGGAAAATGCAAGTGAGATTTTCGAAGTTAAATGCCATGTCCTGTGGTTCGGATTCCACGCAAAAGAGGTCCCGTTGCTCATGATCGCGGGATTAACGGCCACGTTAAACTACAATCTTCTTCTTCTTCTTCTTCTTCTTTTGCTTCCCAACACGCTGTTGTGTAATCGGTAAATGCTAGTCACCTGGCCACAACTCCGCACGCCGCATGGCCCCAGTGAGGTTCCGTTCTGTAGAGACGGGTCTCACTGTACAATGCGAGTATATACTGCAACTGCAAAACATCACATCCTCGAACGAAAAGTTTTATAATCATCCCAATATGATTAATAAATGTCTACTCCTTATTACTCTCGTTGCTATGGCGTATGGCCACACATAGGCAGTTCAATGTCTTCCTCAAACAGTCCTCTCTCTCTCGCCGGGGATGAGGTGAGATGCGGCTTAATCTGGAGAAAGGTGTTTATGGCCGAATGCCCTTCTTGACACTGACTTTGGGGTGAACCCTCTCCTCTTTCCCTTTCCTATCTGCCTTGCATGGCTCTCCTTCCTTCCAAGTCCCTCAATCCGCATTCTTCAAGGGTTGAAGCCATTTCTTTTCATCCTGTCCTTTATTTGCCTTATCCCTTATTTGTTTACCATTTTCTTTTAGTATGTAAGTCTGTACTTAGTATTATATAGTTGTTGTTTCCATTCTCAACTCATCTTTCACTATAACCCAAACCAATAGAAGCCGATAACCTAGCAGTTAGGCCCCTGAAAACAACAATTATCATCATCATCATCATCACTTTCTTGACACTAACCTCATCAGAGGAGGTAATGGACGGTGAGATATATGAAGTTTAATGAACCTGGGAATGGAGTAGGAAGGAGGCATCCGTGGTCTTTCCGGCATTCATCTGGAGTTAAATGGGAAACCACAGAAAACACATTTCAAGGATAGCCAAGTTTGAAGAGAACATAGTCACTTAAGCCCTTGCGTACTTAGCAACCCCGGTTGGTTATAATCATCATTGCTACGCACACACTTAATATTGCTGGCGATCTTCATATGCATAGCAGCACAGTAATCAGGTTTACGGAAACTTTCCGTCAGGTACATAAAATGTAAAGATGGAAAGGAGCCTGACCTACGGATCTTTGTAGCTTCTCTGCAGTAGAGTAAGTAACGCTTCTTTGCAGCATTTATGCCGAAACTTTCTCCATTTTGACGTTGTAACTTTCCTTTTCATCGCTGAACTTCTTACGGCTGATAAAGCTGTGCAACGCAAAAGCACACGTCTCTACCACCACCTCATCCCGCGTCAATATACCGGCACTACAAAGTTGAGTGCGTAATGTATCTAAAAGTTGTTTTGAAGGAAGCAAATGGAAATATCAATTGCGTGTTACTAGTGAAAACAAAATATCTCCTGTCTTATAACAGCCATACTACACTTGGTATAAATTCATATAACTTGGTAAAAAAAAGGTATTTAACATGGCCATCTCAGTATCATAGCGAACGAGAACCTGAAAATAAGCTTCCTCGATGAGTCAGTGGCAGTGTGTCACCTCCAAATCCAAGATCACGGGTTCGACTCGCGGATATGGTATCCGGATGTTTGAAGGAAGGCGACTAACCTCGAAACACGTAGTTGCACGGTGTCGTTGCATAAAAGATCTGTTGAATCGTGCTTTGTTACTGCAAGACGAGATTAATTACATATCAGTGTCCCGTCATCCAACAGAGTTAGCAAAACGTCTAAACTGAGGAATAGACCACCCAAAGAGCTCCAACCCTAAATGATCAACACCAGGTGCCTAAGTCCCTGTCATTCAGAAAGAACTAAAAGGAAAGTTGAATGTCAGTCTACGTTGGCCAACGTCTCCCAATTAACCGCCACATTTATTAAAGTATCACTACTAGCGGGCCCATGCATGTGTATAAACCACCCGCCTGGCTTAATTGGTATGCGGGATCAACACAACCCAGTTCTTGTTTATATGTTTAATCGCAGTTTTTATACGAATAAATGTTGTATATTACCGTAGACTTTTCCAGAAATGTAAGTTTTTCTTGTAATTTTGAAACGATTTGGAATATATTGGTACAAACCGCACCGTCTTACTCCCTCTGGTTTAAGAACTTATGTTTTGTGAAATGTACTGCACACCTTAGCGTTTTATATGCCCATATTCTCCGAAGAGTTACCAATCATAGTGAATGCCACACCCATAGAATATTGCAGCGAGTAAATATGTTTAGGCCAAGCAATAAGTATGACACAAACAAGAAACCGAGAAATCAAAAGGAGGGTTGGATTGACGTGGGGAAAATTCTGAATCCTAAGCTTCATTCTTGTGGATAAACCAATGAGCCCTAAATTAAGATTCGATGTACTACAAAGCTGTGTCATCCCAGTGTTAATCTATGGGTGCCAAACTTGGTCATTTAGTAAATGTCAGACAAGGCTGCTCCAGATCTGTCAATGGAAAATGAAAAGGAGAATCCTAGGCGTTAAGCTAAGCGACAGCGTCAGTGACACGGATCTGAGATAAAGAAGTGGGATGGAGGACACAGCAACAAGAGCTCGGCCACTGAAATGGCGCTGGGGTGGACACATATCCAGAATGCACCAGGATAGATGGGCCTACCTACTCCATGACTATGTGGGATCCATGAGCTGGCAAGAGAAGCAGAGGACGCCCCCGTCGCAGATGGTTGGACGAATTTAGGTTCGAGGCAGGTGTTACGTGGATAGAAAGCTATGGAAGGAAATTCAGAACAGTGTAATATTGTAACCATGTAAATACCGTAGTAAGGATGTGTGTTAATCTATTTTGTATTAATGTGTGTCATTATGTATTTAGGAAAGACATCTCTCAAGAACTGGCTCCTCTTGGGAGACTACTTGAGCCACCCCCTACCACTTCGGTAGGAGGCCCTTGCCCATCAGGGATCTACGGGCTTATCTTATCTTATCTTATCTTATGTAATATATCACGCTTGACTCTAGCACAGTGTTCACGTGTGACTTGACGTGTACACATCGAGTTGAGATCTCTCACATTTTTGTTGAGTTGTTGTTGATGCTTTAGGGGCTTTGCGACATTCATGTAGCCCCATGTACTTGTGTTTGTGTAGAATTTTTCTGATAACCTTTGTCACTGTGATGTTTGTACTAGTGTTTGTATTTTTAAATGAGGTAGGATTTGGGTAGGAAGCAGCCTTGGCCTTAATTTAGGCACCATCCCGGTATTCGTATGGAGTAAAAGGGATAAACCACGTGAAATCACTTCCAGGACGGCGGAGGTAAGAATCGAACCCGCCTTTTCTCCGTTTTATCTCACGAGGCTGAGTGTACCCGGTTCCAGCCCTCAGATCAGAATTAAATTTCTTGGCAGATCTGGGAATCGAACCCGGGCCACTGCGGTTAAAGCCATGAACACTAGCCACTAGGCAACGAGACGGAATAATAATGGCAACTTACAAATTGCAATACTTTCTACTGGACCATTGTAAACTCAGTACAATCAGTGACAAAAGTCTCAAAATCACAATACACAGCACAAAGGAAGGAAGCTGGTAGTTTTACTTGACCATTAATCTCGCGATCATGAGCCAATAGAGTATTATACACATTTACCTGTTCTGAAGTAGCGTTATTGTCGAGAAAATTGCAATGCATTTTACCACAATTTGGGTAACCGACATGCAACTTATTTCCCCAAGTCTTCTTCTCCGTCTTGAAAGCTCAAAGAAGAAATTAAGCACCGACCACAAAACCCTACGATCTAAATATGTCAGTAGTCTTGTGGAAATGAACACTAGAATAATAATGCTTTGCAGTATTGGGAAATTCCAGTTACTTCAAGAAAGTTGTTTCTCGTTACTGAATTAGAGATCATTTGTTTTAGCTAGTATGTACTAGCAGCGGAGACCACATGGCACTTAGTAAGGTGACTTCTGTAAGAGTCAAAACCCATCACTGAATACAGTTCATGTGCTAGTAGTTCCTCTAGTAACACATTATTATTTATTGTAAGATAAAGTAACCTTAGGAACAGCAAGGTCATCTGCCCCTGTTACCTACGGGATAACAGCGTATTTTTTAAGAGTTCATATCAACAAGAAAGATTGTCACCTAAATGTTGGATTAAGGAATATTATTCAGTGTTGAAGTTAAACTTGTCCCATTTCAGACGAAGTAGAATGACGCCACACACACTACGTCAGTAATGATGCCTCACTCCTCACCTTCACACGTCACTGAATACTCAGTTGTCTACAGCCCTAATTTCTTAAGTTAGAATCTGAAGTTTCCTTGGAGAGTAGTATTTCACAGCTGGCAAGTCAGCGGTGTTTCCAGTGAGGTCTTTTGATGAAGATGATAATTGTTGTTATAAGAGGTCTGACATCTAGGTTATAGGCCCCTAGTGAGGTCTGAACAATGCTTTCTATTCACATAACTCCAGGGCTGGTGTTACTCAGCCTGTATAAATAACTGGCGTGTTGTTGGTAACCATGGTCATTTAGCCCCATACACAGTGTGTGCAGGATTTATCTGATAACCTGAGTGGTCTTTGTAGTAGTGTGTGTACTTTTAACGGAGGCTATGATTGGGATGGAGGCCGCCGTGGCCATGAGTTAGGGTTCGTCCGGACATTTGAATGGAGTAGAAATGAAAAAAAAAACACACGGAAAAACACTTCAAGGATGGCCGAGGAGAGAATCGATCCCACCTATTATCAGTATTGCCTGACACGTCAGAGAGTTCCTCGTTCCAGCCCTCAGACCAGAATTAAATTTCTTGGCAGATCCGGCAATCGAACCCAGACGTTGGGATCAACAGCCAAGAATAATAGCCGCTATACCACGAGGTGGTCAGGTCATAAACTATAAGCTATTCAGTCCATAACATGGACAATATACTGTATTTAATTGATAAGAGAGTTTTGATATCGAAAGGACGAATAGAATACTGTATATGAAATTAGACTATATTAGTCCTTCGCGGATATAAGCTACTTGTTCTTATTGGAGCGTGGGAAAATATATATATTCCATTCCTCACGAGATGATGGTGATGAGGATAATTGTTGTTTTAAGGGGCCTAACATCTAGGTTATCGGCCCCTCGATGGTTTGGGCGATCGTGAAGATGAAAAATGAAATGCAAACTTAAAAACTAAAACTAACTACTAACCTACATACCAGAAAAAGAAATGGAAAACTAAAGGAGAATACGGCAAATAAAAGACAGGAGGAAACGAAATGCCCTAAAACCTCGAAGAATGCGGATTGAGGGACTTGGAAGGAAGGAGAGCCATAAAAGGCAGATAGGAAGGTAAAAGAGGAGAGGGTCCTACCCACAGGTAAGGGGCAAAAGGGGGGAAGCCCGACCCAGCTCAGGAATCCCTCGGGGTCTCCAACTCCCGAACTCACCAGCCGTGAGCCCCTGAGGGTGTAGCATTATCTAGGGTTCACCAAAAGTGGTGGGGCTACATACACCCGGCCTCCTTGAGGGCCTTGAGCAGAAGGCAGGAGATAACATGAAAAGAAAATGAAGGCTGACCCCTCGCAGAAGGAGGGTATCAGAAAATATGAGACAAGGGCCAATTAAGGCGGGAAAGGAAGAGACTCCCTAGGCCTCGGGTACCCTAATACCGTCGGGGTCGGAAGAGAACAAGAGTTGACAAAGTGAGGTCGACAGGAAAGAAGACGGAGAGGAGCCCGGCACAAGTAAGTGGAAGCAATGCCGGACTCGGCTGGGGTCCCGTGGTCGCCAACCCACGTCCCACTAGATGTGAGCCCCTGGGGGGTCCTCACGAGTGAATTAGTGTCAATTAAATCCTTGACACATTCGTAGCGCTGGGGGCTGAAGAGAAATAAACGCTCAGCATTCGAGCTAAATGTACTGTTCCTAGATACAGGCTGCAGCCACTTGCATAAATTTACAGAAACATCACTGCGACATAAAAGAGAAAGATTGTGAGCACTTCACTAAATACCGTCAGAACCCATTGTGAAGCTGTCACAATGCTTCGCGAGAAACAAGGGTCGTGCCTCTCGCCAAGATGGAAAGACCAGGTTCTATTCCAATCAATCCATGCGAGATTTTTAGGGTGTAAACACATGCGGCTTTAGATCTAGAGGTCAAGAGGCAAGCAAACTACAAACTCTCTTGCCCCTCTCACCTAAATTATACATATAAGTACAGAAATATACGTTGTAAGATTGATTATGCACACAGACAACTACATGGAGCTGATGACTACGATCATCCAAGCAAGTGTAATGCCAATAAGAGTGCAATCATGTTGAAAATTGATATAGGCTAATGTGTTTGGGAATGTTGTTGTGATACCGGCTCGCCTAGCCAAAAGTATACGCAACCCGCCACACAGTGGAGGCAGAAGTGTTGCACGTATCATCATAACTATACTCTGTCAGCTACCAGAATGGGATTGACAGTTGTCGCCTCGCCATGTGGTCTGAGAACGAGGTTACCAAACTGTACAAGCCAGAGATACAGCTGCTGACCAGGCACTGAAGCACGTGGGCTGTAATATTGCAACGCAGAGTATTATGACATCAATTATGCGAGCGTGGATTGGTCAAGAGGCAGAGGGGTGATGACTGACGTGGAATTTCCGACTAAATGTCAATCCTATTCAGGCAGCTCACAGAGTATACCATAATGTTATTGGTTTTACGTCCCCTTTAACTACTGCGGCTTTCAGAGTCGCTGGGTTGCCGGAATTTAGCCCCGAAGGGGATCATTAACGTACCAGTAAATCTACTGAAACGGCTCCTCGCATTTACGCATCTTCAAATGTCAACTGACAGTGCCGGGTTGCGATCCTGCTATCTTGGGGTCAGCAGGCGAGAACGTTACCACCGAGCCACGCAGCCAGTCGATCATTACTACTGTAAGAATGAACAGCTGTTCTGCAGTACAAAACTGCTATGAATCTATCGGTACAATAAATCTGAATTTTCATTATCTTCAACAAATCTACAGTATATTTACGGATTTGGCCGGGTTTTTTCGTGTGTGTTTTTTTTTTATTACCCATCAGTGTTAGAAATGACGCTTAGCCACGCTGCACGACCACAGTCGGAAGCTGCATTCTGAAGATCCGTGGTTTGAATTCGGCATTGACAGTGTAAATCCTGAGTGCCGTTTTTCTCCAGGTATCTCCGTACACACTCTAGGCCAGGAGTGGCCAGTCTTTGCAAGCCACCAGGAGTGGCGCAGCGGTCAAGCTGTTGGCCTCTCACCAAGGTGGACCGGGATCGTTTCCCGGCCAATGCATGTGAGATTTTCGAAGTGAAATGCCATGTCCTGTTGTTCGGATTCCACGTTAAAATGGAGGTCTCGTGGCTCATGATCGCATGATTAACGGTCACGTAAAACTAAAAGCTTCCTTCCTTCCTTCCTTTTCTTTGCAAGCTCGGCGTGCCAGCTATCCTGCGCCGGACGCCTGCAGGCTGGCTTTCCGCCTCTCTTGACTGGGCTGCCTGTCCTGACTGCCTGCGCGTTGGACCAAGTCAAGTTGGGATCGCATTTGCACCGAACGTATTGTAAAAGGCAAACTGTTCGTCCAATCCTTTGGTTGTCCGACACATGTATATTATGTTTCGCGTGTTTCTCCGCGTACCTATCCCTATCGAGGCCCCAGTAAATTAGTTTTATGTTTCGTGCGAGGAAAGCGATAACACATGAGATTATATTCATTTTTGTAGCATGCTCTGAATTTTAAACTTTATCTTCGGTTACTAATCACTGAAAATGGAACAATCCATTATAAATAGTTTACTAATAACAACCTAAAAACTTCGAATACCTATTCTCTTAATTTGTAATTAATATGTGCACAAATATCAAAATTTAAGTTAAGAATTCAATGCCACCATGAACAATCTCTGAACTTCCAATATATTCAGGTGTCTTTACTGTGATGGATGGAATCTCATTCAGGTGTGCTCAATGCGACTCTCGCTATGTTGTTGCTGTAAATGTTGTTTATGTTGATGTTGGTGTTGATGTTTGTGTTGGTGTTGATGTTGGTGTTGATGTTTATGTCGATGTTGGTGTTGATGTTTATGTTGATGTTGGTGTTGATGTTTATGTCGATGTTGGTGTTGATGTTTATGTTGATGTTAATGTTGTTGATGTTGATGTTGGTGTTGATGTTGGTGTGAATGCTGATGTTGGTGTTGATATTGGTGTTAATGATGATGTTTGTGCTGTTGATGTTGTTGGTGTTGGTGTTGGTGTTGGTGTTGATGTTGTTGTTGTTGATGTTGATGGTGATGATATTGATGTTGTTGGTGCTGGTGTTTTTAGTGTTAAGCTAGTATTGGTGCTGGTGTTGGTGTTGATGTTGTAGTTGGTGTTGTTGTTGGTGTTTTTGTGTCGTATTGGTTTTGGTGTTGGTGTATGTTGGGGTTGATGGTAATGTTGATTTTGGTGTTGATGTTGTTGATCTTGATGTTGCTGGTGTTGATGTTGTTGGTGTTGATGTTGATGTTGCTGGTGTTGGTGTTGGTGTTGAGATTGATTTTGATGTTGTTGGTGTTGGTGTTAGTGTTGGTGTTGATGTTAGTACTGGTGTTTGTGTTGTAGTTGATGTTGATGTTGATGATGTTGTTGATGTTGGTAATTGTGTTTATTTTGATGGTGGTGATGGTGATGTTGTTGGTGTTGGTGTTGATTTTGATGTTGATGTTCCTGTTGATGTTGATGGTGTTGTTGTTGATGTTGTTGATGTTGTTATTTGATTAATTTAGTAGCTTGCCTCACCGTGGTCGTTTTTGCCCCACGAGCTTGAATGTGCGAAGAGTCAGCCGAATAACGTGTGTGATTGTGATGATTGTAGGCTAGAAGTGAGTGAATTTCTAATCGGGGCTAGGAATGAGTGGGTGATAGTGACCTTCACTTCAGGAAGCAAGTGAGTATCAAGCGTATTTAACTCCCATGGCTGTGGTTACAAAACATATATTCCCTTAAAGGGAGAGGGATCAGAATATTGCGAGGGAGTTGATATTTTGTCATTTTTCAGTAACGTGGAGTGCTCTTGGGTTGTTTCAACATCTGCGCGATATCTGTAGCGAACAATGGTACTATTGTTCCGAGTCGCGCGATGACGACACTCGATAATACCGCTTGGTCAAGTAATTGTACTTGTGGAAGGACAGTCAGTGCAGCTCTTTCATTCAAATGAATACGTTCCATTAACTACTAGAGAAACAAAGTACTGTCATGGTTCCTGTATTTCGTAGGGAAACTCTCTAGGCTAAATCAACCACCATCGTGTTCTAGAGATAAGTACTTTAACTCTAGAATGCCTGAGTTCGATTCCCTGGAAGAATATAAATCCTGGTATGAAGGTCGGAATTGGGCATACCTAGACTCTTGAGGACATTTTACAATTGAGTTGGGAAAGAATCTCAATTTCAGCCATCAGAGAATGGCATTCCACTTCATCTTCAATGAATGCAAGGAATTGTACCTAACATACAAACTACAGTGGCCTCTTTTCAGTCCAAACGATAATTATGTAGGCATACGCCAGTATAGTTACTCTAATAACACAGGTTATCAGGCTAAATCCACATACATCCTAGAAAAAGAGTGGAGAATATCACAATCGACATGGTCCCTCAAAATGTTCCTATTTTTATTTCCAGCAGTGTAGTTTGAGTGCTACCATACTGATGGCAGCTCCTCCCGTTTCCTGACGAAGCATTAAATTTGGCATAAGTGTTATTTGGAACCCACCTCCTGAATTGCATATACTCCTCCCGTTTTACAAACAAAAATCGTATTGAATTATTTAAGATTGACTGCGTGATGCAGCTGTAACGTTCTCGCCTGCTGTTTCCAAGGCTGAAGGATCGAATCCTGGCGTGTCAGTTGGTGTTTGAGGGTACGCAAATGCAAGTTTGCCATGTCAGTAGATTAACTGCCTTGTTAATGATTACAATTCCGGCACCCCTGCGTCCCTAAAAACCGCAGAAGTTTAAGGAGACGTTAAACAAATAACATTGTTATATTCAAATATGTTAGTACTAATACCCTCCTCCCCTGTATAACTATAGCCCATAAAGGGCCTACGCCTACCAAGCGACGGCTGCCCAGCCATTTATCCTTCAGATTATGGGGTGACGCATGGTCAGCGCGGTCATACCCCTCAGTCGTCAATCTTGTGTTTTGTGATCGGAGCACTGCCTCACTGTCAGGCAGCTACGAAATTGTCCTCACGAGCCCTCACGTCAGTTAATCCCTGACGGAGCCAGGATTCGAACCCAAGACCTTCGGGTGCAAGGCAGGCTCGTAATAGTACACCACGGGGCTGGCTTTAAATAGTAATGCCGTATAACCGTACTATAAAATAAATATAAAAAGTTTAATGGTTGGTATCGATTTGTTCAAAACGAGAACGAAAGTAATCCCCGGGACCTATGATCTTACAATATAAATAAAGAATTATAAAAAGGGACATTGCAGTACCACCTACGACAACATGTTTACATAAAAGTACAGTAAAATAAATCCCTTTGAAACAAGATAATTTTGCAACAAGAAACTTAACAATAAGTTAAGATTTCGTGAATTGCAATGGGCCACAGATTACTCTAGAGGGGACGGGGAAGTGCATTATAATTTCCAGTCAGTATTTGACTGTGTGTATATGCACCCTATCACAGCGAGCTATGAATAGTCTCTTGCCAAGGGGTCACTTACAGTAATTCTTCAATTATCTGAGACTCCCGGGGGCCATTATGAACATGAGAGCTCGATTGTAGAGGAGGAAAGAAGAACTACCCCACTTCTCTCTATAGAATTATGTATGGCAGCCGACCAGTATTACAGATAAATAACATTTATATTAAGCTCATCACTTATGAGTAGCGTAGCTCTAGGAATCCTTTTTCACCCGACGCCCAGCGTCGCCGCCCCCAAGAGGTGTCGCGGAGCGTCCATGATAAAATAGTCAATATCTCGCGAACGCTTAATCGGATAAGGGTGTATGGGGGCTCAAATGAAAGGGCGTACCGCCCCCTTTCCAAAGAACAAGCCATTTCTACTCCAGATAAAACTACCCCCACCCCCTTTGGAAATAGTGATGTTCTTGTACGCATTCACACTCGCGGCTCGTGTAAAATGGCGGGCTTTTTAAATGATTATTTATCGATTATTTACTCCTGATTTAACCAAAGGACCTAAAACTACTAGATTATTCGCCCGTTATATTTCGCGAACCTATAAACGCTAAGAGTTTTGCGAGATGTCAAATTACTCGAGATGAAGCCCTCTTTAGTGTGTTTTTTTAATTTGGCCAAAGGGCCTAACTACACATTTCCAAATTTCGGTTTTACCCCATTCTTAAATGTTTATTTAATTATTTATTCTTTGATATTAGATTTTTCTTATCCAATATTTTACGAACAAGTAACTGAATTTTAATTATCACAAACACAGGACTAGCAGTTAGAGTATCCCAAAGCTAGCCTATATCTTTTCTTGGTAAACCGCGCTGTAAGAGTTTAAAAGAGTACTTTTTGTTTGAACATGACTGTACCTTTGAATTAACTTTTAGGTTATTGACTTGAGATTTCTGAAACCGATAATTTGATAATGTTATGCAACAGCTTCAGTGTAAAAGCGTAAAGTCTTTGATTAGAGCTTTCTCGAATACATAATTGTAAAAATTTGATTTAGGATTTAAATTGAACGCATGTAATATTTTTTTTATTTTTAGATTTTGCTGATCTAAGATTTCGAGAACGAATAATTGAGTTGTATTTATCACAAACACCGGACTAGCAGTTAGAGTACCCCGAAACTAGCCTATATCTTTTCTCGATAAACCGTGCTGTAAGAATTTAAACAAGTGCATTTTGTTTGAACATGACTGTACCTTTGAATTACCCTTTAGGTTGAAAATATTTATAATATGTACACTTATTTAGTTGCAGTATTGGTGATGCAACTTGTCGATATATGTTAGTTGTAATCTATATGGCGTTTGGTGAAATGCTAAAATGGTGATAGAACTCCGGAAAATTGTCTGTTTGGAGTGACTATATGGTTGTAAATGGTCAATTTTGATAGTACATGTTACTTATCTGGCTGGATGTCTTCCGCACTGCAGCCGCGAGTAATTTCAACTTCACTCTTGCACTCATGACAGAAGACTGAGTTGGAATGTTATCTTGGCGAACAGGTTTTCCCTCTCCCCGCCCCGTATTCCTCTGTTCTTTCTGTAGTAAGTGCATGTGTACCTGTGCTGTGTTGCCAAGCTTAGACAAAATGTATGTTTTTGTATACAGGAAGGTCTTCAACTATTAAAGACCGTGGATCAATCCTCGCCACGCATAAGCTAGTAGCCCTATACAAGCGCTGCTGGTCTTTGAGGATGTCCCGGAACCTTTAATACTGCCGTGAATTCTGGCCTAGGTTTATTGAAGAAAAAAGTATATCGTACACCCTGATCCAAATAACATTTACCTATTACAAACCCCCTTTCCCCCCTCCCCTTTTTTATCTAGCTCGGCTGTATCATTATGTTGTATCTTATTTTCGACAGGGTGTGTTTTTAGTAGAATGAAGAGGGGTAAACTCTCCATGAAAGTGTGTTCTTTTAGATTGATGGGGTCAAGAGCTCTGCTTTTCGATTCGTGATGAATTATTTTTAGGTCGGTTTCAATGTTAGTGAAACTGTGTCCTGCGTCACACATGTGTTCGCATACGGCTGAATGTGTTCCGTATTTTATCGCATTTCAATGTTCCTGGTACCGTGTATCTACTCTTCTTCCACTCTGACCGATGTAATTGGCTTGACAACCAGTATCTTGGCACGTGATAGATTATACCCCAACTTAGAATACGGGTCTTGTTTATTTAGATTACTATTTTGCAGATGCCTACCGGTTGTGTTATTCGTTGTGAATGCTATTTTTATGCCTTGCTTTTTGAACAGATTAGTGATTTTATATGTGTTCGCATTCACATAGTTGAAGCGCGTGAATTGTATTTCTGTATTGTCCGGCTTTGGAATCATATTATCTTTATTTTTATGTTTGGCTACAATTTGGTCTATTTTGCTTGGCTTGAAATTGTTTTCCTTTGCTAGTTGCTTGATAATTCTTATTTCCTTATTATAATTCTATCACCATTTTAGCATTTCACCAAACGCTATATAGATTACAACTAACATATACCGACAAGTTGCATCACCAATACTGCAACTAAATAAGTCTACATATTGTAAATATTTTCACCGTATATTCAAACAGAGATTTTATAGCCTAAGTGTAATGGATCTGGTGATGTTGATCGCTTGACGATCGAAACTGGTCATTTTAATGTATTTATTAATCTCATGTTTTTTGTTTGTTTGGGTTTTTTTTGTTGTTTTTTTTTTTTCTGAAAAGCACCAAACTCTTGTCCGCAAGGAGTTTAAATGGAATGGCAAAATCTGTTTTATTTCAGTGGCCCTCAGTGGTAAGTCTAAGCCAACAGTAGTTTCTGCATCCTATACTAAATCATCGTTAAATGTAATTGAGTTATCAAGGTTGAAGGAACATCAAAGGCTCTGAGGTTTAGAGAAGAATATTTGTATCGCGCGTGACTCAACTTTGAAGATGTTAACTGCGTTAATGAAATAGACCGACTGAATTTCTGTGGCGTGGAGAGGTATTCGTGTTGCACGTAAAGGAACATTAATCGGAAATGAGAAAGAGAAAACCGCATCAGACAGTGGAAGTATAGTGTGCATTACAGATTGGCAACGACTGGGGAATGAACCCCCCAAAATGAACATACTGCTGTGGGCTTAAGAAATGAGATGTTGGCACCGCTCGAAGTGATGAAAACTAGACAACACCACGTTGTCTGTCTTGAAAACGTTGAGACGCGGGTAAGGAGTATTACACTAACCACCGATGCATGTTCCTCCTCACTGTACCCCTATGCGCAGTCGTCATATCCCAGATGGAAAGGTTTGCACATGCGCAGTGAACACGGCTAAAAGAATCACCGGTGACAACATACATCCATGAAAATAATTTATGCTATCAAAACTAACTACTCAGCAGGAAACTCAAATACGGAAGAGTGAGAGACTAATATATCTCAGGGCATTAGTGAGATGCTAGGTTGGTGGGTTTTTCTCAAAACCACTTCCATAGCATAAATTACTTCTGACTAATAAACGATTAAGTCCTGTATTTTTTCTGTAAAACTTGATTAATCAATCATATTTACAAAATTTAAAAATCTGATAATTTTCTTCTAAAATGCTTAATCTCTTAGGATTATTTTAAAACTTTTTTGACGAATAACTTCAGTTATTAAATTATTCTACATTTTCCTAACATCTGATATACATTTAAGGCGATTTGAAACAAAATAAAATTTCCAAAATAAAGTTCATCTGTATCTGGTATTATTTTTCACTCCTTTTCCTAACTCCATTAAAGTCTTCACTTTGTATTTATTTATTTTTAACCTATCACTTTCTTTGGGTGACGTTCCTACTCTCAAGAACATAATTGTAATTAACTTTATACAATTAATCACGTGGTCTTTTTTAACAATTCTATCCGACTTTATATTCATGTTCTAATTGCGTAAAGGCCACGGTAGTTAAAAGGGACGTAAAGCAAATAGCATTATTATTATCTAACTAGGGGACTTGTGCGAGAAATCTCGCATGTTCATTAACCACCCGCCCGGCTTTACTGTTGGGCGGGCAGCAATTCCACTCGGGTACCTGAGTCAGGTAGCCAGGGTTACCTCAATTCCACTCGACACTCCAGGTAGTCGCCAGAGGAGTCCCTCAACTCCGCTCGGTCGCGGTCTCTTTATCCTTATGCATTCATAGAACGACACAAGTCTTCCATGCTCACTTCTACCATTGATTATAATCAATGCTTCTAATATAACTAATATAACTTCTAATAATGATAAATTAAGTATAACTTCTCAAAAGAACCTACCGTGGTCAATTATATTTCAGCAGTACAACAACCACTGCTTCAGTGTTTACATGTCTAAGTTTACTAAAATAAGTGGAACAGCTAATCTCAAAACATAGAGTAGAAATGTTTAACTTTTTGTTGTTACTTAGTCTACTCCTCATTTAACAATTTCTTATCACTTGCAAACTGATAAGAACAAACGAGATGATTGCATAGAAAAAGTGGTGTGCAGACGATATCTTAAATCCGAATAGCTGTTACGGTAAACAAGCCTACCTCTATAAGAGTTAGAATTCATAACTAATTAGTTGTGTGGGAATGCAGCTGATGTTTTCGTTCTAGGCTGGAAAACAGTATTTTCAGCATCCGCAGCTGATATCGAAAGTATTTCTTAGGTACAAATTATAGCCTACACCTATTATTATCTAAATTTAATTTTATAATGTCTGACTAGGTTAAAACATACAAACATTTAATTATGCACATGTTAAAAACAATGCATAAAATTTGTAGAAAAATAGAAATTTTAAATCACTGGTATCTTCTGCCATATAAGTTATAATGTGCCAAACACTTGATACCCGATTTAACGAATGAGCGGACTTGACATCAGAGCGGTTGACCAATGGCACAACAATGCCTCGTGGTGTATTCTTTGGAATACACGGTGAGATAGAGTAAGCTTTTGCTTCTCTTTGCTTTGGTTCATCCCTCCCTTTTTTTCTCAAACACCAACAGTGATCTCCTGATTTCTCTTTGTTGGTATATGTCTCTCATACTACCTGTAAGTCTGTTCTAGATATATATCTTCCATGACCCACCTAGCGTCATCTAGCAGCGAATCTCTGAAGTTCCTCAATTCTTCCCTGTACAAGAGGACTTCCTTATCAATTTAGCCATCAGATCTCGTCACTATCGCCAGCTATCATCCCCGTGATCAAGAGAACTTCGTCTACTTTTTCACCCTCCAGGCTGCGCTAGTGATGCCTACTATCAACTCTTTGAAGACCATTTCATCAAGAGATATTAACATTTCAATGTTGGCTATTCTTATATGTATTCCTTTTGTCTCCTACCCCCACTCTTTTTCCCTTCCCTGGTCCCTCCGCGCACCGTTGAGCGTGCCTCACTTGTACGTCGGAAGTCAATCCAGTCAGTTGGAGCGTAACTAAAGCTCGCCTCCTCTCCTCAAGAGGCAAACTTTTAAATTCGACACCATGTTCGAATTTTAGAACCAACCGTCAACAGCAACATCGCCTTCTTCATGAAGCAAAGATAAGTACCGACTTCATGTTTTAACCTCATTCTCATCGCTTTTAAAAGGCTCAATTCTTTTATTTGGATTTTATAGACAGTGAAAGTTGCTATGTGATAATAACTGCTTTCAAGAGATCTTCTTGATCAAACTTAAACTATCAATTCTAACTTTCAAAATGAAAGATTTTCTGAGATGCTATCTCATATCGAGGGATATTTCCAAAATACCCACTGTCTATATAATCAAGTTTTCCGCCGAGGGATTCTCCACCCAATTTAAACAACTCATCATAGCTCTGGAACCTTCCAGAACCTACACTCGATCTACCAGTTATGCTGTCATGTACTTTCCACTCACATATGGGAATAATTTTTCAAACTAAAGAATCTTCCTTATAAACTGCCAATCAATATCTAATTTTTCTTCCTCCGTTGAGATTTTTATGGTGCATTCAACTATTGAACCCTTCATCCTCTGATGGATAAATGATTCGATGTTTTATTTCTTCAATTAATTAATATTTCCACCAGCGTCATGATATAGCCAGACGAAGATGAGGAAACTTCAAGCATTTGTTGGAGACAGCGGGGACAAATGGTATGTCATTCCCAGCAATGTGTGTGTGTGTGTGTGTGTGTAATTTATTGGTCATTACAAGCGGGAATTTCAGCGTGGACTGATTCCTGTCAGCTTGGTGCCAAGTCCATATGGTTACCTTGCGAGGACATATGTGGCTATATCGATTAAGGTCTTACCATATGTTTATGTGGTTGAGATTTGTTACTGTTGATTCTACGAGATAACCGGGCAGTTGGTCAGGTTATTTTTACACACGGGAGCTGGACGATGACGAGTTGTGGTAGGGGGAAGTTGTTTCACAAGGCGGGCTGAAAGGATTGCATCAAGGTCATTAATGGAGTGCTTGTTGGCTCTGTAAAGTTACTTGAAATACAGAATAAGAACTGATCAATGGTAAAAATTGTTAAATAAATGGGAGATGCCTACGAATCACTATAATCTCCGAAGCGTTAGCTTAACATGCATTTTTATTCGTATAAAGTCATCTCAGCCGGTCAGGTTTTGTTGTTGTTGGTTACATTCCATGTTTATGTTTCATATTAGTGACCCGTGTAGTCACGTGCGATGCTGTCTTTTCCTTGTTTGTGGATTGAGCAATTGGCCGGGTTGGCAGCTCATTAGTCAGATGCGTCATTGCATTGAAGGAGGGTCTCGAGGGAGATTCATGTATATATTAATTTTTAGATTGTGTGTCAGCATGAATTTTTAAGGGTTTTATTAGTGTTGTGTCCCATATCCATCAACGTTGATTTACGAGATGATTGTTCGTAAGCGTCGTGGCTGTTACCCGATGTGAACGAACAGTCATCCTAGTACTCATTCCTCGTAGTTAGTCATTACGCGTACATAAAATCCAATGCAAGTTAGTGGAGCTTGGATCCACAATTTTTATAAGGGGGATATCCGTCTGACTCCTCAACTTTTGATAAATATTTATGTCATGGGAAGATTCAGGGAGGAAATTTTATTATTGTTGTTGTCTATTTTCATTTTATTTGCACTAATAGTCATTAAATTATGTTATTATTTTACGTCTTGTCACTTCCTTTCTTAATTATAGTTTTAATCCTATGACCCTTACCTCAGTAGAGCATGTTGTTTGGCGAACGTAAACATCACACTATGAACTGAGCGCGACCCCTTGATCAAGATTCTTGCATATAAACACTGCAATACTAAAGGGTTCATAGGAGGTAAACTGGCGCGGCCAAGCGTGGGGCGGTTCACTGTGGTGTAACGGCAAAAAATTGCACATGTCAATGTAAGCGTAGTTGGGTTTACAAACTGACGCAACAATGAAGGTGTATTTTTGTTGCTGGTTCGCTGCTGGAACACATTTAGTTGGCGTATTTGAGTAAAACTGACAGGCCACAAGTGGAGGCAGTTATGACAGTATTTGAATCACCGGAAAGTGATATTTTGTTAAAAGTAATTGAGGCGAAGAGGATACCGCCGACTATGTGAAATATAAATTAAAATCAGGAGTTTGCAATGTAAAATACGGTTCACGTTTTTGTCTTTTTAATTAAAGTAAGAAGTAATATACGTGATACCGGGCGCCCAATGATTAAAGTTAAAACTAGATTTGTTTAGAAAGTCAAACTCATGAAAATGTTAGGAGGCTGGTAGCCTTAAATGACAATTAATACTTTGTTAATTAGTCAGTGTTAATATCAGATCAGGATAACAATTTAATGACTAAATATGTGTTTGGGTTTAAATTAAATTGAGTAAAATTAGAACCACTCAGAGATGCAATCGACTAGTGGGATTAAATGTAAAAATAAATGAACTGAGTAGGGTAAAGAAATTAAATGTGCATTGGGATTATATGTATGTGTTAGGGGACATTGCTTTATGCCATTTCCCTAATGTCTCATATAAAGTGTATAACATGGCAACAGTAGAACAGATTCAAGAAATCATTGAGAGTGCGGCTAGGAGGACACAGAAATTGTTGGACACTAAATTGGCAGAACAGAGCGAATCATTAAACGCGAAATTATCTGAACAATTATACAGTAGTATGTTAGAACAAAGTGAAGCTATAAACAAATTGTCTGAGCAGAGTGAATCACTAAAAACTAAACTATCTGAGCAGAGTGAATCACTAAAAACTAAACTATCCGAACAAAGTGAATCATTAAACACTAAACTGTCCGAACAAAGTGAATCACTAAACACTAAACTATCTGAACAAAGTGAATCACTAAACACAAAAATATCTGAACAAAGTGAATCATTGCGGACACAATTAAATAACAGTAGGATTGAACAAAATGAATATCAGGCGGAACAAGCTAGATTACTAAAAAATGAAATCAATGACACTACAAATTCGCAGTTAGAGGCGCAGAATGTTAAAAACACGAACCAATTAGCTTCGTTAACCGCAGAGATGAAGGAACATACTAATCAACAGATGGTATTGCTGGCCCTAGATGTTAGTAAAAACAGTGAAAAACAATTAGATCAGATTAAGAAAATAGAAACTATATTTGATCAAAAACTTAGCATTTTGGATGAAACGGTGTTAGGTAAATTAGAGCAAATTGAACTAGCATGCACTATGAGTACGAGCGAGGTCAAGATAGCTCAGGATAAGTTGGAAGGACGATTTAAGGAGATGGAAAAAAGCGGCAAGGTCATTCAACAACAATTATCAGCGGTAGATGAAAATATATCCGGCATAATTAAAGATATGGATCGTCTCGAAATAAAATCAGCGGAGCAATGGAAAAGCCTAGAAGCGGATCAGGATCAATTAAAGAATACCATCGACGAAAGGTTGAGCCAGATAGAAAGCAATCAGGATGACGCTAAAAGCCAGATTGAGGAAAAAGTAAGCACGATTAAGGAGCAAATAAGAAAAGATTG
Source organism: Meconema thalassinum (assembly GCA_946902985.2). NCBI lineage: Eukaryota > Metazoa > Arthropoda > Insecta > Orthoptera > Tettigoniidae > Meconema > Meconema thalassinum. The sequence goes on along the minus strand of OX336389.2, from coordinate 1,095,717,014 downwards.
GCGAAAAATGAATATCGATTCTAAAGAGGAAAGATCAACCATCCTTAAGACAGTAGGCGAAAATCATACTCGTATTCAAGCATTAGAGCAAGAAATTAAGAGTAAACTTAAAGAACAAACAGACAAGATCATTAAAGCTGAACTGAGGTCATTTGAACAAGCCTCGATATTTAAAACGGGAACAATGGAAAATAAGCAGGACGACTCAAATAGCCCGGAGGGGACTAACACAGCAGGGAGTCAGACTCAGACGGAGAGCCCATTAACAACAGACACGGAGGGGTTTCGCAAGAATATTGAAAGGAGTTCCACGCCACAGGACGGTCATCAGCCCACACAACTTATCCAAGTAATTCGCTCGAACGATTATAAACCGCAGAAATACACGGAGAATTCAGGGGTGACACCTAAAGCCTTTATTAAAGAAATTGAAGATCATTACAATGACACTGGGGTACCTGAAGCAAGTAGGTTAAGAATGATGGGAAGATTTTTATCAGGAAATGTCCTTACATGGTTTTTAAGCTTCAAATATACATTTGGAACTATGTCAGATTTCAAAATCGCGTTTCTGCGCAAGTACTGGTCGCCGGCATTACAACAGAGTCTAAGAATGGAGCTTTACTCTAGGAAATATCAAACTACCCAGCAAACGAAATACTCAGATTTCTTTAACATGCAAATGTTAACATTTCGCGACCTTGATTACCCTTTAAATGAAGCGGATCTGGTGATGACTATAGTGCGGCAATTACCAGTCAACGTGCAACAAGTACTAGTCGCAGCGAACGTTAGTACGGCCTTACATGCAGAACAGATATTACGCCAGATAGATGAGACTACATCTCATAATCATTATAGAGGAGGAAGACAACTGGAGTTAGTCAATACGACAGAGGTCATAAAACCAAAACAGGCAAACACGAAACCGCAGGGTACAAACACAAGCACATCCACACCTAGGCGGAACCAGGAAGAGGTAGAAAAGAGACCGTACCAGCGTAACGAGAATAATTACAACAATAGGTCATATCAAGGCAACAATAGGTATCAACAGAGAGGATATCAGCAATGGCGTGAAAATCGAAGAAATGAGAGGCCTTATGGAAGATACGGGGATTACAATGGGAATCAAAGATGGAAAGGAAGGAGAGATCAAAATCACGGAGAGGCACGTAATTATCGAAATGACTGGGATGATAGGCACGCTCATTCACAAAATTACCTAGAGGAATTACTCGCTAGTCAAGGTGGAGAGCAAGGACGATGGGAGAAAGCCATTGGGAACATGAAGAATCCTGACACATATACTGAGGAAGCTGGAAGTCTACTGAGACAAGAGGAAAGTCAGGGGCGTGGGCGACAAAATGATGACGGGAGTCGCAACGGAGCTAAAATAAAATCTAAATTTGGATAAAGGAGACAGTCTACGAACGCAACAGTCGGAAGTTGAAGAGGGATGGATAGTAGCGAACATACAAGAATGGATTGCTTTGCCAGAAGAATGCCTGGAGGAGACGGTGAAACCACGGAACGATGAAATTAGGCAGTTACCTGTTATTTACGCGAGGATTGGTGGAATTAATATAAGATGTTTATTGGATACGGGGTCGCAGATCAGTCTGGTATCGGAGGCCTTGGTTCGAGAGTTGGGACGGAGTCAGAATATTCCTGTGATTCCCGTACCACAACTCAAAGTAAGGGGTGTTATTCCTGAACGCACCGTCACTTGTAAACGTCAGGCATACTTAGAACTGAACATATTGGAACTCATTTTTGGGCAAACATTCATTATCATGGCAAAGATGAATTTCAATATAATTCTTGGTGCAAATTTCATTTGTGACTATCAAGCAGTGATAGATTTGCACAAGAATACAGTCAGTTTTAGAGAGTATGATCAACTAAAGAATGTGGGATTGCATATGGATGAAATCACTACCAGAAGAGATGTAAATTCTTGGGCATTGGAAGCAATATCGGGAGAGACGGAAGAGGAGATACGAAAGGCAGAAGATAACATCATAGAAGGAGCTGTTGTGGAACTAGATGAGGAAAGTGAATCCCAGGAGATATGCTCTTTATTAACAGAAGGAGATAACAGGGATGCACAATTTGAAGAGTTACTACAGGAGAGGCTCAATGACATTCAACTTGGGGGTGAACATAGAAAACAATTGGAAGAGATTTTAAGGAAGCACAAAGCAGTATTTGACACAGTACCTGGGAAAATATTAAAATTTCAAATATTCAATGCAAGTCGAGGATTGGTCACCTTTCAAAAGTAGATTGTATCCAATTCCGGAAAAATATCGTGGTCAAGTCAAGGTCATTATAGATGAGATGTTACAAGCTGGAGTGATAAGGAAGACACCGACACCTTATCTAAATGCGATTTTGGCAGTCACAAAACCAAATGGATCTATTAGACTTTGTTTAGATGCCAGAAATCTCAACATGAGACTCATTTTTCCTGAGTATGACAGAGCACCAATTATTAGAGACGTACTAAAAGGCTTTAAGAACAAGAGCATTTATTCATCAGTAGACCTGACGAGTTCGTTCCACCATATTGAATTGGATGAGAAGTCACAGCTTCTAACTGGCTTCTTATTCGATAACCAAACGTTTTGTTTCGTCCGAATGCCCTTCGGAGTCAAAACAGCGGGCTGTGCTTTAATCCGAGCCCTGGATCGGAATCTAACCGAGGAAGTTAGGAGATGACGGTGCGCTACATTGATGACATTCTGCTGGCATCCGACAACATTGAAATTCACATGGAAAATTTAGATAAAGTATTAGGCAACCTTAATGCATCAAATTTCAAAGTAAACCTGAAGAAATCGCATTTCTTCAAGAGCGAGATCTTATATTTGGGTCACATCATTGACAAGGAGGGAGTGAAACCAAACCCAGCTAAGATCGAAGCGATAAAGAATTTCCCTACACCAACGAGAGTCAAGCACATTCGGGCTTTCTTAGGCGTAACGGTATTCTTTAAAGAAAACTGTCCAGGTTACACGGAGACTGTAGCTCCAATGCAGGAAATGCTAAAAAAGAATAATAAATGGTTATGGAATGGGGAATGTGAGAAGGCGTTCCAAGCAAAAAAAACAGCTATTGGAAAACTGCATTAAGTTAGGATATCCAGATTTCAAGCACAAATTTATAATCCAAGCGGATGCTTCACTAATTGGTATAGGTGCCATGCTCTACCAAGAAGATCCAGCTAACCTGCAACATAAAACATATTTGGAATTTGTCAGCCGAAAATTGCGTAAGCACGAGCGCAATTATACTGTAACGGAACTAGAACTGTTGGCCATCCTTCATGCGCTTCAACAATGGAAACGAATAATTTATGGCTACCCCATTGTTGTCAGGACTGATCACAAGGCACTAACATTCTTGTTTAAGACGTCGATGGCAAGCGAACGTGTGACACGTTGGTCTATATATATTCAGCAGTTTAGCATTGAGATTGAACATTGCCCAGGGAAGATGAACGTGATTCCGGATGCACTCAGCAGGAACCCAGAGCCTGATGATGAAGAAACAGCGATGGTACAACACTTGGAGTTAACACCGAAGGACCGGGAATTCTCGGAGGAGTTACGTGAGATACAGCGAGAACAGGAAGCGGAACCATGGATGATGCTATTAATTCAATACTTCAGAAAAGGAAGGAAGCTTGTAGTTTAACGTGACCGTTAATCTGTAGATCATGAGCCACGGGACCTCCTTTTTACGTGGAATCCGAACCACAGGACATGGCATTTCACTTCGAAAATCTCACATGCATTGACCGGGAATCGAACAATACTTCAGAAAACAGCTACCTACAAGAACACCTGCATTTCGAGAAGCGAAAGCCAAAGAAGGAAGATATGTTTATGTCAACAATTTGCTGCACAAATGGGTAGATAATGACCACACCAAGTTACGCATACTCGTACCGGCATCTTTACAACGAGGATTGACATGGCATACTCACGAAAGTTACGGACACGTCGGATTATACAAGTGCGAAGCGACGATAGGAGAGACATTTACATGGCCACGTATGAGAACAACTATATGTGACGTCATTACGACTTGTGATCCTTGTCAGAGGACAAAGCCCAATAACTATTTAATGAGGCAGTATCCTAGACCATTGCTACCTCAGAAACCATGCGAGCTACTGGCCCTGGACTGTTTCGGCCAAATTCCGAAAGGTAGACGAGGTTGCCGTCACTTGCTAGTGTGCATTGATGTGTTTTCTAAGTTTGTCGTATTATGCCCCATTCAGAAAACTACATCGAAACAAGTACTCAGTCGTATTCGAAATAGAGTTATTCCAATCCTTGGAAAACCAGAATTTATATTGTCAGACCATGGCAGCTATTTTACAAGCGCCGAATTCAAGAAAGGTATGGAAGACATGGGTATAAAACACGTTTTAAGCAGTATCCAACATGCCCAAGCTAATCCAAGTGAGAGAGCAATAAAATGTGTAACATCATACTTGAGAATCTTCATTCCCAAAGAACATCATAAATGGGTGGATAAAATTAAGGATGTAGAGACATGTATGAATTCTACCAGGCACGAGTCAACAGGACAGATCCCTATGGTCTTACACAAAAACGAGCATCCAGTGAGAACGCGGAAAAGCATCATTAACTGCCCACAAGATCCCATGATAGCACCTGACCGGCGAATAGAGAGAACGAGAGCCTACATGAGAAAACAAGCAGATCGCAGATTACGGCGATTGAGAAATAAGAGATTTCACCGTGATCTTGAAATCAACCAGCTCGTTTTGGTGAAACGACCCGCTACATCTGATCCAGAGAAGAAGATCTTCAGCAAATTCTGTGAAAAGTTCATAGGACCCTATTCTATTGTAAGAAACCTAAGAAATAATGCATACAGAGTGAAAGAGTTAAGCACAGGAACAATGTCGGTCTACAATGCAGTCAACTTAAAAAAGTATCGAAGAAGCGAGCCATGGTAGCGCCGAAATAATGATGCAGTTTAAATATATGGACGTCCTATATCAACCAAGTGGACGGGGCGCAGTTGAGTACGGCACGAGAAGAAGGAAGTAGGGATGGTGTTGACAAACATTAACGAGACGGGCAGAGTGTTGCCTCAGGCATCAGCGCGTCACACAAGCAGCTGAAAGGATGAGGTCCAAGCAGGAAATAAAACGAGTAAATGCCATTCAAGACAGGAGCGGCTAGACCAAGTAATAGAAAAGGGGTGATTCTGAAATAAAACAAATTGGCCGACGGAAGTCTTTTAAAAATTATCGACTTTTTCCTAAGTTCGAAATTTTGTGAGTGTAGGAGTTGTGAACCCTTCATCCTCTGATGGATAAATGATTCGATGTTTTATTTCTTCAATTAATTAATATTTCTACCAGCGTCATGATATAGCCAGACGAAGATGAGGAAACTTCAAGCATTTGTTGGAGACAGCGGGGACATACCTGCAGCAGTTTGACAAAAGGCTAAATACTTTAGCATTGTGAAAAGAAAGACCCTAGCTATGTTTCAGAAGGACAGGTGGTGGCTACCTCAAAATAGAAGGGACGCGTGGTAAGACACGCTTATGGTATGTGCATTGTACTATTCGCGCCTAGAAAAAATATAATGCAGTAACGTGAGTGGCTGATGAGAATACTGGACACTCCCACGAAGCCGAGGTCTGATAAAAACCGCCAAGTTATTGAAAAAGTGGAGCCAATGAGAGATGAATGCTTACAAACGCGCCAAGTCTAGCTTGGACACACGAAAGCTAGCATTAACGCGGGAGTTCGGCTAGACAACAACTCTACGATCGATTCTAGGATTAATGGGCATATTCTTGACCTGCGCAATTTTACGAGTTCAGTGATATTTGTTTCATTCCTGTACCACTATTATTTTGAGAAATTTTTATATAATTTCCCCCTCTATCGATTCCTAGGGCCAGTTCATTTATAAGTGGCATGAAGAGCCAAGACATGGATTATTACTTTTGTACGTCTGAGGACGTAGATGCTTATTACTTTTGTACGTCTGAGGACGTAGGGCTATTACTTTTGTGCGTCGGAGGACGTAGGCTATTATATTTGGTGTGTCGAGGACACAGGTTGATTACATTTTGTGTGTCGGAAGACACAGGTTATTACTGTACTTTGCGTTTCATGAGGACACAGATTTTTATAAATGTGTTAAATTCAGTGATAGATAGTCATAGTACTATTTTGGTAGGGACAGTATCATCGACAATTCGCCAACAGACTGTTCTGGGGGAAATAAGTACCTGAAACGGCGAATTTAGTAGTCAGATATCGAGTGTGTAATAATCTATAACTTTTTACATCAGCACGAGAGATGACATCGCCTATCATGGAAGAAGTTTGGAACTGTCAACACTCCATCGAGATGTGGGAAACGAGCTAAGCAGCATTGTAGGGAAATGGCTGCAGATGTTCGTTGACGGTGACTGGCAGAGGATGAGTACATGAATAATATTCTTATTATCTGATAAATTAACTTATGGTATATGGGACATATTTTTTTTGTAAATATCTTGCTTGTGTTGATTAACGTAGTGTATTTAGTTTTGGTCTGACACACCTTTTGCATGGAAACAGCTCGCACAATTTTGTTTAGTTATAAGTTCTTGTTTGTTTTTTTTAATTAACGTGGCTATGTGAACGACCGTGTTCGCATATGTTTACGTAGTGCGATTAAGAAGCGTCTCTCGGAGATATGTTGTGTTTCAGAAGTAGGACTGAATTAGTATAATCATGCAGTAGATTGGAGGGTAAAATAATCTTGTAATGTTTATTATTGATCAGATTCAGTGAGTTTATTGCCGTTGGAGCAATGTAATTTGTGGCGAGGAGCAGTCAGCTCTCTCGTAGGTTTTAATATGTTTTAAATAATTTGTGAGCATCTTGTTCAACCGACCTGTGTGAAAAATGGTATGTCATTCCCAGCAGTGTGTGTGTGTGTGTGTATTTTATTGGTCATTACAAGCGGGAATTTCAGCGTGGACTGATTTCTGTCAGCTTGGTGCCAAGTCCATATGGTTACCTTGCGAGGACATATGTGGCTATATCGATTAAGGTCTTACCATATGTTTATGTGGTTGAGATTTGTTGCTGTTGATTCTACGAGATAACCGGGCAGTTGGTCAGGTTATTTTTACACACGGGAGCTGGACGATGACGAGTTGTGGTAGGGGGAAGTTGTTTCACAAGGCGGGCTGAAAGGATTGCATCAAGGTCATTAATGGAGTGCTTGTTGGCTCTGTAAAGTTACTTGAAATACAGAATAAGAACTGATCAATGGTAAAAATTGTTAAATAAATGGGAGTTGCCTACGAATCACTATAATCTCCGAAGCGTTAGCTTAACATGCATTTTTATTCATATAAAGTCATCTCAGCCGGTCAGGCTTTTGTTGTTGTTGGTTACATTCCATGTTTATGTTTCATATTAGTGACCCGTGTAGTCACGTGCGATGCTGTCTTTTCCTTGTTTGTGGATTGAGCAATTGGCCGGGTTGGCAGCTCATTAGTCAGATGCGTCATTGCATTGAAGGAGGGTCTCGAGGGAGATTCATGTATATATTAATTTTTAGATTGTGTGTCAGCATTAATTTTTAAGGGTTTTATTAGTGTTGTGTCCCATATCCGTAAACGTTAATTTACGAGATGATTGTTCGTAAGCGTCGTGGCTGTTACCCGATGTGAACGAACAGTCATCCTAGTACTCATTCCTCGTAGTTAGTCATTACGCGTACATAAAATCCAATGCAAGTTAGTGGAGCTTGGATTCACAATTTTTATAAGGGGGAGATCCGTCTGACTCCTCAACTTTTGATAAATATTTATGTCATGGGAAGATTCAGGGAGGAAATTTTATTATTGTTGTTGTCTATTTTCATTTTATTTGCACTAATAGTCATTAAATTATGTTATTATTTTACGTCTTGTCACTTCCTTTCTTAATTATAGTTTTAATCCTATGACCCTTACCTCAGTAGAGCATGTTGTTTGGCGAACGTAAACATCACACTATGAACTGAGCGCGACCCCTTGATCAAGATTCTTGCATATAAACACTGCAATACTAAAGGGTTCACTATAACCTAGAAGTTTTTCAAGCAATAGACTCTCGCAAATCTAGTGTAACTAGTTATTGTTCACCATTGCAATAACTTTCTTTGCCATCAACGTTTTGTGCTACTACAGTGACCTCTTCAACTATATCAACTGACTATAGTGAAAACAGTGCCTGTTCAACTTTACATCCGCGTCGCGCTCGTCCGAATACAATAAATATGGCCATGAACACTTTTCCACAATCCAATTTGATCTTTCCCAAACCCTTTACTAACAAACTAAAATAATAAAATTGTTACTTTAGGTCTTTTTTCAATGAGGTGTCACTCTACATAAGTGCCCTCCCGTATTTGCTCCATGTATAACGAATTAATGTCTGTAAAACGTCGTGTCTAGTACACGCCTTAAATTATATTGTTTCTCCCTTCTAATGAGGGAATCCAATTCTTTCAACTCATAAGTGAGTTATCTCTAGGTTTCACGAAAGGGAAACTTGCCCCATTTTTCTCGTGATCCCTACTTAAACATAGGAGTTCTAGAAACTTCCTTTCAATTGTTCTCCTCAGGTTTCATAATAAGTGACCTGCCCTATTTGTATAATCTCCTATGTATAATCATTAAGCGTAGTTCTGCATTAATACAAGAAGTTATAGAAATTTCTATTTCATTTCTTCCTGTTTTTTTGTTGTTACTTTCGAAGTTGTTCATATTTCTAAGGTACTTATCTAGAAATCCTTAAAGTACACACCTTGTACTTGATTTATTGTTTAACTTTAATTACGTCAATTATCTTTAAATTTCCTATTTATTTATCTTAGCCATTTCAAAATCTTACGAAGATTTTAAAGCATATAAAAGGTTTAAAACCAACAGAATTATCAATTGCCCGGCGCAAGCTTTAGATGTTTTCGGAGGTCTGCGACCCCAATTGTTTATAAAAATCAAAATTATATATTTGTTACAAAAACTACTTCCTTTTACATTGTTAAATAAATTAAAGATTTGTTCTTTGCTTTATCATTTCTCTAACACAACGGTTAGGCAAGATCCTGTCTTCCTTGACTCTTCCTATTTAATAAAAATAAATATATTGATAGGGTGTTCACCACTTGTTGCATTTGAGCAAGAACTCTTAGTTATTAACTTAGTAAAGTCTCTCTTAGCTTTAATAGCTAATTCTAACTGGCCAGTAAGGCAAGCATAGCTCGCTACGCCAGCTTCCTGCTTGAGGAGATCCTCTCTAACACTTCTGGTTGGTTTTTAAAAATATAAGTGTTTCTCATTGTCTAAACTCTTAGTCGGCGCCTCGCTGGGTAAAAGCTTAGTCATTTCTAAATGCAACTATTGGTACACTTACCAAAATTATTCCCAAGGGTATAATTGCTTTATCCCTATCCTTCTTGGAAGCATTTGGTCGCTCTTTAGAAATTCTACAATTTCAAAAACTAAAATATCAAAGCTGATTCAAATTATTTGCACTCTTCAAATTACTTGTTTATAAACAAACTCCTTTGAACAGATACACAATAAATCTGTTATTCTTTGTCTTGCCTTCCCCATAGTAGGCATATGTATGCTTGAGAGGGAATACACTACAGCAGCTTTCTTGCGAACAGCCCAAGTTCCAGCTGCGTTTCCTGTTAGCTTCGCCCAGGTCCCTACCCACTTTAGGTATCGGAGAGCGGATTTGCAGTGGCAGCTGCCTTTGAGTAAAATTAAAGTTAAAATTATAACTTCTGTTGGACTCTCGTCCTATTTCTCCATCATTTTTCTCCAGTCCGAAACCCATTTCTTTTTCTTCATCATCTTCTCTTGGGGGTTAGGTTATTCCCAAGCTAATAATCTACCCAACTTGCGAACACCAGCACGCCATCGGTCAAGCGCTCCGAAGTCAAGTCCGCTCATTCGTTAAATCAGATATAACATAATACATAAAGAACTTGATATTAATCACTATTGTTAAATACAAATATGGACAGGAAATTTAATAAAATAAGGGAAATCTGCATCTTAAAATCACATAAATCTTTACTTCATTTCAAACTATACAAAACACATTAGATGAAACTCTCATGCGCTGCAGAAGGTGTTTGACCCGGCCCTTGGTATGCGAACAGGAGGGTTATGACATTTGCTTACGTCATTGGGGATAACACATTTGCCGACCCCTTGCCAAAGCCTGAGCGGGGTTGAGGAACTCATTTTTGGGTCCCTTGGAGGACTGAGTGGAATTAAGGAAAATCGAGGGGAATTTATGTTCGACCTTACTGTTATGTGGGCTTCTATAAATATGTGTATTAATTTAAACGCACTTTTTAAACAAATTGTCGATATTTATGAAATCAGAGAGCAATTCGTCACTGCTGCGGGTAATTCCGTTTGAATATTCTTTTCAATGCACAATGGGTTGTGAGCGGCCTGAGTGTACAGACTACCCGTCCGGCACTAGTGTTATGCGGGCTGGACGCGACACAGTTCTGCCAGGGGCTATCGTCTTGTATATTTCATTAAACACTCTTTTTAAACAAATAAATATATTTCCGTTGACTTTTCAAAAAATGCAAGATTTTTCCTGTAGGCCTATTATAGGGACGATCTGGAAGGTTTTGGCACAAAACCCACCTTCTAACTCCTTCTGGTTCAGGAGCTTGATTTTTTTGTCGGATGAACTTAGCGTATTAATAGATTGTGTATTATTATTTACTAATAATTTATTTTAAATCATTATTATTATTATTGTCGCCTCCGTAGCGTCGCGGTCAGCATGGTTAGCTGCCGCCCCGGAGGTCCTGGGTTCGATTCCCGGCTCTACCACGAAATTTGAAAAGTGGTACGAGGACTGGAACGGGGTCTACTCAGCCTCGGGTGGCCCAAATGAGTAGAGGGGGTTCGATTCCCCCTCCGCCATCCTCGAAGTGGTTTTCCGTGGTTTCCCACTTCGTCTTCGGGCAAATGCCGGGATGGTACCTTCTTCAAGACCACGGCCGCCTCCTTCCCTCTTCCTTGCCTATCCATCCTCACCATCCCTTACCTTTCCTCATGAGGCCCCTGTTCGCTTTGCCAGTGAGGCCGCCTGGGCGAGGTGCCAATCCCACCTCACCAGTTGTATCCCTTCCGATTCGATGTTCCCAGCTCTAGGACACTGCCCGTAGAGGCGGTAGTGGTGAGTTCCCTCGCTGAGTCCGTGGGTTCCACCAACCTGGAGGGTAAACGACTAAAAATATATGTATACATATTATTATTATTATTATTATTATTATTATTATTATTATTATAAATGTATTAGGAACAATTTAATTATTCAAATAATTTTCTTAAAATATCTACACTCTTCTTATCGTTTCTACAATAATAATGAATATTGTTTATAAACAAAATGCCTGCATTCCTAGTTTCACGTTGCTCAATTTCTCGAGTCTATTTTTCCTTCTTCCACTATCCGTTTCATATTATATTCCCTCTGTTATTCTGTTCTAAAATATGTCAATTCCTGATTTATATTCCTATTCAAAAAAAGAAAGGAGATCGTACTTTGTTTACAATATTGAAAATATATTAATATAACCTTTCATTATATTGGTACAACATCTCAGCTAAGTTATACAACTTTCCTTATTTTATTATGGCGTTAGAAACCATATTTCAGTGTTGTCTTAGTAATCATCAAATTTCGTTTCCTTTTTTCCACATATCCTTTCATTTAGTGACATGCTAATTTATCAGCTTTGAGATCTAACTTTCCATCGAACTACTCTTCCTATCCCATTAAACCGTTGAAGACGTTTATAAACATGTTATTTACTCATAAGCATTAATTTTACATCACATAATTTCATTCTAGCACAATCTTGTATATTTATTCCATCGAAGACCTTTCTTAAGCACAATATTCTATTTATTTCATCGTAGACATTCGTTGACACAATATTCCGTTTGTTTTATCGAAGACTCTTCTCCTTCTCTAAAAAATTTTAATCCACTTTATTGCTGAATAACTTGCGTAGTCTTGTATCAATGTAGCACTGTATTACAAATTATTAACTCGTGTGCCTAAATTCACATAAAATGTTCGCAGACTCTTAATATGTCGGTTTTATTTCTTATTATTCACGTTCATTTCCTTTGAAAACTATCACAGATTAAAATATTACAAAGTTCGTATGCGGTAAATTCACGTAGTATTATATCAGCTTACTATCAAAATAATCCAAGCTCCACACATCATCAATATCACTGACATATTCCAAGTTCCTTCTAAGATACTTTCTCTGCTTCACCGAGCTATCGAACTTACTTCTTGGCAAGTAATGATGCTCCTCCCGTCAATTCTTACTATGGCACTACGGCACTCTTTTGATCCAGAGCTTCGCGAACCTACTCGCTTGACTTCACCCGTAAGAGGGATGATCTTTCCTTATACACGATTCTCATTTTTCGCTGATTTAAGAGCGTCCTTTCTCAAATTGTGAAGCCTCCGTGGCTTAGGCGGCAGCACGCCGGCCTCTCACCGCTGGGTCCGTGGTTCAAATCCCGGTCACTCCATGTGAGATCTGTGCTGGACAAAACGGAGGCAGACAGGTTTTTCTCCGGGTACTCCGGTTTTCCCTGTCACAATCTCATTCCAGCAACACTCTCCACTATCATTTCATTTCATCTGTCATTCATTTAATCATTGCCCCAGAGGAGTGCGTCAGGCACAGTTCATATCCTCGCCGCTAGATGGGGGCTTCATTCATTCCATTCCTGACCCGGTCGGAGACTGGAAGCAGGCTGTGGGTTTTCATTTTCTTTCTCAAATTAAGCGGGAAGTGAAGGCACGAATGTTCTAACTGCATTTTATGAATCTATTAAACTTCCCTTTAAAAACAAAAACATGAAAATTTATGTTATATCATCCTCTTCTAATTGTTATCATTTTGTTCCTTAACACGTCCAGTGCGAATCGCACGCCCTGCGCATGACGCTAGTATAGCTCGTACAAGCAGTTGCGTAGAACGCGCCTAGTGAGTCATGGGAAGAGTGTTAGAAAATATAAATCACATCTTCCCGCACGGTAAGATAGGCCCTCCTCGTCATCAAGCACATCGTTGAAGTCCAATATTCTACCAGGTTCATCCGTTGCGAGATTTTCACATGCGTATTCCGTTTCTCGCATATTTATTCACCTCGATTTTCGTCATACGTTGTTTTTTTAGCGTGTGGCTTTTAGTGCCGGGAGTGCTCTAGGACATGTTCGGCTCGCCAGAGTTTGTAGCTGCTTCTATGCGGACACCCATGGGGTGAGCTACAAGTACCGTCGCGTGTGGAGTGTTGTCTGGAAAGCAAAGTGTGAATGTGAATGTAAGGACGAGGAATTGGAAGGTAGCTGTTGTGACCCGGCATTTGTCTGGAAGGAAGATGGGAAACCACAGAAGGCCATCTTCAAGGTTGCCGGCGGGGGGATTCGAACCTCCTCGCCTACCGGATGTGAGCGACTAACTGCAGCCACGTCGTAACGACGGCTAACTCACCCGGTGTCTACGTTGTCATTTTCTTTTAGGATCTCTGACCAGCAAGACAACTTTTATGCGAGGTAAGACACAAAATTTTCAGTTTATTATCATTTCAAGAGAATTACGTGTGATTCCGTTTTTGTAATAAATGAATTCCAGTACTGCAATTATTTCATAAAAGGCCTAAACTTGAAATTGACATTTATTCCTGCATCATATTCACGAGTAACATGAAATAACATGTAGTAATCGATGTTTGCTGCGTCATGACGCTTATGTTATCATTTTATTTATATTTTGTGTTCAGTTGGCTACAATGAAGTACCGTCAACATCACGAGGCCCTGTATTACCTCTCGATTTCAACCACCATGCGCCTGACGATCCAGGTGCGTGAGTAGGATAAGCTCGGTAGAACTCGTCTAACCGACGTTGAAAACTCCAATTATTACAACTTTTAAAGAGTTCCACGCAAATAAGTCGCTTAGTTTGGTGGATATGGCATACCCAACTACTACGCAGTGAACGCGTTAGTTAATTCTGTTTATAATTAGATGAATCTAAATAATGACCAACATTTCTATTGGCTGTATTAAGTCACGTGCTATAAAATATATTCGCACACTCCTGATCCGCACGTGCCTTCTTTCTGAAGCGTGTCACAGTTTTATCTCTTGTTTTATTTCCTTCCATTTATTGAAAAATAGCAACCCACCCCGGCTTCGCCCGGTATCTTTAACGGTTTACCCAGCGTTTACCCAGGTCCCAGACACAATTCAGAAAAGCCGAGGTGGACAGCGAAACTCCAAACACATAGGCCTATACTCTTCTCTGAAGTCTTAACTCGACACGACGCGACATTTTGATGTTGGCCGAATCTCGTAAACTCGCTCCGAAGCTAGTAATCCAAATTTCCACTGAATGGATATTATTGGAAGAAATGAAAACGTAAAAACACTTATAGTGGGTGATGTATTAATGATGTAGATATGCTGTCCCGGAATTTTTGGTAGAACTTTTCATTTTGAACAATTCTTACTCTCATAGTATATACTGTAGCGTAAGCTGAATAGGCTCACGAATGGCAGTTTTTTCTACTACTGGATGCACTGGAATCGTTGCTGCTCGACTTCCTTTGGTCATCTCTACTTAGTATAAAACCAAGTCCCCGATTCTTGGATGTTACGGGTAAACTCGAGAACCACTGTATGGATTTTGATGTGGTTTTCACCATTCTGTAAAGGATATCTCGAGGATGATTTCTGTAGAAAATAATTTATTTATGATCAAAGAAAGTCGAGCAGTAACGATTTCAGTGGAAAGGTTGGAAAAAAAACTGGCGTCCAAGCTCTTTGTAAGCTTACGCTGGGCAAACCGTTAAAAATATCTAAATACTAGGAGTGTAAGAATTGTTCAGCATGAAAAGTTCTACAAAAAAGTCTGCGAGAACATATGTCTATCTTCAATACATCGCCCACTATAAGTGTTTTTACGTTTTAATTTCTTTCAACCATGTCCATTCAACTACTGAGGCGACAGTTTACGAGCTAGTTAAGGGCGAGTCTATCATTCCTGTTACAGCCTAGCTAGCGGGTGAACCTATTGCCCCGATTACAGCCAGCAGAAAACCGTTGAGTCGTGTTGAGTTAAGACTTCTGAGAAGGGTGGTTGTGTTTGGAGTTTCCCTGGAAGTGCAACTCGGGTTTTCTTCATTTCGCCTGTGAAACACAGTCGAGTTAAGATTGGACGGAAGGGGGATTTGAGTTTCATTCACCTTGCCATTCCCTGGAAGTGCAACTCTCATTTCGCCTGTGAAATTTTCGTTCCGCAAAATTCACAGTCAATTTAAGATTGGACGGAAGGGGGATTATATTATATTAAATTATTATACTGATTGGCGTATAATCTCTACTTAGTATAAAACTAAGTCCCCGATTCTTGGATGTCATGGGTAATCTCGAAAACCACTGGATGGATTTTGATGTGGTTTTCACCATTCTGTAAAGGATATCTCCAGGAAGGATTTTGTAGAAAATAATTTATTTATGATCAAAGGAAGCCAATCAGTAACGATTTCAGTGAAAAAGTCGAAAGAAAACCTGGCGTCTGTGCGTTTTTTAAGCTTACGCTGGGCAAACCGTTAAAAATATCAATATACCATGAGTGTAAGAATTGTTCAGCATGAAAAGTTCTACACAAACTGCCGCGAGGGCATATCTCGATCTTCAATACATCGCCTACTATAAGTGTTTTTAGATTGGACGGAAGGGGGATTCCAGTTTCATGCACCTCGCCATGTTAAATTACGTCTGACAAGAATTCGTTGCACGTGCATCTCCATGATAATATAATTAATAGTCCAGTCAGTGATTTTAACCAATCATGCTGAGACATAAAACGGATATAGGTCGTAGTCCATTGACATCGAAAATAAAGGCGCTTATCACGTAATGCATTCATAACTGTTCCCGGGCAAAGCCGGGGCGGGTTGCTAGTAAATGAATAAATGAATGATTTTCTACAGAAACCTTCTTTAAGAAATCATTTATAGAATGGTGAAAGCCGCATCAAAATCCATCGAGTGGTTCACGGGATTGTCCGTTACATCCAAGAATAGGGGACTTTGTTTTATACTATCTAGAGATGATTGTCAAGCGGTATCCCTTTAGTCTCACCTTTTTTTTTCTTTGTTTATTTGGGGCGGTCGAACTCGTTTCCTTTTCTCTACCCTTGCTGATAAAATGACAATACTCCCTTTGATTTGCACATCCCGCCTCTGGTTTTATTCGAAATTAAATACAATTCCCATTCACTCTTTCCTATCTTCCTAGCCAAGTCTTTCTTAAAATCATATTCAGCTTCTTCGTATTGTATTTAAACAAAATAAAATCCATTCTCTCCAGAATACATAAATGCAGTAATTACACGTACTTGACATCGGCAAATAATGGGCGCTACACCAACAACCAGCGTAAAGTCTATAGATAGATAGTACAGCGCGACAAGTGCTAAGGAGTTTGTGACCCATGCAATCTTGGGCAAATATTTGATGGTAATGGATAAGGTGACTTGCCGATTTCACAGAAAGAAGAATTAGAAACCATCTTGGAGTGATAACATTTGACTGGAGTAGAAGTAGGAAACCACAGAAAACCACTTCCAAGATGGCTGAGATAGGAATTGAACCTACATGTTCTCAGTTATTTGCCTCACAAGGCTGAGTGTACCCCGTTCCAGTCCTCGTGACCAGAATTGAATTTCTTGGCAGAGCCGAAAATCGAACCCGGACCACTGGGGCGACAGCCCAGCATTCTAGCCACTATACAAAGGGATGGTCTATAAGATGAAAGGTAAAGGCCGCCAAATATTAGGTGCATCTGATGCTGAATAACTAGGTTTCGTAACTATGAAACGAAGGGTAATGCCGGGATGGTTCCTAAGTTAGGGCCACGGCCGGTTCCTTCCCAATCCTCTTCTGAACTACAAATACAGACACTAATACAGCCATCACAATAACACAGGTTATCAGAAGAATTCTCCCCCCACACACACACACACACACACGCCCAAGTGTACGGGGCTACATGACCACGATGTCGAAAAGCCCTTAAATGAATCAACAACAACTAAATGAAATGAAAATGTGCATGCAGCGTTGCACTGTTCACAACCTACCGATAACGCAGGGTGAAGGCGCTATCGAAAAACACTCAATTGATGTTATGCAGCAAGTCTAATTACCTGCCGCTTTATCGGCACGACAAAATAACAAGTGCCCAAGCACTCAACTTCAAACGTTGCTGAAACATAGCGCCTCAATACACAACACCCACACTTTACCCACAACTTTACAGAGATTAACTAGCTGAGCACCTGTAATTGCACAAAATATTTTAAGTAATTCTCCACACATTCACAATGTATGCAATAAAAAGTGTTGTTGTTGATTGATTTAGGGGCTTTATGACGTCGTGGCCACGTGACCAGTGCACTTAGGTGTATGTGGAATTTACCTGATAACCTTTGTTAGTATATAATCATAATATCGTATGGCCTCGGGTGCCGGGTGCAAGCTTTGTTATTTGCGGCCAGAAGGCAGCTTCCATGACGAATTTTGTTGTTCCTCGGAGCGCTATGAAAGTCAAGGAGGTAAGATATCTAGGCTCCTTGACACTATAGCGCTTTCTAGTAGAGAAAGGAGGAACTTTTGTGTTGGCAGAAAATCCCGAGATTAATTTTGTCATTATGAACATGCCTACAACGTATGACATGCGTGTGGTGATTTTTGTCACCTTTCAAAAAGCCTGCAAGCTTGGGGTCGCTAGACCGACACGATAACCACTCACTCACCGTGGCAAGCACCTTCGTTAGTGTGGTGGTTGTAATGGTTGGTGTATTTGTAATTCAGATGAGGATTGGGATACGGTGGCCATGGCCTTAAGTTCGTAACCATCCCGGCATTTGCCTGGAGTAGATGTGGGAAACCGCGGAAGACCACTTCTAGGATGTCTGAGGTAGGAATCGAACCCACCTCTTTTTGGTTTTGCCTCACGAGGCTGAGTGTACCCCGTTTCAGCCCTCAGATCAGAATTAAATTCCTTTACACAGCGGGGAACCAAACCCGGGTTTCCACGGCGACAGCGAGGTTTCCAGGTTTCTCAAGGATCTTATCGTTTCTTGAGCTGAAGGATTAAATGTTATATGAAAGTAGGTGTGAAGCAAATCGGTCCTGCAATTCTCAAGACATGATCAAATTAACCTCTATAAAACTAGTTTGTTTTATTATTTCATAATATGTATATTATTTTACAGGGAATGTCTCATAAGTAGAGCTGGGATTTCTATGTAAATACATATTTTACATATTTTTTCATATTTGTGGCTATTCAATATATTATTAGTGATATTACATAAAATTACATATTTCAGAGTTTTCCTGTTTTTTATATGAAATAAATTGCAGAAATGAAGTTTCACACTTAATGTGGGGCTGTTGTCTGTCCTCTTAACAAGGGGATTAAGGTAATTATGAGTGACAGGTATTTGCGAGGATGATAGGATGATAAGTGCTGTGCATGGGGAAACTGGTGCAAGAGTATTGAGTAAATTGCAAAAAGTGTTGAAGATAAATCCTGGTTACTTAACATTTTACAGTGTGCGCCAAATTCTAAATGGAGATGGCTCTGCCCTCGTCCAAGACAACTTGGGGAAAATATCCCAGTGTTTAATGATACATGAAGTATTAGTGAGCAACTATCATCTATGATGATCGTGTAAATAGTTTCGTCGGCCTTAATATGGAAAGGCGATCTTTGGTGTGCATCTCTTCGACAGCGACTGGCAGCCATCTGCTATTTTGTTTATTTTTGATGGTATAAATCCTTTAAGGATATCTAAGTAGTGTTTTAAAAAAATTAGTGTTTCCCCTAAAGGTATGTTTTGTATTTTTATTATTTTAAATTATTGGAGCTCCATATTTTGCATGGTGTACTGAGTGTTTGTTTTGGTTCTGAAAGGTTAACCTTGGAATAGATATGTCACCTATGAAAATGTAAATTTTTTGTTAAACTATATTTGCCTGGGGAACACTACTGTTTTTCTTCTTATTTTATTATTTGGCATCTGGCTAAGGCATTTTCTTCTTATAATATTATGGTACTGGCCAGACGAATCTATTAACACTAGGACTAAATTGGTTCATTAGTCGGTCGGTTTTTAGTCTGATCCGTTGCCTTTAAAAACTATTTGATCTCGTAATGTCTGGAGTTTGTTTATATCTAGCTGTTTTCTCACTGCAGAAGATTTAATTTAAAAATGTAAATTACGCATTTCACTTAAATTCGTTCTGAGGTACCTTCAACTGTTCTTGGTCGCCATGGTAACTTGTTGACAGAAGTGCATTGTGGGGGTTTTGTTTTTCTGGCGTGTTTTGAAGTGCACGTTCTTGGGTCATGGTGATGTTGGTTAACTTATTTGTTTTTATTTTCCTTTGGTTTTCCTTTTTTGGAGTTTTCTTGGTACTCCTACGTTATTCTTTCGTTACCTTGTTTATGGTAATAATTTTGCACTAGTTTTTTTTCTGATTCTCCAAGGCCCTCATGGTCCGGTTTGGGAATATGTCTGGTGCTTATTTAGTGGTTTTTTTTGGTTTGTAGCTGTTTATGCTCTTACCTCAAGTAATTGGGTTTTTTTATATCGGCCTTAAATATTTATTATTTCTACAGTGAGAATTCTAGCTGAGGTTTTGTTTTATTTTGCAATTTATGATGCATGTTCTGTTTTCTGGTGGAGGTGTTTTCTTTTTAAATTTTAACATTAAATTTTTATTTTAAATTTTTAAGCAACTGTTGTGACATTATTTCGTCGGTGACGATTCCGTTAGTTGTTGGGGGGTGTCTATAGAATAGCCTGTGCGTTCCCCTTTTCCACCTTCCTTCCACCCCCTTTGGAGCTCTTCTGTTGGGGCATGTCATCTGGAGGTGATTTCGGTTGCTGAAGCGAGGCGGACCTCTAAAACAGGTAAGTAGGCCATCCACGCTGGCCGTCCCCGGGGTCAAAAATAATAATATGACTCCAAAGAACATTGAAAAATACTTAATTTTTCACTGTGCTACAAAATGTAATATAAAGCATGTTAAGTGTGTTGTAACTGACAAAATGGTAGCTTATATTAATTATATGATATTACATATTTTGCCCAATCTACATATTTTGCTACATATTTTGGTGCTTTTTGTTACATATTTATGTACATATTATGCCACTTGATATTACATAAAAATCCCAGTTCTACTCATAAGTAATGACATTTCTTAAAGAAAATTTTATTTGCAGAGTTTTGTGACAAGAAATTCAACTATTCTTCAAAGTGGAGAATGATCTTGAGCCATCTTTCAGCGAGATCTCTCATCCTCGATGGTACCTGTATGTGGGGTTTGATGAGAAGAACTCGGCAAGACCCACTTCCACAGCTTAAATGTTTTCGAAATTTCTTCCACGCAAGAAATCGGCCATGGATCGAAAAAGATGGTAATCTGAAGAGACACAAGCTCAGGACTGTATGCTGGATGTGGTTTCAGTTCAACTCCTCCCAATTCCTAAATTTTTGCCATGGTTGTTCGTGCAGTATGAGGTCTTGCATTGTCCTGCTGCAGGAGAACTCTATTTCGGTTAACTAATGCTGTGTATCTCCATCTCAAAATTTCGTGAACTCATTCCAGTTGTTGAGAATAAAGATCTGCATTGACTGCACGCCCGTTTGAAACAAACTCCCAGCGAATCCCACCTTTAATATTCCACCAGACACACAACATCACTTTGGAGCCGAACCGATCCGTTTTATCGATGACTTTGGCAACTGAGCCACTGTTTCGAGGCGTCAGCGTTGCGGTATTAGTCTCCTTTTTCATCACATGTGACAATTCTCCAGATAAATCTGTCATCCATGGGGTTACCGATAAGCTGATGACAGATATCCACTCTACGTTTAGCCTGTTCAGGGGTCAATTCATGAGGTACAGATCTACAACATCTGTTTGATTTTCCAAGTTTCTAAATCTGCTGATGTATGGTGTCTATTGATGCACCAAATTCTTCTTTCAGCCTACCAGTACTTCATTGCGGGTTTTCTTCCAAAACTCTGCGTGTATTTTCAATATCCCATAGTTTAAGTATTCCAGATCTGTAAAGCATTCTTCTCTAGTGTTGAAACGTTGAAACCATCGTTGTGCCATACGCTCACTAACGACACCTTCTCATTCCACATCACATATTCTTCGAACCGCGGCAGCAGCTTTGCAATCTTATTTCAAGTAGTGCTTTAGGAGGCCCATAACCCCCAACATGGTAAATTTCCATTTGTGATTGTGTATCAACAACTGACGAGTAATTCATTCTCGCAACATACGCAATTCTAGTCATGACCTCCTAGAAATAGCATTGACGAACCAAGAAAAAACAATTCTATCTTATAAAACACCAAACTTAATCAACGACATTACTGACATGACATCCTAATATTTGTAGGCAATACCCGTAGCAGTGTCATTGTAGCGAAGGATAATCGCTCTTTATCATTACATGAAGTTTATCAGTGTAGTCTAATGTTAAAATTATTCCTTGGATAAAAAAGGATGGCCAGTTAACAGGTACAATTCAACTATATATCTTTAAGTACAGAGGAGAATCTTTTCATGAAGGCCGAAAATTCATTTCAATCCCTTATACAAGGATTAAAATCCTCCTATACCATGCCGAAAATCGAAAAGCTACACAGAAAGCTGCCTCACTTGACAACGATGGTCGTACGATCCATTATAATATCTCCTATTTGTCTCTTAGTTCCAAATTGTCTTCTTCTCTTTCTCTCGTTGCATAGTGGCTAGCATTCTTGGCTGTCACCGTGGAGACCCGGGTTCGATTCCGGCCCTGCCAAGAAATTTAATTCTGGTCTAAGGACTGGAACGGAGTCCACTCAGCCACGTGAGGCAAAACTGAGAAGAGGTGAGTTCAATTCCTACCTCAGCCATCCTATAAGTGGTTTTCAGTGGTTTCCCACGCGTACTCCAGGCAAATTCTGAGATGGTACGGTACCCCTTTTCCTGAGATGATCCACCAAAACCCACAGATGGAGAAGGATCGCAGCATCTTGAAGTCCCCAGCTAGGAAAACTGCATAGAGCTACTGGCAAATACACTCAGATAAGGGTCAGAGGAAATCAACTGAATGTGCTACAGAATCAAACTACAAAAGGAAAGGGTTCTAACACTACTCGGGAGAACGAGAATCAAAAATCTCGGGCAACGGGATAATGATCGGGTCAATGAAAATCCTCCACCTCTATAGCACATTCCACTACCAATGAACTACAAGAGATAATGACAATATCTATAAAATACCAGGGATCCGCAACACACGTGCCTGTCTGTTTATTACAAAGACACCAGTTACAGATTAATCAGAATCAAAAATGAAAATCAAAACGCAAAATTCCTAAAATTAAATTAAATTAAAAAGTTTCCATCGGAAACAAAAATAATTAACAGACATCTGCTTATTCAAGCTCGTGTTACTACTCTCAAAATATATTAACCTTGGCGACAAACTGCTGTGACCTAGATAACGGGAATTAACAACAAAAATACTCTCGTTAAATTACTTGAATTATCTGAAATGAATCTACTTATGACGTAGGCCTCCGCCATTACAATCACTATTCATTACTTTATACAGTAATAACTAACGTCTCCTATTCTACCTATTCGCACCGATAAAACATTCTTACATCCAATAATTATAAATTATCAAACATGTACTGTACCCATGTGAATAATTTCCATGGAAAACATGCTTCTGCCTCCAGCTAGCATCAGTCCTCAGGCGTGTACCGTTCACCCACTGAGCAGTTGCATATTTTTGATCTGAGACTAAAAGGTATCAACTCTACAATAATAAGGCACAACTCTATTCTAAAGACTTTAATTGAGCTCTAAATCATGGCTTCACACAAACAAAAACACAATCCCATCAATAATATATAAAACAATGCAAAACTTATTCCTTCAATCCACTATTATTCGCATTTTATCCTCGCAAATCCAAATGATTATTTATTCACTTAGCATGAGATTAACATAAAATTCATTCTCAAGTGCGCTGATGCACTGGTAAAATACACATACAACTGTACTTACAATCTTACGTCACCTATTGTGACCACTTTAATTTCACAATCTAGTTGTTTATTCTCAACACATCCTACTTTACAATATGCGTACAATTATGTTCTGTATTTCTCTTCCCACCAAAATGCTCTACCATGCATTAACCAATTTATGAGTTGCACATCAGATTTACTTGCAACTCCATTGTTACTTGTAATTCTACCCCTTTATGCAGTTCCACTGTATGCCGTCATAAGTTCAATTTCAATGATTCCTTTACCGCTGTGTCGGGTTGGATTTTATGCTACACTTGCGTGGGCATAGCATATGGCATCTAGTGTCCACCTTCGTAAATAGGTGACAATGTCAGTATAAAAATGCAAATTTCAACAACTCATAAGTTTGCCAAGTATTAAGTTATCAGAATGATCCTTAATTATCAATGTGTTTCAAACCACACAAATTCATTATACAATACAACAATGATTCTTTTATTACAAACAGGGTTTCAAAGTCTTTCCACTCTAAACGTCACCCTCCATGGGTAGTTTAAACTCTCTTCCCCCTGGCCCTTTCTGTATACAATGGGTCTGCGCCGGGCTGTAACAAAACACTTGCTACCTCCCTCGCTCTGTCCCTTTTCTTTTATTTCCAAGCAGTAGCAGGTGGCTTCAAATACAATAGTGCCGTCTCACTGACCTGCACAACACAGATGATCCAACTGAACTGTATGCAAGACGGGATATGGAATTGTTTAATTATTTATTCCTATCCTTAGGATATTAATTGCTGGCCTCAACAGGTCCATTTACATTCATATGAAGGAACGAGATTCATCAAACACATGTCGAATTGGGATAACCGGCATCTATTTGTTAAAGAACACGGTCAGGTACACTTCCTGCCGTCTAAATTCACTTCCAGGAGCTGAATTTATTCAATAGCTAGTTCTCGGTCGATATCAGGTGTCATGCTGAGGTGTCCAATGTTATCCTCCCATGCACCACTGGATTCGAACCCGGAACATTTCATAGCAATACTCAGAGCTAGGGTTTCCTTCACTAAATACGCTCTGGCAAATAATAATATCTCTGTATGCCCTTGGCTATACGAGATTTCACACGTCGATTTGACTACCTTGCTCCCATGACCATTGTGATATGATCCCGTCCTTTAATTAATAAGATAGTCTCTATCAATTACTCTATAAGCTTATTCATCAAGCTGCGATTCAAGTCACTATTAAACCCTTCCAGTTCCTATATTCTTGCATATTTATTTCCATTATCATAATATACTCTGATATTAAATTCCTTTGCTTAGCCCATCACGTATAATACTACTGCTTGGATACACAAGTATTCCAATTAGCATATATATTTTGCTTACAAACATTCTCCCTGATGTGTAT
Organism: Meconema thalassinum; assembly: GCA_946902985.2. NCBI lineage: Eukaryota > Metazoa > Arthropoda > Insecta > Orthoptera > Tettigoniidae > Meconema > Meconema thalassinum. The sequence goes on along the minus strand of OX336389.2, from coordinate 1,095,692,344 downwards.
TCATTTATTCTCATTATTATTATTATTACTGACATAAATTTTTCCCTATACCGACACAACGTAACCGTATTTATATAATCAATAACCGAACATCCGTGTTCGTTACGTTAACTTTCTATTTAACTCAATTGCCATTTTTACATTAGTGGTAACGATTTATCCACTCAATTATGTACACAGACATCTCAACTTGACTAAAATCAACACAACATTAATATCTCGAGGTTCTACCTCCCAAAATTGACTCTTATTGGCATATTCTATAAATTTTGAAATCACTCAACATACAGTGGACTACATTCACTACAAAATCATGGTTTTGGGTACTCACATTGGTTAATCTGGTGGCTCCGACCAAACATTTTCTCCAGTAATGCCCGCCATCATTTGCAAATTAGCAAGGCATTATCACACTTTTCACACATATTTTACATATTTTTTGCATTACAAAACACACTGCACTTTGCTTCTCCATGTCGAAGCTTGTCGCTTCCTTTTTCACAAAACACGTTATATCAATTATTACACTGTCAATTTTACATATATTTAAATGACCATCACTAAAATCACATGATCACTATGTACATTTCTTAATGGTTGACCCTTCCTTGCAGAATTTCAGAAATGCAGGCGTTGAAGATCTTCATTCACGACTATCCCGCATCTCGTTCGAAAGTCTCGATTCTCTGCCTAATGATTCCTAGCGGTCCCCAATCTGTCCATCAATTTCTATCCATAGATAAATTTCCCGATATCGCATAAATATGCTTCCACATCGTCCTGAGCATTAATTACAGTGGTATCCCTGCGAAATTTCATCACTCGCATAACAAAGTTTATACCTGCGCCGTTCGACATCCTATTATATGTCTAATCAATAGCTTATATATTGCGCTCGTCCATTGTACATTGTACTTGTACAATTACCACTTTCAATTGTCCTTCGGCCGAACTTACAGTCCCCCTTAATGATCTGCTTATAACAAAACATTGGACAGTTCCACGTACATTATTATGATACCACATAATACCTCCTCGTCATGAGGTACGATTTGCCTAATCTGACATTGTCTTAACTTGCAGATCACACGGTACATTTTCTGCGTACTCAATAGTAATCACTTGTACTGCCGACTATAAAAGTATGGCACGACTGTCCTTATTAATTGTTCCTATTTAGTGCCTTACTGCATGGTTAATATGTTGATGAGCACTCAACATACTAAAGTCCGCGTGCCCCAATCTGGATTCAGGCGGCGTGCGCTCTGCACTAGGCTATGGTTCAACTGACCCCGACTGTTCGCTCCACTGACCTTATATCTGTTTGGAGACAAAAAGTAGGTCTAAAATTTCCTTGGAGCTTTATCTCCTCTCTCCGTACATTTCTGGTCTTGAAATAACGTTTTTCTGGTCCATTTTGCCTCGCTGATCACATATCCGTCTGTGTGCTCGAGGATCGGTCGGCCAATTAATTAATATTAATTGCCTTTGCCAGCGCGTCCCCACGCCGCGTCACTGGTTTTTCCCCGAAGACATGGTCAGATTCTGGCGCTGGCCTCATTTCTACGGTGTCAATGCGCGTTACATTAAATCTGCCCCGATTTCAATGTTTGACGGCTTGATAATTAGCCTCCTGGCCAATCATTCACATAGGTGCAATCCTCATGTCTCTGAGTTACTCCATTCACGAGTAATCATTAAATTATTCTGGCATCATCTCCCCCCCCTGGACCTTTTCCTTATGTAGCGGGGAATCACTTGCCCATATATTACCGTCCTGCCTTGTCTCAGACAGCATAAATAGGTCATAGTGACTGGCATGGCTCCTCGAAACCACACCTCTATTCCAGGCCCATTTACAATCTGTCAAGAGTTCTCACTCTCTGCACTAAGTCCAGAATTGTATGCATCTTACAGCCCAATACTGCCGTATTCTGCTAATATTTCCTACATTATATTAACAAATAATGTCAGAATTTGTTTATATCACAACAGTGATTTTATGTGTATTTTCTCTAGGGGTGTTTATAGCTTAAACTCCCTCAAAAGAACTTGTGTTCGTTTCTTGCTGGTATCTCTAGTCTGTTCTCATTTACCCCAGAGATCCAGGTTCGACACCAGTCAGCCTAACCCCGTTGGGTTCAGTACAAAAATTCCTACACTTAAAAATCGAGTTCAATTTGCAATAAAATCTTTACAACTACTACTCCTTCGAGTTCGGCAATTCCATCTATTTTCAATCTCAACATTGAAAATTCTTGAAATCATCATATCGTAAAGTTTAAATCTTTACTTATCATTACTCCTCTGAAAATCTTACGTCCTAATTTGAGTATTTAAAATCCCCACATAGCATGGTTTTAATCCGGTAAAACAGTCAATCTTGGATTCTATAATCCATACAATTAAGTAGAGATATAGTACATTAACACCTTCTGATCGTTCGTCTTAATAAAAATAATGATAATAATAACTTTCCATAAAAATTAATAATTACCAGCATAACTACATTCTTTCTTTTACAGAACCATTTAAATGGAGTACGATTTCTGCTTCACAGAGATCAGCTGTTCCTACTTTTTCAGGGGCAATCGCATTGTCCATCGATAACTCTCAACAATAATAACCATAATATTTCTCACACTTCTGACAATAACTCTTTCTCTATAACAACGTATTCTCGTAAATCTGTCAACACAGATATCCATATTCAACAATAGAACCATGTCATCTAGCCCATCGTAATAACAATATTATCATCCGTCCGTCTACCGGGAATACTTTATTAACAACTGCGTCTTCCAAAATATCTGATATAATACTTGCGAAAAATCTTACTCTCAGGTTATACACAAATTTCATAACAAATACTACGATAAATAATTGGTTCTCTCGACGCCTTAAAATTACTGGTAATATGATAGACTGATATCATTCATAGCTCTGATATATATTTACAACAATATTAATTTTCTGACAATATCAAATGTCAACTGATATAGTCCTAATGTGTACTTATTCAAACTTCGATATTTCAAAAATACAACATTAATGCAATTACTCCTGCGTGTTTAATAACACTACAACGTTCCATAATCCTAACTTGCTTTTCCTCAACTTGATACATCCTTCACAAAACATGTGAGCAACATTCGTAACCTGATCTGACAATAAGTCATTAACAAAATAACCATGTTCAGATCTTTAATATAGATCGATAAACTATCGTTGTTTCAAAATACCATCTAAGTATAATTAAATTCGGAAATAGAATTTTCCATAAAAATTAATCAAACGTAATGCGATAAAATCTCCTATATCTCCTAGATAAATTCGAAATCAAGTAGAAAATCCTTCCAAACTGAAAACATCGAACCTGGATACTCATATCTCCTCATAAAGATATTTCAATCCGTTGAATAACACCATCAAAAATCCTACATATAAACACAATCGAAATGTTAAGTCAAAAAGTTTAAAAATCTGTGAAATTGGCAAAAATGACATTCATAGAAAAATGGTCGGATATTCTCTAAGGCAACCAATCTACAGAAATATGGGATACTTGATAATTGGTCTTGCAACTACCTTGAGTGACGTAAAGGTGTCTTGGAGTGGTTTTTCCCTCGCTGAACTTCATAAACAGGAAGTTCCTGGGGTGCCTCTGTTTATGGTTGCCTTCCTGGACCATCCTGGAACTTCCTGGTTCTTCCTGGATCGCCCTGGATCGCCACATGAAGTAGTCATCTCCTGGATTCGGATCAGAACTCCATATCATCGCGGTGATTTATCAGCGTCCATCCCACGACAGCACCTCCGCGGTGTTCTAGAGTCGGGTCCGCCCTCACTCTTACGCGCAGGAATGGAACTGGGTCCACCCTCGTCCGCTCGTTCATGGACATTTTCTTCTCTTCTAACTTTCCACGTAGAATTGATAATGTAGTTGCATGCATATTTGTAGCTTGCTTTAATGACGTGAATAAATTTTGAGAACGCAGGAGAAGTAGATGTTAGTCTCCCCTGCATCTTCGTTGGCCATGGCATGTCAAATATGCTCAATGTTCTCCATAGGTCGTGTTCCCAGCAGCATGGTTAGCAAGTCATCGTAATCTCTTCGGAATCAAGTGTAATCATCCCTCTCAGCTTCACTTGTTCAGCCATGGTGATAATAAACATATACGTGAATGATAATATCACCTTCGAAGTCTTCACTATGCACACTACTCGTTGTAGTACTAATATTCCCAAATTACGTAGAATAATAAATTCGATGTATTAATTGTTTTCCACAGAAATAATAGTTTCTATGCGAAAATACTGCGTTGGATATTGCCCATGTAACGTCTTTCACAAATCTTACCAATACCGTATCTTTCTTCACAAACAAGTTCAAGTAACAAGTTTTGGGCCGATAACCTAGATGTTAGGCCCCTTAAAACAACAATTATCATCATCATCATCTCAAGTAACAAGTGCGCACTCTCAATATGTTCGTAATCTCACACCTTCAAATTCCTTTTTCTTTATAAATTTCACAATTACGCAATTATTTATAATGCCGAAATTAAGTTATTCTCTTATGAATTCACCTTTATTGTTTCACTGTCAATTATAATGTGATGCACTAAGCAATTACATCTATCATTTTATAATCACGCCTTCCGCACTTCCAAAAGTTACGTCTGTCCTCCCCCAGAGGTTTCCATCAGATAAGACCTCAAGTCTTCTCGCATCACCCCCACTCCAACATTGATGATAGTGTCCTCTATTAAAAAAATTGTATGAATTATTGCGCGTATTTCAATAATGCTCATTACTTCGTAATTGGACCTTCAATTCCATTCAGGAATGTCTTCAAAAATTTTAAATAATCTTTGGCGTTTTTCATGTAGTCAAAGAACTTTAAATAGCTCTCGCAATGAGTAATGCTAATTGTGGTAATTGCTTCATTCCAGCGCTTTCATTGGCTATAGCTGGTCATGTGGCATCTTGCTTGCGACACACTCCAATCGCGCGACCTCGACATGTGCCTCTGCTCGGAGGGTCTCAGTTTCCCCTTCCCCAGGCAAGTTTCCGTCGGCACGTCGGTATCAAAGCGAGATCGATTTTCTTCCTTCTCGGCTTGTTTTTTCGAAGCGAATTATTTCCGTGAAAATGGCTTCAAACACCGTAATGATAAAGGTGAGTTAAGAAATGTAAACCGAGAAAAGCATAGTTCAAGTATCATCAAATTGCCATATAACTCAAGTCAAAATGATGCCGTTAAGTTGTTGATAAATTGATTATCAGTGAAGGCATGATATGTGACGGGTCGGAGAAATATCTCTAAAAGCCACAGTAGTCAAGATTTTATATCATGGGCTATTTTACAATACAGGCCAATTATCAAAAATTTGCATCGCAAATTCGAGTACAGTAACTAACATAAAGCCACGGCCGCTTCCTACCCAAATAATATCCCGATTACAAATACATACACTAGAACAGACACCACAGTTACATATGTTATCAGACAACTTATACACGATGTTGTAAAGCCCCTAAAAGAATCAACATCAACAACATCCTGTCTGTCTCAGTACCGTATAGAAATAGTACTCTAAAAACCTGAACACGCAACTGAAACAAACTTCTGCTATTAATCTACTATGGCAAAACTGAAAATTGGCTTCTAAAATTTCAATATAGGAATGAACTTCGTCTACACGTCAAACACAGAGCCTGTTGGGCGGCATACTACAAAGATTTGTGTGTGTCATCTGTCACAATACGGCTCTCGCATGATTTCCTTTAAGCAAATTGAGACCTTATACAAAGTAACAGCGAATTCCTAGCTAGGGGAATATATATTCATGAATTCATGTAGAATGTAAGGTAATCGAATGTTAGCGCAAACTATCTTCTCACTTGTTTCACTTACTTTATATAAAGTTGTCATTCTTGTGACGTAGAATCCAGTGTAGAAGTAATTTTTGATATGAAGTGTGAGAAATCACAAAAGGAAGAAGTCTGCAGCAAACACGCAGGGATGTTTCTCACCATCAATCACCCCTCTGCTTTATGCCCTCTTGGAGGTGTAGTAAGTTGTTAATACAGAAGACCAGATGAAACGTACAATTTGCGGGAGAAGAATAAAGAAGAAGAGTGTAGTGGGTAAGCATGAAGCAGAAAACATCATCTCAACTATTATATTACTACTACTACTACTACTACTAATAATAATAATAATAATAATAATAATAACAACAAGGGAAGACGTTCCTTTTAATTGCAATTGTTAAAATTTGCCGAAGTGTCGGAACTTTGCCCCTGGAAGCGTTATTGACGTGCCGTTAAATCCACTGACACGATGTTGTCGCATTTAATCACCCTCAAATGCTGATGGACTGAGCCGGGATCGAACCCGCTATCTTGGGTTTTGAATGTAAGAGTCTAACCTAGTAGGATACTCTGTCTGAACTATTTCAATAGTTCTGCTGTGCAGAACACACAAACAAACAGTGCACATGCACCAACAAATCTCATGGCAATTTTAAACGAAGTGTTTATGAGAAGAGGAACAGTATTTTGAAGACAAAGTCAACGAAGGACCCCAGCCGAAGCAGTCAACTGGAGGGAAATCCTGGATCTGTACCCAGGACCGAAAAAATGGAGGCCACTTGCTAATCTACCATGGGCGAAATCTTCATAATCTGAACTTGGTACAGTATTGAGATGTTGTTGTTTGAGTCTTCAGTCTTTTGACTGGTTTGATGCAGCTCTCCATGCCTCCCTGTCCTGAGCTAATCGTTTCATCTCTACATAGCTACCACACCCTACATCCGAGGCAAACTGTTTAACATATTCTAACCTTGGTCTACCCCTACAGTTCTTGTCCTCGACCCTTCCCTCCATAACTAAGCTTGCTATTCCTGGGTGTCTTAGTATGTGTCCTACCAACCTATCTCTTCTCTTCATTAGCAGTCGCCAGAAACATCTCTCCTCTCCCACTCGTCTTAATACCTCTTTGTTTGTAACCCTATCTACCCATCTGATCTTCATCATTCTCCTGTAACACCACATTTCAAATGCTTCAATTCTCCTCTTTTCTGCTGCACCAATAGTCCAAGTTTCACTTCCATAGAGCGCCACGCTCCAGACAAAGGCTTTCAAAAATGACTTCCTAATACCTAAATCTATATTCGATGTCAGCAGATTCCTTTTTTGTAGAAATGCTTTCTTTGCCTGAGCCAACCTACTTTTTATATCCTCTTTGCTTCGTCCATCACTGGTTATTCTGCTTCCTAAGTAACAGAAGTCTCCTACTTCCTTCAGCTTTCCACCTGCCAATTTGATCTCCATAGAGGTTTCTGATTTATTTCGGCTGCATTCCAGTATTTTTGTTTTACATTTATTAATTTTCATCATGAATTCTTTCCGTAAGACGGAGTCCATACCATTCAAAAACTCATTCAAATCCTCAGGCTTGTCAGCCAAGATGACGATGTCATCAGCAAATCGCGGAGTTGAAATTATTTCTCCTTGAATCTTCACTCCCACTTTAATTTTTTCTCTAATTTCCTTCATTGCTTGTTCAATGCAAAGATTGAAAAGTATGGGTGATAAGTTGCAGCCTTGCCTTACACCTTTCTGAATACCAGCTTCTCTCTCATGTCCTTCAACTCGAATGACTGCTGTCTGGTTTCTGTATAGATTGTATATCACCCTCCTATCCCTGTACTTTATTCCAATCGATTTCAAAATGTCAAACAATTTAGTCCAATCAACGTTATCAAAAGCCTTTTCTAAGTCTACAAAAGCCATGAACGTTCTCTTATCTTTCCTTATTCTACCTTCCAAAATCAGCCTAAGACTTAGTACAGCTTCCCTTGTTCCTACATTTCTCCTGAAACCAAACTGGTCTTCACCCAACTCCGTTTCTATCTGGCTTTCAATCCTCTTGTAAATTATTCTAGACAGGATCTTTGAAGCATGAGTAATCAAGCTGAATGTACGGTAATCTTCACATCTGTCAGCTCCCACTTTCTTTGGTATAGGGATGATTACATTCTTCTTGAAATCAGGGGGTACCTCACCTGTCTCATAAATCCTACACACCAAGTGAAATAACCTGATCAGACCTTCATCTCCTATGCAGCGTAGCAACTCAATCGGTATATCATCTATGCCTGATGCTTTGTTCCTGCTTCCAAATCTTTATCAAATTCTGATCTCAATATTAAATCTCCTTTCGTATCCACATCAATTTCCTCCTCCCTTTCCATTACATGATTCTCAATCTCCTTTCCCTTATACAAACTCTCTATGTAAGCTCTCCATTTCTCAACCTTTTCTTCTCTATCTGTTAGAGGCTTTCCATTTGTGTCCTTAATATTACAGCACTTAGTCTACTCTTCCCCAAAAGTATTCTTAATCCTTCGATAAGCTGTGTCTACTTTTCCTAATTTCAGACAATTTTCTATACCTGCACATTTCTCTTTCAACCATTCTTCTTTCGCTTCCTTGCACTTCTTGTTAACCTCATTTCTCAGACGTTTGTATTCTGCTTTCCCCTTTTCATTTCTTACATTCTTGTGTTTCCGCCTTTCATCCATCAATTCTAGTATATCCTGAGTGATCCACGGTTTTCTACCTATTCTTTCTTTCCTACCAATGTGTTGTTCTGCGGATTTTGTTATTTCATTCTTCAAAAGTGCCCATTCGTCTGCAATTGAAGTTTGTTTAGGGTTTTTCATTAGTCCTTCCTTTATACTCTTCTTGAATCTTTCGTTTACACCCTTCTCTTTCAGTCTGACTATTGCCCACCTTTTTGGCTTTTGACTTTTCTTCAGTTTCTTCAACTTTAATCTGCATTTCATTACAACCAGATTGTGGTCAGAGTTTATGTCAGCACCAGGATATGTTTTACAATCCAAAATCTTGTTTCGAAACCTCTGCTTGACCATAATGAAGTCGATTTGGTAACGCCCTGTATCTCCTGGTCTCATCCATGTGTATATTCTTATATTGTGGTTATTGAATAAGGTGTTAACTATGACCAATTCATGCTCGGTGCAGAATTCTACCAGCCTGCTTCCTCGATCATTCCTTTCACCTAATCCGAAATCTCCTACTATCTTCCCTTCTCTCCCTTTTCCTACCACAGCATTCCAATCTCCCATTACTATAACATTTTCATCACCCTTGATATTGAGATGAGTGCCGAACTATTTCTTACTCTGACTGTACACATCTACACGACAGGCGCAGTACATGGGTTTCATCATCGCTTCTGTAACAGGAAAGGCTTTCATGAACCATCCAGAGACTGTGTGTAATCTGCGTTCTACACTGCCCACCGTAACACCTGCTTGAGTGCCCACAAAGAACATTACCTCTGTCCCACTATGCAATAGACTGATCATTCTGTATGTTTTGTAAATTGTAACATGATCCTACTTTCTGTATGGCCATTGGCTGCAATAAATTATAATATACTGTATTTAATTGTGTTAACATCAGAGAGAGGAATCTGTACATAATTATTTGTATTGATAAATGTTACAAAAGTTTGATGCTTTTGCTTACTAAGGCAACTCTTTTTTTTTTGTCATGTTGCCTCCTGAGAGGCCGAGTGCAGGTCTCTATAGTCGACGCCCGTGGGCGACCTGCGTGTCGGGATGAGAGACGGAATGGATGAAGGTGAATTAAACTGGGCAAGGATGTGGAAGGAAGCAGCCGTGGCCTGTCAGAAGGTACCGTCCCAGCATTTCCCTGGTGTTGAAAATGGGAAACCACGGAAAACCATTTCAAGGACGGCCAGTAGGGGAGCAGTGAGAGTTCTAAGCCACTCGACGCCTGGCATCGCGGAGTGTCCATGTTAAATTAGTGGATTTCTAGCAAACCCATGGTCCGATTTGATCATGTGACATGTTGTTGGACTCGGGGTGACGCCCCCTTTCCTATGGACGACTTGTTATATTTTTCAAAAAATGTTGGAAAATTTTTGTTTGGGAAAGTAGGCGATATTTTGAAAACCAAACATGATAGAACGTTGTGCAATGGCTTAAACGTATGGCCTCTATGTCCTTTATCGTCAGAACAAAAGTTTATATTTTCTTAATTTTTTTTTTTTGAAAACAGTTCAGTTTTGAAATTTTTATAGTTTGGAAACTAGGAATTCCACAAAAAAGTTTGTTTGACATAAATTAATGGTCCTTACCCCCTGTACCAAAAAAATAAATTTCAAGTCTCTAGAACTAAAAATAAACAGTAGGGGGCTGTGGGGGTTCTAACAAATAGCCAACTTTCCTAGTGACGTCACAAGATGGCGGCCAAGATGGCGGCCATGACGTCACACAAGATGGCGGCCATGACGTCACACAAGATTGGGGCCATGGCGTCACAAGATGGCTGCCATAGCTAAACTAACCTAGCCTAACCCAACCTAATCTACGAGGGGTATTACAAAAGCTCCAAAATGTTGACCCTTAGCCTTCTTTCCTGGTGATGTAGCAACGAGGAGTGTTCAAAAAGTTCTAAAACGTTAACCCATAGCCTACTTACTTGGTGATTTTACAACGAGGTGTGTTCAAAAAGTTCCAAAATGTTGATTCGTAGCCTACTTTCCTGGTGACGTCACAACGAGGGGTGATCAAAAAGTTCCAAAATGTTGACCCATAGCCTACTTTCCTGGTAACGTCACAACGAGGGGTGTTCAAAAAGTTTCAAATGTTAACCCATAGCCTACCTCGCGAACCCATGGTCGGATTTCGATGAATGAGGTGTCATTGAACTCGGGCAGACACCCCCTTTCCAATGGGCAACCAATTTCCACCCCAAAATAAAACCTACCCCTACTAGAGGGTGATTTTTTTAATCTCGCTTTCCAAGTGTGACATGTGTGAGTTTGAATGTTAATAGGAAATTAAACGTTGTTAAACATAAACGATATGCTAACGAGTCGACGCCATAATGAATTAGCATTTTTGTTTTTGTTTTTACGCATGCGAACTTAGTGATTTTGTAAGATGGCGGGCTTTTTGAAAAATTATTTATAAGAAGGGGTTTTAGTGGTGAGGAGAGAGTTAGATAGTTGCCTACTTTCGTATGAAGTTTGCTGATATCTCACGAACGCATGGTCGGATTTGGATGTGTGACGTGTCAAATCGCTTGTCTTGAAGCCCTTGTTGATGTTGTTAGTATGTTAAGGTTTTGAAAAATGGGGAAACAGACTTTAAATGTTCATGATGAGTGGTTGTAGATAGAGAAAGAGGGAGATGATACCGCTGGGCGTGTGTTTTAACAAGGCTATTACTGGTAATAATGACCGTGCTTATTAGAACAATCGATATTTCGACGGGTCGGTTTAGGACAGGTCGAGGGTTTGTTTTCTGATATTTCGACGGGTCGGTTTATGACAGAGGGAGGGTTCGTTTTTCCGATATTTTACTCTCGAAGGGGATCCTACGATGATGGGTTACAAGAAAATGATAATTCTACGATCAGATGATATTTTGAAGAGTCGCTTTAGGACAGCTCGAGGGTTTGTTTTCTGATATTTCGACGGTTCGGTTTATGACAGAGGGAGGGTTCGTTTTACTGATATTTTACTCCCGAATGGGATCCTACGATGATGGGTTACATGACAAATGATAATTCTATGATCAAATGATATTTTGATGGGTCGGTTTAGGACAAGTCGAGGATTCGTTTTCCAATATTTCGACGGGTCGGTTTATGAGAGCGAGGGTTCGTTTTTCAGATATTTTACTCTCGAAGGGGATCTTTAACGTGTAAACGATGATGGATTACATGACAAATGATAATTCTATGATCAGATGATATTTTGATGGGTCGGTTTATGATGATGATGATAATTGTTGTTTTAAGGGGCCTAACATCGAGGTTATCGTCCCCTGATGGGTCGGTTTAGGACAGGTGTCTTATGAGAGCGAGGGTTCGTTTTTCAGATATTTTACTCTCGAAGATGATCTTTAACGTGTAAACGATGATGGGTTACATGACAAATGATAATTCTATGATCAGATGATATTTTGATGGGTCGGTTTAGGACAGGCCGAGGATTCGTCTTCCAATATTTCGATGGGTCGGTTTATGAGAGCGAGGGTTCGTTTTTTCAGATATTTTACTCTTGAAGGCTATCTTTAACATGTAAATGATGATGGGTGACAAATGATAATTCTATGATCAGATGATATTTTGATGGGTCGATTTAGGACAGGCGTCTTATGAGAGCGAGCTGCTTAAACTATTTCTTAACAATACATGTAATATTTTCTACCACTTTGCACTCACTTTGCACTCACTTTGCACCCACTTCGCATTCACTTTTCTACCACTTTTCTACCACTTTGCTACCACTTTTCTACGACTTTTCTACCACTTTTCTACAATTTTGCTACCACTTTCCTACCACGTTTCTATCACTTTAAACTGTACATATTAAATATAAAAGCCAACGCTAAATCATTCTATTACCAGAACAGTTATAAACTTTGCAGTGAGCAAATCATACTGACAGGTCAGTTACTACTACTATGGAACTTACTACAACCAACAAAGGTAGGCAACGCGCACTCTATCAAGGCTACTCTTATAACTATAAACGACAAAATGTGAAAGGAATAATATTCTGGCGATGCTCAAAACAGGGGTCAACAAGATGTCGAGGCGATATGAAAAGTAAAAATGTGAGGTTTTAAGTGTGAGTGATCATCAATGTAGTGCTCCAATTGATACACTGATAGTGTTGACAAAAAATCATAAGAATGCTAAAAAGCTAATACAAGAAAAACATGTTGCTACTCAAAATAGTTCATTGTTTATTTAACAACGTTTAACCCCTGTTGTAAAAGTTATGTTTAATCCATCTTCTCTGTCTCAAGAGCCATCAACATCACAGACTATGCAAGAGCTAGTGTTGTTGTTTTAAGGGGCTGAACTACAAGATCATCTGCCCTTGATATGCAGATAGTTTTATCAAAGAAGAATTATTGGTGCTCTTCATGTCGTTCATTTATTATGTGGCAGCGAGTGCAGTGAAAGAAATCAGGCAACATGCATCAAAATCATACAAAATGTTGACCCATAGCCTACTTTCCGCTAACCAAAATGGTGGCTAACCAAAATGGCGTCTAACCAAAATGGCGGCTAACCAAAATGGCGGCCATGGCTTAACTAACCTAGCCTAACCTAACCTCACCTACGAGGTGTGATCGAAAAGTTCCAAAATGTTAATCCATATCCTTTTTTACTGGTGACTTTGCAACGAGGTGTAATAAAAAATCCAAACCGAACGCATGGTCGGATTTCGATGAATGAGGTGTCGTTGAAATCGGGCTGACATCCCCCTTTCCTAAATCCCAAAATGTTGACCCATAGCCTACCTTCATTTTGACGTCACATACTAACCTGGCAAAGCCGATATCTCCCGAATGCATGGTCGGATATTCAGTATGACCAGCCTGTCTACAGGCATGCAAGTACTGAAGCCGCTGGATTAGCTTACTGGGATTGTTCCAGTAAACAAATTTAACAAATGATTTTTAGGGGTAAACAGAGCATTATCATTATCATCATCATCCTCAGCATCTTTATCACTATTATTATAATCACCATCAGTGTAATCAACATTATCCTCAACATCACTAAAACTACTAAATTCCTTTTCTTCCTTTTCCACAGAGACTCCTTTCATAGTTTGTGTTGACTTTGATAGTGTTGAGATTTTCATAGACGTTGACCAGTCTCCTAACATCACTTTTTGAGGATATGACAAGTGCTTTTGAGCAAACACTGCACTAACTTGAGCTGCAATATCGTTTTCTTGAACTTGCTTTTTAGCATTATTTTTTTTGTAAACTACAACCGTTGTTTGTTTGGAACACTACATTGATGAACACTCACACCTAAAACCTTTCCATTTTTACTTTTTAGATTTCCTCGACATTTTGTTGACCTCTCTTTTGAGCATTGTCAGAATATTATTCCATTCACATTCTAACGATTATAGTTATAAGAGTAGCCTTGATAGAGAGCACGTTGCCTACCCTTGTTGGTTGTAGTAAGTTCCATAGTAGTAACTAACCTGTCAGTATGGTGTTCCCAATATAAAGGTTACAACTGTTTTACTGATAAAGGGACTTATCATATGCTCATATATTGGCTTTTGTGTTGGCTTATGTGTTGGCTTTTGTGTTGGCTTATGTATTGGCTTTTGTATTGGCTTATATATCAGCTTTTATATTGGCTTATGTATTGGCTTATGTATTGGCTTATATATCAGCTTTTATATTGGCTTATTTGACAAGTTATTCTTGTCAATGTATTTAGTGGATTTTTTATTGGTCTTGGAAAGTACCTCAAAGACTGGGAAAATTTAAAGACTTAACCTCAACTCATGTAACATAACCTAACTTAACCTTGTCACGTGACATGTTCTACAAGTTTAGACTTGCTTTAAGACTGGCTATGACGTCACACATAGCTCACCTAACCTAATGTAGCATATCAGAACCTAACCCAACCTAACCCCATGTGTTTCATTTTGTATTGGCTTCTCAACTCATCTAACATAACCTAACTTAACCTTGTCACGTGACATGTTCTACAATTTAAGACTGGTTATGACGTCACACATAGCTCGCCTAACTTAATGTAACATATCAGAACCTAACCTAACCTAACCCCATGTGTTGGCTTTTGTATTGGCTTATGTATTGGCTTTTGTATTGGCTTTTGTGTTGGCTTTTGTATTGGCTTATGTATTGGCTTTTGTGTTGGCTTATATATCGGCTTTTGTATTGGCTTATCCGTTTACTGTAACTCGACGGTCATTCTGGCATTAGTTTTTTTTTCAATCATCACAGTCATGCTTTCACCAAGCATAAACAAATCACTGCATAAGCCTCTGCAATTCGTGATTCATGAAATATCAATGAATACATTGTCAAGCATGGCCACCGCATAAGCCTCTACAACCCATGATTCATAAAATAGCGCATCCTACACATGCATGGTACCTTTTACCGACTCAATGATTTACAATCTTGCACCTGTTGTCAAGTCGAGTCAGGTCAGCAGATTCCAATAAGCTCAAATAACATCCACATCCTGTTAGTCTGCTCTCCAGCAAGTCTGTTTTCTCTACCCGCTTAAACCAACATAGAACCAAGTTCTGTTTGCTCTTCATCTGATCATAGAATTATCATTTGGCATGTAACCCATCATCGTTTACACGTTAAAGATCCCCTTCGAGAGTAAAATATCTGAAAAACGAACCCTCGCTCTCATAAACCTACCTGTCGAAATATTGGAAAACGAATCCTCGGCCTGTCCTAAACCGACCCATCAAAATATCATTTGATCATAGAATTATCATTTGTCATGTAACCTATCATCGTTTACACGTTAAAGATCCCCTTCGAGAGTAAAATATCTGAAAAACGAACCCTCGCTCTCATAAACCGACCCGTCGAAATGTTGGAAAACGAATCCTCGGCCTGTCCTAAACCGACCCATCAAAATATCATCTGACCATAGAATTATCATTTGTCATGTAACCCATCATCGTTTACACGTTAATGATCCCCTTCGAGAGTAAAATATCTGAAAAACGAACCCTCGCTCTCATAAACCTACCTGTCGAAATATTGGAAAACGAATCCTCGGCCTGTCCTAAACCGACCCATCAAAATATCATTTGATCATAGAATTATCATTTGTGATGTAACCTATCATCGTTTAAACGTGAAAGATCCCCTTCGTGAGTAAAATATCAGAAAAACGAACCCTCGCTCTGTCATAAACTGACCCGTCGAAATATTGGAAAACTAACCCTCGACCTGTCCTAAACCGACCCATCAAAATTTCATCTGATCATAGAATTATCATTTGTCATGTAACCCATCATCGTAGGATCCCCTTCGAGAGTAAAATATCGGAAAAAAGAACCCTCCCTCTGTCATAAACCGACCCGTCGAAATATCAGAAAACAAACCCTCGACCTGCCCTAAACCAACCCGTCGAAATACCCATTGTTCTAATAAGCACGGTCATTATAACCAGTAAAAGCCTTGTTAAAACACACGCCCAGCGGTATCATCTCTCTCTCTATCCATCTACAACCACTCATCATGAACATTTAAAGTCTGTTTCCCCGTTTCTCAAAACTTTAACATATTGACAACATCAACTAGGGCTTCAAGACAAGCGATTTGACACATCACACATCCAAATCCGAACCTGCGTTCGTGAGATATCAGCAAACTTCATAGGAAAGTAGGCAACTATCTAGCTCTCTCCTCACCACTAAAACCCCTTCTTATAAATCATTTTTCAAAAAGCCCGCCCTCTTACAAACTCACCAAGTGCGCATGCGTAAAAACAAAAATGCTAATTCATTATGGCGTCGACTCGTTAGCATGTCGTTTATGTGGAACAACGTTTAATTTCCTATTAGCATTCAAACTCCCACAAGTCACACTTGGAAAGCGAGATTTTTAAAAAAAATATAATTTCACCCTCTAGTAGGGGTAGGTTTTATTTTCGGGTAGAAATAGGTTGTCCATTGGAAAGGGGGTGTCATCCCGAGTTCAATGACACCTCATTCATCGAAATACGACCATGGGTTCGCGAGGTAGGCTATGGGTAAACATTTTGAAACTTTTTTATCACCCCTCGTTGTGACGTTACCAGGAAAGTATGCTATGGGTCAACATTTTGGAACATTTTGATCACCCCTCGTTGTGACGTCACCAGGAAAGTAGGCTATGAATCAACATTTTTGGAACTTCTTGAACACACCTCGTTGTAACATCACCAAGAAAGTAGGCTATGGGTTAACATTTTAGAACTTTTTGAACACACCTCGTTGCGACATCACCAGGAAAGTAGGCTATGGGTCAACATTTTGGAACTTTTTAACACCCCTCGTAGGTTAGGTTGGGTTAGGCTAGGTTTGTTAAGCTATGGCAGCCATCTTGTGATGTCGTGGCCGCCATCATGAGTGACGTCATGGCCGCCATCTTGTGTGACGTCATGGCCGCCATATTGGCCGCCATCTTGTGACGTCACCAGGAAAGTAGGCTACGCGTTAGAACCCCCACAGCCCCCTACTGTTTATTTTTAGTCCTAGAGCCTTGAAATTTATTTTGTTGATAGAGGGGGTAAGGACCATGAATTTATGTCAAACAAACTTTTTTGTGGAATTCCTAGTTTCCAAACTATAAAAATTTCAAAATTGAACGTTTTTCAAAAAAATTCTAAATATATAAACTTTTATTCTAACGGTAAAGGACATAGAGGCCATACGTTTAAGCCATTGCACAACGTTCCATCATGTTTGGTTTTCAAAATATCGCCTACTTCCCAAAACAAAAATTTTCCAAATTTTTTTGAAAAATATAACAAGTCGTCCATAGGAAAGGGGGCGTCACCCCGAGTCCAACGACATCTCACATGTTCAAATCGGACCATGGGTTTGCGAGAAATCCACTAATTAGCATCGACGCTCCGCGACGCCAGGCGTCGAGTGGCTTCGAACTCTCACTGCTCCCCTACTACGGCCGACGGTAGGGCTCGAACCGACGCGTCTACTTATTCAGCACAGAGCTTGGCCCCATGACCTAACGCTGCGCTTTAACCAGCGTAGCCACTGCTGTCGGTACAAGGCAACGCTGAAAACTGGCTTCAATTACTATATTTTTTTTTTCGTGTGGTCTCCTGAGAGGCCGAGTGCAGGTCTTTCTAATCGACGCCCGTGGGCGACCTGCGCGTCGGGATGAGAGATGGAATGGATGAAATTGGGCAAGGATGTGGATGGAAGCGGCCGTGGCCTATCAGAAGGTACCGTCCCAGCATTTGCCTGGTGTTGAAAATGGGGAAACCACGGAAAACCATTTCAAGGACGGCCGACGGTGGGGCTCGAACCCACGCGTCTACCGAGTCAGCAGAGTGCTTGGCCCCATAACCTAATGCTGTGCTTTAGCCAGCGTAGACACTACTGTCGGTACCATAATGATAAAGGTTAGTTAAGAAATGTAAACCGAGAAAAGCATAGTTCAAGTATCATCACAATACCATAAAACTCAAGTTATAATGATGTCGTTAAGTTGTTGATAAATTGATTAGCAGTGACTATTAGATTACTATTGAGGATAAGTGACGGGGCGGAGAGATATCTCTAATATCCACAGTAGTAAAAAGGTACGTAAAATCCATAACATTCTTAACACACTATAATATCACAACGACAGTGTATATTCTAGTGACCACCTTCCAGGGACCTGTCCCAACGCTGAACATTTTCCGTATATCCTTCAAAGGACGCTGGCTGCATTGGGCGTGGTATGACACCACTTCCATTGGCAGGCACTAGTAGTTACTCGTAGAGATGAATTCGGCATTACTCCATAATCCACATTCGCCTTACTTAAGGCAGCCATGTTCTACTTTGAGGAATATCCTCTTTAAGTTAGCTTGTTCATACGCCCTCTATCTCATGTATTTTAAAGTTTACGCTGCATTTATTCGCTTGCAAATAAAACAGAAGAGAAATTTTAATTTAATTCAGATGAACTAGAATTCTCTGTCAAGTGGCACTTGATGCTGTCTCATTGCGAACAGTGTTTAATTACAGAACGGGGCATTTAAAACTTTATCAAAACACTGGACTCCTTTCTTCAGCTCTGAATTAAATCTAAAGAACTGTTTCCTTCTTTATGAGTCGAATTTCATAATCCACTTTTTACGACTAACACAAGAGCGTGAGATGGCTAACAAGCGAGCAGAGCGAATGAGACGCAAGGTTGTGGCATTTGGAATGACACACACAGACACGGAAGCTTGGAACTACCCAGGACGTTTCATACAAAGCCACTATGGACTAGTCTCTGCATTTTGACCGTTGTGGTGCGCCTTTTTGATCTGGTGGCAAGTAGGCTTATAGCAGCTTACCGCAAGAACAATTCGGGTTAGATCTCCGGCCTAACTGAGGATGATTATTATCCTGCTATGAGAGTTGTAAATTGTTACCCTACTTTCAATTTTTGCAAAAAATGAAAGTAAACTTATGAGAACAACATAGGGGAAAATAATTGTGTCTGTGTGTGTGTGTGTGTGTGTGTGTGTGTGTGTGTGTGTGTGTGTGTGTGTGTCTGTGTGTCTGTGAGTGTGTGAACTCTGAATGTCTGCCCCCCCCCCCCTATCAATTCGAACACGGTGAAACCGAATTGGACGAAATTTGTTACAGGGCACCTCAGTGTCATGTTTTACACTGCCGGCCAAAAGTTTCTGGACACCATTAAATTTCCCGTTTTTTAAAGATTGGGGGTGGAATGAAGTCTAATTTCCAGATAATTTTAAAATATATATATTCTTAACATACAGAACCATGTTTGTAGGAACTTACATTATATCCTTAAGTACAAAAAAAAACAAATACACATAACAATTTCTTTTCTTCAAAAAATCCACCCTTTGCTCGGAGGTCACTCTTTACTATCTTTTGAGGGGCCGATAACCTTGATGTTAGGCCCCTTAAAACAACAATTATCATCATTACTATCGTTTGCATCCATTCAACAAGTTTTTGCAGAACTGATGAAGGAATATCATTCCCGGCAGTTTGAAGAGTTTTCCGAAGATCTTCTTTTGATGTAGGGCATTCTCTTCGCACCCTGCGATCCAGTTCTTCCCACCGAAGCTCTATTGGGTTTAGGTCGGGGGACTGAGGTGGCCATTCCATGTTTATGAGTTATCCTGCTTCCTGTTTCACCCTGAGATAATTTTTGCAGAGTATTGACGTGTGTTTGAGGTCATCATCTTGCTGCAAGGTGAATCCATGTCCTATCAGTTGTTTGCCAGATGGCACTGCTCTCCTGGAAAGAATGCTGTGATAGCCTTCTTTCCTTAGAATTTCCTTTATTCTGCACATATCCCCAGTTCCATCACAAGAAAAGCACCCCCAAACCATCACAGAGCCCCCTCCATGCTTGACTGAAGGAGTAATACAGCCGGGATGCATAATTTCTGCTCTGTTCCTCCGGACATTCAGACGAAGTCTTTGCCTGAATAACTCAAACTTGGACTCATCCGTCCACAACACACATTTCCAGTCTTCAAGAGCCCATTATTTGTGTGCAATAGCCCATTTTAGTCTTTTTTGTCTGTTGACTTTCCTCAGTAACGGTTTCCTCACCGATATCCTGCCCATTAAATTGGCTTTCCTAAGACGACGCTTCACAGTGGTGACAGAAATTTCATTGTCATGGCTCCTATTGAATTATGCTTGAAGTCCACCAGCTCTGAGCCTTCTGTTTCTCTTGCTGGACAATATTACCGATTGGTCCTCGGCCTTGGTAGTGACCTTGGGTCTTCCACTTCGTTTCTTGTCCTGATTTGATCCAGTTTTCAACCATCTTGATATTGTGTCATGATCAGTGGATCGCGAAAACTTCAATTTATTGGCTATACCGCGGTTCGAATAGCTCTCATTGTGAAGAGTATTCACTGCGAAACGTTCTTCTACATTTAGAGTACGTCCTCGTCCCATTTCTGCAATAAATATGGGGAAAACTGAATAATTATAAATTATTGATGGGATTTTATGGAAATTTATGCTTAAAAAATTGTAGTGTACCATTTATTGCTAATAGACCTCTATAACATTATAAAGTACCTTGAATAATTACCTTCTTACTAGTTCCCTAGTTCCCACGAAGATTTTAACAAAACAATTGACTTCAAACCTTCAAATGTGGGTTTATTTGTTACATGTAACACAGCCAACACACAAGATTGTTACCCAGCAACTGATCGCTAATCAACTTATAGGACAGTATTGGCGCCAACAATGAGATTTTACGGCTGTTTCTGATCAGAACAAGTTCCCGTGTGTTCTGTAACTCTAGTAAATCACTTTGGTGAAGCAGGGGAAGTTTCACAATAACATATAAGCATAAAATACAGAATTTTCAGAGTGTCCGGAAACTTTTGGCCGGCAGTGTATATCGCCGCCATCTTGACGAAAACGTAATGGTGGCCACCCAAATAATAAAAACTTAAATCAAATTACGACCAACCTAATCATCTGATCTCTACCGCCAATTTTTGCAACATTATACCTTTATGTATGAAGAATCTTTTGACCAAATTACAAGGTCATCAGCCCAATAATTTGCGGATGGCGGCCATATATGCGAGCAAATCGATTCCCCCTATCTATTCAAACACGGTGAAACCGAATTGAACGAAATTTGGTGCTGAGGTATCACTAGCAAAGGGCACCTCAGTGTCATGTTTTACATCGCCACCATCTTGACGAAAACGTAATGGCGGCCACCCAAAAGTTAAAAGCTTAAATCAAATTACGACCAACCTAATCATCTGATCTCTACCAAATTTTGCAACAACATACCTTTGTGTGAGAAGCGTTCTTTGACCAAGCTACAAGGTTAGCAGTCCAACAGTTTGCATATGGCGGCCACATATGTGTGCAAATCGATTCCCCCTATCAATTCAAACACGGTAAAACCGAATTAAACGATATTTGGTACAGAGGCAGCACTAGCAAAGGGCACCTCAGTGTCATGTTTTATATCGCCGCCATCTTGACGGAAACGGAATGGTGGCCACCCAAATGTTAAAAGCTTAGATCAAATTACGACCAACCTCATCATTTGATCTCAACCAAATTTTGCAGCAACATACCTTTTTGTGGGAAGCATCTTTTGACTGAACTGCAAGGTTATCAGCCCAATAGTTTGCAGATAGCGGGCTTGTATGTGTGCAAATCGATTCACCATATCAATTCAGCAATTCAAACACGGTGAAACCGAATTGAATGCAATTTTGTACAGAGGTAGCACTAGCAAAGGGCACCTCATATTCATTTTTAATATCCGTAACATGTTGTATTTCAACAAGCTACTACAACCAATATTCAATTATGCTCCTTGAAAAGGAAAAAGAGTAATAACAATACACATGCATTTAGGAGAAAGTAGGCTATATGTTCTTTACTAAACATCTTGTTGGTTTTAAACATAACAATTCTTTGATCGATTTATTTATTTATTTATTTATTTATTTATTTATTTATTTATTTATTTATTTATTTATTTTTTATTTGTGTTGTGACCATTACAGGAAGCCCCAATTACAATGCTCACTACTAGAATAAGACAATATACAACAACATAATAGATAGAAAGAAGAGATAGGCTACACAAAAATAAAGATATAAATAGAGATAAAGGTGAAAATAAGAAGGAGAAGAAGAATAGGAAGAAGAAAATAAGGGTTAGGTATGAAAAGAAAATAATGGGCTTAATGTAAATACAGTACAAGTACTTATATTACAAGACATCTTGCAGTTTATCACAGGACGCTGCAAACTGTTTTTCTGACATAGGCCTACAGAAAATATCTAAATCAAGATAATGAACTTTATTCTGTAAGATAATATTCTATTGACAGGTGAGTTTTTTGGCAGTCCGTGTGAACTCTCAGAATAAAGAAAATGTTTCGGAAACTACGAGTACTTACAGTTTGTTTAATAGTAGAAACATAATAATATTGTAGCCCTTTCTCGAATTTTAGCGCCATCAATTTTATTGTTTACTATTTTATAGAGGAAACGCAGGCCCTATCAATTTCGTCTGTAAGATAATTTTCTGACATTGAACGACTGCAAGATATATGTGTACGATTTGTAAGCCAAATCTTATATAATACCGGTATATATACAGTGTGGTCCACCAGCCCCTTATTTTTTTTGGAGGAAGGCAACCCAACTACACGCGTATATGACAGTCATCCTAAAAACATTCGTACCTGCTCCTTGACATCCATTGAACAACTTTACCGTTGAGTACATCCTCGCGAATATAGTAGAAATCAATAGTGGCAGTGTTCTTTCAATGACCTCAAATATAATGCATGATTGAAACGATCAGAGCTCCGAATGACACCTTCTTACATTTGGACATGAAGCGTCTACGAATAGACTCAATACGTGCCAGCAATAAACCATGGTTCTCGGTAGCTAAGGTGGCTAAATCAAGAAGTGCTGGAGTAGGTTCGAACCTTGGACTAGTGCATTTTTTTTCTTAATGTCGTTTATTGTGGATGTATTATGGACGCATATCTATCTGTTCCAACGAGTGATTTTTTTATTAGGTCCTGAAAATGACCGTACTTATCCGATGGTACGCAGCCAGATTGGACGACGACATAATGATCTGTAGAACGAAAGCAAGGTAGCCTATCCTGTATATTCAAGGTAGCAAGTGTTCGAAATTTTGGCCACCTTTGTTTAAAGGAAAACTCCGACTCACTCAGACGACCCACATAACAAATAGATTTGTTATGAGGGTAGGCTCACGAATAAATTCATCAGACCGAAACTATAATTTCTTTCAACGGCGTCAGTGCGAAAAGCGCTTGCTATACACTTACAGTAATACTTATTTAGTGAGGTTTTAAGGGGCGGAACTACGAGGTCATCTGCCCCCAAACATACAGTAAATACAGATAATTATAACATTATTGGTTTTACGTCCCTTTTAACTGCTCTGGCATTTAGATACGCCGGGGTGCCGGATTTTACTCCGAAGGGGATCTTCAACGTGAAGGTAAATCTACTGACACGGCTCCCTCGCTTTTGCGCACCCTCAAATGCCAGATGACTGCGCCAGGATAGGAACCTGCAACTTTCGGCACAGCAAGCGAGAACGTTACCGCTGAGCCTCGTATCAAGGCAGTAATTACAGAACGTGTCATATTATGATTCTGGGATAATATTGAACTATTAACATTCTAATTATCACGAATAGAGTCGCCTCCGTTGCGCAGTAGTCAGCGTGATTAGCTGCCACCCAGGACGACCTGGGTTCGATTCCCGGCTCTGCCACGAAATTTGAAACGAGGTATGAGGACTGGGACGGGGTCTACTCAGCCTCGGGAGGTCCAAATGAGTAGAGGTGGTTCGATTCCCACCTCAACCATCCTCAAAGTGGTTTTCCGTGGTTTCCCACTTCGCCTTCGGGCAAATACCGGGATGGTATCTACCGTACGGCCACGGCCGCCTCCTTCCCTCTTCCTTGCCTATCCCTCCCGATCGTCCCCTCCCTTCCCATCCCTCAAGAGGACCCTGTTCGCTTTGCAGGTCAGGCCACCTGGGCGAGGTGCTGATTCCACCTCCCCAGTTGTATCCCGCAGACAAGATGTTTCAAGCTCCAGGACACTGCCCATAGAGGCGGCAATGATGGGATCGCTCGCTGAGTTCGTGGGAAAACCTAACCTGGTGGGTAAAATCGACTAAAAAAATAATAATTTTAACGAATAGTATCCATCCATGGTTTTGAACAGTATTTAGGGAAAATAACCATTTAAATGAGACAAGAAAATAGCTTTCCCTATCGTCTTCGTAGATAATGTGAACAAAACCAAGTTGAAATCTTGCTGTACGAGGTAGGGAGGGTATAATAAAATAGTTAAAAAGAATTTAAAAATTCTGCCGTTGGATATTCTTGAACCCGGGATCTTCGAAAGAGCGAGCGGGCGCAATAACACTTGCACACATTTCAAACACACTCTCGAGGTTTTTGTTGCGCTTCTTATTAACACGTATGGTAAAATATTCAATTATTACAGTTAGATCCTAAATATTGAATGGAATGCATTCATTCAGTACCTGGCATGTTTTCTAATTTACTTAAAACAAGTTTCGCGACCGCTTTGCGTTAATAAGGCGAAAGAACAGCAAATAATGCCCTCAAATGACAGCCCTTCGGTTTTATTTCATACAACTTAGCGCACAAAATGCCAGCGTGTGATCAGAATCATACAAGATTTTGTACCAGCGATCACAGCAGCTTCCTTTCCAGCGAGTGTCGTGTGATACGGGCCTAACGATATGCTAAGACTTTTTGTTAAAATTTAATAACAAAGCAAGATGTTCGGTAAAGAACGTATAGCCTACTTTCTCCTAAATGCATGGGTATTGTTATAACTCTTTGTCCTTTTCAAGGATTATAATTGATTGTTGGTTGTAGTAGCTTCTTACATACAACGTGCTATACGGATATTATACATGAATATGATGCGCCCTTTGCTAGTGCTATCTCTGTAAAAATTTCATTCAATTCATTTTCACCGTGTTTGAATTGATATGGGGAATCGATTTGCACACATACATGGCCGTTATCTGTAAACTATTGGGCTGATGACCTTGTGGTTCAGTCAAAAGATGCTTCCCACAAAAAGGTATGTTGTTGAAAAATTTGGTAGAGATCAAATTATTAGGTTGGTCGTAATTTGATTTAAGCTTTTAACATTTGGGTGGCCGCCATTCCGTTTTCGTCAAGATGGCGGCGATATAAAACATGACACTGAGGTGGCCTTTGCTAGTGCTATCTCTGTACTTCGTTCCATTCGGTTTCACCGTGTTTTAAAAGATAAGGGGAATCGATTTGCACACATACATGGCCGCTATCCGTACATTATTGGCCTGATGACCTTGTAGTGTGGTCAAAAGAATCTCTATACATAAAGGTACTTTGTTGCAAAATTGGGTAGGGATCAGATTATTAGATTGGTCGTAATTTGATTCAAGCTTTTAACATAAGGATGGCCGCCATTACGTTTTGATCAAGATGGCGGCGATATAAAACATGACACTGGAGTGCCCTTTGCTAGTGCTATTTCTGTACCAAATTTCGTTCAATTCGATTTCACCGTGTTTGAATTGATAGGGGGAATCAATCTGCAATCATACATGGCCGCCATCTGCAAACTAATGGGTTGATGACCTTGTAGTTCAGATAAACGACGCTCGCCATACAAGTATATGTTGTTACAAAATTTGGTAGAGATCAAATGATTAAGTTAGTCGTAATTTGATTTAAGCTTGGAACATTTGGGTGGCCACCATTACGTTTCCGTCAAAATGGTGGCGATATAAAACATGACACTGATGTGTTCTACGCTAGTGCTACCTCTGTACCAAATATCGTTCAATTCGGTTTCACCGTGTTAGAATAGATAGGGGGAATCGATTTGCACACATACATGGCCGCGATATGCAAACTGTTGGGCTGATGATCTTGTAGTTTGGTCAAAATATGCTTCCCAAATAAAGGTATGTTGTTGCAAAATTTGGTAGAGATCAGATTATAGGTTGGTCGTAATTTATTTAAGCTTTTAACATTTGGGAGGCCGCCATTACGTTTTCATCATGATGGCGGCGATATAAAACATGACTCTGAGGTGTCCTTTGCTAGTGCTACCTCTATACCAAATATCGTTCAATTCGGTTTCACCGTGTTTGAAATGATAGGGGGAATCGATTTGCACACATACATGGCCGCCATCTGCAAAATCTTGGGCTGATTACCTTGTAGTTTAGTCAAAAGACGCTTGCCATATAAATATATGTTTTTTGCAAAATTTGGTAGAGATCGGATGATTAGGTTATTCGTAATTAGATTTAAGCTTTGAACATTTGGGTGGCCGCCATTACGTTTCCGTCAAGATGGCGGCAATATAAAACATGACACTGAGGTGCCCTTTGCTAGTTCTACCTCTGTACCAAATATCGCTCAATTCAGTTTCACCGTGTTCGAAGTGATACGGGGGGGAGGGGGGGGGGGCAGACATTCAGAGTACACACACTCCACACACAGACACGCAGTCACACACACACAGACAGACACACAATTTTTGGCCCTGTGTAGATCTCATAAGTCTACTTTCATTTTTTGCAAAAATCGAAAGTATGCTAATAATACCATGGTTCGATGCAAGCACTGGCGATCAGAATATCCTTCGATATGTTGTTGTTTTGTTTCATTTGAGGGGCTAGAATATCGCGGTTATTTAGCCCCGTTTACTTGGATGTGTGTGTAGAATTTGTCTGATAACCCGAGTTATTGCGGGCTTGTAATGATGTGTTTATTTGCAATTAAGGATTGGGAAGGAGGCAGCCGTGGCCTTAAGATAGAATCCGTCCCGGAATTTGGCCGGATTAGAAGTGGGAAACCACGGAAAACCATTTCCGGGGAGGCTGAGGTGGGAATCGAACCCACTTCTTCTCATATTTGCTTCACGAGGCTACGTGTACCCAATTTCAGCCCTCAGACAAGTATTACATTTCTTGGCAGAGCTGGGAATCGAACCCGGACCTCCGGAGCAACACTTCGATATGTTATGTTAATATTCATGCCAGTTTCTTAATTTTATGCCATTGCAGGTTACGTGGCATAACGTACCAATTAGATCGTATTCTCTTTATAAATCATCAAAATTCAACGTACTCTTCACAAAAATACGTCGTAAGGCAATAAATTTGGCAATGTAGCTACATCCCGACTAAAATGGAATGTGGGCTTTGTTAAAAAAAAGTATGCCTACTACTGGATTCGATGCAGCATTCTACCTGCTCGCTCCCAGCACATACGGTCAGGCTTTAACCCTCGCAGCCACGAACACATGGTAGATACCGCACGCTAAACTTGCTTCAGTTACTGTAGCCGTCCCACCTCAAACGTTTAAGTCTATCTCAAAGACTTCAATCACGGTTTATGGTGTTGATTTAACTTTCTACTAATACAGATCACGTGGCGTAAGCTATTAATTCGAACGTATCACGTGTATGTGTGTTATTTCAAGGAGCAGTAAGTCATATGTTAGTAGAATGGGCCATAGTATTTGGCGGGGAAAAGTTTAAGGTCAGGTTTTCTTTGCTAGACCCATGACCCAATTACATTGCTGTCACACAGTCACAGCGCAGAGCAATATCGACCATCGGGAGAAATGCGATGTTAGTTGGGTTTCATAAAACTAAATAATAAGGGGCGGGTGGACCACACTGTATATATTTTGAGAATTTATTTTGGAAGTTCTCTATAAGCTTATTATGTTTCACCGTGTATGGATTCCATATAACTGAAGCATATTCTAGTTTTGATCTGATGAAGGCATTATATTGGTTGTAGCAGTAGCACTTCAGTCAGCAGTTAAGTCTAGCCTACTTCGTCTTCCCATGGGTGTCCAGTCTTTCCTCAAGTTCGTACATAAGAGCGTGTTTGTATGTAATACGTAATACCTCGTTTCTTTGTGGTTAGGGTATATAAATACGTGTTTTCTCGCCCAATGTAATTGGGCACAATTTGTGTTGACCGACCGGAAAGCTTGCTATAATAGAATTAGGCACCACTGAAAAAATGGTTTCTATCACTTCAATTTTCACCTAGTAATGTTTAATAAGAGTTACGTTATGTTATAAGAGATGTGTTGCTCTGCGACATCGTGGCCATGTAGCCCCGTGTACATGGGTGTGTGTAGAAATTGTCTGATAACCTGTGTCACTGTGATGTATGTACTATTGTGTGTATTTGTAATTGAGGTAGGACTTGGGTGGGAAGCGGCCGTGACCTTAAGTTAGGTACCATCCGAGCATTTGGCTGGAGCAGAAGTGGGGAGGGAAACCAAGAAAAACCACTTCTAGGATGGCTGAGGTAGGAATCGAACTCGGGCCTCCGCGGCGACAGCCAAGAATGTGTTCAATAAGACACAAGTTGCATATAGGGTGGTCCACCAGCTCCTTACAATTTAGGTTTATCTAGCTCATTGTTTATTTTTGGCATTCTACTAACATTGGACCCTAGTCCTATGTAGAATTAATAACGGTATGTTCGGGCGTACGATCTAAACGACAGAAGAAAACGTTAGTCCCAACGCTAATGAAGTATTTGAAATTGAATGTATTCTTAAAACGATCATAGATGGGAAGAGGAGATGGTAAAAAGGACGTTGACATGAATATTATGAACAGGTACCACAGAGTACGCTGTGAACTACACTCCTTCAGCTAAGTCCCACAATATCTCAGTATGAAAGTACGCTCCTCGTTGCAAATGAATTAAAATCCACAGCCTGCTTCCAGTCGACCGACCGGGTCAGGGATGGAATGAATGAAGCTCCCATCTAGCGACGGGGATATGAACTGTGCCGGCTGCCGAAGCCTGTCGCACTCCTCTGAGGCAATGCTTAAATGAATGACCGATGAAATGAAACTATAGTGGAGAGTGTTGCTGGAATGACATTTTTTACATGGAAAACCTGAGTACCCGGAGAAAAACCTGTCTGCCTCCGTTTAGGCTAGCACAGATCTCACATGGTGTGACTGGGATTTGAGCCATGGACCCAGCGGTGAGAGGCCGGCGTGCTGCCGCCTAAGCCACGGAGGTTCTCATTATGACAAATAAATCAGGTCATGAAGGAAAGCAGGATCGTATTTTTATCAGATTTGGACTAGAAAAGGTCTGCGGTTCCATTTCACCCCAGATGTTGCAACGTGCCAGACTGTCCTTACAGTCGTGAATAAACCAAACAAGTCACCAATTCCAGCAGTTGATTCGTTAAATGAAGTACGAGGAGCGTCCAATGAGTCCGTTTCCCTATTGCTATAAAACAATAATAATTAATGTTATTGGTTTTACGTCCCCTTTTACTACTCTGGCTTTTAGACACGCCATGATGCCAGAATTCGTCCCCGATGGGGATCTTTAACGTGCCAGTAGTTCTACTGACACGACTCCCACGCATTTGCGCACCCTCAAATGCCAGCTGCCTGCACCAGGTTACGAACCTGCAACCTTGGGCCCAGCAAGCGAGAACGTTACCGCTGAGCCACGCAACCTGTTTTAAGACAATTGATCATAAATATGATGTTGAAAGAATTTTATTTGAATTCTACAACCCTTTAGTTACATTTCTACATAGTCACCATTTTTGTCCAAATATTTTGATAACGTGACACAAGATTTTTGGGTCCTGTGCTGTTCACTTCGGATTTGACGTCATCATTGGTCTCATCCCCAGAAAAGAGCCGTTTGAAGACCAGAGCTCCCTCTCTATGGTGCATTTCCAGAAACGTTGTGGTCGAATCCATCCGCTGCTACTTGCGGACATCACTCAGCAAGAGTGGCACCCAGATTGCTGCTCTTTGTTGATTCATTTGAGGGGCTTAGACATCGTGGTCATTTATCCCCGTGTACTTGGATGTGTGTAGAATTTGTATGATAACCTGTGTTATTGTGGCGTCTGAAGTAGTGTGCAGGCTATTTCTAATATGTAATTACAGGTGAGGATTGGGAAGGAGGCGGCCATGGCCTTCAATTAATTACCATCCCGGCATTTGCCTGGAGGAGAAGTGGGAACCCACAGAAAACCACTTGTAGGATGTCTAGGGTGAAATTGTAAGGCATCTTTTCTCAATTATGTCTCACGAATCTACGTGTACCCGCTTCCAATCATCAGACCAGATTAAATGTCTTGGTAGAGCAGTGAGTCAAACCCAGGAACAACACAGCATGTATGAGATGCCGTGTGTAGATTCTAATCTCCACCGCTAAGAGACTTCCATATTTTAATCCCGTCAACTCTCAACTCTGACTGTTGCCGTTCGTTGTTAGCATTACGAACGCACTCCTGACAGGTGAGTCGACACTGTATTACACTGATTAGAACAGAAAGTTTAAATGTATTCAACTGCGCGTAGAGTCGTAAATTGTGCACATTCATTATCCAACGCGCACAAGGCTCGGTTGGAAGAACACAGCCTGGAACAGGAATGGGTCCACAATTATACAGCCGACCTTTAGAGAGTGAATTCCTTCTATCCCTGTTTTGGTCACGTGAAGTGCGGCTCTCGTCCAATGGGAGGACAAATAATTGGAGCAACTATGGAGCAACAATATTTTTTTGTTGATTCATTTGAGGACTTTGCGACATCATGGTCATGCAGCCCTGTGTACTTGGGTGTGTGTGTAACTGTTCTGAACTTGTGTTATTTAGATGGCTGTATTAGTGTGTGTAATTGTAATTGAGATGAGGATTGGGAAGGAGGCGGCCGTGGTCTTCAGTTAATAACCATCCTGGTATTCACATAGAGTAGAAGTGGGAAACCAAGGAAAACCACTTCCAGAATGGCTGAGGTGGGAATCAAACCTGCCTCTTCTCAGCTATGCATCACGAGGAGGAGTGTACCCTTTTCCAGCCCTCGGACCAGAATTAAATTTCTTGGAATCGAATCCGGGCCTCCGCGGTAACAGCCAAGAATGCTAGCCTTTACGACGTAGAATATGGCTATCCAACGCAACTACCATTTGTATCCTGCATCTCAATGCGGTGTCGGCCCCCTGGTGTTGGAGTAGCGCACCTGCCTCTCACCCGGTGGTCCCAGGTTCGATTCCCGGTTCCACCAGGGATTTCGGATATGACGTGGGGGGTCGAAAGGGATGCACTATGCCTCGTGGGGACAATTGAGTAACGTCCCGGTCACGAAAACCAAGATTAACGGTTGAGGGAACCCGACACGCTGACCTCGCGTACCCCAAATTCTGCAGACCAACAATGTCTGGGCAGTGATCGCCCAACATGGGGATGGGTTGTGGTGTCAGGGGGTTTGCTAGTAGTAGTAGTAGACCTAGTAATAGTATCAGTGTTATAAAAGGTTTTGTTTTTGCTTATCTTTAAACTTATATGGTGTTAGAAGTGCTTGAATGCCTGAATTTCACCTTGGAGGGAATGAATCTTCAACGTGCAAGTAAATTTATAGACACAAGGCTAAAGCATTTAAACACAGCTTCTATCGGACAAAGCCAAGATAAAACCTGCAATATTGGGTTCTTAGAGCAATAACTTAACCAACTATGAAACAGGTGGGCGATGAAGGAAGCATTGTAAGTTAAAAAAGACAACCATATAGTATATTTGATCAGGCTCATATTTATGTAGCCAAGTTTGTGAAATATGTCAGATCTAATCAAGGTAATATTCTAGGTGTAGCCTATTAAACGATATATTGCATTGTATAATGTATTTATGAACTTAGTTTTTCAATGCTTTTAAATATCCAACGTCACAGTGCTTCTCACGTACGAGTTGGCGCGCGTGACGTGGATCGGCCTGCGGCAGTAAGAGCCCTTACTCCCGAGCAATCGGATTACATATCCACACACAACGGAAATGCTACGTAAACGTCATCATAGGAGATGTTGGAAATGTACTCATACTGCTTCCACACACCATTGGCACCGTTTTCGGACATTTTCTTTTGAGCTCATAATTGCCTCGTCCAAAATACAGTTCATTTCTCTCCTGTCATCCTCTTTCGGATCTTGTAATGTTTGGAGGATTGATACTGAACCCTTTATCCACAGGCTATATAAAGGATTCTAATAATTATTCATCATCTTTTGATACATTTATACAGACAACAGATATGAGAGCCAGACGGTGTTGGGAAAATATTGAGAAATCAGTGGCCGAGAGGACACAATGGTTTAAGCTCCTGTGGTATTTTAGGAGGATGCGTGTATATTCTTGGGACACAGGACAGGTGCAACTTTTAGCGTGAATGTTGGCGTGGGCACGCACAATATGGCCTGTTGCTAGGAAGATTGGCGCCAAGAAGGAAATCGAATGCTACGAAGCAATTGGTCTATCATCATGTTAACCACTCCCTACTGCTGGAAAATATGTAAAAGCGTGCAAAGACATACAACAGTCTGGGCCAATAATATCAAGACGCCTTGTCTTAGCGGGAACTCGGCTTGGGAACGCGCACTGGTAAATTAACGCGGGAGTTATCTACAGATTAATTCCACGATCGATTCGAGCCGGCTTCAGCATAAGCGTAACCTCCACACTGCTACGAACTCAATGATACAGATCGCATGCTAGTCTGATAGTTATTATGGAATATGTTTTAATATATCCCCTTCCACACCTACCCTAGTCAGTTTCATTTATAAGGATCCAAGATGCTTCGAGGATCATTACTCATTACTTATTTCTGTGCGTCTGAGGACGTAACACAGACCACTCATTTTTGTACGTCTGTGGACGTAAGGTTCATACTCTGCATATTTCATGTTAGTGAACATGGAACAGCGTCGTCAAATTATCAGTGTAACTTCAGTGATTTATTTATAGTCCCAGCACTATCAGTAGGACCAGTTCATCGAAGTAATTCACCAAATAGACTGTCAAGGAATATAGTACTTGATAGGTGAATATAGTAGGAATTATATCGTATGTGTATCTGACAAAACTTTATTTAATTTAGCACGTGATGACGTCTAAGAACGAGAATGGATCTGGGAACCAGCAGGACATTTGCCTGAAGATGTCAATGACCAGATAAACATCTTAAAGGAGATGGCTGCAGACGTATTCCTGGCGCTGTTTAAAGGATTGAGTACCAAATAAATTTATTTTATTTATTAAATCAGCTACGGTGTTATGGGATACTTTTGTAAATATGTGTTTGCTTGCTTGGTAATGTAGATTATTAGTTTTTGTTTTACTGACACATTAAATATGGGACTAGCCGAGCGTTGCGTAATTTATATATTGTGTGTTTGTATTTGGTTTAACTTTACGCGTGGACGCGCAGCCGATGCTCGCTTTCGCTTGCGTAAATCGCGGTCAAGCATTATTATTCGGAGGTCTGCCTTACAACAAAAATGGAACTGAATTAATTTTGAGATTAAAAATAGAATTTGGAGGGTAAAAGATTATTTGTGAGTAGAATCTTATGACGGATCAGGATCATTTTGATAGTTGCTTTCCAGCAGATTTGGACGGGATGGCACTTTGCACCCGAGTTTTTGTTGTGTATTTTTGTTAATGTGTCAATGGACGCAGTATCGTTGATCTGTTTTGAGCCGACCCAGTGTGTGTGTTTGAGAGTCAGTCCAAGCTATGGGTGCGTAATGTGATTTTTTATGATGTGCTAGCGAGAATATATCATGGCGATTATTCTGACTTGCTCCACGTCAACCCAGTTCATGTCCTCTCGAGGCTGGACTTGTGGTATATATTTGTGTTTCTCGTCATCCAAGGGGATGGGCGTGATCTGTTGACGTTTCCAGTGGGAAACCTGCACCTAGCTTGCCAGACTGAGAGAGGTATTTGAAGGGCAGCGTCACTCATACACGTAGGGGAGCGCTCAATCAGATAACGTGTCTTGTCATTAAGAACAGGCTTGCTTCCTGTACTGCAATTTAAGATGTTGTTTAAATTCACAAAAACCTGATCGGTTATAATGAGTACTGATTGATTAAATGGGAGCTGTCCATAATTGTAAGGTAACCACCGAAATTCGTGTTTGTCCGGCGTTTCATATAAATGTAAACATAATTTTTCAGCCGTTAGGCTTGTATTTTGTTGTTGTTGGTTCAATTTTGGTGTGTTTATTTTTACGCGTCCTTGACCCGTGTCAAGTTAGGGTGCGCGAAGCTATGTTCCCAAGTTATGATGAGAGCGGTTTTTTTTTGGCCTAGTTCTGGCATGCTCTTTTGTGTTCATCATGTGCTCCGGCACCAGTAAGGATCTCAGGGAGATTCTTCATTCTGTTTATAGTATTAGATCTTGCATGTGTCAGTAGTAATTATAGTGTATTAATTAAGGGTGGGTCCCATAGCCGTAGTGTGATTTAAAAGATGCAACTCCGTAAGCAACATGTCTGTTTCAGTTGTAAACGGACTCGCATCAGTACTCAATTTCTTATTAACGAGCAGTACACCACACATTATATAACTTCTTGACCAGAAAAAAAATGGACTTGTATCCATATGTTGTGACGAGTGAGTTCTTACCGCTCAAATGCTTATGTTATGATTTTATCATTTATGTGAAGCTTCATTCACATTGTCTTGTTGTGACGAGCGAGTTCCTACCGCTCAGTGTTATTATTATTATTTATTAAGGGGGTGAAAGTCAGGGAGGATTTGTTTTTATTTATTATTATTATTATGCACATACCTTTTCAGTCATTAAATTTCTTTTATTCTACTTGTTATTCATTTTATTTCTAGTATAGCCTCTGTCATGAACCTTTCTATTCATTAGAGCATGTTGTTTTAAGCGAACTTTGCTGTGTAACGCAGTCGGACTGAACACGACCCCGTAGACGACTCTCGACAAAACCATGCTTTATTGAAGGGTGCAATATATACACTTTATTTTTCAAGTTCCCCCATAAATAAAAATCACAGGTTGTAAGAACCGGAGACGAAGCGGGCAATAACTCCATACTAATTACCCTATCCTGAAGAAAATCCTGAACAAAATTCAATGACTCTGCAGCTTCATGCGCGGTGGCAATATCTTGTTAGAAATATGCACTCCGACAGACAATATCAGTCAGTTGTTCGCAGAATGTTTTGAGAATATCGTTCCAGTCAAGTTCTACATTTAGAGAATCAGTAAAATAAATATTGTGCCCATTTACTGAGCACGAAACGCCGATTTTCTCGTTATGTAATGGGAATTCCAGCATTAAGTTGTTTCCGTCTCGAAACATGGCCATATAAATTAAACCATGTTTTGACGGAAAATATTTTTAAAATTGGGTCAATGATCCCATCGTTATCATTCCTGAAAATCCAATTACAGAAAGTCACCCGAGGCCCGTTACCACGTTATTTGATGTTACTCAGCAATTCCTGTAAAAACGTTCATTGTAATTGTAACTATTATATATGTGAAGAATTCTATGTTGTTGGTGCTTTCTAGGGGCTTTGCCACATCGTGGTCATGTAGCTCCATGTACTTCTGTGTGCGTAGAATTTGTGTGATAACCTGTGTCACTGTGACGTCTGTACTAGTGTTTGTATGTGTAATTGAGGTTGGATTTCAGTAAGAAGCGGCCGTGGCATTAGGTTAGGTAACATACCGGTATTTGCCTGGAATAGAAGAGGGAAACCACGGAAAACCACTTCCAGAACGGTTGAGGTAGGAATTAAACCTACCTCTCTCAGTTTTGCCTAACGAGGCTGAGTGTACCCCGTTCCAGCCCTCAGACCAAAATTAAATTTCTCGGCAGAGCCAGGAAACGACTACGGACCGCTGCGGTGACAGCCAAGTATGCTAGCCACTGCGCATCCAGGTGGAATATACAGTTTATGTGGGAAACCCAGACTCATTTCAAGGTTACTTGTTTCCGTTGCGTAAATATGTTTCCCAATTGTTCGAGAGTAAGACCTCTGGCTGCCGTAAGTCATCACCCACGTGCCGGCCAACTTGTGCGTGGGAAGCTGCCGCCGCCACCGCTGCTGCTGACGCTTCTTCTTCTTCTTTCATTTGAGAGGCAATAACCATCGTGGTCATTCAGCCCCTATATACCTGAGTGCTCGCGGAATTTTGTGTGATAACCTGTGTTATTGTGATGGCTGTATTGGTGTGTGTATTTGTAATTGAGTTAAGGATTGGAAAGGAGGCGGCCATGACCTTATGCTAGGAAGTATCCCGGCTTTTGCCTGGATTAGAAGTGGGAAACCACGGAAACCAACTTCCAGGATTGCTGAGGTGGGAATCGAACCGATCTCTTCTCAGTTTTACCTCATGAGGAGGAGTGTACCACGGTCCAGCCCTCAGGCCAGCATTTAATTTCTTGGCAGTACCGAGAATCGAATCCATACTTCCGAGGCGACAGCCATGAATGCTAGACGCTTCACCACGAGGCGATCTAGCTTTCAGTAATACGTGACTATTAACCTGGCGATCATTAGCTTCGTAGGCTCCTTTTTTTTTTTTTTTTTTTTTTTGCAATCCGAACCACTGTGCATGACATGTTTATGCTACATTCGATTTTGCAAAAAATTAAAGTAGACTTCTGAGATCTACACGGGCCAAATGCCCGCGTGTTTGCATGAGTGTATGTGTGTATGTCGACCCCCCACACACACACACACACACTATTAATTGAAATACAACGAAATGAAATTGAACCAAGTTTGGTACAGAGATAGCACTAGGAAAGGACACCTCAATGTCATGTTTTATAGCCGCTATCTTAAGCAAAACACAATGGTGGCCACCCACATGTTGAAAGCTTAAATCAAATTACGATGAAACTAATCACCAGATCTCTACCAAATTTTGGATAAATAAATACTCGCATTGATGTGTCTCATGCCTAAACCACAAGGTCATCAGCAAAATAATGTCAAGATGGCGGACGTGTGAATCATGCAAGCGTTATTATCCAAAAATTATGATCTAAAGAATCAATCTTCACAGTATTTGTCATTCAGATTTATATAAGGACCTTCTATTGTCAACGTGCTATCAACATGATACTGTACTGTATGTTACGCACAGACGCCATATTGAAATTATAAAATATAAAAATAAATAACACTCAACACTTATGAGCTACTTTAATGTAACGAAAATTCGTGACACGGTAGAACCATATAGAGTATGTAGTCATGCCCTGTATGTCCAAGGTAAAAGACCAGACGCTTCATACATTCCAGATGGCGGCTGTGCGAAATATTAGAACATTCAAATCGACAACTCCGAATAAAATTGGGTGATTAAGACGAATCTTGAAAAGAGGTGAGCCTCATATTAGAGCTCTCACGTGCGTTAGTCAGGAGATTCCCACACTGACTGTAACGCACAGTTGCCATCTTGAAATCCATAAATAAATTATTAATTTTTGGGATCCTAGACCTATAATAACGAAATTTAGTAATAAAATATAACCATGTAAGTTGCTTGGTATGCCCAAGATGGCGGTTAGGCTTAATATTAAATTATGCAAATTGGTAACTCAGGATGATATTGGACAATTAAGGCGGAACTTCATAATTAAGGAATGAATTACTTGCCACGAATTTTCGTAATATTGTAATTCTAGGACATAGCAAGGTAGAAACCTATATGGAGTATCGTATGTCTAAAAGAAATTGATAGCGACTTTAAATTTTGAAAATAGTGGCCGGGAATAATATTAAAACGCAAAAGTGAATCATTC
The DNA here is from genome assembly GCA_946902985.2 of Meconema thalassinum. Lineage (NCBI taxonomy): Eukaryota > Metazoa > Arthropoda > Insecta > Orthoptera > Tettigoniidae > Meconema > Meconema thalassinum. The sequence continues at coordinate 1,095,654,507 of OX336389.2, read as the reverse complement.
AAAATGTAATATCGCAATTAAAACGAAACTTAGTAAGAAAGAAGTACCATATAAGGGACCTTGCTGAAGTATGCCATAAGAATAACACACTAAATACAACGGGTGGCGGCCATCATGAATATATGGAATATGATAATAAATAACACGACGTTTTTGTAAGTTTCAACATCAAAAACATAGCAGTAATGTGGAACCTTGTAAGTGTCTTCTTATGACCAAGTCAATAGAACAGCGACTCCATACTTCATAATGGCGGCTGGGCGTATTCTTTAAACTTGAATAACTCACGACAAACTCAAAATATACTGAGTGAGGAGTACCATACAAAATACCTCCCTACCACAATTCATAGTAATGTGACACTGAATTTACCGAGCAGCGTCCACCTTGTAATTACAAAATATACAATCAAATGATTCCATATAGTTTTGAGATACAATATCTCATATTAGAACTAACGCAGAACAATATATGGGCTTTGTATGCCAAAGGCAAAAGAACACCCCAGCCATATATTAACAAGTAGTTCCGTGATGAACTAAAGCCTATTTTCATATATCCTACTTATCTTAATTGCCTCTGTCAACGTTCAAAATTTCAGTTTGATTGCTGTGATAGATCCGTAGATACTGAGAACCGTCTAATATTTCGGTTGGTCACCATGTTGGATTTATATATATATAGGTCTTAGAGTTATGTACTATTACATGAAGATTATTGTGTACGTATAGTATTCAAACTTCAATCGCATGATTAGGACACAAGAAGTAAAAACGAGATTTTAAAATGTCACACAGCTGCCATCTTGTGATTATGAAAACAATTGAAATAAATTAGATGCCAGTGGATTAAAATTTGTATAAGCAAAGTTTCACTGCACTCGGATGGTTAAATCGCGAGAAACAACTACTGTATTTAAATATTTATAATTCGCGTCGCCACCATGTTGGATTTGTGCTCACCAGGTAATAGAAAGTCCTATACGTGAACTTATGTTCATAGCCCCTATGAAAATAAAATAAAAACAGTTTGATTGCTGTAAAAGATTCTTAGATATTGAGAACTGCTTCAATATTTCGTATGGTCTCCATGTTGGATTGTTATATGTATAGGCCATAGAGTTCTGTACCATTAAAGGAAAATTATTACGTAGGTTCATTGTTCAAATTTTCACTTCGATCGCATGATTACGACACAAGAAATGAAAACTTAATTCTAAAATTTCGCACAGCCGCCATCTTGAGGTTATATAAACAATTGAACAAAATTAAATGCCGCTGCATTACAATGTGTATACACATGCGCTCAGATGGTTAATTCGCGAGGAAAGTCTATTAAAATGTTAGTCTCACATAAAAGGCTTTCTATGCAGAAGGTGCAAGATAAACGATTCCATACATTCATGATGGTGGATGCGCATACATTTCTAATGTTTTAATCAATTTATCCGGATGAAAAAGCAGAATTACAATGAAACTCAGTAATTGGAGAGTCTTATGTAGGATACAACACATAACGTTCATTAAAGGAGCATTCAATTATTCTCCTTGATAAGGATAAAGAGTTATAACTATACCCATATATTTAAGAGACAGTAGGCTATATGTTCTTTAGTGAATCGAACCCAGTCTGGCTTGGTGAGACGATATGATATAATAGACCTTACCTGCGCAATAATACTGCCCGCCAAGTTGGCTCGTGATTCTCACTGCTGCGTTCGTGCTCACAAAGCAAAATGATTGTTCATGTTTCATTTAGGGACTTTGCGACATCGTGGCCATGTAGGCCGGTATACTTGGGTGTTTGCTGAATCTGTCTGATAACCAGTGTCAGTTTTCTGGCGGTAGTAGTCATCAAAAGAGGGAACTGCGTGGAAACAGCATTGACAGTACAATTAAGCTCTCACAAAAGGAATGCCTGTAATTAAACACATGAAGTGAATTTCGACACTGTTTAAAAAAAATTGCTCCAAATTTATGCACATCATTTAGGCATAATATGTCTGTGGCATCATTCAAACATTCCTTCATGAAATCAACTCCAACAAATTACTTCCCGGATATTGCCTTATTTCATATTTGCTTTCAAAACAGGAACAGGCCTCGGAAAGGACGGATGCAAACGACGACGACCCGGATATGCTAATGGACTACGAGTTGGGACATTAAACATACAGACACTGATAGGAAAGGTGGAGGAGATTGTGGATGTGATGGAGAGAAGAAAACTGGATGTACTGGGCTTGGCAGAAACAAGATGGAAAGGAGAAGGTCGCAGAGAACTGAGGAAAGGGTACCGGTTATACTGGAGTGGGAACAGTGAAGGAAGGAGCAGCGGAGTAGGAGTAGTTGTGAGAGATGGAATGAAGGAAGAGGTAAAGGGAATAAGTGACAGGATCATGAAGATCAGAGTAACTGTAAAGGGAAGAAGCCTGGAGATAGCCCAGGTATATGCCCCTCAAGTTGGATGTACAGCTCAAAAGAAGGAAGACTTTGAGGAGGAGCTACAACAGCAGTTGAATGGTCAGAGCATCATTGTCATCGGAGATTTGAATGCACATGTAGGAAGTGAAAGGCAAGGATATGAAAATGTATTGGGAGCAGAAGGATGGGGTAGCAGGAATGAAGAAGGGAGAAAGTTGCTGGATTTTTGCAAAAGAAACGGTTTAGTGGTAGGAAACTCCTGGTTCCGGAAGAAAGAAAGCCACAAGGTAACGTGGTACAGCAGTGATTTAACAAAGAAATCTTTGGTAGATTACATGCTGTACGACTGGGAAATGAAGAGAAGTGTCAGAGATATAAAGGTAATACCATCAGAGGCCTTAGATAGTGACCACAGAATACTTGTAATGAACCTGGGACTTGTTAAGGATAGCAAGAGGACAGAGTACCAGGAAAGGAGAATCAAAGTATGGAAACTCAAGGAAAAGGAAGTCAAGGAAGAATTCCAGAAGATAATAAGGGAAAGGATGCCAACAGACAATCCTAAAACAGAGGAAGAGGAATGGAAGCAATTCGAAAACACAATGGTGGAAGCTGCAGTGGCAGTATGTGGAAGAACAAGCAACAGAAAGCGGTGTAAAGAGACACCATGGTGGAATGAGAGAGTAAAAGAAGCTGTGGGAAGGAAGAACAAGGCTTTCAGAGTGTGGTTCCAGGAAAGAACTGATCTGGCAAGGGAAGATTATAAGATAAAGAAGAAAGAAGCAAACAAGATTGTCGCAGAGGAGAGGAAGAAGTGGATGGTAAAGTGGACAGAGATGATGGAGGAAGACAGCAGAGGAAATAAGAAAGTACTTTATGGGATGGTCAAAAGTCAGAGAAGAAGTCTGCGAGAGGATGTGGTAATGATGGACAAAAACGGAAATGAGGTACACAAAAAAGAGACACTCAAGATAGTGTGGAAAGAGTACTTTGAGGATTTGCTGAATCCAAATGGTCATAGGGAGGAAGACAATGTATTGGAAGATGGAGAAGACAACACAGGAATGGAAAAGGACCTGACTTGGAGAGAACTGGAGATGGCTATAGACAAGATGAAAGGAGGAAGAACACCGGGTGTGGATGAAGTGAGTGTTGAAATGGTGAAGGCAGCAGGGGAGGTTGGGAATCAGTGGCTGTACCGTGTGATGAGGGTGATATGGAAGGAGAAAAAGACCCCAGAAGATTGGAAGAAAGGATTAATTGTCCCAATATTTAAGAAAGGAAGCAGAAAGGAGTGCAGAAATTACAGGGGAGTCACACTCATACCTCACTGTGCCAAGTTATATGAAAAGATATTAGAAAGTAGAATACGAGCCAAAGTGGAGAGAAAATTGAGAGAGGAGCAGTATGGATTCAGACCTGGGAGATCAACAGTGGATCCCATATTTTCAGTGAGACAGCTCCAGGAACACCACAACGAATTTGGAGAGGATCTGTTGATGGCCTTCCTGGACATCGAAAAGGCCTATGATAGTGTGTGTAGGGAGAAGGTTTGGAAAGCAATGGAAAACATGGGAGTGGAAAAAGGGACTGTAGGCAGAGTGAAGGAAATGTATTGTGGAAGTGTGAGTTGTGTGAAAGTTGGAGGGGAAAGAACAGACTGGTTCAGACAAATGAGTGGCCTGAAACAGGGTAGTGCGCTGTCACCCCTTCTCTTTATTGTGGTTATGGACGAGGTAATGACACGGATATCAGGAAAGATAGGAGAAGATAAGATGAAAGCAATGGTGTTTGCAGATGATCTCATGGTCTGGGGAAACAAGGAGGAGGAAATTCAGGAGCAACTGAAGGCTTGGGAAGAAACAGTGGGAGAGTACGGATGGAAGTTCAACATCAGTAAATGTGAGATCCTGTTAACGACCAGGAAAAAGGACAGACCAATGAGTGGGATAACACTTGGAGGTGGAGAGCTGGAGAAGGTGGAAAGTCTCAAGTACTTGGGAAGTATAGTAGAGGAAAATGGGAGAAATGATAAAGAGATTACGGAACGTGGCAGACAGGCAGAAGCATTTCTGAGAAGCATTAGGAGCTTAGTGTGGAATAAAGATGTCCCACAAAAAAGCAAGGAAGTGTTATACAGAAGCTACTATATCCCGATACTGACCTATGCTTCAGAAACGTGGACAATGAAGAAAAGAGACATAAGCAGAATACAGGCAGGTGAAATGAAGTTCCTGCGAAGTAGGATCGGAGTAACAAGAAGAGACAGGGTGAGGAATGAAAAGGTCAGGGAAATGGTGAAAGAGGAGCCTTTGCAAGGTAGGATTGAGACATCAAGACTGTGGTGGTATGGACACTTAAAGAGAATGGATGAGAAGAAGATTCCCATGAGGATACATGAGATGCAGATGCAGAAGAAACGACCAAGGGGAAGACCAAGAGATAGATGGCTGAAAGGAGTGGAGGAATGTGTCAAGAAGAGAGGTGAGGACTGGACCAGAGTGACAGGGGAGAGGTGGTGGGAAGAAAGGACTAAATGGCGAGGCTTATGTTCCAAACAGACCCAGCCTGGGGCTGGAAACTGTACAAGATGATGATAATGATATTGCCTTACTATCCCAAGTACCACAAGATCATTGATTCCCCTTTGAACTTGAAGAATTACAGGCAAAGTGCAAAAGCAGCGCCATGCGTCTCCTTCCTCAACCACCCGATCGACATCTCAAGGTCACGGGCAACACCCCTCTACATCTGCCACCTGCCCTGGCTTGGCCACCAAAACTCGCTTTGGCCATGGGCTGCAGAGCGGGTCGCCTTCCTGCCAAGTCAATTCCACCAACACGTCCCACGGGCAACCTGATTCAGCACACACCCATGTACAAGGGCTGATAACACAGGTCAACAGCATTTTTGTTACAAAGAAGCTGAAAGGTGTCCTTAGCTACGTCGTGGGTTCTCAATTCGAAACTGCATTTGTGGTTTTCCTGGTATTGCTTGATTAATTTACTTTCAGTTTTCTTTTGCGGATGTAATTGTTGGAAAACAATCGAAATATATATACAAGGACATCCATTCATTATTCTCAGTTACGAAATCCACCACCAGGGTACGAATGAGGTGGATGAGTGATGCTCCCAAGCATCGCCGGAAATCAAGAAAAAAACTATTTTAGGTATGTTTATTCACTATTCTTTACTGTAATGTAGTTCATTTCATTATGTACTAACACAGACTTTTTTCTTTTCCTTTTTGCAGATACATGTAATATAACGGCTGACGCAAGCATTTACAAAATCGATTATACAGGTAACATGGAAACTGAGGACGATACATAAGATCTGAGATTGTATCTGGATTCAGGGACAAATTTACTTCCATAAACAGCTTGTTTCGTTTTTGAAACTGAAAAAGAGGTTTTTTTTTGTAGACCAGTGTAGTCCCTATATGAAAACATTTCTGTTATTTAAGACTGGTTGAAATTACTGCTAGAAGAGAAATTCAATATGCCTCAAGAAAAGAATAGGAGACAATATTGCAAAAACTTGCAATCTTGAGCTCAGTTGACTGAATATACTCACCACCTTAATACATATGCAAGACACTGGAGAAAATATAGACTACTAAAATAACATTATGGTGTCGTTTTCAGTGCTGCCTTAGTAATCGAAATTTGATGTTTTTCAGTCGATCAACACGATTGTACCCAATTGTGATGGGTTATTCCCTTATCGAAAATAATCATGAGATTAATAATTACACTTGGATGACCAGTTTCGATCGTCAAGCGATCATCATCAGATCCACTACACTTAGGCTATTAAATCTATGTCTAAAAGTATGGGTGAAATTATTTACAATAAGTACACTTATTTAAATGCAGTAATGGTTAAAATAATGCAACTAGGCAATATTTGTTAGTTAGGGTCTATGTGATGTCTTGTTAAGATACTGAAAGCGGTGATTGAAAATATTGTAAATACCTTCACCCATACATTTAGACATAGTTTTAATAGCCTAATTGTTATTGATATGATGAAGATCGTTTGACGATCGAAACTGGTCATCCAAGTGTATTTGTTAATATCGTCTTGTTTTCAAGATTAGGGAATAACCCATCACAATTTGGTACAATCGAGTTGATCGACTAAAAATATCAAATTTCGATATTAAAATAAGCAAATATGAGATAGCATAGCGTTCAAACGGCATAATATGTGCTGAATTAGATCTTCATATTGTTTCTCCAATGTAACGTACTTGTTGTAACCTACAGTATATCAATAGTCAATTGCCTAAACGTTTTATGATGATGATGATGATAATGATGATTGTTGTTTTAAGGGGCCTAAAATCTAGGTTATCGGCCCAAACTTCCTATGACCATTTACTCGTATAATATGTACAATAATGGAACACAGATTTCGTCCCTATCTGTACGCCACTTCTGGCGCAACATGCTGTAATTAACCTAACAATACCCCCTACTCTCCTAACGTAATTTACGTTTGATGTTTCAGCTCAGAGCTGTCGCCGGCAGCCATTCATTAACTGTAGGTTATTCGACCATTGTCATCAGTAATTTCCCTTATCTATACAACTGTGATCGATTTTGTCTGGGCGTTACTCATTTAATCAAATGCTCGTATAAAGGTCAACTATTTGGTTCAATTATATAATATAGGAGGATTTCAAACATTTCCTTAAGAGGAGATTATTCTCCCTCTGCTACTAACTATATCCTGAGAGACATCTCTGCTATTAATTTCATGCTCTGTCCAAAACGTTCGGTGAATGGGTCTATATTACGAACGGATTGTTGGCTTACCTGAAACAGCAGTTACTGTCCTACGAAGTAATCTCCGTGGATGGTTATGCACTTGTGAGAGCGGCTGTACAAGTCCTGGAAACTCCTGACATTGACTTTGCTTAGGGATACCCTTCAGTTGGGTCGTCACATTACGTTGGATGTCCGAAATGTCCGAAAACCTCTGGCCCTTCAGGGCTTTTCGGCGACCTCAGAACGCAGGTTTCGTCACCCGTGACGATGGTTTTCCGTCCGACAGGTGTGCATTGCAGGTTGCATAAATTAAAAATTCTCAGTGCCACCCGTCAAACAGGTGTGTATGGCAGGTTGCATATAGATGCTACATTTTCGCTTTCAGTTCAGAATTTTGACGACCCAACTGAATGCTATCCCTAAAGAAGACTATGCCAGGAGTTTCCAGGACTTGTACAGCCGTTCTCAGAAGTGCATAACCATCCACGGGGATTACTTCGAAGGACAGTAACTGCTGTTTCAGGTAAGCCAACAATCCGTTTGTAATATAGACCCATTCACCGAACGTTTCGGACAGAGGTTGTATGTCCTGAGAGACTTCTCTCCTACTAATTGTATCCTGAGATGATCTTTTGCTACTTATTATATCTTGAGGTTTAACTCTGCTACCAATTATATCCCTAGAGACTCCTCTGTTACTAATTATATCCTGAGATAATTCTCTGCTACTTATTACATCCTGAGATTTAACTTTGCTGCCAATTATATCCTGAGATGATCTTCTGTCATTTATTACATCCTAAGATTTACTGTGCTACTAATTATATCCTGAGATGTTCTTCTGTTACTTATTACATTCTGATTTTTAACTCTGTTACCAATTATATCCTGAGATGATCCACTGCTACTTATTACATCCTAAGATTTAACTCTGCTACTTATTATATCCTCAGATGATCCTCTGCTAATTATTACATCCTGAGATGTATTTAACTTTGTTGCCAATTATATCCTGAGATGATCTTCTGTTATTTATTACATCCTAAGATTTGCTGTGCTACTAATTATATCCTGAGATGTTCTTCTGTTACTTATTACATCCTGAAATTTAACTCTGCCACAAATTATATACAGAGAGACTCCTCTACAAATATTTATGTCCTGAGATGATCATCTGTTGCATATTACATTCTGAGATTTAACTCTGCTGTCAATTATATCCTGAGAGACTCCTCTGCTACTAATTATATCCTGAGATGATCCTGTGCAACTATTTTTATCCTGAAAGAATAACACTTAAAAATCTAAGAATAGCTTGTAGTTTTACGAGGTTCGTAATCTCGTGATCGTGAGCCACGGATCCTCCTTCTTTACGCGAAATCCAAACCACTGGGCGTGACTTCAAAACTCGAAAATATTGATGAGAGGCAAGCTAGAAGATGCATCAGGCAACCTCCTCCCATAAAGTTAAAATAAATTGATTTCAAGTGAACAAAGAAAGATTATGTATGGGTCATTACACAATAATAAGTAGCTGCTGTTAAACTCCTGAGTTTTATTCACAACTCGGGAAGATTTGGAGCCTGCTATCAGGTCTGGAACACCTAAACATCCAAAGTACACACGGTCCAATGAACTCGATGTCCAAGCCCCTCAATGAAGCATCACCAACCATACAAAGTTCATAAATTAATTTGGGCGCCAAAGTTCAGAGCTTTAATTTGTGGACCTGCCCTGAGCCAACTCGCCCCATGTGGATGGCAGCTAAGCCTGACAAGACTCAAGGAACAACAGTGCACAGGTGACATTGTTGCCAGACTCGAGGAGAGGGATTAGGTAACTGGGGTTGCAAGTTGTGTTACATTCCTCCAAACTGCGCTGTATTTCCAATTAATATACTAGTGTTATTGCTACTAATGATTTCATTGCCTGGTGGCACCGTGATACATTCCTGAACCGTCACACTGACCCGGCACCTGACGTTATGATTCCAATTCAATTCCAAAATCGTTGATACACCAACAATACACCGGTACACTGTGGTTCTCCCCTGTCTTTAGAGCCTGTATAGGGCCCTGTACTAATAGGACAATGCGCAACCGCATGTGGTACACATAGTCCGACGGTTCTTGGATGGTCACCATGTCGCGTTGCTTCGTTGTCTATCATATTCACTGGATTTCTCACCCATCCATGTTCGTACAACGACTGGTCTACCACAGGACCCCCACGGCCATAACTGGTGTACTATGGGAAAGCATCGAAGCAGCATAAACGGAGACACCCCAGAGGAACATTCGTGGTTGGGCCACAGAGTACTGATTTCCCCTGTTCTTAACGTCGTAACGAAATGCAAGAATAATCATGTCACCTGTCTATGATGTGCATCCTGTCCAATAAATATGCGTGTGGGGGTTCACGTACTTTTTTGGTGTAGCAATTTCAATGGCCAACAGTATTTCAGTACAATCACTTGCTTAGGTTCCATTCTCTACTACAGCCACTGGCAACAGAATTCTCCCCCCTTCAGCTGCCAATGGCAGCTCTCTTACGCTTTACTTGCGTCAGCATGCAGGAAAGAGCTGGTAATTGAGTGGAAAGACACATTGTTGCTGCAAGTGGATTGCAGATGGGGATAGATACATCAAGCGCTTTTAGACATAATGAACACCTCACTATGGTACATTAATACCAGTTTCGCCAAATCTCACTACAATAAAATAACAATATACCGTGTTCATTGATAGGACTCTTAATAATAATTTCCATTCATTGTATCCTTATTAGAATCTGCGGAAGGATTGCTATGCAGTCAGTCAATATATCGACGGGTTCCCATTAATAATCCTACCCAAATATATGTGAAAAACTTACAAAAATGCAATGTATGTTTATTAACAGTCTATTTTCCACCTAATACACTTGGGCCTATGTTTTCCTTACAAAATAGCTATCTTTATACAAGCTTGATACGTCTTTATTGATCCATACTACTACTAAAATAATTATACTAATAATAATTATAACAAGAGTTTAGTGCTTTTCAGTCGGTCAACACGAATGTACCCAATGCACTAGAAAATGCGTTCTTAGAAAAGACTTCAACAAAGGGAATAGTAATATGGAAAAGATACGTAGATGATGTAATTTGCATCTACGATACTGAACTAACAAGCGAAGAAACAATTCTCCAATCCATTAATAGCCTTCACCACTCTATCAAATTCACTAAGGAATCCGAAATAGACCGGAAAATAAATTATCTCGATATAACTATTGAACGTAAAGACAACGACCTTTCATATTCCATATTCCGGAAAGCAACACAAACCTCGCATGCAATCGACAATCAGTCTAATCACCCCAGTACGCACAAACTAGCGGGTTTCAATTCAATGGTGCATAGGGCTTTAAACATACCCATGTCAAAAGACAACTATAATAAAGAAATAAGAACTATTATGCAAATAGCAAAGGAAAACAACTTCTCGCCAAGCAAAATAAATCAAATTATAGCCAAACATAAAAATAAAGATAAAACGATTCCCAAACCGGACAGTAATGAGAAAAAATTTGCGCGTTTCAACTATGTGAATGCGAATACATATAAAATCACTAACCTATTCAAAAATCAAGGCATAAAGATAGCTTTCACGACGAAAAACACAACCGCTAGGCACCTCCTAAATAGTAATCTAAATAAACGTGACCCGTATTCAAGGTCAGGGGTATATTCTATAACGTGCCAAGACACCGATTGTCAAGCTAATTACATCGGGCAGAGTGGAAGGCGAGTAGACACACGTTGTAATGAACATAGGAATGCTATAAGATACGTAACACATTCAGCCGTGTGCGAACATATGTGTGACGCAGGGCACAGCTTTACCAACATAGAGTCGGACCTTAAAATAATCCATCACGAATCGAAAGGCAGAGCTCTTGACATAAAGGAAGCAATCGAGATACACCTAGCCAAACGAAACAATCCCAACAATCTAAATGAACACACGTTCATGGAGAGCTCACCCCTCATCACGCTACTAAAAAGCACACCCTGTCGGAAACAAAACACAATTTAGCGACACAGCCAAGCTAGATAAAAAAGGGGGAAATTAGGGGGTTATTAATAGGTAAATGTTATCTGAATCAGGTGTACGATGTACTTTTCTTCTGCAATAAACCAAGGCCCATATTCGCGGCAGTATTAAAGGTGCCTGGGCGTCCTCATAAGACCGTCAACGCTTAGTTCGAATGGGTTATGCTCCACGCGTGGCGAGGGCTAATCCACGGTCTTTAATAATTGTAGACCCACCTCATTCAATAACATACACCTTATCTAGGTTGGCAACACCTCACATAAACACATCGCTATCACTCCCCACAGCACGTAGGAGCAGGGGGGAGAAAGCAGGGAAAAACCAGTCGTTAAGATAACCACCGCAGTCTACCGCACAGTGAGTTCCAGTGAGCACGAAAACTGCGAGTAGCTGTTGTACGGAAGACAATCAGATAAGTAGTTAGCCTAAAATTTTATAGTTTAACCATAGTTTACAACCATATAATCTCTCTAAAGTACAATCTACGGATAGCTATCACCATTTAGCATTTCACCTAACATATATACTGCATTTAGCATACACTGACAGTTGCAGTACCAATACTGCAACTAAATAATTGTACATATTGTAAATATTTTCACCTGTATTTCAAACATAGATTTTGTAGCCTAAGTGTAATGGATCTGATGATGATCGCTTGACGATCGAAACTGGTCATCCTAGTGTTTTTTTAATCTCATGTAATTTATTTCAGGATTAGGGCATAACCCATCTCTTTTGGGTACATTCGTGTTGACCGACTGAAAAGCACTAAACTCTTGTTTACTAAGGCAACACTGAAAATATGGCTTCAAACACCACAATAATAATTATAATGTATGCATGTAAGTGTATATGCGAATGTACCAGTTCTCGGCTTCTATTTAAGAACATATTGTAGTTAATTGTGGAAACTTACAAATCAGATCATAAAATAGGTGTCCGTTAAAAAACATATATAAACTCAGTCGGGTTGTTATTCTACTTCTAAAAATGACCGTAGTCGCAAAATCCCTTAAGTCGTATGTGTGCCAAACTTCATAGTCTTATTATTCATAGTTGTCACAAAACTGTACCTAAAGTAGGTAAAAGTACCATTGCAATGATATGGGGTACCACCTCCCCTTAATGTTTATTTATGCCTGGAGTTTGGCGTGTACGTGAAAATGAAAATCCACAGCCTGCTTCCAGTCGACCGACTGGGTCAGGGAATGGAATGAATGAAGCCCCCGTCTAGCGGCGAGGATATGAACTGTGCCGGCTGCCAAAGCCTGTCGCACTCCCCTGGGACAATGATTAAATGAATGACAGATGAAATGAAATGATAGTGGAGAGTGTTGCTGGAATGAAATTTGTGACAGGGAAAACCGGAGTACCCGGTGAAAAACCTATCTGCCTCCGCTTTGTCCAGCACAAATCTCACATGGAGTGACCGGGATTTGAACCACGGACCCAGCGGTGAGAGGCCGGCGTGCTGCCGTCTAAGCCACGGAGGTTCATTGGCGTGTAAGTGTCGGCGTTAAATGTTTAGTTTAGGAATTACATCACATGTAGTAATCTTCCTTGTAGGCTTGTTAGGTCCTTTTAGTTTTATGTAGATTTGGGGTAAATTAGTATTTAAGGGTTGCGTTTGGATGGGTTCATAACAATATTATACAATGTGGCGTCAAATGATATAATGATACAAGACATAAAAATCCACCCTCGAATGATATACAAATGCAGGTTGGGGAATTGCCGGTTCAGTCGCACTTGTGACTTGGTACAGTCACAATTAATAAGGCAAAAAGGAGTTAAGAATTAAATAAAAATGGAATATTATGAATTAAAACATTTTGGCGCGTCTATTTACAATACTTTGTGCGCCAAACGTAGGCACGTTTTGGTAGGATAACAGTCCCATTACTAACACTTCCCAGCAATGTTTTGAACATCTCAGTGGGCGTGCCCGCTGACTTCAATCTCTAGGCCATTAGGGTGACTCGATATTACTCCTTGGTTGGTCCCAGGATGTCCGCAGTGTGAAACTCAATAGGGGGCTGTGAAGCCAACTCAAGCTTGGCTCTAGTAGTTCCAGCAGACAACGTTCAAAGCGCTAGGAGTCATTTCAGGTCACCAGTCAGTTCTGTTTGTCACCAATAGATAGCGGGATAATCTTAGATTTTAATGAAATCTGTAGTATTTGTTCTAATTCAACATACTGAACCCTTATTGATTTGCCTATCAATAAGTCTTCATGATTTTTTTTATTATTATTACTGATATCCAGGCATTGCATGTTGGAGATTGACAAAGGGAAGACAGGTAGTGTGTCGCAACGCTTGCAACACAGGTAGCCTGGTAGTTATTCCTGACGATGACCGGGTAAGCCGAGTACAAGGACAAATTCAGGGTGAACGCGCATCCAAGTCGGCGTCATTATGGGCGTGCCAGAAATGAATTTCCAACCGATACACGATTGAATCAGCGAATCAGGAGATAGGACGCCTAAGCCACGCGGAGATTTGCGTACCATAAAAAAGCGCTGAAAACACGTGAGTAGGATATATAGGCCGAAGCTGGGACAGGGGCTAATGCGCAACATGGCCGCCGCGCGCAACCACTCTATGTTATTCTTATCGAGGGGACAGTCATAGCTGGGTCAGGGGATAATGCGCAAGATGGCCGCCATACTCTGAGACCGTGAATAATGTCACAGGGGGAGTTCGACCATGTAGTCGCTAAATGGAATATTTATTATTATTATTATCATTATTGTTACGTATTAGCCATTCCGGATTTTGGGATGCAGTTCATTATGCAGACTGATGCGTCTGGTCGTGGTGTTGGTTGTGTCCTCCTGCAGGAATCTGATCTGGGTAGGCAACCCATTGCATACGCTTCTCGTACCTTAACGGACGCAGAGAGGAAGTATTCCATATACGAACTTGAGGGTTTAGCTGTGTTGTTCGCTCTAGAAAAATTCCGTATGTATATTGAGCACACTAAGTTTCTCCTTGAGACCGATAACCAAGCCTTGAGCAGGGTCTTAGGGAAACCCCGTAAAACTGGTAGGATTGCCAGATGGGCAACTAGGATTCTGTCATTCCAGTTCTCAGTTCAACATATTCGTGGGTCCGAAAATGCAGTAGCCGATTCATTAAGCCGCATGTACGAGGAAACAGCTGAAGAGGATATTCAAGAATGTGAACCCGTAAACCTTGTATCTGCTGTAAATTGTGTCAATGCCGTTCTTAGCAATTCCCATGTGCTTTTTGAGGATGTGAGACGATTCCAGAAAGAAGATCCCTCCTTATCTAGCCTTATTGACCGAATCAATTCTGGTGAAGTGATCAAGCCCTACTCTCTAAAGGATGGTGTATTGTGTTGTTCGTCTCGTCATGACCGTCTACCTAAAATTGTGCTCCCGTCAGTCCTCATTCCGGAAATCTTTCGTTACTATCACGAATCTCCTATTGGTGGTCACCTAGGAGTATTCAAGACCCGAGCTAAAATCAGACAGTTTTTCATTTGGCAAAGTATGGATGGCGACATCAGGAGGCTCGTTAGGAATTGTGCTGCATGTAGTATTAGCAAACCTCCGGTGTCTACTAAGGTTGGTCTGTTGTCATCTGAACCGGCATCTAGACCCATGGAGAGGCTTTTTATTGACCATGTTGGGACGTTCCCTCGCTCTGGTCGGGGAAACCAATTTGCGCTTGTTTGCACGGACGGTTTCATCCGGTTTAGTTGGATTTTCCCCACCAGACAGGCTAAGACCAGTTCCGTCATAAAGTGTCTTAATTCCATCTTTTCATCTTTTGGGCCATGTCAGTACCTGGTATCTGATAATGCCAAGTGCTTTGTATCTCATCAGTTCCGTCAATTCTTATTAGATTATGCTATTTCGCATGTAACCACCACTCCCTATTTTCCTAACCCGTCTCTCGCTGAGCGAGTCAATCGTAATCTCCGTTCTGCTCTGATTGCTTTCCAGCACGACGACCATTCCAAGTGGGATTCTAATTTGCATTGGCTCAATTTTGCTTTCAACACCGCCGTGCATGAGAGCACGCAAGCTACCACTTTTTCGTTAATGTTTTCCTTTATGGCCAATTCTCCGTTGTCTAACCTGTGGAACCTGCACGATCTCCTTCCAGACAGTTTCACGCCCGAGGATATGAGGGCGAAATTCGACAAGGCTAGAGAGAATATTAAGGTATCACATGACCAACTTGCCAAGCGACACAATGCCTGTCGCAAGCCAACTGATTTGGAAATTGGAGATGTTGTGTACGTCCGCAATTTTGAGCCCAAGGGCGTCAGTAATCTAGTTTCAAGCAAGTTGACCCCTCGTTTCAAGGGCCCATGTTATGTAGAGGCATTCCTGACTCCCGTTACTCTGCTTATTAGAAACCCCAAAGCAAACAAAATTTCAAGAGTGCATCTATCGCACATTAAGCGAAGTGGAGAGGTGTCTAATGAGGAAATGCCACCATAAATTTTGTAAACTGATTTTGTATAATGTAGAGTATCCCTAACCTTCATTGAGGCCTTCAGGCATCTGTTCCTTCTGGAATTTTGTACTGGGTATGCAAACTCTGCGGGGATACAACTTGTAAATGTTGGGAAGTTCCCATTTTAAAAGGTAAATTGTAAAAGTGTACCTAATTTTGATGTTTCATAGAAGATGCTAACATGTAAGTTGGAATCGGTGGGAGACCTAACTCATGATATCTTGTATACATGTTCCCTTGGGAATTTGAGTGGTCATTCCTCTACCGTAGTTCCTTCTAAATGTATTGTCTTTTAACTCATGTAATCTTGAAAGGTACTTCTAGTCTGTAAAAAGGTAAACTTGTTAATGAAATTTTGTAAACACGGATCTAGGGCTTTGTCAGAAATATTTTATTCATATAAATTCAACTTGTTTCTCTTTTGTAAAATGTAGTAAGATATTGTAAATTCTGTAAACCTTTTTTGAAATAAGATTAACTTCTGTTTTGTAAATGGCTGCCCACGCGTCACATAATATCTTGCACATTGCTTCCACCTACTTCGTTTAAAGCGAACTAAATTGGACTTATTGAAAATGTATCTAACGTGACTCGGACTCTGAAAGCACTGCTGGTGCTGGTGTTCTGCGTTTCTGAAGATTTTTGGACACAGTGATGCTGTTGACTAAGTGGTTTGCGAGGTGATCAATTATCCCATCACTGATAATCTGACCCTGCACTCTTCCTAACCAAAACGATGCGGTTTCATCCATCAATTGGAGTTAACTGGTGAACATTATCTTCTGGAAACATGCTTGGTGAATCGACAAGTTAAGGAGTACTGTCTATGCCTAGGCATATTCGTGAACCATGTTCACGCTTAAGGGAGGGAGACTGTTACGTGCAAGATCCCGTCCCAAAGTTTCAAACATGTATTTACCCCTGGATGCAATTCTTGACTTTTTTGAAACGACCGCTTCGTCGCTTGGTTCCGTCTGTGAACACGAGATCGTAGCTGCTGTCGGACTTTGGAAGTCTTCAAGTGGTTCCTGCTTCTCCAATAGAATGCGTTGGTTGTACCTTATTAAAACTCATCCTATTCCAGTCTTGTGTGAAGGCAATTATAATTCTACATCATAAACAAAAGAATATATATACTTCATGATACCGCCAAAATTGATTGCTTGATTATGGCATTGTTGATTGAGGTGTCAAGCCTTGATTGGACGTTGAATATTTGCATGAATGCAGTTCGGCGTCTGACGCGCATTTTCTCCGCCATCTTGTGGAGTTCATGGTCTGTCGGTTTGTAAACAAGAAGCCAGCTGGTTGGAACAGTATCTATCCGTTGTGCTAGGGGAGCCTTGGCCCCTAGCTTTTACCAAAAATGAATACCATTCAAGAAAAGGAAACTAAGAAGATGCATGTGCTCCTAGGCATTTATGTCTTAATTTGCCGTGAAGATGACGTGTGGTCTGTTCATTTACTGGCTACGAGAAGGAAAGCCTCGTGCATGATCGAAGCAGCTTGGGTGTACTTCGCTGCAATGTTCAGCCAGTTCATTTTTTTTTAATGTGTTAAATATTTTATTTTTATTGTGTCTCCACTGAAAATTTTTAAGGTACGTTACGTTATTAAATCTTATTTATATTGTTATGTAGCTCCTATATTGGCCTTGCATGTACGCCGAGATGCCTGTTTGTTTTGCATGATAGGCCTAAAATTTCTTTTTATGTTTTAATAATGTTTACATATATATATTAATTTTGTTATTATTTTTTGTACCTTCTGGAGACACATGGATAAGTTTATTTTACGTTTAAATTATTATTTATTTTCATTTGGCAATCTTGGGATTGACATAGTATTTAATTTATTCATGATCCGTTGCCTTTCCCTGTTGTTAATAGTATTTAGATATAATTGTTTTCCGCCGTTCATTTCCTTCTGCAGATGTTAAAATTTAATTTTGCTAATTGTTTG
Organism: Meconema thalassinum; assembly: GCA_946902985.2. Lineage (NCBI taxonomy): Eukaryota > Metazoa > Arthropoda > Insecta > Orthoptera > Tettigoniidae > Meconema > Meconema thalassinum. The sequence goes on along the minus strand of OX336389.2, from coordinate 1,095,636,749 downwards.
CCGTAGTTTCGATCAGGCATGCGGTCTCCTGTTTTAAGTGGCCATGTTTAAATTTTGTTTTGCCGAGATGCATTCTGGTCTCGAGGTCAGTCTCTTGGCCCCGACCGCGAAGCTCAAACGTTTTGGTTAACTTAATTTTTTTTTTATTTAACCTTGTCGGTTTACCTTATGTTTTTTGGTGAATGTTCTTGTGTTTTTCTTAGTCTCGAATATCGGCAATTTCTTTATTGATCTTATTTTATTTTATTTTATTTTATTTCAATCATTTCGTTTTTGGCGTAGCCTGGACCTCCGCATGTCGGATCGATATTGCATTCCCCTGTAAATTATCAAGCCCTTTCTCATTTAATTATGCCTGTATATGTAATTTTATTTTAATCTTTGGGCTTTAACATTTTAATTTTAATTTAAGTCTTTTCTTTTCTTGGCTTTGCAAGCAAGCATGTTAAGCGGTCTCTTGCCTTCCTTGTAAATTGTGCTGGTTGATGCATGTTCTGTTTCTGGTGGAGGTGTTTGCTAATTTTAACAATTAAATTTTATTTTAATTTTTTTTTAATCAACTGTTGTGGCATTATTTCGTCGGCAGCAGTTCCGTTAGTTATTGGGGGGTGTCTGTAGGATAGCCTGTGCGTTGTCACCTTCTCCATCTTCCTTCCACTCCTTTGGAGCTCTTCTGTTGGGACATGTCATCTGGAGGTGATTTTGCTGCGGAAGCGACCCGGACCTCTGAATACAGGTAAGTAGGCCCATCCACGCTGGCCATTGGGCGGTGTCATTCTGGTGAAGCAGAGCGTTGGTCATCGAGTAACCGACGTGCTGCTGGACGATGCCGTCCACGGTTGCAATTATTATTATTATTATTATGCAATTATTGATTAATCATGTACAATCAAGACCAGCCTTACATAATCCACTTTATGATTAAGTGGCAGAATTCTTGAATGTCACTGTGGAGTCTCCCCGGTCTGAGTCCTGGCTTTGCCAAGAAATTTAATTTCTGGTCTGATAGTTGGAATGGGGTACACTCAGCCTTTTGAGGCAAAACTAAAAAGAGTGGGGTTAATTCATACCTCAACCATTTTGCCTAACCCAACTTTACCTAACCTCACCTAATCTAACCTTACCTAACCTAACATAACCTTTGTTCACCGAACCAAGCATTTCCTCACTTAACTTCACCTAACTTAACCTAACCTAACTTTACCTAACCTAACCTTTAAAGCTAAGCCAAATGCTAATCAACACACTCAAAGTATATAAGGGCACATGCAACTATCTTTTTGCTAGTCTTATAGAGAGTAAGGTAAAGCTAACAATTGCACTGTGGCTACTGTGCAAAATGATCGCTACACACAACCAGCTTAGGATTACAAAGTCAGTTAAGTTTTAAAAAGTAAAAGCTTTTATTCATTTTTTTTCTTTTCATTTTCATATTTCACACATTGCAATTTGTCAAATTCCAATTTACAGTTTTTAAAATTTTAGGTTTTTTTTTGAATTTTGTCAGTATGGAAACATGGATTTTTCAATTTTGTTGTTTACATGTTTTTGATTTACTCCATGTCTAAAGTTCATATTTGCCAAACACGATTTTTTCATTACATATAACAAGGTTGTATACCTTATCCCAAAGCATACTATACTTTTGAGTACCTAGTTTAGCTAATTAAAGCAATTTCTCAAAATTACTGGAGGTTAACTGTTTGGATTAGGAGTGGGAGGTGGGTAGTAATAAAAAATTTCCAAGCAGTGTTCATACAATATTTTTTAATCCATTTAAAATATATTTCCACTATTTACACATAATACATTTGTTATAATTACAGTTGTTTTTATTTTTGTTTTCTATTTTTATTTATGTTTGCGTATGAATACCATTTTTTCTTTTTGTGTTTTCTATGTTTAGTGCTATTGTTTTATTTCCTAAATTGTTTTTTGTTTTATGTATTTGGTATATGCAGGCAGAGGATTTTGATATTCTTAACTTAACTCTTTAAGCATGGTCAATGATTGAGTAATGACCATAGGCATGAGTACCTATACCATTAGTATTAATTACTCTTTTATCATCACCAGGACACAAAGCAATTTTGTTTAGTCTTATAGATGATATGTCATGTTGTTTAGAAGCGATAATGTTCATTGGTATTCTTTTTACGTTGTTTTTCATGACACAATCTTTATAATCTTGAAAGCTTATACAATTTTTGACAACACCTCTACAAATACCTTTAATCTTTTTGATTTCTTTACCATTTATGTCTAAAGCATACATTTTAGCTCTAAGTCCAACAAATGCTTTAATAATTTGTCCACAAGCCTCGTCTTTAAATTTTCCCAACGTTTTCTTGTTTGATATAGAGTAACATATATGATTAGTAGGATAATCAGATGTGTCCAGGTGTTCTAGAAAATCCAACTTGTCTTGATATACATCATGGGTGTTAACCAAATAAATGAACGAGTCTGTATCCATATACATGAGTTTAAGATTGTCCATGCCATAATAGGATAGCAGGACATTATAGTGGTGGGAATACATGAGAGTTTTTGAAATATCCAGTATACACATTCCAATATATATAGGCTTATTGAATACAATGTTACGTTTAGCCATGTGGAAAGCAGCTAGGTTAGGACCATAAATTGTTCTGTCAACAAATGTCGGCTTTGCTATTAGCTTTTCAGCCTTTTTGCTGTCAGTCACAAGACGAATGTCTATTCTTTTACGAATATTTTCCATTGTTTTTCCAAAAATGGCATTGTTGAATAATTTGTATAGATTTTTTTAAAATCATTTTTGGCTTGTTTTCGAAGGTTGTTATTAAAATCAACGTATGCCTTTAGCCAAGGTCTTTGTTTAAACTTTAACACACGATGAATTTTTACCAATTTTAGTCCATGATCTAAAGCCTGTTTAAGTGCCATGTAATGAACAACGTACCGCTTTCGATTTCCAAGATGAGGAATTAGTTTTTTGAGAGACGAATGCTTAGGTTGTGTACACTCTGGTAGGAAAGGTAAATCGTTGTGTAGATCATGAAGGTCGCATGGGTAATCAACATCAACGTCTAGAATGTACCCCACAGGATCGTCTTCCTTTAGTGTTTCTAGATCAACAGTATCTGGAGAAACCCACTGAAATCCACCATAAGGAAGAGAGTGGCACATAGCCCACCCGTATTGGTTGTTGGCATCATCATAGGTAATAAACTGCGATGGTTTCTCAGAATCATAGGTTTCCATGTATTTATTGTTAGCTTCAGCATACCGATGAGACACCTGGCATATGCCTCCACGTATTCCAGACTCGATTAGAAGAATCTGATCGTAATCCTGTAGCAATTCCAGTTCAATTCCAGTGTAAAGGAGCATTGCCTCGAAACTTAAACCAGGCGATGTAAAAAAGTGTGCAGCATCCACTCGGTGTGTTTCTAGTGTTTTGTTTCTAAACGTTTCAAAGCTGTCTGCAAGAAGGAGTACATCTGAAGTTAGGTAGAGGTCACTATATTCCCCTAGAGTTTTAATGTTGAACTGATTCCAGACATTATTGGCATGTTCATAGTCTTCTTGACTAACATCTTCTTGACTTAATTTGTTAAAGAATGCCTCTTTTGTAGGTAAACACGTTTCACATAACTTTTCCCATGAATCGATGTAATCATAACAAAATACCCCTTTACGAGTCATGAGCATTGCATTTTCTTTTCCAAAGTACTTGTCTGTTTCAGGGTATGATGTTAAATTGGAAACTAAGTTTTCCAAACTACTTGGCATTAACCGAAACGTGTCCACAAATCGAAGCTTAACATTTCCTACATATTTGGTGAAGGAAATGTACTTTTCTTTGGAGTTAGCGATAACATCCACTCTGTCAGTAGTACACCCCAATTGCTTTACAATGAAATTTGCGTCGTAGCCACTCATATTATGTAGAAATACAGGAACGGGGTTACGTGTTTTACACCTCAAATTACAGTTATTGTGAGCACTTCCACGGTATTCCCCTGTAATATGGCAATGGTCTCGAACTTTCCAGTCCTCTTTGGTAAATGGTTTATAACACAAATAACAGGTTTCAGAACATTGGAACTCTGCTTCTTGATCCTGAGTTAAGGCCTTTGGAACATTTAAGCTGTAAAGGCGATCAATTTCATTAGCTATTGAGATCAAACTGCCCATAAACTTTTCTGCAGCGTCAGGTCCACGATAAATAAGAGGTTGGCTTGGAAGGTTTGTCTTTATGTGTTCCACAGCAGGCGAGGGTTTAACGTATATACCAAAGCTCATAGGAACATGACTCTGGTATGGCACTGTATAACTTGCCTCAGGATTGGGTAGACATGTTTGATATGGTAGAAGTATACTTTCAAAATCTGCATAGATAACGTAAGGTATTCTCAACATTTTTTCCACATTTAAGAATTTCACAATTGGGCTTTTAATAGGCATTTCAACCCTAGCAATGTCATGTTGGACACACAAAGCTCTATGTTCTTTTAATTTTTCCATTCCTTGTTGTCCATATCGATTATCGAAGTGAGTAAAACACCGTTTACATGTATATATCTTATGTCCATGGCGGGTAATCTGATGTCCTACTAGTTTATCAAAATCTTTGATAAAGACGTAGTGGTTCTGGCCGGATGAAGAACTTAGCAGGAGGAGGTCACGATGGTCTTGTAACACTTGATCCACGACCTTTAGAGGAAACAGTTTGTGGTCTTCTTTCAGTCCAAATACATTGATTGATATGTCGTTGGCTTTCTCAAATTTGGGAATGTCAGCTAGCGATGTAGGAAACGATATTACTGAAAAATCATACTTGTTTTCAAGGTCCTTGTATTTACTAATGCGTTCAGCTTTCGTTTTAACCAGTTTTGCTAAAATGGCGTACATAAAACACTTCTCATCCTTAAAGTTTTGAGGATTAATGCAGGCTTTTCTTGCTTTTATAGCTGATGGTAATGGAATATATGTGCTATCACGCAAGGGATTGTACTTATTTATTTTCAATCGTACTCCTTCCACTGCTAACAAAGCCCAATTACTGCCTTTTAGCTCAGATTCTTCCATTTCCGTCGTTAACTTTGTGAATTGTGTTTCCAAGAAACTACTTAAGTCTGATTCCAAAAATAAGGCCTGATTTCGTGTTTTAAAAGCACGATCTGTAATTTCATTGGTAGATGTATGAATGAATCTACATTCAGCCACAAGATTAACTTTGATCGACTTGTGCATTGCTAGTTCTTTCTGCATAGCTTGTATTATTTGCTGTTTGGACTCTTTAAGGTATGAATTTAAATCCTTACACGTATCACAACGTATAAAATAGGATTTAAGACGACCTTGAAAAGACGTTTCATATTCAGTAAGTCCATTATTATCAGGAACCATTGAGAGCAGGTAATGTTTTGTAGGCTCAGTTTTTTGTCTTTTAGCTGCTGACACAACATTACAACATTCTTCATGGCGACGTCCATTGTAGGCATTGTTAAATTTACTGCCACAAGTTTTGCACTCATAAAATTTACCACACGATACTTCGTGACGCTTTCTATCATAGTCCCGAAGAAAAGTCTTTCCACACTCTTTACACTTATAGCTAGGCATGGTTTCTTCCATCATGGATGTTGATTTCTGCAAAAAGCTGCTTACTGCGTATCACAAGGCTGTAGGCTGGTCAGTGAGACGGTCTTTCACGATGTGAACACTGCAAAAGGTAGTAATCAACTGATTGTATTCCTGCTAAGAGAGACCTCTTATATAACCTAATCAAGACCAACAGCTACTTACCACGTAGTACACGGCTAGAGCCTAGTGGGTGAGACGATCTTTCACAATGTGATCACTGTTAAGTGTAGTAGTCAACTGAAAATTGTGCCATGTAACTTTTTGTTACATTATTTAAACAAGATATATTTGTATTAAACGATAAAGCAAACCCGCTGTGTATTGTTAGTGGATATGAGCAAATGTGTTCATTATTGGAATGCATACTAGTAGTTGAGTGGGTTGTAATATCGACCGGTAGGTAGCATGCTGGTAGTTGAGTAATTTTTGATTTCGACCGCTAGATAGTATGCTGATCGTTCAGTAATGATATAGAGCGCTAGGTGCCATGCTGTCGTTCAGGTAGTTCTCACAGTCACCGCTAGATAGCGGAAACATACTTTGCGTGCCGCATGTGGCTATTTGGCGTGAAAAACGTGCTCGTATAAGCTGTGTATATAAAGTTAATATACAAATAACCAATAAGTGTTTAGAACTAATATGTATAGCCTAGTATAGGGAATATAGGGTTTCTTAGCAAGAGAGAGTGTCTAACATATGAGTGTACAGCCTTTTGATATGCAGTAAGTACGTGATAACCTTTAGTAGGGTGTAAGAATATTTTCAGTTGACTACTACACTTAACAGTGATCACATTGTGAAAAATCGTCTCACCCACTAGGCTCTAGCCGTGTACTACGTGGTAAGTAGCTGTTGGTCTTGATTAGGTTATATAAGAGGTCTCTCTTAGCAGGAATACAATCAGTTGATTACTACCTTTTGCAGTGTTCACATCGTGAAAGACCGTCTCTCTGACCAGCCTACAGCTGTTTGCAGAAATCAACATCCATGATGGAAGAAACCATGCCTAGCTACATGTGTAAAGAGTGTGGAAAGACTTTTCTTCGGGACTATGATAGAAAGCGTCACGAAGTATCGTGTGGTAAATTTTATGAGTGCAAAACTTGTGGCAGTAAATTTAACAATGCCTACAATGGACGTTGCCATGAAGAATGTTGTAATGTTGTGTCAGCAGCTAAAAGACAAAAAACTGAGCCTACAAAACATTACCTTCTCTCAATGGTTCCTGATAATAATGGACTTACTGAATATGAAACGTCTTTTCAAGGTCGTCTTAAATCCTATTTTATACGTTGTGATACGTGTAAGGATTTAAATTCATACCTTAAAGAGTCCAAACAGCAAATAATACAAGCTATGCAGAAAGAACTAGCAATGCACAAGTCGATCAAAGTTAATCTTGTGGCTGAATGTAGATTCATTCATACATCTACCAATGAAATTACAGATCGTGCTTTTAAAACACGAAATCAGGCCTTATTTTTGGAAACAGACTTAAGTAGTTTCTTGGAAACACAATTCACAAAGTTAACGACGGAAATGGAAGAATCTGAGCTAAAAGGCAGTAATTGGGCTTTTTTAGCAGTGGAAGGAGTACGATTGAAAATAAATAAGTACAATCCCTTGCGTGGTAGCACATATATTCCATTACCAGCAGCTATAAAAGCAAGAAAAGCCTGCATTAATCCTCAAAACTTTAAGGATGAGAAGTGTTTTATGTACGCCATTTTAGCAAAACTGGTTAAAACGAAAGCTTAACGCATTAGTAAATACAAGGACCTTGAAAACAAGTATGATTTTTCAGTAATATCGTTTCCTACATCGCTAGCTGACATTCCCAAATTTGAGAAAGCCAACGACATATCAATCAATGTATTTGGACTGAAAGAAGACAACAAACTGTTTCCTCTAAAGGTTGTGGATCAAGAGTTACAAGACCATCGTGACCTCCTCCTGCTAAGTTCTTCATCCGGCCAGAACCACTACGTCTTTATCAAAGATTTTGATAAACTAGTAGGACATCAGATTACCCGCCATGGACATAAGATATATACATGTAAACGGTGTTTTACTCACTTCGATAATCGATATGGACCACAAGGAATGGAAAAATTAAAAGAACATAGAGCTTTGTGTGTCCAACATGACATTGCTAGGGTTGAAATGCCTATTAAAAACCCAATTGTGAAATTCTTAAATGTGGAAAAAATGTTGAGAATACCTTACGTTATCTATGCAGATTTTGAAAGTATACTTCTACCATATCAAACATGTCTACCCAATCCTGAGGCAAGTTATACAGTGCCATACCAGAGTCATGTTCCTATGAGCTTTGGTATATACGTTAAACCCTCACCTGCTGTGGAACACATAAAGACAAACCTTCCAAGCCAACCTCTTATTTATCGTGGACCTGACGCTGCAGAAAAGTTTATGGACAGTTTGATCTCAATAGCTAATGAAATTGATCGCCTTTGCAGCTTAAATGTTCCAAAGGCCTTAACTCAGGATCAAGAAGCAGAGTTCCAATGTTCTGAAACCTGTTATTTGTGTTATAAACCATTTACCAAAGAGGACTGGAAAGTTCGAGACCATTGCCATATTACAGGGGAATACCGTGGAAGTGCTCACAATAACTGTAATTTGAGGTGTAAAACACGTAACCCCGTTCCTGTATTTCTACATAATATGAGTGGCTACGACGCAAATTTCATTGTAAAGCAATTGGGGTGTACTACTGACAGAGTGGATGTTATCGCTAACTCCAAAGGAAAGTACATTTCCTTCACCAAATATGTAGGAAATGTTAAGCTTCGATTTGTGGACACGTTTCGGTTAATGCCAAGTAGTTTGGAAAACTTAGTTTCCAATTTAACATCATACCCTGAAACAGACAAGTACTTTGGAAAAGAAAATGCAATGCTCATGACTCGTAAAGGGGTATTTTGTTATGATTACATCGATTCATGGGAAAAGTTAAGTGAAACGTGTTTACCTCCAAAAGAGGCATTCTTTAACAAATTAAGTCAAGAAGATGTTAGTCACGAAGACTATGAACATGCCAAAAATGTCTGGAATCAGTTCAACATTAAAACTCTAGGGGAATATAGTGACCTCTACCTAACTTCAGATGTACTCCTTCTTGCAGACAGCTTTGAAACGTTTAGAAACAAAACACTAGAAACACACCTAGTGGATGCTGCACACTTTTTTACATCACCTGGTTTAAGTTTCGAGGCAATGCTCCTTTACACTGGAATTGAACTGGAATTGCTACAGGATTACGATCAGATTCTTCTAATCGAGTCTGGAATACGTGGAGACATATGGCAGGTGTCTCATCGGTATGCTGAAGCTAACAATAAATACATGGAAACCTATGATTCTGAGAAACCATCGCAGTTTATTACCTATGATGATGCCAACAACCAATACGGGTGGGCTATGTGCCACTCTCTTCCTTATGGTGGATTTCAGTGGGTTTCTCCAGATACTGTTGATCTAGAAACACTAAAGGAAGACGATCCTGTGGGGTACATTCTAGACGTTGAAGTTGATTACCCAAGCGACCTTCATGATCTACACAACGATTTACCTTTCCTACCAGAGTGTACACAACCTAAGCATTCGTCTCTCAAAAAACTAATTCCTCATCTTGGAAATCGAAAGCGGTACGTTGTTCATTACATGGCACTTAAACAGGCTTTAGATCATGGACTAAAATTGGTAAAAATTCATCGTGTGTTAAAGTTTAAACAAAGACCTTGGCTAAAGGCATACGTTGATTTTAATCACAACCTTCGAAAACAAGCCAAAAATGATTTTGAGAAAAATCTGTACAAATTATTCAACAATGCCATTTTTGGAAAAACAATGGAAAATATTCGTAAAAGAATAGATATTCGTCTTGTGACTGACAGCAAAAAGGCTGAAAAGCTAATAGCAAAGCCGACATTTGTTGACAGAACAATTTATGGTCCTAACCTAGCTGCTTTCCACATGGCTAAACGTAACATTGTATTCAATAAGCCTATATATATTGGAATGTGTATACTGGATATTTCAAAAACTCTCATGTATTCCCACCACTATAATGTCCTGCTATCCTATTATGGCATGGACAATCTTAAACTCATGTATATGGATACAGACTCGTTCATTTATTTGGTTAACACCCATGATGTATATCAAGACAAGTTGGATTTTCTAGAACACCTGGACACATCTGATTATCCTACTAATCATATATGTTACTCTATATCAAACAAGAAAACGTTGGGAAAATTTAAAGACGAGGCTTGTGGACAAATTATTAAAGCATTTGTTGGACTTAGAGCTAAAATGTATGCTTTAGACATAAATGGTAAAGAAATCAAAAAGATTAAAGGTATTAGTAGAGGTGTTGTCAAAAATTGTATAAGCTTTCAAGATTATAAAGATTGTGTCATGAAAAACAACGTAAAAAGAATACCAATGAACATTATCGCTTCTAAACAACATGACATATCATCTATAAGACTAAACAAAATTGCTTTGTGTCCTGGTGATGATAAAAGAGTAATTAATACTAATGGTATAGGTACTCATGCCTATGGTCATTACTCAATCATTGACCATGCTTAAAGAGTTAAGTTAAGAATATCAAAATCCTCTGCCTGCATATACCAAATACATAAAACAAAAAACAATTTAGGAAATAAAACAATAGCACTAAACATAGAAAACACAAAAAGAAAAAATGGTATTCATACGCAAAGATAAATAAAAATAGAAAACAAAAATAAAAACAACTGTAATTATAACAAATGTATTATGTGTAAATAGTGGAAATATATTTTAAATGGATTAAAAAATATTGTATGAACACTGCTTGGAAATTTTTTATTACTACCCACCTCCCACTCCTAATCCAAACAGTTAACCTCCAGTAATTTTGAGAAATTGCTTTAATTAGCTAAACTAGGTACTCAAAAGTATAGTATGCTTTGGGATAAGGTATACAACCTTGTTATATGTAATGAAAAAATCGTGTTTGGCAAATATGAACTTTAGACATGGAGTAAATCAAAAACATGTAAACAACAAAATTGAAAAATCCATGTTTCCATACTGACAAAATTCAAAAAAAAAAACTAAAATTTTAAAAACTGTAAATTGGAATTTGACAAATTGCAATGTGTGAAATATGAAAATGAAAAGAAAAAAATGAATAAAAGCTTTTACTTTTTAAAACTTAACTGACTTTGTAATCCTAAGCTGGTTGTGTGTAGCGATCATTTTGCACAGTAGCCACAGTGCAATTGTTAGCTTTACCTTACTCTCTATAAGACTAGCAAAAAGATAGTTGCATGTGCCCTTATATATTTTGAGTGTGTTGATTAGCCTTTGGCTTAGCTTTAAAGGTTAGGTTAAGTAAAGTTAGGTTAGGTTAAGTTAGGTGAAGTTAAGTGAGGAAATGCTTGGTCCGGTGAGCAAAGGTTATGTTAGGTTAGGTAAGGTTAGATTAGGTGAGGTTAGGTAAAGTTGGGTTAGGCAAAATGGTTGAGGTATGAATTAACCCCACTCTTTTTAGTTTTGCCTCAAAAGGCTGAGTGTACCCCATTCCAACTATCAGACCAGAAATTAAATTTCTTGGCAAAGCCAGGACTCAGACCGGGGAGACTCCACAGTGACATTCAAGAATTCTGCCACTTAATCATAAAGTGGATTATGTAAGGCTGGTCTTGATTGTACATGATTAATCAATAATTACATAATAATAATAATAATGATAATAATAATAATAAATATTCCATTTAGCGACTACACGGTCGAACTCCCCCTGCGACATTATTCACGGTCTCAGAGTATGGCGGCCATCTTGCGCATTATCCCCTGACCCAGCTATGACTGTCCCCTCGATAAGAATATCATAGAGTGGTTGCGCGCGGCGGCCATGTTGCGCATTAGCCCCTGTCCCAGCTTCGGCCTATATATCCTACTCACGTGTATGAAGAACCGCCGATGCGATAGGATTCCGCATGAGTGCATTGAGACGTTTAAATGAAAAGAAGAAGTTTGATACTAGTCCCAAGTCTGTGAGTTGAAAATTACAGATTATTTTCACAGATTGCCCCCACTCCACCCGTTTCTGTCAGTTTCTAATAAATTGATCGGTGATGAGTAGTCGGACACACAACATTATCGAGCTTTGAGGAGCATCGTTCACGCCAGTTTGAGACACGATTTTATCAGGCTCTAGTGAGCATACTTCACGTTTGTCTGAACGAACATTTTATTGTGCTCTTGGGAGCAGAGTTCAGGCCTAGCGGAGGGAGATCTCTAGTTGAGATAAGCGCTACGCGGTAGACGTAATTTGTGAGACTTGTTAAAAGCCAGTTGCGTGGTGGACGAAGATTGTAATATTTTCTGTAAATTTTGTGTTATATTTTGTGTGATGTATATGTGCGTGTGAAGTAAGCAAATGCTTAGATAGGGCCAGTTCAACGTTGAGTAATCGCCCAGGACATTTTTGAGTGAAAGTCAGTAGCTCATAGCGATTCTAGCTAGGTAGAATAATAACTTTGAACATTTTTTTCCAAGAAGCCACGCCAAGATGTCTACAGGAAGGTCGATTGGTGGAATGAAGTGCTACGCCTCTACCAGAACGTCGAAGATGAAGGAATAGATTTCCCGGGGGGGAATGCATTGGGATGGAGGTTGATATTCTACAAGCTGCACGGTGATGTACAAACCATTGATTTATTCAATATGTAGCTAGATTAGACGCGGGAACTTTGTAAATATTTTATTCATTGTTTTTCTTGTGTATTTAGATTTTTGTGCGCCGACACTGTTATATTTAAATGTACGTTGGCACGTGGCCAAATCGTTTGTTTGATTGTATTTTTCTTATGAGTCATTATTAGTATGCACGGCGTGTGTATTTTGATTTTATTCATGCGAATGCGAAATTCGTCATGGTCGATAAATGGTGCTTTTATTCAAATTCAATTTTTAGTAGGAGAAGGGGGTAAAAGTTGTTAGATGTTGTACGAACAGGTTTTTATTCACACTAGGGTTGCCGAGCGCAACATGTTAAGATGTCACTGTAGAACACCTTAGTTCTATATTTTTTTTGAGTGTTTTTTTTTTTTTAGATTCCTTTTCAGGTTCTTTAGTCACGGACTAGATTGGGAGCGCAAGTCGGTGGAAAATATTTTATGTCCTTTAATTCAGGTTTCTGTCAAACCCATACGTGTGTTTCTGGTGTGTGTATTTGATTCTTCGTGATGAGGGGTAGAATGTGTCTACCGCCCTCAAAAATTTGTGGTTGTATTTTTATGGAAAGGCAAAGCACTCTTCGAGGCTACTGTACCATGTCCTGTGCTGATTCTTGGATTTCCGTGGGAAATGCTAAGATATTTTATTTTTGACACACACGTACATTAGGTGCTATTGGGAGCACGCTTCTTCGAGACTCGAGCCTTTGCTACGACAGGTCGAGGTTATTGACACGTGGGTTGACAGATGTGCAGATTCCACTTAGCTTCCATCTATGTCTGGTGATTCATCGTTTAGGCAGTCCAGCTGACCGACTGACCCCTGTAAGCTATCTGTGGCAAACCTGTTCTTTTAATGGTCATTGGATCATAATATTAAATTGGGAGTTCGCCATGTCCGTTACGAATTACCGCATATCGTATGAAATGAAACATTTGTTTTATGATGTAAATGTTGGCTTTGAGCCTAGTGATTTCTGTGACTCATTTCATTTGTTTATATTGTTTGATTTTGTCTGTTGTGACACCGTTGGGTGTATTTTTGTATTTTCTTGTAAAAATGGCAAGAGGCCATATATGTATTTTTCTTGATTGGTCACGTGTTGATTTACTTGTGTTGATTTGAAAAGTCCTAATTTTAGGCGTTAATGTTGTTTGCTACGGCAGTTCTTTGGTTCCAATTTCAGACGGAAATTATTTTTGTCTTATTTAGTGTAGGAAGTGTCTGATTAGTTTAATTAGTGTTTAGTTGGTTCCTCGTGTCTGTCTAGCTCTAAGACAATGCAGATTCGTCCCCTGAAGGTTTACTAGATGGTAACGAATCTCACATTAATTTGTACATATCGTAACGCATGTAGAAAAGCCGCACACGCACATGTCATCGCAGTAATTTGGGACATTTGGTCCAGATGTTTACGATCCCTCCTGAGATCAGGCCTAGTTTGGCATTTTTATTTAATTCAAGTGGGTGTCATTTGGGAGACCTTGTTGTTTTTTTGGTTGTAAATAGTGTATATTTGTTGATCTGTTTATTAAATTCGTATGTTTTAATCCTGGTATTCACTTTTTCCTGCATGTTATTTTGTTATATGTTACCCTGCATGTTATAAGAAGCGCTTAACAACAACTTTACGAAATGGACTGTTACAACCCCCCCCCCCCCCCCCCCCCCAAATTGAGTCTCATATGCTTCTTTGCAAGGGTTCAATATATTCCTATTTTCTAAGTAATATGACCGTTTCTGATCATGGGAATGTAAGGAAAACGTCTTATTTTATTTCCATTATACGAAAATCGTTGGATGCGTAATGATCGATACTCTTTGATTCAGGCATATCGATACAAGCGAATTCTATCGATTCTGTACGTACGGTATTTAAATGTCTGTCCGTTTATTTACATTCGTTCGGAATGTTCATTTTTTTGATTTCTAGTGTTAAAGTAGTGGCACTCATCCGTACAATTTGTTAAAAAAGTAATATATCGGATTGATGCCCATGACTGGTAGCTGCTGTAGAGTGTGTTGATGGAAATCTGTGGTAATTATGCGTTTGCATATTTGGAAAAAAAAATACCTGCCTTTTTAACCAGCGGCGTTATTATACTTGCGTACAGTGAATAGTGACGATTTCTGGTTCTAATAATGATTCAAAACAGTGACAACAATTTGGAGTGTTATTTGGCAGTGTTAAACTAGTAGGTTATGTGGCCTGTTACAAGCAAAGCAGCGTATCTAGGCAAGACATATTTGGATTTTCTGTCAACTAGTTGGCACAAATCTATTACAAGTGACCAAGGATAACATGTTGATTTAATACAGTATTGTAGTCTTAATTACCCATATGCTTTTCAGTGGTAGGTTTAAAATTCAGTGCTTTGTTATGAATAAATTTGTGTGTTTACTTAACAAAAACTGTCAACAATTATGGAACATCAAAGTCTAGTGTTGTGGAGCCTATTCGGCTTTTTATTTCTTTATGTTTGTCTGCCAAATTATGGATTAGTAAAGCTGAACATAACCTTATGACTTGTTGGTGAGTACCGATTTTTAGATATTAAATAAAGCTCCTCACAGGAATTAGCTCTTTTATTTATTTTTACTATGTTTCCCTAGAATGTCCTTTCTAATCCAAGAATAATTCTTATGACTTGTTGGTGAGTACCGATTTTTTAGATATTAAATAAAGCTCCTCACAGGAATTAGCTCTTTTATTTATTTGTACTATGTTTCCCTAGAATGTCCTTTCTAATCCAAGAATAATTCGGACATTTTGAGCTGTAGGCTAACATAAATTGGGTGCTTGTGACTAGTGATGATTTACTGTTTCTGACCATACATTCATGTAAGTTTTCTATGTGGATTGTGGCAGCTTGATACATGGATCTTGTCTTGTGCATTTCTAATACAGGTGTTGTTCTGTGTTGTATACTACCATTATCATGAGAACATTCATTATTAAATGATTGTCTGGGAGGGCTCAAGTAAGTTTCTCCCTATCTGTACTTATACATGATTTCCCCCTCAGGAGTATTGGTTGTTTCTGAAAAGTGATAGATCCAAGCTAATGCAGCTAAATGAAGTTGGCAGTGTTATATAAACTTTGAAACAATAGGCCAACCTATGTATCTTCGTGTCTACCTTCCAGATTAGGCTACAGTTTCTAAAATAACAAGCTTATATCTGCATAGCTTATAATCGACACCTAATTCCGCTTTGTGAAAGCAGGATGTTTTGTTGTCTGAGCATTATACTTGTATTACTGATAAGTGTTAATGATGATAATTCAAATAGGTCTAATTATTATAATATTTCAATGATATTGAATATCGCAGCATGAAGGGTAGCCTATGTCACCAACAAGTACTATATTTTTAAGAAGCCATTGTGCCTCAACATTTTATCAGTGAGTTGATATTACATGGATAACTTGAAGCCATTTCTGCAGTGCAAGGTAGGCAGAATACAATACAAATTAAAAAAGGGATAAAGTCTCTGCACTTATTAAGTTCCCATGCATTATGAAGTTGACACAATAGATTAACATGGGCATATGACCTAGCTGTTCCGCCCCTCAAAACTACAATAACTAACCAACACAATATCACTAATACATTTTTCCAAGAGCACTTGGAGCTTGTTCCAGAACTTAATACATAAGTTTTCAACTTAGCTTTTTACATTGCAATAGCCTAATGAGTTGTTGTGACTACTTTGAATTAATAATGCCATAAGAGCAAATGTTAACCCCCCCATGTCTACGGTATATTGTGAGTGTACTTTCCTCAACCTGTATGGCATGTTTTTCCCCTTGGTTGTTAATAGTGTAATATTGGTACTGGTACCTGATAAGATTTATTAGGAGCAATTTCCAATGTTGTTACTTCACTTGAAGTAGGCCTATGTCGTTATCAATATCCTGACGACTTCATACATGTTTTACAATACAATAGCCTGATGAGGCATTATGCCATTAAATGCAACATACTATCAACTGATATCACAGGGAGAAATATATGACCTATTATTATTATTATTATACTGGAAGACAATAATGAAAAATGTGCTCATTAACATTCCCTTTCTGTAAGCTTCAATTCATTGGAATAGCCATCCATATAAATGTTTTTCTCCGGCAGTAATTGTGTCTTACAATTCATTCCTAATACAGTATTTTAGTATAGAAGTGCTGTTTCTATTTGTACATATCTGTGGGGTGGCCTATGTCATGCTATGTGCGTTGTGGAAACATGGGCTGATATCCTTGAAGTTAGGACCCTTGAAACATCCACAACCATTCTGATAGAGCCTATGTTGTGAGTGTTCTTTTTCTCTACCCGCATGGCATGTATTTTCCCCCTTGGTGCTAATGGTGTAATATTGGTACTGTTACCTGATAAGATCTATCGGGTGCAAATTTCAATGTTTTTGCTTTATTTGAAGTAGGCCTATGGGGTTATCAATATCCTGACGAATTAATTAATTTTCTTTATATTATAATACCCTAATGAGGTATTATGCCATTAAATGCAACATGCTATCAAATTAATATCACAGGGGGGAGGGGGGGAATACCACCTATTATTTATATGCCGGTTCTGGAAGAGAATAATTACTAAACCATGACCGTAATAAGGCAGGGGAAAAAGAAAGAAAGAAAGAAAGAAAGAAAGAAAGGAATGAAGGAAAGTAGAGGAGGGGATCGAATAGTGGAAAGGGTGGGGTAGACACGGGCCGGGATGGGAGGGGGTTACTTATAGCAGGTCATGGATGGATCACACTCGAAAGTGCATCGCCGCGCCATCCCACATTGTCTGTTGGATCTACTTGCGCCGAGCAATAGGTTGGTGTCAAAATTTTACATTAAGATGCATCTCGATCTATTATATCCTCTTTGGTGTGAACTTCGTATTCGGAACGACAATAGCTATGCTGGACGTTCTCCCTCTCTTTCTGTTTCCCCCTTCAATGCACACGGTGTCTACCTGCCAGGGAAACTAACAAGAGAGCAGTGTTAGCAAGATTAGTACACAGAGACTGAAACTATGTATGCCATCAGTAGATTGAGCAGGAGAATACAGATCGAAAGTCCTCGCCAGCGACACACCGTCACGGGCATCGCATGCATGCGTTCTTCCGGCCCAAGGCCAAACAAACTGCACTGCTACTTAGAGGCAGGTGTGTCAGGCCGGAAATGGTGTTATCTCAATATCCGGTAGCTGAGCTCCTTTTAGGGTCGAGGATTGAGGTAGGTGCCTTGGAACTTGAAAAAGGATACCAACCCAACATTTTCCTGAACGTAGTGTAGAGGAACCGGAGTCAAATAACACTCAGAATGGCCTCTGGCAGTGCTGGTATTTGAACCTTGGGTCCCCAAACCTTCTACAGATTCCTAATGCAGTCTTGGTACTGTACTCGAATTTGTGGTTTGAGCAATATTATTCTTGCCACAAAGAAAGCATAAGTCTTGTAAATTTATTGGAGCTGGATTTGATAGCCGAACTCTGGCTTGCGCGAGGACGGGAGGGGACGTAGTCTTTGTGGAACTCCAGACCAATCAGAAAATTGCTAGTGGAAAAACAATTCTGAAGGTGGCAGAAACTGGTCTCGTTTGAGCTCCGGGAAGGTAGGCAATCCGCTCAGCTAAAATAGGTGTATCGATGATAGTAAGGGGCAAGATAGGCTTTCAACGGAGTTAAAAATAGGTGTACAAGGTGTCCAGTGACGCGCTGAAAATATCACGTGACAACCTCGTGGCCAATGAGAATATTCGATGGAACTAATTACCAATACATACAATAATGTAATTGCGAGTTATTTTATGATATGTTATGATTTGAGAAGTTCCAATTATTAAAATGAAGATTTGTGAGAGATATCATTTTGGAGAAATATGTCTCAGTAAGGCAGAAAGTGGATCAGAAAGGATCCCGCCAAGAACACGCGCGGATTTTCCAGATGACGTCAAAATTTGCGTAGGGAAGGGAAACCAAGCCATCATTTCGAAGCTTCTTGTTCGGGAGACATGAAACGAGACGGACGTGTCGAACCGCGGTCTCCGAGTGCGCGCTTTGTATAAGATAAAAGCACAAGTGAACGACAGAAAGTGTTACGACTGATAGTGAAGTGTATTCAGTAACAGATAAACGTGTAGTACAGTTTTACACGAGTATTAGTGGCGAGATGTAGTGGAAATATATAACGAGGATCGAGAATCGAGAAAGAATAGCAGTCAGTTTTGGTGAAGAAACAGTTCAGAAGCGGTGATACGAGTATTATAGAGTGAAGTTACAGAGACGATCAGACTATTGGCATTTCAGTCGGAGAGGAAAGTATATGAAGTTGTTTAATTTTCGCTAGAACGAAGCGGGCAGTATTTAAGTGCAAATTTCAAGCATTATTGGAAGCGCGAACAAGTGAACGTACATTATTTCTATCATTAGTAATTCTTCGACTCGAATATAAAAATGTTATTTCAATTGAGATTGAGAGGGACATTTTTTGACATTCTGGAAGTGATGATAAACATGCAATGGGAGACGTAACCTACAAGATGAATTAGAGAATATCAGGAGTGACTTAGAATGTCAGGAGTAACTTAGAATATCGGTGAAGATATTTTCTCGATATTTTCAATGATCATTAACTAATGCAAATAAAAAGGACTAAACATCTTAGAAGAGATTGAAAGAATTCAGCGCAGAAGGAGACATGGAAAAGAGAAGAGCAGAAGAACGGAACGAGAAGAAGATCAAGAATGAAGGTCCTGAACCGTGAATCGATCGAGGGAGAAGACCTAGGACGGGAGATGCAGTTCGGAGAGGCGAAACTCCTTGGAGCTGTGAGGCGTATAATCTTGGAGCTGCAAGGCGTAACATCTTGGTGGAGTTAGGTGTAACACCTTGGAGCAGTAAGCCGAATGCTAGGATGGAACCCGAATCCAGGAAAGAAAGAGACGCACGAACTGGATCAGGGAAAATAGTTCATGATTTTCTTCTAGACAACTATACGCGACATAAAGTACCGTAAGAAAAGAATTCTCTTCGGTAGTCCATTTTGTAGATAAAGATCTATGATAGTATCTGTGTGACCATTTTCGACGTCGATTCTCATTTAATATATTATTAGTATTGTTGTTGGATTCCAGTAGTCCCTTTTCGTTACTTACATTTTATTAAGCCAGGTTTGGTTGATTTTGCGTTAGTTGAGCATCGAGATATTTAAGGATGGATGATTTGAGTCCGAGTTTTGACTTCTTTCGGTATTTTCAGATATTTTAAAATTTGGATTAAAGATTTCGCGATGGATATTTTCGAATTTTGTTGTTATCCGTATTATCTGATTCGACTTTTTCAGATTATTATATTTTTAATTAAATGAAGTTAGGAGGATGTGTCTGATCAACGGACATTTACTTTGTCAACATTATGACAAGTCAGATGAAGAACATTTCTGGTATGAAGTTCAATATGTATAAAAATGAATAATGGACATGGACATTATTATTGTTGTCATGATGGAAAAGATTGTAAATATAATTATTTTCATAAATATTTGAATACCAGAATAAAGTTTTTGAGAAACATAGAATGCGACTATGACACGTAAAATATGTTTTATTGATGACAGTAGAGAAAAGCAAGTAACGATATTATGAGGTCTCAAAAATTGTTTTGTTAGTTTCTTACTGTTAAACTCATAGTTAGCAGTTTCAATTTCAGTTTAATTCGTTGTGGTTATTGGATTTCGATTTTGTCATTAATTGTTAATTGTTGCGTGTTTTTGAATTTTTGATTAAATATGACAGGCACGTATTTACGTATGCTTGCAATATTTTTCTATAACTTTGCGTTATATTTTATAGTAGTGGGGTTAATGTTAGAATGCTATAATTGTAGAATAGTTGCACGACCTACAACCTATTCAAATTACGCCCGAGATTCGATAGATTCTCACTCTACAGTATTATAGTTAACTGAACCCAGTAGAGTAGAACTATATCATTTCTAAGTTTATATGTTCCTTATTCCGGTGTGTGTTTGCCAGTAGCTATTAGTAGTTATTCCTAGCCGGGTACTACAAGTTGCTGCGATCCTTTTCCATCTTTGGATTCTGGCTGACATCTCACATGGAAACTCAACGCACACGGCTAGGCTGCTGTTGCCCTATATGAGTGAGGGATTTCTAAGTTAGTTTTCCTTTCAAATTGGCAGCACAGACGTAACAACCACGGCAAAGATTCCAACCATGGTCCTCGCACTCAAGTAAAAACAATATATCTGTCATGGTAATCGGGAGAAGCATGCTCACTCACATCATCTGCATATCTGGAGATATTTGGGAAGAATGGCCCAAAAATGAAAGAGTTATTTGGCCCTCAAGGGCGCATAAAAATGTGGTAGTCCAGAAATGAGTGATTTGAGTCCATGCTACAGGGCGATTCATATAAAACTCATGATTATCAGTATATGTTCATTTTGACAAGAAAGGTTCTAGGGGCGTGACATTGCGCCTCAAATGTATAGAACGTCTCGAGGATTATTTTTCTGTTAAGGGTTGTGCTAACAATTCCCTCCGTACACCTCTAGGCACAAGCTGAACATGTCATTCCATATTTCTGGCAGTTTGCTGGAGCATTGCATTGTCAATACCGTGGATTTCTCTTCTAACATTCTCCTTCAGATGGTCCAAAATCCATGGCCATGTAGCATAGACTATTCCCTTTAATTAACCCCACAGGATAATGTCTGGTGAGATCAAGCAAATGATCTCGGTGGCCCCAAGTTCCTGGAGATCATGCGGTCGTCGAAATAACTTTGGATCAGCACCACCGAGTCATGTGACGCATGGTAAGTGGCGCCGATCTGTTGAAAATACCCTTGAAGCAGCTCAATATCATCCAATTTCTAAACGAATTCATTGAAAATGTGTCGGTACACTTCGGTGTTCACTGTCATAAAAAGAAAAAATTACCCATGATTCTCTCTGCTGATAGTGCGCACCAAACCCCTACTTTCAATGGATGAATAGGTGTTTCGTGAATGCCATGTGGATTTTGTGCTGTTGAGGCCGATAACCTAGATGTTAGGCCCCTTAAAACAACAATTATCATCATCAACGGATTTGTGCTGACCAAATGCGTGTGTTCTGTGAGTTTAGGTGAACCATGTAATGAACTGTATGCCAGGAATTTGAACGATGGTCACCTTGATCAAGGATAATATACCACACTATTAACTTTATCTGGCTAAAGGAACTCATGAACAGACGTTACTCTATATAGCTTTAAACCGGACTTCTTCACAGTTCTCTGACACATCGCGTATGACAAGACAGACGCCTTATAGACTTACGGGGTGACCACTGTAGTCTCTCGTGAACTTCCACAGCAACCGTCGGAAGTCTTAACGAACAATGCTTGCCGGTTTCAGTCACAAGATGTCCAGTTATTTCCAACTTGTGTACCAACGCCAGCATTGTGTTCAGAATTAGGATACTTGACCCTGGCCAGGCCAATTTTGCAATACGGCTGAGCAGTTTGGGACTCATATCAAATAGGGCTAATCATTGAGGTGGAGATGGTACAAAGAAAGGCTGCTAGGTTCGTGCTTAACGATTTTAATTCTAGAAGTAGTGTAACTCGAATGATAGAAAAACTAGGGTGGGAATCTCTGAAGATAGAAGAAGGAAATCCAAACTTTACGCTATGTTTAACACTTACACTAATCGGCCAGCATGGGGAGAACAAAGCTAACGTCCGGGAACTCCCACCCACCTGACCAGGGCAGATCATCCGGATAAAGTTAAGGACCGACCGCAGCGTACAAATTATGGGAATTGTTTTTCATTAATCGTGGTATTGATAATAGGAACTCATTACCTGACAACCGGGTGTGTTAGCCGTGGTCGTTACGGCATGACTGCTGGCAGTCGCTCACATCCGGGATGCGAGGAGGTTCGAATCACCCCGCCGGCAACCTTGAAGATGGTCTTCTGTGGTTTCCCATCTTCCTTCCAGGCAAATGCCGGGGTTGGTCCCTCACTATAGGCCACAGCCGCTACCTTCCAATTCCTCGTCCTTCCATTCCAACTTTCCTCCCCAACGGTACTTGTAGCTCACCCATTGGGTGTCCGTCTCGAAGCAGCTACAAAACTGGCGAGCCGAACATGTCCTTGGGCACTCCCGGCACTATAAGTCATACGCTCAAAAATAAAATAAAAATAAAAAACAAAAAAACTGACACAGTCTTAGAGCCTATCCTCAAACATATTGATGTGTTTAAGAGAAGACTGAAGTTTTGCCCGATGTAATTACTATAGTTCCCAAATCGCGACTTGAGTACATTAAGTGTGTTTCATATTATTGTTGATAATTTTCTGTAATTGTGCAATTTGCCACCGGGGAACTATCCCCATTAGCAAATAAAGTAAATGAATGAATGAATGAAAGTCTGGACGATTGCGAACACCAAATTCCCTCTGGTATGCCATTTTCGTGGCTATGACCGATTTCGTTATCCAATAGTTCTTAAGAAGAAATACCCATTGCTGTAAAGTGTACTGCTTCCTGACTGACACTAATAAAGCAATAATGGTGTATGACACGATAAAACGACAATGTCAATTTACAAGTTGCAACGCCAAATGCGCCATCGCGTGATAAATGCCTAAAGCTCCTACTCGACATGCAGTTAAAGTCCAAGACCTTCTGCGTCATTTCAGAGGTAAATGAAACAATTTGGCGCATTCCTATAGCAATAATGGGCGAATGAAAATCATGAGTTTCATATGAATCACCCTATAGTTTCCTAATTAGTATTATTATAATTATTATTATTGTTATTGTAATATCCGTGAGGCGTGGTGAAGATCATTCGAGCTTACTCCCGTAGGTGCATGCATGTCGTGATAAGGATGAAATTAATTATAATGATATCACAAACACCCAGTCCCCAAGTCAGGGGTATTACTGGTCCGAAGATTGAATCCGCCTACCCTGCCTTAAATTGAACCCGAGACCTTTCGAAATAAAGGCAGGGGACATAAACTCTCAGCTACGAATTTCTGGATTACGTAACATGGTCTTCGCTGTTTCCAGTTGGCCCATCTTACGCCCCTACCTATTCTCCCCTAGCCTCGTCTTGAGCCATCTATCACGTTATCGTGAGGCACAGGGCCTCGAGATATTAAAAGGCCTGTTACTTCCGCTCTTCGCAGGAGTTCGTGAGAGCCAGTTTGTCATAATTTCAGAGAAGCGTCGCGGAGAGATAAAAGGAAAAACAAAGCTACCCCAACTTCTGCTTTCTTTCCTTGGCGTTGAGTTGACAGCATCCTATAAGAAAATATATTTGTCCACCAATAAGTGTTGCTTTAGTTAGTGAAATGTGATATATAAATAAAGTAATTAACCAATACGCCTGTATTATTTGTAATTCTGTCTCGCTTTGTGGCTAAGAGGACACGACGCTAGCTAGTTGTGACTTTCCAATCTAGGGGCCAATCTCTTCAACAGGTTTCATTCTGCAGGTTAATATTACTACGCAATTGTCTTTAGAATAGAGTTAAAACAAAGTAATAATATTAGTAGTAGCAGTAGTATTTATTGTTGTTCTTGTTGTTGTGGTTGTTTTTGTTGTATCAAAAAGGAACTAGGAAAATCATGGTCACCAGCCCATGGACATATCGCTGCTGAACTTGCAATACCGCGTAACAGACAATGCTCTTCATTTCCATTATTTTCCTTATGATTGATTACGTCGCCCAGCCGTATGTGCTTGTAATATGTGTTAATGTATTGTTACTTATAGCATGAGTACCTGCATTTAACTCAGAGTATGGTTGAGAATTTTGCCTCAGCATTTGCCTGGAGTTAACATTGGGAGAGGGTGCCACTGTGGCAGGGATCAAACCAATCAAGTCTACCTCATATCCCTCCATTCTACACGTTTTTAAGGGAACATTGCGAACGTAAACTTCCAGATCTCGCTGAATCTCTGTACCCTATCGGTTAGATCGTAAGGAGAACATCTGCGATGGTATCACACCCTCAAATTGATTAGGGCTATCCCTAAAATTGGAGAAATTCTGCGTAGCCCAGCTGGGTGGGCTTGCCAAGTTCTCATATTCTTTCTAACCAATCGTAAAACTCATTCCATTCACTCGCAAGCCAGTCTACGGTGATAGGACCTATAGTATATGCTGGACGAAGAGCTTGAAACCATACCACTCTTAGGAGAGGATAACAAAACTCATATAGTGCATCCACCAGAGCTGCTTTAAGTCTCACGCACGCATAAGTTCACAGAATTTTGCCCCCTGCAAGGATCAACCCAGTAAAGATCACTCCTGTTTTTCTGACGATCGGTTCAATATTTGTACTAAGTTTCATCGAAAATGAAAAAATTCATTTTCGGAATGTTCTCTTGTTAGTCCTCAAGATACACAGGTGTCATCTTCGACAATTCAGGAGCTCCGGAATAAAAACCTATGCGTCAAGCAGCGCGATCAATAAACACAGACAATTTTGCCACATTTCAAACAACGTCTTAAGCTAGATTGCGCGGCTCTTCATAGAAAATGTTTATAGAAACATATTTTAAATCACTTTTCAACCATTACTCCTCCCAGGACCACAAAAGTACGGATCCAGTAAAAGTGGTTTTACCGGCTATTGTACCGACGCTCCTGAATAAAATTAAGCACCAACAAGCAGTTGAAACTTGACATGCAAGATTTTAAGGAGGAAATAAACTGTTTTGTTCAGCCCACGATTGAGATTCCTTAAATCCATATTCAGGGCGAATTATATTTGAACTAAACGTAGAAATTAATGTAATAAATACACTTTTTTTTCAAGTGAATCAATTCATTATAAATAAGAAAGTACCATCACTATTTCAAGACAAGTGATACAGGGTTTTGTTAATATTTCGTCTGTAATTTTGATACTACGGTCTTTGACAATATTGAATTGGATATTTTATTTGTCATTTTTTTGGTCTGTGTTGAATTTTAATTCGACTCCAATGTATTGTTAATCTAACGTGTACTAATACTGCCTGGAACTCACATACAGCAACAATGAGCTTATATTGCATACATTAATTATATTAGAATTGACGTAGGCCTAACAAATTGTAAAATAGTTTGCACTCGCTCTCCTGCTTAATATGAAGAAAATAAATTTAAAATATACACATTCATGGTGTTAAAAATGCATTCAACTCTACATTACACGTATGCGTCCCACGAACACTACGGTAGTAATGGAAAAAACGGAATGCATATACAAAATATTGTATACTCGAAGTACAAACAGAATAAAGGAGATGGGAAAGGACCCCACTATTACATAACAAAACCAATTAAACAGCGCACAAAACGTATACTGTACACCCTCATGAATCCGAAAAATCGAAAAATCCAAATATGAATTCTAAGCTGTCTTCACAAGAGCACAACCTATAATCCATAAAGATACATAACAAATAAAACCAACTATCAATTGCAGAAACTCACCGAGTTACAAATTAGTAAATGAATCACTCAACACATTCAAGAATAGGGTAGGTGTGAATAAATACTAATTCTCTATGATCACAACTGAGCTAGTAAAGATATTAAGTTTCATACAAATAAAACGTAGCGTGTGGAATCGTATCGTTTGATATAGGCAACATGTACACAAATGAATCCCTAAAGGACGCCGTCAAAGTAATACAGGATAAGTTGAGCGTTAATAACTCGCAAAAGGGAACAGAAGAAACAGTCGAATTATTGAGCGTCGAAAGCAACCAAAATATTTTTCAATTCAATAATAAAATTTACGAGAAAGTGACTGGTCTAGCGATGGGGTCACCCATCTGCGGAATAGTTACCAATATTTTCGGCAATAGTTCAGATAACGAGTTGTTGGTGGAGGACGGGGCAAAACGAATCTTGCACTGGAGCAGATATGGCGATGATATAATAGGCATATACGACGAGAAAGAACAAACGAAGAAGCGAAACTCCAATCATAAAATTAACGCCTTACAGTCCAGGGGTGTTGAACTTAATTTGCGGGCGGGTCGAATGGCATATTCCTATAAGAACCACGGGCCACGTTATCTGCTCCACGTCCTTCCCTAACTTACTAATACATTTCAATCACCAACCAACTTCTCACATGGCTATTTGCCAATACAAACAATAACCTACAGCACAATACAAAACAAATTGAGTACAGTAAACAATATTCTGCAACTTTGGATAAAATCACCAAACCTTTGCTTGAAGTGACAGTGTTGAAATTTCAGGAGACAGATTTGATACAGCCGCCCACAGAATGGAAAGTAGGTGTTTATCACTGCTCCGGGAACGTAATTTTGATTTTACAAACTTCTATCTTGAAACGTTTGTTCGCGAATGAAAAAATCGTAATCATGCACAGGTATTTTCTCGAAAATTTTAAGGAAGCAATAAATCTTTCATAACTAAGCACCGTGTAGAAGCTAATATGAGTTCCCTCCGTGAACTTGTACTGCCCCCGTAAAATGAATTATTTGGGATGAAAATGGGAATATTTTTCGAAGCCCATGATAAAATTTAACCAAGCAATATTGAGGCTGGAAGTTGGCAGAAACCAGTCGAGAGGCGACGTTGAGCAGGAGGGAAATTCCGTCACGTGATTGTATTGCGCAATGGAAGTTTCCAGAAGCTTAGAATCGACCTAGCAACAGCGAATAATCCCAAGAATTTTTTAAACATTGTTATAAATTATCCGATTGGACATGAGCTTACAGCCAATAAGAAGAAGTTTTAGAGGAGACGGGAGTTCCAGCAACTAAATTGTTATGGATATTTAACACATTTAAGGCCCTTGAGAGTGAATTTATAAAATGGTAAAGAGAAGAATTTGATAATAAAATATTGGAAATAATTTATAAGTCGATAGCAGGTCGCTATTGGAAGGAATAAGTGATTTGCTAGAGCCCGCGCGAATTTGAGAGGGAACGCAAAAAGGCGGCCAGAATCGATGGACTTGGAGGGGAGACGCCAAGCATCGAGGCTCTTCATTTTCTGAATGTTCGAGAGGTCAGACGTGTTTACCGGAAGAGAGAGGAGTTCCGAGTGTTTCACCGAGCTTATAGAAGGTTGACTCGTGGAGACAAGGTAGAAGCGAGGCGAGAGTTAGGAGATTACCGCGCCTTGAAACTAAGTGAAGTTGCGATGAACTTATATGACGCAATTACTTCGGTCTGATCCACTTCAGAGACTTTATTTCGACTACAGTTTGTAGCTTACTATCGTATTTAGTATATTACGAACTCTGAGAAAATTGAGAAGAGTATTTCGGAAGATATAAACTTTTTTGTAAAGCGTGAGAAAAGGGTTTGTTTCCAGCGCGATAAGACACTTTTGTTCGAGCGACTACAGCGCATGCACCAGACAAAAGTGAGTAAAAGCGAATGTTAGCATTGCTTTTGTGGAACTGAATAACAACACCAATAGGATGAAGATGTATTCTATGTTGAAGAACATTATTAAGTCTGCTAATATGAGTTTAATTATGGACTAAATTAGTATGTGAGCCTGGGATATAAGCAGATAGAAGCGATATAGTCAGCGATGGAGCTTCGTTAAAGGAGTTTGTTCATGAATGTCTACTTGATGAGCGAACATGAGACTTGATGTACAACTGTATTCTGGTGCATTGTTGTCAGACATGAGCTCGACATTAACACCAGCGACTACAGAACTATGTTCATATTTCATCTACATGAATGTTCGTGATGCGAGTGAGGTCCACGACTTTCTTTTCGAATGTCTTTCGAAATGGGAAGCTGAATTTTTGACACTGCTCGTTGTTTTGATGAAACTGTACTGTGACGGAGTAAGAAGAGACATGAAGATTATCAAGAGGTTAAGGGTAATCCCGGTCACAATGAAGATGATGATTGGAGGCCCGCAGTTCGATCCCGGTCGGAGCTTGCTGTTTTCCAGCAGGGGAATTCGTTCCTTTCCTGAGGTCACGAGTTCTTGGAGACGAGCTAGGATCCAACCCGAATCTTTGGAAGATGGAACAACTGAGTATTTTGTAATACTCTATCTTGAGCTTCTAGACTTCCAGACCAGGTAGCAGTGTTCACTAACCTAGTAGTTAGAGCTTTGTAGTGACATTTTTGAGCAAATCCTTTATCCATATTTCGACACAATATTTATGTTACCAAGATGGCGGCCTGCAGGTGTGTGGCAGTTAGAGTGCTCCAACTTTTCCTCGTGTTCTACCTAGTAAAAAGCTCAGTGGGTGCCTCGAAAAAGATCCTCGATCATTCTTTAACAATTGAAGAATCGTGTGTGAACTCGGACCTGAAGGAACACCTCATGGTAGTTTGTAAACTCAATATATCTTCTCTCACATGGTGTGGAAGCGAGGGGCTGATAGTCACGGCAGCAGGCAGAGGGCGCCCAGCACTGCGCGGGGTTGCCAGACCGCCCGCTACATTATTACATTTCGTGGTGCTGTCTGTGGCTCTCAGTGGAGATGTGGAAATGAACCCAGGGCCGAACAAGGTGTGTATAATTTGTGATTCGAAGGGTCGTGTGAATCAGTTATTTGTGACATGTACATCTTGCCACTCTCAAGCGCACAGATCTTGTGCAAAAATCAGTGCTTCAAAACACAAAATAATCACCTCTGGGAAACAATCGTGGCTATGTTGGAACTGTTCTTTACCTCAGTTCTCTAACTCATTTTTAATACATCGACACAGAGTGCAAATAGTGTAGATAGTGACGTAACACCCTCGGATGGCAAAGCATTGTCCATTTTTTCCTTCAATGCTCGAAGTGTAACATGTCCCTCCAAACAACCGGACCTGCGTTCTTGTCTCACAGCACTTAATCCGTCAATTGTGTGTTCAGGGGAGACATGGCCGAAAAAATCCACTAACGACCCAGAAATATTTCCGGTAACATACACCATGTTCCGCAAAGATCGAACCTGGGCATCAGGGGGAGGGGTACTAATAGCCATGAAACCTGAGTTAAGGCCTGTTCGCCAATGGGAGCTTGAAACTGATGCTGAGGCTGTGTGGGTGGAATTCACGTGTGCGAACAATACATTTCTAATAGGCTCTGTATACCGTGCTCCAAATTCAACTCGGCACATCAATGATGAACTTTTGGAGTCCCTCCGTCGTGTACAATACATCCAGCACAAATACAAGGCCATTTACATAACAGGCGATTTTAATTTAGAAATAGACTGGCAAAACTCTCCTCCCACTCCCAAGGATCCCATTGCTAATGAATTCCTTACCGCATTCTACGATTTATTCCTTGACCAATTAATAACCGAAGCAACTCGAATCACACTAACTACACGCTCCACAATAGACCTATTCCTAACAAGCCTTCCTTCCTCCGTACAGAAAGCTGAAGTCATACCCGGTTTCAGTGATCACGCAGCCATCTTTACCACATTGCATTACAACAAACCACGCAGCAAGAGCACAGTGAGGACAGTATACAATTACAAAAAGGCAGACTGGAAATTGCTATCATCTTTATTCCTCAAACACCTTCCCACCCCATGTATTCTGGACACCAGCGACATCAACTCAGTGTGGCACGCCTGGCGAAATTGTTTCTTTGAATGTGTGGATATAGCTATACCGAAAATAACCATTAGTGGGAAGAAAAATTCTCCTTGGGTGACGAAGGAAGTCATTAAAATGATTAGGAAAAGGAACGTTTTATACAAGAAATGGAAAAGTTGCTCAACTGACATCATGTGGGAAAAATACAAGAACATCAGGAACCAAACAAAGAAATTAATTCGCGAAACATACGACAATTATATTCACAAAATAAGCAGCACCAGTGAAATGTGGAAATTTTTGTCCAGAAGACGCGGCACCGCTGCGCCAGCCTCATTTCACTGTAACGGTACATTCCTCAGTGCACCCCAAGATATTGCAACAGCGTTCAGTGACAGTTTCAAGCAGAACTTTTCTAAGCCGGATATGACCACGAACCTGCTTCTGCCAAGGTCATCACTTCCACCCCTCCCACTCTCCAACCTGTACTTCACAACAACTGAGGTGATTCAGAGCCTACGGAAGATTAGACCACATGCGGCGACCGGCCCAGATGATGTTCCCGGACGGATCCTGCTGCAGTGTGCGGAAGCATTAGCGCCCTCTCTGAGTGCGTTATTCAACCTGTCTATCAACCAAGGTTCTGTGCCGTGTGGGTGGAAATGTGCTAACGTGGTGCCAATCTATAAGCAAGGTGACAGAGAAGATGTTGCAAATTACAGACCGGTGTGTCTAACATCTATAATTTGTAAATGTATGGAGCGGCTAGTAGCAAACAGTGTGCTGGAATTCCTACGGGAGAACAATCTGCTCGACCCAAATCAGCACGGTTTTCTTCCGGGTCGTTCTTGCACTACTCTATTGACAAAAGTCATTGATGAGTTTCAGTTCTACTTGAATCAGCCAGAAGTGAAACAAGTGGACTGTATTGCACTGGATTGGGCTAAGGTCTTCGATCAAGTGTCTCATGAAAGACTTTTGTTAAAGCTACAGCAGCTTAACATACGGGGTAGCTTACTTGCATGGGTGAGGTCATTCCTAGAGGGTCGAACACAGTGTGTGGTGTACGGAGGAGCTCGATCGCAGGCTGCTCAAGTTACTTCTGGAGTGATTCAGGGCTCTGTGATCGGACCTCTTCTCTTCACTATATATGTGCTCGATCTTCCTGGCTGTGTCACCTCATCAATGTCACTATATGCAGATGACACCGTGCTATACAGGGGCATTAAATGTGAAGAAGATTCCCTCTGTCTTAAATCAGATCTGGACAACTTATCGCTGTGGTGTTCTGTGAATAATTTAAATATAAATGTACAAAAATGTAAATACATAAGAATAACCAGGTCACAAAAACCCATTGAGAATGAATACAAAATTATGAACAGTGTCATCCCACAGTGCACAAACTTAAAGCTATTAGGGGTAACAATCTCCGACACCCTGAATTGGAACATTCAAAGTGAAGAGGCAAGATGTAAGGCCACCAAAGTTCTGGGTTTCTTGTACAGGAACATGAGAGGTTGTAAACCTAGAGCCTTCAGGATGGCTTACACATGCATGGTCCGTCCGATATTAACGTACGGCTTACCTGCTTGGCATCCCACTACAGCGGAAAACATGAACAAGCTCCAGCGTGTACAGCGCCGCGCAGAAAGGCTAATAGCTCGTTATTCCCCTTCCCCTTTGTCAAAATTTCCATCTATAGAGGCAACAGCCAAACAAATTGATCTAATTTTTCTTAAAAAATCCCTTACAGGTTCCACTAATATTGACCCTTTTTGCCGACTGTCATTGGCATATCGCTCAGTTCGGAGAGGACGAGGTGTAACCCTCGTTCCGCCCTTCGCACGTAGCAATGCTTACCTGACAGGTTTCTACGGCCGCTCTGCGCGGCTATGGAACGCGCTGCCAGGGGATGCCAAGATCTTTCCTCTTAGGAAATTCAAACCGTACGTAAAAAAGTACATTGTATAAATAAACGTATGTATGAGTGATTGATTGTCTCGCTGAATGAATGAGTATCTGAATGGAATGAATGTATGTATCGCGTGATCGAGGTTATGAAAGTGCGTGCGTGAGAGAATGAGTGAACAGGAAAATGTACTATGTCAATATTCTAAATATGTAAATACTGCAAATATCTTTGTAAAACTTGTAAATATTGTTAAAACAAATGTAGATGTAAGCTGTGCCTGTGAAGCATGAAATATGTATGTGGGGCTTGCCCTTTTTCACTAGGCCTTCCATACTTCGTGTACGATTTATGGTAAATAAATAATAATAATAATAATAATAATAATGTACTCCATGCATAGTCATTTTATTCTTCGAGATTATTTGTAGTGATCGTCTTTCGACGCTTTTAGCTTTGTTTGTTTGAAATCCAGTTTTTGAACTGAGTATTTTTCTTGTTCAAGGAACAAGCATTTTGTCATTTCCTTTAAGGAATAGTAATTTATTTTCGACGTTGATGAATTCATTTTGAATTCAGGTGATAGACATTTTCGTCTATGCTACCGATTAAATTAATTCTTATTAGTTTAATTTGGGCATTTTATCCGTCGAAAAGAGACATCAAGAGAGAAGATATTGGTAGTGATATATTGTGAAATATCATGTCATCATTTGGAAGAGAAACATTTAACGTGGAAACGATTATTATCGTCAGAACTCATAGACATAGACATTCGTTCAGAATGGAGATAATACGAATATGACTAATTGTATGTTTTAGTGAAGAAAGCCATGAACTTTCAGTCATTTAAAATAATTTGAAGTTAGAATCTTCTTGGAAGGTTTATTATTATCCGACGTTAGGGAAGTTCTTTTTGATATCCTCGTCGTGATCGATTCTTGTTGGACACACATATATAATTTTGTGATTAAGTATTTACGAGGAGTAATATAATGTCACGTTGTAGACATCATATTCCTTCATCGGTAAAAGTTGAACCCAGAAGTGTGAAGTTAAGATTCAGTATTTTTATTAAATGTATACACAACAGTTTAAATTTATCTGAGTAACGTTTTAAATGTAATAGTGAGGAGGTCTGTATCGATTAGTCCAAAGGTCGTTAACTTGTATAGATTAATGGTTTAACAATTGATGTTATTGTTCATTATACCAGCGATTGGTGTGGCAACGCTGAGGAATTTCGCCATTTTTAAGGAATGCCAGTTTGAAAGAAGTGAAGGTGATAACCCTTTGATAGTGGTTATATATATATGTATGTAATTCCGTGTGTAGTTGGCACACGAGGGTGTTGCGAAGGTGTTTTCGCATTTTATATTACAGTCATTGCGTGGGCATGACTAGGTTTGGCAAGGCATGAAGGTGTGAGTTGACAGTACTCCTTATTTTATACACGGCTTTGGATTAGAGAAGACAGGAGGGTCACGATTGAAATTGAAACGGGAAATGGATATTGATATCTGTTATGTTGTACTCTTATTAAGATTATTAAACCCAAGTATGTAACGACATATGTTTCACCTTGAGTGGTCGAACGTATTTAATCTATTATGACCCCAGATCAGAAAGGAGATAATGGTGGTAGTATTTCTGAAGCTGTAGAAGGTTATGAGGATCCCAGTTAATTGTATTTGACATAACTGTGAGATCGGAGCTCAGGCTCATGTGTATATAGACACTACTTATTTTAAAGGATTATAGCCTATGCTATTAGTGTCATTGTAAATTCATTCAGTATTAACTTTCTTTATTTGCCAATCGAGTGTATGAAATGTTAGGTATAGGAAAGTTTAGTGATTGTTTAGCATAGTGGTTAGCGTATGAATGTTAATGTGACTGGATGTGGTTCGTTTTTTGTTCAGTGTGAATGAAATGAACTCCATTGGGACGTCACAATGCGAGAGTATGAAAGGAATAATGTATAGAAGTTTTGTTTCATTAGCGTGTAGGATGTGTGTATGATTCGCGTATTTGTCTGACGTGAATCTGTTCAATTTTAACATAGCTTGTGATTCGGTGGAGAGGTGTATTTGTTGGCAAGGTTGGAATAGCGAGGGTTTGTTTAAAACTCGTTTCCATCCAAGGCCACTGCTCGGCCGCGCACAAATGTGGAGAGTTGTTGCGGACCGACAGGCAAGCAGTTTTTAAACCAGCCAGCTCTGGGAATTTAACGGAGTTTGTTATGTCATCAGACACGTGGCGAAGGTCGCGTGCTCTTAGCGCCCAGATGTTCATTGTGAAGCGCGCCAGAGGAATGTAAAATACACAGGGGTTTCTAATTGATGTATAGCTTGTTGTAACGACACGAGCTGCCCCAAAATTTGTCACAGCGTTCATGGAATGCAGTATTATCAGTGGCGTAAATGTGAAGAAGAAAGAAAGGGAGTGTGTTTTTATTTACTGTATGAATGTTTAGATTTAGTTTACACCTTTGTTATTAAATTGTTTAGTTTATTAGAAGCCGCGTCGTTTTGATTTATTTTAGATATAAGGAGATGCAACTGTGAAACCCATTATAGGTCCAGAGGCTGACCACGAGATCCCCGAGAACGAAATGTATGTGTTCTACTTCGAGCTAAGTGCATTTTATGTAATTCGCAGCTGTGTCCTAATTTCCGTCTTGTTGGAGTGGATCCTTGACTAGTATTTGCGCCGGAGCTGTCAGGGTCTACGAATCCAGCCCTGCTTCGGATATCTAACAGACCGCCTCTAGAATATACGGGGACAGTACCTTGATTGGGTACAACTCTGAAGTTCAATTATTTCGATCTGTAGTTGCACCGCTGCATCATCGACGGATTTTCGAAAAAAATATTTTTTTACGATTTCACACAAAGGTCTTTAAATCTGTTTTCAATCTCATCCTTCAATAAGTCAATCAATTTAATAAACCGATCATATGACACTGAACTGTTTCATTTCGCATCTTGAAGCTCAATACAACGTGACAAGTGTGGGAACATGCTCGTCTCTAGCTGCTGTCAAAATCATTTCAAGTTATTTTGGAACGTTATCACATTTAAAACACGCCTTTCCCTTGTAACCCCTTATTCAAAATACAGTATTTAACTCCTACCTTAAAACTGTGAATATTACTAAATCCAACATCTAGTTTTCACCCTAAATTCTCCCAAACCCTTCCGTTTCTTGTTCATAAATGTGAGTATTTCTTCACGAAGATGAAAGAAGAGTTTTAAAATATACCACGACTAAGTCAGCGTACCTCACTGTGATAAATTACATCGCCATAATGGCAACCAATAACAGCCAGAAATGACTGAAATTTCCGATCAGTGAGTCCATGTGATCGAATATAATTAACTATATTAGTCACTGTATTTATCACATGTTGTAAATTTACTACTTTTCCACTAAAAACTTATTGATAATGCAGTGTGATTAAAAAGGCATATTAGTATTTCGGCTGGTAAATTCATTTCTTATTCTTCCAATTAATCCAGTTTTGTACCAATCTTATCCTTTGCTCTATTTGTTGTTATAGCTGCCAAATCGAGAGCCTTCAAGTTTTCACTCAGTTGAAGAAACAACTCCTCGCCTCTTGTAGTTCCGTTGATGCTTCTTAAATTTGTCAGAATGAGAGAATGAATCAAACGACTTGAAGAGAAGCTGAAAAATAAACCTTTAGTCTTGTTTTTATTTTTAATGACGGAGGGGTTTGTGCACCCGTGACCGGGAGCGGTCATGTCGTTTGAGGAGTATGAATGAAGTGCCACGCTGCATTTTCAAACGACCGCTCTTTGAGGTGGGGCCCAGTCCGCTGCTGAGCGCGAGTGTGCAGCGATTGGCGAGCCATCGAAGTTGCGAGAATATCTGACTAAGGCTTATCCCGTTGCTCAACACTGGAGATGACTACGCTATAAAATAGGCCTGATTTTTATGATGAATTTACAAAATATATATATATATATCTATCGGCACGCGTTCATAAGATATAAATGAAAGAAGCGCTAGAGCATTACGTCATCCGGACCTTAAGCCACACCACCGGGCAGTAAAAAGGTCACAGCAATGATCGTTGAGACAGCTATCTTTGCCTCTGTGATCTGTGCGTGAGCATTATCGTCGCTAGCAGTCTACGAGAAGTGCTAAGTTCGCATCGCCGTATTACCAGTGCGCCTGTAAGATAGGCCACGCAGGCCTCGCCGTCAGACAGTGCGCATAAACTTAGTGCAGAGAGCATACGTTTGTGCCGGTGAGTGTGAGTAATTGAAAACTATCTCACTTCGTCTTTTCCAGTGGATGTGTGCTTGGCTTTTGAACTCGTTATGTTATTGTGGAAACATTGTTGGTCCACTATGGCTGTGGGAGTTAATAGTTGAGACTATAATTCACGAGCAGTGAAGCGTGATTGCACGGAAAAACTCCGCAGTGGCATCATAGGCATTAGAACATTCTGTTGGAATGTGCGTCTGTTAGAAGCCAGTAACAGTCGTGCAGAAAACGAATCAAACAGTGAACAACAAAATATTTTACGTGACGAACTCACAGTCGATATTGCAGCTTATGTGGTATACCATTTATATAACAATTAGCCAAGCGAATGCAGAACTTTCGAGAACTCCAATATTTTGGCTCTTCTAACATGAGTGCGGAACATTACGGCAATCTGAAGAATAGCTTTTCTAGATCTATCCACACTATGAAAGTTGATATAAACATGCACTAAACACCGGAGATGGATTAGCCGAGAAGAAAGAGAGAAGAAAGAAGAAGATGTCGATTCCAGGCCATTAAGGGGACCATGGACATCCATAATGGGCGAGCAAGTGAAACCCTGTCCGAAGCCGTTGCCGACTCCAACCCGAGATCGAAGCAGTCATGTGTGCTATGGGGTGCACAAACCAACCAATGGAGGAACCGGACAACGCCAACCGTAGCCGAGCGGAAAGCCTAAATTGATGTCCTGCAGAGCCTAAAGTAAGACCGTCACCATGTTTTGGTAGTTTTGTCTAGCGTAGGCATGCGTATCCAAACTTAGTTTCATTATTATAGCTGAACCGTATCCAAGCTTAGTTCTATCTATCCAAGATAAGTTCTACTTATTCTAGCTAGGTGTTTATTCAAGTATATCTTTTCAAGTCTTGCCTAAGTTTCAAATGCTTTTCAGATATTTCCCAGTCTTAGGTATTTAGTGAGGGTTTGCGACAATCATCGCATGCACATTGTTTGACACTCAAATACGCCTCGTGATTCAATCTAGTTTTGTATAAATATATTTTTGGATCTATTCCTGAGTTGAATTTGAGTAAGATACTCGAAATGTAGTCGTGCTATTTCTCGTTTTCATTTGATGCATCGATATAAGTTTACCTTCGAATGGGGTCAAGTGAAATAATAATAATAATAATAATAATAATAATAATAATAATAATGTTTGTAATCTCTCATGGCATATAGTAAAATTGTTATAACACTTTTCTGAGATATGAAAATATTGAGATATAATAATAATAATAATAATAATAATAATAATCATCATCATCATAGCTTGAAATTATTCATTACAGATCAGTGGTGACATATGTGGCTAATAGCTGACCGACTGAAGATTTCCATATTCTGGAATACTTAATTTCTCATACTGTGGTAAACCAGAAATTCATATATCGAGTTTTTGAGAGTATTTGATATTTTTAGGATGATTTGTGACAATGATTAATGGTGTTGAATATTTTTGCATTCTTTTGAGGCAGGTGAAGCCTCAGTTGAACGGACATGTCGAGGACACAGTGGCTTTTGAAATTTGTATTATGAAAATGAGGATGCTATTTGATTATGTGGAGCTGTGTTGAATAGGTGTGCAAATTGATGACTAGGAATGTTTATTATTAGAAGGATTATGGTATATTTGAATTAAGTGATGTCACGACATACTGAAATCCAGCTACTCAGAAGGTGATCATTTTAATAATAAGAATGAGTATTTCTAAATGAGTATATTTTTTCAGTACAGTCATGTTATGGTGGAGTGCGATTCGAGGTTGAGAAACCTAGTGGACTAATGTCTAAAATACCAGCTATAAAGTTATTGTTGAGTGTCAGCTTGCATTAATATCTGATTTCAAGCAGGTTCATTATTATGATTTGTGTGCAACGATTTAATAAGTGGTTAATAATTGAAAACCAAGTGCGGGTGTTAAATAAATGACCCGTGTGAATAATGTAGTGGATGATTAGATTGTGAGGACACGATTTGAACACTTACTTTGTTAATAAGACATTTTTAATTTTTGAGTGAAGGTTCACCATTTAATTTTTTAGTAGGAATCTCAGGGTAAAAGACTCTATTTGTACAACCCTGTTGATTTAGGAGTGTTTTATTTTAAATTGTGTGGGATATATTTTATTTAAATAAAAGTGGAGTGTTTTTATGAATTTTGTGTTCATCCATTCCTATATTCAAGCGTGGAACTCGAATTCGGTTAGCACCATTTTTCTACCAAATTTGCCCCGAGTATTTTTCCGAGTCTCGTGCTCAACCGATTTCGAGGTTCACGCATATGTGGGCCTTGGTCTCCGGACTAACGGGCAAAACATTGTTATCGAGAAGCAATCAACAAAGCGAATGTCAAATAAACATTATTCCAATGATCTGAACATTATTTTATGTTCGACCCTCACTATTATGTGTCAGATAACTGTATCATAATGATGGTCATTATAACACTGTTTTCCATTATGATACAGTTTCTCCAGCCAATCAGAGCTCGTTCATTGACCAATTAAGTAACGATAACTTCGCGCATGCGCTCAAAATCCAACATGTCGGACATACACACAACATCGAACTATAATAAATTACCGACATGGAATACCCACCGTCCATATGTTCGCGTAAATAAACTGGCGAATATGAGACAAGAAATAGCACTGTACCTTAAAATCACCAACACTAATTTCTACACAGCGCATTGTCTTCAAATGACTGCGGTGACAATATTACTGAGGGACGGCTGATGTAAACATATGGCTGCATATGGCATTGCAAGCCCACAGAGCGCATGCGTCGGCCGTTCAAAGCTCTTGAAAGACAAAGATATAACACCCAACGCTCGCTCTGCGATCACAAAATTCCAGTAGCTGACTCTCAACAGATATTTATGAATATTTATGTTAAAACATATAAATAAAGTTATAATTATCGTCGAACATAAACAGTCGTATGCAACTCGCCTATAATGGTAATTAAGACACTCGTATGGAAATTATAAAACTCGCATACGCTCGTTTTATAAAAAATACTCGTGTCTTAATTATAGCCATTATAGGCTCGTTGCATAATGTACTATTACGACATCGTAAAAACTATTTAGCAGCGATATTGAAAAGCAGAGGCAACGATAAATCTACAGAATTAATTCTACGAGAGTTATTTGAAAACTATAAGCACCAATACTCATCGAAAATACTTAGGAACAGTTCAACATTATCTATTATTATTATAGCAAAATATATATTATGAACTACAAAATTGACTCAACGAGGATGTTTAATATGAAGATGATGGAAATGAACTACTAAATACATGGAAGGGAAACAGAGCCGACGATAATATGTGGATTACTGGAGTGATATAGACATAGATGGATTACTGGAGTAACTCAGAAGTATGTGGATCTAAACAACTATATCATGGACCACATAATTGAAATCTCGAGTCGACAATAATTAATTTCCTACACCAACTTGGAAATTTAATTATCAGTAAAAACATAAATAAACACAATGAGCTCCAACCACAAGACCTTCAAGAAAGCTGCCACTCGAAGAAAGATGTCGACAGATCTATCTAGAACAAAAGCGAGACGATATATGAACTAGTACCATTCAGTACTAAAGAGATGCAGAGCCAAAGACCGAGAGATCACCTGACAACCTGACATCGAACCCAGGAAAGGTGAGGATGAAGCCATCGTTAGCTGGAAGGAAATGCCATTTCGAGCAAATCAAGTTCCATCAGGTTTGGAAATACAGAATATCAACACGGCAGAAGGTAGACGAACGACTTGTATTATTCCTGTTAGTCATTGATAATATTTGTGGATTATTTTGATCATGATCAATGATTTGCAAAGTAATATGATGCTTTATGGAAGTAACAGCTGATCAGAGTTTAAGATCTATTGATAGCAATTAATGTAGATCGAGGAAACATGTTCTATGGGATATTATTATTATTAATCTATTTTATCAAAGATGTGACCTATTTATAACTTGAATTAGCTTTATTGTTTGTTCTGAAGTTAATTGGATTTGACAGGAAAGAAACGCCTGAGATCGACGTGAGTAATATAAGGCAATGCAAGATGATAGTAGAGATTATTATACGAGAGTGTCGATAAGAGCATTGACGAGTGTTTCTTAGCTTCGAAGGATGTAAATAGTGTAGATAAAATGATAGTTATTTATGATATGTTTAGAAATAGATGTTGGTAGTAAAGCAATAGACAGGATTAAGGAGTTAATGTTGTATAAATTTCAAGTTGTATTTATAAAAAGAGTTAAGAATAGAATTTTACAGCGTGGAGAAGGCAGCTGTTGACAGGTTCTGAACATTTATAGATGTGATAGAGAGAACGGAGAAGTCTTTAGAAGACGATTTTGTTTGTTTATAACTCCTTAATTAGGATTGTTTAAGAAGTTAATAGTCCGAATCCACGATGATTTTATTTATTTATTTATTTTGAGAAATTATTATTATTTATGTATTTATTTTTATTATACGATATTACGTTTCAGGAAGCTTTATTTTAAATTGTGGTTTGTCATTAGTTAATAAATATTAGCAGGTACTGTTTACATTGCCTGTTCCATTTTATATTAATCCACGAATTCTTCATTTCATAGCGTAAATTACGAGTGTACTATGAGAGTAGTTATAGGCACCCGACCATTTTCCACACCCGTCACACCCCGAGGTTTCTAGAATATCACTCTCCTTGTGTAGATAGATGTGAACCCAAGTTCACCCAAACCCTTTTAGTAAACTTGTGTGCGACGAGTTCCTTAACTTCGCCAGCCATCAGGGAACAGTTGGAATGTCTAGCTGGGAATCAACGTCCTGTGCGATCCTCTCCACCTTAGGATAATGGATGGTAGTTACGTGAAATCGGGTACAGTACCCCTGTCTTACACCATTCAATCAAATTCACAATGGTACCGTAATCCTTTATCGGTACTTGAGGGAGCTGGAATGTGAGGGTCCCGTATCAATAGATTTACTGGAGCATGAAAGATTAACTTTTGGGCGA
Organism: Meconema thalassinum; assembly: GCA_946902985.2. NCBI lineage: Eukaryota > Metazoa > Arthropoda > Insecta > Orthoptera > Tettigoniidae > Meconema > Meconema thalassinum. The sequence goes on along the minus strand of OX336389.2, from coordinate 1,095,595,530 downwards.
AATTCTGGCACCCAAGTGTCTCTAAAACCACAGTAATTGAAAGTGACGTTCAGTACATAGCATTATTGTTAATATAATTATTATGATTGTTATTATTATTATTATTATTATTATTATTATTATTATTATTATTATTATTATTATTATTATTATTATTATCATTATTATAATTGTTCCTAAAACAAAATGATCAACGGGTTGAAAGATACTTATCCAAGGGCTTTAACGGAGCAGATCTATATCCGGCGCACAATTTTACGCTCAAGTCTTCTATCCTCTTAGGAAATGTACCTAGCTCAGAAAAAAAAACTAAGTTGCAGTGTTTGCGGGTAAGGAATATTTGGAAGCCACCGTCAGTGTTTGGATCACAGGCCATGGAACAATGGTTTCTGCTGTCCTTATCGATCCGCTGCCGGAGGGTGCCCGACCCTCGAGACCTGTCTCCTCCGCCCTGCTCGACGATGTCTTCCCTAGGCAGGCTTTAAGAAAATTCTACTGAAGAATCATGAAAATACAGAAAAACAAAGCATTTACACTTGAACCATCCTCTAGTGGATCCAAATATATGTAGAGTTCCACGGACGACCCATGATTTTATTAAGGAAGAAGAGCGCCGAGAAAAAAAATTACCGAAATCCGAAATGGTATTGAAGCATAAGTTGTTTTTCAAGTTATTAATATTTGTTACAAAATAAATATGCTCAATATATTCAGTAATAGCATTGGGATGTAGCCTCCGGAGTGGCCTGGTGTATGTCTTCCGAGTTGATGCAAATGGGTGAGTTGCGGTTCGCGATGAAAATTAAATGATGATGAAAACTTGAAGTCATCAAGCTAAGATTAAATCACACGGCCTGGAAAGGATTTCAACTTAAGTTCGGTAACTTGCTGTTTATAGCGTTTTCATCATTTCATTTTCATCTCGGCAGGCAGGTCAATCGTTGGCGTCAACTCGAAAAACCAGCGCCAGGTCTCTCCCGGAGGGTACACTCCATGGCTATTGCTAAAATTATTGAGAAATATTTTGTAAAGAGAATTAACAACTTAGCAAACAACTTACGAATGGTCTGATCTATAACCAAAAATCAATAAAACCCTTTCAAAAGATCCGTACTGAATGAGGCATTTTTATTCTTCCCCGATCTTTCATTCGTAAATAGATTTTCCCCTATCTGCTTTGATAAACTCCTGAGCATTATTATTGGAATCACCAGATTTTCTTGAAAATATTTCCACGTTTGATACAATGTATCTTTTAATACTAACTTTTCACGCAGGTGTACAGGGTGGTAACACTTGCTTACTTCTTACTTGTATATTTACAGCTATAAAACATTAAATTATGCCATAACATGAATCAAAATAGCCTATTATTAGAGCATAAACTTCATTTCATTTGTCAGTCCATTTCTTTATTAGACTACAGTATGCAGAGGGATTTTATTTTAAATCTTATTTTCTAACGAAATATATGCTTTTCAGTCAGTCAACACGATTGTACTGGGTGTTATGCCCTAACGCTGAAAGAAATTACATGCAGTTAATAAATGCATTTGGTTAACTACTGTAGTTTCGATCGTAAAGCGACCATCATAAGATTCCTTACACTCAGGGTATTTGTTGTTGTTAATAATTCATTTGAGGGGCTTGGAACATCTTGGTCATCAGCCTCGTGTAGTTGGGTGAGTGTTAAACTTGTCTGATAACCTGTATTGTGGTGATGACTGTAGTAGTGTGTGTAACTGTATTAGAGACAGGGATGAGGTAGGCGCCCCGGGACTTGAAGTAAGGCACTATCCCAGCATTTTCCTGGAGGGAGTGTTGAAAACCCAGCCGTCATCGCCAGTATTTGGACCTACGAACTCCGGACTTAATACGGCTGCCGTCGCGTCGTGTTGCACGATTTAACGAGCACGGTTACGAAATCCATGCCTACATCAGGCGTTCTCAACCATCTCTTCTCTCTATATATAAGAATGAAAGTTTGTCTGTTTTTTCTGAATTTCTACGGAAATTTGCGTTATTTACGCGTTTCAGACTGTTTTATGACGGATGCGCGCGAAAATAAAATGTCTGTCTGTCTGTCTGTCTGTCTGTCTGTCTGTCTGTCTGTCTGTCTGTCTGTCTGTCTGTATGTATGTATGTATGTATGTCTGTCTGTCTGTTTGTCTGTGGACAAGTATGTTCCCTTATAACTCGAGAACGGCTGGGTGGATCAACGTAAAATTTGGTTCAGATATCCTTCAGAGGCACGACACTAATCATTGACTTCTTTTTGACTCTGAGAGTCGCACATTTTTTCCGTATTGACTGAAATATACTAAGAACAAAGTTCCAACTGGTTCCGCCTCGTCAATACTGTTTCAGTATTGACGAGGCGGAACCAGTTGGAACTTTGTTCTTAGTACTAATCATTGATGTAACTCTTCTCTGTAGCTACAATAAAAGGGGGCCTACCCCCTTAAAACCCTTGCTGAAATAGGCGTAGAAGGGCGAGACAAAGCTCATTTTCAGCACCTCAATGTGAGAAATGAAACTCGGGGGCCCTAAAACTACCTTTTTAGGCCCTAAACCCAACCGTTTCTGAGATATTCCCAGAAAACTAATTTCATTAATACAATAATGAAAGAATGCAATCTGGTAACCATGGCAACAGAAACTCACAGGTCCATCTATTGCTGTAAGACGCAATACAATTCCATTTATTACATTACTGAGATAGTTTGCAAACGGTTATAAGGCTATAACGGAACAAAATCAAGCTGTAAAATTCATCAATACATAGGGTATAATGCACTTAAGGGGGTCAAGGAGTACTCTAGAAATTTTACACGCGATTTACACGTACGGGTGTGGTACGGAAGGTCTATTACGTCCCTATCTCTATATTGCTATATTATAATTATAATTGTTATTATTATTATTATTATTATTATTATTATTATTATTATTATTATTATTATTATTATTATTATTATTATTATTATTATTATTATTATACTACGGCCTACAACGACGAGACAAAGCTTATTTTCTGCCCATTGGTGTCAGAAACAAAACTCGGGGACCCTAAATAGCCGTAAAGGGTTCCCGAAAACTACATTTTAAGCCTCTAATACCAACAGTTTCTGATATTCCAAGAAAACTAATTTCATTTAATAAATTAATGAAGGAATGCACGCCAATAGCCATGACAAAAACATCTCAAAAGGTGACATCCAACTTTCCATCTATTTCTGCAGGAAATAATGCCACTCCATTTATTAAATTTCTGTGAACGTTTGCAAATGGCAATAAGGTTATCACGGAACCAACTAAAACTGTAAAATTCATCAATGCGCTTAAGGGGGTCAGGGGTTACCATAGATTTTTTCACACAACTTAAACGTGCGATATGTCGTACAGAAGGTCTATTATATCTCCAAACAGCAACATGACGTGTATTGCGTTTCGTCTACGAGGTTTTCAATTTTATTTTCACGTCAGGAAGTACACGTTAGGTAGGCTAAATTTATTTTCTGAGCATATTTTAACTAATCACTTATCTTTGTCGACAAACAGGTTCCAAGCCTCTAACCATTGCAACAGTAGCTCAATTGATTACGTCTGGCTATTAATACCAAAGACCGTTCGAAGAATGGGTACTCTATAAATGAAATTTGGAGCTCTCGTCATACGAGCCAAAAAGTGCTCGAGGGCACAAGCTCTCCTGAGATCTATTCTTCAATACAAATTGTGTAGCATGAACTGGAATAATAGTGTTTTCATTACATGTTTGGACAGTCAGAAATGTTATCATTTTGCAAAATAGTATTTTTAATCTACAGTAAAAAATAATTGGACAGCCCTGTTGTATGAATATTACGAAAGATACTGATTCGACATGACTGTCCAAGCGTAAACGTATCTTATCTGCATGAGTCACTCAAGCAGTTGCAGCATGCCTGGTGAGCGGTGAATCCCTTGCTAATTCGTCGCTTCTGAGGCAGAAAGAGATAGGCAAAGGAAAGAGATGTGCATGTTTGTTGCATTATTATTATCATTATTATCATTATCATTATTATTATTACCGACAGCGGTAGCTACGCTCACTAACGCGTAGTACTAGGCAGTGGGGACAAGCTATTTGCGGACTTTGAAGACGTGGATTCGAGCCCCACCGTCAGTAGTCCTTGAAATGGCTTTCCGTGGTTTGCCACTTTCAACTCCAGACAAATGCTGGGACCGTACCTTCTGACAGGACACGGCCGCTTCCTTCCACGCCCTTGTCCAGTTACATTCATCTTCATTCATTTCATCTCCCATTCATTTCTCTTATGATGTTGGCGTTGGGAAGGGCACCCGGCCGTAAAAACCATCCGCCACATAATAAGGGATAGACATATAAGTTATAGAAAATGAAAATCCACAGCCTGCTTCCAGTCGACCGACCGAGTCAGGAAATTGAATGAATGAATCCCCCACCTAGCGGCGAGGATATGAACTGTGTTGGCTGCCGAGGCCCGTTGCACTCCCCTGGGGCAATGTTTACATGAATGACAGATGAAATGAAATTATAATGAAGAGTGTTGCTGGAATTAAATTGTGACAGGGAAAACCGGAGTACCCGGATAAAATCCTGTCTGCATCCGCTTTGTCCAGCACAGATCTCACATGGAGTGACCGGGATTTGAAACACGGACCCAGCGGTGAGAGGCCGGCGTGCTGCCACCTAAGCCACGGAGATTCGACATATAAGTTGTTATTATTATTATATTTGAATTAATAATGCTCGGGTACTTGGGAGTGCATAAAGGAGGTGATCATAGTCTCAAAAAGGTTGTGAACGTCTGGTCTACATGCTTATGTGGGTTGAGGTATTTACAATATGTACACTTATTTAGTGTTTATTAGAAACTTGCGCAACTTGTCAAGTTTGGTATTTTATGTGATTTTTGTTGTTGGTGGCTAGTGACCTGCAGATTTGCTTGTTTAGTGTGATAATCTGTAGTGGTTAGTAAATGGTCAGGTTGGTGTTTGTAACTTGGATATGGATTAAATAACTTGGCTGGGCGTTAAAGCGATGTGGTGTCCGTTCTTGTGCAGCTGCTACCACTAGCACTGTCCACTGTCCCGTGTACTTGGGGGTGTGTGTGTGTGTGGAATTTGTCTGATAACCTGGGTTATTGTGTTGTCTCTATAAGTGTGTGGGAAGGAGGCGGTCCTAGCTTTACGTTAGATTAATAAATTCACTTGGATAACTAGTTACGATCGTCAAGCAATCATCATCAGATCCTTTACCCTGGCTATTTGTTGTTGTTGTTGTTGTTGTTTTTGATAATTCATTTGAGGGGCTAGGAATATCTCGGTCATCAGCCCCGTGTAGTTGAGTGTGTGTTGAACTTGTCTGATAACCTGTACTGCTGTGATGACTGTAATTGTGTTTGTAACTCATTTTAGGAGCTGAGAACATCTTGGTCATCAGCCCAGTGTAGTTGGGTGTGTGTTGAACTTGTCTGATAACCTGTATTGCTGTGATGACTGTAGTTGTGTGTGTAACTGTATTAGTAGAAGTGGGAAATTACGGAAAACCACTTCCAGGATGGCTGAGGTAGGAATCGAACCTACCTCTTCTCAGTTTTGCCTCACGAGGCTGGGTGTACCCCGTTCCAGCCCTCAGACCAGTGCATTTAAGACAGTGTTCCTCATAGATGTACAGTATTTGTAGCCTTGAGGTGTGTACCTTGTACCTTTAGTCATTCAAAAAGGAACTGGAACTTGTACGACACTTGTGGTGAACCAAACACAGTTGCTATAAGCCAATAATTCTCGCCTGAATGAAATCTATAAGGCCTGTAAAGTGATGTCGCCGATAGCTTCAGCCAGTATCTCCCTCGCAACCCATACCCGCGCCAAACCGTGATCGATACGGGGATTAGGAGCTTCTGAGGCATAATTTACACCGTTTAGAATCTGCTGCGTCTCCCCTTCCTTGGGCTTCAGACACATTTGCTACTTTACGATGCGATCTTTCATTCTCTCAATTTAGAAATATACCTAAGGTTCTTTGAAATCATATGCACAAGAAAATATGCGTGAAAGATGGCTCCAAATGAGTAATTGTTGTTGTTGATTCATTACGGGTCTTTGCGACACCCTGGTCAAGTAGCCCCGTGTACTTGGGTGTGTATGAAATCTGTCTGATAACATGTGTTATTGTTTTTTTGTCGTGTGGCCTCCTGAGAGGCCGAGTGCAGGTCTTTCTAGTCAACGCCCGAGGGTGACCTGCGCGCCGGGGTGAGAGATGGAATGGATGAAGATGAGTGAAACTGGGCAAGGAAGTGGAGGGAAACGGCCGTGATCTGACAGAAGGTACAGTCCCAGCATTTGCCTTGTGTTGGGAAACCACAGAAAACCATTTCAAGGATGACCGATGGTGGGGCTTGAACCCACGTCTACCGAGTCCACAGATAGCTTGGCTCCATGGCCTAGCACTGTGCTTTAGCTTAGCTACCGCTGTCGGTCTTGACTGCCTATTTTGCGACTATGCATTATCTTTCCTATCGGCTTTTCTTGACTCTCATGGCCCTCAAACATAGCCTATTTATGATCCACAAGAGCTGACAACTAAGACTAACAATACACACGATCAATTAGTGCTTGGTAGTGTGAACTCTTCAAGGTTTCATTACTGTAGCACGATTAAAAAAACTTCACAAAAGGAAGGTTCAAGCAATCCTATCCAAGATACAAGGGCCTAATTGAGGCTTCCCAAATATGAAAGGTGTGCTAAGACTGCTCAGTTCTCCTCACGCAGCACTTACTTCTCTGAACCAGTTTGGTCATTGTGTTCTGATAATTTCCTTCGCGATGGGTTGAAATTTCCCGTTTCCTCTATCAACTTTTCTAACCTTGAGGTAAATAATAATTAAAAAATTACCAATAAAACTAATGAAAATAATTTGAAATTATTAACATGAACTAATCATGCAGACAAATCCAAATTTACTCACTTTTTGCTTGAAAATGTTTGCCAGTGTTGTTATGTGGTTTACAAGTAGAAGCCTGCTGTATCACGATATGTTACCAGAAATGCGTAAGGATAGAAGGATTCGGCTAACTTTAAATTCACTACAGTTTGTTTATTTATTTATTTATTTATTTATTTATTTATTTATTTATTTATTTATTTATTTATTTTCTTGAAAGCTTGAACGTGCCAGCAAATTCACTGTTCGTTTTTTGTTCCACTGACCTACTCCTAAACTAGTACTGAACAACATCGTAGGCCTGTAATATTCATATTAGCTCTAGTTTTAGTAGTGCTGGTATAGGAGAAAATTAACGGTCAGAATTCCAAAAATACATTTTTAACCTACCTTTCCCATTTTTGTCGCCAGGCACCTGATCTTTTCCCGAACCACCCCGTGGCGTAGTGGCTAGCACTCTTGGCTATCACCGTGGAGGCCCTAATTCGATTCTCCGCTATGCCAAGAAATAAAATTCTAGTCCAAGGGCTGGAATGGGGTACGCTCAGCCTACTGAGGCAAAACTGAGAAGTGCCGGGTTCGATTCCTTCTCAGCCATCTTGGAAATGGTTTTTCGTGGTTTCCCATTTCTACTCCAGGTGAATGCCAGGATGGTTTCTAACTGAAGGCCACGGCTTCCTCTTTCCCAATCCTCATCTGCATTAATATTACACACACTAATACAGCCATCTCAATAACACAGGTTATCAGAGAAATCCCACAAACACCCCAGTACACGGCGCTGTATGACCACGATTTCGCAATGCTTCTAAATGACTCAGCAACAACAACAGCAACAACATCTTTCCCGGAATGTGAGAAATCCCCCTCCATCTGACATCCGTGCTCTTAATGGTGCTGTCAGCACACTGGTTCCTATATGGTTATGCCATCTAGTGGAGGCAGACTGAAGTACACCAGGCGGTTCATGCATCGCAGTGCCACATTGCGTTTCGTAAGGACTTCCATAATGACCCAAATATTGTGTTGTTGTTGTTGATTGACTGACGGGCTTTATGACATTGGGGTCATGGAGGCCCGTGTACTTGCGTGTGTGTGGAATTCGTTTTATAACCTGTGTTATTGTAATGACTGTAATGGCTTAGGACCAGGATAGCGTTTCTATAATGGCAATGCTATAATAGATATGTTATTCTGGTCCTAAGCCAGCGAGTATTAGTGTGTGTATTTCTAATTCAGATGAGGATTCGGAAGGGGGAGGCCATGGCCTTACGTAAGGAACCATTCTGGCATATGCCTGGAGTATAAGTGGGAAACCACGGAAAACCACTTCCAGGATGGCTGAGGTAGGAATCGAACCTGCCTCTTCGCAGTTTTGCCTAATGAGGCTGAGTGTGCCCCGTTCCAACCTTCAGACTAGAATTAAATTTACCAAGTATTGAGTTACTGTGCCGGGTTGCGCGCCTGCCTCTCACCCGCAGGCCCTGGGTTCGGTTTGCGGTTCTTGCAGGGAATTCAAAAACTGACATGAGGGCAGGAATGGGGTGCACTCAGCTTTCAGAGGACTACTGAGTACAGTGAGGCACCATCCCGGGCATGAAAACCAAGATTAACGTCTTAGGGGATCTGACGCGCTGACCAAGCGTCCCCGTGTAGGCCAAATGGCTGGACAGCGGTAGCTTGGTCAGCCAAGGCTCTTCATGGGCTGTGGTGCCACTAGAGTTACTGTAGGTCATCTAATTTTACATTTTGTTTGTTGGTTACTATTTCTAAAATAACCACTACTTTAACACACACTATCAAGTACCATACTTAGGGGCCGATAATCTATATGTTAGGCCTATTTCAACAACAATTATCATCAATCATCATCATCATCATCATCATCAAATACCATACAATACGAAGTACACGAAGTTGCTGACCAATGACCACGAAAGCTATTGAAAAGTATCGCGGGGGTTTTTTTCCCATGTACCCCACGGCATAGCCCTGTGCGTTAAATCGCGCGCCACGGATGTGATGGGGCACTGCAGAATGTCCGGAGATCAGAGGTTCAAATCTCGACGTTGACAGTGGCTATCGTGAGTGTGTATCTTCCCCGGATTTTTCCACACTTCCTCCAAGTAAGTGTCGGGACTCGAGATAATACCTTATTTCAGGTCCCGGGATACTTACCCCATCCTTGTTCCCTAATGCAGTTACACACACCACTACATTCATCATAGAAACACGAGTTATCCAAGTTCAACACACACCCATATACAGGAGCGTTATACAATTTTTTCGGGGGGGGGGGCTGACTATCCTGGAAAATTTTGAGTATTTTCAGGGCCTTGTCACCGCAAAATACCCAGAAATATCAACCTATATCTTAGAGCATATAACTTTGTGTAATTATTTTAGATAAGATTCCAAGTTTATATAGCCTACAATTATTACTCAATACAAAAAAGTTGTAAAATACAACAACACACAAATAAAATTTTATACTTAATGCATGATCTATGTAGTATGAATGGCAAATATCGAAATATTTGTCAATTTACTAAGCAGAAAGGTAAACAGGTTTTTTTTACAAGTTGATAATTTATTTCTCAAAAGTACCGTACTGTGGAATTCACAGTTTTGCCTCACAAGGCTGAGTTTACCCCGTTCCAGCCCTCAGACTAGAATTCAAATTTCTTGGTAGAGCCGGGAATCGAATTCGAACCTCCGGGGCGGCAGCCAAGAATGCTAGCCACTACACCACGAGGAAGTCTAATTTCAATCTTAATATTGTTTATAACTTAGCCAATAAGTTAAGATTAGGGTACAACCAAATTTACAATTATTTTGATTTTATGCTCTTACCAAAGCGACACTTTTTCATTTTTATTGGCTTTTTCAGGGAGGGGCTGGAGCCCCCTCAGCACCCGCCTTATATAGGCCCCTGCCCATGTACAGCGTGTTTCACTTGAATACACAACAGGCATGTGGGTTGCCTACCACCTGCAATAGAGCCGCGAGAAGTCCTTGCTCGCTAATTCGTCTATCTCTAGTCCCTGTGCCTTGGTGCTGCCATCGTCCAGGCTTTCCGATCAATCACCCCGGAAATGGTTGCAAATGTTCGAAGAAGCTTTATGAGAAGAATTGCTCTGGGACTGGAACAAGGCGGAGGACACGTCGAGCACTTGCTGTCGTAATTCTAGTTGCATTTTGTTGTGTGTGTTATTTTTTTAGTTATCAGAAGTAAGATAACTATCATTATTCAGATAATTTTTGTTAAATTGTATTTTTATTTAGCTTTCATTAGGCTCTGCCTTTTCATTGCTACGCAATGGCTGTGACTTATAAATGATTCTTTTTACTTCATGAAACGGTGCCAAAACGTTAAGACTGACCCAAATAAATGGAAAAGAATATTCTTTAAAAAGGTGATAAACTTTTTAACATTCTACTTTCTTCGTTGTGCTGCCTGGTTTTCAATTTACTGTTTTGAGTTTACCAAAATCTTCGTTTGAAAATATTTACAAACACTTTTGTTGGGAGGCAGTTGATTTCTGGGATTAAAAAATGCTTCGGTCAAATCAAAATGTAATAAGGATGAGTTGGACAGCCACTTTTTATCTTCCATGTAATTCGTTGTTGTTTTTTTTTTATTTAACGGCAAAGTGGCCCTAGAAATTACACGGATTTTATTTAAATAAGACTTACCACCAGAAAAAAACGTGGCATACTAATACTTTATTGCTTGATATAACTATTATAAAAATCAACAGTGTTCGTAAAAGAAAAGAAGACAAACTGTTGAGCAATTTTTAGTAAGAACAATGTTATTTTCCTGACAATGGGCCAATAAGAAAAAAGAATGGAATTAGGCTCAAGATTCGAATCCCAGAACATAGGCTCCGCAGTCGGTCGTGCTAGCGTCTGAGCCACAGTGATAGCCTTCGAAACGAAAGGACAGAAAATATCAAGGCACAGGGACCATAGATAGACGAATTAGCGAGCAAGGACTTCTCGCGGCTCTATTGCAGGTGGTAGGCAACCCGCATGCCTGTTTCGTATTCAAGTGAAACTCGCTGTACACGGGGCTGATGATCTACCCTCAAACGAATTAGAAACAACAAGCAAAACTCCTTCTCATGCTATATTAGGAGAGCCTGCTTCATTTCATACTTTCCAACGATTTGCAACAAGCAATGACAGCCTGTCACTGCGAGTTATTAGTTTTATACCGGTACAGTGCCCACGTTATATCTCTGTCGGTGAGCTACGTCATTACTTCCAGGAAAGGTATACCGTCTGTACTAGCCTCACCAAAGACATTTCTCAAATTGGCACACAAACAATTGTGTGGCAAGCACTAATGAGTGTGCCGAGTGCATTTTGCTAAGTCGGCCGTCAGAACTCCCGAGCCCCACACTGTGAGGTAATGTCTTATGAAGAGGAGTAGAGGAGTTGACGGCTCGAATTCCTAGAAATGCAACGGTCCTCACTGGCAGAGATATAATGTGAACACTGTACTTCATATTAAGGGTTACGGACTGCACCGTCATCAGCCCCTTATACTGATTTCTTTGATTGTTGTCCCTAAAATAATGTTATGGTTTTATGTCCTTGTTAACTACCGATGCTTTCAGAGCCAGGGTGCCCTGAAGGGGATCTTTTACGTCCCAGTAAGTCTACAAACACGGCTCCCTCACATTTACGCTCCCTCAAATTCCAACTGACTGTGCTGGGATTCGATCCTGAAACCTTGGGAACAGCAGGTGAGAACGTTACCGCTGCACCATGCATTCAGCTAAGGAATCTTGTCCTGTGACATGTGTTATTGTGTTGTAAAATACTCTTGTAAATGTTATTGAATTTATTTACAGCTAACTTGTAAGATTTGAGAATGTTCCCCGGCACTTTAAATATAATTTGCTGGAATAGGTGTTAAAATTTAACCGAAGCAAACTACGCCCAAGTTGGCCTCTAAAAGCACCAGTAGCCTGCATTTGAATCTCTTCTATTCCCACGTCACTTCAACGTGCCGGACTTGGCTTATTGTTAGATCGCCATTATGTCAACATGTATGTATGAGATGTTAAACCATCTTGACTGGCTATAAAGCCACTATGCAATTCGTATTTATTTATACTGGCCATGGTAGCCGAGCGCTAATACATCACCTCATCACTCGCTGGCATTTGGAGAGCGTGGGTTCAAATCCCACCTCACCCGTTCTGAAAATGGTTTTTCGTGATTTCCCATTTTCACCACCAGGCAAATGCCGGAACGGTGTCTCTTAACAGGTCCACATCCAACTTCCTTCCAAAATCCCTTTCCTGGCCCTATCTTTATTAGACCCAAGTTAGCAGTCGCCTGAGCGGCCGACTTGTCACCATCCGCAGTTGCTGCTGACAAAGTGTCTTCAGCTCCCAGACTCCATCCTTGCGACGGTAGAGGAATGATCACTCGCAGAGTCCATGAGTGAAGCCGAGCTGGGAGGATAAGCGATAAAAACATATTTATTTACTGTATTTGTTTATTTATTTATTTACTCAGTTCAACTTGAAACAAACAATTACCCAATAACAAATTCACGCACGAGTAAATGGTTAAATATCTGCGAACCACACACAATACATAAACTAACACAACGATTACATATTCCAATAGCAACTGGCAAGTTACCGTTCAGATTGACTTGATTGAATAAATATTTGTTAAAGCGAATAATCACCACAGGTTATCAATTATACTTTTGCCTATTGATGCAGGCGGTTTCTGCAATATTATAACGTTGGGAATCTAACTCGGATATGAAATATGAAAAATGTGTTTTTTAACTACAGTGTATTTGTTACAGAACTCAGGCATATTTCGAGATATTTTATAGTAATGTATTGTAAGTGGCCGTGCATTCAGTAGTCACAACATGATTTTAGAAACCTATTTTAGCCTATTTTCATTTATGAAAAAAATGGGCTTTGAGATCACTTTTGTCCATGTGTGTGTGTCCCAAATAAAATCTAAACGGCTGGAGCGATTTCAATGAAACTCGGTAAGGACATAGTATTATTTTGTCCGACCCCGGCCGTGCCCTTCAAATTTTATTACGTCTCACCTATTGTGCGAAATTGTTCACCGGCATTCTATATCTCCGAAAATTTTACAGATATCACCCTGAAATGTTTTACCGTGATAAAGGGCACTACTAGAAGTTCACCTTTGTGACTACAAAACGAACATGGCGTCCAAGCAAGGTTGAAACATTTAAATAGACTGTTTTCGCGATTTAAACATCCGAGCTCAGTGAAACATGCTAAAGCAAATGTTCATACACATTGTAATGCACTGACGTCTAATTTAGTTCAATTGTTTACATAACCTCAAGATGGCGGCTGTGCGAAATTTTGAAATTAAGTTTGTATTTCTTGTGTCCTAATCATGCGATGCAAGTCGACGTTTGAATAATGAACCTACGCAATGATCGTCATCGAATAGTAGATAACTCTATGGCCTACATATATATGGTGCGTTCAAAAAGTAACGAGCCTGAGGCATAATTACAGAAACCAGTACCTGTATGTTAGAAGTATTGGCCCTGGCTGTTGAGGTATTTGTCCCACTGTGACACGAGGCGGTGAATGGCTGTCTCACAAAATTCCCTGGGCTGCGCTGTGAACCAGTTCCGCACGTACAGCTGGACGTCGACGTCCGAGGTGAATCGTTGGCGCCGCAGAGCCCTTTTCAGGGGACCAAACATGGCGTAATCACAGGGAGAGAGGTCTGGACTGTATGGAGGGTGGCCGAGAACCTCCCATTTGAATTTCTGCAGGAGTGCCGCGACTGTGTTGGCCGTATAAGGTCGTGCATTGTCGTGGAGCAGAATGACCCCACGGGTGAGATTGACTGGTCGTTTTAATCGCTTGGCGAAGGGTGGTCAAGGTTTGCGAGTAACGCTGGGCATTCACTGTTGTCCCGTGCAGCATGAAGTGTATCAGAAGGGGCCATCTTGGTCAAAGAAGAACGTCAGCATTACCTTTCCTGCACTCGTGTGGATGGCCTTGCCTTTTTTGGGTGATGGTGACGCTGGATGCTTCCACTGGAGGCTTTGTCGTTTGGATTCTGGTTCGAAGTTGTGACACCATGACTCATCTCCAGCCACCACTCGTGCCAGGAACCCATTCCCTTCCCTCGCATAGTGCTGCAGATGACCAAGACAGTGGGCCATTCGACATGCTTCCTGGTGTGGTTGAAGACTGTGGGGCACCCATTGGGCACACATTTTGCGCAAGTGCAGTCGTTCCTTCATGATGGTGTGCACACTTCCGACGCTCAATCCGACCACGGCGGCTATGGCGTTCACTGTCACTCGGCGGTCCTGGGTAATGAGTGCATTAACCAGCTGGACGTTGTCATCGGTAATGCAGGGGGGAGCCCCAGACCGGGCATCATCGGCTAACGACACCCGTTCTTCCCTGAAGCGCTTATGCCACGCCTTGACCCTTGCAAGGGACATGCAGTGTTCGCCGTACACTTGTAACATTCGGCGATGAATGTCCGTTCCCCCTATTCATTCCGCTGTCAGAAACAGAACAACACCTCTTTGCTCTTCGTTTGACGCCTCCATGTCACTGTTTGCAATGTGACTGGCAGCATTGGACGATTGATGCATGCTACTGCTCGCTTTGTATCGTCACGCGTGCCCTCTAGCGACGGGCTGTGACCTTCCACGCTCTGGTCGGAACCACACCTCGTTACACACGCCATGATTAGCCGATGTCGTCACCGCTTTGCGCATTCCAGCCTCCAGCTCGTTACTTTTTGAACGCACCTTATATAAAAATCCAACATGACTACCATCCGAAATATTTAGATGGTTCTCAATATCTATAAATCTATTACAGCAATACAACTGAAATGTTTTATGTTGATACAGGCTATTAAGTTAAGTTCATCTATGGAATTTTCAATAACCTGGTGAGCACAAATCGAACATGGCGGCGACGTGAATTTAAAATACGGTACTTAAATGGACGTATCTCGCGATTTAACCATCGGAGCGCATTGAAACATGGCACGGTAAATGCTTATACAAATTTTAATTTACTGACATATAATTTATTTCAATTGTTTACATAACCTCAAGATTGCGGCTGTGCGAAATTTTAAATTCTATTTTTTATTTCTTGTGTCCTAATCATGCGATCAAAGTCAACGTTTGAATAATGAACCTACGCAATTATCTTCATCTAATAGTGCATAACTCTATGGCCTACATACATAAAATTCCAACATGCCGACCATCCAAAATATTTAGATGGTTTTCAATATCTACGAATCTATTACAGCAATCAGAATGAAATTGTGTATGTTGATGGAGGCAATTAACATAAGTGGGATATATGATAATAGACTATTTACTTCTTCAGGGAACTACTTGTTATTTCTTGTATCCTATTCAAGCGATCGAAGGGAAACATTGTATAATGAATTACTATGATAGTATTTATCTACTGGTACATTTTATAGCGCATATTTAATAAATCGCAGATGGTGCGCATCTCAATTATTTATAGATAACCTCTTCGAACTCACACGGAATTAAATCTGGTTGAATGAACCATTACTTTAATCGAAACCTATAAACCAAATCCTGTGGCGTTACAGCCCATGAAGGGCCTAGGAGTACCAAGCGACCGTTGCCCAGCCATTTGGCCTGCAGATTATGGGGTAACGCGTTGTCAGCGCGTCGGGTCCCCTCGGCCGTTATTCTTGATTTCGGTGATCGTGGCGCTGCCTCACTGTCAGTCAGATAGGCTACTCAATTATCCTCACGAGACTGAGTGCACCCCGTTCCAGCCTTCGCATCAGTTTATAAAATCCGGGAATCGAAGCAGGGGCCTCCGGGTGCGAGGCAGGCACGGGGCTGGCTTTAATCTAAACTCACATCAACATAAATCTTTAAATCTTACTTGAATAAATTATAGATTTTGTTAAATAAACAGGAATAATAAAACACATGTCGTGTGGTTCAACCACACCTTTTTTTAAAACGTGTTTTTTTTATCAAATCACTGTGTTTAAGGAGAGACTTTTTTTATTTTAAAACTTAATATTTGGCACGGTGTGCTTTCCATTAAGAGTGATGCAAATTGTGAATATTAAAGTAGTTTACTTTTAACCTGGTTTATTTTGGCATAGTTCTGCTATTTTCAACAGTCTGCTTTCATTTATTGTCAAAATTATTGACGCTTAAGGGGAAATGTATCCTGTTTGGGTCGAAATTTTAGAAATATTTCTTTTTTGTGAGTTTTTATAGTTTTCTGTGTTTTCTTCAATATGTGAACATTCGAATATGATACCACAACTGGAACTGCATAAAAATAAATAGTTATCAATTCGTAGGTAACCTACTGCCACGCCCGGTGTAGCAGTCGGCCTCATTGCGTAGTGGTTGTCACCGCGGAGGCCCGCGTTCGATCCCTTGCTCTGCGAAGAAATATAATTCTGGTCTGAGGACTCAAGCGGAGTACACTCATCCTCCAGAGGAAACACTGAGAAGAGAAGGGTTCGATTCCTCAGCACACCTCACCCATTCTGGAAGTGGTTTTCTGTGGTGTCCCACTCTTTTTTCCAGGCGAATGCCGGGATGGCCACCTCCTTCCTAATCCTTATTTGAATTACAAATACCCACAATAATACAGCCATCACAATGACACAGGTTCTCAGACAAATTCCACACACACCGAAATACACGGGGCAGCATGACCACGATATCACAAAGCCCCTCAATGAATCAACAACTAAACCTTTTGGAGCATTTTTGTGGTCTGTCTTGCTCCAAACTTTAATTCTCTTGTTGTACAGTATATAACCCCCCTCCATAGGGTTCTAGTATCACAAACTCATTTGGTTTGTTGCATTGGTGTAAAGGGGAAAATCAATTTTCAGCACTTTAGTATGTATCAAGTGTCCTAAAACCACATGCTATGGCTTCAATATGTTGAACACTAATGTTGTCGATTCTGATCTCCGGTATAATGAAGGAAATAATGGTTGTATTCAGTTTTTGTAGAAGGGTGGATAAGAGCCAGAAGTAGTTTGAATAAAAATCTTGCACTACATAAATCAATGCCTGATAGAAAAATCAGAGTCGAAAATACAGAAAGTGCAACCGAAAGCAATACAGGGCAGGAGATCTAAAAGAAATATACATATGGTAGACACTGAGGTTCTCTACCATCTATAGAAAGATGATTATGCTTTAAAAGTAAGGAAAAACTTCAAATGCTTTTTTCTGCAACTTACATTTGCCAATATTTATGTTATTTTTTCTCATAAACTGCTGAGTACAAATGCATGAAATTTTCAGAAGTTCATCAAAACACATCCATACTGGTGTCTTGATTTAAACAGAATACCAACAACTGATCTGTGGTTCAAAATCCGCTCCAAAACTTCGTGCAAAAGCAGTACAAAATTTTACAAAAATAATAATTCAAAAAATATGCTACTTATATCAAGGATCTTAGAGCTTCACTAAATAGGGGATCATAAAGTAATTACATGAAAAGCAAAGGAATTGCTCTATGTGTTACAGAGAAAAAGGAACGTAAAGTACTTTTCATTTTCAAATAAAAAAACATTTTTCAAAATTTCTCATAAGCCTATGCAAGATTTTTTATTCATAATATTTATGAAAACAGCACAATATATAGTCGTCATATGCCTAAAATTAGAATGAGTTATGTTTAAAATGAGGTCACGGGAATTATTTAAATATTTGCATGCTTTTCTGCATGCTATATCTCCGCTTAATACGACTAAATATATTGTATATTGTCTTTAAATGGTTCTGATAATCATTTAAACTGTCGCTTGCTGCTAGTTCCAGGAATCCCTTTGACGTAGACTACTTTCCCCTATTTCCTTCCACCTTCGTCGCAGTATCTCGTGACTCATAACCACGATATTAACGGTCACGTAAGATTTCAAGCTTTCCTTCGTCGCAGTATCAAAGCTTCGAAGCTTCACAGTTTCCATATTTGAGTATTGGTTTTTTTTTTTTCGAAACTTCGAATACAAACAGCCTTATATTGCGATCTCAAGGGATTCCTGAACTGGGTGCGTTCTTTTCTTTTTTCCAGTAAATTTGGGAAAAACTCTCTCCTCTTTCCCTTTCCATTCTGCCTTTCTTGGCTCTACTTCTTTGCAAGTCCAACAATTCTCGTTCATGGAGGGCTGAGGAAATTTCCTTGTCTGTTGTGTATTTCCCTTATTCCCTCTTATGATTATTTCCTCTTCTAGTATATAAATTAGATGTAGGCTTACTGTATGTCAGTAGAAAGTGTTAGTAGTAATTGTTGTAGTAGTTGTTGTTGTTGTTTAATTGTTTGATTGATTGATTGATTGATTAATTGATCGATTGATTGATTGATTGATTGATTGATTGATTGATTGATTGATTGATTGATTGATTGATTGATTGATTGATTGATTTAGGAGTTTTGCGACATCGTGGTCATGCAGCCCTGTGGTACTTGGGTGTGTGCGGAATTTGTCTGATAACCTGTGTTATTGCGATGACTGTATTAGTGTGTGTATTATTGTGATTCAGATGAGGATTTGAAAGGAGTCGTCCGTGGCCTTACTTTATGAACCATCCTGGCATTTGCCTGAAGTGGAAGTAGGAAACAACAAAAAAACACTTCCAAGATGGCTGAGATGGGAATCGAACCCACCTCTTCTAATCTTTGACTCACGAGGCTAAGTGTACCCCGTTCCAGCCTTCAGACCAGAATTAAATTTCTTCGCAAAACCGGAAATCGAACCCGGACATCCACAGCTAGTGGTGGTCAGTAGTATTAGTAGTAGTAGTAGTAATATTAATATTCATAGTAATTTTAATTATTATCCGTATTATAATGATGATGATGATGATGATGATGATGATGATGATAACTGTTGTTTAAAGATGCCTAACATCTAGGAAGGAAGAAGGAAGGAAGATTGTAGATTTACGTGACCGTGAATCTTGTGATTATGAGCCACGGGACCTCCTTTTTACGTGGAATCCGAACCACAGGACATGGCATTTCACTTCGAAAATCTCACATGCATTGACCGGGAATCGAACCCGGACCGCCTTGGTGAGAGGCATACAGCTAGACCGCTGAGCCACCACGCCCCCTAACATCTAGGTTATCAGCCCTTAATTGTTTGGGTGATAGTAAAAAAATAACAAAATGAAAAGTCCAACTAGGCTACAGCTAACTACGGACTAACAACTAAAAGAAGAAAAGGATAAAATAAGGAATAATGTAGATAAAGGATATAGATGGAAATGCCCTCAACCCTTGAAGAATGAATAATGAGGGACTCAGAAAGAAGTACAGTTTTTTTTTAAGTGTATAGCTCTTAGTGCCGGGAGTGTCCGAGTTAGTAGCTTCTTCTGTGCGGACACCCATGAAAGTACCGTCGCGTGTGGAGTGTTGTCTGGGGAGGAAAGTGTGAATGTAAGGACTGGGAATTGGAAGGTAACTGCTGTGGCCTATAGTTAGGAACCAACCCCGGCATTTGCCTGGAAGGAAGACGGGAAACCACAGAAAACCATCTTCAAGGTTGCCAGCAGGGGGATTCCAACCTCCTCGTCTCCCGGATGTGTGCGACTTCCTGCAGCCACGCCGTAACAACCACGGCTAACTCACCCGGTAGTAGAGCTATGAATGGCATATAAGACGGGGATATAAGAGAAGGTCCGCTCCGAAAAATGGGAAAATGTTTCTAGGTTAGGAATCCCTCGTGGTGGCCAACTCCCGAACTCACCAGCCGTGAGCCCTCGAGAATGTAGCACTATCCAGGGTGAACCCATAAGTGGTGTGGCTACATACACCCTTCCTCCTTTATCACCATGTGCAGAAATCAGGAGAATGAGGGTATCAGGAAAGTTGAGACAAGGGCCAAGTAACGCCGGAAGGTGAAAGATAAACGAGGCCTCAGATGTCCTAATATTGTCGGGGTCGGAAGAGCACAAGATTTGATCAAGGGAGGTTGACAGGAAAGTTGACAGAACGGAGCCCAGCATTAGTAAGTTGAAACGATGTCGGACTAATCTGGGATCCTGCGGTCGTGAGTCCCTTGCGGGCATTGTTATCATAAAGAGCAGTTGACCTAGATGTGACGTCTCTTAAAAAAACGTTCTGCGTTGCATTTTGAACCCTTGATTACAATTTATGGTGGTAAAAACAAAATATAAATAGCCTATCTGTAGCGGATCAGAATATGTTTCACGATGACAATCAAGTCACTTCCGTTGACTCTACGTTGACTACTAGCCACATCCGTGGCATTGGTATATCAACGGACTTGATGGATTCACTAGGGAATGCATCTGTGAAAATATAATCGAAAATGATGAAAAATATGATTTTCTGATTTTTATGTTTTTATTATCTTTAGACCTCCAACTATCATAATACTGGTTCACTTTTTTATATTTGAGCCATTTAGCGCTGTGACGTCATTATTTAAACAGTCGCACGCACGTGATTCTCGCTACCTTGGATACCGCATGGTCCACGCCCACCATTGTTTCTTATTTTGTTCTCTAAATTTATTCTCTCACACCCACAGTATTATGCTTTACCGTAGGAGTAAATTTCGTGCTGTGGGACATTCTATCTTGGCATGACTGCTGATTGTGCATTGTTTCCCTCAATTGGAGGGAAGTTTGATGCTTGTTTGTATTCAATGTTTACATCTGCATCTCGTTGAGTTTACGCGTTGGAAAGTAATTTTGTAGAATTGTAGGCTTAGTTTGTAATTCAAGTACATAGTATATATATGTATATAGTCATTAGGGTATTTATGCAGTTTAGTTCTTTTTATGTAGCTTTACGTGTTTATTTTAGTGTTAGTGATAGTTTTACTAGCTTCCATAACATCGTGGTTAGGTCAGTTGTTGTTGTAGATAATAGTTCAGTTCGGGATATAAACTTACTTGAAAATGAATAGAATATGTAATACCAGCAAGAAAGGAAAGAAACGTGGTTATAATAAGGGTAGGAATTTTGTGCAGAACCGTTGGAAACATAACCTTGGAACTGTGTCAAACCAAGTTAGTGATTTGCCTTTGTGTGATGACACTGATCAGTGTCAGGACACAAAAGAGGATGTAAATACCTCTGTATCAAGTGCTTGCTCAGCTAGTGAAAAGAAATTGGTACTTGTTATTGACACTGCAGAAGATCCAACCACCTCAAGCTCAATACTAACAGGTAACGAGGCAGATTACATGGTAGTTCATAACAGTGTATGGCAGGAATTGTTAAAAAAAATGTAAAATGTTGTGTGTGTGTGTGTGTGATTCCCAGTCAATGACTGTCTTGAATCTACCTTGAGAAAATTATGCCAGTCTACCAGAGGCTAGCATCTGATGAAATACTGCAAAGGTGTACCAGGGGAACAACTCAAAATGGAAATGAGAGATTACTTAGTGTAATTTGAAGCGAGTGTCCTAAAGGAACCTTCGTTTCCTAGAAAAAAAAACTTGAAATTTCTGTGATTTCTGCTGTATGTGACTTCAATATGGGGTGTACAATCACTAATGAACTGAAAGGAGCTGTCAAAGGGGAACAGCTTAGTGAATCTTCTAAAAAACTTTGTGCTATTAGGGACAAACGCCGTGTACAGCGTAGTGTCGAGTCTAGCAAAGGCGTTATTACAAAATCGAGGAAGATGCGAAAACTGTGAAGAATTGTTCAAGAAGGTAGAAAAGAGGCATATGAAGGTCCAATGTATGCTGCAGGGAGCTTTTGAATTGGTACGTTATCGAGAAATACATTTTTAGGCATGTTGAATCTTTAAACTGCTTTTACTCAGAAGTGATTTTTTTAATGTTAGACAATTTTCAAAACAGTCCACATGATGCAATTTTCACTCAAATGGCTTGAAATTCAAAATTAAGATTGTTAATTACATATGTGAAAATGTGACATATGCGATTTAGTCGAATCTTCACAGTTCCTTAGCAATATTCAATTGAATTTTGAATTTGCTTCAAAATCTCAAGAAAAAACTCTGAATTAAATTTGAAAAATAATTCTGAAGCTTTCGAATCATCAATTTCAAAAAGCATATGTCAGATTTTTAATGTATATTCAGAGAATTATATATAAAATTATTGGATCCATAAAATGAAAATTGCATCATGTGGACCATTTTTTTCGGAACCGTGATTTTGAAAAATAAATAATTAATATCTCCAAAACCGTTAATGCTACAATGTTGCTACTTAATACACAAATGTTTCTCAGTAAGATGTTAATTCTTATAAATTTTCACTTTTGTATCTTCAAAACTGTGGGAGTTTCAAATTTCACAGATGCATCCAAGCATCCCCATAATGTCTTCTGGAATGAACATACAACCATCTTATTTGTCTACGAAGAAGTTGTAATTTCTAGGAATTACGAAAATGCGTCTGATCACGGATGTAGTAGGTAAAGCCCTGCACTGATGCGGACATCCGCAATTTTTTTTGCCATGCGGGTATAGCTTGCATGGCTGTGCGGATAGCGGATAAGCTGCGGATATTGTTCGGAGAAAATTTGCGGATATTTTTTAGAATACAATCCGAACTTGTTGGATAGCATTACTAGGACCCGGATGTTTTTCACATATCATATGTTTCCGTTATGATCATCTAATATCATTATAAAACAATAAATTCCTAACAAACATTGCACCCACTGCCGACATAATCGGTACGGTGCAAAATCATATTAAAAACAAATGTTTAACTTAAAAGCACATTCAAAAAACAAAAACTTTCTTTAAATTACGGGGCATAAGGAGCTCATTGAGAGCACCAGGTTCCCATATTTTAAGGCAATGCATACCTGTCCATGCCTACAAGCTTGATTATCTCTTGTATTTTTCATGACAAATGTAAGATGATGATTTAATGTAATCTTATTCAAATTATGTCATTAGGCATAATTAGCACTCCGAACAGGAAAAGGTTGCAATTTTGGCTGTATAACATTCATTTTAAACATAACACATGACATACAAAGCCTAAGGGAACGACGCGACGTTTTCCTCAATCGTCTGAATATATTGCTTTAGTAATTTATGCTTTATCTAATTAATATTATTGTAATGCCAGTAGATTCGGATAACAAACGCGCGAATGCGGATAAAAGTCGTGTGGATGCGCATAACAGCTGTGCGGATGTGGGGCGGATGCGAATAACAGTCTCGCGGATGCAGGACGGATGCGGATAACGTTTTGTTTGTCCGCGCAGGGCTCTAGTAATAGGATAAGCTTCAAAAAGTCAAAATCTGCTACTTCAATAACAGTGGGCTGATAACCTCGATGTTAGGTCCCTTTAAAGAAACAATTATGAATTTTTTCATCATCTATTCAATAAGAGTTAACTCACCGGTTCATTCAACGAATACAAAGGTATTGAGCTTCCAGCACCACCTGGCGAGCTACGAATGAACAGGTTGTGGAGAGTAGTGATTCATCTCACCTTCTAGCGGATATTGTATGAACTACCAGCTTTGTTCACAGATGTGACCGGATGTGACTTCAATTCCTGTGAGAACAGAAGTATCTTATGTAGGCTACTTAAAAACTTCATTATCACTTGACCACTGCAGGTTTTCAGGTTTACTTTGCTGTGTTTTGGCGCTTTGTTTTTTAAACGTTTAACGGGCAACATTACAGCAAAATACCAATGTTACCTGTTAATCGCTCCCTTTCCAGACCTATGATATACATTGTTGTTGTTGATTCTTTAGGGGCTTTGCGACATGTAGCGCCGTGTACTTGGGTGTGTGTGGAATTTGTCTGATAACCTGTGTCACTATGATGTTTCTACTTGTGTGTGTACTTGCAATCGAGGTAGGATTTGGGTAGGATCTAGGAAGCAGCCGGTACCATTCCCACATTTGCCTGGAGTAGAAGTAGGAAACCACGGAAAACCACTTCCAGGATGGCTGAGGTAGGAATCAAACCCTCCTCTTCTCAGTTTTGGCTCGCATGACTGAGTTTACCCCGTTCTAGCCCTCAGACCAGAATTAGATTTCTTGGCAGGGCCAGGAATCGAACCCAGGCCTCCGTGGTGACAGTTAAAAATGCTAGCAAATACGCAACATGGCGGACACCTACGATATATTATACTAGGCCTATGACCTAAAATAATTTAAAATAACTAACCCCTAACCTCTAGCTTGGGCCTCAGAGGAACGCACTTACCCAAGGACGACTGCCACCTGGCTCATAGCCTACTGTAAGTATTATGGAGGCCGTGGCCAACGTGACGACACCCACGGCCACATTACCTTATGTTTAAGGCCCTGGGGCGCTACTGCTCATATCAAGCGACTACTCAAGTGTTCTGACATGCTGAGTGTACCCGGCTCAGACCCTCTTCTACGTCAGATATTAAATCTCTAAAGGACCCGGAAATCAATGTTGTTGTTGTCATCGTCGTTGAAGTTGTTGTTAAATCGTGTTCGGAGATTGGGACAGCTTTGGTCATCATTCCAGTGTACTTGGGTGTGGGTTGAATTTGTCTGATAACCTGTGTTTTTAGGGGCTGATGACCTCGCCCTTCTGCCCCTTAACGCAACAATAACTAACTAATTAACCTGTGTTTTTGTGCCTGTAGTAGTGTGTGCAGCTGTGTTGGAGACTGGGATGGAGTAGGTGTCCCAGTACTTGAAATAATGGACTATGACGGAATTTTCTTGGAGGGAGTGTGGGGAAACCCAAAGAAAACCCACACTCAGAAACGTAACCAATTAACAAATATCAACTATTTTTACGCTCTACGCGGCTTTCCTGTCGCCTTGACGGAAGGCGCGAGTCAAGATACCGCGCAGCGGGACGTAGAGTTATCCCCTGACCGAGGGTATTCCCCTGGTAATTTTTGTTTATTTATAAAATTATCAGAAGACTTACCTTGAATGTAATTGTCACTTTTGTTTTACTTACAAAATTAACAAAAGCCTTAACCTTGTTCAAAGAATATTTCTATTTAGATCATAAAGAGGTTCAAAAGACATTTGTGATAGAAAATATAGTAGGACATTCGTCAATTGTTCGTACATTTATTATGCTTTCTTTTTTTCGTCCCCGAAGCGCCTCAGGAAACTCTAGCGTTATATTTTCTTACAATAATTGATGTCTCTGAGTCTCTGGCGTTGTGTTTCTTGTATCATTTATTTATACGGATAAATCGTGACGAAATCAGAAATATTAGGTTACAGTATCGTTTTTAGATTACATAATACAGGAGGGGGCAGGGATTCGATGTGATGATTACGCGTGATAACATGGGGGAGGGTGATCAAAAATCGACCAAATCGTCATTACGAATTATGTAGACGGACCCCTGATTGCCTACAGCGTCCGTCACCTTCAACGAACTGAACACCACCTTTCTGGAAGCCACACGTTGTTATTATTATGTATTATTATTATTATTATTATTATTATTATTATTATTATTATTATTATTATTAGACTTTTATTATTATATTTAAAAAATAATAATATATGCTGTATATACAAATAATTTAATAAAAAATAACATCTCTTTTGCATGCCCTCTTGTATTGAAATACAATCTGTATTATGTTGTAAATAATAATGAATATGTCTCACTGATAATCAGTACTGAATTAGCCGTCAGATTCGAGAGACATATCACAAAAATGTAATAACAATAGTATTTAATAAATAAATTGAATTTGAAATTATTATCTATAACTTATTTATCATGGATATGGTGAGTCTCAACGTACAAGATGCGGACTTAACTATTATTATTATTATTATTATTATTATTATTATTATTATTATTATTATTATTGAAAATACAGAAGCCTCCGTGGCTTAGGCGGTAGCACGCCGGCCTCTCACCACTGGGTCCGTGGTTCAAATCCCGGTCACTCCATGTGAGATCTGTGCTGGACAAAACGGAGGCAGACAGTTTTTTCTCCGGGTACTCCGGTTTTCCCTGTCAAAATTTCATTCCAGCAACACTCTCCACTATCATTTCATTTCATCTGTCATTCATTTAATCATTGCCCCAGAGGAGTACGTCAGGCCTCGGCAGCTGGCACAGTTCATATCCTCGCCGCTAGATGGGGGTTTCATTCATTCTATTCCTGACCCGATCGGAGACTGAAAGCAGGCTGAGGATTTTCATTTTCATTTCATTATTGAAAATACACAATCTGCTTCCAATCGACCGACTGGGTGAGGGAATGGAATGAATGAAGCCCCCATCTAAAGGCGAGGATATGAACTGTGCCGGCTGCCGAAGCCTATCACACTCCTATGAGGCAATGATTAAATGAATGGCAGATGAAATGAAATGATAGTGGAGAGTGTTGCTGGAATGAAATTGTGACAGGGAAAACCGGAGTACCCGGAGAAAACCCTGTCTATTATTATTATTATTATTATTATTATTATTATTATTATTATTATTATTATTATTATTATTTATTCAATTCACCTTTACAAACATGGGTTACTCTAAAGCACGGGTTAAACCAAGTGCTTTACAACAATACATAAAAACTATAATACAAACTATAATACATATCATGTATATACACATTATAGAGTTCATTATCACTCATTCACTAGCCAGGAAGGATCGCACAATATTGCATGTGGACAATAGGACAGAATGCTGCATACTCTTGTAGATGGTCGGTGGAAGATCCAATTCCTTCAGACTCTTGTGGAGTGTGTGAGGTATGAGGCCGTTGACTGACAAGATTACAGGCACTATCCGGACGCAGTTCATCTTCCATATCCTCTTGATTTCCTCTGCAAGCTGTCTATACAAACTATTATTATTATTATTAGTATTATTATTACTATTATTATTATTATTATTGATGGAATATTGGCTTTCACGGTGAAATAATTAACACTCCATTAAATTCTATACTGATAGTTTTTTGCCGTATATGCTGCGGGATTTCGCCCAGGAGTACCAAGTTAGCTCATCAGCAGGCTCTTGGTACACCATATCTGGGCCCTGCTGCATTACCTTGCATTACGACCCATATATGAAGGAAATTGTTTTCCTTTGCAGAGGGTTCTACAAGCGCACAATAATCCGGCGTATTTACTAGTGCCGAACGCAGTACACAAGGTAGACAAAATTGCGATTTGTGTTCTATTTGGTTAAAACGAGCGTTCACAAAACAGCCTTTACAAGTTTCATGTTAATAAGTGCACAATATATATAATAAAATAATAAGTAAATTTACACTCGTTAAATAAAATGCAATTGCTAATTATTTTGTTGTTGATTGAGACTTCAGTCCTTTGACTGGTTTGATGTAGCGCTCCATGTCTCCCTGTCCTAAGCTAATCGTTTCATATCTGCCTAACTAGATCCGAGATAATCTGTTTAACATATTCTATTCTTGGTCTACCCCTACATTTCTTGTCCTCGACCCTTCCTTCCACAGGCCTAACTACAGTATATTTTCCATTCCTGGGTGTCATTGGATGTACCCTACCAACCTATCTCATCCTTCATTAGCAGTCGCAAGAAACATCTCTCTCTCTCAAACTTGTCTTAATATCTCTCCCATCTTATCATCATTCTTCTGTAACACCACATTTCAAACGCTTCAATTCTCCTCTTTTCTGCTGCACCAACAGTCCAAGTTTCACTATTGCCATAGTGATCATGATTAATACATGTAATATTTTTCGGGAGTGTTAATTTACTTATTCCTTATATTATGTACATTGTACCCCCACCCAATCAGTGGGCAAATTCGAGTTGACCGACTGAAGATTTCAAACCGTAATTTTGAAGTTCCATTGCTTGGATTCAATTTCGTGCTTATTGAGTACTGTAGTTAAAAATGGGACTCGTTAGAATGTTCTTAGTTTCAGGAAGAATAATGAGTAATGGACTTCACGACCCTTTTAACTGCCGCAGCTGCAGAGACGCCGGGGTGCTGAAGAGGAATATTTAACGTGCCCATAAATCTACTGACATTGGTCTCTCGCATTTAATCACTCAAATGCCAACAGACTGTGTCGGAATTTGATCCCACAACCTTGGGTCAGCAGGCGAGTAACCTACCATCTACCTCGTTGTGTAGTGACTAGAATACTCAACTGTTACCGCAGAGGTTCGGGATCGATTCCCGCCTTTGCTAACATGTTTAATTCTGGTCTGAGGGCTAGAATGTGGTTTACTCAGCCTCATGGGGTAGATCTGAGAAGGGGTGGGTTCGATTCCTGCCTCAGTCATCCTAGAAATGGTTTTCCGTGGCTTCCCGCTTCCACTCTAAACTGGTATGGTATCTAAATTAAGGCCACGACCACCTCCTGTTCAAATCATAGCCCCAATCACAAATACACACGGTATACAGCAATAACAATGACACAGGTTATCAGATGGATTCCACACTTACACACACTGAAGTAATGTTGCGACGGCCAACT
The DNA here is from genome assembly GCA_946902985.2 of Meconema thalassinum. Lineage (NCBI taxonomy): Eukaryota > Metazoa > Arthropoda > Insecta > Orthoptera > Tettigoniidae > Meconema > Meconema thalassinum. The sequence goes on along the minus strand of OX336389.2, from coordinate 1,095,567,078 downwards.
AATCCCCATTGGTCACCAAAGAAAGCGGCATGCGATTGATCCTAAGTATTATACAAGTGTTTCTCGCCCAACAGGGGGGGGGGGGGGGGTTTCATTGGGGCTGAGGCGTGGTGGCGCAGTGGTCAAGCTGTTTGCCTCTCATCAAGATAGACCGGGTTTGATTCCCGGTCAATACATATGAGATTTTCGAAATTAAATACCATGTCCTGTGGTTCGTAATCCACGTAAAAATGAGGTCCCGTAGCTCATGGTTGCGAGATTAACGGTCACGTTAAACTACGAGCGTCTTTCATTTTCTATGCTTTATGAGGGCAAAGAGCTTTAAGGGGATGTTAGCTATTAAGTTTCTCACTCCAACGCAATAGTCATACAGCCACAGTACCTTTAAATACCTTGAAATCACGAGAGACATTAATTTGTTGTCCAGAGTAAGGAAGCCGACGCCTAATCCTCCTCATGACTAGTTGGGCGAGACTGACCGGCAAGATTTTTGAGATGAAAGGCTTTCAAGTTGGGACTATACACGAGTTTTCATAACCACGATGTCGCAAAACCCATAAATGACTCAACAATAACAATACGCCGCTGCGCCACGCAGCAAGAAGAGTTTAGGAAGGAGAAAAGAAGAATGGTTACTAGTAGTGGGTGGGTATGTATTAGTCGGTGGTTACAAATATCTCATGATGCTCCTGTCCAAACCACATTAAAAATCACCTCATATTTAATGAGCTAATCATTAATTTGTGCCCTGGATGCGTTTTACTTCCATCCGACTCTTTTCACTCATGGATTGTTTTTCTTTATTTGTGTGTGTGACCTCCTGGGAGGCCGAGTACAGGTATTTCTAGTCGACGCCTGCTGGTGACCTGCGCGTCAGGTTGAGAGATGGAATGGATGAAGATGAATGAAACTGGGCAAGGATGTGGAAGGAAGCGGCCGTGGCCTGTCAGAAGGTACCGTCCCAGCATTTGCCTGGTGTTGAAAACATTTCAAGGACGCCCGACCCCGGTGGGGCTCGAACCCATGCGTCTACCGAGTCAGCAGAGAGCTTGGTCCCATGAGCTAACGCTGCGCTTTAGCGAGCATAGCCACCGCTATCGGTATGGATTCTGGTAATTCTGTTATACTGTTCGTCACATTTAAACCCCATAGTAACGGGCAATAGGGATGTATAGAACTAGCACCGATAGAGCGCACTGCTGTTGTACTGGGTAAGCGCAAGACGCTCTTCATTTGTCTCCTGTGTTCTCATGCCGCTAATATGTACGAATTTAAGTTGTTTAAATTGTTATTTTCGTGACTATGCCGAGCTATTGCAGTGTTCCTATTTGCAAAAATCAGGGAAGCCCGTTTTCGTTTCACCAATTTCCACAAAATAAAGAAATGAGGAAGAAATGGTCACATGCTATTAGAAGGAAAAAATTTCGGTAGAAAAAACTGACCGAATAAAGTGTTTCCATGATTTACAACCCGATGACTTCACACGAAAACAGTGTTGGCTAAGTGTGACTTACAAAGGGAAATAATTCCTATTTTGTACCTATAAACTGATTAGCAATTTCGATAACAACCACCGAATTTTTGCCGTTGTATTTGAAGGTGAGAGAGCAAGATTAAAACCGGGCGCTGTTCCATCGCTTTTTCCGTGGACCACGAACACAACAAAAATAATTATTTAGGAAGAGGCCATACACAAGAAAATTGCCGGATTATCACGCTAAGCCTACAATATCGGAATCTGCAGAAATCATCTCCATTGGAGTACGGGAAGAAATCGTCAATATACACGTAGAAATGAAAGTAACATTTCTGACTCCCATTTTCAAAGACATCAATACTCGGTCAAATACTTCAAGAATAAATGTCGCAACATTAACAGTCACAAACGTATTATGGTTGGTTTCTTAAAATCAGATTTAATCGTCAACTTCCATCTGCCCGACGGAGAATGTGGTAGCGACTGATATTCTTGATACATAGTCAGATGAATGGAAACAGTTCGTGGCCCTAAAGCAGGGATTCTCAAACTTTTAAAAAAATGTACGGTACCCCCAAGTCCTTTCCCAGGGGTAAGGGAACGATTCTTATTGAGAAATTGACAAAATTACATAAGAACCAAACGTTGCGATGCATTTTCGAGGTACACATTACCGGTATCAACTTTCTTTGATTATTGTACCTTATAACACGACAGTTTGATATAGGCTAAGCTATCAAACTAAAAAAAATACATGAATCGAAGTCAGTAAGCAGGGGGAGCAAGTGAATATTTAAATCTCCTTTCCCAGGGCTAAGGGAATGATTCTTATTGAGAAATTGACAAAATTACATAAGAACCAAACGTTGCGATGCATTTTCGAGGTACACATTACCGTTATCATATTTTTGATTATTTTACCTTAAAACACGACAGTTTCATGCGAGCTCTCAACCTAAAAAAAATACATGAATCGAAGTCTATAAGCAAAGGGAGCAAGTGAATATTTAAATCTCTATTTATGATTTAAGTCTTATGGAGATATATTTATCAATATAGGCCTACAATACCGGTACTCTAGTAGGCTAATTGTAATCTTTCGGAGAAAGCATGCTGACTCATATTTATTATTTGAATAATAAAGCGTGTTAGAATGTTGTTATTACCGCTGTAGGCTATTAATTCTTCCTTCCTCCCGCTAGTTTTCGAGCCTCTAGTCCGTAGCTCATTTTGCAGCTGTTTAACGCTTAAACGCTGAAATTCGTCCATAATATATTAGGAAATATACCTATAGAATTAATTAATATAGTCTTGGAGAAAAATTAGAGAAGATATAATTTACTTTAGCTTAGAAAACTCGGCCACAATTTATAGATTCCTCGCAGCTGACTGAGAGAAACATAAGACGATCGCTTTGCGCTTACCCAGTACTACACGAGCGCTATCTGACGCGAACTTTCTCCCGCTACATCCCTATTAGCAATACACTACTGCATTACAGTAACGTTGAAATCTTTGATTTAACCAGGGATTTAACCTGGATTTAACAGTCATAAGCATTTCTTAGAAAACAAACCTGTTATTTTGGAATTAATTGTGTGCCACCTGAACCGATAGGCCCATATTAAATAAACGTCTGTATGAGAGATTGATTGTCTCGCTGAATGAATGAGTATCCGAACGAAATTGATGAATTAATGAATGAACGAACGTAAGGAGTGATTGAGGTTATGAAAGTGCGTACGTGAGAGACTGAATGAACAGGATAAAATTTGCTATATTATTCATCTTATTATTAATATTGTAAATATTGTAAAAACAAAATGTAGCTGTATGTTGTGCCAGTGTACAGTATGTACTGCTCGAGTCCAAGCTCTGTGAACCTGAGAGGAATGTGGATCGCGGAATATGATGAGAGATGTTGGGGGGAGGGGAGGGGAGGGGCGAAGGTCCCGGTGCGTGCCTAAATAAATAGCAACAGAACCAAATACATTGGTCGGTCACTCACTCACTCATTTGCAACATCACACATTCACACTGGTATAGGCAACGGCCCTACCGGTATGTTTGCAATATTGAAATAGACAGGAATTCCAGATAACACGGCGGGCTGTTGGCAGGCCCTTCTCTTCCCGTCTCCCGCGTCACCTCACCCCGTAATTTCACAGAGGTTGGAATCGAGCTGTAAGTAGATTTTTTCCATATTCACTAAGCCTTCCATACTTCCAGTATGATTTATGGTAAATAAATAAATTTAAAGAAATAATAATATTGTTTTAGTGTGAAATAACAAGATGATTATATTGTAACCGAATAAATCTACCGAGTTTAATACCAAAATTAAGGATATTTATTCTCCGTAAAGCAGCGTCCCTAGCAATGGTTCTCTGACAAAGTGCATGTAATATTCTTATAAATTATTCATATTCATTTACTTGTAGCACGGTCTGTTTCTGGACTTGGGCTCCTGTTCTAAACGTTACCTTCAACAAGTCGTGTGAGCAAGTAGTAGAACTTTTGAACCACCCTGTGTATATCGTATTCGTAAAGACCTCCTGGTTTAGAACTTAGCTTTGATTACAGCTGTGATATATTTCATCATCGTACCGGTTTAACGTATCTTATCGCCTTTAAATCTTCTCCACCTAAGCGTGCACGATAATCCCATGCCCCATTATTATCAGTCATACATAAAACAAATAAAACAGGTCAACGTCCGGCTGACAATGAAACAGGCATAACATAGCTGCTTGCTGGCTAGTAGTAGGTAATCTGTGTTGCTGGCTTGCTCCAGCTAATAAGAATGGAGCGATCTTGCTGAAGAGCGCGGTACTATGCTCATGTGACAGATGCTGACATCTACACGGGCTAGGATGAATCAAGTACATGTCTGACCCCGCAACGCGCCGCAACATGCGCAAGCGATGAAGGGAAAGAAGGAGAGCGCTGCAACTTGTTCGCTTGGTATTCGCCAAGTCGCTAGTTTATATTACGACGATGCTATGCTTTCCACAAGTTTATCGTTGTCGCTGTAAGGGTACGCTAGGGTCGCATTATGAATGTGCGATCCGTCTGCCACCTGTCTCCTCCCTCGTCCTGTTGTAAATTTTATCCTCTTGATTATGGATGCATAGAAAAATTGGCCCGATAAAACGTTCGGTTTACTGCCGCTGCGACCTAGAACATCTGGAGCGCTACTCTATTTAAGTCGCAGAGACTGAACGCTCTCTTTCTTTCTCTGTGGTATCTTGATGATCTTCAGCGGCCAGCAAGTGCTGTACATCATCGACGTTGATGATCGTAAAGTAAGGTTATAAATATATTTCCTATAATCGAGAAAAATTATTGTCAATTGCATTCATTGGTGGGGTAGAAAATACAGAATTCTGGAAGGAGGAAAATTGGTTTAACTATTTGGAGAGTTTTTTGTTGGTTGACTGAGGCTCCGCTCCTGAAGGTCGTGGGTTCAATTCTGTTGCGTAGTGGCTTGGCTTGGCTGTCACCGTAGAGACCTGGGTTCGATTCCCAGCTCTGCCAAGAAATTTAATTCTGGTCTGAGGGCTGGAACGGGATACACTCAGCTTCATCAGCCTCGCCCGAACATGTCCTCGGACACTCCCGGCAAAGCCATACGATAAATAAATAAATAAATAAATAAATAAATAAATAAATAAATAAATAAATAAATAAATAAATCAGCCTCGTGCAGCAAAACTGAGAAGAGATAGATTCAAGTTCGATCCCTACCTCCTGGAAGTGGGTTTTCCGTGGTTTCCCACTTCTACTCCAGGAAAATGCTGGGACGGTTTCTAACTTAATGCCACGGCCGCCTCCTTCCCAATCCTCATCTGAATTACAAATACACACACTAATACAGCCATCACAATAACACTGGTTAACAGACAAATTCCACACGCAAGGTTGCAGGTTCGTATCCTGGCGCAGTCAGCTGGCATTTGAGGATGCGCAAATGCGAGGGAGCCGTCTCAGTAAATTTACTGCCACGTTAAAGATCCCCTTCGGGGCACAATTCTGGCACCCCGGCGACTCTAAAAGTCAGAGTAGTTAAGAGGGACGTAAAACCAATAACATTATTATTATTATGAATTCCACGCACACCAAAGTACACGGGGCTACCTGACAACGATGTCGCAAAGCCCCTAAATCAATCAACAACAACATCAATTCTTATCTTACCTCAGTCATCCTAGAAATTGTTATTCGCAGTTTCCAACTTCTACTCCAGGCAAATATTGGAATGGTTACTGGCCACAGCCACCTCCTTCCAATTCCTGACCTTGATTGCAAATACAAACATCACAATACGAGAGGTTTTAATCGCGGAGCCAAGTGGAATAGAGGTCCATCCCCATCAGTGATCAGATCGATATTATTGGGCATACTTCACGTAACGCCGTGCACAGTTGCACCTACCCTGTGTAGAAATAATAATAATGTTATTGGTTTTATGTCCCTTTTAATTGCTCTAGCTATTAGAGACGCCGGGGTACCGGAACTTTGCCTCGAAGGGGATCTTTAACGTACCAGTAAATCTACTGACGCGGCTCCCTCGCATTTGCGCACACTCATATGCCAGCTGACTGCGCCAGGATACGAACCTGCAACCTTGGGCCCAGCAAGCCTATACAAATAAAATAGAGAGCTTATTTTGTGTTTCAATTGCATAATCAACCTACCACAGTGGCCGAGAACGCTGGTAACGGGAGAGCGTAGGTTCGAATCCCTTCTCGGCCGTCCAGAAAATGGTTTTCGTGGTATCTCATTTTCACCACCAGGTTCCTTTCAACAGATCCACTGCCTACTTCCTTGCAAAATTCCTTCCCTGACCCTTCCTTATTTTGACCCAAGTTAGCGGTCACTTGGGGATCGGCCTGTCGCCATCCCCAGTTCTATCTGCTGACAAAGTGTATTCATCTCCCAAACACCGTCCTTGCGACGGTAGAGGAATGATTCCTCGCAGAGTAAGTGGGCGAAGCCGAGCTGGGCGGATAAGCGGTTCTTTTTAAAATGCATAATTAAGTAATCAATATCGTACAATTTCCATATTTTTCAAAATAAATTTCGTAAAACCCTTGTTTTGTCTTCTCAAATTTACTGTAATTGGAATGGACACTTATTCCACCGAGTGCTCAATTACCAAACGAACTTCACATTCACACACAAATACACTGGGCTGACGACCACGATGTTCAAGTCCATAAATGATAACAAGAAAACCAACAAATTATTTGAATGAATACAAATATATTTTCTCCCATCTTTCACCAATGTACAGTACATACCGACAGCAGTGGCTACGCTCGCCAAAGCTGCTGACTCGGTAGACGCGTGGGTTCGAGCCCCACCGTCGGCCGTCCGTGAAATGGTTTTCCGTGGTTTCCCATTTTCAACACCAGGCAAATGCTGGGACGGTACCTTCTGACAGGCCACGGCCGCTTCCCTCCACATCCTTGCCCAGTTTCATTCATCTTCATCATTCCATCTCTCATCCCGGCGCGCAGGTCGCCCACGGGCGTCGACTTGAAAGGCCTGCACTCGGCCTCTCAGGAGTAGTAGAGTAGTAGAGTTTGACAGGAAGATAATATAAACACGAAGCTATGAATGTAGAAATATAACTTTATTTAAATTAAATTTCGCTATTACACCCGTTCTTCATTTGGACAGAAAATATTTAAAACTTTGAAAACAAAATTGTGCTTGAAATGCTTAAATTTGCATAAGTCTTAGCGTGATCCAAGCAACGCCATGAGAAGGTGAGGATTAACGGTTCCTAATGAGTCCCTTGCCTTCAGCCACGACATGAATATGGCATTATTGCAGTAGAAAATTGTATCTCAAGTATCTATGGTAAGCTCCATTCCATGATACTTTAGGATTCACTGTTTAAGCTTCTAATAGGTAAGACATTCCTTAGTTCAACGAAGCCCATTACAGTTACAAAGAACAAGAACATGAATTTTCTTGTAAAACACAGTTTTTAGGATTAACTTACTCGTTTTGTAATAGGACTAACAGTTTACCCATTATCCAGGTTAATAAAAATTAAAAATTGATATTGTAATTTTCAGTAGATAACGTAAAACAATACCAATTACTGGAATACATGAAAAAATAACCTGAAATAAATTGCATGTGATTAAGATATAGGCCTATTCTATATACAGAGTCTGCCAGAAAAATGTATATGTCGTAGTCAGATAGTGAAATCCGTCATTTCATGAAAATCCTAGGCACTTCATGAAGAGCCGGCATATGATGTAAAAAGTTACAGTTGCACTATCTGACGCGTGGTTTCATGAAATGACTAAATTTCGCCGTCACATAGTGCAATGCATTTTGCACAACATCTGACGGGAGATCCAGCCCGTCACTTCATGAAGTACCGTAGCGGCAGCGGTGATCACTTGTGAGGGAAGTGAGATTTCCAAGAATTAATCGGATAAAAATGTGGACACTAAAGGGCTGCTATTTCCTCAGAAAGTGAACACTGTAACATATGATACAAGTGTCTAATGGTCTGGACCTCATTTATCCCCTAATTCCCTCTCCAGCATCTTGCTTGGCCTTGCGCCTAGAAGGAATATTATGTTGCCGTACTGTGAACGGAAGAAGATCGTCGTTCAGATCCACTTTGTTTTTAAAACATGAGAGATAGATAACCGGTAGTATAATATGACTTGGTTTCGCTGTTCCAACCTTTAAGACAACAAGAACTCTGTTACGGACGCGCAATAAAGAGATCTTGTACAGCTCTTAGCAACCGAATCTCTTAGTGAAGTTGTGGTCTCTGGGATGTTAGCTTCCAGAACACTACGTGTTGAGTTCTAACTCCACTGAAGGATGATATTTTTGCCAAGTAACATTTTCAGTATTGTTTGATCAATCCGCACATTTTAATATAGTTCAGTTGTTGCCTTGTTTTATAGTTGTTTTCTTGTATATTTATTTTAAGGGCTAGGGACATCTTGGTCATCAGCCCAGTGTATTTGGGTGGTTGATTTCTGATAACCTGTGTTTGCGTGATGACTGAAGTAGTGTGTGGGTAAAGAATTTGAGAAGGTATCTCGAGACTTGAAATGAAGCACCATCCCGGCATTTGCCGAGAGGGTGTGTGGAAAGACCTGGGGGAAAACGCCACAGTCAGCGACGGGATTCGAACCAGCATATAGGCCTACTCGTTAAGTAGATTTATGAAATCAACTATGGTTACCACGGATAGGAACATAATTATGGCCTGAGGGTTGAATTGGGGTACACTCAACCTCGGGAGGCAAAACTGAGAGTAGTTCCATTCCTACCTTAGCCATCCTGGAATTGGTTTTCCGTGGTTTCCCCCTTCTCCTCTATGCAAATGCCGGGTTGGTTCCTAACTTAAGCCACGGCCGCCTCATTCCCAATCTTAACCTGAACTATAAATACACACAATACTACAAATACCATAATAATACTGATTATCAGACAGATTCTACACACTCCCAAGTACACAGGGCTGAATGACCACGATGTCGAAGTACCTTAAATGACACAACAGCGTCATATTTCGTCTATTGCCTCTCAGTGCGACATTTTCGCGAGAAGTAAGAGGGGCATACACAAAAGCTTTACATTTGGTCATTTAGTGGAGGGTTCACCTTCGAGAAAATCTCGAATTTCAACCTATTTGTTATAGACAGAAATATTTGAAAGACTGATTCTGCATTTTTCTTCATTGTGTGTATCTTACCTGTTATCGTTCCAGTTTTGTTGTTAATTCATTTGAGGGACATGTGTCTCCTCAATCATCAGCCCCGTGTGATTGGGTGTGAAATGAACTTATACTTAAATGAAGAGTGTAGGGCTGGGTGGAACTGCATTAGGGAAAGGGATGGGTTAGGCGCCCCGGGACATGAAGTGGTACCATCCCGGCATTTAGATGAAGGGAGTGTGGAAAATCCACGGGGAGAAACCACACTCCGGATAGCCACTGTCATCGCCGGGTTTAGCACCTACGATCTCGCGACTTGCTGCAGCTACCTTTGTGGCCGGGGTGCAAGATTTGTACGTGCAAGGCTACGTCTCGGGACTCATTCCAGTTTCAATAATGCAACAAGCATGCACCTCTCTTTTCTTGTCCTGTCTCTCGCTCCCATTGAAGAGCTGAAATATCTAGTAATTCACCGCTCACCATGCATGCTGCAACTGCTTGCGTGACTCATGCAGATAAGACCATTTACGTATGTACAGTCGAGTCGAATCAGCATCTTTTGCGTTACTCATAAAGCAGGGATGTCCAATTATGATTACTGGTGATTAATAAATACTATTTTACAAGATAGAATTTTTCACTGTCAAACCTTCTAGTGAAAACCCTATTATTCTTGTTCATGCAACAGAATTTGAATTAAAGAATGGATCTCAGGGGAGGTTCTGCTCGCGAGCACGATTTTGCTCGTATGACGGGAGTACCAAATGGCATTTAAAGAGCACTGTGAAGCTCCTGAGCACCAGGTTGAGAACGCCTGGCCTAGAGCTTTGCGTTAGTGAATGTAGCTACCGCCGTTGGTGATGAATGATGACAAACATACATAATTACTATTATTACCATAACATGCAAACTCTCCTTCATTGTCTCCCACAATAAATATTAGCCGATAGGAATACAGCCTATAGGCCACAACTATTTCCTTCTTTGGTTGATTGAGATTCCAGAGCCAATTCAATCGTTATAATCCAAAGAACTTGCTATTTATTTAATTTTGGGAAGTTCTAAATAATACAGTGCAGCCTCAAGCTACGTCACCCTGCAGGTTGTTCAACTTTTCTTGCGTGACAGCGTATACTAGCTTGCTAACGCCCCCAGCCCCCACCCTCCTTCAGACAAAGACATGAAGCTGTTGCCATTTTTAACCCAGTAGAAATCCCTCGACAAATATTTTACAGTATGCAATCTAAGTATTCTAATGTATGTGTGTATTCATTTTTATTCAGGCTATTTATTTATTTAACAATATTAAGGTACACAGACGTAAGCCCAATTATGTTTCTTCTTGGCATATCAAGTTCAAAAATACAAATTGCATCAGTGAAGGAAAGAGAGAAAAAAGATACACAATTGAAGAACAAAAAGAAAAACTACAAGTGAAATTATGAAAGTATGCATTACAGATTAGAAAAAAATACTGTACAAAAAATATGTAAAAATACAAATACAAATTTCTACACACAAAAAAAGAGATAGAGAGTAAAGAGTAACCGGTATTTCACGATTAGATTTAGGTTGTTATGTGAAAATTAATTTCGAAAACCAGAATAAACAAGCATTAATTTATATCTTGGAATAGAACAATGAAATGAATTAATGCACGGCTTCATTGCGTCAGTCATTTCATGAAGTGCCGAATCAACAAACACCGGATCTTCATGAAGTGCCTCGGCTGATAATGTAAAATCATTTCGTACACCGTCTGCCTAAATCGGTCCGTCACTTCATGAAGAAACGCGTCAGATGGTGTAACTATCTCTTTTTACATCATATGCCGGCTTTTCATGAAGTGCCTAGGATCTTCATGAAATGACGGATTTCACTATCTGACTACGACATATACACTCTTTACGGAACAAAAACTATTTTGTACTTCTTTTACATTTAAATTTTGATTACACATGTAGTACTGTCTTCAGTCTAACATATGGTTACATGAGATGTTCAGAATGTTCACCGTTGGCTGCTAGACACATAGCAGAACGACGAGTGGTCGCTGCAACGACGTCCGTCAATGTTTGAATGGGGACCGCTGCACATGCCGCTGTAATCTCCTGACGAAGGGCCTCCAGCGTGCGCGGCTTACGTCGATAGACTTGATTTTTCACAGTTCCTAAAAGTAAAAGTCCATAGGGGTAAGATCTGGCGACCGTGGGGGGAACTCAATGAGCTCTCTTCGTCCAATCCAATGTCCCGACAGATTGTCATCCAGGAAAGCTACATGGTAGTGTGGTGGCGCCCCGTCCTGTTGGTAGAAGACTTCATCATCGGCTCCATAAAGCGCACGTACAGCTGGTAAAATTAATGTGCGTAACATTCCCAAGTACACTGATCCAGTGACAGTGCCATCAAAGAAAAAGGGTCCTAGTAAGTCCCTCGACGACAGTCCTCACCAGACATTAAACCCTGGTAGATTGACCTCCTTGTCCACATGAACATGCGGATTTTCCGGAGCCCAGTAGACACAGTTATGTCAATTCACTGTTCCATTAAGTTTAAACTGGGCTTCATCAGACGACACTAACTTCGTCAGAAATTGTTCATCTTGGGTGACCATTTGCTGATACCATTCGCAAAATTGCATTCGACGATCGGGATCATCCTCATTAAGCGCATGCAGTAATCGTGGGATGTAAACTTTCCACTTAGCTGTTTTCAAAATCCGTCGTACACTTGTACTGCTAATCCCCACTTCCCACGCACATTGCGTAGCAGACTTCTGTGGAGAATTAGCAAACCTTTCCAACACGTGAGCCGACAAAGCAGGACTAGTAGCTGTACGCGTTCTTCCCGATCTTCTTTGTGAATATCACAAATCGTTCCATGCGTCTCAAACTTCCCAGTAATGCGTATAATTGTTAGGCGAACTCCCTCCTCCACTGACGTTGCACTTCAACGGCATTACCAAACCTGATAAACCACTTCAGAATGTACTTTCGCTGCTCGAACGTCAAGCGTGCTCCAGCCATTTCGTTTTCCCACTATCGTGATGTAAGTACCGACATCTGTTGAGAGAAAGACCATACTACAACATTTTTAAACAATGATAACAGTTGACAATGTCCATATCCCGATATCGTCTGACAAAGAGTGTATAAATGTTTCTGGCGGACTCGGTATACTGTATATACTGTATATTATGGACAATTGAAAGAGGAGAAAACTAATAAGGGATGACATGTTTCGCTCGTCAAGCGAGCATCATCAGATCCAAATTTAAAAGACAAATGGCTCAACAAAACACTACCAAACCTACAGTGACACCCACAGATAACCTCTGTCCTCCAAAAACAAAACAAACAAAAAACATTTAAAAAACTGTCAAAAACTTAGTAGGTAAGTGTGGTAATTATTACTAATAAATATTAAGGCATTAAGCACCCGAGAAAAGAACTATTTCTTTTAATGTCGCAAAACTTAGATATAACTATCCCATCAACAAAAGAGTCTTCCTCCCCCAATTAATCTATGAAGGTGTAACTACTGTACTATTTCATTGATAGACACTCAAGCAATTAGCCCTAAACTACTATTGAATTGTACTCTAAAATGCGGAAATGGCCAACAATTACCCTTCTGTGATGATAGTAAAAAGCTTTAACTACAACTTACGTAATATTGTTTGTCTACTCTTAATGTGTTGAAGGATCTGATGTTGATACTTATCTGAATTGTGGAAAGTCTGCAGGCTGCTCAGACAACCACTTTTGATGTAGTAAACTATTACTATGTAATGAACTTTTGCTTTGAATGCTTTGAATATGAAAAACTTTTATAATAGCAATTATCCCTTGAGAACGTTTCCGATTTATTTAATAAAAATTGTACAATTGTACAAATGCAAATTTCCAGCCTAATCTGTTAACCAGTTTATTGCGTGATTGGAATTGCGTTGTAAGATTTCAAAGTGTGTGTGCAACACTCGACGGACTCAACGACCAAAATTTATTGGAAAACCATTATACCCATGAAGAAAATGCAAAGGCGTTTTAGTTGTTGATTTTCACAGTAAAATGATGTCCAATAACATAGAAATCTAATGTACTGTACGTTATGGCGAGGGGGAATAATACATTTATTCAGCGTTATTTTATTCTCTTGCCAATTTCGGATGACAAGTCATCCTTTCATCCATTTCTTCTATTTTAAGGCAGTATTTACTGATTTGAGGAATGATTAGAACTATCAGGATGTCTCGAAAGTAATGTCGTTTTTAAGTTTCGTGTTTTATAAGATACAATTGGTTTTCTTTGGTTAGCCAATGCTATTTAAAGGAGACCATGACTAGAATTGCGTATATTGCGAGAATGTATCATCAAAGGATACCATACATTGCCGCATTAAGAAACTTGGACAAACAAACAGAAGCTGTAGATCTGTACGTCACGAATTAATTGACCCCTGAACAGGCTCAACTTACAGTAGAGTGGATATCTGTCGTCAGCTTATCGGTAACCCCATGGATGATAGATTTATCAGGATAATTGTCATATGTGATGACGAATGGGTCTATTACCGCAACGCTGACGCCTCGAAACGGTGGCTTAGTCCCGGTCAACCTGCCAAAGTCATCGTTAAAAAGGATAGGTTCGGCCCCAAAGTGATGTTGTGCGTCTGGTGGAATTTTAAAGGAGTGTTTCATTGAGAGTTTGTTTCGAACAGGCGTGCAGTCAATGCGGATCATTATTCTTAACAACTGGAACGAGTTCATGAAATTTTGAGACGGAGATACCCAGCATTAGTTACCGTAATAGAGCTCTCTTGCAGCAGGACAATGCGAGACCTCATACTGCATGAACAACCATGGCAACAATTCAGAAATTCAAAGGAGACAAACTGCTACAACATGCAGCATACAGCCCTGACCTTGCGCCTTCAGATTACCATCTTTTTCGATCAATGGCGTGGAAGAAATTTCGAAAACATTGAAGCTGTGTAAATGGGTCTCACCGAATTATTTGCATCAAAACCAAGAGACTGTTACCGTCGCGGGATAAGAAACCTCGCTGAAAGATGGCTCATGACCATGTAGAATCGGATGGTCTCTACTTTGAGGAATAGTTTAATTTCTTGTCAGAAAACTGTCCAAATAAAATTTTCTTTAAAAAACAACATTACTTATGAGACATCCCCTATAGTTTAATTCATTGTATTCTAATGAAAGTTGAATGCCTGTCTTCCTTCTATTTTTCCCATTTGTACACAGTCCGAGGGGATATGAGATGAGCTTTAATATGGAGAATTGTTTTAAAGGCCTCCTGGTGTCAAATTCATCACAGGAGTTAATGAAAGATTGAAATTAATAAAAATGAACGACACTGGACAAGAAGATGGAAGTAATTGCTCAGTGATTAAAACAGGAAATTGTTCCTTTTAACAAATCTACTCTACGAGTTCTGTGGGGCCAAATACTCTAAAGTCTTTTTTCATTTCTATTGGAGCATTTTTCGTGAATTCATACGCATTATATTGATTATTTTGAGGGATTATTGGGGTCGTCAACATCCAGCCTTGACGAGGGAACATCGCACGCTCCAATCTCCCGATCTAGCTGATACTTTGCATACTTTGTATACGCGTTAGACAGATTACAAACAAAATATATGTAATTGTATTTCATCTCCATGTCGTTCATGTATTTATTGTTGCTTATTTTAGAGGCTGCGACATCGTGGTAACATAGTGTATTTGGGGGGGGGGGGGGGAGGGGTTAATTTGTATGATTGTTTTGTGATGGCTGTAGTGGTGTGTGTGTCTGTGAATTGGTGATAGGATTTGGAAAGAGGCGGCCGTGACCTTAAGTTAGGAACCATCCCGGCATTTTCCTGGAGTAGATGTGGGGAATCCACGAAAAATCACTTCCAGGATGGCTGAGGTGGGAGTCAAACCCTTCTCTTCTCAGTTCTGCCTCACGGGGCTGAGTGTGCCCCGTTCCAGCCCTCACACCAGAATTAAAATTTCTTGGCAGAGCCGGGATTTCAAACCCGGACATCCGTGGGCGACAGCCAAGAACGCTAGCCGCTACAACACGGGGTGGTCCAAATTCATATTAGTCAATATGTGTTTCAATATAGACGCATGACTTGAACGGTCGGCATATACAGTACACTGCTCATCAAAAGTTTGGACTGCCGTTATCAATTGTATGCTGACGCTGCCATAGAGGATTGGGACCTCTAACCCCAAGATAAACTTGATGGTCTCATTGAGAGCATGCCTCCTCCGTGTGCGGGGAGGACTACTAAAGACTGATACGGATCATCATGAGATACCGATTTTCAATGTTTTGGTTTTCAACAGGGACACTTAGAAGCGAGTTCGCTTTGTTTTTGTACTGTTTCATTGTTATCTAAACACGATTGTTATTGACTTTCAGAAGAGCTGGTGTTTAGTCTGTTAATAAGTTATTGTATAAACCTCAATGGGTTTACTATAAGAAGTCATTGTAGTATTCCAAACTTTTGTTGAGCAGTGTATATTTTCTAGATTCTAGAAGTGCACGGGCAAATGACTGCGATTAAACCTACCACGTAAATAATGTGATGCTAAACCATGTGATTACAGGTAGGTACTGTATATTGCTACTACACAGATGAGTCGGTGACCCTGCCAGGCCAATATCTGAGCAATGCTTGCTTTCCAGCGCAACCCATACAGTAGCCGAGTCACTTTCTCATAAGCAGCAGAGGGAAGACGGTAATATGAACTTTGAAACTTGACGCACTCAAAGGCTACAGGATAATCTTTAACCCTCACTCTGCAAGCGGCGACAGCAAAGGGAAACTAATATCTTCTCCGTGACGCACCTTGTCGATTTCTCTTCCATCTTCATACCTACCAGGCTACAACGGAAGCTTAAGCCTTTTTTTCTATTTCCTAATATCGCAGAGCCTATAAGCCAGGGGTGCTCAACTTAATTTGCGAGCGGGCCGAATTGCATATTCCTAAATGAACCAAAGCTAAATTATTCTCCCCCACCCCCTGTTCGTCCCTAACACACAAATTCAACCACACACAAACCAACTAACCAACCTCTCACATGGCAATTCGACAAAACAAACAATAACCTGACACACAATACAAAACAAATTGAGAAAAGTAAACAATATTCTGTAACTTTGGATGAACTTACCAATTTATGAAAGGTCTGGGCCTTCGCTTCAAGTGACAGTGTTGAAATATCTGGAGATGGAGATGAATGGAAGGTATGTGTGTATCACTGACCCGGGAAGGTAATTTTAATTTAATAAATTTCATTTTAGGAAATATTTGTTCACAAATGAAGCCTAAGCTTTGAAGTAGTAGAAGACTCTTAAAATTGAGCAACTCAGTAAAAGAAACAGAGGAGATAATAAAATTGTTGAAGATCGCCCTTAACAAAAACGTCTTTCAGTTCAACATTAAAATACGTGAGCAGACTAAATGAATAAACGATGGTATCACCCCTCACTGGCTTAGTGGCTAATAGTTTCATTAACAGCATAGAAAACGATTTACTGTTGGAGTATAGGGCAAAAGGAGTCTTACAGTGGAATAGAATTGTAGATTTTATATTTTATGCCTATAGCCTACGATGCGGAAAAAGCAAACTAGGAAACGATCCTCCAAGTAATCAACAGATTACATCATTATATCAAATTCACAATATAATCAGATATTCTGAACAAAGAACACACTAGGTAAGCACATACTGTACATAATAGTAACCTAAATAAGCAGCACTCGTACCGTACTCAAATTCATGGTTTTATTATGGTGTCAAGAAACAGGATGTCAAGCAAATTGCGCAGGGCAGAATGGAAGGAGGATGTATACACGTTATAGGGAAAACAGAAATCCAATTTAACATAGGAAACACTTGGCAGTATGCGATCACATATACGGCACCAGACATAGCGTCATAATATAGAATCAGACCTTAGAATTATACACGCCGAAACAAAAGGTGGGGAACTTGATATAAAAGAAGCCACGGAAATCCATTTAGCCAAGTTAAACAGCCAAGATAATCCAAATAAACACACATTTTTGGAGAGTTCAGCCTTATCCATACTATTAGGCAACATTCCCATCAACAGAAAGGAATCAATTGAATGAATGAATCCAGACTATTAATAAATAGGGAGGGATTATTGTAGCTAAAATCAACACAAACCCCACGTGCACCACAGTGGTACAAGTCTATATGCCTACCAGTCAAGCTGATGATGAAGATGTTGAAAAGGTCTACGAAGAAATATAAGAAATTCTGATGTATGTCAAAGGTGATGAAAATGTTATAGTAATGGGAGATTGGAATGCTGTGGTAGGAAAAGGAAGAGAGGGGAAGATATTGGGATATTTCGGATTAGGTGAAAGGAATGATCGAGGAAGCAGGCTGATGGAATTTTGCACCAAGCATGAGTTGGTCATAGCTAACACCTTATTCAATAACCACAATATAAGAATATACGCATGGATGAGACCAGTAGATGCAGGGCGTTACCAAATCGAATTCATTATGGTCTAGCAGAGATTTCGAAACCAGATTTTGGATTGCAAAACATATCCCGGTGCTGACACAAACTCTGACCACAATCTGGTTGTTATGAAATGCAGATTAAAGTTGAAGAAACTGAAGAAATTTCAAAAGACAAAAAGGTGGGCAATAGACAGACTGAAAGAGAAGGATGTAAACGAAAGATTCAAGAAGAGTATAAAGGAAGGACTAATGAAACACCCTAAACAAACATCAATTGCAAACGAATGGGCACTTTTCAAGAATGAAATAACAAAATCCGCAGAGGAAAACATTGGTAGAAAAGAAATAATAGGTAGAAAACCGTGGATCGCTCAGGATATAGGCTACTAGAATTAATGGATTAAAGGCGGAAACACAAGAATGTAAGAGATGAAAAGGGGAAATCAGATTACAGACGTCTGAGAAATGAGGTTAACAAGAAGTGCAAGGTAGCAAAACTAATATGGTTGAAAGAAAAATGTACATGTATAGAAAATTGTCTAAAGTTAGGAAAAGTAGATACAGGTTATCGAAGGATTTGAATACTCTTGGGAAAAGAAGACTAAGTGGTGTATTAATAAAGACACAGATGGAAAGCCTGTAACAGATAGGGAAGAAAAGGTTGAGAGATGGAAAGCTTACATAGTGTTTGTATAAAGGAAAGGAGATTTAGAATCATGTAATGGATAGGGAAGAGGAAATTGATGAGGATGCGAAAGGAGATTTAATATTGAGATCATAATTTGACAGAGCATTGGAGGATTTAAGCAGGAACAAAGCACCAGGCATAGATGATATACCGATTGAGTTGCTACGCTGCATAGGTGATGATGGTCTGGTCAGGTTATTTCACTTGGTGTGTAGGATTTATGAGACAGGTGAGGTGCCCTCCGATATCAAGAAGAATGTTATCATCCCTCTACCAAAGAAAGTATCTGCTGACAGGTGTGAAGATTACCGTACAATCAGCTTGATTACTCATGCTTCAAAGATCCCGTCTAGAATAATTTACAAGAGGATGGAAGGCCAGATAGAAACGGAGTTGGGTGAAGACCAGTTTGGTTTCAGGAGAAATGTAGGAACAAGGGAAGCTTTACTAAGTCTTAGGCTGATTTTGGAAGGTAGAATAAGGAAAGATAAGAGAACGTTCATGGCATTTGAAGATTTAGAATAGGCTTTTGATAACGTTGATTGGGCTAAATTGTTTGACGTTTTGAAAACGAATGGAATAAAGTACAGGGATAGGAGTGTGATCTACAATCTATACAGAAACCAGACAGCAGTCATTCGAGCTGAAGGACATGAAAGAGAAGATGGTATTCAGAAGGATGTAAGGCAAGGCTGCAACTTAACACC
Organism: Meconema thalassinum; assembly: GCA_946902985.2. Taxonomy (NCBI): domain Eukaryota; kingdom Metazoa; phylum Arthropoda; class Insecta; order Orthoptera; family Tettigoniidae; genus Meconema; species Meconema thalassinum. Next base: position 1,095,547,983 of record OX336389.2, on the reverse strand, counting down.
CATACTTTTCAATCTTTACATTGAACAAGCAATGAAGGAAAGTGGAGAAACATTTAAAGTGGGAGTGAAGATTCAAGGAGAAATAATTTCAACTCTGAGATTTGCTGATGACATCGTCATCTTGGCCGACACGTCAGAGGATTTGAATGAGTTTTTGAATGGTATGGACTCCGTCTTGAGGAAACAATTCATGATGAAAATCAATAAATAATAAAACAAAAAATATTGGAATTTAGCCGAAATAAATCAGAAACCTTTATGGAGATCAAATTGGCAGGTGAAAAGCTAAAGGAAGTAGGAGACTTCTGTTACATAGGAAGCAAAATAACCAGTGATGGACGAAGCAAAGAGGACATAAAAAAGTAGGTTGGCTCAGGCAAGGAAAGCATTTCCACAGAAAAGGAATCTGTTGACATCGAATATAGATTTAGGTATTAGGAAGTCATTTTTAAAAGCCTTTGTCTGGAGCGTGGCGCTCTATGGAAGTGAAACTTGGGCTATTGGTGCAGCAGAGAAGAAGAGAATTGAAGCGTTTGAAATGTGGTGTTACAGGAGAATGATGAAGATCAGATGGGTAGATAGGGTAACAAATGAAGAGGTATTAAGACGAGTGGGAGAGGAGAGATGTTTCTGGCAGCTGCTAATGAAGAGAAGGGATAGGTTGGTAGGACACATACTAAGACACCCAGGAATAGCAAGCTTGGTTATGGAAGGAAGGATCGAGGACAAGAACTGTAGGGGTAGACCAAGGTTAGAATATGTTAAACAGATTGCTTCAGATGTAGGGTGTGGTAGCTATGTAGAGATGAAACTATTAGCTCTGGACAGTGAGGCATTGAGTGCTGCATCAAACCAGTCAAAATACTGAAGACTCAAACACACACAAATGTGTACATATGTGTAAACATATACATAAGCCGTACCTTACCTAAGCCTAGGCGAACAGGATCTGATGATGATCGCGTGACAATCGAAATACGTAAGCTAGTTAATTTCCCCCACCTTGTTTGTGTGCCTAATATAATTGGGCACAATCGAGTTGACCGACTGTGAAGCATTCTATAATAAACTAAAGTAAGTGCTCGCAAACGCACAAATGTACTTTCTCGCAAACTTTACGAAAGCCGGAAAATGTTTATTACAAAGCGTCTTGTAAAAGTTAGAAAGATTGAGAAGATTTCCCTCTTTTAATTGGGAACAACACTGAAGTTGAATATATCGAACTGTAGTTATACAGTTGCATCACCGGCGTCAAATGCAAATGGATTTTCAAACAAATGTATTTTCTCCGTACTCTTAGAAAGGTCGTTAATTCTGTTTCCAAACTCATTCTTCAATAAGTCAATCAACTTAATAAACCGATTATGTGACACTGAATTGTTTGCTTTCGCTATTTGAAGCTCGTTACAACGTGAAAAGTGTGGGAACATGCCCTTCTCTAATTGGCTAAATGCAACAACAATAACAAATCATTTCCAAGTCTTAGATGAAGAAAGTCGTATTCAGTGGCGTTTCTGTCTAGTTAGTGTGTGTATTGGTAATTGAGGTGAGGATTGGGATGGAGGCGGCAGTGGCCTTTAGTCAGAGTCAGGAACTATCCTGGCATTTGCCTCGAGTAGAAATGGGAAACCATGAAAAATAACTTCTAGAATGGCCGATTTGGAAATCGAATTTCTACTCAGTATTGCACCACGAAGCTGAGTGTACCCCGTCCCAGCCCTCAAACCAGAATTAAATTTCTTGGCAGAGCCAGGAATCCAACCCGAACCTCCGGGGTTACAGCCAAGAATGCTAGCCGCTACACCACGAGGTGGTCACTTGGAAATGACTCATGGTTTAGGCGAGGTCACGTAGATGTAACAGGATAAACACGCCTACCGGGAATGCAGGAGATCCGGGTTCAAGTTGTTGTTACTTCGGCTTGGAAGAATTTTGGTCAACAGCCCAGTGCACTTGGGTAGGCCTATGTGTTTCATTTGTCTGAAAACTTATGTTTCTGTGGTGTCAGTAGTAGTACTGTATGTGTAGGCCTACTGCAATTTTTAGGTCGGGAACGAGATAGGTGCCCCGGGACTTGAAATTAGGTACTATCCCGGTATTAGCCTGAAGGAAGTGTGTAATCCGCCGGGGAAAAACCACACTCAGGATAGCCACAGTCAGCGCCGGTAATCGAACCTCCGATATCCGAATTTGCTGCAGCTCCTCAGAATCCAGTTTTTTTTTCACTCAGCTAAGAGACTCGTACTGCTGTATGCCATATGGCGGAACATTTCCCCCTGGATCCTGAGTCCTGGTCTCATTTCAAATCTTATTCAACAGTCATATGGATTGTATTTGTATATATCAGACTGATTCTCCTATGTTAAATGTTTTGCCTCTTGTCATCGTATGTGCTTTCGATGCTTCTCCACCTTCACTAGAACACACTAAACAGTTGAATTTCTGAATAAGATTCCACAAACGAAGATGTTATACGATTTTCTAGACACTCATGAAAATGCATTTGCTTAGGAATGTTCACTACCACTTCCCGTACTCTGTAGTAAGAGAGAATTGGGAATACTCGGTCACTCAGCCTTGTTCTCCCTGAAGTTGTGTAGGCCTATCTATCAAGAGCAGCCGGCTATATTTCACGGCTAACAGATATTGCCTCGTTGAGAAAATAAGTTTGTAGTTTTAACGGGAATGTACACAGATTTATTCAATAAGGAATGGTCTCTGAGGAGCGTTCGGCAATCGATAAGTTAAAGAGACCAGTTTTATCACTCGGCTAAGTGACTCGTACTATGCCATTTGGAGGAACATCTCCCTCTGGATCAGCTCTCCCAAATGGCTGGCTATTGCGGAAACTGGTTAGTAAACATACAGGGAACGAAAGCGTAGCAGCCATTTAAGTGAAATAGTCCGTGTGGCGAGAACTCCCACTGCACACCGAATGGTCTGGATATTGAACGTGTATTTATCAATAACACTGATCGTATATTTTAAGTGCTGCTCATAATTTCAGAATCCATTTCAATTTCGACTACAGAGTAATGTTTAGTAAGAATAGTCAGGTAATAACATTCGGCAGTTACCTTCCATAAAGTCGCAGGGTACAAGGCCGGACGTTTGTTTTAGACGATTGTCCTTGACCTTGAAGCCTGCAGGTGAGCCTACACACACTCACTCTCTCACCCTATCGCTTCACACTTGTCACCACCGATCTGATGTAATGGAATTCCAGACTTGAGCAGACAGTACAGTCCACATCGAAGTATTGTGTGTTGCGGAAGTACACGTTACGTAGTTACGAACAGAATGTCATTATATTTGCCAATGACTGTACTCCTAGCAGTAGTGTAAAACAGCTTAGTCAAACATCGGACCGCTTGAGGCAGCTGATAACAACACAGGTACTGTAGTAACTCGCCTCCAGGCTTCCATTAAGATTTTGCACTCGTCTAAAACAAACGTCCGGCCGTAAGTACTGCATGTGCTGAGGCCCCCGCCACACCGTGCTCTAAAGCAGTGGTCCTCAAAGTGCAGCGCGGACAGAGAGTATTATGATGATGATGATAATTGTTGTTGTAAGGGACCTAACATCTAGGTTGTCGGCCCCTAATGGTTCGGGTGATAGTGAAAAATAAAAATGAACCTATAATTAAATCTAACTACAAACTTACAACTAAAACTAACTGAAATGAAAATCCACAGCCTGCTTCCAGTCTCCGACCGGGTCAGGAATGGAATGAATGAAGCCCCCATCTAGCGGCGAGGATATGAACTGTGCCGGCTGCCGAGGCCTGACGCACTCCTCTGGGGCAATGATTAAATGAATGACAGATGAAATGAAATGATAGTGGAGAGTGTTGCTGGAATGAAATTTTGACAGGGAAAACCGGAGTACCCGGAGAAAAACCTGTCTACCTCCGTTTTGTCCAGCACAGATCTCACATGGAGTGACCGGGATTTGAACCGCGGACCCAGCGGTGAGAGGCCGGCGTGCTGCCGCCTAAGCCACGGAGGCTACTAAAACTAACTACAGCTTACAAACAAGAAGAAGGAAGGGAGAACGAAAGAAAGGGGAAATAAATGCCCTCAAACCTCGAAGAATGAGGCTTGAGGGACTTAGAAAGAAGGAGAGCCAGGAAAGGCAGATGTGAAAGAGAAAGAGGAGTGGGCCCGCCCCAACGGCAATGGAAAAAGAGGAGAAACCGGACCCAGCTCCCGAACTTGCCAGATGTGAGCCCTTGAGGATGTAGCACTATCTAGGGTGCATCAGAAGTGGTGGGGCTTCACACACCCTGCCTCCTTAAGGGCCTTGAGCAGAAGGCAGGAGATATGAAGAGAACAGAAGAGGTCTGACCTCTCGAAGAATGAGGGATCAGAAAAGATGAAACAAGGGCCCATTAAGGCGGGAAAGTGAAAGCCTCCCTAGGTCTTGGATACCCTAATACTGTCGGGGTCGGAAAAGAACAAGAGTTGACTAAGGGAGGTCGATGGGAAAGATGATAGAGAGGAGCCCGGCACAGGAGAGTGGAAGTAATGCCGAACTTAGCTGGGGCCCCGTGGTCGCCAACCCACGTCCCACTAGTCGTGAGCCCCTGGAGGAGGGCAGAGAGTAGTAGAGCTTTATGTAATATTATGTAAAAAAAAATATCGTGAAAAAATATTGCAATTCTCAAATTCTATTTACCGTGAACCTATGTAGGATGCTCTCACGCCGTCATTCAAGACTATGAAACTCATACTTTTGCTGTCTTATTCCATATGATCCTGCCAGTAGAGATTCTCAGGAAAGGTGCGAGTAACCCTTCACACACAGCACGCTTCCACACCCAAACCAGCCACCAGAAGTGGTATAGTTGTGACGTTTTAAGGATACCCACCAGCCAGCAAAGGGAGAGGCCCGTGTTTGATTTTTCAGCCCCTTACAAGTGCTTCTAGACTGGCAGTAAGTGTTCAGTAAGTGGAGGTTGTGTTTCAAGTAGCCAGTCTCCAAGACAAATCCTTGCTACAATGTTGTCAATATACCATTTAGTTATGTATTTATTTATTTTATTTATTTACTTATTTATTTATTTATAAAAAGAAAGCAAAAGAGTGTGATGCTGTTCAGTCGGTCAAGACGACTGTACCCAAATTAGAGCTTTTTTTTTTTTTTTAGGATTAGGGAATAGCCCATCTCAATTGGGTACAATCGTGTTGACCGACTAAGGAGCCTCAAACTTTTGTTTACTAAGACAACACTGAAAAATGGCTTCAAACACCATAATGTTCAAGCACCATATTTATTTATTTATTTATTTATTTATTTATTTATTTATTTATTTATTTCGGACTATGCTTGGGCCCAATGATTCATGTCCTACATGACCCGTAGGGTGAATGGGTATGGTTTAATTTTTCACTTACTACGGAACTACTTGTATTAAAAAAATCTATCAATTCTTATATGTTATTGCCGTGTCATTAGCGGGATTTCGTCAAAGAACACCACGTCAGGAAGCCTCTATAAGCCTAGTTGTAACCTACGTGGCACCAAGCAAAATATATATTTTATAACTCCCCATCAAACGTGGTATCACAACCACTAATGGCAATAATCCGCTTCACAAATCCTACCGGCGGTTCCTGACAACACTACAAAAAGAAAATCTTCTATTTCAGCACTATCAACTCGATTTCAGCCACTATCGACTCTATTCCAACCAGTTTAAACACAGTGAGTGAGTGGGTTATTTATTGCTGCTTTAAGGAGCCGAACAGCGAGGTAATCTGCCCCAACAGCGAGTGAACAGGTGAATTATAGTGCGTGTTCAGTGGAAATAGTTAACCCGATTAACAATAAAGTGTTACGAGTATCATCTTACCCATGGATAAGTGGCAGATTATCAGTGGTGAAAAGCGATCCCATGGAATTGATTTCATCGATGTTCTGCCCTCCTTGGAAAGTATTAAGTCCTAATAAGGAACAAGATTCGAATTTAATCAAAGTGGTTTTTTTTTTCACATTTACTTCTGCTCCCAACAGCAACGTTAATTCTACACCCAAAAGCAAGGTGCGTGAATATCAAGACCATTATCTGAATTAGACGTTTCCAGCATTCATTTCCATAATCATGAACGACTTAAATGCGTTCTTTGTTTGGAGATTTCAGCAAACGACAGCTTCAAGCCTGTGAAACTTAGAACCACTTGCATACAAAATATCCAGACCAAGTAGCTTAGGTAAACCCATCAAATTTTAAGTGACCTGAACAACAACAAACAGGAAATATAAGACTTCTAGAAAAGCAGGATTTAATTGCAAAATCCGTATTACCACATATCATTGATGAGAAAATATGTCTTCCCGCAGTCAAGGAAATGTGCGAGATCACGCATGGAGAAACGTTTGGCGAGAGCCTTAACTCAATATCGCTCTCAGATAATAAACTGGCTCATCGTATTTATACAATAGCCTTCGACATTTCAAAAAAATCAATTGCCAACACCTGTTCATGATGGTTCAAAATTCGCCCTGCAACTCGATGGCAGTATTGACATCGAAAATCATGTCCAGCTTATTGTTCTTGTTTCTGTACGCTACTGTCATGAATGTGAAATGCACAAGGACTTTCTGTTTTGTAATGCTCTGGAAGGGAGGACTATAAGCGAAGATATTTTCCCTCACGTAAATCCAATGTTTTTTATTGATAACAATCTGCCATAGAAACATTGTGTTGGTATATGCATTTACTGGAACTGAAAAGGGATTCAAAACAAGAAGTATAAGTGCTGTTGCTTCTTCTGTAGCATGCACACATTGTTCGATACATATGGAGGCAATCAGTGTTGTAAATTTTGTGAAAGCAAGAGCTTTAAACAGTAGGCTATTTTTCATTATTGTGAGGATTCTGGATTACGCATGACACGCTTCTATTACACACAAAGGTGCGTTGGTTGTCACTTGGTAGAGTTCTTCGTGGCGTTGTGGAGCTGAAGGATGAAATTCGTGTTTTTCTTATGGACAGCAGTCCTACACTCGAATCAGCACTATAATACTCAGGGCCGCCGAGAAGGGGGGCAAGGGGGGCAAATGCATAGGGGCCCGTAAGGGGTGAGGGCCCGTAAGTAATTCTTTATATTTTCTTGCGAATATTGTTTTATTATTTTAAATTTATTTTCATTAAAAACCATGTAGGACAAGTGTAAGTGTTATTGAAGTTATTGTTTGAAGAGGTTCCCATGCAATGCGTAATAACCTTCCAAGTGACGGAACAAGAATCTTTCTGAGAACAGTTTGATTTTCAAAACTACAGAATGGAGAATGTGTTCGTAGAGACTGGTTAGTATGCAGTGATACAAATCAATCAATATATTATTTTCCTTGCAGATTACTTGGTCACAGCCCTGAGTTCCATAAGTCAGTTTTAGTTACTGACAAAGGCTGGCAAAAGATCGTTCTTGGCGTAAGCTGTATAATGAGCTGCCAGTTCATGAAATGAGTGCCAGTCACAAACTATGCTATATTTATATTGTTTCGTTTGAGAGGCTTGGACATCGTGGTCATTTAGCCCCGTGTACTTGGGTATGTGTGGAATTGTGTGTGATAACCTGGTTTTTTAAAAATTATAACTGAGCATCAGATGCTTTTCTCAGAATGGCATTGTTTTTCCAGAATAGCTAGTAGTGCATAGTGTTAAATAAACGTATTTCAAGGGGGTCCCGAGCAAAACATTGCATAGGGGCCCTTGAATCCTCTCGGCGGCCCTGATAATACTCTGCTACTTGGCCGACGTGTTTGAGAATCTAAATGGTCTATCACTTCAAGGCCAATATAGTAATATTATCTTTCTAAGTGAGATAATGCTTGCGTTAAAGAGAAAATTTTAACTTAAAAAAGTTCAGATGTGGTAAGGTTGCTGTTTTCTTGTCTGAATGTTCTCCTGGAGTAAAGTAACTAGAATTTTGATGTAATTGTGGAGTTGGCGTTGCACATCTTGAAAGTCTTCGACAACAATTCGAAGGTAAATTTTCAGACCCTTCAGCTGAGTATGACTGATTTCGAAGTCCGTTCGATACGAATGTAGTAGTCCACTTATCAAGAGTAGAACAGGAGGAGCTAATAGAACTCTCAGCAGACAGAGCACTTCGAAGTGAATTTAAATCAATGTCTCTTGAAAACTTCTGGATGTAGATTCGGAATGAATATTCTAATTTAGCAAGAAAGGCGATGGACGCCTACACCAACTTACTTGTGTTAGGCAACATTTCTCACAATGACATTCATCAAGACGTAGCATAGGTCTCAACTGCAGCGACAATGGGATCTGCGGATTACTGTTTCAAATATCCAACCAGGACTGGATCTGCTATCATCACAAATTCAAGCTCACCGATCACATGAAGTCAGTGACAAAAATATTACCGAATTTTGAACCGTGTGCATTTTAGTTGTTCGTTTTTCATTCATTTGGACAGTTTTACTTAGTTGTGAGTGTTGTGTTTACATGGAACATTTTTTCAAATCAATATTTAAATGTTGAATATTGTCTAATTATTTTTATAGTATTGTAATGTATAAGTCACGACCATCTTTTCTTTCTTCGTTCGGCTTTTCCCAATTAATTGGGGTCATCGGAGCCAACCAGGCTTATTTTGGTTTTGGCCGGGGATTTAAGGCCGGATGCCCTTCCTGACGCCACGTGATTTTTCAGGTGAAAATTCCACCCCGCTGTCGCAGGGATTCGAACCCCGGCCGTCCGGGTGAAAGACGAGCAGCTAAGCCTCTGCGCCATCACGCTCCCCTATAAGTCACGACCATCCAAACATTAAAATCATTGTAAGTTAACTAAAAGCATCACAGAAGCAAACAGTTCATGAACTTATTAGGAGAGAAAAATGCAGTGGAATACACACATTTTTTGAACTTCACATGCGGTAATCATTATTTACAAGCAGTTGTGATGGTTAACTTTCAACACTTTTCAATAGACCAAATGATGGATATTATTTAGAAACAATTGTTGAACTCCAGTTATTGCGTATTTTTATTATTGCCATCGTCATTGTTGTTGCTGCTGCTGTTGTTAAAGTAATTATTAATTAGGATCTCGTTCCACTCTTTTTTGCAACAATTGGAAGTAGTAAGAAATGGAAGAAGAATAAAGGGGCCATCATCAGATCCTTTACACTTAGATTGTTAAACCTATGTCTACTCCACAACTATGGGTGATCTGATGATAGTGATGATGATCGCTTAACGATCGAAACTGGTCATCCAGATGTATTTATTAATCTCTTTTTTTTTCATGATTGGGTACAGTCGTGTTGACCGACTGAAAAACATTACATTTCGTATTCTAAGGCAACACTGAATAAGGGCTTCCGACACGATAATGGTGTTGTTTTTGATGTTTCCGCCCCGTTTAGTTGTGTGTGTATATATAGAATTTTGAGGCAAGGATTGGGATGGAGATGGCCGTGACCTTAAGTTAAGGAAGGAAGTTTGTATTTTAACGTGACCGTTAAACTCGCAATCATGAGCCACGGGGCCACCATTTTACGTGGAATCCGAACCGCTTCGCCAACCCCCCCTCCTCCTTAAGTAAAGAACCGTCCCGGCATTTGCCCGGAATAAAACTGGGAAACCACGGAAAACCGCTTCTAGGATGACAGAACAGAGGTGGGAATCGAACCAGCTTCTTCTCAGGTTTGCCTCACGAGTATGAGTATACTCCATTCCCACCCTCAGACAAAAATAAATTCCTTGGCAGAGCCAGGCATCGAAACCTGACCTCCAGGACGACAGGCAAGAATGCTACCCACTACACCAGGAAGTGGATCATATATAATAAGAAACGGAAGTATGTAAATGTTTAGAAATAGAACGCATGAACTATTTTAAAATAATGTACAGTTCCTGATGATCTATAAAAGGCTAAGGTGCATCGTTCACAAAACACAGATTCTAAACCAGAGAAAGTTAGGAGATGCGGTTTGCACAACAATTATTTTAATTGTCTGAACAGTTCAGAGAAATATCATTTTAAAAAGTCATCGGAATTCTTCTTATTTGCCCTTTGACACACGGGCATAGGCTGACGTAAGCAAAATATAGTAATTGCCGTAGAAAGGGTAGACGAAGCTATTCTACTCCCCTCAATGCCAGAAACAAAACACGCAGATCCCATACGGACTTATTTTAAGGTCGTAGAATCAACCGTCTCCGAGAATTTTCCGAATCACTATCAACGCCCTAAGCATCTGAGCATGGTATGGGAGCCGTGACCGTGGTCGTATTTAACTTTCCATCGACCACCTCGTGGTGTAGTGGCTAGCATTCTTGGCTGTCGTCCAGGAGGTCCGGTTTCGATTTGTTGCTTTGCCAAGAAATTGAATTCTGGTCTGAGAGCTGAAACGGAGTATACTCTACCACGTGAGGATAAACTAAGCAGAGGCAGGTTCGATTCCTACCTCAGCCATCCTCTAAGTGGTTTTCCGTGGGTTTCCCACTTCTACTCCAGGCAAATGCCGGGATGGTACCTGACGTAAGTGTGAAGATTTGAAGCCATTCTTTCAGTGTGCCTACATACATTTGTAGCTCTTCAGTCGGTCAACAAGAATTTGCCCAATGACTGGGCGGGGTACAAAGTCTAAATATGTAAATACACTCCTGGAAAAAAATTACATGTATTAGTTATTTATTACTACCAAAATACCGGGTGAGTTAGCCGTGGTCGTTACGGCATGACTGCTGGCAGTCGCTCACATCCGGGAGGCGAGGAGGTTCGAATCCCCCCGCCGGCAACCTTGAAGATGGTCTTCTGTGGTTTCCCATCTTCCTTCCAGGCAAATGCCGGGGTTGGTCCCTAACCATAGGCCACAGCCGCTACCTTCCAACTCCTCGACCTTCCGTTCCAACTTTCCTCCCCAACGGTACTTGTAGCTCACCCATTGGGTGTCCGTCTCGAAGCACCTACAAAAACTGGCGAGACGAACATGTCCTCGGACACTCCCGGCACTAAAAGCCATACGCTAAAAAAAACTACCAAAATAGGGCAATTTAGGATTAATTAGCGAAAACAATTTTAACCTCAACATAGTGATCAAGATCTGATGATGGCCACTTGAAGGTCAAAACGCTTAATCCTAAATTGCCCCATTTTAATAGTGATAATTAACTAATGCATGTGATCTTTTCCAGGAGTGTATTTACATACTGTATTTATACTTTTTACCCCCACGCAGTCATTGGGCAAATTCGTGTTGACCGACTGAAGAGCTACAAATGACACCTAACTTAAGGCCACGGCCGCTTCCTACCCAAAGCCTGCCTGAATAACGAATATATACACTAGTACAGACATCACCACAGTGACAGAGGTTATCAGACAAATTCTGCACACACCCATGTACACGGGCCTACATGACCACGATTTCGCAAGGCCCCTAAAGAATCAACAACAACGGTATACATGCCAACCGCTAAACGATAATTAGGTTTCACAAATGAAGAAAGCTAAATGGTGGGTCCGATATACCAATGATTTATTTTCATAATATGGTCTTGTATTTAAAGGGTCCACGGGAAGAAGGGGGAATGTCACTCAAAATGTAAATTTTCAAGATAACAGCGTGATCTGATTGGCCTCTTTGCAGCGTATTGAAGGCACAATTGTGTCTGGCTAAGAACAGTGAGGGTCGTGAGAAAATGACGTTTCAAGTTGGCGCGTACCTATATGTACTGTACATATAAGTAATGAAACTTTAAAACACGTTTCCTGAACATTTTACACTTCTTCCCCTGGACCCTTCATTTATTTACATCAGTTTCGAATGCATGGAAAGTAAATCATTATGTTTATAAACAAAGGATACAGTATTCTACGACCTCCCACGCTGGTATCTGCGCTCTATCTGCTCACAGTTCTGTGCTAACCTAAACACTCACACTAGCTTATGCAGTGCCCTCGTCTTTCAAACATTCTTCTCAGAAATTAAAGCCCTTGTAGTTTGAAGGCCAAGAAGTGGCATTATTTATTTGGGAGACTCACCACTAAGTATGTATATTTTAAGAAATATTTTCCCACGCTCCTCAGCCATCACTTGTCTCCCTTAACTTCCAAGTGCCCCAGTTTTAATTTTAGTCGGTATTATACTGTGTTCATCAACGCTCAAGTATGTTGGCCTCTCCAAACATCAACCCTCCGCTTGCGCCTGTGAGATAGTTAGGTCGCATACGACTTGAGGTCTGGGTTAAGTGCCGTCTGTGGAATGTTGACTGTCGCCCTCTTCAATTTCTAGCTACAAGAAGGTACAGTATACATATGACAACACTGATCAGTCTATTTGAATGCGGCTTCGGTGGCGTAGTTGGTAGCTTGCTGAGCTTCTATGCCCAAGGTCGCGGGTTCAAACCCGGCCAAAGTCGTCGGATTTTTAAGAGCGTTAAAAATCCCTCAGTATGCTGGCGGTCCCATGTCATAGATGTATGGCATGATGAAGAACCTTCCACTAATTACACTTGTGTGAAACTAAATTATAGGTTATATTTGACTAAACGCTCTTAGGTTCCAACGTTCGTCGCCAAGAGCCGATTGCGGTGGCATCTAGTAACAAAGTTCAGAACTAGTTGGTCGTTGACGGTGGCGTTTGATAGCAAAATTTGGAACTACTTGAAATTCGAATGTCTGCAGTCCTTACTTGAATTAAAAACAGATAACACACACTAATACAGCCATCACAATTGACATCGGTTATCCGACAGATTTTACACACACCCAAAGTACACGGAGCTACATGACCACGTTGTCGTAGCCCCTAAACTGAGGAACCAACCAACCAGTCTATTTGAAATCCTCAATTCACTTCGTATTGTAGTTTTCCTGCGGGCATCTGGTTTGACTAACCCCCTTCCATTACACCACACGAGGTATATTGATGTTGTTGTTGCTTAGTCTAAGGCTTTGGGATACCTTGGTCATCAGCCCCGTGTACTCCGGTAAGTATTGAATTTGTCTGATAACATGTGTTATTGTGGTGGCGTAGCAATCACATGGTACGTGTTTAACTAATGTAGATGTCACCTAGATAAGAATACTACGGGGTGAGCTCAATAACTGAAATTTGGAATAAGAAAATGATATCGATATCGTGCTTGAATCCATTTTTCAGTGTTGCCTTCGTAATGGAAACTTATTGTTTTTCAGTCGGCCAACGCGATTGTACCCAATTTATTGGGTGTTTCCTTAATCCTGAAAACAATTTACATGAGATGAATAAACAGACTACACTTGGTTGACCAGTTTCGATCGCCAAGCGATCATCATCAGATCCATTACACTTAGGCTAATAAATCTATGTCTAAAAGTATGGGTGATAGTATTTAGCCTACAATATGCACACTTATGTGGTTGCAGTAGTAGTAATTAAACTAACATAACTAGTCAATATTTGTTAGTTGTATGTTATTTTTTGTTAAGATACTGAAAGTGGTGAATGACCTTCAAAGTTTCTTGCTTAGAGTGATTATGTGATTGCAGTTAAATGATGTATTTATTAATCTCATGTATTTTGTTTTCGGGATTAGGGAAACAGCCAATAAAAATGGGTACAATCGTGTTGACCGACTGAAAATATTACATTTCGAAAATGATATCGTATCATATGTTTAGGCATCCCCCAGGGGCTCACAACTACATCGACGTAGGTTAGCGACCATGGGGACCTGGGCCTCCGTGGTGGTTTACCTTTCATCCAGATGAGTCAGGTATTTCTTCCACTTGCTTAGGCCGGGCTCTTTTCCTTCCTCTTTCCTGTCGAGTTTACTAGATTAACGGTCACGTTAAACTACAAGCTTCCTTCCTTTCCTTTCGAGTTTACTCTACCACTTGATTGTGGCTCACTCCTCTCGTTCGCCTTCTATCTCTTAGACACAGGTACCAGCTAGCATACCCACCACTTAGCCTCCTATCACCTTCCTCCCAACACCCTCATTCTCTCCTCTTGTCCAGGGATAGGGCTGGTGATCTCGCTGTTAATTCTTTAAGCCTACAAATTAATCAAAAACAATCTATGACATGCATGTTGGCCTAAGTCAGTTTTCAACACGTAATGTGCCCTAAATTCAAAACATAAATTTCATAACGCTTTGGGTATTTCGAGTAAATCACAGATTCACACCCGTCATGTGGTTCCCTACAAATTCTGGTCTGAGCCCTGGAACGTCGTTGATTCAGACATGAGAGCCAGAACTGAGAAGAGGTGGGTTTGATACCTACCTCAGCCATCCTCGAAGTGGTTATCTGTTAAGTCCCATTTATATTCCAGGCGAGTGGCGGGGTGGTACCTAAATTAAGGCCAAGTCCACCTCCTACCCAAACCTTAGCCCTAATTACAAATTCACACACTAGCACAGCCATTACAATGACACTGGTTATCAGATTCCACACACTGCCTCGTAAACGGAGATACATTACCACTGTATCACAAAGTCCCCAAGCGAATCAACAAAACAGCAATGGTTCCTTACGAGATAATATTTCGCTATCTTCAAATTACAACCATGAATATGGAAAGCTTGCATTTTCATTTTTTATGTTCACTTTAAACCAACCCTAGCCTTCAGCTAGCGTTGTGAGGTCCTTGGGACACTCCGCAGCTTTCTTAGTTTGTTCTGTGCGTTTCGTGCAATAGCGTTGGCATTCCCGGTACTTTCATGTCACTCAGTTAGCTGCAAACAGTGTTGCGATAACATCTGTATGTGCTCTGTTGTGCTAACTACATACAGTAGCTCGGGTGGTCCGCTGGACCTCACAACGCCGGTTTTTTCAAGTATTAACTATGGCTAAACCAGAACCATCAAAGTTGTTTTTTTGGACGTAATAATAATGTTATTTATTTTACGTCCCATTTAACTACTGCGGCTTTTAGAGCCGCCAGGGTGCCAGAATTATGCCCCGAAGGGGATCTTTAACGTGCCAGTAAATCTACTGACACGGCTCCTTCGTATTTGCGCACCCTCAAATGCCAGCCGACTGCACCAGGATTCGATCCTGCAACCTTGGCCATAGCAGGCGAGAACGTTACCGCTGAGCCACGCAGCCAGTCTTTTATTGGAAGTGTTTCTTAGTGCAGTGAGTAGAATATATTTTAATGTTTCAAGTCTTTTAATGAATATGCAAAATAGGTTCCAGAAGTATATAAAATGTAGGATCTGTTGGTTTCCAAACAACATTGTTTATTTTAATAAAGCAATTCATAATTTCATTATTGGGACCTTTATTGATATTGAGATTATGCAATTATAAATATGATGGAAGTGTTTAAACAGTCCATTTGAATATTTATGACATACTCGATTGAAATGGAAATAAGCTGCATGATATTTTTAAAAAATCGTTTAACAACTAGCCTATGGAGTTGTTTCTTAGTGAAATTAGGATGAATTATTTGAATTAATAATAATAATTGAATATAACAATATTGATGCAATGGCATTTTTCAGAGACTAAAAAGCTGATTCAGCCTTAAACATGTGGAGTCCCCCGGACCTCACAACACCGGTTCCACAGTGTCATGACGCTTGCTGAGGATTAAAGGTATCATTTCTTTCAATACCAATCTACGTCGCAGTGCACAATTATTGTACCTACAGTTCTTGATTCTTCTTATTCAAATGCATAAATGGGAAAACATTTATTGACACTAACTGTTCCAACGAGTTGTATATTATTCTCCCAATTGCACCATGTTATGACTTGAGTAGTTTGATGAATAAGAGATAAATATTTTGCAGTTAACAATATTAACATACATTAGGAATCAACACTGTAAGATTTAAATAGTTTGCTTCCATTATTCTGTTATTATAATAACAGCTTCACCCACTTCCTGAAACGTGAAGAAATTTGACATAGGCCTACTGTAGTTGAGTTAAGAATCTACATCCTCAATTGACTTTCGTTGTTTGTTGTTGTTGCTTCATTTGGACATCGTGGTCATTTATCCCCGTGTTCTTCGGTGCGAGTGGAATGATGTCTGATAACCTGTGTTATTATGATTAGGGCTCGGATTTTTAGGTAAATAAATATTTTTATATGCAAATACATATTTTAAGCATTTTTTCTATAAATACATACATTCCTGCTTTTTACTTATTAGCACATAAAAAGACATAATATTTACATTCTTTTAAAATCGGTATGCTAGATCTTTCAGTTTATTACATTTTTTTCTGTGTTACTTCAAAGGGGAAGAACCTGTGAGCTATCTCATCTTCATGCAGAGCGTATGTCAGCTTGCAACTGTGTTATCTTCACTCGTCGCCCCGTGCCACTCACTGTGGAAGCCGGGGATTTCCTTGTCTATAGCCATATTGCACCACGTGCTAGACCTTACCCCACTCCCTCAGGTACCTGGAACCAGTGTCACTCACATGCAGTTCATTTCTGGCATTGTGAAGTGTAAGGCAGTTCTAGGATGCCTAAAGTAAAAGCAACTACAAGTTATCGTCTGCAGCATTATGATGCAGAATTTAAGGATAATTTTACTTCTGATGGGGGCGTTCTGTTCTGCCAATCATGTGGGAAAGCAATCAAGGCTGAACAGCGATCTCAAGTTACACACCACCTCAAGGGCAAGAAAGATATTGCCACAGTTTCGCGCCTTCAGAAGAAGTGTTTCGCAATAATCGTCGGTCATTGTGATGGACTACCTGATGTATCTCGTTGTGTATCAGCAGTCAGTGAGGCATTGCATTCGTGAGTACTGCATATTCTTTATATTCACTTGAATAAACTAAATTATAATTAAATATTTTTACTTTTTTGTCACATATTTCAGGTATTTTTAATACATAAAAAATAAATATTTTCCCGATTTTTAGCACCTAAAAATCCGAGCCCTAATTATGATGGTCGTATTAGTGTGTGTATTTGTAATTCAGGTGAGGATTGGGAAAGAGGCGGCCGTGGCCTTACGATAGGAACCATCCTGGCATTTTCCTGGAGTAGAAATGGGAAACCACGGAAAACCACTTCCAGGATGGCTGAGTTGGAAATCGAACCCACCCTTTCTTAGTTTTGCCTCACGGATGTGTGTACCCCGTTCCAGTCCTCAGACCTGAATTAAATTTCTTGGCAGAGCCGGGAATCGAATCCGGACCTCTGAGGCGACAGCTAACCCCTACTCCACAAAGTGGTCCAATTGACTTTCACATTCCTATCCCCAGTGGGTGTGCGAAAGAAACAAAGCTTCTACGTTAAATAGAAGGGGTAATATTGAAAATTCCTCAAATGCTGAGGTAATGAAGTTTGGTATCCACCTGTAATCCTGTAGTCGTGTCCCAAAGGTCTCAGGATCTATTCCCAGTTCTGCTTAGAAATGTAAGTTGAATATCTCTGAGAGAGGGTAAACATAGCTCCTCTCTTGTCACCCTTTAAACTGAATTTATGACTCTGAATGACTCAAGAGCTGCTTGCCTCTCACCAATTCAGACCCGTTTCGTCTCCTGGTTAAGTCATGTGAAATTTTTGAGGTGAAATCTTATGTCCAGTGGTTCGGATTTCACGTAAAAAGGAGATCCCGTGGTTTGTGAACTCGTGGCCAAAGGCCACATTAAACTTACAAGCTTATTTACTTTACTCTATGAAAATGAATGACATCCCCTCTCAAAGTAAAAAAAAAATGGTTAAATTATTTTTATAACAAAAAATAAATAATGTTATTGGTTTTACGTTCCTTTTAACTACTCTGGCTTTTAGGAACGCCAGGGTGCCGGAAATTTTCCCCGAATGGGATTTTTTACGTGCCAGTAAATCTACTGACATGGCTCCCTCGCATTTGCGCACCCTCAAACGCCAGCTGACCTCACCAGGATACGAACCTGCAACCTTGGGCCCAGCAAGCGAGAATGTTACCGCTGAACCATGTAGCCAGCCAAAATTATTTTTAAAGACAGACGAATATGCTATCATTAAAATTTCTCAGAATGGTGTCTTCTATTACCCGTTGAATGGATGGACCTTACAATTTCCCCTGTTTAGACTGCGAGAGACCTAAGTTTTAATGAGCTTGAATTGGGCCCCTACAGATGATGTACACATGCACATGCGCAAGAATCTTTTATTTTGGCCTGGGAGACTAGAACTGGGTACACTCAGTCTCGTGAAGATGAATGAGAACAGATGGGCTCCATTCTCACCCCAGTCAACGTACGAGTAGTTTACCGTTGTTTTGGACGTCTAAGCGAGGTAAATGCCGGAATGGTAAGCCTACCTAACATAAGGTCACGACCGTCAATGAAAAATCCACGGCCTGCTTCCAGTCGACCGTCCTGGTCAGGGAATGGAATGAAGCCCCCATCTAGCGACGAGGATATGAACTGTGTCGGCTGCCGAAGCCTGTCACACTCACCTGGGTCAATGATTAAATTAATGACAGATGAAATGAAATGATAGTGCAGAGTGTTGCTGGAATGAAATTGTGACAGAGAAAACCGGAGTACCCGGAGAAAAACCTGTCTGCCTCTGCTTTGTCTAGCACAAATCTCACATGGAGTGACCGGGATTTGATCCACGGACCCAGTGGTGAGAGGCCGGCGTGCTGCCTAAGCCACGGAGGCTCCACGACTGTCAATAATGTCCAATAATTTTCTCAGTGTTAACACAACTAGCATGGGGTTTATGCAGACGATTGTTGGCTCGCCGAAACTCTTTCTCTGAAGAAAGGAAGATTGTAGTTTTTTACATGGCCGTCAATCTTGCGACCATAAGCTACAGAGCTTCCTTTTACATGGAATTTCACCCAAATATCTAACATGCATAAACCGCGAATCGAACCCAGTCCGCTTTGTAAGGGAGGCAAGCAGCTTGACCACTGCACCACCTCTCTGACTGAAAGGAGTTGTGGTACATAAGTGCGACAAGGAAAGAGTTACGTTTCTGCTAGTCTCAGCTGGACCGGACAATAATTCCTCCTCCATGTGAGTCGTTTCTCTTGTTGCGTGGATCCTGTCCGTGGTGTGGCAAGAGAGAAGGACGGGGGATGAGGTCTGTGTTCAGAGTAGATGCGCAGCGAAGTGGGAGACGTGGTAAAGCCACAGCAGGAATATTTTTGTTTGTTGATTCATTAAGGGGCTTGATACAACGTTGTCATCAGCCTCATGTAGTTGGGTTTGTTTGGAATACGTCTGCCAAATTAGTGTCAGTGCTGGAGTGTACTTGCAATTAGGACAAGGACTGTGAAGGAGGCGACCTTAAATTAAGTTCGGTCATGGTATTTGCCTCTATTTTAAGTGGGAGATTATGGGGGGAAAGTTCTAGAATGGCAGGGCGTGTGGTTCGAACCCACTTCACTTCTCAGTTACTCTCACGAGGCTCATTGCTCTCCGCTTCAACCCTTTTACCAAGATTAAAATTCTCCAAGGCTAAGTCAGGGATTTAATCCGGGCAGTCTGTGCGCATGGCTAGTTTACTACTACAGTAGCCTACTATATTTACCCCTAGACTGCGACGGTAGCAGGACCAAACGGCTGAGAAATGATCCTTTATGAAGGAAATTAAGTCCGTGTTGTCCCACAGTAACCAAAAGGTCGGGCAATGAAGACTTTGTTTAATGGATACTCTTCTCCCTGAGGCGTGATGGCACAGCGCGCAAGTCAAGTCGGTTGCCTTCCAACTAGGCAGACTAAGTTTCGATTCCCGGTTAATGCGTGTGGGATTTTTGAGATGAAATTTCACGAAAAAAACGGCATGTCGATATGATCGCGAGATTAAAAGCCGCGTAAAACTACAAGCTTCCTTCCTTCCTTTCCCTGGAGTTAGGAGGTGAAACATGGCAAACGACTAAACTCACGACCTACTGTAGAGCGAGATGTAGGACCACCCCGTTTGAAAATGACCACTGATATTTTAGTTACGCTCCAAATGCATTTCAAGCCATTATTGACATAATCAGATCTATTTGAAATGAGGAAGGGATGGTCATTTTCGACGTGACAAAGTCAAATAAATTGTTGGAATACAGTGACGTTCGTGAAAAAGTGTTACAGTGAAAGGTGATGATATCGTTTTATCTCTCTTCTGCTGCAACGCTGCCTCTCTCTTCTGTTGCTGAGCTCGAGTGTCGCTACTGTCGGTTTTGGATGTCACGGGTGAATATCGGATGGATTTTGATGCGGTTTTCACCATTCTGTAAAGAATATCTCGAGGAAGATTTCTGTAGAAAATATTTACGATCAAAGAAAGCCGAGCAGTAACGATTTCAGTGAGAAAGTCTAAATAAACACATGACGTTCATGCGCTTTTTAAGCTTAAGCTGGGCAAACCGTTAAAATATCTGTATAGTACGACTGTAGGCTATGAATTATTCAGCATGAAAAGATCTACAAAAATGTCCCCAAGAGGATATCTCTATCTTCAATACATCGCCCACTATAAGTGTTTTTACGTTTTCATTTCTTCCAACAATCTCCATTCAAATACTGAGCCGACAGTTTACGAGCTGGCTAGGGTCGAATCTATCACCCCAGTTACAGTCTAGCTAGCGGGAGAACATATTACCCCAGATACAGCCAGCAGCAAACTGTCGAGTCGTGTTGAGTTAAAACGTCAGAGAAGAGTGGTTGTGTTTGAAGTTTACCTGGAAGTGCAACTCGGCTTTTCTTCATTTCGCCTGTGAACTTTCCATTCCGCAAAATACATAATTTTTAAAAATACGAGGCTGAAATTTCGCAAGAGCGACAGATTAAACAAATCAGTCGGAGAATACATTGTCACGCTCAAATATCGTCGCGCATCGTAGTTGCACACACCCAATAATTATTTTGTGCATAGAGATATTTGATACAGACAATGACAGTTTATTGAATAAATGTCGAGGAGTCTGCGAGCGTAGAATTTTTCATATTTTTACAAGAACTGAATTAAAAGATGATGGAAAATCCATGTTGGCGCACAATACATAGAGATAGATGGGATTAGCTCTGATTGCTATGGTGGGTGAGCCAAGTCAATCATGAGTGTTGGATTTCTGCTGGCATAAAGTTTACATAGGCAGTCTGCGGTGAATGTGGAAATCTCATTTCAAAAGCGCTTCATTGTAGCAAAAACTCCAATCAATGCAGCAATCTGCACATGTGTATGTGTGTATTGTCACACTTAGGTAAATACAGCATCAATGTATTGATGTCATTCCCAGTGGTTGCCCATAATTTCGAACATCTAAAACTATAGTGGCGTAGATATCGGGTTTAAAAACAAGACATTTGACAAATGTTAGAGATGAAATTTGTGATAATACCTGAGAGCTGGCGCAAACCATCAATCTAATTTCATTACCATGTAATTGTTTTCAGGATTAGGGAACAATCCATCTCAATTGGGTATAATCGTGTTGACTGACTGAAAAGCACCAAACTTTTGTTAACTTAGGCAGCACTGAAGAATGGATTCAAACACCATAATGTTCACGGATAGTCAGCCAAATCGTGAAGCCAAGAGATTCAAATCACTCAGGCTCAAACTCATGAACTTAGACAAGTCAATTTCGTTCAACAAAAAATACACATGGTAAATATTTTCACCCATAATTTCAGACATAGATTTTATGGCCTAAATGTAATGGATCTGATGATGATCGCTTGACGATCGAAACTGATAATCCTATTTTATTAATCTCATGTGACTTTTTTCAGGATTAAGGAACAACCCATCTCGTTTGGGTACAATCGTGTTGACCAACAGAAAAGCACCAAACCTTTGTTTACCAATACTATTTAAGTATTAGAGCAATTGTTCAGCGTTGCCTAAATCTATCATAGAAATCTTTCCAGTCGGTCAACACAATTGTGCCCAATTACCTTAGCGGGAAGACAAGTATTTAAACAGCCTAACCGGAAAGAAATATTACAAGAGATCTTAATCACAAAATTACACGCCTTTCCGTGAAAAAAAGTGGAGGGTACTTAATGGGATGACATGTTTCGATCGTCAGGCGATCATCATCAGATTTTACTAACTTAGGCTTAGATAAGGTACGATGTTTATGTACAGTACAGCGGACCCGTTCGAGAAACCACCCGCCTGACTTTACTGTTATGCGGGCTTCTATAAATATGTTTATTTGTTTATACGCACTTTTTAAACAAATTGTCGATATTTATGAAATGAGAGGGAATGCATCACTGCTGCTGGTTGCACAATGGGGTGTGTGCGCCCCATGTGTACAGACTACC
Organism: Meconema thalassinum; assembly: GCA_946902985.2. Lineage (NCBI taxonomy): Eukaryota > Metazoa > Arthropoda > Insecta > Orthoptera > Tettigoniidae > Meconema > Meconema thalassinum. The sequence goes on along the minus strand of OX336389.2, from coordinate 1,095,525,779 downwards.
CGCCCAGCTCTAGTGCTAAGCGGCTGTACGCAACACAGTTCTGCCAGGGGCTATCGTCTTGTTTATTTGTTTAAAAACACTTTATAAAGAAATACATATATTTCCGTTGACTTTTCAAGAAATGCAAGATCTTTTCTGCACCATTGAGACGATTTTGAAGATTTTGGTACAAACCACACCATCTAACTCCCTCTGGTTTAGAAGCTTGAGTTTTGTGAAACATACTCCTTAGCGTATCATATATATATTGTTACGTGCCACCCTCCTAGTGGCACTTTTGTTAACTGGATTACGGTGGGTTGAAGCACAGCACAGGTTGTTCCTTTAAATGAAATAATTAACTTTATTGCGGCCAGAACATACACCGCTCATCAGCAATTACAGACAATTAGAACCTTACTCCAGTTTCCTCAAGTCTCTTCCTTGAGCGCTCTTGCCCCTTTCACTTGTCAACAAACCACAGAAGTTAAACCGTCTTAATGAGTCCGGTGGCCTTGACAGAAACTACCTGCCCCTCTTCCTCATGTACACCAACTAAAGTTACTTACGGTAATCCGCTACCCGCTGTTTCGCTGTCCACAAGCTGGGGAAACAATGTCACTGGATTTCGTAACTCGCACGGCACTTCGTCACCACACTTCTGTCGCACTCGCTCAAAAACACACACCCACAGAAAACTCAGTCCCCTCACTGTTGAAGCCGCTTATATAGCAGGCTGGTGACTCAATGAATTCTAGAATCGTCCAGGACACACGGCTTCGAGAGATTTCCATCACTGGCTGGGTCACGAATATTCTGGACCATCCCTTTGTCCTAGTAGCCCTGTTGCATAAGGCGCACGCAATACACGAGGCAGGGCACAGCCCAGCCCTGGGGCAGTTGTGACTCATGCGGCGATCGATGACACAAACTCACAGCCGTAACACCACCCCCTTCCTTAAAGGCTGATCGTCCCGATCAATCATTGGTCCGTCTGTGTCCCTCCGTAGGCTGCCAGGCGATCTCGATGCACGATCTTCATCTTCGCTCTCGGGCTCCGCTGGATCCTGTAGACGACATCGTTGATCCGTTTCACGACTCGGTACGGGCCCTCCCAGGACTTCTGCAGTTTGGGTGACAGGCCTTTCTTCCGTAATGGGTTGAAGAGCCAGACCAGGTCGTCCTCGTGGAATCCGCCGGCATCCGTCTGCTGGTCGTATCGGGTCTTCATTCGGTCGGTCTCGATCCGCAGTTTCCTCCTCGCGAACGCGTGCACGTCCTCCAGTTGGTCGACCAGTTCTTGACAATACTGGCTTACCGGGATCGGATCATTCCCAGGTCGGCCGAAGGCAAGATCGACAGGTAGACGGAGCTCCCTCCCAAACATGGCCCGGGCTGGTGTGCACCCGGTGGCTTCATGCACGGTGGCGCGGTAGGCCAAGAGAAATAGTGGAATATGTTTGTCCCAATCCCTCTGGTGCTCACTGACGACTATTCGGAGATGGTTCTCAATGGTGCGATTGAGTCGCTCTACCATCCCGTCGGACCGAGGGTGTAGCGGCGTTGTCCTTGTCTTCCGGATTCCCAGCAGCTGGCATAGGTTCTGGAACACCTGCGACTCGAAGTTCCTCCCTTGGTCGGAGTGCAGCTCCAGGGGTACTCCGTAGCGGCTGACGAATTCCTTCACCAGGGTCTCTGCAATCGTCGCGGCTTCTTGGTTAGGTAGCGCATACGTCTCCGGCCATTTGGTAAAGTAGTCGCTGACGACTAATATGTAGCGGTTCCCTGCCTCGCTTAACGGGAATGGCCCAGCAACATCGATGGCCACTCTCTCCATGGGGCCGCCCACGTTGTAGGTCTTCAGTGGACCCCGTCGTCTTCGTCCTGGGCCCTTGCTGGCTGCGCAATCGTGGCACCTCGCGCAGTGGTTCTCCACGTCTGTTCGGCATCCGATCCAGTAGAACCGCTCTCTCAGCTTCTCCAGGGTCTTCTTTATCCCTAGGTGTCCACCAGATAATCCTCCATGAACTTCCTTCAGGACTTCCTCCGTCATAGCCTTTGGAACGACGACTTGTTCCCGAGATGTCTTCCGTCGGTGCTCTTCCAGCTACGGCAGATGAGGCCATCCCTTACAATCAGCGAGTCCCACTGCGCCCAGTAGGACTTAAACTTTGGGCTGCAGTCACTCACAATGTTCCACCCGGGTCTGGGGACACAGGCCCTCTTCCATTCGGCTATCAGTCCCAGGTCATCATCTTCTGCTTGTGCCCGCGTGAAAGATTCGCAGCTCCAGCTCCCTTGAAGTTCCACGGTAGTCCTTCGGCACTGTATCCCGGTGTTCTCCTCCCTTCGGGCACAGAAGGTGCAGTCTTCGGGGGCACGGTCTTCGTGACAGGGCGTCGGCGTTAGAATGCAGTTGGCCTTTCCTGTGCTGAATCTCAAAGTTGTACTGTTGAAGCCTCTCTAACCACCGCGCGAGTTGACCCTCGGGCTGCTTGAAGTTCAGAAGCCACCGCAGGGATGCATGGTCGGTCCTGATGAGAAATTCTTGGCCGTACAGGTACTTGTGGAAGTGTTCAATGGTCTTCACGATGGCGAGCAGCTCCTTCCTGGTGACGCAGTAGTTCCTTTCTGGCTTTGACAAGGCCTTGCTGAAGTAGGCCACTACTCTCTCCTCGCCGTCCACTACCTGCGACAGGATTCCCCCTATGCCAAAGTCGCTGGCATCGGTATCGACGATGAACCTTGTTCCAGGTCTGGGGTAGGCCAGAATAGGCGCGGTGCACAGAGCCTGCTTGAGTTGTTCGAAGGCACTGTGGCATTCTGCTGTCCACGTGAAGAGTTGGTCCTTCTCAGTCAGTCGATGTAGTGGTTTGGCGATGTCGGCGAATCCTCTCACGAAGCGACGGTAATAAGTGCAGAGTCCCAGGAAGCTTCGTAGTTGGGACTTGTCCTTCGGAACTGGCCACTCACTCACAGCTGCGGTCTTCTCTGGGTCGGTGCGCACCCCTTCCTCGGAGACGATATGCCCAAGGTACTGGACCCGCTTCTGGAAGAGCTGACACTTATTGGGGCTCAACTTCAGCTGGGCAGCCCGTAGCTTCAACAAGATCTCCTTCAGGTTGCTGTAGTGCTCCTCGAAGCTTCTCCCCAGAACGATGACGTCGTCTAGGTAGACCAGGCAGGTCTTCCAGTGTAGTCCCCTCAGAATGGAATCCATTAGCCTTTCGAAGGTCGCAGGGGCGTTGCACAGACCGAATGGCATGACGGTGAACTGCCAGAGCCCGCTGCCCACAGAGAACGCAGTTTTCTCGCGGTCCTTAGGGTGGACCTCCACCTGCCAGTAGCCACTCTTCAAATCCAAGGTGGAGAACCATCTCGACCCTGATATGGTGTCCAGTGTGTCGTCGATCCGGGGTAGAGGGTAGCTGTCCTTCTTCGTGACGTCATTCACCCGCCTGTAATCCACGCAGAACCTGGTGGAACCGTCCTTCTTCTTCACTAGCACGACCGGAGAACTCCAAGGACTATGTGATGGCTCGATCACCCCTTGCTCCTTCATCTCTTCTACCATCCGGTCGACTTCGGCTTGCTTGGCGAGCGGGACACGTCGGAACGGGGCCCTAATCGGTGCGCTGTCCCCAACGTCGATTCTGTGCTGAACCAAGCTTGTCCTGCCGAAGTCTTTGCTCCCCACGGAGAAGACGCCCTGGAATTCGCGTAGCAGGTCCTGAAGTTGGCGTGATTGCTCCTCGTCTAAATGGTCCTGGGATCCTTGGTACAGCTTCTGTAGTTCTTCTGGCAGGGCGCGTCTTCTTCGGTTGTCCGTCTGCAGGTGTCCGTCCGTCGTGTCTGTGATGCGGGCAATCCAGGTAACGGGCTCGCAGACTCCTAGGTTGGTGTCCCGGTGAACCGTAATATCGTAGTCGTTCAGGTTGGACAGGCGGACGTACGGCCGAGGCGTCGTGTTGATGAGGGTCTTGGCAACTAGCAATCCTTTTGTCTGGATGTCCTCATATTTTGGCTCGATGACAGCCGCCACTCCCTCAGCAGTTCCGTCGACAATTACGGCAGCGCTGACTTCCGTCCTGGCGGGAACGATGACGTCCTCTCTCAGCCTTACTCGTCGTGCGGTGACGGCATCGTGTGCTGGTTGCAAAGCAAGTTCCTCACCTCCGAAGTGCAGAGTGTTGGTACTCAAGTGCAAGATGATGTTGTTCTGGTCCAGGAAGTCCAGTCCGATGATCACTTCATTTGATACGGCAGCCACAAGCACTGGATGCTTTATCACCCGTCGACCAATGACGAACTCCAGTGATGCTTCGCCATGTACCGGTGCGGTCTCTCCAGTCGCGGTTATTAGCTGGAGGTTCCTTTGTGTGGGTTGCACTCTCCACTTCGGGATCACAGTGGGATTGACGATGATCCTCGATGCTCCCGTGTCGATTAGCATGGGCCAGCTCACTCCGTTGATGACTCCGTCGACCATCAGGCTGCTATTGTCCCTCCGTAACTTCGTCACACGAACTTGGACTGCCGGGGCTCGACGACTGTCACAAGCCAACCTTTGGCCCCCAAAGCTGGCTGATACTTTCTTTCCTGGGCCGCGCGGTTTCCCTACGACTGACTGTCCCGACGGAAACCCTTGGCGGCGGCGATCACCGCAGTCCTTGCTCAGGTGGCCTCTCTTACGGCAGGTCCAGCAGGTCGGTAGTCCTCTTCCGGGCCGCCTCTCCTGTTGTCTTCCGGCTTCGTCGTTGCTGGAAGTGCCGCGACTATCGAAGAAACGGCTTAGCGCCTCTATCAATTCGTCGGCCAGGGGCTTGGTCTCGTTGGTTTTTACTGGTTCGTCGACGTCCACTTGACGCACCCGCGCGCGCATTCTAGATACCTGCTTTGCCGTCTCGAACTCAAGTGCGTGGCTCAGCGCATCTGCCAGGGTCTTATTGCGCGCGAGTCGCAGCGCCTGTTGAGTGTCCGAGTCCCGTAGCCCGTCGGTGAAGGTCTGCGTCGCAATCTGTTCCAGAAAGTCGGCCGGCGCTGTTGGATAGGCGAGCCTTACGAGGCGTGCGATGTCCATCTCGAACTCCTGCAGGGTTTCCGCGTTCTTCTGTACCCGGGTCCGGAGCTGCATCTGGTAGGCCTGCTGAAGATGGCTATCTCCATATCGGCACTCCATTTGGGCGATCAGTGAAGCGTAGTCCTGGGATCCAGTCGGGATGGCCTGAAGGACGTTAAGGGCGTCACCTCTCAGCGCTACAATGAGAGCTGTAGCCTTTTCTGTGTTGTTCCAGTTATTTATGGAACAGGCCGCCTCGAACTCCAGGTGCTCCACGGGACCTTTCCGTCGAAGGTTGGGGGCGTCACTCTGCTATGTCCCGTTCCTGATATTCCCGGTGTAACGGTGGGCGGGCGTTGGCGCAGCTCGGCAACTTCCTCTTGAAGAGCATTGAATCTCGCTTCCATCCCCGTCGACGGGCGTTGGTTCAGCTCAGAAATTTCTTTTTGTAAAGCGTTGAATTTTTCTTCCACCCCCGTCAGTGGGCGTTGGCGCAGTTCGGCAACTTCCTCTTGTAAGGCGTCGAACTTCTTTTCTACTGCTGTGACTTCCTCACGTAGGCCCTGGCAGACGGTGTTGACTTCCTGACGCAGACCCTGTTCCAATTTCTTTTGACTTTCCTGTAATTTCGTCAGCAGACACTCTTCCAGATTTTTCTGGCCATCCAGAAATTTGGCGGTTAGGTCTTCTGCTAGCTTATTCTGACCGTCTTCTAATTTGGAAGTTAGGTCCTCGGCTAAACTTTTCTGGCTGTCTTCCATCTTCTTCAGGTCCTCCGCTAACTTATTTTGACCGTCTTCCATCTTCTTCTGGCCGTCTTCTAATTTGGCAGTTTGGTCCTTGGTTAAATTCTTCTGGCCGTCCTCCATTTTGGTTTCCATGCCATTTAACTTTTCTAGCAATGCTGCCAATTGCGCCTCCATTTTAGTTGTTTGTCTTGTAAAGGGCATGCACTCACAAGAAAATTAGAGAAAATGACCTGCTCGGGTTTTGAAACCAGGACCGTCAGGTGTTGTGCTTGAGTTCGTAATCCCACTTCTGACACCAGTTGTTACGTGCCACCCCCCTAGTGGCACTTTTGTTAACTGGATTACGGTGGGTTGAAGCACAACACGGGTTGTTCCTTTAAATGAAATAATTAACTTTATTGCGGCCAGAACATACACCGCTCATCAGCAATTACAGACAATTAGAACCTTACTCCAGTTTCCTCAAGTCTCTTCCTTGAGCGCTCTTGCCCCTTTCACTTGTCAACAAACCACAGAAGTTAAACCGTCTTAATGAGTCCGGTGGCCTTGACAGAAACTACCTGCCCCTCTTCCTCATGTACACCAACTAAAGTTACTTACGGTAATCCGCTACCCGCTGTTTCGCTGTCCACAAGCTGGGGAAACAATGTCACTGGATTTCGTAACTCGCACGGCACTTCGTCACCACACTTCTGTCGCACTCGCTCAAAAACACACACCCACAGAAAACTCAGTCCCCTCACTTTGAGGCCGCTTATAAAGCAGGCTGGTGACTCAATGAATTCTAGAATCGTCCAGGACACACGGCTTCGAGAGATTTCCATCACTGGCTGGGTCACGAATATTCTGGACCATCCCTTTGTCCTAGTAGCCCTGTTGCATAAGGCGCACGCAATACACGAGGCAGGGCACAGCCCAGCCCTGGGGCAGTTGTGACTCATGCGGCGATCGATGACACAAACTCACAGCCGTAACAATATATATAAATATTATTATTACAATAGCGTGTAAAAACTTATGTAACGTGTCAATTTTGTTTACAGATCAATCGAGCAATAATATCTGCTAGATGAAGCTGTTCGCATGAGCCGACTCAAATGGTGGGGTCATGTGATGAGAATGGGGGAGGAGAGATTGCCTAAGAGGTTAATGAGTTCAGCTCTAAGGTAAGAGAAACCGAGGTAGAGCTAGGAGGCGATTGCTAGATTCAGCGTTAAACGAATTCAAAGAGGGAGGTGTTGAAGTAGAGGAGGCTGCAGTGCTGACTGCTAATAGGGGATCATGGAGGTGAATTGTTCGCAAACAGAGGCTTGCAGACTAGACTTGACGCTGCGCAAGGCAAAACAGTCTCAAATGAAAATGTGTGTACTGTACGTTTTAAATCGTTATTTTGTACTTTCGTATGCCGTAATTTTGACAACATTGTACGACCTTAAACCATCGTTAAATGACCGTGAGCACTTATGAGTTCCAGTGAGTTAAAAATCAAAATGTCGGATCGAGGGTGCAAAAACAGTCCTGACATGTTCTGTTATGTGTGTGGACAATTGACTCCTAAAACATCATACAGGAATAAATTGCGTCTTAAAACTACGGAATGTGTGTATTGAGTGTTACCCGAAACTCTGTTTTGCTCAAAATACTGACTTGATGCAAGGGACCCCTTTGCAGATTTGAATTCAGTACACATCAAATATAAAAGTCCCCTCTCAAAGCTTGCGCAATGTTCTGAAAGTCGAAACGTGTTGCCCAGTGTTATCAGAGTCCACCCACACCTAATCACATGGGACTTCATGAGCACGATGCCGCAAATCCCCTAAGGAATTAACAACATACAGTGCATACAGTAGTACCATGCTGAAACCTACACAATAATAAGGAAGTGAATTTACTACTTCGCATACTCCACTCAATCGCCGCCAGTGCGTAGGTAGAAGTGGTGAATGGGGTAACTTTTGAAGGGGATAAAACTCAACAAGGTATGTGAACGCATTGATATTTTCCTTATTAGCCTATTTTCATTTATGAAAAGTAGGCTTATGGGATCACCTTTCGTCCGTGTGTGTGTGTATGTGTGTGTGTGTGTGTGTGGGTGTGCGTCCGCGTGTGTGCCCCTCCCCTAGTAACTTCTGAACGCCTTGAGCGATTTCAATGAAACTCGGTAAGGTCATAGTAATGTTTTGGCTGACCCCTTCCGTGCACTTTAAATTGTATTACGTCTCACCAATCCAACATGGCGGCTGTGCGAAATATTTCACTGGCATTCTATATCGCCGAAACTATCACTGATATCACCCTGAAATTTTGTATGGCGATAAAGGGCAATACTAAAATTTCACCTGTGTAACTTTTAAAAGCTTGTTAACAACAAAACGAACATGGCGGCCAAGCGAAGTTGAAACATTTAAATAGACATTCCTCGCGATTTATTCATCCGAACGCAGTGAAACGTAGTACAGCAAGTGTTTGTACACATAATAATGCACTGCCATCTAATTTAGTTCAATTGTTAATATAACCTCAAGAAATTTCAAAATTACGTTTTTATTTCTTGTGTCCTAATCATGCGACCGTAGTCAACGTTCGAATAATGAAACTACACAATAATCCTCATCTAATAGTACATAACTCTGTGGCCTACATATATTTAAATCCAACATGGCAACAATCCGAAATATTTAGATGGTTCTCAATATCTATTAATCTATGACAGCAATCAAACTAAAATTTTGTATGTTGATAGAGATTACAAACATAAGTTCACCTATAGGACATTGAATAACCTGGTGAGCACAAATCCAACATGCTGGCGACGCGAAATTTGAATATTCAAATGGACGTTTCTCGCGATTTAACCATCCGAGCACTGTGAAACTTGGTACGGTATATGCTTATATAAATTTTAATCCACTGGCATCTAATTCATTTCAGTTATTTGCATAACCACAAGTTGGTGGCTGTGCGAAATTTTAAAATCTCGTTTTTATTTCTTGTGTTCTAATCATGCGATTGAAGTTTGAATAATACACTTAAACAACAATCTTCATGTAATAGTACATAACTCTAAGGCCTACTGTATATATCATTTAAAAAATCCATCATGGTGACCATCCGAAATATTTAGACGGTTCTCAATATCTAGGAAACTATTACAGCAATCAAACTGAAAATCTGTATGTTGATAGAGGCTATAAACATAAGTAGGATATATGAAATTAGGCTATATAATTCATTCATTCTTCATATTGACTTTGCAAAATCTGCAGATATTTTCATGGTATAAAATTGCGCTTGTTTTGTGGGTGTGTAATTAGGAATGTCATATAAAACATTGAGTTCACTTACGTGCCCGTTTCCAGATAGAGGCCGTCAGATTATACTGTATTATCATGCATAGTGTGGGTGGCCACATGCGAAACAACTGAGCAGGACAAAAGAGTTATGTATTGGTAATTTACGGTGAGTAATCGGTGATCACAGTCCTGAAGTACAGGAAAATGTAATAAAGTTTATTATAATGTAGAATCTCGCAGCAAAAGGTGCAACCGAATGAACTGGGCAATTGAATGAGGGGCTCAAGATGACGGAGACAAAGATTTCAAGTATGCGAGAAACCATCATACAAGAAAGGTATCTCGTATTTTGAATTATGAAACCTTATTATTTACCTGATACTGTCATTTCCACCATTCCCTATAGAAATACGAAACAATTGAATAATGTTGGTCCCATCAATGCGGAAGTCCTGGATTTGCTTGCAGAACATAACACTCATCTTTGTGATGACGCAAAATGCAGACTCTGTCTGTGAGAGTGATGTAGGAAGTGGTGATTCAATGACGATGGTATACAGTTATAATTATGGATAAAATCTCCATTCATTCGGACTATTTGCACTCCTATTTTACTAATTTCAGTTTACGATATGTATCGGCTTAGATAATCTTCTTGTACGAAATCTGTGTGGATAATGTGTGAGTAAATGTGTCTTCATTTCATCATTCAATATTAGCCTACTTTTCACATTTTGCAAAAATGAGGAAAAAGTAGACTTATGAGATCGGGCAAATGTGTGTCTGTCTGTCTGTCTGCTGACTGTGTGTGTGTCCTCCCCCCCCCCCCCCTATCAACTCCTTAACGGCTGCAGCAATCGAAACAAAATTTGGTAGGAGTAAAGATCTATAGCTGAATATCTCACGACCATATTTGAAAATGATGTCAGTGCTACCAACTGCTGAAAAATCGCAATTGAAATTTGAACTCCATGTTGGATATCTTCAAAGGTATGAATGGGAGCTCTTTCAAAATTGGCACTCGTATGGATAATAATATTGCAGTTTAATTTCCAGGAGGCCATACATGGCAGTGTTGCCAAAATGATTATAAGCCTGCTGATAGCTTCAAATTTTAAATGAATATAATTTCTACACTATCAATTGGATTTCAACCAAATTTCGTATGTGCAATGTGTACATAAACAGATATGACTGAGCGTATTCTTAAGAGCCACCAGGGCTTCCAACTATTAATAAATGCTATACAAAAATTAAATCCAAATACCCATATATCAGAAAGTATGCAAGCCGACAGCTTTAAACTATGCACACGTATAGTACCTGACATTCTATATTATTTTGGAGTAACTTATATACGTCAGTGCTACCAACATGATTCTAAGCCTGCTGAGAGGTCCAACTTTAAATACATGTAACTTCTATACTATCATTTGGATTTCAACCAAATTTCGTGTGTGCTATGTGTACCATAACAGATATGACTATGCCGATTCTTAAGAGTAACCAGGGCTGCCAACTGTTAATAAATACTGTCTCTATTGTTGTCACCCTACTATCAATATATCAGAAAGTATGCAAGCCAATAGCTTTAAACTTTGCACACGTATAGTACCTGACATTCTATATTAATTTGGAGTAACTTATATACGCCAGTGCTGCCAACATGATTCTAAGCCTGCTGATAGTTCCAATTTTAAAATGCATGTAACTTCTATACTAACTAATGGATTTCATTCAAAATTGACACAACAATAGATTATATTAGTTCAGACTATTTCTGACCAATACATGTATGTCATTGTTGCCAACATGATTTTACGCGTGCTGTTAGATCCAATGTTTAACTGCATGTAACGTCCTGCTATCCATTGGACTATTCTGTACGTTAAGAGATGGAACTAAGAATATATTCAGTCACCAGGGCTGCCAACTGTAGTTCTCTATTTGGCTACATTATGCCAGGTATACAGTATTTCGAACTAATTAGAAATTTCGATATAACCAATTTAATTTCGTCATTATTCTAGATAGATCCATATAGATTAATCATTGGCATGAATCTTAATTTTTTTTAAAGTAGGCTCTTTAGTTCGTCACGGAACTTCTTGTTTTTCTTATTAAATAAGAAAACTGAGACACTAAAAATGTACAATAGAATTTCGCTCTAACAGGTGCAACCGAATGAACTAGACAATTAAGTGAGGAATAATGGGAATAATAATATTCCTATCAATGCAAAAGTCCTGAATTTGCTTCCAGAACCTAACATTCATCATGGTGATGCCTAAAATACATATTTTTTCGCGCTAAACTTCTATTCTAAACCACTGTGTGTCGGCCATCCTTGAAATGATTTCCGTGATTTCCAATCTTTAACTCCAGGCAAATGAGGGGATGGTACCTTCTAATTGGTTGGCTGGTTACTCAATTTTAGGGCTGCGACAACGTGGTCATTTAGTCCCGTATACTTTTGAGTGTGTGTAGAATCTGTCTGATTGTGATGGCTGTATTAGTGTGTGTTATCTGTAATTCAGGTAAGGACTGCAGACGATCAATTTCAAGAAGTTCCTACTTTTGCTACCAAATGCTACCGTCAACGACACCTTGCCGCGAACTTGGCTACTAGATGCCACCACAACTGTCATCTGTCGGCAAACGTTGGAACTTACAGGGCGTTAATCAAATCAAACCTACAAATTTATCTTCACACAATTAATTGTAGTTAGTGGAAGGTTCTTTTACATGCCTTAAACCTATGACATGGACCCGCGGCTTTACTTCCCCGCCGAAGGAAGGCACACGGAGGGATTTTTATGTTCGACCCTCACTATTATGTGTCAGAAAACTGTATCATAATGATGGTCATTATAACACTGTTTTTCATTGCGATACAGTTTCTCCAGCCAATCAGAGCTCGTTCATTGACCAATTAGGTAACGATACCTTCGCGCATGCGCTCAAAATCCAACATGTCGGACGTAAACACAACATCGAACTATAATAAATTACCGACATGGAATACGCACCGTCCATATTATGTTCGCGTAAATAAACTGGCGAATATGAGACAAGAAATAGCACTGTACCTTAATATCACCAAGCCTAATTTCTACACAGCGCATTGCCTTCAAATGACTCCGGTGACAATATTACTGAAGGACGGCAGATGTAAACATATGGCCTGCATATGGCATTGCAAGAACACAGAGCGCATGCGTCGGTCGTTCAGAGATCTTGAAAGACAGAGATATCACAACCAGCGCTCGCTCTCTGATCACAAAATTCAAGTGGCTGACTGTCAACAGATATTTACAAATATTTATGTTAAAACATATAATAAAGTTATAATTATCGTCGAACATAAACAGTCGTATGCAACTCGCCTATAATGGTAATTAAGACACTCGTATGGAAATTATAAAACTCGCATACGCTCGTTTTATAAAAATACTTGTGTCTTAATTATAGCCATTATAGGCTCGTTGCATAATGTACTATTAACTCTCTTAAAAAATACGACGACTTTGGCCGCGTTTTTGAATCCGCGATCTTGGGCACAGATACTCAGCATGCTACCAACTACGCCATCAAAGCTGCCAACTCCCAGCCCACATTCATTCATCTTCGTTAATAAATAAACATACAAACACACATTATTATTATTATTATTATTATTATTATTATTATTATTATTATTATTATTATTATTATTATTATTATTAACTTATGTACGGCACATCAGTAGTATGCTCATGGAATGTGTTGTTCGATGGAGTAACATAGTTTATCGTTAAAGAAGTCTTGCTACACAAGAAGTGACAAATGAGATAAAGAGGATGGAGTATTACGGAATGAAAGAGTCAAGGAAACGACATTATCTTGAAAATCGTGACAAAAGACGCTCCAGACTCGCAGATCATTTAAAGTGAGTGGAATGTTCTCAAGGGATTTATCCCCAGACTACAACAAGACAGTCAAGCTATTCACTTTCTGTTCATCACGTGTCCGTGAAGCCTTGCATACGGTGAGTTTTTGTCAGGCACATAACGAGGACTATAAATCAGTATTTTAATGACCACTTCGTAGTGGAGTGGAATAATAAATGAATAATTATTGCTTTAAGGGGAGGAACAGCGAGGTCATCTGACCCGTAGTGGAGTGGTTAGCAGTCTTGGCTGACACCCCTGAAACCCAGGTTCGACTCCTGGCTTGGCCAAGGAAATTAATTTAGGAGTGAGTGTAGGAATGAGGTATACTCACAGAAACGTCCGCCTCGTTGCGTAGTGGCTAGCACTCTGGGCTGTCACCGTTGAGGCCCGAGTTCGATTCCCGGCTCTGCTAAGAAATGTAATTCTGGTCTGAGGACTGGAACGGGATACACTCAGCCTCGTGAGAAAAAACTGAGAAATAAATACTCCACAAAAATTGGCATATCATATGCAACTCAGTCACTTGAAAAATGGTTTTACCGCTGTGATGATGATGATGATCGTGTGACCTCCGGAGAGACCGAGTGCAGGTCTTTCTAGTTGACGCCCGTGGGCGACATGCGCGCCGTAATGAGGATGAAGTGATGATGAAGACGTCGCATACACCCAGTCCCCGAGCCACGGGATTTAACCCCAGGAGATTAAAATCCCTAATGGCTCGGCCGGGACTCGAACTTGGGGCACTTCGGGCCAAAGCCTAGCGCGCTAACCATTCAGCCATGGAGCTGGACACCGCTGCAATAGCATCCAATGAACACAGAATATCGGCCCAAGTATGCCGAGGAATGCAGAGTAAAACCTGAAGTCCACTGACCCGCGAATTTGTACTTAATCTACTGATAAACTCAATTATGATAAGTTTAGTTGTTGTTGCTGTTTCATTTAGGGACTTGGGTATGGTGGTCATGAGTAACGTGTACTTGTGTGTGAGTAGAATGTCTGATAACCTGTGTCATTATGGTGTCTGTAGTAGTGTGTGTATTTGTGTTCGATTCTAGAATATGGGAAAGAGGTGGCCGTGGCCTTAAGATAGGAGCCATCCAGGCAGTTGTACCACAAAGATAATAGGCTATATTAACATATATGATGTATTTGAGGGGTGCTTTCAGTCATTTTATGCTCGCGAATTTCCACTAATTTCGAATATTTTCTGTTTCTATCACTAATTCGCGATTTCTTTTTGCCACGAGAAACAATTTTTTTCGCGATTTTGGGACGAATGTAGTAACTTTACCGTGAAATACATCGTATGTATTTTCTTTGATATGAATTAAGTGATATACTGCAGTCGAATAATAATGAATTACAACAATATTTTTTCGCGTTTCTTTATGCACAATGGTGATATTATTACTGATGTGAACTGAATGAGGTTTATCGTGGGATTTGACGCTCATGATTTTTCGCAAATACAAACTTTATTAAAGGAATTGCGATTTTTATTGCAAAATACGATTTATTTGTGATCTTGATACATGTATGTACAAAAACATAGTAATTTTACCTCCAAATGCCGTGGATTGGTTTGCATTATGCTGAATCTCAAGATATATCTTCTAGTCAGCGCGAAATACTTAATGGTAAACTTACGACCGTAGAACTAGGATATGTTGCTTCTACCCCGTCAAAAGATATGTTGTTGCTTCATTTGAGGTGCTTGGATATCACGGTCATTCAGCACCGTGTCTGATAATCTGAGTTATTGTGGTGTCTTTAGTAACGTGTGTATTTGGGAAAGAGGCGCCTGTGGCCTTAAGTTAGGAACCATCCCGGTATTTGCCTGGAGTTGAAGTGGGAAACCACGGATGACCATTTCCAGTATGACTGAGGTGGGAATCGAACCCACCTCTTCACAGTTTTGCCTCACTAAGCTAAGTGCACCCCGTTCCAGCCCTCGGACCAGAATCGAACCCGGACCTCCGGGGCGACAACAAAGAAGTCGTAAGAGACACTAACCGAATAATATGATCATGTTTTCCTCCAAACTGCACGTCGTTTTCTTGAATCTGAAACCGTAGCGCTAGTTGAAATTGCGTATACCGACTCGAATCAAGTTTCAAGCAGAATGAGTCTGAATTTGTTTCACAGAGAATATTACATTAAATTACCACGTTCACACAAATTTGTTTGCCATTTTTACGGTGTCCCTATTCATAAGTTATAATCAAAATAAGGAAAGGCCTGTTACTATGATGTTGCTAAAATTGTACGTGTCTAAATAGACTCTTCTTTCTTTCTTTCTTTCTTTTTTTCTTTCTTTCTCCACTTCTGCTGGTTGCGTGATTGTCATCTCGAACTGAACAGTCAGTAGGGTCGCAAATTAGAGATGCAGGTGTACCACTTCTGTCACGGGTGACCACAGGGGTCGGGGGTGAGGGCAAGGTGGGGCCGTGCCCCCCTCCCGCCTCGTAGATTTCCGAGAATATTGATATTCAATTGTTCATTTTCACACCAGTTTTTTTTTTCATAAATGAAAGTTGCTGATAGTCAACTGACAACTGTTACAACAGATTTCTTTAATATTGCTGACGTAATATATTTTTAAATGATTCTAATGTTGTCATACACCAAGGGAAACATAGCTCCAATTTTCCACATGGTTATGCCTAGTGTTAAATACCGTATCTTTCCCTATCACTATCACGAGTGGCTACTAATTTTGCCACCTCACTTCGGCAGTGGCGATATGAATGCACGTTCTGGAGATATTTTTATACATTGCAACACCGCTAGCGGATCATAACGCCTACAATATAGTTTTCTTTGCTGACTAGTAAAGTACTGGTCCTCTAAGTTCATGCTTACAATATTGGATCATTTAATGTATTCCGACCCGTATTTATGGGGCGACAAACTGGGCAACTGACCAGGGCGTCATGTTCAAGGCACGCAACATTTCTGGAAAACTAAACAAAACCGCTTGGGTCATGACTTCTGTCAGATATAAACTTATAGTCATATGTGTTTAAATATTTGCTAAGTAATATTTTCTATTTATTTACATATTTTTGCGGTTTTAATAAATAAATAAATAAATACATACATGTTCTGGCGTCATTTCGTGGTACTGTATGTTGCGTAAGTTATATGTAGCAACTTGGAAATTATAAAATAATGTTTATTTTTGTGTGTTTGTGTTTTATGTGTCTTGCACATGAAAATAATATTGTAATTTTCTTTCTGTAAAAAAAACAGTTGCTGATGGAAACCAAATAGTGAATTTTAGTGAATAAGAGGGCTATTCATGATTAAAGGTATTGCTGTGTTTAACTGTCTAACTGTGCTTGTTTGTATTGGTGTGCCGGGGGTGAAATGTAATTTGCTTTTCACGTCAATCTAGCATATTTACGCACTCAAATAGTAGTATAAGACAAAACAAGAAGTGCTATGAAAGTTTCTGCTCTTTAGAATGAAAATCGAAAACAGCACATTCAAGCATCTGGATGTTTCAACTACTTTTCGAGTAACTGGGGGACATAAATATATTATAAAACAAATTTTAGAAACTATTTTGGAAACTAAATCATATATTTTCCACTTTTAAACACATAAATAAATATTTCTGAAAAGTTAAGCACATAATTATCCGGGCCCTGTTAATCAGTATAGACACGATTATTATGCAGGAGACTTCATTTCTTTAAAACATTTCTGGTCGTATTGAAGCAATGTTTGCCCATTATCAGAGAATGACGCCCCTTAAATTGCAGCTCCAAATTAAAGCCCCGCAGCGTAGACATCCTTATCGTTAAATCCTGCACCACGACCGCACGAGCAGCTTCAGCAAGTACGGAGATCGTAGGCTCGAATGCCGGCGCTAACAGCGGGACTTCCTGTTTCCAATATAACTGCACACATAACTTCAATTCTCACACAAAGACAGGTTTTCGTACAAATTTATTACACACCCAACTACACGGGACTGATGACCAAGGTGTCCTAAGCCCTATATATGAATTAGCAACAACAACATCTAAACTGTAATGAGCGACTTGTATTTGTGCGCGGATACGATATTGTGGTGAACTGGCCTTGTTATTAACCACAGCTACAGTAAGTTCCGAGTGATGCTTTGTTACTCACAAACTTCTGTAGCTTAGGTCGGCTTGTATGTCTGCGGGTTGCTGGATAACAATGCTACATTGTCTTGTAATTCATGTCGAGAGAATTTCTCCAACCCCAGCAAGCCAGGTATTTCAATTATTCACCGTTGTTCAACTGTCTCTCTGCTGGATGAAATAAGTAACTTCTGACGTAATTAATATACCACAAAGTCAGGATGAACCACAGTCGTCTGTACCGATAGAAATCTCGGCGTTGTGTTTGACTTTCAGGTTGGTATACCACACAGATAGATAGGGGCGGGGGTGATGAATTAATATACTCGCAAATTAACTGGAAGACTGTTAATTAACCATACACATACAACTTTCGATGGCATTTAGGTCCAGAGGGTTATAGGACATAACGTACCACGGACATAACGTACCACCGGACATAACATACCACTTGGCCAGCTGATTACCTGCGAAGAGTCAGCTAGTGACATAACGTACCATTTGAAAGAGTGGGAAGTATTTAGGGTACATGAAACCCTAACCGCACGGCCACTTGCTCGGTGTTGCTCAATTAATCCTGGTAATAAATACGTGGGCAATAACATAACATACACTAATATAAAATATGGTAAGTTTTGGGATCCCCATCACACTTTATCCAGGCTTTGGACTGGCAAAATGTTTATAAACATTTTGGCGTGTTTAAAATCAGCTGTGGTTAAGCTCTGGACATTTTTCGTTTTCTTTACTATGTTTTTTTTATTAAAAAATAATAAATTGTTTTTGTGGATTTATATCCTAGCGAATAGCAAGTTCGTCATGGGATGTTTCATTCTAAGTGAATAGCAAGTTCGCCATGTAAAGTTTCATTCCAAGTTCTGCGAATATGAGAGAGCTCTCAAGCAAGATTTCAAGTTTCCATTCTCTTCATACCGCTTCATTATTCTGTCAAGCGGGGCGTGGTGGCTGAGCGGTTAAGCTGTTGGCCCCTCACCAAGGCGGACCGGGTTCGATTCCCGGTCAATGCATGGGAGATTTTCGAAGTGAAATGCCATGTCCTGTGGTTCGGATTCCACGTAAAAAGGAGGTCCCGTGGCTCATGATCGCGAGATTAACGGTCACGTTAAACTACAAGCATCCAGCATCATATTCTGTCAAGCCGTTCATCATACTTAACATATTTCTTCTTTATCTTTGAAATTTCAATGTACAATTCGTACTTCATCCGTCGAAGTGCGCATATAAACCGCCCTTCTTCGTTGTACACAACTCCATGTTCCAATACCAAAATGTTTAAAGCTTCACAGTGTGATCACCACTGATGTTTATGTGGTAATGAACCTGTAACTGGAATGCCCGCCTGACATCAAGTGGTACGTTATGTCCTAGTGTAAATATTTGGGTATTACGGGAAAACCGTTCTTAGGTAGATAACGACCTAGGTGGTACGTTATGTCCTCGAAAATCAAGTGGTACGTTTTGTCCGTGGTACGTTATGTCCGGGCACCGGTCCAGAGATGTAGGTATGCCACTTCTGCCACACAGATAATAATCAGTAGGAACATGTTTTTTTTTTTATGAAAGAAAGACTCCAATTTAATTTAATAGAAAGTCTATTACATGATTGTGTTTTTGCGATTAAATAAAACAAGTAATGGAGTTATGTTTTTATCCGTTTTTATTTACGGAGGGACAAACTGGGCAAATGCCCAGAGCAGCAGGGTTTAGGGGCGGCAAAATATCTGGAAGACTGTACAAAACGTCAAGTATTTAAAATTTAAATCCCCTACAAAAGGGAATCTTAAATGACGGATATTGGCATTTCTTTTTTAGCGTATGGCTTTTAGTGCCGGGAGTGTCCGAGGACATGTTCGGCTCGCCTGTTTTGTAGCTGATTCGAGACGGACACCCAATGGGTGAGCTACAAGT
The DNA here is from genome assembly GCA_946902985.2 of Meconema thalassinum. NCBI lineage: Eukaryota > Metazoa > Arthropoda > Insecta > Orthoptera > Tettigoniidae > Meconema > Meconema thalassinum. The sequence continues at coordinate 1,095,506,720 of OX336389.2, read as the reverse complement.
ACCGTTGGGGAGGAAAGTTGGAATGTAAGGACGAGGAGTTGGAAGGTAGCGGCTGTGGCCTATAGTTAGGGACCAACCCCGGCATTTGCCTGGAAGGAAGATGGGAAACCACAGAAGACCATCTTCAAGGTTGCCGGCGGGGGGATTCGAACCTCCTCGCCTCCCGGATGTGAGCGACTGCCAGCAGTCATGCCGTAACCACCACGGCTAACTCACCCGGTGATATTGGCAATGATGATTATTTAAGGATATCAGAAAACAAATCGTCTTCGTCATCTTAGTGTCCTAGTTGTTGAATCTGACTTGAAAGTGAAATTGAACTAATGAAGAAATCATTAACTTGTTTGCAAATGACAAGGCAAGGAGGAATCCCCTTGTTATTTAAATAACTGGTGTTTTGGCTATTGATTGTGTGTGATATCTGTCAAAATTTAATTTGAATTCTTTGTATTTTATTTTATTTTCAATTTCTTTAATGTTGTTTGATTCTTCAGTCTTTCGACTGGTTTGATGCAGCCCTCCATGCTTCACTGTTATGAGCTAATCGTTTAATCTCTACATACACTAGCTACCACACCCTACATCCGAGGCAATCCGTTTAACATATTCTAACCTTGGTCTACCCCTACAGTTCGTATCCTCGACCCTTCCATCCATAACTAAGTTTGCTAATCCTGGGTAACTTAGTATGTGTCTTACCAACCTATCTCTTCTCTTCATTAGCAGTCGCCAAAAACATCTCTCCTCTCCCACTCGTCTTATTACCTCTTCATACGTAACCCTTTCTACCCATCTGATCTTCATCATTCTCGTGTAACACCACATTTCATACGCTTCAATTCTCCTCTTTTCTGCTGCTCCAACAGTCCAAGTTTCACTTCCATGGAGTACCACGCTCCAGACAAAGGCCTTCAAAAGTGACTTCCTGATACCTAAATCTATATTTGATGTCAACAGATTCTTTGTCTGTAGAAATGCTTTCCGTGTCTGTGCTAACCTACTTTTTATATCCTCTTTGCTTCGTCCATCAGTGGTTATTTTGCTTCCTAAGTAACAGCCAACTTCCTTTAGCTTTTCACCATCCAATTCGACATCCATAGGGGTTTCTGATTTCTTTCGACTGCATTACAAAAATTTTGTTTTACATTTATTAATTTTCATCATGAATTCTTTCCTCAAGACAGAATCCATACCATTTAAAAACTCATTCAAATCCTCTGGTGTGTCGGCTAAGATGACGATGTCATCAGAAAATCTCAGAGTTGAAATTATTTTTCCTTTAATCTTTACTCCACTATAATTTTTCTCAAATTTCCTCTGTTGCTTGTTCAATGTATAGATTGAAAAGTATGGGTGATAATTTGCAGCCTTGCCTTACACCTTTATGAATTCCATCTTCTCTCTCATGTCCTTCTGGTCGAATAACTGCTGTCTGGTTTCTGTAAAGATTGTAGAGCACCCTCCTATCCCTGTACTTTATTCCAATCGTTTTCAAAATGTCAAACAACTTACTCCAATCAACGTTATCGAAAGCCTTTTCTAAGACTACAAATGCAATGAACGTTCTGTTATCCATCCTTATTCTAGCTTCCAAAATCAGCCTAAGACGTAGTACAGCTTACCTTGTTCCTACGTTTCTCCTGAAGCAAGCGAACATGTGCATGCATACTTGATGGTAAATTATTTCGTAAACCTTTACACTTGGGGAGATATCGCAAGGGAAGGGACACTCAGACATTGAAGAGAAGGAAGGAATAGTGTATTCCTACGTGACTATTAATCTAGCGATCATGAACAACAAGACCTCTTTTGTCATATGGAATCTGAACCACCAGACGAGACATTTCACCTCGAGAATCCTACATGCATCACCGGGAATCGAATCCGGTCCACTTTGGTGAGAGACAAGCAGCTTCACCGCTGTGCCATTTCGCCCGATATTGAAGAGACTTGATATGATCATGGTTATGTTCAACTGAAGTTGTTGTTAATTCATTTAAGGGTTTTGCGACATCGTGGTCAATTAGCCATGTGTACTTGGGTGTGTGAGTGTGTGTAAAATGTGTCTGATTAACAGTGTTATTGTGGTGTCATTAGTAGTATCTGTATATGTAATTTAGGAGAGGATTGGGAAGGACGTAGCCGTGGCATTAAGTTAGGAACCATACCGGCATTTGTTTGGAGTAGAAGTGGGAAACCACGGAATACCACCTCCAGGATGGCTGAGTGGGAATCAAACCCAACTATTCTCAGTTTTGCCTCTCGTGGCTGAGTGGACCCCGTTCCAGCCCTCAAAAAAAATTAATTTCTTGGCAGAGCTATGAATCGAACCCGGACAGCCAAGAATGCTAGCAGCCGCAAAACCAGGAAGTGGACTGTTCAACTGAAGCTGCGCTGTGAATAGTTCATATTATCTGCCTTTCTTTTTATGCCTTTTACAGCGCGTTAAAAATTCAATGAATCTCTCATACGCTCATGGCTTACGCTACGGTTGAACTGCACGGACTGATTGATTTATACTGGGCTTCTGTGGGGTTGTTTGACTTTCATTCACGGAGCATAGATGTGTAGAAATTCCCTCTTCATATGCAATCTTTCACCCAAAGGATCCATTTTAGAAATTATCTCCCAGTTTTCTTTTTGATTTATCACTACCAATCAACTCAAAACATGATATTTTCCTGAGGACGCTTAGTACTCACTTCATTTTCTTGATACATTGTACAGCAAATTAAATCAGAAATCGCTCATGCTGGGAGGAACCCAGAATCAATAGCTCAAACACATCACATCACAGTCGTCACTTCACTGAAGATAAACAAAAGTTTGATGCTTTTCAGTCGGTCAACACGATTGGGTTATTTCCTAATCCTGAAAAAGAATTACATGAGATTAATAAATTCACGTGGATGACCAGATTTTATAGCCTAAGTGTAATGGATCTGATGATGATCGCATTCATTAATCTCTTGTAATTTTTTTTAGGATTGGGGAATAACCCATCTCATTTGGGTACAATCGTGTTGACCGACTGAAAAGCATCAAACTTTGTTTACTAAGGCAACACTGAAAATGGCTTCAAACACCATAATGTCAGTGAAGTTACTTCATTTTATGATGAGGGATATTCTATAGCTTATATCGGTCCCGTATATTTATGTGTGTGTGAATATTTCTTAATAAAACGTGTTATTGTAATGACTGGAGAGGTGAGAGTAACTGTACTTGTTTGGAATTAGGATGATGATAATTGTTGTTTTAAGATAGGTGTTATCAACCTAGTGCTCTTGAAATGAAATGTGGTGCTCCTGCCATACAGGCCAAAAAGTGTTCGCGAGCTCAATATCCCCTGAGATCCATTCTTCATTTTAAATTATATTGCACGAATCGAATTAATAGTGTTTTCATTGCAAGTTTTGACAGTCAGAAATGTTATCATCACTTAATGAATGCAGTACATTTGCCCAGGCTAGAGTAAAATATGGCTTTCCACCGATGTACCAGTCTCATTCATGGTTGTGATTATATGGAAGCTTTTGAGGTATGGGTGGTGCTGAGTAATGGTCTTTAGGGCAGAACTAGTGCCTTTGTGTACTGTGAAAGGTTCTGTTCATAGGGTCAGTGCTATTGTTCTGACTCAGTGGGAAGTAAAGAGCCCTGCTCTCAATTTACTGCCTTTCCCTGATGTATTGTCATATTTCATGAAAAAAAAAACATCTTCCTGTTAGCGCAGTTGAATATAATGCTGGTTAGAAACAAAGAATTCAAAACTACATTTTCCTCAAAAAACTTTATTTGATTAATTGCCTCGAAATCTTGAAATCTGGGTAGTGTTCATCAAATATTTATAGGCCTACAGTAAAACCTGCCTTCAACGGATCCTCTATTAAGCGGAAACTTGCCTTAAACGGAAATATTTGACGGTCTCTCGAGTTTAGGGGTTAAGGAAGTCTCAAATTCCCTTCATTAAACGGAAACTCTTTTTACACGGACACAGGAAATCAAAATTACGCATTTAACGGAAAATTTCCACTAAGTTCCGGAATGCAACGTTTAGAAACTTTTCAGGTACCCTATGAAAATCTACCTTCTCTGCTGTAACAGTTGATTCTGTAGCTAAACAAGGAGTGTGCAAATAGGTATTCCTTCTTTTGTTCTCCAACATACACGTCGAAGTGTACGGCTAATTGCCAGTTTTCTGTTCACCAAATATTTCAACTTACATAACTGACATATTTCGGCAGTAGTCATTACGGCTTCCAAACTAAGAGTTTTGCTTGATATTAACACGATATTAACAAGTAGTTCCGTGAAGAATTAATAGCCTCTTTTCATATATCCTACATATGTTAATTGCCTCTATCAACATACAAAATTTCAGTTTGATTGGTGTAATAGATTCTTAGATATTGAGAACCGTCTAAATATTTCGGATGGTCGCCATGTTGGATTCTTATATATGAAGGCCATAGAGCCATGTACTATTAGATGAAGATTGCGTAGTTTTATTATTCAAACTTAAATCGCATGACTAGAACACAAGAAATAAAAACGAGATTTTAAAATTTCGCACAGCCGCCATCTTGAGCTTATTAAAACAATTGAATAAATTAGATGTCAGTAAATTAAAATGTGTACACGCATTTACCGTACTGAAGCCTCCGTGGCTTAGGCGGCAGCACGCCGGCCTCTCACCGCTGGGTCCGTGGTTCAAATCCCGGTCACTCCATGTGAGATCTGTGCTGGACAAAACGGAGGCAGACAGGTTTTTCTCCGGGTACTCCGGTTTTCCCTGTCAACAATTTCATTCCAGCAACACTCTCCACTATCATTTCATTTCATCTGTCATTCATTTAATCATTGCCCCAGAGGAGTGCGTCAGGCCTCGGCAGCCGGCACAGTCCATATCCTCGCCGCTAGATGGGGGCTTCATTCATTCCATTCCTGACCCGGTCGGAGACTGGAAGCAGGCTGTGGATTTTCACTTTCATTTACCGTACTACGTTTCACTGTGCTCGGATAGTTTAATCGCGAGATACGTCAATTTAAATTATTAAATTTCACGTCACCGCCATGTTAGATTTCTGATCATCAAGTTATTCAATGTACCATAGGTAAACTAATGTTAACAGCCTTTACCAACATACTAAATTTCAGTATGATTGCTGTCATAGATTAGTAGATATTGAGAACTGTCTAAATATTTCGGATGGTCACCATGTTTGATTTGTATATCTGTGGGCCATAGAGTTATGTATTGTTAGATGACGATTATTGCGTACCTCCATTATGCAAACATGATTTGGACACAAGAAATAAAAACTTAATTTTAAAATTTGGTACAGCCGCCATCTTGGGGTTATGTAAACAATTGAATTAAATTAGATGTCAGTGCATTGTAATGTGTATAAACACTTGCTGTACCATGATTCACTGCGCTCGGATGGTTAAATCGCGGGAAACGTCTATTTGAATGTTTCAACTTCGCTTAGCCGCCATGTTCGTATTGTGCTTAACAGATTTCTGGAAGTTACATAGGTGACCATCTAGTAAAGACCATTATCACTTTACAAAATTTCAGGGTGATATCAGTAGCAGTTTCGGAGATATAGAATGCTGGTGAAATAATTCGCACAGCCGCCATGTTAGATTTGTGTGTCGTATTAAAATTTGAAGGGCGCGGTAGGGGTCGGACAAAATAGTACTACATCCTTACCGATTTTCATTGAAACCGGTCCAGACGTTTAGATTGTATTAGGGAGACACGCACACATATGCACACACACACGTGGACAAAAGGTGATCTCGTAAGCCTTTTTTCTTTTCTCAGAAATGAAAATAGGCTAAAAATGATACTGTTCTGTATTAATTCGTAGCAGAAATATATAAATACATCATAGAAAGAGTATGTACCGGTACACCATTTTATTATTTTTCAGTATGTCCATTATATACATGTCCTTGGTTTAATTATTTTAGCATAGACCTACCTCCGTAAACCGAAAACCTATATTTTACCCTTGAGTTTATAAGCCAGGCCCCTGAGGCCAAGGGTGTGATTTATTCATAATTTATGGTAAAAGTGTTCGGATCTTCAGTGTGAAATTCCCAATATTCCTCTCACAGTTAAGGAGAAAAGCAGTAATAGAACCAATCAACCATTATTACTTATAGTTGAGTAACAATGTAGCTTAGTTATTGTAATTTACCACGCATTTACATGAGCCGGACCTCTTCGTTTCATGTTTTAAAATCATTCAGTTACTTATTCATTTTATAATGCATGATGTGGCAAAAACCATAGTTTGTTAATTTAGTGATTAGCCTACATCATGTGAGGACGTCATGGTTGTATGCTGTGTGATGGTGTTTTAAAATCACACTTTCGTATATAAATTTTCACATTTGATTCAATTATTTCGTCGTTTCGATGTTAAATTTCCATTTTAGACCCTAAATGAACGTAGTGAAATATTCCCATTTCATTCGTTTTATTAATATTGACCTCACACCAGAATTTCCTCTATAGTCCATACCCGGGCGTCGCAGTCCCGGCTTATGTCAATCTGTACAATAAATCGCTTATGCACTCAAGGGTTAACGGAAACAAGTGTGAGTCCCATTCAATTCTGTTGAAGGCAGGTCTTACTTTATTCATTTCGTGGTGGGCCTATATGGCGAAGGGCTAAATGTCCCTACGTTTTGAGTTTCAATCGCAATATGTCCTTACGTCCTTGCCGAAAGCAATCCAAAATCCCTACGCGTAGGAATATGTCCGTATGGTTGACAAAACTGCCGTGAACAATGAAATTTAGGTCGAGTGCCGACAATGCTATCACTGGTCCGCTCATAGCACGCACCTTACCTCTCACAGTTTTGAAGGCAGGTACCGCGCTGAAAATGTGATGTTCGAGGATATCGATTGACCTCCACACTCAACTACAAGGCTCTCCAAAAGTCTGATTTCCTAGTAGCTTCCAGCAATAGACGCAGAGACGCTCCCACCGAATTCTCAATAGAGGAATGGATGGTAATGTAACGCTATCTTTTCCAGAGGTTCATAACTTGTGGGTCGTAGCTACTGTGAGGCTTCCACACAGTCCCGAGCTGAGTGCGACATTGCTGTCACCTATCTGCACTAGGCTCCTATCTTTCATCTTTTATCTCCGACTTCCCTTGATCATCTTTTTTTTTCTGTATTTCTCTCTCTTCGACGTACCCAAAATGCCTGTGTTAGATTCATTCTTGACGTTCGTAAAGAGGAATATATAACTCCATATTACATTCAGCTGCAGTGGCTTAAACTACATGAAATAGATTGCTGGCAATAGCATTATTGACCGTAATTCTTCTTAAACAGAAATCCCCATCATATCTTTACGACGGATTTTGTCGTATGGAAACAGTCCATGGCCGAAGCAACAGACTTACCGAGTCCACAATGCAGATACCTCACCATCGTTCTTCTGAATACAATAAATAGTTTATTTGTATTGAATCACGCATTTCTGATGTGTACTCGTTTAATCCGCAAACGTATAAGAATTCACATCGCTCCGTACTCAGCAGACACCATACCGATTAGTTATTATTGATATTTTTAGAGGGTTACAGGATCACTGCAAGCGCATCATGAGATTTAATCCTTAGTCCTTTTTAGGGGTGCGGTAGGTCCCGACTTTCTGTTTAAGGACAAAAATGCCCTCCCACACAGGACCACTGCAGTAGCGGACACACTGAGAAGTGAAAATATTGAACGCATGGAATGGCCTGCGTATTCCCCAGACTTGAATCCTATCGAGCAAGCCTGGGATGCTCTTGGCAGACATGTTTTTCAACGAACACCCCTTCCCCGAACCGTAAAAGACCTTAAAATCGCCTTGAGAGAGGAGTGGGAAAATAGCCCCCAAGGACTTGTCAACAGTTTAGTAGACAGCATGAATAACAGGTGCACAATGTGCATTCTTGTCCTAGGATCTTGAGATCATAAGCCACGGGACCTCCTTTTTACGTGGAATCCGAACCACAGGACATGGCATTTCACTTTGAAAATCTCACATGCATTGACCAGGAATCGAAATTCTGTGAGTATGGACTGTTTCCAACATGAACGTCATGTATTGATTTCTTTATATCTGTTATCCTCCTTTCCCATGAAGTGAAATATGTACTAATTTTCGTTATAAATATGCCACTTCACCTCTATTACGTATGTAGGCCTACTCTGTTGCATGTATTCCATCCTTGCCAGTGAATATTCTTTTCTACCTATGTCTCTGTTCCTTAGCAATTGTCAGGCAGTGTATTATTTAATGTAATATATTGTAATGTTATTTAATGTAATCTAATATTGTTTAAAGTAATATATTCTATGTTATCTAATGTAAAGTAGTATATATATATATTTAATGTATTGTATTCTAATAATATTTTATGTAACGTATTGTAATGCTATTTAATGTAATGTGTTATAAAGTTATTGAATGTTATGTATTATATTGTTATTTAATCATCATATAGGCTATATTATTTCAGTAGTATAGGTCCCTCTTGCGGCGCTCACAAGCGAGTGATCGTGACAAATGAGCATTCAAATGAAAGAGAATATGCATTATCAGTGACGAATTGAACTCTAATTTCATAAATATCTATAGTTTAAAAAATGACTTTAAGAAAAATGTACGAAGTGTGCGATTTGCAGATACTGTTGCTGTAGGAAAATACGCTCCATAATTGCTGTCCACTTCACATTTTGGCCGTTGTGACGCCTGCTTCATGTCATTTTAATATTCTGAGGTATTTCCTTTATCATTTTGCATGGATTTCAGAAACAGTAAATCAATGGAATGAGTACTCAAATCATATAATTTCATAAATATCGAATAACCGGTGAGTGTTACAGCTAAGCTCTTAATCACTGGACTCAGCACACAAATAACATTAGCAGTGACGAGTTGCATTCTAATTTCATAAATATCGACTTTTGTAAGAAGTATGCAATTTGCCTACGCTGTGGCTTAACTTGCTGCAATTATGAGTTGTCGCCTAAAACCTTAGAACTATTAAACGTTAATTCGTTTACAGCTTTTTCTTCTGAATTCTAATTTCATAAATATAGATTTTTGTAAGAAGTGTGCGATTTGCAAATAATGTTGCTGTAACAAGCTGCAATTAAGAGTTGTCGTTTAAAACCTTAAAACTATTAAACGTTAATTCTCTTAGAGGTTTTCTTCTATCATTTCGCATGGTTTTCAGCAACAGTAAATCAATGGATTGAGTACTCAAATCGTATAACCGGTGAGTGTTAGTCGTCTAAAACCTTAGAACTACTGTATTAAACCTCAATTCTTTTACAGGGTTTTCTTCTATCATTTCCCATGGTTTTCAGAAACAGTAAATCAATGGATTGAGTACTCAAATCGTATAACCGGTGAGTGTTACTGCTAAGCTTTCAATCAATGGACTCAGCACACAAATTATTTAAACTCATTCGTCTAAACAATGGCTTTATTAAATTCCAGGTTTGTTAATATGCCGCGAAAGAAGTCACTCGGCGCAATTACAGAGAGACGACGCAGACAACAAGCTGCAAGGAATGAAGGGTCATGTCACACAGACAGCGGAGGCTAGTCATCTTGCGACAAAACAGGAGAATTCAGAGCTACAAGGAGCAATCGTCACAGCCTTCTGCACCACCAATCCCTGCACAGCCTGTTCAACCATCTACATCAGACACATCAACATAGTAACCAGTATTGAATGTCACCTTGCAACACAAGAGAGGAACTGGCATCTATGAAGAGCAAGGTGTCCGGACATAACGTACCACGGACAAAACGTACCACTTGATTTTCGAGGTCATAACGTACCACCTAGGTCGTTATCTACCTAAGAACGGGTTTCCCGTAATTCCCAAATATTTACACTAGGACATAACGTGCCACTTGATGTCAGACGGGCATTCCAGTTACAGGTTCATTACCACATAAACATCAGTGGCGATCACACTGTGCGGCTTGAAACATTTTGGTATTGTAACATGCGCCTTCATGAAGTACGAATTGTACATTAAAATTTCAAACAGTAAGAAGAAATATGTCAAGTATAATGAACGGCTTGACAGAATAATGAAGCGGTATGAAGAGAATGGGAACTTGAAATCTCCCTTGAGAGCTACCTCATATTCGCAGAACTTGGTATGAAACTTCACATGACGAACTTGCTATTCACTTAGAATGAAACATCCCATGACGAACTTGCTATTCGCTAGGATATAAAACCCACAAAAACAATTTTTAAAAATTAAAAACTGAAAAAACGAAGTAAAGAAAACGAAAAATGACGAGAGCTTAACCATAGCTGATTTTAAACACGACAAAATGTTTATAAACAATTTGCCAGTCCAATGCCTGAATAAAGTGTGATGGGAATCCATGTTATTGTCCACGTATTTATTACCAGGATTAATTGAGCAAAACCGAGCAAGTGGCCGTGCGGTTAAGGTTTCATGCACCCTAAATACTTCAAGTGGTACGTTATGTCCTTTCCTAAATATTTTAAAGTCATTAGCTAACTCTTCGCAGGTAATCAGCCGGCCAAGTGGTACGTTATGTCCGGTGGTACGTTATGTCCTATAACCGAAGAGCAATCGTCACAGCCTTCTGCAACATCAATGCATACACAGCCGACTCGACCATCTACATCAGACATATCAAAACAAAGAGAAGCAATATCAAAGGATCCTATAAATTCATACATCAACAGATTACGGCAAGATGTAAACAGAAAACGTGTTCAGGATTTCTATTACTTACTGTTGTGCGAGGCTAATGCACAATGACAATGAAGTGGAAAATCACTCTGCTGGCTCAATGAACGTTACTTGCAATATCTGTTGTGGTAAATTATATCCAGGTGAGTCTTCCTTAATTTGTTGCCACAGCCGGAAAGTTGCATTGCCTGAAGTAGTTGTTTGTGATGATCTTAAGGATTTCGTTGAAAGGAATGATAGTAAAGCGAAAAATTACTTCCAGAACATTCGTCAGGTATATAAGACCTCGTGCGCATGATGGGTGCTACGCTCTGGCGGCAAGTCACTTAAACAGTCAGAGGGAGTTGCAATCGAGTGTCTGTGTTGAATGGTCTTGTAGGCTATATGCTTGATTCTACTTCGACATGCAAAAAGGTTCTCGAAACAGTAGAAAAAATTGTTTTGTGGTTGGTTGCAACTTCACGTATATTAACTGTCCTCCTGGAACTAATTTTTTTGTGTTTCCGAATAAAAAGCAGCATGAAATTAGGAGAAATGCCTGGATTGCGGCACTGAAATGAGGAACTAGTGATGGTAAACCATGGGAACCCACGAATAACTCGCGTGTTTGTAGTCGGCATTTTGTGAATGGAATGCCTTCGAGAGATCCTGACAGTCCTGGTTATGTACCGAGATTAATTATAAAACAGTTTGTTTCGATCGAACGACAGCAAGAAGAGGAGCACCGAGTGACGACTAGATACAAGAGGCGAAAACGGAGACATGACAATAAAAACGTTGAAACTAGTACCACGGAAGATTTTTCGAAATCATACAGTGATGCAAGCACGCAGACTGAAGTAATGACCACCGATGGTAACAACACCAGTATGAAAGTGTTATTTTCAGCTCTGAAAAATAATTGTGAACCGGAAGTTCAAACAAATTTGCCAATGCCTCGAGTGAATAAACAGACGACGACTGAGACTTGTTTTAAGAGAGATTGTGGTGTTCACGTGGACTTCCTGGACACCTAGCATACATTTCATGGATACAGGTCAGTGAAAGACAAGGAACAATATCTTCTTGAAATAGTAGGTGTTAAATTTGCAGTGTTTCATATTCTGTTATCCTTGTTACCCTCTGGCATCATAACTGTCCATTTACTAAAGGAAACATGCTGCTTCTACTGCTGATGAAATGTAAACTCGGTATTATATAGTTTCGCCGCTCTAGGCGTATTTCTAACTGACATAGGACTACAGCATCTGCTACTTTTAAATTCGCTCTCCATCATATTTTTGATAAAACAGAGGAGTGGATTTTATGGCCACAACGATCCTCTATCAAAAGCACAATGCCTAATGCTTTTAAAAAATACTATGGAAATTGCACGTGCATTATAGATTGCAGTGAAGTGCCCTGTGAAAGACCTAACAGTGTTCGCCAAAGAATTTTAATATTTTCTCATTATAAGAATTCATTTACAGTCAAATTTCTTGTTGCCATTACTCCATCAGGTTACATTTCTTTTATATCCAAATGCTATGGTGGAAGAGCGACTGACAGCTACATCACAATTAATTCCGGTATATTAAACTTTATTCAGCAAGGGGATATAGTTATGTGTGACAAAGGATTCCCACAGTAAAGGACTTGTATTGAGAACAGAAATGCGGTAATGGTAATGCCGCCTTTTTCATTCAATCCTCAATTTTCAGCTGAAGAAATTGAAACAACATACGATATTGCGTCAGTATGAATTCATGTTGAAAGAGCCATTCAGAGAATGAAAATTTATAAAATATTAAGCAACAAGCTCACTATGGATTTACTTCCTCATATAGACAAAATTATTCACATCATAGGTGTCCTGGTGAACTTCAGTCCTCCAATAATTAAATCACAAGACTAACTATTTTTAGTTAAGCTTACTAAAGATTCTTGCAAAAAATTGTCATAAAATTCGATACCGTAATGGAATTTGTAACAGCAAAATAATTTATATTTTAATTATGTTATCTACATAATAAATTAAAATTTCCAAGTTGAATTCCCAGTATTGAGAAATACAATTCGTACATCAGCCATTATCCGATTGGTGATAATTGACACTTGAATATAGTTACAGTGCATTCACTGTAGCATCTTTAAATATTACTGGAAGGTAATGTTCAAAATAAAATTTCTCTACTGAAAGAATAGTAATGGAAAGGAAGTTATAATTTCTGGAATGTTCACTTTAACACTTCCCTTTGGAGAATATATGAACAAGTTACAGTTGTGAAGGTTCAGAATGTACATTGATACCTGTACCGAGTATAATGAACGTGAGTTTCCTTCAGTTTTACGTTACCATCAGTAGTTATATCTAAATACGGGACATTGCACTTTTTGTTTTCAACTATGGGCTTTTCTCGACATGATTAAGGGCACTTAATCTCGAGAAGATTAACAAAAGCCTGACCTACCACTATCCCATCTGGACTGCAACATAACCATGGTTGTTGTTCTTTTATAAACAACCCGAGTTGAAGCACACGGCATTCGTTTAATAATCGGTACTCCTCAAGTACTTTCCGTTCATTATTTCTGCCATATCTCACTGCAGGAGTGTTTACATTCTTAGATGAAAGGAGCGCTGATGCCAGTCTTTCGTAATCTCCACTCTGTAGGGTTTTGATCTGGTGTACATTCTGGCTGGTCGAAATGCGTAACTTCCTTTGCTGGAACCAGGAAGGACATAACGATTGTTCCCTTGTCTCAACTGCAATTGCACGCTTCTGTGAAATTGTTACTTTAATATTTTCACAATAAAACTTCAATATATCATTTGGCAACATGCACTCATAATTTATGGAAACTAGTGATATGTTACCATCAGGCAAATTATTCACAACATAGCATCTAAATACACTGAAGAAAATGGAAATTGCAACACCCAGAAGGAGTGGTGTTACATTGCTGCAATTGAACATGCAGGACGAGTGTTCGGTTGTGATTCGTTGATTACACTTTCAGGTCCCTCTGACCGCAAGTTTGGACAACAATCAATACAGGATGTGCCCACCACGAGCTGCAATACATTGATGAATTCGTCGTGGCATGGAGTCAAGAAGGCCCTGGATCGCTTCCTGAGGAATTGTGGCCCATGCTTGGTGCACTGCACGGGTCAGTTGTTCCAGAGTTGTGGGTGCCTGAGGACGGATGGCCAGTTGTCGGCCCATCATGTCCCACACATGCTCAATAGGACTGAGGTTCGGGGAACTGGCGGGCCATTCGAAGGTTGTGAAGTCGTGGAGAGCTTCTCTGGAGATGCGTGCAGTGTGAACCCGGGCATTGTCCTGCTGAAACACTCCATTAGCAATGTTCGCCATCATAGGGACAACCCCTGGATTGAGTACCTTATCAACGTACTGTCGAGTAGTCATAGTGCCCTCAACAAGCACTAATTGTGATTTCACATTAAAGCTAATAGCTCCCCATACCATAATGCTTGGGGTTGGCCCAGTGCCGGATTAAGACTCACAGTGGCCCTAGGCAATTGTTAATTTGAGGCCCCTTTTTCCCTTTTTATTCAACCCCCCCTACCTCCTTCATAAAAAAGTCAATCATAACCTTAAAAGAGATTCTATTTACAAATTTACAATGAATACAATTTAGATCATATGCACATTTTCAGAAAAACGTTTTTCTGCATTTTGTTTCGCAGAAAGTTTCAATAACATCATCGAAGTTGATTTTCCTTAAAATGTCTGAATCTATGCAGGGAAGACTTAACATGTTCAGTCGTTCTTGTCGCATAGTAGCTCTTCGAGGCGCTTTAATTCGTTTCAACTGGGAAAAAGAACGATCCGCAGTACAGTTCGTTATCATTAAAGTTAAAAAAATTCGGAGAGCTATTTCTACATTCGGAAATACACTTGCCAATTTGTCTTTCAATAAAATCACATACACCTGACTATGAGATCTGTAATTATCTGTTGTTTATATAAGACTGAAAATTTTCCAGTTCAGCTGAAAATTCTTCCAAATCTTTATCATAAAAGCCAACCAAATTGTTTACCACTTCACAGAGTTCTTCATCGCTCATTGAAAAATTATTCAAAAATGCAAATTTCTTAGAAACGTCCATATAAACTTTTGCCCTTTTCTATATTTCGACGTTAAGTTTATCGATGATTTCAAGAAAACCTGCTTATTACGAAACTTGACTAAGTTTTCGTCTAAAGTTTTATACAAGGCAGCACACGTTTGTAAGTCGATCTGTTCAGCTTGTAATTATTTACTAGTTGCACGCATAGAAGTCAAAATTGAATCCCACAAAATTAACATGAACCCGAATTCGAATTTTTGCATTCTGTTTGCGATGCACCCCGCTTCATGCCAAGTGCCATTATTTTCCGACTCGTCATCTTCAATGCTTTATAAAGCTTCGACAATTTTATGAAACGAATCATAAACCGCGTTCGTTGCATTAGCATGTGCTTCCCAGCGCGTATCTGACAATGATTTCAAAGTTTTTGCGTTTTTTATATAATTTTTCAACACGCCCCAACGGTGAGGGTTTGCAGAAACTGAATAGAAGTTATACAGTGATTGCGTTATCGAAGAAAAAAACTGCGTAAAAACAGCATTTAACAGCAGATTGTCAACTAAATCGAGGGAATGTGTACCGCAAGGAACATAAATTTATTCAGTTCTAATATTTTGGCTTGCAGACCCTGATACTTTCCAGACATGTTTGGTGCGTTGTCATAGGACTGTCCTTTACAATCTTGAATTTCCAAACCGCAATCTTCAGTGACGAAGTTCACAGTTTGAGTTTTCAAACTTTCGCCAGTATGACGTTCTGTTTCAAGTAAAGATATAAACCTTTCAACTGGTGAAACATACCGGAGCACAACTGACAATTGATCTATAGGAGAATTCGACATCATATTGGTCCGTATTTACTGATAATCCTATTTGACTAAATTGCCCATTTCCGTCTATTCAATACAAAATTATTTTGTATAGAATTGATAAACATGCGATACATCGGGAGTTGAATCAACGGAAAGGCTGTAATATAGAGCTAGAGACACCTCTTCTAAAATACGGTATATGATCTAACGTTTTTGCCCATGATGTTTATTAATTCTTCGCAGATCGTTTTGGATAAATACGAAGGAACACCCTTTCCAGCATTTCCGTATCGTACAATATGATCCCGCAAAAATGGATCAAACTGCCCAAGAAGTTCAAATATACCTAAATAATTCCCATTATCCGGCTTTCCAAAATGCTCGTTCGTACCTCGGAATGACAATCCTCGTTCTGCCAGAGTCATGATAACAGCAACTACTCGTTTTATAACACCGCGCCAATAGTTTCTTTCTTCAAATAGTCCATTTCTGAATAGATCTGGCAAATTTTCATGTTTCCATTTTTTTTTTTTTGTTTTTTTGTTTTTTTTTTGTTTTTTTTTTTTCAGGTAAATTAGCACACTCTCCCGATGATTCAAATTCTTCTCATGGTGCTGTAAATGAATCACGACGTTCTTCCAATCATCATACCCTTCATGCGCAAGTCTGTTCGATTTTTCTGTCGGCAAAAATAACTTGCAAAAAAAGCAATAGACTCGGCCTGAAAATTAAACAAATATTATTATAATTTGAGAACAAAAATGAATTAAACGGTATTCAAGACATAAAGCCCGTAACTGAAATGTTAACCCCTTTAGTCTGGAGATTAAAAAGTAGCATCGTACCTCTCAAAAAACGATGTATTTTCGATCATTTATTGATCATAAAAATTTCGATAATTTATTGAATATCAATGAATTTAATAAATTTACCTGATTTTTTCGTTGCGTGTTAAGTTTAATGACATCGTTTATTAAAATTTTTGGTTCTCTTTTGACTTTTTTGTATTTATTTTTTTGTGCTTCAGTTGTATTTTTGTATTAATTGAATTATTTTGTATGATCGGTTTTTTTGGACTAAAAGAGCAATTTTTAACAATTTATATGTAATTTCAAGTTACACAACTATGTAAAAGTTGATTCGTTTTGGTAAGATAGAAATATCCAAAATTGTTGTTGCAAGATTTGATTTGCCACAAGTGAAGCGTTTATAATTATAAATTTTAAAAAATGAAACGAATACGACTGAATAAAATTCCGACAAAAGCAAACTGATCAACAAAAATTATCTAAAAAATTTGATTTTATTCTTGTCAAAAATTCTTAAGTTTTGGTTGCGTTTTAATACACTTTGCGTGATACGCTCGTTCCTGATAATTTGGACCAAGCTACGAGAAGTGCATATGGTGCTCAAAAATACCACGTTGTTACGCATAAGGAAAAACGTATTGAAGTCTGGAAACGAATAAAATTGAACTAGAATTCCTAAAACAGAAAAATAAAAATAAGAACATAATTTACAATCGTTTTTTATAAAAATAGCATAACATTTCAAAAACTGTCATTGTATCATAAATACATGAAGGGCTCAATTGTTAATCAAAGCTTACCTTTCGCAGGTGAATAAATGAGCCAATCTCGTTTAGTATTCTCTTCATTCGGTTTCTTTCCAAATAATAAATTTTTGGAGCAATATCTTGTTGTTGATTCCTTATCATATCGACGCTTGGATGATTCCAACGGTCCAGTCAAATTTTGACAATTTGACGGACAATGTGTAACCGAAATCTGTATGTCTTCACTGGCTAATTTTCCCCAATGTCTTGGATCAGTGAAACGGTTCAAATTTTCGGCACCTGGTTGTCCAGCTTCATTTTTTTCCTCGGAGGAAGAACTGGATGTTTGAGACCTTGAAATGACCTGATCATTATCCGGGTCTTCTGCGTGACCAGTGTTCGTTTTGTTTTGCTCTTTTGATCCATCGCTAGTGGCAGATCCTTAATTTCCCGATGAATTTGAAGAGGTTTCATTCCGAAGGAAAAATTTAGTCAGTTTTAGCACTTTCTCTAACACCACACTTTCTCGGTAATTTTTGTCTTTGGCAAGTTTTCCTTTTTGTGCACCACTCAAATAATATGTACGTGAAGACATTTTTGAGTTGGTGTTTTAATTCAACCCGATACACAGATAAAACTGTTCATCGAACACTAACGAATTAAAATTGTCGATCACAAAACCGTCGATTTGAAGTCTGAACTTAAGCGGCAGCACGTTACTTGTTTCCGAAATTACTCTACAGACCAGAATGCCAGAATTTGGAAAAACTCTTTCCGAGCTTATTTGTGGCTAATAAAGTGGAGGGGATGGCGGGGGGTACTTATCAGTTAATTCAAATAGTCATGTCATTTTGGGAATTTTGGGACCCGACCGTGGGAGTATCAGTTAATTGCTTCCAATCCTTAAGGGCACATGGCACGTAATCACTTTCATTTTGCAGCTATTTTAGATAAAATGTATAACCAGGCTCCTAGCCATGATATACAAATGAAATTTATACCACATATTTGTAGTGTATTTCTATCTGTTTTAGTACATTTTCAAAGTCCTGTTATAATTTGGTTCTTCATTATCGATATATTTTGAAAATGTGTACAATTAATTTTGTTTTACGCATGCTTATCTTTAGGTACTCTTTTCTCAAAAAATAAAACTCCTACATGACCCAAACTTTTTTTCAGGATATAGTACAAGAAATCTGATCTATTTATTTTTAAAGTGGCCAATAATCTACCAAACAAAGTTTTTGGAAATTCATAATTTATTTTTCCACAAAAAGTTTCAAATTTTCTTTGAATAATTGAAATATTTTCAATTTCAACAGTATAAGTTTTAGTTCACCACTTTAAGGGTGGTTGTAAGGGACAACATAGAAAAAATCACCGTTCTATCTTGTATAGTTGCTGAGAAAAATGCACCTGAATGTCTAAAAACACAATGTTTCAGAAAATGAAGAAATAAAAAAAAGATCACTTACAAGTATCTAAAACATTCCTGCCATATATTCAGCTTCTGTTTGGCTTTCTTCATCTCCTTTCTTCTTTTTCTCCATCCTCTTCTTGATCCTTGATTCCTTAGTCAGGGCCTGAGCATCTTTATCCGCCTCTACAAATCGTTGTTTATCAATGGCATGAAGAACTGTGGACGAGTTTTCCCTAGGATTTATCCCCAACTTCCTCAACACATTTTTCCTAGCTGCAGTTCCGTCGTTGAAGCAAATAACTGCATCAAGTACTGCCACTTTTAGAGTTTTGAGTCCAACAAATACAGTTTTGGGTACCCTTCCCCAGATGCAATGATTAGCTAGTCCCTTTCTACTTGTTGTGCCTTCAAATAAATTTATACATTCAACACTGTCAAAATATTTACACTTTACAAACTGTTTCATAAGTTCAGATAACAAATCAATGTCAACAATAACATACCCTTTGCCAGTTACACTTTCAAAGGTATCTTCCTTATTCTCAGTTTGTAAATAAGAAAGTTTTCTCTTAGATGAACTAGGTCTATTCACTGTTGCAGATAAACAACTTAGTGGAGTGAGGTTAGAACTGCCTGGTAGGTTAGAACTATTATTCACATCAGTATCAGTGCATTGCCTGGTTTAGTAAACCTATTGCCGTAAAATCGTCGCTTCCCAAACTTTTTTTACCCTACCCATCACAAAATAGCAAACACAGAAAACGGATAAGAGAATATATTTCACATAAATGAAGATCTAGCATACACCACACGTTTCCATGGATTTGAAACAAACAATAACCACATGTAAAATAAACAATTGCAGCCGTCCAGATATCCAGTACCAACTTAGGAAATGTAAATTTCCCATGCACCTATAACATGAGAAATGAAATGCCTAGAGAGAAAATATAGCGAGAACCAAGGAACTTGAATGAGGAAGGGGGCATGTCATCTGGTGTCAGCCATTTTTAAAATGCCTATCTTTGCCATTTAAACGAAAAACTATAATTAAAAAACTATGTAGCCTTGTAGAGAAAAGCATGACGAATCATTTAAGACATAAAAACAAAAAATGCATTTCTTGACCGAAATTACCTGCCAAGTGCCCACAATTGAGCGAACAGAAAGTTGAAATTTCGATTGACTTGGAATGTGTCAAACAATAGTTAAGTTATTTATGAATTGAAAGTATAATAAGAAGATAAAGTTTATGGGACAAACCCGGGCAGAGAGAATTTACAAACAGCACTTTACGAAGTATAAACCAAGAAATTAAACTGTAAAATTAGAACAGTAATTTATTTGACTTTCTTCCACACAAAAAATCCATATTTTGGTGGGATTGTTTTCATTTTTTGGGGGCCCTTTTGACCCGGGGGCCCCAGACAATTGCCTATTGTGCCTTATGGTTAATCCAGCACTGCCGTTGGCCCTGTGTGCCTCTCGACAATAAGGTCTGAGCGGCCCCTCTCCCCGGTACGTCGGCGCACACGATTCCGGCGATCACTGCGGGCAAGACAGAAGCGCGATTCATCACTAAAGACGACCCTATGCCATTCGTCGACCCACGTCGATCGTTCTCGACACCAGGCCAGCCTTACACGTCGCTGTTGTGGGGTCAATGGAACACCTTCTGCAAGGGCACGGTATCGTAAGCCAGCTGCACGCAGGCGATTACCAACTGTTTGTTGTGTAACGTGGGGTGCCACAGCTGCTCGAATTTGCGCTGCTGTTGCATGGGGTTCCATCCGGGCCATCCGAATGATGCGGCGATCCTCTCTCACAGTAGTCTGTCGCGCTGGGCCTGTGCCAGGCCTACGAGTGTGGGTACCTTCATTTGACCACTGCTGCCATACACGTTGTACCATAGATGCCTGTCGGCCAACACGTGCAGCGACAGTCCTTAGCGATAATCCAGCCTCACACAGCCCAATTATCCGAGCCCCCTCAAACGGCGCCAGTTGTTGATAGCGTGCTCTTCTCTGTCGTCGAGGCATGTTTGACGGGGAACACTTCACTGCACAGACTGCAAGTCAACTACGCTACACCCGAGTCCGTATACTGGAGTTGATTCCTCCGCGACCAATCACGTGGGGAGACCTGTAGCAACAATCCAATGGGTCTGAAACTTTGATCGTTTACATACCTACATGGCATCGTTCCATATCTTGAAAATCAACACAATTTCCATTTTCTTCAGTGTAGTTTATTAGCTGTTGGTTAGTCCAACTGGATAAGACACTAAAATAAGAGGTCCCTTTCGCTTATCTCTACGGCGCTTTCAACGATGTTTTGAACAATGCAAGTGGAGATAAAGATAGATTCACCTTCACACTCTGCTTTCAAATTTTTCGAGAAAGCACAGTCTATGCCCTTAATTTGTTCATATAATTATTTTTTACTTAAGGATTCAACACTTTCCGACGCGTAATAAATTGGTCGCTTATTTGATGGCCCATTTAGTATTTCTTCTACATTTCCTCCTTTACAATACTCTGCAATAATGTTCTTAGGTTTCTCCCATTCTTGCAGAGAGGTAGTCTGGGAAGAATCTCTCCCAGTATTAATATAAATGCGTAAGCCTCCGTGGTTTAGGCGGCAGCACGCCGGCCTCTCACCGCTGGGTCCGTGGTTCAAATCTCGGTCACTACATGTGAGATCTGTGCTGGACAAAACGGAGGCAGACAGGTTTTTCTCCGGGTACTCCGGTTCTCCCTGTCAAAATTTCATTCCAGCAACACTCTCCACTATCATTTCATTTCATCTGTCATTCATTTAATCATTTCCCCAGAGGAGTGCGTCAGGCCTCGGCAGCCGGCACAGTTCATATCCTCGCCGCTAGATGGGGGCTTCATTCATTCCATTCCTGACCCGGTCGGAGACTGGAAGCAGGCTGTGGATTTTCATTTCATTAATATAAATGCACAATACAGCAATATGCTTGCAGCATTGTGAAAGTCCGGCTTTGCAATCGCACTCAGCTGATTTAACCTTTCTACCGCAATCAAGCTTGCCACGGTGGGTGAGTGGTCAACGTGTCGGTCTACTAACCCCAAGCTTGCGGTTCACTCCTGGCCGTGGTAAGTGATTTTTGAAAGGCGGCAACAATTACGACATCATGTCATACGATGTTGGCATGTCAAAGAATCCATTTGAATTCAGTAGGCCGTGTTCATAATGGCAAAATTAATCTAGGAAGTTTCCGCCAACACAAAGTTCCTCATTTCTCTACTAGAAAGCGCTATAGTGTTCAAGGAACTTAGATATCTAACCTCCTTGACCTTCATAGTGCTTCAAGGAACAACGAAATTCGACATGAATCAGTAAAAATATTAATCTTGTGTAAATTAATTGTAAAAACACTTAAAACTGCAATAGATACAAATATTATCCTACGTTATTATATAGAAAGAGATTACATATGCTTACTTTAATTTTAACAGCATAAGGCGGCTGATGGATGTTTGTTTCTCTCAGACACAAGCAGGTTATTTCTACTCCCAACGCTTCTCTTGCTTGCAGTATATGATGGCTGTCACAGAGTTTTGCTACCTTCTTTAAAGTAGAAGCTCTGAAATACGATGCATCCCACTGAACTCAAAATCCTACACAAATATCTATAGACGGCATTTCAACATTTACATCTTCCCCTGTGCTTGTAGTTGCAGAAGCTACTACCGTCCCCCTGAAAGACTACACAAGTCACCGCTACGAGCGCCAGCAACTAAAATAACATTATGAGCACGAGCTCTTGCATTTGCTTCCGTCCACGTGGATACCATAAATGTACCAGGCAGAGGACCTTTCTGTTTTATGCGAGATTTCCCGCACGGGTCCGCTAGTGTAATGTATTGTAATATTATTTAATGTAATACATTGTACTATTATTTAAAGTATTGTATTACAGTATATTGTTATTTAAGGTACCGTATTGTATTCTAATAATATTTAATGTAATGTATTGTAATATTATTTAATGTAATACATTGTACTATTATTTAAAGTATTGTATTACAGTATATTGTTATTTAAGGTACCGTATTGTATTCTAATAATATTTAATGTAATGTATTGTAATATTATTTAATGTAATACATTGTACTATTATTTAAAGTATTGTATTACAGTATATTGTTATTTAAGGTACCGTATTGTATTCTAATAATATTTAATGTAATGTATTGTAATATTATTTAATGTAATACATTGTACTATTATTTAAAGTATTGTATTACAGTATATTGTTATTTAAGGTACCGTATTGTATTCTAATAATATTTAATGTAATGTATTGTAATATTATTTAATGTAATACATTGTACTATTATTTAAAGTATTGTATTACAGTATATTGTTATTTAAGGTACCGTATTGTATTCTAATAATATTTAATGTAATGTATTGTAATATTATTTAATGTAATACATTGTACTATTATTTAAAGTATTGTATTACAGTATATTGTTATTTAAGGTACCGTATTGTATTCTAATAATATTTAATGTAATGTATTGTAATATTATTTAATGTAATACATTGTACTATTATTTAAAGTATTGTATTACAGTATATTGTTATTTAAGGTACCGTATTGTATTCTAATAATATTTAATGTAATGTATTGTAATATTATTTAATGTAATACATTGTACTATTATTTAAAGTATTGTATTACAGTATATTGTTATTTAAGGTACCGTATTGTATTCTAATAATATTTAATGTAATGTATTGTAATATTATTTAATGTAATACATTGTACTATTATTTAAAGTATTGTATTACAGTATATTGTTATTTAAGGTACCGTATTGTATTCTAATAATATTTAATGTAATGTATTGTAATATTATTTAATGTAATAAATTGTACTATTAATTAAAGTATTGTATTACAGTATATTGTTATTTAAGGTACCGTATTGTATTCTAATAATATTTAATGTAATGTATTGTAATATTATTTAATGTAATATATTCTACTGTTATTTAATGTATTGTATTATATCTTCATTTAATTTATTGTATTCTAATAATATTTAATGTAATGAATTGTGATATTATTTAATGTACGGTAATGTATTATATTGTCATGTAATGTATTGTATTCTTATAATAATTTATGTAATAAATTGTAATATTATTCAATGTAATGTATTGTAATATTATTTTATGAAATGTATTTTATTATTTAATATAATGTAATCTAATGTTATTTAATGTAATGCATTGTTGTGTTATTTAATGTAATGCATTCTAATAGTATGTAATGCAATGTATTCTAATGTTATTTATTGCAATGTACTGTAATATTATTTAAAGTAAAAGAGCGGATTGCATGCAACAAACGGGGCTTCTCAGCCCTATGCATATAATCCTAATATAAACAATCATTGAATCTCTCTCTCCCTCGCTCTCTATGAGTATTTCAGGCTACCGTCTCTCTGATCTTCCCCTTTGTATGCTCTGTCTCTTTCTTTTCCCTGTACCGTAGTTCTTCGAGAGGTAGGACTATGACCAAATGTTGAGTCTTCTTTAATTAAAGTAGCTTCATAAAAGCTACTTTAATTAAAGAAACTTCATAAAAGGATATATCTCAGTCTCATTCATGGCTGAGAGATTATATGGAAGCTACCGAGGTATGAGTGATACTAAGTAATGACGTCCAGGGCATAACTAGTGCCTGTGGATGCTGTGAAAGGTTCTACTCATAGGATTAGTGCTGCTGTACAGACTCGCTGATGAAAGCAATGACAAACTAACTTACTCCATGGCTTTTTTTTCGTCTCAGTATAGTGCTCCCTAGGGTTATTGTGGGTCTCTGCCCACATAATCTACGGTGGAACATTTTAGGGATCCGACCAGCCTCGGTGATGACTACCAGATAGACAAAAGTCACAAGAAGACGAAATGTACGTGCCAACTTGCAGCAGTTTAAGGTGCCTTACATATAGGACGAAGACAAGAGGATATAAAAAGTAGGTAGGCTCAGGTAAGGAAAGCATTTCTAAAGAAAATAAATGTATTGACATCAAATATAGATTTAGGTATTAGAAATACTTTATTGATACCATTTGTCTGGAGCGTGGCACTCTATGGAAGTGAAACTTGGACTGTTGGCGCAGCAGGAAAGAGGAGAATAGCGGCATTTAAAATGTGGTGTTACAGGGGAATGATGAAGACCAGTTGGATAGATAGAGTAACAAATGAAGAGGTATTAAGACAAGTGGGAGAGAAGAGATATTTATGGCGACTGATAATGAAGAGAAGAGATAGGTTGTTAGGAAACATAGGCCTATTGAGACACCCAGGAAGAGCAAATGGGAATATACCATTTGTTGAACATGGGAGGTTGCACATAAAAGGATGAACTAGGGCTCAGGTCTCAGTGATAACTTAAATAATACGTTATCACTATTAATGAACACCCAAGTCATTGGTTGTTATAATTGTTTTATTGAGAGTCATGGCATGTCTCAGTCATTAGCCCCGCGTACCCCGAGTGTGCATAGATTCTTTATTATGACCTATGTTATTGTGGAGTTCGAGCCATTGCACGTGTATCCTAAGTTCTTATACTTAGGGCTAGGATTAGGAAGGAGGTTTTAAGTTAAGAACAATCCCGGCACTAGCCCAAATGGAAGTAGGAAACAAACCACTTATATGAAGACTAAAAAGAGATTTAAACACACCACTTCAAAGTACTCCTCCTCCTCCTTCAAGACTTAACATCAGAAGGATAAAACGCTTTTTATGGCAATCTATCAGCTATGCAATGATCACGGTCAACGTGAACATTCAATTGTGTTCATGAAAGTGAAACCAAATATGATTCTTTTGTACTTAAACTATTTCCCAGTCATGTAGATTCCTACTCAAATAACAAAAATGTAATTAAAACTAAAATAGGCTATAGTGGTAGGGATTCATTTTCAGTAGCAAAAATTGAAAGATTATATAGAAGTAACATCAACTACAAGTATCCAGAACATATTTTTATTGGCAACTGAATATTTAGGTTATTTTTTCTCCTTTATTTTATTCAACCGCCCCCTGAATGGAGAGATCTACATAATGGGGCTTTGTAGCCTATGTGGCCTGTACAAGAGTAACAATAAATTCAAATTCAAGGCTTAGGCCAACGCATTCCGACCCTCAGACCAGAATCAAATTCTTGTCGCACCCGGTAATCGAACGTTGGACTCGAGGTTTTGCAATCTTAGCAAGCATCCCTAGACCACGGAATACAGCCACCTACGTAGAGAAAGGTTCTAAACATAATGTTATATTAAAACTCAGCAATTCTTCTAGGTTTGTGCCGTGTCTTGTGTGGGGTTTCACCTAGGACACCAAGCTGGCTCATCAGCGGGCTCTTGGTGTCCCCGCCAATATACTATCTTTTTAGAGGCCTTCATAGGGAGGTCATGGCGACTTGAGCTTCTAGTTCTCCCAGTTAAGAGGCGCAGGTGCACTTCATAAAAAGGGAGGTAGCGCGCAGTTCGCTACTCCTGTGGAGATCCGGGCGGCCCGCTGATTAACCAGCTTGGTGTCCTAGGCGAAACCCCACACAAGACACGGCACAAACCTAGAAGAATAGATGAGTTTTAATTCACCGGCCGTGAAAGCCAATATACCATAATATTATATTGCTGATGGCCTTATGCATACGCGTTAAATCGTCCACCATAACCACGACGGGAAGCTGCAGCAAGTCTGGAGATCGGAGGTTCGATTCCTAGTGCTGACAGTGGCAATCCTAAGTGTGATTTTCCCCGTTTTTTTTTCACACATTCACCAGGCAAATACCGGGATTATTTTTGTCGTGTGGCCTCCTGAGAGGCCATGTGCAGGTCTTTCTAGTCGACGCCCGTGGGCGACCTGCGTGCCAAGATGGAATGGATGAAGATGAATGAAACTGGGCAAGGATGTGGAAGGAAGCGGCCGTGGCCTGTCAGAAGGTACCATCCCAACATTTTCCTGGTGTTGAAAATGGGAAAACACGGAAGACCATTTCAACGATGGCCGACGGTGGGGCTCGAACCCACGCGTCTACCGAGCCAGCAGAGAGCTTGGCCCCATGACTTAGCGCTGCGCTTTAACGAGAGTAGCCACCGTTGTCGATAAATACCGGGATAATAACTTATTTCAATTCCCATGGCACCTACCCCATTTCCGACCCTCATAGGCTAAAGTGAAAGTAATGTTACGTGCCACCCCCTTGTGGCACTTTTGTTAACTGGATTACGGTGGGGGTACAAAGCACAACACCAATTACTGCTTAAAGAAATAATTAACTTTATTGTGGCCAGAAAATTACACTAATCAGCAAATACAAGCAATTAGGAGCCTTACTCCAGTTTCCTCAAGTCCCTTCCTTGAGCGCTCTTGGCCCTTCCACTTGTCAACAGATCACAGAAGTTAATCCGTCCTAATGAGTACGGTGGCCTTGACAGAAACTACCTGCTCCTCTCCTTTATGTTCACCGACCACAATTACTTACGATCACTTGCTGCAGGCTATTTCGCTGTCCACAAGCTGGAGAAACAATGTCACTGGATTTCGTAACTCGCACAGCACTTCGTCACCACACTTCTGTCGCACAAGATAATCGCTCGCACTAACTCGTAAAACACAACAACAACAACTGCTAGACAGGTCGCACTTATATAGCAGGCCGGTGACTCAATAAATGCTTCTAGATCCATCCAGGGTTCACGGCTTCTCGAGGTTTCCATCGCTGGTCCAGTCACGAATATTCTGGACTATCCCTTTGTCTTAGTAGCCCTGTTGCATAAGGCGCGCGCAATACAGGAGGCAGGACACAGCCCAGCCCTGGGGCAGTTGTGACTCATGCGGCGAGTGATGACACAAACTCACAGCCGTAACAGTAATTTACCTGTCTACTGTTCTTAAGGAAATATTCTTTAGTTTTACTGATTTTTTTTCTTTGGAAGCACACATCGCATGGTCATCTAGGAATACCCAAAATCTTAGTCCCAACGACTTTAATAATTATCATTTGTTTATGGTTGATGCTTGATTGATTCGCTTCTTGATGATCCTGTAAATACCATATCAGAACTCTAGATTAGAACATACCAAGAAAACAAAGAGAGGAAAAAACGCCCCTACAAAAGAATGAAAAACAATATAAATGAAATACTAAAAATCCAGTCCGAACAAGAAAGTTCATTTCCTTTTCTGCCTTCAGCCTTTAGCACACATGAAAGTAGAAATCGAAACCTCGGTCTTGCATACCACACGTTCACATATTTCAACATTTATGATAATATGCCGACTTGAAAATATAACGCAGGTTGGAGTTGGAATGTTAATAAATATTTTCACACTCCTTTATGGAATTACAATTCTATTCTTTTTTAAATCGCTTATTCTCTCAGGTCCGCTTCACCCATGGACTCTGCAAGGGATCATTCCTCTACTGTCGCAAGGACGGTGTCTGGGAGATGAACTCACTTTGCCGGCAAATAAAACTTGGGATGATGACAGGCCAAACGCCCCGACCGCTAACTTGGGTGTAATGAAGGAAACGTCGTGTAAGGGATTTTGGAAGGAAGTCGGCCGTGGACCTGGTGAAAGGAACCGTCCCGGCATTTGCCTGGTGATGAAAATCCACAGCCTGCTTCCAGACAACCGACCGGGTCAGGGAATGGAATGAATGAAGCCCCCATCTAGTGGCGAGGATATGAACTGTGCCGGCTGCCGAAGCCTGTCGTACTCCCCTGGGTCAATGATTAAATGAATGACAGATGAAATGAAATGATAGTGGAGTGTGTTGCTGGAATGAAATTGTGACAGGGAAAACCGGAGTACCCGGAGAAAAACCTGTCTGCCTCCGCTTTGTCCAGCACAAATCTCACATGGAGTGACCGGGATTTGAACCACGGACCCAGCGGTGAGAGGCCGGCGTGCTGCCGCCTAAGCCACGGAGGAAGATTGGTGATGAAAATGAAAGAAAAAAAAACGAAAACCATTTTCAGGACGGCTGAGGTAGGATTCGAACTCACGCTTTCCCAATGCCATCGAGGCACAAGCTAGTGCGTTAGCTCTCTCGGTCACCCTGGGTGGTGAATTTATTTCTATTTTATTATACTTATAATTACACTAGTTGCTCGGGCAGACTAACACAATAATGCGACCGTTACCAACCATACATTCATGCCACGAGCACGTGGTTCTCCAGTGTTAATGGAGTCTTAGAACACTGGTCATTAGGTAAGTTGGCAACAGCATCTCTCCAATAAGTTCCAAGTTACAGCAAAGCGAACTATATAAGGCAGATTCTACAAACACCTAAATATTAAGGCTGATGACCATGACCGTCAAATGCCCTAAATAATAGAACAAAACGTATCTCCTCTTTCCTCTTACGCTTTCCATTATGTCCAGCAGCTTAGCCGATCGTGTTAAGTCACGTTCCATGACTGCATTAGGGAGCAACAGGAAGACATTCGGATACCGGCGCTGACAAAGGTCATCCTGAGTGTGTTTTTAGCCAATTTTCATTTTATGAAAAATAATAGGCTTATGAGATCACCTTTTGACCGTGTGTATGTGTGTGTGTCTGTCTGTGTGTGTGTCCCCGTCCTCCCTAATAACTTTTAAACGGCTGGGAGCGATTTCAATGAAACTCGGTAAGATCATAGCACCATTTTGGCTAACCCCGACCGTGCCCTTCACATTGCATTACGTCTCACCAATCCAACATGGCGGCTGTGCGAAATATTTCACCAGCATTCAATATCTCCAAACCTATTACTGATATCACCCTGAAAGTTTGTACGGTGATAAAGGGCAATACTAAATGTTCACCTATGAGACTTTCAAAAACCTGGCAACTACAATACCAACATGGCGGCCAGGCGAATTTGAGACTTTTAAATTGACGTTTCTCACGATTTAACCATCCAAACGCAATGGAACTTGGTACAGCAAAATTTTATACACATTGTAATGCACTGGCATCTAATTTTGTTCAATCGTTTACTTAACTTGAAGATGGCGGCTGTGCGAAATATTTTACTGGCATTCTATATCTCCGAAACTATTTCTGATATCACCCTGAAATTCTG
Source organism: Meconema thalassinum (assembly GCA_946902985.2). Classification (NCBI taxonomy): domain Eukaryota; kingdom Metazoa; phylum Arthropoda; class Insecta; order Orthoptera; family Tettigoniidae; genus Meconema; species Meconema thalassinum. The sequence continues at coordinate 1,095,476,951 of OX336389.2, read as the reverse complement.
TACGGTGAAACAAGGCACTACTAAAAATTTATATTTGTTAGTTTCAAAACCCTGTAGAGTACAAAACGAACATGGCTGCCAAGCGAATGTGAAACATTTTCATAGACTTTTCTCGCGATTCAACCATCTGATCGGAGTGAAATATGGTACATTAAACGTTTATACATATTGTAATGCACTGGCATCTAATTTAGTTCAATTGTTTACATAACCTCAAGATGGGGGCTGTGCGAAATTTTAAAATTAAGTTTTTATTTCGTGTGTCGTAATCATGCGATGGAAGTGAAAGTTTGAATAATGAACCTACGCAATAAATTTCCTTTAATGGTACATAACTCTATGGCCTATACATATAACAATCCAACACGGCGACCATCCGAAATATTTAGACGGTTCTCAATATCTACGAATCTTTTACAGCAAACAAACAGAAATTCTTTATGTTCATAGAGTCTATGAACATAAGTTCACCTATAGGACTTTCAATAACCTAACCTGGTGAGCACTAATCCAACATGGCGGTGTCGCTAACTATAAATATTTATATGGACGTTTCTCGCGATTTAACTATCCGAGCGCAGAAAAAATTTGTGTGGTAAATGCTTATACAAATGTTAATCAGCTGGCATCTTAATTATTTCAATTGTTTTCATAACCAGAAGATGTCAGCTGTGCGAAATTTAAAAATCTCGTTTTTACTTCTTGTGTGCTAATCATGCGATTGAAGTTTGAATACTACAATTACACAATAATCTTCATGTAATAGTACATAAATCTAAGATCTACATATAAAAATCCAACATGGTGACCATACGAAATATTAGACGGTTCTGAATATCTACGAATCTATTACAATCAAACTGAAATGTTTTATGTTGATAGATGCAATTAACATAAGTAGGATATATGAAAATAGGCTTCAGTTCTTCACGGAACTACTTGTTTCCTCTGTTCTTTCCACTTTCCCTTCAGGCTAATGCCTAGTTGTTAGTTATTGTGGTTTTAAGGGGTGGAAGAGCAAGGTCGTCTGCCTCTGATGTTGAGTTGGCTGATAATTTCAAGTCCCGGGGTCAATTACATTTCACGTTCCGAGGCATCTATCCCATCCCTCTCCTTAATGCGTACTCCAAAGGAAGAAGCCACATGGCTTCAGGTCAGGTGACCTAGGGGGCCCAAGTGAACAGAGCTGAACCATCCTCACCAGCATGCCCAATCCATTGTGTTTATGTATCTCCTATTCTTGCCAAGACCATTGGTACAGATCAGGGAACGCGCCGCTGCTGGTATGATGCCATTGGCAGACAAGTGCTATAAAAATTATGAAGTGATCTTGTTTATCGCTTGGACGTGTGACTAAGGGAGCATATATAGAATATAATGTAGTACGTGAGGAAAACTTCGTGATTTTGCGGTTCTTTTCATGTGTAAATTATATTTGTATATTTGGAAAATAGAGTACAACGCAGCATAGCTGTGTGCGTTAAATCATGCACTACGAATGAGATGGGGGCTGCAGCTGTATGGAGATCAGTTATTCTAAACCCGACACTGAAAGTGGCTGTGGTTTTACCCGAGTTTTCCACACTCCCTCCTGGCAAATGCCGAGATGCTACCTTACTTTTTTAGTCCAGGGGTGCATACTCCAATCCTCGAGCCAAGTAATTACTAAGGATCAGATTTCTTGAAAAGGCATATGCGCATATGCAAATGCATATTTGGAGGGTTTATTGGAATTTTTTCGCATATTCTGAACATAACAGTAGCCTATATTTTAGCTTATACAGTTGAAACTACCTATAATTTTAAACATCTTGAACATAATAGGTTTCGCCTGCGTGTTGGGCATCCCTTGTAAGCAACAGTCTGAGCAACAGATTAATAACTAATATTTTACGCAAGCATGCTGCCTGGTTATTTCAAGAAGGGAATGGGGTGGGACATTCTATTCACCATCTAGGCAGTATCCCTTGTAAGCAATTTTCTGAGGAAGAGATAACGAGATGACAGTACTCGTACTTTACGCAATGCTGTCTGGCTATTTGAAGAAGGGAAAGGAGTGGGACATTCCTTTCACCATCCCGACAGCCAGCCCAGGGTTAGTTTTGTGAGAAGTTTCTTCAGTTAATGTGTTACTTTATTCTTAGTCTGCATATCCTTAACTCAAAATGCCTAAAGACAGTGGTTTAGTTGGACCGGAACGGGCCGGAACGCCGTTCCGAAAAATATCTTCCCGCTTTAGAATGACGTAACAATTTTACATTCAGTAAGAAAATCGTTTATAATCTATACATAGCGCTGAAACGTCACGGGTGTACTCTAGCGGACTAATATCGAACCTTACGGTTTGATGTTCATAAAATACGGTCGCTTTTACACTCCTGGGCGTTTTTCTGGTTCACTAAGGTTGGCTACACTGCTATTGGATACGGAGAGTGGGAAGTGAGCACAACAACCTTCTTCCGCTCGTTATGTTTGTGTGAATCCAAGTTTTATTTTAGGTTTTGCTCGATGTGTTGCTGTGAAGCAGATATTACGGAATCTCTCTGCAGTTAATGAACATCAGTAGCCCCGTAGTACCTTTCAAGTTTTCCAGTGACTGTGAAAGTGAGTTGTGAGTCACAACTTGTGACAATGAGTTTACTTAAGTGGCTGGGTTCAAAAAAACGTACTGGGGATGAAGATGAAGAATCAAAGAATACTAAAAAGGTGTGTGATGGCTCAAGTAAAAACGAAACTGAATGGAGTTCCGAGAACATTAGTTTCATTAAAGACGTGAGTATAGAGATAGACCCTGGGTTAAATGTTGCTGATACGTGTGATGCAGATTCAAGGGAGAATCCAGGTTATGGTTCTACACCTTCTACCATCGACTGTGAAATTCAAGGACCCACCTACCGAAAACAAGATTTTCCAGACTGTTGGAACGAGTCTCAGTACCGTTATTTTTTTTGTCAGAGAACGAGTGGTTATTTGCAGGAAATAAAAATTTAGGCTGCAATATATGTAAAGAGGAAAGTAAATTAGGATTAGGAGTTTCTAATGGGGCAGGACTTAAGCTAATGAAAGTATGGGAAGAATGCAAGGTTCATCCCAACGGAAATAATATTAATCAACAACAAACAAGCCTTAGGAAAAAAATATTTGAGCACAAAAATTCAGAATCTCACAAAAAAGCTATGTTACAAAAATCAGAATTCAATAAAAAGATATTTGAAAGTTGCTTGGACACTATGAATGTCAAACACCTAGAAACCACCGTTCGAGTATTTCGAACAGCATACTCAATTGCGAAAAGAAATAGACCCTTCGTAGACCTACAGGCTTATATTGAACTTCAACAATTAAATGGTTTAGATGTGGGATGAGTTCTTCATACAAATTTTAGTTGTGCTAATATTATTGAACACATTTCACAGGAAATGAGAAATAAAATAGCAAAATCTATAACAGAAAATCAGAGGAAAATCAGTATTATGATTGACGAATCAACAACAGTTAGTGTAAAATCTGTGTTAGTATTAAGTTTGAGATGTGCTCTTTCAGATAACTCTGAAGTTGTTTCCTTTTTCGGGGACTTGATAGAACTTGAATCAACTACAGCAGATGTTATTACTCGAGAGATATTGAAGAATCTTTCTTCATATGGGATGAATGAAAACTTTCTGGCAGAACATTTAGTTGGTCTAGCCTCTGTAATGTTAGGTAGAAAAAATGGAGTTGGAGCACAGTTTTTAAAGTTATTTCCAGATATAGTAATCTGGCACTGTTTAAACCATCGCTTGGAATTGGCCGTTTCTGATACAAGGAATGAAGTTACAGGTGTTAACCATTTCCATTCTTTCTTTGACAAATTGTATTCTTTATACAGCATGTCTCCCAAAAATCAAAGGGAACTCAACATTTGTGCTGCTTCACTGGAACAAAGAGTTAAGAAGATTGGGAAAATATTTACAATAAGATGGGTAGTTTTAAACCAGAGAACTGTAAAAGCTGTCTGGGAAAACTACAGTGCTCTAGTAAAACATTTTAGCTGCTGCTAATCTGGCTTGAAGCCGCTGGCTGCGAGCGAAGCGAGCAGACCAGCGGCGCTAGGGGACCAGGTACCGTTGCGTCTATGCGCTACTCTGCCTGGTGTATATTATTTTAGGGGCGTAATTTTGAGATTTGATTTGAATTTGGTGAGATCTTTAATATTAAAAATATAGTTTTACCGCCGCAAGCGATGTGTCGGCCGCGTAGCGGTGAGGCCAAAAATGACCACCAGAGAGACTCCAAAGAAAGGGCAAAATTCCAAGGTCTAGAAAATGTGTTAACTTGTGTAGAATTTCTAGAAAATATTGCAATTATGTATGATGCTCTTGTTGAGTTAGCTGATTTGTCATTAGAGTTGCAGAAAAGAGAGACAAGTCTGACAGAGGCTCAAAATGCAATCAAGCGCACTATAAAAGTGTTTGAATCTATGTGTAACTCAGCTTCTGGAGAATACTACAGAACAGTTCTTAAAGCAGCAGAAAACAAAAAGTTTAGAAACATAGGATTACATGATTCTAAAAAAGTTGTAAAAATTGACAGAAAGCAGTTTTTCAGAAGTCTTGTGAACAAATTAAATAACAGGCTTATGGAAAATGTGTCCACATCATCTCATCTTGGTTCCAGCTCTAGTCAGCAGAGACATGAGAGAATGACAAAAGTTATCAGTGATTCAAAGGTTACTATACAAAAATAATTGGCCCTCCACTTCTACTTTGGATATCTGCTATGGTGATGAGAGTGTCGGCAACCTTTGTGACTTTTTCCACATGTCAGACAAGAGGAGGTACATTAATGCTTTTAGAAAGTATGTCGAGACCAAGGAAATTCCAGTGGAGCTGATGCCTTTAATCAAGACTGTACAGACCATTCCCATCTCTTCAGCAGAAGCTGAAAGAGCTTTCAGTACCATGAATGAGATCCACACCGAAAAGAGAAATAGGCTGCTGGTTGAAAGATCAAGCGGACTTACTTTCATAAGCAGCGTAGGACCTCCTGTGCATTTATTTAACCCACAACCATATGTCAAGTCATGGCTACGAAAGGGGAGACGTTCAGCTGATGAAACAACTTGTCGGAAACACGAGGCCGCTGATTTTGACATCCAATACGAGTCCATTTGGAAATTGCTGAATTAATAAGGTGAGTTCCTGTAAATATTTTTTTCCAACTAAATCACTGCCTAAAGAGAAGTGCAGCAGAAAGTATTTATTAAAACAGTGGGTGTCAGGCAATAGTGATTATTGAACTGATGGCTAGGGACCGGACATTTATGCACTGAAAACGATTAAAAGAGATTAATTTCTCTCCTGGAAACATTGAAAAACTTCCAATTATCTATTGTGATGCTTCTTTCTGCAGCGAATGATACAAGTATAAAGTGAGTGAATAAGATTGGCTTATTGTTAAGTGGATATTTTTAAATTTGAATGCAGATTTTCTACATTTTTAGTGCATAGTTGCAGGCTTATTTAAATAGTTTTCGGAGCATAAATGTCCGGTCCCTACGCTAATTACATTACACATACTTCTAAAGTCACTACGCAAACACAGGTTAGAAGACAAATGGGGGCCGTGGTGGCGCAGCGGTCAAACTCCTTGCCACTCACCAAGGCGGACAGGGTGCAATTTCCGGTCAATGCATGTGAGATTTTCGAAGTGAAATGGCATGTCCTGCGGTTCGGATGGCACGTGGCTCGTGATCGCGAGATTAACGATCACGTTAAACTACAAGCTAGCTTCCTTATAAGACAAATTCAACACACACCCAGGTGCATGGGCTGATGACCAAAATGTCCCAAGTACCTACTCTGAATTAAACTACACAAACTGTTGTAGTTGTTGATTAACTAAGAGACTTAGCGATATCATGGTCACGTACCCCGTGCACTTGTGTGTTTGTTGAATATGTCTGTTAACCTGTGTCATTGCCATTGCTGTGTCAGTGTGTGTTAATTATTGCGACCATGACCTTAATTTAGGTACCATCCCAGTATTTGCCTGTTGTAGAAGTGGGAATCCATCGAAGGAAGGAAGCCTTTAGTTTTACGTGATCGTTAATCATGCGATCATGAGCCACGGGACCTCCTTTTTACGTGGAATACAAACCACAGGCCATGTCATTTCACTTCGAAAATTTCGCATGTATTGACCGGGAATCGAACCCGGTCCACCTTGGTGAGAGAAAATCCATGGAATACCACTTATAGGAATGACTGAGGTAAGAATAAAACCCACCTCTTCTCAGTTGTGCCTCACGAGGCTAAATGTATCCTGTTCCAGCCTTCAGACCGTAATTAAATATCTTGACAGAGGCGGTAATCGAACCTGGACCTCCACTGTGACAGCCAAGATTGTTAGTCTTTACGCCATGAGATAGGCAAATATTTGTTTTTTAATAATCCTGTATACCGTTGTGGTGCCTTGCCTGGTTCTGTGACATATCTACTGCAGATTAGAATAGGTCTCTGTGCAAATCATTATGAGCTAATAACATATCTGAGTGAGCTCATTGGTGGTCTCGATGGAAGACAGAAATATAAAGTGCCCCAATCCCCTGTACAGTGGATCTACACCCACTCCCCGCCTGGAAGATAGTTCCCCCTGGAGAAATTTCCTTGAAAAAATACAGGCCGAGATATTCCAAGCCCTAAAAATGAAGCTATAGCTAAAGCCCTGCGCGGATGCGGATATACGCGGTAATCCGCAATATTTTTCGCCATGCGGATCGAGTTTGCATGGCAGTGCGGATAGCGGATAATCTGCGGATAATGTCTAGAGTAAATTTGTGTATAGTTTATAGAATACAATATTGAACTGTATTTTTGATGTGTAACATCTTTCCACTCGGTTGCTGGATATTTTTGTGGGAGTGATTTTGAAAAATGGGACGGAAGTGGATCGGAATGATCGAGGTGGCACCAGCTGGTGTGCTCGAACGGAAGTGTGCTAGCTGGCAGTGGTGGATCGAACGGAAGTGTAAGACGCACTGCCAACTCGATCGATCCAGCTGGCAGTGGTAAGAGAAACAATGAGCGCGCGGTGTCGGAAATTGATACAATGACGTACTCTCGGCCATGTTGAATGTATATGACATACTGAACGGTAAACGCCCATGCGAACTCTGGTGTCAAGTGATTGAAACAAAGGAAAAAAAAGGAAAGGAAGCTTGTAGTTTAACGTGACCGTTAATCTTGAGATCATGAGCCACGGGACCTCCTTTTTACGTGGAATCCGAACCACAGGACATGGCATTTCACTTCGAAAATCTCACATGCATTGACCGGGAATCGAACCCGGACCGCCTTGGTGAGAGGCATACAGCTAGACCGCTGAGCCACCACGCCCCCGATTGAAACAAAGCACGTGGTACATGTTCGAAGTCTTCGTATCAGTATTTAAATGGTAAAATGCCTTAATATCAAACATTGTAAGTAGTCGTCATTGCCGGTATTATGTTTCTGCACAATGGCTATTCAAATATTAACCCACATAACGGTAATGCAGTCATCAATAGAATATAATCGTTGTGGTTATGCGAGAATTGAGCAAGGGCTTCAAGAACTATTTATTGCTGAATAGGCCTACATTCTCTTTACTCACAAGAGGGCCTATTCATAAGGCATTTTAAACTCACTTTCATGCAGGATCATCGAAACAAGCAAAATGTAAATGAAACTTAATTCCGTAATGCAGTATTATTGGAACGTGGAAATAAGTCACCATCTTGTGCACAATATTGGCGTTGTCGAAATAGTCGTGGGGTTAGCGCCTATGACTGTGAATCTAGAGATCTCGGATTCGAATCCCGGACGGGGTAGATATTTTTGCTACCAGATTATCATTTTAAACGATATTTATCATATCAATATGACTCATTTTAACAGAATCCATATGAAATTACGTGTTGGTCTGTGAATCAAGAGGACCTGTTTATAAGGAATTTAAGGTTATGAGCGGCGTCGCGTCTATTAATCTACACACATCAAAAAAAGTTTTGCATCACCTCGGTTCCAAGAGTTCCGGAACCTTTAAATACAAAGGGAATAGAGATCAACACAAACAACATTTCAGCTCGTTTTATTGCTCATGAGACCCACACATTGCATGTTGTACCATCATACAGCTAGACTTGCAGCATTTGTGGTCCAGATTGCAGTACACACCACTACCTCTAATACCCAGTAGCACGTCCTCTTGCATTGATGCATGCCTGTATTCGTCGTGGCATACTATCCACAAGTTCATCAAGACACTGTTGGTCCAAATTGTCCCACTCCTCAACGACAATTCGGCGTAAATCTCTCAGAGTGGTTGGTGGGTCAAGACGTCCATAAACAGCCCTTTTCAACATATCCCAGGCATGTTCGATAGGGTTCATGTCTGGCGAACATGCTGGCCACTGTAGTCGAGCGATGTCGTTATCTTGAAGGAACGCATTCACAAGATGTGCACGATGAGGTCGAGAATTGTCGTCCATGAAGACAAATGCCTCTCCAATATTCTGCCGATATGGTTGCACTATGGGTCGGAGGATATCATTCAGGTATCGTAAAGCCGTTTCGGAGCCTTCCATGACCACCAGTGGCGTACGTCGGCCCCACATAATGCCACCCCAAAACATCAGGGAACCACCACCTTGCTGCACTCGCTGGACAGTGTGTCTAAGACGTTCAGCCTGACCAGGGTGCCTCCAAACACGTCTCCGACGATTGTCTGGTTGAAGGCATATGCGACACTCATCGGTGAAGAGAACGTGATGCCAATTCTGTGGGGTCCATTCAGCATGTTGTTGGGCCCATCTGTACCGCGCTGCATGGTGTCGGGGTTGCAAAGCTGGACCTCGCCATGGACGTCGGGAGTGAAGTTGCGCATCATGCAGCCTATTGCGCACAGTTTGAGTTGAAACACGACGTCCTGTGGCTGAACGAAACGCATTATTCAACATGGTGGCATTGCTGTCAGGGTTCCTCCGAGCGGCAATCCGTAAGTAGCGGTCATCCACTACAGTAGTAGCCCTTGGGCGGCCTGAGCGAGGCCTGTCATCGACAGTTCCTGTATCTCTGTACCTCCTCCATGTCCGAACAACATCGCTTTGGTTCACTCTGAGACGCCTGGAAACTTCCCTTGTTGAGAGCCCTTCTTGACACAAAGTAACAATGCGGACGCGATCGAACTGCGGTATTGACCTTCTAGGCATGGTAGAACTACAGACAACATGAGCAGCGTACCTTCGTCCTGGTGGAATGACTGGAACTGATCGGCTGTCGTACCCCCTCCGTCTAATAGGCCCTGCTCATGCATGGTTGTTTACATCTTTGAGCAGTTTTAGTGACATCTATGAACAGTCAAAGGGACTGTATCATTGATACAATATACACAGTCAACGTCTATATGCCGGAGATCTGGGAACCGAGGTGATGCAAAACTTTTTTTGATGTGTGTAGTTGATCCATATCGTATTCTTTGTTTAGGCTAGTGCTGGTGGAAGCTACAAATCATCTAATAAAATGAGTTCCATATTATAAACTACAATATCCGTAAAACACTCCCTTTTACAATAGATTAATATTTGTGCCAATAATAGTATAAAATACCGGTGTATCAACAATTTCGCGTGAGGTTTCTTCTATGTCAGATGTTACACATCATATGCGACTACTGTAAGGCTCGTAATTTTCTGTTGTTTTTTTTTCTTCTTTTCTTTATAATTTTAGGTTTTGCGAAGATCTGTGTCTTTTACGTCTTGTGTTATTTCCCTATTTGCTTTCGCTTGGATTGTATGAGCCAATCATGAAAATACCCTCAATTAGTGTTGACTTATCCCCCAAAAAAGTTCTTTATACCTGTGCTTGCCTGCGTGGGTATATCCGACGACTAAGTGAAATCATTAGCCACGGCTGTTTGACATGCCGCTACTCAAAGGGACAAAACACAGCCGACATTGTCTTGCGATTCACACATAGCCTAGGGGAACGAATTTCTCCTCAAATGTCTAAATGTGTTGCTCTATTACGTTATGATTTATGTAGTAAATTAAAAAAACGATTGTATTTTCAGTAGATTCGGATAAATAACGCGTGGATGGGGATAAAAATCGTGCGGATGCGGATAACAGTCGTGCGGATGTGGGTTTGATGCGGATAACAGTCGTATGGATGGGGCCCAGATGCGGATAACAGTCGTATGGATGCGGGTCGGATGCGGATAACGTTTTGTCCATCCGCGCAGGAGTCTAGCTATAGCTCGTTGAAGACAGAAGATCGCCCAACACGTGCAAAGGTTCATTGATGCGCTGTTATCTGTAGTGCTTACAGGTGGCTAACAACGACTTGCTTTCACTAAGATGCACAGCTGGCAAAAATTGCGGCATGAGCAGCTGAGAGTGATGATTAGGAATAAATTACTTGCAATGGTTTCCTCGCGTTTCGCTAGCGCACGCACATTCTGGAAGCTGAAAGCTCTGCTTTGTGCCCAACAACTCAGTGATGTCTCCACAAAGCCTTCTTGTTCCTGTACCAGGTCTCATATTTCCCTTAGCCCACATCCCATCTTGTGTTTCCTTTTGCGAGCCACGCGTGCCAAGTGCCGCGTGCAATGGCTGTTACGCGATATGGGGTATCCCCCAAGCCTGGACGTAATTTAACTGTAGCTGTTTTCACGAATTTACCCAGCGTTGTTATTTACTTTGTGCGTTTCCAAAAGTTTGTTGGCGATTGCGAAAGCCCTCATAAATCTATTGTGGTAATGATTGCTGCTTTAAGGGAGTGAAACTTCCAGGTCATCTGTCCCTTTTTTTTTTCTTTGTCGTGTGGCCTCCTGAGAGGCCGAGTGCAGGTCTTTCTAGTCGACGCCCGTGGGCGACCTGCGTGCCGAGATGGAATGTATGAAGATGAATGAAACTGGGCAAGGATGTGGAAGGGAGCGGCCGTGGCCTGTCAGAAGGTACCGTCCCAGCATTTGCCTGGAGTTGAAACTGGGAAACCACGGAAAAACCATTTCAAGGACGGTCGATGGTGGATTCAAACCCACGCGTCTACCGAGTCAGCAGAGAACTTGGCCCCATTGCCTAATTTGCACTGTAGCGAGCGTAGCCACCGCTTACGGTATCTGTCCCTAGTGATAAGGATGACAATGAAATGGATCAGTGTGAAATGAATACTCCTACTACAGGGTCCTTTGTTTCACTCTAGCAACTTAGCAGTGCAGCAATACGAGTATACGTATCTCTCGGCAGTGATTCACCCGGCTACGCATGCATTTTGTCGCTGTGCTGCGTTGCGCTGCGCTGCTATGTAGCTAGCCCGATTGTCGTGTTGGAAGCCATTTTCCACTGTTGCCTTATTAATCGAAATGCAATGCTTTTCAGGTGGTCAACACAATTGTACCCAATTGTAATGGGTGTTTCCCTAATCCTGAAAAACATTTACATGCGATTAATAAAAACAATTGGATGACCAGTTTCGATCGTCAACACCCATTAGCTACAATTGGGTACAATCGTGTTGACCAACTGAAAAGCATTAAATTTCGATTGCTAGGCCTATAAAAAGCCGATAACGCAAAACCCCTAAATGAATCAACAACTTTCTGTGCATCAGACCTCCTCGTGGTTTAATGGTTAGCGTCGTTGTCGGTATCATTGAGGTCCCAGGTCCGATTTTGGCTTTACCACGAATATTTAAGGTTGGGTACATTCAACCTGGTGAGGGAAAAGAAGTTGAAAATAGGGGTATTCGACTTCCGCCTCAACCAACCTACTGTAGAAGTGTTTTTCCGTGGTTTATCACATTTATTCCAGGCAAATATCGGGATGGTTCCTAATTTATATCTCCTTCCCAATCCTAGCAGCAATCACAAACATACACTGTACTACACACTCCACTATAATACAACTCTTTCCAACAATGAAAATGTAAATTGGTTCTAAGTAGCTATTGTGCATCAGTTTTGTTGTGCTGAAGACGAATATGAAAGAGATAATGGTTGGTTGTTATTGTTAATTCTTTCTAGAGGTTTGGGGCGCCTTGATCATCAGCCCCGCGTAGTTGGGTGTGTGTTGAACTTTTCTGATAACCTGTATTTATGTGATGACTGTAGTGGTGTGTGTAACTGTATTAGGGACAGGGATGAAGTAGGTGCCCCGGGAAATAAGGTACGTACTATCCTGGGAGAAGTGTTGATACAATAACGGGATAAAAGCCCACTCGGTTAGCCACTGTCAGAGCCAGGATTCGCACCTGCGACCTTCGGACTTGCTACAGCTGCGCTGGCGGCCGTAGTGTACGTGATTTAACGAGCAAGACTCGGCCGTGGGACACGGAATAATGCAACTTAACTCTGATTTGTATTTAACATGCAGTATAGCCTACCTTTACTTCTTAGGAAATTTGAAGGATATTAGGAAAAATATCTATCGAAAGCAGTGGCGTGCGGTAGAAACTACAGTTGCCCCAGCTGTAAGACAAACTTTCTAGCCCACAAAAATACCGTTTCATATTATGCTGTACAGACCTAACTGAAGTTACTCACGACGTTGCCATTACTGAACATAATTAAAAGTTAACTTATTAAAAATTGCATATTTTTATTGGAATTCACAACAAACTCACCTGTTGTCTGTAATTAGGCTATGACTAAGCTTGCGACTTTGTTGTCACGTCAAAGACGCCCGGTTTTGGTTCTTCCCAATGGCGACATTTCTCCCTGGCAAAGCTAGAGCGACTGCCACAGTCTTCCACTGCCCCATATTTCAAATGTCACTGCGTGACTAGTGTCATAGTGAGGTATTCGAGAAGGCCATGGCCGAACAGAAGGTATTCTCTGTCTCTGAGCTATCATTTTATTTAGTTGGGACGGCTACGCCATAGCGTGCGACGGCCATCGCAGAAACATGAGTGTTATCCTTTTTTAGTACAAACTGAGGCTGTTAGTAAATGGGCTGAAGAAACATGTGCTATGGATTGCTTTCTCCTTCTCTGTTCTTAATAATATGAAACAGAAATACACATCTCCCCAAAAGTATTAACAAAACACGTTAAACAGGCAGTCCTTCCTTTATTTGAGAAAATGTAACGAGATTCTTGTTGCTTTATACGGTGTCTGTGGTTCAAATTCGTCAATACATTTTTAGCCTACTTTCATAATATGAAAATAGGCTAAAATGCATGGCATGGCCCTCCTTGCCCCCCCCCCCCCTTTTACCCTTTAACGATTTTGATGAATATAATAGCCCAAGTGGGTCCCAATTTAACTTAATAGCCACTTCCAGAATGTTACTGCAATCCGAGGAGTCGTTCTCGAGTTATAAAATCACAGACAGACAAAAGTCCAATTTTATGGAGATAGAGATATACAGACACAAGTACGCGGGGATAGATGGCCACGATGACGCAAGCCCCTAAATGAATCAACAACACAGATTTCACTCGAACTGAAGGAAGGACATTCATGATACTGATGCCTACGATGATCCAACCTTAAACAAAGCAACAACAATTCCATTTTATCTATACAAAGTGTGTCATAAAATTAGGCTGCATGATTCATACATTCTTCAAAGCCCAGCTGCTGATACCTAACTGGAATCCGTTGTACTGTTCATCTGTTGATGTCGTGTATCATCGATGTCACTTCTGAGAACAGAACGACTCATACAAACCTATTGTTTCTTGTTAAATTGTTAATTCTTGCCAGTTATTCACGTGCACCTGTTCGCAAAGACGTGGTTTTGCAAATTCGTAGTGACAAAATGCAAACTGTGACCGAAATCTCAAACTGTATTGATTTAATTCGAAAGTATGAGCCTCTTTGGAATACCAAGAATCAATTCTGCCGACATAAATCTGGACATCGCTCTCATGTATCGTTCGGAAAAGAGGTAAGTTCTGAATATTTAGCTGCACATGGATTTCCATCGTCTTTTAGACTTAGGTCCTGCGTAGGCGAACAAGTTTTCAGCCCCAGGGTCTCAGAATTAGTGGGATATGGGTCGGTCGTCAAGGTATTCTTTTACGTAGATACGTCTGCTTGTGTGTTGCAGTTTTCATCATTAATATATATGTTGTCAATGTCATATGTTGTCATGGCAACTGGAATTATGAGTTGAGGGTTTTATATTTCTCTGACTCACTGTGCTTTGCTATCCTGATTTCATCACATAACATAGGCTTACGAGATCAACATTTGTCCATAGGTGTAAGATCGATTGTGATTGTGCCCGTTCCCCGAAATTACGTTCGATCGACTGGACCTATGTTAATGAAAATTGGTAGTAAGATAGCTACATGCCCCAGATCCTCAATCATGCTTCACTACTCAATGTCTCCGAAACTATAATAGCAATTAAACTGAGATCTTTATGGTGAATCTACCGTATGGGCCAATATATATATGAGACTTTCAACACTCGATAAAAATAAAAACAATATGGCTGTCACGCAAATATCAAATATTAAAATTGAGACTCATCGAAACATTGCAAATTGGATCTTAGTTTAGAAGCATAAATATATATAGGTATTTAATGGTTTTCAATTGTTCAAAATAATTCATGATGTTGGCTATACGAAAGTTCAGAAACATATTCTTACTTCCCGTAGCCTATTCAAGTATTTGAAATTAAAATTGACATATGGAAGCACTACTATAATCTTCATCTACTGATAGGCCTATATGAATCAGTGGCTTACATTTACATTATGGTGTTTGAAGCCATCCTTCAGTGTTGCCTTAGTAATCGAAATGTAATCTTTTTCAGTCGGTCAACGCGATTGCACCCAATTTTAATGCGTGGTTCCCTAATCCTGAAAGAAATTACTTGAGATTAATAAATACACTTTCGATCGTCAAGCGATCATCATCAGATCCATTACACTTAGGCTATTAAATCTATGTCTGCAAGTATGGGTGAAAGGATTTACAATATGTACACTTATTTAGTTGCAGTAGTAGTTAAGCTAAAAGACAACTCGTCAACATGTGTTAGTTATATGTGATTTTTTGTTAAGATGCTGAAAGTGGTGATTGTCCTTCAAATTTGCATGCTTAGTGTGATAGAGGATTTCATACATAGCTCCTTGAGTGGTATGTGGTTCGGATGCGAGCAGCTAATCTCGTCCTGCACTGAACTGGGAGGAATTATCTCTGTGTGCGTTTCTCTTATCTTGCTTGGTTCCCCACCCCTACCCTCCGCATTTCTAACTCTCTGTGTTCATCGAATAATGTAACATATGTGTGCTGCCAAGTCTAGATCCTCCTAATATGGTGTATGTTAGTGTATACTGGACAACTTCAACTACAGTATTATAGGCCAGTTTTCATTCTCGCCGCGCGTAAGCTAATCAGCCCTATAAGCGCTGCCCGGTTTAACGAGAATGTCCCGGAAACTGTAATACTGCCGTTAACGCTGGCCTTGGTTTATTGAGGATATGGTACAACGTACATCCTGTTCCATTAACATGTTTCCCCTGTTGATCCCTTTTCTAGCTAGGCTACAACGTTTGGCTATGTTGTTCATCGTTTCCAACGGAGGGTGTTTTGTAGTAAGTTAGCGTAAAGAGGGGTGAATTCTCTATGAATGTGCATTCGTTTAAATAATTTGGGTTGTTTATTTTAGCTAAGTGTATCTCAATTGCTATTGACATAAAAGCTTACGACCCAGACCCCCTTGCTTGTAGTTCAAGCAGTTATCTTCGTCTAGACAATAGTCTAACCTAGTAGTGGCCAATGGTTTCGTGCAGACAGTCGTGTAACCTAATAGCGATCAATAATTTCGCCAAGACCATCGTTTAACTTAGTAGCGACCAATGGATTTGTCTCACCATGGCTTTAGAAGAGTGCAGGCAACTTTTCAATTAAATTGAACTAAAAGTAATTTATGAACATTCGTAACCCACGACCAAACCTCGCACTTGAACACATGTGGCCGCATCTGCTTGTAACGACGCACTGCTTGAAACCTCATACAGCTGAGTAATATGGTGGAAAATTAAAGGCACAACATCAAACAAATGAACATCAATGTCCACACGTCATCCGTGACGTCATTGACTACTCTTATAAATTCCCTTGGGCAAGTACGTATCGCGGTATACAGTACACTTGAACCCATCATGTGTTGGTACTTACAATTTATAAACTCACACTCCGGTTGGTATATGCGTTGAAAAATGAGATATACTACTTCTTCATACTTTTATGGTACCCACACATTGAAATCCACAGGTAGGGTCTTCTCTATAGAACTGAACCCCACAGGTGCCGTGTGACGGCCGGGCCACTGCGGCTAGCCACCCGTCAAACAAGGCACTGCCGCTAGCAGCAGAGTAGCGCCCAACTAGTTCAATACATTTACACTTTTTACCGTATTTAATAATCATAATAATAATAATAATATCCCCTGATACTACAGCCCATGAAGGGCCTAGGCCTACCAAGCGACCGCTGCCCAGCCGATTGGCCTGCAGATATTGGGGTGACGCGTGGCCAGCGCATCGGGTCCCCTCGGCCGTTAATCTTGGTTTTCGTGACCGGGGCGCTGCCTCACTGTCAGACAGCTTCTCAATTGTCCTCACGAGGCTGAGTGTACCCCGTTCCTGCACTCACGTCAGTTTCTAAAATCCCTGACCGAACCGGGAATCGAACCTGGGGCCTCCAGGTGAGAGGCAGGCACGCTACCCCAACACCACGAGGCCTCAATAATCATCATTACTTACATGAATTTCAGAGTAGTTCCTGGAGATGCTGTCCATTTTCTAAACACACATTGCAATAAAGTAGAAAGTTTGGTACACTCGCTGTAATTCATCCTTACTGATATTTCGTACCTGTGCAGTTATTTCGTTCTCGAGATCCTCCAGAGTACGCGGATTGTTTCTGTATACCTTTTGCTTGAGGATCACAAACAGGTAAAAATCGCACGGCGCTGAAACGTACGAACTCAATTACTGGATGACTTCTTGAGAAGATACATTTCCACTAGGACAATTCTATGTTTCGTTCTGTACCTAACCATGTACACGGGATACGAGAAAGGCTACAGCACTTTACCACAAGTTGTAATCATCTCAACTTAGGTGTTTTGCCAGCTCAGTATGTAATAAATGCTATGACATCACTTGGTGCTTCCCGACCTGCTGTTGTGTAATCATTAAATGCTAGTCATCAGGCCGTATCGTATAGCTCTCAACCCGTCACACGGCCCCAGTGAGGTTCTGTTATATAGAGAAGGACGTCACTGTATTTATATACGTGATTTTCTCGGAAACGTTCTTGGCCATTGACGACACGGCTACGAGCAAGGACATTCTACCGGCTCTTGATCTGGAATTGTTTTGTTTCGTGATTTGTTAAATTTTATTTGTATTTTACTTTAAATTGTTATGTGGTTGTTATTTGTACAAGCTGTAGTTTGTGCTTTGATTAATAAATTAAATTAAATTACATCAGTCGTCACTAATAGACTATAAATATGGTTTTCCGTGACTTGAAATTGAGCAGTTTGGTATCGGAATTACAGTTTCCGTGATAGTTTTTTTGCTGGCCAACCCCGATTGCACAGTGAGTTACTTTCCGCGTAACTGACAACTCACGTATCAGTTGCACACGCCTGAGGCTCACCGACTGTTCTCTGTACGACTGCGCAACCGGGGCTGTCCGGCCATAAACTGTGACATAAACTGTATCACTGAATTCGGAATATGGCATTATGGACGAGTATGCAGCTTTATTGCTTTTGTTGTTCTTGTTTCAGTTAGGGGCTTGGTCATTATGGCACTTGGGGGTGTAGAATTTGTCTGTAAACCTGTGTTATTGTGATGTATTAGTGTGTAGACTTGTAATTGAGGTTAGAAGATGGAAGGAGTCAGCCGTGGCCTGTAGTCGGGAATCATTCTGGCATTTATCTGGGGTAGAAATAGGAAACCATTGAAAACCACTTTGAGGGTGGCTGAGGGAGAATCTAATTCACCTCTTCTCAGTTTTTCTCCACGAGACTGACGGTTTTGAATAACTTGGTAAAGCCGGGTACACTCAACCTCGTGAGGTAAAATTGAGATGAGATGAGTTCGGTTCCCACCTCAGATGTCGTAAACGTGGCTTTCTGTGGTTTCCAACTTTTACCCCATGCAAATGTCGGGAAGGTTCCTAAATTAAGGCCACGGCCTCAATTACAAATATACACACTACCACAGTCATCACATTTTTCATTGATTGATTGATTTTATTTCTACGTCTACAATTACGGCTTACCGACAGTAGTGGCTACGCTGGCTAAAGCGCAGCGTTAGGCCATGGGGCCAAGCCCTCTGCTGACTCGGTAGACGCGTGGGTTCGAGCCCCACCGTCGGCCGTCCTTGAAATGGTTTTCCGTGGTTTCCCATTTTCATAATAAATAATGTTATTGGTTTTACGTCCCTTTTAACTACCCTGGCTTTTAGAGACGCCGGGGTGCCGGAATTTTGCCCCGAAGGGGATCTTTAACGTGCTAGTAAATGTACTGACACGGCTCCCTCGCATTTGCTTTCCCATTTTCAACACCAGGCAAATGCTGGGGCGGTACCTTCAGACAGGCCACGGCCGCTTCCTTCCACATCCTTCCCCAGTTTCATTCATTCAC
The DNA here is from genome assembly GCA_946902985.2 of Meconema thalassinum. Classification (NCBI taxonomy): domain Eukaryota; kingdom Metazoa; phylum Arthropoda; class Insecta; order Orthoptera; family Tettigoniidae; genus Meconema; species Meconema thalassinum. The sequence goes on along the minus strand of OX336389.2, from coordinate 1,095,458,305 downwards.
CTTCATCCATTCCATCTCTCATCCCGACGCGCAGGTCGCCCACGGGCGTCGACTAGGAAGGCCTGCTCTCGGCCTCTCAGGAGGTCACACGACAACAAAAACAATTACGGCTTAAGAGCTCCTTTACAGTAGCGCCCTACATACAGTACAACAGGATTAGGCTTAGGATTTAACACCGTGTGATTTTTATTTATGGGTTAGATTAAAAGACATAGTGTAGACTATTGGTCTAATCCCCGTACCCTACAGGAGCTGGAGAACAATATACGGCAGCAGCTATCTCTCATTAAGGAAGGAGAATTACAACGTGTAAACGCTAATTTATTTACACGATACAACGTCTGTCTGTCAGCTGAAGGAGAACGTTTTCAGCATTTTCTGTGAAAAGGTAAGTTCTTTAATCATGATTTGCTGGTAAATTTACCATTAATTAATGTACTATGTTTAGAGCCCTGCGCGGATAAACAAAACGTTATCCGCATCCGCCCCGCATCCGCACGACTGTTATCCGCATCCGCCCCGCATCCGCACGACCGTTATCCGCATCCGCATGACGTTTATTCGCATCCGCCCCGCATCCGCATGACTTTTATCCAAATCCGCTGATATTTCAATATTATGTTTACTTTATTAGATCAAGCATAACGTGTTAAACCAACACATTTAGACATTTGAGGAGAAAGTCGTTCCTGACAATTTGCTTCATTGCAAGTTGGCATTCCAAGGGACTTCAAGTCGGATGACACTTCTGGTACCTTGACCTCCGCTTTGGACAAAAAATTGGCTATACTTTTGTGGCTACTTTCGCACTTATGCCTCAGTAAGTTTGATGTGCCCGATTCGTGTCCTAAGTATGAATACACTTTTTTACATGTAAAACATCACTATATCGTTCACCTTTTCGTTTCCATTGAAAACATAACCAAATGTCTGCCATATCGTTGACTTGAGCTTTGTTTCACGCGCTATTGAATATTCACCTTGTTTTATTTTAATAGATAGTTTATTCATGATGGTGAAATGATGTCCATACCTACGGTCGCGGTAACATTCACTAATAATAAGTTGTTGTTGTTTTAAGGGGCCTAACATCTAGGTTATCGGCCACTAATAATAAGTGAACTTATCTTTACGCTTGGATAAATGGATTGACATTTGGCCGGAAATTCCAAGTCAGTCATCATCCTTCTGCTTCTGGACCCATCCATGTTCGCATAGTTGATGTTGCAATATCACAGCCAACGTGCTTCAGTGACAAGTTGGAAATAAATCTACAGATAAACCTAGATCCCGATCTTCCAGGATAGCTTAGATGGCGAAGTAGCTGACATGAGGAATGTTAATGATGTCACCACGATGAACTAACAAGCTTATTGACAGCATTATATCTCGTACGTATAGTAATAATGGCAGTGAGAATTGATGATGATGATGATGATGATGATGATGATGATGATGATGATGATGAGATGTCAAGACCATCTACTACAAACATACGGTACTTAATAAAATGTAGTTGAAAGCATATGAGTAAAATGATCTTCTCGTGTATAAGTGCAATAGGCCTACGTGCCTGAATATTTCGTACGCAATAGGCTATAGGAGTATTCCTCTTTTAAGCATGAAGCTGTAGATTGGTATATCAAATAATGTAATATTAACGTAAGTTTGTATTCTAAAGACTATCCGCAAATTTACTCGAAACATTATCCGCAGTGTATCCGCTATCCGCACAGCAATGCAAACTATATCCGCGTGGCGGATAAACCCGCGGATATCCGCATCCGCGCAGGGCTTTAAGTCTATGTTCCGGTTTTTACCTGCGCACACTGCGGTCTGTGTTCGGTTGGCTGGCGGAAGGCGAGCGCGCCCGGTAGCTGGCCGCTGGCCCCGCTCCAGCGAAAGCATCTCCCTCTACAAAATAAGCATTGCGCTAAAATTCAAATCATATGATGTGCAACTAGTTAAATTTGTATAATATTATAAAATACGTTGCATACAGCATTCACAATATAAATAATAATAGTCTAACAACGATAGTAACAATAGGACTATGATAATAATAAAGTAATATAATAGAACAATGATATACAAAACAGTGCATACAGACACAGTATCAGCCTGAATAACAAACACCATATACAAGAAATATATTAACGTAGGTAGGTTGTCAGCTATTGTCCTAATGTTATACAGTAATTGAACATAAAAATAACCTTTTAACTTAATGCAGTAATCGGATGTGAGAGGTATACTGCTCCAAGAAGCAGGATGAAAGACGACTCTTGAGAGCTGCAATGTTGACGAACGAATGACACAGGTTACCAGACAGATTCCAAGCCCACACCCAAGTGCACGGGTCTACATGACCATTATGTTGTGGAGACCCTAAATGAATCATCAACATCAACAACAATTTTTCTGAGAACTTCACGTTTGGTTTTTATCTAGCTCTTGCAGTTGTTCAATTGGTGTTGTGTGTACACAACTTGGTATCGGATGAGTTCCAGTGGGAGCTCGCACTGGTCCCAGTTTTATCAACACACTCGCGTGCTAAAACCGCTCGTTAAACCTTGACCGCAGCTAAAACTGAAATTCGATCCCCATTGTTTCACAACAGCTATCAAAACTCGACCGAGTCTCGAGAAGATAAAAAGGAAAAAACTAATTTCGCCCCAGTGCTTCAGGTTATGTACGCCTACGTTATTGTTTATTGACTCGCTCACCTAAGTGAAGCGAGCAGCAAAACTGTTCTTGGTATTGGTAGTCTACTTTAACTTTCATTCCTCGCCAGCCACAAAGGTGACAGTTCTTGTAGTTAATTAATTAATTAATCAATCAATTAATGAGAATATCACCCACACAAATAAGTTGTCTAGTTACCAGGGCTGTCCATAGGCCACACCTCTCTACACACCCTCGTCCTTGTTTGCCTCGTTGGCGTAGTGGCTAGCACTATTGGCTGTCACCACGGAGGTTCGGGTTCGATTCCCGGCTCGTAAATCTGGTTTGAGGCCTGGAACGGGGCAAAACTGATAAGAGGCGGGTTTGATTCCCACCTCAGCCTTCCCGGAAGCGGTTTTCCGTGGTTTCCCTCCTCTACTCCAGGCAACGGCCGCCTCCTTCTAAATCCTCATCTGAATTACTACTGCACACACTAATACAGCCATCACAGTAACACAGGGTATGAGACAAATTCCACACACACCTATGTACACGGTCCAAAGTCCCTCAATTAATCAACAATAACATCCTCCTCCGCCTCGTAGTGCAGAGACTAGCACTCTTGGCTGTCACCCTTCAGATCCGGGTTTGTCTCCCGGCTCTGCCAAGACAAGTCTGGAACGGGGTACACTCAGACTCGAGAAGCAGAACTGAGAATAGGTAACCTAGGTTTGATTCCCAACTCGGCCATCCTGGAAGTAGTTTTCCGTGGTTTCCCCACTTCCACTCCAGTCAAATGCCAGAATGGTTCCTAACGTGAGACCACAGACAAATTCTACACACACCAAAGGACACGGAGCCATGTGACCTCTATGTCCAAGCCCCTCAAAGGAAACAACAACCACAACAACTCTACCCATGATCATAGACACTAACAGAGGTGACGACCTAACTCAAGGCCCAAACACCATTGGTATAACACTTATTTAATACCGATTGAGGTAGCTAGGCTCGCTAAAAGACACAGAGTCTCCAGACTCAGTAGCCTAGTGGGTTTGAACCCGGCCGTCGGCTGAGCTAGAAACAGTTTACCGTGGTATAACATTTCCAACTCCTGGCAAATGCCTGGACATTACCTTCTAATAGGCCACAACCTATTCCTTCCAACTCATTGCCCAGGAAGGGCAATCAGCCATAAGAACATTACGCCACATAGAAATTCATCACGTCTCATCCCCGAAACCTACATACATACATACATACATGGCTGGCTGCGTGGCTCAGCGGTAACGTTCTCGCTTGCTGTTCCCCGGTTGCAGGATCGAATCCTGGTGCAGTCAGCGGGCATATGAGGGAGTCGTGTCATTAGATTTACTGGTACGTTAGATATCCCCTTTTTGGCAAAATTCTAGTACCCCGGCGTCTCTAAAAGCCGTAGTATTTAAATGGGACGTAAAACCAATAAAAATATTATTATTATTATTATTATTATTACATACATACATACATACATACATACATACTGTGCACGTATAGACCGAAGTCCAACGAGCACATCTGCAAATTATGTAAGTCAGTTCAAGCATCTCAGGGTCTATCTGAGCGCATACTAAAGTAATATGCAAGCAAGGATAAGAGAAAGGAGAAATGAAAATAGCACAATTTCATACAAATTATCTCATTTTATTTTGAAATTAAGTTAAATTTGAAGGTAAATCTCAATTTAAACAAGAAGTTCCGTGACGAACTAAAGAGCCTACTTTTCTTAAAATTTAAGATTCATGCCAATGATTAATCTATATGGATCTATCTAGAATAATGACGAAATTAAGTTGGTAATATCGAAATTTCAACTTAGTTCGAAATACTGTATACCTGGCATAATGCAGCCTAATAGAGCACTACAGTTGGCAGCCCTGGTGACTGAATATATTCTTAGTTTTATCTCTTAAGGTACAGAATACAAAATTTGTTTGGAGTCCAATGAATAGCATGGACGTTACATGCAGTTAAACATTGGATATAACAGCGCGTAAAATCATGTTGGTAACAATGTCATGCATGTATTGGTCAGAAATAATCTGAAATACAAGAGGATCTATTGTTGTGCCAATTTTGAATGACATCCGTTAATTAGTAAAGAAGTTCCATGCATTTTAAAATTGGACCTATCAGCAGGCTTAGAATCATGTTGGCAGCACTGACGTATATTAGTTACTACAAATTCATCTAGAATGCCAAGTACTATACGTTTAGAGCTATTGGCTTGCATACTTTCTGATATATTGATATTAGGGTAACAAAAATAGAGACGGCGCATATTAACAGTTGGCAGCCCTGGTTGCTCTTAAGAATACGCATAGTCATATCTGTTATGGTACACATAGCACATACGAAATTTGGTTGAAATCCAAATGATAGTATGGATGTTACATGTATTTAAAGTTGGACCTCTCAGCAGGCTTAGAATCATGTTGGTAGCACTGGCGTATATAAGTTTCTCCAAATTAATATAGAATGTCAGGTACTATACGTGTGCATAGTTTAAAGCAGTCGGCTTTCATACTTTCTGATATATTGGTATTTTAGATGAAAGAAATTACGAGCATTTATTAACAGTTGGCAGCCCTGGTGGTTCTTAAGAATACGCTCAGTCATATCTGTTTATGTACACATACAACATACGAAATTTGGTTGAATTCGAATTGATAGTGTAGTAGTTATATGCATTTAAAAATTGGACCTATCAGCAGGCTTATAATCATTTTGGCAACACTGCCATGTGTGGCCTCCTGGAAATTAAACTGCAATATTATTATCTATACGTGTGCCAATTTTGAAACAGCTCCCATTCATACCTTCCAGGATATCCAACATGGAGCTCAAATTTCAATTGCGATTTCAGCAGTTGGTAGCACTGACATCATTATCAAATATGGCCGTGAGATATTCAGGTATAGATCTTTACTCCTACCAAATTTTGTTTCGATTGCTCCAACCGTTTAGGAGTTGATAGGGGGGGGGGGGACACACACACAGCCAGACAGACAGACTGACATACAGACAGAAGGACAGACAGACAGACACACATTTGCCCGATCTCATAAGTCTACTTTTTCCTCATTTTTGCAAAATGTGAAAAGTAGGCTAAAAATCAATAAACTCTCCCACACTACAATGAAAATTAAAATATCAACACTTAGGAACACTCATGTTTCCCACACGTAGTATTTCTCTAAACTTATTTACATCTTCGAGGATTATAACTTTTCACTCATCAATATCCAGAAAATTTAGTAGTCCAATCTGGTATCATTTATCACACTATTTACACTTTTAATTAATATCAGGTGGTTCAGAATAAATTATCAGTTCGTCTGACCCCTTTGTTTGAATATTTACATTTTATCACTGTTGTCTTAGAATCACTTCCAAAAATAATCAACATCACTTTCCAAAATATCATTCAATGCATAGTTTTCATAGTTTAAGAGATCCAGACTTCGATCTTATCTCAGAATTAGATTTCATTTATCATAATCAGATAAATATCTTCGAATTTGTTGAAATCCAAAATTTCTAACATTTTAATCTATACTATTTCTATTTTCATATTTTTATAATTCAAAACCAAAATCTCGATGGTCTGTTGTTAAATATGATCAGATATATTCCTGTCTGTAATCTTCCTCAATTTCTGATTCATCTGTTTCCAATATCAAGATTTGAATAACATCAATTTCAAGTATTAATACAACTACTATAGACAACACAGTAAGGGAAGCTATCACACAATGTCTACACACAACAAGGTATATGGGGCTGATGACCACAAAAATAATTTCAAGACATCATGGGAATGCGGCAGTCGAACAACAGCCATCTTGACGCTACTCGGCTCGAAGAGGAAGTCATTGGCAGCAAGATGATAGGTATGCGTGTGGCCCAGATCGCCCGCCGTGGCGCACTCCTATCCACTTTCCCTCGCTTAATATGCACGGCAGGCACACAATTAACGCGTGAAACCTGCGCTTCCAGCAGTCATACATGCAACAATCATAGTTGTTCGGAGAAAAGAATGCACACGATCTGTGAGCATGTAAGAGAGGTCATGTGTGATGGCCACCCGCCTAGCCGTTAGCCGCTAGCCATCTGAGACTGGGATTGTCCCAGCACTCGAGTCGTGGACTGGTAAATACTTTCACCGTCCATCCTGAGCATGTGAGAGTGATCATGTGTGATGACTAGCCGCTAGCCGCTAGCCATGTGAGACAGGGACTGCCCCAGTGCAAAGTCATGGGCTGGTAAACACTTTCACAGTCCATCCTGAGCATGTGAGAGTGGTCATGTGTGATGACTAGCCACTAGCCGCTAGCCATGTGAGACAGAGACTGCCCCAGTGCAAAGTCGTGGACTGATAAATACTTTCACAGTCCATCCTGAGCATGTGAGAGTGCTCATGTGTGATCTGATGACTAGCCGCTAGCCGCTAGCCATGTGAGACAGAGACTGCCCCAGCGCAAAGTCGTGGGCTGGTAAACACTTTCACAGTCCATCCTGAGCATGTGAGAGTGCTCATGTGTGATGACTAGCCGCTAGCCGCTAGCCATGTGAGACAGGTACAGCCCCAGCACAAAGTCGTGGGCTGATAAACACTTTCACAGTCCATCCTGAGAATGTGAGAGTGGTCATGTGTGATGACTAGCCGCTAGCCATGTGAGACAGGGACTGCCCCTCCGCAAAGTCGTGGACTGGTAAACACGTTCACAGTCCATCCTGAGCATGTGAGAGTGGTCATGTGTGATGACTAGCCGCTAGCCATGTGAGACAGGGACTGCCCCAGCGCAAAGTCGTGGGCTGGTTAACACTTTCACAGTCCATCCTGACCATGTGAGAGTGGTCATGTGTGATGACTAGCCGCTAGCCATGTGAGACATAGACTGCCCCAGCACAAAGTCGTGGGCTGATAAACACTTTCACAGTCCATCCTGAGCATGTGAGAGTGGTCATGTGTGATGACTAGCCGCTAGCCATGTGAGACAGAGACTGCCCCAGCGCAAAGTCGTGGGCTGATAAACACTTTCCCAGTCCATCCTGAGCATGTGAGAGTGGTCATGTGTGATGACTAGCCGCTAGCCGCTAGCCATGTGAGACAGGGACTGCCCCAGCGCAAAGTCGTGGACTGGTAAACACTTTCACAGTCCAATCTGAGTCCACTTCCTGGTGAAGCAGATTGCGTTATTGGCTGTCACCCCAGAGGTCCAGGTTCAATTCCCGGCTATGCCATGGTATTTAATTCTGGTCTGAAGGCTAGAACGGGGTACACTACTTATAGTCTTGTGACGCCAAACTGAGAAGAGGTGGGTCCAATTCCCACCTCAACGATTCCGGTTGTGGTTTTCCGTGGTTTCCCACTAATACTCCAGGCAAATACTGGGATGGTTCCTGACTTAAGGCCACGGTCGCTTCCTTGCTAATACTCATCTGAATTACAAATACACACAGTATTACAGCCATCACAATAACGCAGGTTACCAGACAAATATCCACACACGCCCAAATACACGGGGATAAATAACCACGATGTCCAAGCCCTTCAAATGAAACAACAAAATCCGTCAACCACGTGTAAGAAAAACTCCTTTAAAACCCCGCCACAATGTGGATATCTAACCCCAAAGAACTCATAAGAAACAATGCTCAAGCCCTAGGTTATACAAAATTAAGATATAACATGGAGAAATAGTAAAAATATTTACCAATTTAGGTTAAGATATCAACGATTAATATACAGTGTGGTCCACCAGCCCCCTAATTTTTTTTGGAGGAAGGCAACCCAACTAACGCGTATATCACAGTCATCCTAAAAACATCAGTACCTGCTCCTTTACGTCCATTGTACAACTTTACCGTTGAGTGCATCCTCGCGAATATAGTAGAAACCAATAGTGGCAGTGTTCTTTCAATGATCTCAAATATAATGCATGATTGAAACGATCAGAGCTCCGAATAACACCTTCTTACGTTTGGACAGGAAGTGTCTACGAATAGATTCAATAAGTGCCAGCATTACACAGTGGTTCTCGGTAGCTATGGTGGCTAAATCAAGAACTGCTAGAGTAGCGTCAACGAAGTCGCGTCGTAGAAGGTTCGTACCTTGAACTTGTACATTTTTTATCTTAATGTCGTTTATTGTGGATGTATTATGGACGCATATCTATCTGTTCCAACGAGTGATTTTTTATTTGGTCCTCAAAAGCACCGTACTTATCCGATGGTACGCAGCCAGATTGGACGACGACATAATGATCTGTAGAACGAAAGCAAGGTATCCTGTATATCAATGTAGCAAGTGTTCGAAATTTTGACCACCTTTGTTTAAAGTAAAACTCCGACTCACTCAGACGACACATAACAAATAGATTTGTTATGTGGGTAGGCTCACGAATAAATACATCAGACTGAAACTGTAATTTCTTTCAACGGCGTCTGTGCGAAAAGCGCTTGCTATACACTTACAATAATAGTTAGTTAGTGAGGTTTTAAGGGGCGGAACTACGAGGACATCTGACCCAAACATGCAGTAAATACAGATAATTATAACATTATTGGTTTTACGTCCCTTTTAACTGCTCTGGCTTTTAGATACGCCGGGGTGCCGGAATTTTGCTCCGAAGGGGATCTTCAACGTGCCAGTAAATATACTGACACGGCTCCCTCACATTTGCGCACCCTCAAATGCCAGCTGACTGCGCCAGGATACGAACCTGCAACCTTGGGCACAGCAAGCGAGAACGTTACCGCTGAGCCTAGCAACAAGGCAGTAATTACAGAACGTGTCATGAAAATCCACAGCCTGCTTCCAGTCTCCGACCGGGTCAGGAAAGGAATGAATGAAGCCCCCATCTAGCGGCGAGGATATTAACTTTGCCGGCTGCCGAGGCCTGACGCACTCCTCTGGGGCAATGATTAAATGAATGGCAGATGAAATGATAGTGGAGAGTGTTGCTGGAATGAAATTTTGACAGGGAAAACCGGAGTACCAGGAGAAAACCCTGTCTGCCTCCATTTTGTCCAGCACAGATATCACATGGAGTGACCGGGATTTGAACCACGGGCCCAGTGGTGAGTGGCCGGCGTGCTGCCGCCTAAGCCACGGAGGCTTCCAGAACGTGTCATATTATTATAAATATTGAACTGTTAAAATTCTAACTGTCACTAATAGAGTCGCCTCCTTTGCTTAGTGGTCAGCGTGATTAGCTGCCACCCTGGACGTCCTGGGTTCGATTCCCGGCTCTGCCACGAAATTTGAAAAGTGGTATGACGACTGGGACGGGGCCTACTCAGCCTCGGGTGGTCCAAATGAGTAGAGGGGTTTCGATTCCCACCTCAGCCATCCTCAAAGTGGTTTTCCGTGGTTTCCCACTTCGCCTTCGGGCAAATGCCGGGATGTTACCTACCGTACGGCCACGGCCGCCTCCTTCACTCTTCCTTGCCTGTCCCTCCCGATCTGCCCCTCCCTTCCCATCCCTCAAGAGGACCCTGTTCTCTTTTCAGGTGAGGCCGCCTGGGCGAAGTGCTGATCCCAGCTCCCCAGTTGTATCCCCCAGACGAGATGTTTCAAGCTCCAGGACACTGCCCGTAGAGGCGGTAATGATGGCATCCCTCGCTGAGTCCGTGGGAAAACCTAACCTGGAGGGTAAAATCGACTAAAAAATAATAATTAATACGAATAGTATCCATCCATGGTTTTGAACAGTATTTTGGGAAAATAGCCATTTAAATGGAGACAAAAAAATAACTTTCCCTATCGTCTTCGTAGATAATGTGAACAAAACCAAGTTGAAATCTTGCTGTACGAGGTAGGGAGGGTATAAAAAAATAGTTTAAAAGAATTTAATAAATCTGCCGTTGGATAGTCTTGAACCCGGTATCTTCGAAAGAGCGAGCGGACGCAATAACACTTGCACACATTTCCAACACACTCGGGAGGTTTTTATTGCGCTTCTTATTAACGCGTATGGTAAAATAATCAATTATTACAGTTAGATCTTAAATATTGATTGGAATGCATTCATTCAGTACCTGGCATGTTTTATATTTTACTTAAAGCAAGTTTCGCGACCGCTTTACGTTAATAAGGCGACAGAACTGCACATAATGCTCTCAAACGACAGCCCTTCAGTTTTATTCCATACAACTTAGCGTACAAATTGCTAGCGTGTGATACACTTCGGTCATACAAGCAGGTGTACTGACGAAGAGAACAGAATCATACAGGATTTGTACCAGCGATCACAGCAGCTTCCTTGCCAGCGAGTGTCATGTGATACGGGCCTAAAGATATGCTATAACATTTTGTTAAAATTTAATAACAAAACAAGATGTTCGGTAAAGAACATAGAGCCTACTTTCTCCTAAAAGCATGGGTATTGTTATAACTCCTTGTCCTTTTCAAGCAGTATAATTGAATGGTGGTTGTAGTAGCGTCTTGAAATACAACGTGCTATACGGATATTAAACATCAATATGATGTGCCCTTTGCTAGTGCTACCTCTGTAAAAAAAAATTCATTCAATTCGGTTTCAACGTGTTTGAATTGATATGGGAAATCGATTTGCACACATACATGGCCGCTATCTGCAAACTATTGGGCTGATGATCTTGTAGTTCAGTCAAAAGATGCTTAACACAAAAAGGTATGTTATTGAAAAATTTGGTAGAGATCAAATGATTAGGTTGGTCGTAATTTTGATTTAGGCTTTTAACATTTGGGTGGCCGCCATTCCGTTTCTGTCAAGATGGCGGCAATATAAAACATGACACTGAGGTGGCCTTTGCTAGTGCTACCCCTGTACCAAACTTCGTTCCATTTGGTTTCACCGTGTTTGAAAAGATAGGGGGAATCGATTTGCTCACATACATGGCCGCTATCCGCACATTATTGGCCGGATGACCTTGTAGTGTGGTCAAAAGATTCTCTACACATAAAGGTATGTTGTTGCAAAATTTGGTAGAGATCAGCTTATTAGGTTGGTCGTAATTTGATTCAATTTTTTAACATTAGGATGGTCGCCATTACGTTTTCGTCAAGACGGCGGCGATATAAAACATGACACTGGAGTGCCCTTTGCTAGAGCTACCTCTGTACCAAATTTCGTTCAATTCAATTTCACCGTGTTTGAATTGATAGGGGGAATCGATTTGCACACATACATGGCCGTCATCTGCAAACTAATGGGCTGATGACCTTGTAGTTCAGTCAAACGACGCTCGCCATACAAGTATATGTTGTTGCAAAATTTGGTAGAGATTAGATGATTAAGTTAGCCGAAATTTGATTTAAGCTTTGAACATTTGAGTGGCCACCATTACGTTTCCGTCAAGATAGTGGCGATATAAAACATGACACTGAGGTATTCTACGCTAGTGCTACCTCTGTACCAAATTTCGTTCAATTCGGTTTCACCATGTTCGAATTGATAGGGGGGGGGGGCGAGGCAGACATTCAGAGTACACAAACTTACACACACACAGACACACAGCCAGACACACAATTTTTGGCCCTGTGTAGATCTCATAAGTCTACTTTCATTTCTTGCAAAAATCGAAAGTATGCTAATACCATGGGAATTTCTAAGGAATACGTATACTTCGATGCAAGCACTGGCGATCAGAATATCCCTCGTTATGTTGTTGTTTTGTTTCATTTGAGGGGCTAGAACATCGCGGTCATTTTGCCCCGTTTACTTGGGTGTGTAGAATTTGTCTGATAACCTGAGTTATTGCGGGCTTGTAATGATGTGTGTATTTGCAATTAAGTATTGGGAAAGAGGCAGCCGTGGCCTTAAGATAGAATCCGTCCCGGAATTTGGCCGGAGTAGAAGTGGGAAACCACGGAAAACCATTTCCAGGGTGGCTGAGATGGGAATCAAACCCACTTATTTTCATATTTGATTCACGAGGCTACGTGTACCCAATTTCAGCCCTCAGACAAGTATTACATTTCTTGGCAGAGCTGGGAATCGAACCCGGACCTCCGGAGCAACACTTCGATATGTTATGTTAATATTCATGCCAGTTTTTTAATTTTCTGCCATTTCAGGTCACGTGGCATTACGTACCAATTCGATCGTATTTTCTTTATAAATCATCAAAATTCAACGTACTGTTCACAAAAATACGTCGTAAGGCAATAAATGTGGCAATGTAATTACATCCCAACTAAAATGTAATATGAGCTTTCGTTCAAAAAAGTATGCCCACTACTGGATTCGAAGCAGCATTCTACCGCTCGCGCCTACCACGTACGGACATGCTTTAACCCTCGCAGCCACCAACACATGGTAGATACTGCAGGCTAAACGTGCTATAGTTACTGTAGCCGTCCCACCTCAAATGTTTAAGTCCATCTCAAAGTCTTCAATCACGGTTTATGGTGTTGATTTAACTTTCTACTGTTACAGATCACGTGGCGTAAGCTATTAATTCGATCGTATTACGTGTATGTGTGTTATTTCAAGGAGCAGTATGTAATATGTTAGTAGAATGGGCCATAGTATTTGGCGGGGACAAGTTTAAGGTCGTTTTTTCTTTGCTAGACCCATGACCCAATTAAATTGCTGTCACACAGTCAGAGCGCAGAGCAATATCGACCATCGGGAGAATTGAGATGTTAGTTGGGTTTCATAAAACTAAATAATAAGGGGCGGGTGGACCACACTGTATAACGTTACTTGCCAGGTGATGACGTAAAAAGCAAAGTAGTGGAATTTACATGAGATTATGTACCTTGTTGAACAGTCCGAGACTCCATGGAAACTGAGTGCATTTGGCTAATAAGCACAGATACTCGCAGATTTAAACCCACAGAAACGTTGAACACGCAATAAGACAAACAAAGAAGAGAGATATAACGACGACAATATGCAAAGACAATTCATAAGTATTTGAGATACGCTGAAGAGCACTAAAGCATGTAAACAAATAACCTCGTCTGACACATTGAGCTATCTATAGACCACCTCGTGATGTAGTGGTTAGCATTCTTGATAGTCACCCCTGAGGTCTGGGTTCAATTCCCGGCTCTGTCAAGAAATTTAATTCTGGTTTGAGGACTGGAACGGAGTACACTTAGCCTCGTGAGGCAAAGCTGGGAGAGGATGGTTTCGATTCCCACATCAGCCATCTTGAAAGTGGATTTCCGTGGTTTCCCACTTTTACCACTGGTGAATGCCAGAATGGTTCCTAAATTAAGTCCACGGCTGCCTCATTCCCAGTCCTTACCTTTATTACAAATACAGTCATCGCAATAACTCAGGATAACAGACAAAATTGTACACACACACAAGTACACGGGACCAAGTGACCACGATGTCTAAGCCCCTCAAATGAAACAGCAACAACAACCTATCTATAAACTATGAAAAATTGTTATCCGAATCTTGAGTGTACTATAAAGATAACTTCACAGTCCACCTCGTGGCGTAGTAGCAAGCACTCTTGGCTCTCATGGTTCCTAAATTAAGGCCACGGCCCCCCCTCCCACCGAATCCTAAACGTTATTGCAAATGCACACACTATTATAGCCATCACACTGACACAGGTTATGAGACAGATCCCACACACGCCTAAGTACACGAGGCAACATGACCTCGTTGTCGCAAAGCCCTTAAATGAATCAACAACAAAATAACATCCGTACATACACCAGCTAATGGAAAACTTCATCTAAAGAAACTAATAACCCTTACAAGCAGCTAAAAAGAAACTCACAAAAATCATCGAGATATGGTCAGGAGTTATGTTGGATTCATTAACAGTTACCGCAAAGAGAATCCATAAGAAATCCCGTAATGAAATATAATGAAATATGAAATATAATATACCAAATTATTTCCCCTATTCGCAACTATTCTTGGGCTTTGTGTTTCACTTTTGAAAATTACCGGCAGCTAGCTCTACACTTGCCCATTATTCTCCTCCTGTACACTACTGTGGCGTAAAGCTGGGTTTTCCTAGGCGCGGAAGTGGAGAGCGAAACGCGGAGAGCGGAGTCGGCTCTCCGCTCGTGAGTCATCAGCTACCTGAATTGTGTTTTCCTCGACGCGGACTTTTCCTCTGGCGGAGAGCGGAACGGTTGCTCATTTGTATACCAGGAGTGATAAGGTGAGGTCGATATGGACGTGGAATCTAGACTTTCTATTTTATTACACTTGGAAAAGGAGGAGGAGGAGGAGGAAGAGTTACTACTGCATTTAGTGAAGGATCGAAAATATGCAAGTGACATATGACATCTTTCTTCACAACATTCTTTTGTTCTTTCTCTATTGGATTCCATATTATAGGATGACCATGAACCAACTCAATGAGTTGTTCATCTTCGGAAGCAGTACACCGACACACACTCATGGTGCACACACTTTATACTAAACACACAAGGGACACAATTGAATAAAACTACACACCAACTTGTACAGACGTCCAGCCACTCCACCAGCCGACAGCGGACTCGTCTGCTCTCGGAGCAGAGGAACGCGGAGGAGCGAGTTCCGCTTGTCCAGCGGCGGTCCGCTCCGCGTCTAGGAAAACAGTACCATTAAAATTACATATGACCAGAGGAGAGCCGACTCCACTCTCCGCGTTCCACTCTCCGCTTCCGCGCCTAGGAAAACCCAGCTTAAAACATTTGTCACGCTAAGCGGCACTGGCTTACTGTAGTCTAGTAGGGCCTAATGTCCGAAGAAACATGCTACAGCAGTGTGCGTCAATATTATCAGACAGGGAAGTATTCGGCACGATCCTCGCTCACTCCACGCCACTCTCCTACCGCTGAGCTCTCAAGGTCAAGTGCAGAGCTAGTCGCCGGGATCTGTAATGCTAATCAAATTCTCATAATTCTCCCTCATATAGTTGTGAATACAACATATCGCTCATTTGTCACAAGAATGGTATAACTCAAAATAGGGTGTTTGAGGGAAACGGCATTTGAAGATTTAAAGGCATTTACTAAATTGTGGATTATTTAAATAACTTGCAACCCGCCTGGTATCTTTAGCGGTTTACTCAGCGTAAGCTTAAAAGGCGTACGGACGGCAGGTCCCAGACACAATTCAGTAAAGCCGAGGTGAACAGGGAAACTCCAAACACATATACTCCTCTCTGAAGTCTTAACTCGACACGAATCGACAGTTTGATGCTGGCCGAAGTTGGGGTGATAGGCTCGCTCCGAAGCTAGTAATTTAAATTTCTACTGAATAGAGATAGTTGGAAGAAATTAAAACGTAAAAACACTTATGGTGGACGATATAATAAGGATAGAGATATATGCTGTCACGGATTTCATTTTGAGAACTATTCATGCAGAACAATTCTTACACTCATAGTAATAGATATTTTTAACGGTTTATCCAGGGTAAGATTGAAAGGCGCACGGACGGCAGGTTTTTCTTTGATTCGATTCACTGAAATCGTTACTGCTTGGCTTCCTGTGGTCATAAATGAATGATTTTCTACAGAAACCTTCCTCGAGAAATCCTTTACAGAATGGTGAAAAACGCATCAAAACCCATCCAGTGGTTGTCGAGATTACCCATTACATCCAAGAATCGGGGACTTTGTTTTATACTATGTAGAGACGTCAAGGTTTTGACGACATATTGAATTGGGGATTTATTGCTTTGCTTCAGATGAGTGTAACAGACTCCAAAGTAATTAAGAAGAATCCGTGTTTTGATGTACCGGTAATTACACTATTTTCGGAAGCTGGCATAATGAATTATGTAGTCTCACGTTGCCGTAGGTATTAGAAAGTCATTATTGAATGCCTTTTTCTAGAGCGTGGCACTCTGTGGAAGTATATATATTGCCTCGGATGTAGGGTGCGGTAGCTACGTAGAGATGAAACGATTAGCTCGGTACAGGGAGGTTTGGAGAGCTGCATTAAACCAAATACAGTATAGGACAATACAGGCCACTTCCCGATTTAACAATGTTGAAATGGGAGACATATGCTAGTGGCGTACCTAGTGGTGTGCCCTGGTAATAACACCAAACGCATATATCAATGAAAGTTCGTATACGGAAATGAATGAATGAACTACTGTAGGCTATGTCTGGAAAGAAAGTGGTATTAGCATTATACCTCAGGGTTGCTGAAACAATTCAGGATAGATAGAAGAATTACGTAGGCCTATTTATTGAATAGTAAAGACGAGAGTTAAACATATTATAGGTTATGACATGATGCAGTGTTGTGGACAGGCTTGTCTATAATTCATGCTTATCTGTTTTGGCATTAGCATTCTGGATGGAACGTTTATGAACAGCATTTATTTTCCTCATTATATGTTGGCTCTTGGAATTACCAAATGTGATATATGTTTAGCGAACCTGGATCTAACCCTACATTTCGGAGTGGCGTAAAACTTTCTCGCCGTTTTAAAATCCGACTTTCCAGGCCTTGTATCTCGAGACAAAGTTAATTAAACCGCAGCCATAGGACGCCCAATACAATTCCGGTTTCTCTGCTAGGTGGCAGTGCAGGCTAAACGTCGAAATTGGAGAGTAGACAGCCTAAATGGCTGGCGAGGTATCTGAGGCCTTACGGTTAATGTATGTTAAGTAGTCAGCCCGGAGGCTGGTCGGATCCTCAAAATACGTTATGTGAGTAGAAACCACAGTTAATTATTGTTGTTTTTAGAGGTAGAAACCCCCAAAACCCAAGGCAGCGCTATATTGAGGCGTACTAGGCAAAGTGAGGAGTGAGGTAGTTTGCCGTTGCTTTCCCCACTGAGTCAGAACAACAGTATTGATCCCATGAGTAGAACCTTTCATGGCATCCACAGGCATTGGTTGTGCCCTGAATGTCATTACTCAGCATCACTCATACCTCAGTAGCTTCCATACAATCACAGCCATGTATGATAATAATAATAATGTTATTTGTTTTACTTCCCTTTTAACTAATGTGGCTTTTAGAGACGCCGGGGTGCCGGAATTTCACCCCGAGAGGGATCTTTAACGTGCCACTAAATCTACCGACACGTCTCCCTCGCACTTCCGCACCCTCAAATCCTGCAACGCAGCTAGCCAGCCATGAATGAGACTGAGTCTGAGACATCGGTGAAAAGCCACATTTTGCTATAGCCTGTGCCAACAGACAAATGCAAAATTACTGCATTCCTCAAGAGGTGGCAACAGCCAGGATTATTATGATTATCATTGGGAGTATTATCGTGTTTGAAGCCATTTTTCAGTGTTACCTTAGTAATTGAAATGTAATGTCTTTCAGTCGGTCAACTTGATTGTACCCAATTTTAATGGGTGGTTCCTTAAGCCTGATAATAATTTACATGAGATTGATAAACACACTTGGATATCCATTAAATTTCGATTATTATTATTGTTATTGTTATTATTATTATTATTATTATTATTATTATTATTATTATTATTATTATTATTATTATTCACTCATATTTCTCATTTTACAAAGATTTTTAGAATGGGGGTACAGACCAATGATCAAGTGCAACCAAATACAGTATAGGCTTTGATGTTTCCTCATCTTGTCTTTTCCCTTTTGGTAAGGGTTTTAATATTTGGCAGATTCTGGCTTGGCACAGTTCCCGGATTTAATACATTATATTATTTAAGCGTGATGGACCTTCTTTCTTGTATATTATTTTTATCCAAGTCACTGCTCTGGCATTTTAAAGCCCACAGGTCACATCTACAACAACACATCAGTAGTAAGGTTTAGCTGTTCTACTACAAGGCCGACCCCGTGATGTTGGGGTAGCGCGCCTGCCATTCACCCGGAGGCCCCGGGTTCGATTCCCGGCTCCATCAGGGATTTTAGAAACTGACGTGAGGGCTGAAACGGGGTGCACTCAGCCTCTTGAGGACAATTGAGTAACTGTCTGACAGTGAGGCAGCGCCCCAATCACGAAACCCAAGATAAACGGAAAAGGGGACCCGATGCGCTGATCACGCGTCACCCCAATATCTGCAGCAGTCGCTTGGTAGACCTAGGCCCTTCATAGGCTGTAGTGCCAAGGGTTATTATTATGAAAGAAAAAAAAATCCACAGCCTGCTTCCAGTCTCCGACCGGGTCAGGAATGGAATGAATGAAGCCCCCATCTAGCGGCGAGGATATGAACTGTGCCGGCTGCCGAAGCCAGACGCACTCCTCTGGGGCAATGATTAAATGAATGACAGATGAAATGAAATGATAGTGGAGAGTGTTGCTGGAATGAAATTGTGACAGGGAAAACCGGAGTACCCGGAGAAAAACCTGTCTGCCTCCGGTTTGTCCAGCACAGATCTCACATGGAGTGACCGGGGTTTGAACCACGGATCCAGCGGTGAGAGGCCGGCGTGCTGCCGCCTGAGCCACGGAGGCTTGCGGTTATTATTATATTGTTATTATTTATTATGTTCTACTACAAGAAAACAGCATATTGTATTTTACATCTCTTAAAATATGAGGCACATGGCTGAGAAGTTTAGGGAGTACTACAAAACTGTATTACGGTACTGGGGCCTCGGGGGAATAAATAAGCAAATACAATAACTACATACACATTCTTATCGCGAGGGAAACGGAAGAATTGCCGCGAATTCTTCTGCGCTTCATAATACAGTGAGTTTATCTCACGAGTCAGCCGGCGTGCCCCGCTTATTTGCCTCTCGTTGACTCATCACTTCCCACTCGGCATAGCATAGCACTTTGTTCACTTTATCCGTGCATGACATGAGATTATAATGAAAATTAAGAAAATAACAATTAATTAAGTGTTGGAAATTTTCTCCTCCTACATCCACACATTTCCAGCATCGTCTTAGGAAACTCCGATTCACACGCATAAGTTCGTCTTCCATAATTGAGGCTACTTCACTCCGGATATGTTCTTTCAGTTCGCCCAACGTGTGAGGGTTTCTTGCATACACTTTATTCTTTAGCACCCATATAAATAAAAGTCACAAACGTTAAATGTGGGGACCGTGACGGCCATAAGTCCGTACTAATTACACGGTATTCAAAAATTTCCTCAATTAAATTTAATGTGTCATGAGCTGTATGCGCGGTGGCAGAGTCTTGCTGAATATATCCATAGTGTCAGTCAGTTCATCAAAAAATGGTTTGAGTATATTATCCCTGTATCTATGGGCATTAATTGTGCCTTGAGAATGGATAGACCCTACAATATTATATATCCATTCACTGCGAACCATACTCCGACCCAATCGTTATGTAGAGGAATTTCGTATATGCGATGGGGGGTTTCTGTACTCCAATATCTGTTATTCTGCGTCGAACCATACTCGTGTAAATGGAACCGAGCTTCGTCCGAGAAAAATATTAACATATCCGGAGAGAAATAGCCTCAAATACGAAAGACGACCTTATGCGTGTGAATCGGAGTTTCCTAAGACGATACACAGCAGCCATACACAGCACACATCTTTCCACTCTTGTTGAGAGGAGATATCAATAAATCAAACTCACAATTAATTGCTGAAATTATGGAATTCCAAACACGTAATGAACAACACAAAGTTCTTCAATTAATGCACACTCTCCTATGGCGGTGTCTTACCGTTCGCGACGTGCTATAAATTCTCATAGTCCTGAGTTTCCCGTTAGCAACGGAATGTTGACTAATTGTGACCGCTCCCAATATGGTTGGTGGGAAGCATTTGGTTTGATAACATATTCTGTCTGTGTCAAACTTAGGTTCAGTCCAGTTAATTATGGAGTTTATTTCAAAAGTTTGGTGCTTTTCAGTCGGTCAACACTAATGTACCCAAAAGAGTTAATTCCATGTACTTTATTTTAGGATTAGGGTATAACCCAACTCTTTTGGGTACATTCGTGTTGACCGACTGAAAAGCACCAAACTTTTGTTTACTAAGGCAACACTGAAAAATGGCTTCAAACCCCTTAGAGTTTATTTCAACTAAGAGAGGTAAACATTGTCTTGTAAACGAGGGAAATAGCTATAGGCGACTAAGGAAAAACAAAGACGGGGTAGTGATGTGGTCGAGTACGGTAAGCCGTGTGGGTCAACCGCGTCCTCTGAAGTCTAGAAGGTGATGCCGTGGGTGTCCTGACCTCCTGCCGTAAAGGCATGGTCTAGCAAACCTTGTGCGAATTTTTCCGACAGGTCCACCTAAAATAACAATTGAGCTGCTAACGAAAAATGGACACGCAGTTCTGATTAGCGCTAACAATTGACATTTACGCATTTCATTTTCTTTTTGTTAAGTTTTATAATATCATAAACATTTTGTTCTTAGATCTCGTTGGTCACTCGCATCAAATTTTACACCCGCAGTGCTGCACGATATTCTATCAATCTTACTCGCTTCATTACAGCTTCATATCGCATGCTACTTAAATACGTAGTGGCATTTCTTTGTACGCTAATGGCACTAAGACACAAATATCAAAACTAGTTCTTCATTCCCCAGAAGGCCGTTCGTCGCTAATGCCACCGCACCGCACCCTTATAGCGGGATGAGTTACCGACAGGTCGCACCGCTAGATAGTGCTCGCGTTGTTGTTCCCCGATATCTGGCTGACTGTCCCGGTATTAACTCTACTGCATTCGATCAAACCCGTCAAAAGACTGGAAACTCAAACAACAGCAGAGATAAAAATGATGTAGTTCTGGAGGAATCGATCATCCCTATATACTTTTGGCCGGAGAAAAAGTTAATGTAGCGAGCGCATGGATTCACACGTGTAAATTGAATGATGGATACCGTGTCACTTCTATGCGTGACTGATTGAGACAGGTGCATTAGAACTGTGTGCAGGCATTCATATCTTGAAAGCATTCTTCTCAACTCGCAATGTTCTTACAAGAGAAGTATCAGGTAAGACAGGTCGAAACCTATTTAGAAACTTTGTGGACGCAATCTTTGTACTAATAGAGGACAACGTGCGGAAAATCAGCCTCCAGATTGAACTGCAAGGCTCCAAAATCGTACCGACATCCTGGTACAAGCTGGACGTTTGTTTTAGAAGAATGCCCTTGACCTTGAAGCTTGCGGGTGAGCCTGTACACAGTCACTCTCTAGCCCTGTCGCTTCACATTTGTCACCACCGCTTTGATGTAATGGAATTCCAGACTTGAGCAGGTGACGACACCATCCTGCAGACACTATAGTCTAAGTATTGTGACGCGGAAGTACATGTCTCATAGTTACGAACAGAACGTCATTATATTCGCCAATGACTATACTTCAGCAGTAGTGTGAGACAGCTTTGTCAATCATCGTACCGCATGGGGCAGCTGACAACAACACAGATACTGTAGTAACTCGCCTCCAGGCTTTCATTAAGAGTTTTCACTCGTCTAAAACAAACGTCCGGCCTGTACGCTGGTATGAGGGCTGGCGGAGCTAGACATCCCTACGGCACTCGGAGTAGCCGCGTGGTGGGGCGTATATGCTGACTGGAGTGTGTGGGTTCTTCCCACCGGCCTTGAGTGCCTGGGCCGTCAGAGCTGTCCCATCCAACATGTACGGTACTCGCTACTTCCCATTGATTTGTATGAGAGATTTGCCACATGATTTGAGAGCCTTACAGTTCAATCTGGCAGCTGATTTTCCGGACGTTGTCCACTTATAATACAACAATTGCGTCCACAAAGTTTCAAGATAGGTTTCGACCTGTCTTACCTGATACATCCCTGTCAGATTAGCAGTAGCAATGAGTCACCTTTTTCAAACCTTGTCTTGTCAAGCCATGGATACAGATAGAGCAATTGCTTACTAACGGGGTCCACCTCATGATGTAGTGGCTACTATTCTCGACTGTTGCACCGGGTTCGATCCCCGGCTCTGCCAAAAAATTGAAATTCCGGTCTGAAGGCTGGAACGGGGTACACTCAGCCTCGAGAGGCAAAACTGAGAAGGGGCGCGTTCAATTCCCACCTCAGCCATCCTGGAAGGTTTTTCCGTGGTTTCCCACTTCTACTCCAGGCAAATGCCGGGATAGTTCCTCACCTAGGATCATGGCCGCCTCTTCCTAATCCCCACCTGAATTACAAATACACACACCACTACAGACACCACAATAAAACGGGTTATCAGACAAAGTCTACACATGTCAAAGTACACGGGGCTACATGAGCATGAAGTCGCAAAAGGCCCTAAATGAAACAAAAACAACAACAACAATAATAATAATAATTTTGAAGGGTCATCGGGGTCATACTTACAGGAGAGCTTCCAACAGGCACGTTTCAGCAGGATAATACTCAACCCCATAGGGCAAGCAAGGGCTTCTCAGGAATATGCCACGCTCCCTTGACCTGCCCGGTCGCCAGCACAGATGACCCCACGTCGCCAGTCTCAATCACCGATCAAGCATTTATAGAGCCAATTGGGACGCCAGCTGCACTAGTCTACTTGTGGGTACTGAATCACTACAGGGTTAATTTTACCAATATAATAAATAGTTATTGTGCACTGTTGAATCTTCTGTATTTCAGGTGGGTGCGTTTAACCACTTACACACAGCCACGGCCTCACCACGACCGTAATTGATATCCAAGTTTTAGGTGAAGACTGCCATACTTAGCAACTTCCTGGATATCGTTGATGTGACCATGATCTTAGAATACATCAGGGCTATATTTTTGCCATGGTCAAAACTCACTGTCAAATAAACAAACATGACAAGCAGGTGAGTTAAGATTCTGGTGCGCGTGACAGTCGTTGATCGGCCCCCCTCCCCCACTGAGACTGGACGAGAGGGCTCCTTTGAGGCAAGGTAAATTAGCGCCCATGCTAGAATGTGTATCTATAGGATATTACGAATGAAGCCAAGTACTGGTGCTTCATTACTTTCTACAGCATTGCTCTTTGGAAGCGGCTTCGGTGGCGTAGTTGGTAGCATGCTGAACTGCTGTGCCCAAGATCGCGGGTTCACACCCGGCCGGAGTCGTCGGATTTTTTAAGAGCGTTAAAATCCTTCAGCATGCCTTCCTTCGGAGGGGAAGTAAAGTCGGTGCTCCCATTGTTAGATTTATGGTATGTAAAAATCCTTCCACTAACTAAACTTGTGTAAAGCTAAATTTCTAGGTTAGATTTCGTTGCAACGCTCTATCAAAGTTCCAACGTTCACCACAAGGTGCCAATGACACCTGGTAGAGAAAGTTTGAACTACTTGAAATTGAACGGAACTTGTATCTCACCCCATGGGTGTCCGCTTGAAGCAGCTACAGCCTCTGGCGAGCCAAACATGTCATCGGACACTCCCGACACTAAAGGCCATACGCTAAATAGATAACTAAATAAATACTCTATCGAAATTTTATGTTTTTCAGTCGGTCAACACGATTGTACCCAATTGTAATGTTTGGTTACCTAATCCTGAAAACAATTTACATGGGATTAATAAATACACTTAGATGAGCAGTTTCGATCGTCAGTCGATCATCATCAGATCCTTTACACTTAGGCTTATTAAATCTATGTCTACAAGTATGTGTTATGATACGTACATGGTGATTTTTTCCACCGTGTAAAAACTCTAGGGATTGATCGAGGAGAGGATACGGAACAGCAAAGGTCCAATGAACGTATGTCCGGAAATGCGTGGTTTGTTTGTTAGGGACCAATTATTCGATCATCCTTTGTTATAGAGTCGGCGGTCTAAGGCCCAGTTGTACGAACTCGGGTTATCCATCGGAATAGCTATACCAGGGTTAGCGTCTTCCTTGGTATATCTCCAAGGGTGGGTTGTACGACAAGATTTTATTCCGGGGCTCGCTATTCCATGTTTGTCTGAGAAACAAGCTAAGTTGGTAACAAACGGAGCTAACTTTGTGGACATATTGACACGAAATTTGAACTTCTTTGGAAACAGATGAATATCGAATTGACCATTGCGATACTCCATGAGAGGCCGTGAGAATAACAAACCACGGCCGTGGACAAACATACCGTAATAAATCCATACATTGGTTACAAATAATAGTATAAATCGTAGGCTATACATAAATAATGCCAGTTTCAACCAAGCGAGCAAGGTGAACAGACGTGCAGTGAAGTGTAAGGAAGAATGGGAATCGCTATTCAGCAGTACCGGGCGGTCATCGGCCGCTGGCAGGCTAGAGTGAAGTGCGATTTCGGTGTCGGGAAGGTGATAGTGGGCAACGTCACTGAACAGATGGGGGTTTTGGCGATGGGGATGGTAGCGCTGGTTGTGGCGACGCTACTATTAATTGGAGGAGTGGAGTCAAACCCAGGGCCTGGTCAGCTGGGATGGCAAGAAATGGAAAAAATAAGGGAAATTGTAAAGGAAGTGTCACAAAATGACCAGATCCGGGACATTCTTCGTGAGCAATGTAAGGAATTCAAGGAGATGAAGACATGTATAAGAGAAGAGATGGGAATAGTGACAGAAAGGCTGGCCGAGAATAGTAGAGAGATAAAAGACCTAAGAGAAAAGGTGAAGATATTAGAGGTGGAGGTAAATGAATTAAGGAAGACCTAGCTGGATGAGAGAAAGAAAAACGTCTTCATTTACGGAATAAAGGAAGATGCCAAGGAAAGCACCGAGGATCTAACATCCAAGGTGCTCCGAGTGATTAGTGAAGGCATGCGGATAAACATTGGAGTCTCAGAGATTGACAATGTGACCAGGATAGGGCGAGGAAGGGGCACGAGGCCCGTGAAAGTGTCATTAGTTTCTTCGCTGATGGCTCACAGAATTCTTGCGAACACAAAGAACCTGAAAGGGGAGAGGATATGGGTAAGGAGAGAAATGAGTAAAGAAGAGGCAAGCGAGCAACGGACCTTGCAGTTTCATTTAAGGAAGGCAAGGAGCTCTGGTCTCAAGGCTTATGTAAAAGGCAATAGACTGGCGGTTAGCGGCAACAACTGGGATCGGATTTGGACAGTGGCACAACTCCAGGATATGGAGAAGCAACAACAACAGGAGACAGTTAGACCTAGCAACCAGGTGGAAGCAGTTGTCGGTTCAGAGGGAAGTGCGGTGATGATTCAACAGAGAGCATCGACCTCCAAGTCCAACACGGAAGTGGCGCGAGCAGGAACGACTAACGTCAGCGCCAGGAACACCGGACAAGTGCGTGGTTTACAGAAAGGTGAGACTGGCAAACAACGAGTTACTAGTCTAAAAGAACTTTGGGGCAAGAAAACCTTGACAGAGCAGTTTAATGTGGAGAAGGAGGTCATTTCTTCTCCAGGTGGCAGTATACTAGAGCTAGAGAAAGCTAGAGTTAATAGAAGTAAAGCTACCGCCAGCGAAGAGGGTAGGGGTAAAAAATAACTAAACTGGAATATTGCTAGCGTAAATATAGAGGGTTTTTTAAATAAGAGAGGGAACGATGTAGTTTTGACCCTAATAGAAGATATGCAGATTGTAGGATTTGTTGAGACTTGGCTCCCTGTAGGTTGCGAGGTTAAAATAGATGGCTTCAATATATATACAAAACCTAAGATTAGGAAAGCTCGCACTGGTAGGTTCCCAGGGGGAATTGTTGTTTTAATTAAAGAAGAGGTGAGGGAATTATCAGAATTTATTAGTTCAGAACTGGAAGAAGTAGTGTGGGTAAAAGCAGATATTAGGGGGAGGGGGAAAGGAACGGTATGTTTCGGCTTTGTCTACAACCCTCCGGAGAATTCCCCGTATGCAAGAGAAAGCTTTTTCGATGAGTTAGCTATTGAAATAAACAGAATTCAAAATATATATGAAGAGGCAGAGATTGTGCTTTTAGGGGACTTCAATGCGAGGGTTGCAGACAGAAAGCCCCTTTACAGCAAGGGGGTTGCCGAGGCCGCATGTGGGGATAGGCACAGCAAAGACAAGGAATGTAACAAGAACGGAGAAAAGATTTTGGAACTATGTGGTGCAGAAGAGCTATATATATTAAATGGTGTCTGTGTGGGGTATGAAGAAGGTAACCTGACGTATATAACAGAGATTGGAGGAAGTGTAATAGATTTAGCAATATGTTCCAGAGGAGCACTAGCCCTAATTAAGAGGTTCACTGTTGAAGAATGGGGGAAATCACACCACCTACCAATTGTCGTCAACATGCAGGGAGCGGTGACAAAATCAAAATCAGAAGGGAACCCACAAG
The DNA here is from genome assembly GCA_946902985.2 of Meconema thalassinum. Lineage (NCBI taxonomy): Eukaryota > Metazoa > Arthropoda > Insecta > Orthoptera > Tettigoniidae > Meconema > Meconema thalassinum. The sequence continues at coordinate 1,095,431,512 of OX336389.2, read as the reverse complement.
TTAAATCTATAGAGAGAAAAGTGAATAGATTCAGATGGAGGGAGGAAAACTGCAGAGAGTTCCAGAACTACTTCCAGGGAGAAAATTTTGAGCTGATAAAGGTAGGAATAAGTTTAATGATCAGTAATGATGAAATTGAAGGAGTAATACGTATGATTGAGAATGCAATTATGATGGCCGGGCGGAAAATGCGCGTGAAGGCTAGGGGAAAATTAGGGAGAATTAAAGGATGGTACGATGAATCTTGTAGAAGGAAGAAAACCGAAGTTATTAGGGCACTGAAGTTATACAAGAGAGGAGGGGATGATACGATGAGAGTAGAATTTTGTCGTCTAAGGAAAGAATATAGGGAACTGCTCAGCAAAATGAAAGATGAATGGCAGGGTAAGGAAGCAACAGAACTAAATAAGGATTCTAAAGCTAACGACTGTAGCAAAGTGTGGAGCAGGATAAATTCTTACTGTAGGGGGAGCAGAAGTGGTGGGAGGAGCTCTATTAGTGATGAAATATGGATTGCATATTATGAGAATCTGTTAAATGCTGAAGATAATTGGAGGAAGAGGGATGAGTTTGGCGTCCCGAGGGGGCTGGAGGCCACTCTGCCTATGCTGGACCAAGTCATATCGATAGAGGAAATTAAGGAAGTAATGACAAAAAGTAAAGGAGGGAAGTCAGGTGCTATTTCGGGGAAAACAAATGAATTTTGGCAAGAGTTGAGTAACAATAGGTTCATGATGGACAGCTTGGTAAAAATCTTTAACAAAATCTTTGAAGGAGGTAGATTTCCGAGGGCGTGGCAGGAGGGGATAATTTGTCCAATATATAAGAAGCGTGGGGACAAACTAGACCCAGGCAACTATAGAGGCTTAACTTTGCTTGATAATTTGAGCAAAATGTACACCGGGGTCTTATCCAAGCGTTTAATAGCATGGGCAGAGGGCTGTTCGGTGTTCTCGAGACTCCAGACAGGGTTCAGAAAAGGAATGAGGACTAGTGACAATATAATGGTGGTTAAAACTGTGATGGACAAGTACATAAGAAGGAAAAGAGGTAAGCTGTATATCACAGCTATTGATTTGGAGAAGGCGTTTGATTCAGTGAGCAGAGGAGCTGTCATGGCTAAACTGGGAAAAATCGGGGTGTCACATAAAATGATACGAGCAATTGAGAATGTGTATTCCGAAGTGAAATGTGCAATTAAAACTAAAGATGATGTAATTGTAGGAGAGATAACGTCTAATATAGGACTAAAACAGGGATGCAAATTATCCCCGGTGCTTTTTTTGCTATTTATCAACGATATTTTCGAGTCAAAGGGCTTTGAGCAACGGTCCAACCCTTGCTTGGACAATTATGATATCCCGGGCCTAGCTTTCGCTGATGACATCCTTCTGCTTGCTCTAACACCCTATAATATGCAATATAGTATTGACGAGATTGTGAGATACTGTGAGGACTGGAACTTAAAAATTAACCCGAGTAAGACCAAAGTTATGGTCTGCAAAAAGGGAGTTAAACTGGCTAAGAATGAAAAGTGGGTCATGTATGGGTCTCAGTTAGAGACGGTGAAAAAACTTGAGTATCTAGTGAACCCTTTTATCCTCTGTTGGATAAATGATTCTATGTTTTATTTCTTCAAATTAATAAATATTTCAACCAGCATCATGAAAGTAGCCAGACGGAGATGAGGAAATTTCAAGCATTGATTGGAGACAGCGGGAACATACCTGAAGCAGGTTGACAATAGGCTAAATATTTTAGCTGTGAAAGGAAATAGCATAGCGATGTGTCAGAAGGACAGGTGGGCCGCATCAAATAGAAGCGACGCGCAGTGAGACATGCTGCTGGTATGTTCATTGTGATATTCGCGCCTAGAAGAAATGATGCAGTAATGTGAGTGGCTGATGAGCAGGCTGGACACTCCTACGACGCCAAGATCTGCTATGAACCGCCAAATTACAGAAAATGTGAGAACCAATGAGAGAAGAATGCCTAGTTAACGCGGCAGGTCTAGCGTGGGTACGCTCGGCTAGCATTCACGCGGGAAATCGCCTAGACAAAATCTCTACGATCGATTCTAGGATTAATGAGCATATTCTTGACCTGTGCAATGTTACGAGTTCAGTGATATCTATTCCATGCCTGTACCACAATTATTTCGTGAAATTTTTACATAAATTCCCCCCCCCCCCCCCATCGAGACCTAGGGCCAGTTCTTTTATAAGTGGCATGAAGAGCCAAGACATGGACTTCTATTCTGTTCGTCTGAGGACGTAGACTATTATTCTGTGCGTCTACGGGCGTAGTCGTATTACTGTGTTCGTCTGCGGACAGAACGACTTCTATTTTGTGTGTCTTGGACACAGAAGTTATTGTAAAGTGTTAAATTCAGTGATAGATAGTCACAGTACTATATTGTAGGGGCAGTATCGTCGATAATTCGCCAACGAACTGTGACAGGGAAAGTAGTACCTGAACAGCGAATTTAGTAGTCAGATATCAAGTGTATAATAATCTAATTTTTGAAGCAGCGCCAGAGATGACACCGACGACTACAGAGGAAGTTTGGAATTCTCAACACTCCGTCCAGATGGCTGAGATGAGATAGAACCATTCAGTTGGGAAATGGCAGCAGACGTTCTTTGACGGGTGACTACAAGAGAGATGAGTACAAAATAATATTCTTTATTATTTGATAAATTAACTTATGGTTTATGGGACATATTTTTGTAAATACATTGCTTGTGTGATTAACGTAGTATATTTAGTTTTGGTCTGACACACTTTTGTATGGAAGCAGCTCGCACGAATGTAGTTAGTGGAAGGTTCTTGTTTTTGTATTGTGTTAACTAACGTAGCTATGTGAACGGCCGTGTTTGCATAAGTTACGCAATGCGGTTAAAAACGTCTCTCGGAGATCTGTTGTGTTTCAGAAGTAGGACTGAATTAATGTAATTATACAGTAGATTGGAGGGTAATTAAAATTGTTTAAGATTTATTATTGATCAGATTCAGTGTGACTATTGCCGATTGGAGCAATGTAATTTGTGACGAAGAGTAATCAGCTCTATCGTAGGTTTTAAATATTGTGTTTAATGTTTGTGAGCACCTATTCAGCAGACCTGTGTGAAAAGCGTCATGTCGGTCCCAGATGTGTGTATGTGTGTATTTTTGTGGTATTACAAGCGGGAATTTCAGCTGAGACTGATTTCTGTCAGCTTGGTACCCGGTCCATATTGTATCCTTGCGAGGGCAATTGTGGATATGTGATTATGTCTGACCATATGTTGAGTTGGATGAGATTTTTGTTGCTGTTGATTCCGTGAGGTAACGGAACAACTGGTCGGCTATTTATATACACTGGACTGGGACACGACAAGTATTTGAGGAAAGGGGGGAGATGTTTCACAAGGCTGTCTGAACGTGCAAAGCATGGTCATTAGTGAGGAATGCTCGTTGGCTCCCTAATTACTTAAATTACAGATAAGAACTGATCAATGGTAAAAAAATTGTTGAAATAAATGGGAGTTGCCTACGAATCACGATAATCTCCGACGCGTTACCTTAACATGCAGTTTCTTTCATATAAAGTAATCTTAGCCGGTCAGGCTTTTGTTGTTGTTGGTTTATTCCAGGTTTATTTTCATTTCAGTGACCCGTGAGTCACGTGCAATGCTGTCTTTCCTGGTGTGTATTGAGCAATTGGCCAGTTGGTAGCTCATGTTGTTAAGTGCGTCTTCGCGCTAATGAGGATCTGAGAGATTCCTGTAAATAATAGATTTGTAGTGTGTGTGTCAGTCATTAGAGTTTTTAAGGGTTTTTATTAATGTCATGCCCATATCCATAAACGTTGATTTACGTGATGATTGTTCGTGAGCACCGTGGCTGTTAACCCGTTGTAAACGAACGGTCATCCGAGTACTCATTTTCTCGTAGTTAGTCATCACGCGCACATAAAACTCAAATGCAAGGTAGTGGAACTAGGATCCACAATTTTATTATAATGGGGGAGATCCATCTGACTCCTCAAAGTGTTAGATATTCCTGTCAGGGAAAAATTCAGGGAGGATATTTTTTTTTATTATTGTTTGTTTATTTTCTTTTATGCACAATTAGTTATTAAATCTTGTTATTATCTTACGTCTTGTCTCCTTACTTTCTTAATTACAGTTTTTATCCTATGACCCTTGCCTCAGTAAAGCATGTTGTTTGGCGGACGTAAACTCCACACTATGAACTGAGCGCGACCCCTTGATCAAGATTCTTGCATAAAACACTGCTATTCTGAAGGGTTCATAGGGATAAAACTGGCGTGGCCAAGCGTGGGGCCATTTACTGTGGTGTAACGGCGGAGATTACACATGTCAATAGTGGCGTATTTGAGTAAAACTGACATGCCGCAAGTGCAGGCAGATATGACAGTATTTAATCACCGGGAAGTGATATTTTATTACATGTAATTGAGGCGAAGTGGATACCGCCAAATGTGTGAAAGATAAATTAAAGTCAGGAGTTTGCAAAGTAAAATACGGTTCACGTTTTTGTCTTTTAAATTAAAGTAAAATTAATATGTGATACCGGGCGCCCAATGTTAAAATTAAAACTAGATTTGCTTAGAAAGTCAAACTCATGGAAATATTAGGAGGCTGTAGCCTAAAATGACAATTAATACTTTGTTAATTAGTCAGTGTTAATATCAGATCAGGATGACAATTTAATGACTAAATATGTGCTTGGGTTTAAAATTAAATTGAGTAAAACTAGAACCACTCAGAGATGCAATTGACTAGTGGGAGTAAATGTAAAAATAACTGAACTGAGTTGGATCAAGAAAGTAAATGTGCATTGGATTTTATGTGTGTGTCAAAGGGCATTGCTTTATGCCATTTCCCTTATGTCTCATATAAATTGTGTATTATGGCAATGGTGGAGCAGATCCAGGAGATCATTGAGAGTGCGGCGAGGAGAACACAGGAATTGTTGGATACTAAATTGGCGGAACAACGTGTATCGCTAAACACGAAGTTATCTGAACAAATAAACACTAAACTATCAGAACAAAGTCAATCTATAAACACTAGTATATTAGAACAAAGTGAGTCCATAAACAAATTATCTGAGCAGAGCGAATCGCTAAAAACTAAACTGTCAGAACAAAGTGAATCGCTAAATACTAAACTGTTAGAACAATGTGAACAATTGCGGACACAATTAAATAACAGTAGAATTGAACAAAATGAATATCAGGCGGAACAAGCTAGGTTATTAAAGAACGAAATTAATGACACTATCAATTCGCAGTTAGAGGCGCAAAATATTAAAAACACGAACCAATTAGCTTCGTTAACCGCAGAAATGAAAGATCACACAAATCAACAGATGGTATTACTGGCCCTAGATGTTAGCAAGAATAATGAGAAACAATTAGAGCAGATTAAAAAAATGGAAGATATTTTTGATCAAAAACTTAGCATTCTGGATGAAACGGTGTTGGCTAAATTAGAACAAATTGAAATAGCATGCACAATGAATACAAGCGAGGTCAAAATAGCTCAGGATAAGTTGGAAGGACGATTTAAGGAGATGGAGAAAAGCGGCAGGGTCATTCAACAACAATTATCAGCAGTAGATGAAAACATATCCGGCATAATTAAAGATATGGACCGTCTCGAGATAAAATCAGCGGAACAATGGGAAAGCCTAAAATCGGAGCAAGAGCAATTTAAGAGTGCATTAGACGAAAGGCTGAGCCAGATAGAAAGTAATCAGGATGACACAAAAAGCCAGATCGAAGGGCAAGTAAGCACGATTAAAGAACAAATAAGGAAAGATTGGAAGAAAATGAATATTGATTCTAAAGAGGAAAGATCCACCATTCTTAAAACAGTAGGCGAAAATCACACGCGTATTCAAGCTTTGGAGCAAGAGGTGAAAAATAAACTTAAAGAGCAGACGGATAGGATCATTAAAGCCGAACTCCGCTCATTAGAACAATCATCTATATTTAGAACGGGAACAGTGAAAGACAAGCCGGATAATTCAAATAGTCCAGAGTCCAGCACAGCAGGAAGTCAGACTCAGGCAGACAGCCCATTAACAACAAACACGGAAGGATTTCGTAAGAATGTCGATAGGAGCTCGACACCACAAGACGGTCATCAGCCCACACAACTTATTCAAGTAATTCGCTCAAATGACTACAAACCGCAGAAATACACGGAAAATTCAGGGGTGACACCTAAAGCCTTTATCAAAGAGATGGAAGACCATTTCAATGACACTGGGGTACCTGAAGCACGAAGATTAAGGATGATGGAGAGATTTTTATCGGGAAATGTCCTCACATGGTTTTTAAGCTTCAAATATACATTTGGAAACATGTCAGATTTCAACTTAGCGTTTCTGCGCAAATACTGGTCGCCCGCAACACAACAGAGTCTAAGGATGGAGCTTTACTCTAGGAAGTACCAAACCACCCAGCAAACAAAATACTCAGATTTCTTTAACATGCAAATGTTAAAATTTCGTGACCTTGATTACCCATTAAATGAAGCAGATCTGGTGATGACTATAGCGAGACAAATGCCAGTAAACGTACAACAAGTACTAGTCGCAGCGAACGTTAGTACGGCCCTACATGCAGAGCAGATACTACGGCAAATAGATGAGACTACATCTCATAGTCATTATAGAGGAGGAAGGCAGCTGGAGTTAGTCAATACTACAGAGGTCGTAAAACCAAAACAGGCAAACACCAAAACGCAGGGCACTAACACAAGCACTTCCACACCTAGGCGAAACCAGGAAGAAGGAGAAATCAGACCATATCAGCGTAACGAAAATCAGTACAACAATAGGTCATACCAAGGTAACAATAGATACCAACAGAGAGGATATCAGCAATGGCGTGAAAATCGAAGGAATGACAGGCCTTATGGAAGATACGGTGATTACAATGCCAATCAACGATGGAAAGGAAGAAGAGATCAAAATCAAGGAGAGCCACGTAACTATCGAGATGACTGGGATGATAGGCACGCTCAATCGCAAAATTACTTAGAGGAGTTACACGCTAGTCAAGGTGGAGAGATAGGAAGATGGGAAAAGGCCATTGGGAACATGAAGAATCCTGATACACATACTGAGGAAGCTGGAAGTCTACTGAGACAACAGGGATATCAAGGACATGAGCGACAGAAGGATGATGGGAGTCGCAATGGAGCTAAAAAAATGTTAAATTTGGATAAAGGAGACAGGCTACAAACACAACAGCCGGAAGTTGAAGATGGATGGATAGTCGCGAACATACAAGAATGGATTGCTTTGCCAGAAGACTGCCTGGAGGAGACGGTGAAACCACGGAACGATGAAATTAGGCAGTTACCCATTATTTACGCAAGGATTGGTGGAATTAATATAAGATGTTTATTGGATACGGGGTCACAGATCAGTCTGGTATCGGAGGCCTTGGTTCGAGAGTTGGGACGGAGTCAGAATATTCCTGTAATTCCGGTACCACAGCTCAAAGTGAGGGGTGTTATTCCTGAACGCACCGTCACTTGTAAACGTCAGGCATACTTAGAGCTGAACATATTGGAACACACTTTTGGGCAAACATTCATTATCATGGCAAAGATGAATTTCAATATAATTCTTGGTGCAAATTATATTTGTGACTATCAAGCAGTGATAGATTTGCACAAAAATACTGTCAGTTTTAGAGAGTATGATCAACTGAAAAATGTGGGATTGCATATGGATGAAATCACTACCGGAAGAGATGTAAATTCTTGGGCATTGGAAGCAATATCGGAAGAGACGGAAGAGGAGGTACGAAAGGCAGAAGATAACATCATAGAAGGAGCTGTTGTGGAACTAGATGAGGAGAGTGAATCCCAGGAGATATGGTCTTTATTAACAGAAGGAGATAACAGTGATGCACAATTTGAAGAGTTACTACAGGAGCGGCTCAATGACATTCAACTTGGGGGTGAACTCAGAAAACAGTTGGAAGAGATATTAAGGAAGCAGAAAACAGTATTTGATACAGTACCTGGAAAAATATTAAATTTCAAATATTCTATGCAAGTCGAGGACTGGTCACCTTTCAAAAGCAGATTGTACCCAATTCCTGAAAAATATCGTGGTCAAGTTAAGGTCATTATAGATGAGATGTTACAAGCTGGAGTGATAAGAAAGACACCGACACCTTATCTAAATGCGATTTTGGCAGTCACAAAACCAAATGGATCTATTAGACTTTGTTTAGATGCCAGAAATCTCAACACAAGACTCATTTTTCCTGAGTATGACAGAACGCCAATCATCAGAGACGTACTAAAAGGCTTTAAAAACAAGAGCATTTATTCATCTGTCGATCTGACGAGTTCGTTCCACCATATTGAATTGGATGAGAAGTCACAACTTCTAACTGGCTTCTTATTCGATAACCAGACGTTTTGCTTCGTTCGAATGCCCTTTGGAGTCAAAACAGCGGGCTGTGCTTTAATCCGAGCCCTGGACCGGAATTTAACCGAGGAAGTTAAGGAGATGACGGTACGCTACATTGATGACATTTTGCTGGCATCCGACAACATTGAAACTCACGTGGAAAATTTAGATAAAGTATAAGGCAACCTGAATGCATCTAATTTCAAAGTAAACCTGAAGAAATCGCATTTCTTCAAGAGCGAGATCTTATATTTGGGTCACGTCATTGACAAGGAGGGAGTGAAACCAAACCCAGCTAAGATCGAAGCGATAAAGAATTTCCCTACACCAACGAGAGTCAAGCACATTCGGGCTTTCTTAGGGGTAACGGGATTCTTTAAGGAAAACTGTCCAGGTTACACGGAGACTGTAGCTCCAATGCAGGAAATGCTAAAGAAAAATAATAAATGGTTATGGAATGCGGTGTGTGAGAAGGCATTCCAAGCAACAAAGCAGCTATTGGAAAACTGCATTAAAATAGGATATCCAGATTTCAAGCACAAATTTATAATCCAAGCGGATGCTTCACTAATTGGTATAGGTGCTATGCTTTACCAAGAGGATCCAGCTAACCTGCAGCACAAAACATATTTGGCATTTGTCAGCCGAAAATTGCGTAAGCACGAGCGCAATTATACGGTAACGGAACTAGAACTGTTGGCCATTCTTCATGCGTTACAACAATGGAAACGAATAATTTACGGCTACCCTATTGTTGTCAGGACCGACCACAAGGCACTAACATTCTTGTTTAAGACGTCGATGGCAAGCGAACGTGTGACACGTTGGTCTATATATATTCAGCAGTTCAGCATTGAGATTGAACATTGCCCAGGGAAGATGAACGTGATACCAGATGCACTCAGCAGGAACCCAGAGCCTGATAATGAAGAAACAGCGATGGTACAACACTTGCAGTTAACACCGAAGGACCGGGAATTCTTGGAGGAGTTACGTGAGATACAGCGAGAACAGGAAGCGGAACCATGGATGATGCTTTTAATTCATTACTTCAGAAAGCAACTACCTACAGGAACACCTGCATTTCGAGAAGCGAAAGCCAAAGAAGAAAGATATGTTTATGTCAACAATTTGCTGCACAAATGGGTAGATAATGACCACACCAAGTTACGCATATTAGTACCTGCATCGTTACAACGAGGATTGACATGGCATACGCACGAAAGTTACGGTCATGTGGGCGTAGATAAGTGCGAAGCGACTATAGGAGAGACATTTACATGGCCACGTATGAGAACAACTATATGTGACGTCATTACAACTTGTGATCCGTGTCAGAGGACAAAGCCCAATAATTACTTAATGAGGCAGTATCCCAGACCATTGCTACCTCAGAAACCATGTGAGCTACTGGCACTCGACTGTTTCGGTCCAATCCCGAAGGGAAGGCGAGGTTGCCGTCATTTGCTAGTGTGCATTGATGTATTTTCTAAGTTTGTAGTACTACGCCCTATTCAGAAAACTACATCGAAGCAGGTACTCAGTCGCATTCGAAATAGAGTTATTCCAATCCTTGGAAAACCAGAGTTTATATTATCAGACCATGGCAGTTATTTCACAAGCGCCGAATTCAAGAAAGGTATGGAAGATATGGGTATAAAACACGTTTTAAGCAGTATCCGACATGCCCAAGCAAATCCAAGTGAAAGAGCAATTAAGTGTGTAACTTCATATTTGAGGATCTTCATTCCGAACGAACACCACAAATGGGTCGATAAAATTAAGGATGTAGAGACATGCATGAATTCTACCAGGCACGAGTCAACAGGACAGATCCCTATGGTCCTACACAAGAACGAGTATCCAGTAAGAACGTGGAAAAGCATCATTAACTGTCCACAAGAACCAATGATAGCACCTGACTTGCGAATTGAGAGGACGAGAGCCTACATGAGAAAACAAGCAGACCGCAGATTACGGCGAGTGAGAAATAAGAGGTTTCACAGGGATCTTGAAATCAACCAGCTCGTTTTGGTGAAACGACCTGCTACATCGGACCCAGAAAAGAAAATCTTCAGTAAATTCTGCGAAAAGTTCATAGGACCCTATTCTATCGTAAGAAACCTTGGAAACAATGCTTACAGAGTGAAAGAATTGAGTACAGGAACAATGTCAGTCTACAACGCTGCCAACCTAAAAAAGTATCGTCGAAGTGAGCCATGGGAGCGCCAAAATTAATGATGCAGTTTGAATATATGGACGTCCTATTATCAACAAAGTGCACGAGGAGTAGTTGAGTACGGCACGTAAACGAGGAAGTAGAGTGGTTGTTGACAAACATTAACGAGACGAGCAGAGTGTTGCCTCAGGCACCAGAGCGTCATGCAAGCAGACTGAGAGGGGAGATACGAGCAGGAAATGAAAACGAGTATATGCCATTCAAGACAGGAGCGACTAGACCAGTAATTAAAAAGGGGTGATTCCGAAATAAAACAATTTGGCCTACGGAAGTCTTTTAAAAATTGTCGACTTTATTCCTAAGTTCGAAATTTTGTGAGTGGGAGAGTTGTGAACCCTTTTATCCTCTGTTGGATAAATGATTCTATTTTTTATTTCTTCAAATTAATAAATATTTCAACCAGCATCATGAAAGTAGCCAGACGGAGATGAGGAAATTTCAAGCATTGATTGGAGACAGCGGGGACATACCTGAAGCAGGTTGACAATAGGCTAAATATTTTAGCTGTGAAAGGAAATAGCATAGCGATGTGTCAGAAGGACAGGTGGGCCGCATCAAATAGAAGCGACGCGCAGTGAGACATGCTGCTGGTATGTTCATTGTGATATTCGCGCCTAGAAGAAATGATGCAGTAATGTGAGTGGCTGATGAGCAGGCTGGACACTCCTACGACGCCAAGATCTGCTATGAACCGCCAAATTACAGAAAATGTGAGAACCAATGAGAGAAGAATGCCTAGTTAACGCGGCAGGTCTAGCGTGGGTACGCTCGGCTAGCATTCACGCGGGAAATCGCCTAGACAAAATCTCTACGATCGATTCTAGGATTAATGAGCATATTCTTGACCTGTGCAATGTTACGAGTTCAGTGATATCTATTTCATGCCTGTACCACTATTATTTCGTGAAATTTTTACATAAATTCCCCCCCCCCCCCCCCCCATCGAGACCTAGGGCCAGTTCTTTTATAAGTGGCATGAAGAGCCAAGACATGGACTTCTATTCTGTTCGTCTGAGGACGTAGACTATTATTCTGTGCGTCTACGGGCGTAGTCGTATTACTGTGTTCGTCTGCGGACAGAACGACTTCTATTTTGTGTGTCTTGGACACAGAAGTTATTGTAAAGTGTTAAATTCAGTGATAGATAGTCACAGTACTATATTGTAGGGGCAGTATCGTCGATAATTCGCCAACGAACTGTGACAGGGAAAGTAGTACCTGAACAGCGAATTTAGTAGTCAGATATCAAGTGTATAATAATCTAATTTTTGAAGCAGCGCCAGAGATGACACCGACGACTACAGAGGAAGTTTGGAATTCTCAACACTCCGTCCAGATGGCTGAGATGAGATAGAACCATTCAGTTGGGAAATGGCAGCAGACGTTCTTTGACGGGTGACTACAAGAGAGATGAGTACAAAATAATATTCTTTATTATTTGATAAATTAACTTATGGTTTATGGGACATATTTTTGTAAATACATTGCTTGTGTGATTAACGTAGTATATTTAGTTTTGGTCTGACACACTTTTGTATGGAAGCAGCTCGCACGAATGTAGTTAGTGGAAGGTTCTTGTTTTTGTATTGTGTTAACTAACGTAGCTATGTGAACGGCCGTGTTTGCATAAGTTACGCAATGCGGTTAAAAACGTCTCTCGGAGATCTGTTGTGTTTCAGAAGTAGGACTGAATTAATGTAATTATACAGTAGATTGGAGGGTAATTAAAATTGTTTAAGATTTATTATTGATCAGATTCAGTGTGACTATTGCCGATTGGAGCAATGTAATTTGTGACGAAGAGTAATCAGCTCTATCGTAGGTTTTAAATATTGTGTTTAATGTTTGTGAGCACCTATTCAGCAGACCTGTGTGAAAAGCGTCATGTCGGTCCCAGATGTGTGTATGTGTGTATTTTTGTGGTATTACAAGCGGGAATTTCAGCTGAGACTGATTTCTGTCAGCTTGGTACCCGGTCCATATTGTATCCTTGCGAGGGCAATTGTGGATATGTGATTATGTCTGACCATATGTTGAGTTGGATGAGATTTTTGTTGCTGTTGATTCCGTGAGGTAACGGAACAGCTGGTCGGCTATTTATATACACTGGACTGGGACACGACAAGTATTTGAGGAAAGGGGGGAGATGTTTCACAAGGCTGTCTGAACGTGCAAAGCATGGTCATTAGTGAGGAGTGCTCGTTGGCTCCCTAATTACTTAAATTACAGATAAGAACTGATCAATGGTAAAAAAAAAATGTTGAAATAAATGGGAGTTGCCTGCGAATCACGATAATCTCCGACGCGTTACCTTAACATGCAGTTTCGTTCATATAAAGTAATCTTAGCCGGTCAGGCTTTTGTTGTTGTTGGTTTATTCCAGGTTTATTTTCATTTCAGTGACCCGTGAGTCACGTGCAATGCTGTCTTTCCTGGTGTGTATTGAGCAATTGGCCAGTTGGTAGCTCATGTTGTTAAGTGCGTCTTCGCGCTAATGAGGATCTGAGAGATTCCTGTAAATAATAGATTTGTAGTGTGTGTGTCAGTCATTAGAGTTTTTAAGGGTTTTTATTAATGTCATGCCCATATCCATAAACGTTGATTTACGTGATGATTGTTCGTGAGCACCGTGGCTGTTAACCCGTTGTAAACGAACGGTCATCCAAGTACTCATTTTCTCGTAGTTAGTCATCACGCGCACATAAAACTCAAATGCAAGGTAGTGGAACTAGGATCCACAATTTTATTATAAAGGGGGAGATCCATCTGACTCCTCAAAGTGTTAGATATTCCTGTCAGGGAAAAATTCAGGGAGGATATTTTTTTTATTATTGTTTGTTTATTTTCTTTTATGCACAATTAGTTATTAAATCTTGTTATTATCTTACGTCTTGTCTCCTTACTTTCTTAATTACAGTTTTTATCCTATGACCCTTGCCTCAGTAAAGCATGTTGTTTGGCGGACGTAAACACCACACTATGAACTGAGCGCGACCCCTTGATCAAGATTCTTGCATAAAACACTGCTATTCTGAAGGGTTCACTAGGGACGATAATGGCGAGTAATGGTAAATGGACTGAACAAATTAAAAGGGCAAAATCGAAAGGGCTAGCGGCATTGGCGAATGTTAAAGTGTTAGAGCGTAGGTTACCGAATCTTGACTACAAAGTGTATAAGAATGTGTTCAACGCACTCATCGTTTCAAGAGCACTCTATGGAGTGGAAGTATGGGGTTTAGAGGAAGGAACGAAAACCCTGGACAGTATTGTAAGTAGGTTTGCCAAGATAATTTTGGGGCTACCTAGTTGCACGGCGAATTGTGGAGCGAGAATGTTGTGTGAGGATGTAAGCATTAGACAACATATCATAAAAGCAGGTGGTGGGGGGGAAATGCTTAAGGTAGCCTACCTGCACCAAATGAAGCATCAGCAAGAGGGCTACTGGGTGGACGGGGTAAGAAGTGTACTGGAAAGATTAGGAATGGGTTATCTATGGGATAGGGACTTACAAAGAGAGGAAGGTAGGGTGTGTAAAAAAGTGTGCAGAAGGGTTAATGACGTAGAGTTGCAGGTGCTAAGAGAAGAGTGCACCAGTAGGAGAACCTTAACGGTGTTCTGCGAAATAAGGAACTTTATGAGCATAAAGCCTCAATGCCTAATGAAAAGAGAAATGAGAGGGATAATTTGGTGGTTAATGGGGGTGTATAAGAACAAAGCGTTGAGAGAAGTAGGAAAAGAGGACATTTGCCTGTTTTGTGGGAAGGTTATGGGTGCGGCGCACCTGATCAGGGAATGCAAGGAAATTAAAATGATAAGAGCAAAGTTTGTAGACAAAGCAGATCTAAACAGAATAGAAAATGAAAATGGGTATCACACTTTAATTAAATTACTAAAAAGGGAATGGGGGAAAGCAGGTCAATTAGCAAAATATTTTAATACCATCAGGGCAATGTGGAATAAGAAAGCGTCGGATGAGATTCAGAACAAAGATGCATGTAAATTAAGCATTCAAGTACAGGAGACGGCTTCCTAACCTATAAATCTTGTTAAAGCCTAGGAGAGCCTATCTGTAGTAACTAGGTAGCCTATACGATTACTACAGTACAGCCACATATTGCTGTCTGTAGATTTTTCCTGTGAGTTTGATGGTTTTTTTTTCCTTACCACAAAACTTATCAGACTCTTACAGTCAGTAAGGGCTCGATAGGGAAATAAAAGCAATTCTTTCTGTGAGGTGTCTCCCATGGAGAACTGTCAAAAATGAAGAACACTGTGTCCACATTTATGATTAAGAAAGAACTTTGTGCAGTTTCCATCAGAAAAGTTGCCCAGTGATATTGTGAATGAAGATAACTACTGCAAAGCATTATTAAGTTTTGAAATAACAAGGAAGCTATGAAATGCCGAATGGACATTTGGTTTAATTATCTAATGCCATACTGTAAATTTATGTTATCTATGTGTTTATTGTCTGTATGTCACGATATGACTCTCTGAGTTAAAGTGACAATTAACTAGTAGATTTGGTTTAAATAAATAAATAAAAAAATAAATAAATAATGCAAACTAATATAGCATAACAAAGAATTAAGTACCGGTAGGTGCAGGATAGGCTTCTACATGTTATTATCATACATTTTACCTGTCAGTCATATGTTCCAGTCCATCGATAATATGATCTAATAACCTCAAAACTGTAATTTTTCTGACTGAACCGTATAAAGAATTAATTTTCATCACAGTTCAGAAAATGTAGCGGCTTCTGTCTGATCTTCTTTGCTTTTCTCCTTTGCAGAAATATTATTTCTATTAATGGATCCTCCGCATCAGCATGAATGCTCTCTTGAATAATTATGAGTACGGTATCCTAGGCTCTTGGCTGACGCAAAGTTATTATTAATACCCTGTTGAACCAAGGATCACCCCAAATGATTACCGGTACATATATATGATAATACAGAAACACCAAGCATAACATAAAAACAAAATAATAATAATAATAATAAGCAAAAAATGTTGGATCTGGTGAGATTCGATCCGCAAAAAATGTAAATCTATACTCGCGAGAATAGCATGCTAGCCACTGGACCACCGCTACCTAACATTATGTCCTGAAGACTGCGCATATGATGCTTACGTACGTAATGTCAGTGACCTGCTTTCGTTATTTTCTGTAATAATATGTATGTAATTACTGTGCTGCTATTAAGAGTATACATGTTCATGTACATATATGAATAGTTCACTCGAATTAAGGGTTTGCGATGATTTAACTTCGTTTTTTTTTCTAATAAGTGAGCCTTCGCATCACTTTCTGCATTAATTCCTGGCATCTCCAGCATGATGCTCTCGACTGACGCGGAGTTATTATTATTAATTACCCTGTTGAACCTAGGAACACCCCAAGAGATTACTAGTAGGCTACATATAAAATATAATGCAGAAACACCAAGCATAACATAGAAACAAAAACTAAAAAGCAAAGAAAGTTGGAACTGGTGGGGTTCGACCCACAAAATTTACGTTCTTTTGTCGTGAGTCCTGCGCGCTAACAATTGGACCACTGCGACATGGCTTGCAGTGCTGAAGACAATGCATATGATGCTTACATTTGTAATGTCGCTGGCTTGCTTTGTATTTTGTCTGTAAATATGTGTATGTAATTATTGTGCCGCTATTAAAATTATACGTTCTCGAGTACATTTATGAATAGCTCACTGAAATTAAGAGTTTGCGATGATTTAACTTCGGATGTTGTAGCGGTCTCTCCCGTCCGCCATATATATACTCGGTATAAGCAGATAGCTCACCATTCCAAGCCCGGTTAGCTATGCCGTCGTTTATACCCAGATTATCTCTTACAACTCAATTCTGCGCTAACTACGGAGATAACTTTAGCCGAGGTATAACCCGAGTTCGTACAACTGGCCCTAATACGCGCTGTACCATGCTGCCACATAGCATGTGTTGAAAATGGTTTCCATGTGCCTCCACGCATGCGTGTACGCGCCGTAGCATGTTCTGACTTACACTTTCGATTTGGCCGGGCTGCATCCGAACAGTGTCAAAGGCAGCATGAATACGCTGCTCCAGTGTCTCCACATCTGGAATCGGCTCTGCATACACGATACTTTTGAGATGGCCCCATAACCAAAAAAACGCACGGGTTGAGATCTGGTGAACAAGCAGGCCATGCAAATGGTCCTCGTTGTCCGATCCATCGACCAGGGAAGACACGATTGAGATGCGTCCGGACGTTAACGGCGAAGTGGCCTGGAGCAGCCACATAACCCTGCGAATCAGTATGGTACGTCTTCTAGCAGGGGAGGCAACGTGTTAGGCGACGTGGAAGGAGGACTGGTACCAAAACACGGTCGCCAATTATCCCGGCCCACACATTTCGGCTGACCCGCTACTGATGATTCGCTGGCACCAATACATGGGGGTCCTGCATACAATCCCACAGATGACTCTTATGAAAGTTGAAGATACCACTCCGCGTAAAGGTGGCCTCATAATTATGTGAAAAGGATGGATGCCACAAATCCCGGAATCGTGGTTGCCTGGTGAATAAACCAGTGACAAAACCGCTCCCGATGTGGAAAGACTGTCGCTAGTAAGCCCTGCACATGCTGTAAGTGATAATGGTAATAACAATTGCCATGGAGAATGTTCCACACGGTCGTCTGGCTTACCCTGTACTGGCGGGCCAACTGCCTGGTACAGACACGGCGGTCGCCTTTCACATTTTCCTCCACGTCTGGTGTCCGAACAGGGAGGGTACGTCCTTCATGATTCCCTGCTTCCTTAAACAACCCTGTCTCAAACAAACGGCGAAACACTGTTGCAAACATTGAATGCTGTGGTTGTTGTTGGCGGGGATAGGTCTCCCGATACAACCGTGCTGCCAGCCGCCCATTGCCATTATTTGGCTTGCTGTAAGTAAACACCATGTCGGCAAGCTCTCGAGTCGAATACGGAATCATTTAAATTGTGTACAACGCTGTAACACATCCACTATCAGGTGAGTCAGCACGAGAAGTGACTCGGACACAACGGTACCAATGACTAGGTTGATGATGATAATTGTTGTTTTAATGGGCCTAACATCTAAGTTATCGGCCCCTAATAGTTTGGGTGATCGTGAAGATTATAATGAAATGCAAACTATAACTAAAACTAACTACTAACTTATATACTAGAAGAAGAAATGGAAAACAAAAGGAGAATAAGGCAAATAAGGGACAGGAAGAAAAGAAATGCCCTCAACCCTCGAAGAATGAGGATTGAGGAACTTGGAAGGAAGGAGAGCCATGAAAGGCAGATAGGAATGGGGAAAGAGGAGAGGGTCCGCTCCAGAGGTAATGGATAAAAGGGGGGAAACCGGACCCAGCAGTGAGCCCCTGAGGGTGTAGCAATATCCAGGGTGCACCAGAAGTGGTGGGGCTACATACACCCTGCCTCCTTGAGGGCCTTGAGTAGAAGGCAGGAGATAATATGAAAAGTAAAAGAAGGCTGACCCCTCGCAGAAGGAGGGTATCAGAAAAGATGAGACAAGGGCCAATTAAGGCGGGAAAGGAAGAGACTCCCTAGGTCTCGGATACCCTAATACCGTCGGGGTCGGAAGAGAACAAGAGTTGACCAAATGAGGTCGACAGGAAAGAAGACGGAGAGGAGCCCGGCACAAGTAAGTGGAAGCAATGCCGGACTCAGCTGGGGTCCCGTGGTCGCCAACTACGTCCCACTAGATGTGAGCCCCTGTGGGACCAATGACTAGGGCAGGATAGGGCGCTAGGGCATGACGTATGAGAAACAGTACCACCCCCTAAGAGGAAACCTCGCATACTAAAACTGTGGTGGCATGGTACAGCGCGTATTGGACTGTAGTCTCAGTAAAAAAAGTTTCATTGATAACATAGTTGCTAGCATGGACACCATGCATTTCCGGATGTACGTTCTTTACACCATGTTTGTACCGTATCCTCTCCGCGATCAATCCCTAGAGTTTGTACACGGTGGAAAAATTCACACTGTATATAGCCTACACTTATTTAGTTGCAGTTGTGATTAAACCAGCACAACTAGTCAAAATATGTATTTTTTTGTTGATTGCCGATAGTAGCGATTGACCTTCAAGTTTGCTTGCTTAGTGTGTTTATGTGATTGTAACTGAATGGTCAGGTTATTGTGGATAACAATCACATAGTTACACTAAGCAAGCAAACTTGAAGGTCAATCACCACTATCAGTACCTCAACGAGAAATCACATATCTTGACTAGTAGAGATAGTTTAATCATTACTGCAACTAAACAAGTGTATATATTATAAATGGCATAGCCTATAGGCTACTTATATACTGTACATAGATTTAATAGCTCAAGTGTAAAGGATCTGATGATGATCGCTTGGATCGAAAC
Organism: Meconema thalassinum; assembly: GCA_946902985.2. Taxonomy (NCBI): domain Eukaryota; kingdom Metazoa; phylum Arthropoda; class Insecta; order Orthoptera; family Tettigoniidae; genus Meconema; species Meconema thalassinum. The sequence goes on along the minus strand of OX336389.2, from coordinate 1,095,412,403 downwards.
TGGTCATCTAAGTGTATTATATTAATCTCATGTAATTTCTTTTCAGGATTAGAGAACCCACCCATTACAATTGGGTGCAATCGTGTTGACCGACTGAATAACATTAAATTTCGATCACCAAGGCAACAGAAAATTAGCTTCCAACATGATAATGCATTACTCTATTTTAACAAGCCTTGAATAAGTGGCAGAAAGTATTGCATTGCTAACTCCAGACTGGCCAAAGAGAAGATAAACAGAGCAACCACATCAGAGTAATGCAAACGGTCATAAAGAGGAATGTAATGTTTTAGGGGACTAACTTTGAAGCTCAATTCAATAAAAAGAAAGTTCTAACCACCAACGACCCCAAAAACGCAGAGAGTAAGAGGTGTAATAAATCTGACATATATATAGGTATATACAGTATATCTACGTATAAAATTCACATGGGAATATGGCGTGTGTAGAAACACTTAGTGAAAAAAAACAGAAAGTTTCTCGAACCTGTTGTAATGACTCTCTTGCGTGGACAGTGACTTAATGTTGGCTTTACTTGGCCGATGATAGTATAGTGGCCTGCCTCACAGGTGCTACACTATTAGACGACGGTTTTTAACCTATATTCATCATATGAAATATAGGCTTATGAGATCGTCTTCTGGCTGTGTGTGCGTGTGTGCTTGTACGTATGCGTGTGTGTTCTAGTAAATGTTCAATGGCTGAAACTATTTCAGTGAAACTTGGCAATGACTTCCAACCCCTACCATGCCCTTCAAATTTCAATTAGTATCACAAATCCAACATGGCGACCACACTCAATATTCCCGAAACTATTGCAGCAATCAACCTGAACTTTCGAATGGTGGTAAATGACTATAAAGTACGTTCACATATGTGATTTTCAGACACATGATAATCAAAAAACCTACATGATGGCCACTCTAATTTCACATACTTAAATGAGATTTTCTGGTGCAGTGAAACTATTGTTGTGTTGTTGCTGTTGTTTGAGTCTTCAGTATATTGACTGGTTTGATGCAGCGCTCAATGCCTCCCTGTCCTGAGCTAATATTTTCATCTCTACATAGCTACCACACCCTACATCCGAGGCAATCCCTGTAACATATTCTAAAATTGGTCTATTCTTACCAGTCTTGTTCTCGACCTTTCCGTTCATAACTAACTTTGCAATTCCTGGGTGTTTTAGTATGTGTCCTCCAACCTATCTCTTCTCTTCATCAGCTGTCGCCAGAGACATCTCTCCTCTCCCACTCGCCTTAATACCTCTTCATTTGTAACCCTATCTACCCATCTGATCTTCATCATTCTCCTGTAACAGCACATTTCAAATGCTTCAATTCTCCTCTTTTCTGCTGCTGCAACAGTCCCAGTTTCACTTCCATATAATGCCACGCGCCAGACAAAGTGAAATTTACTTCCTAATATAGTACCTAAATCTATTTTAGAAGTCAACAGTGAAGCTCGGCATCGTAAATATCTAGACCTTAATATATTGGTAGTCTAATATCTTTCAATTCTTTGAAAACTAAAGATGGTGGTTGTGCGATTTTTAAAGCATATTTTAATTTGTGTATCGTAAGCAAGCATTCCAAGAGAACTATTGAATAATTAATATATGCTCTAATATTTATATACTGGTTTATTAATATATAATATCTAATAAATAGCCCATACAATACGAGTAAATTGTGCATGGCGTAAAATACATGTCAATACCTGAGATATGTATTTCCTCGTTAAGGAATAATCCGGTATCGGTGAAATTTGATATAATGAGCAAAGACTTTAACCTAAACCTACAGGTACACATAGTAATATCTTACTTTTCATAAATTGTAGAAGGCGAGCATGTCAGTTACGAATTCATTATTTCATCTAACTCGTCACTTAATGATCCAAACACTATGAATCAGACATAGTGAACCAAACCCTACAGGTGTACAAATATATAGTGTGCCCGTTTGGACCGAAGTCCGGACGACCACATATGCATTTCACCAAAAATCAGTCAGCACGAGAATCAAAATATCCCGGGGCGCCAGATGGGTTAAAGTCGAATGCAAAGACCCAACAAAAAAAATGTTTAACTGATTTTCGGCTCGACGCAACAATAAGGATAGAAGGAGATTCATGAAAACGGTGATTGCATACCAAAACATTATCTCATTTTATTAAAACTTTAAAATGACATGAAGAAAATATGCCCAAAATGGCATAAAAGATGACTGGAAAAGAATAAATTATTTACACAATATACAATATCGCCAACACATGAACACTAACAAAGTTGAAACAGAGGTCAGAATATCAGTCCTGTTGACTTCGTTCAACATGTACAGGGGTAGGGTTTTATCAGCGCAAAGTCAATCGTCCAAACTGATCCCTAAATTATTTAGCATTCACACGTTGAAGATCAATAAGAAAATTTACTGATTGGAAAATCACTTTCACTGTTCATTTCTCAAAACTATTATCGTAGCATTTCGAGCAACACTTCTTAGGCAATAGTAATATTAGGATTTGTCAAATACAAAGTTGTTCATAATAAGTGAAATACACTATGATTTACATGGACCTTGAGCATTTTTGTGGATTAAAAAAAAAACAGAAAATATCTATTGAAACATAGATCTCAATCCAAAGTCTGTCAAAAATAATTTTGACTTAATCAAAAATATAATTATCCCAAATATAACTTCCATTCCACATGGATTCAGTCAACGAATTAATTAATTATTCCTTGAAAACATTAATTAGGAAATTTGAAATATCATTTAACACGTTTTATAATGAAACAAATTATTATTATTATCATCAAAGTGATTTTGACAAAATGTCAAATATGTTCAGCATCAACTTATTAAAGAAAATGTGTATTTATTTTTATAGGATCTGAAAATCCTTTCAGCTTATAGTGGTTGTTAATAAGCAACAATTTCAAACAACAGCATTGACCCATATGATTGACACGTGATAAAAATCTCAGAATTATAAATCAGCATTTAGACAACGGTAAAGCTTTCCTGAATGAAAGGAACTAGTAGAATAATAATTTTCCGGGTAAGCAATTACTAGAAATATTTTCAAAACGTGGATCAACAGTAATTTAATAATGATGGTTCTCAAAATAACCTGTGGTTATATTACGACGAAAGTGTGGCGAAAAACAACTCTCCTACTACATCAAAAACATCCAACCTACAATTTGATTGGTGCTCCGTTTTACACAACCTCATTCCTGCGACTTAAATTGCACACTCAGAATGGCATATAATTATCTGCGCACACACAATGATATCTTCCCAAATTATACAAAATAATCAAGCCTTTGCTTGTTATGACAAATGGAAGATTCAAAAATCAGTAAACCTCACCAATGAGTTTACGACAATATCCAATATAATTTCCCCATCAAAAATTCCACACAGTGTTAATATTAGCAAACGTTGTGAAAGACGCTGCGTCATAATGATTTTATTTTATATAAACTCTAGCAAAAACCCTGCTTTATACATGCTTAGCTTCCCATTTCACTTCTTTCCGTGTCTTTATCAAAGCTTTAAATATGAAATGCAAACGTGAAACAATTTCACTGAATTTAACTGTTCATTATAAGTGGGCATGTGCTAACCACTGACCTTCGGAATTAACAAATATCCGATTTAGAGTATGACTTCAAATGTCAACTGTATTAATCATACAACCAGAAAATGATTATTATAAACCACAAATGTTGGTTATTATTATTCCAGAAAAATAGAAAAATAATTATTATTATTAAATCCCATTATTATTATTATTATTATTATTATTATTATGTTCAAAACTAGGTTTAAAGTTATCAAACTGTTCGGGGAATATCACCCTCGACTTCAAAATGATGGATAACTATCCATTCCTCAACTTAGATTAATTCTTAAATCTCAAATTATGACGGCTAATGACAGCAATAAGGAAAACATATCGAACTAAAATAAATGCTCGTTCTGCTCGTCCATAAATATCGAATCGTATAAATCTGAGTAAAAAATCAACTCAGGTCCTAGCTCAGGTTTCGAAAGAAAATATTTGCAAAAGCAAATAAACATATCGATGACTATAGAGGAAAAAAATGTGTTGGCAAGACTGTAGAAAATACGAGAAAATCCAACTAACTACGCATAGAAATAATGTAAATTGCAGCTTACATTCTTGTAGGTCTTGATGGTAGAAATCTGGACTGAACCAGACTACTCAATCTTCCTGTTGTCTGTCCCATTAGGACGCGTACTTATATTCTCGTATCAGCTTCCATGTTATACCCACAAGCTGTTTACGCAGACATAGTGGCGATTATAATGTCTTGCAGAAAATTGTTGGCAACTTCAAGAGCTGAAGTGTAGTTGACAGGGGTCTGATCTAAGCGATCCATGATGAAATAATTACCAAGACCCACTGTGATACAATCAGTATTCCAATACTCTTACAATCTTTTCAGCACAATTATAAATTCTGTCGAGTTGGCTGGGAAAAGCTTCTCACTTTTCAGATCGCACAAGGCTAAACCTGTATTCCCATTCGGCTTTCGAATTGTAATATGCAAGACTGGTTTTGAAGTTACTGACTTATGTTGGCTGGTCCAACTATTGGATATAAATAATCCAGCTCTAAGTGAATGTGGACTGAAGAAAAAGTTGTAGACATAGTCTACCATATGTCCAAGTTGTAGCGGTAAAAATTACCAAGTGCCACAGACTTATTTCACTTCTGTGAAATCGAAGAAAAGTTCTAAACTCACTAGAAATAGTTTAACACTTTCAGTAACCATGTACTGTCGAAACTTCTAAGTCCACAGCTTGTGCTGTAAGTTGAAGTTCAAATGCAACCATGTGATCGGCGATAATAATGATGTTCGAAGTTCGGTGATAGTCAGGCGACTAGAGCGCTTACGTAGCGTAGCACGACCAAGTCAACGGAGTGCTTGTGACGAAGTGAACCTACCTCTGCCTGCGAGGCTCGCCTTATATACCCATCCGCTTGCTGGCTCGAGGTCACTGCGGCGAAAACGCTGGAACTAAAACAGCTCGTAACTCGGCTTCTGTTCGATCAATTTCTTTGAAACAAAGCTCATTCTTCTTCTCTTGTTCTTGCCAGTAATCTGATATAGGTTTCATGTTTCCATCTCAATGGGAAATATTTAGTGACATATAGTCTCGACTATGACGCTCTCCTCCTACGTCACTTACCCACTTCTTGGCTGTAAATTCCTTCGAAAAGCTTCTAAGAAGGTTTGGAGTGCGCTATTCAAACATCCATATCCGAACTTAGAATCGTGGCCTGCTCCCTCAAATCTAGGCTCACGGCTTGTACCCTTCAATCTAGGCAACTGGATTTGGGCACAATAGGTTTCTTTTAACAAATTATAGATGGCGTGCATATCAGTTATACACTGATGAATTCCTCTAACTCGTCACGGAATAATTCGATCTCTGCAACCAACTATAAACTTAACCTACAAGTGTATAAACTAATATCTTAGTTGTCATGAATTATGGATGGCGCGCATGTCAATTTCTCATTCACGAATTACCGGGTGAGTTAGCCGTTGTCGTTACGGCGTGGCTGCAGGCAGTCGCTCACATCCGGGAGGCGCGGAGGTTCGAATCCCCCCGCCGGCAACCTTGAAGATGGTTTTCTGTGGTTTCCCATCTTCCTTCCAGGCAAATGCCGGGGTTGGTCCCTAACTATATGCCACAGCCGCTACTTTACAATTCCTCGTCCTTATATTAACCATTTTCTCACCAGACAACAACTCCACACGCGACGGTACTTGTAGCTCACCCAATGGGTGTCCGTATAGAAGCAGCTACAAAACTCTGACGAGCCGAACATGTCCTCGGACACTCCCAGCACTAAAACCCATACGCTAAAAAAAAACGAATTCACCGAACACGTCACAGAATGATTGGACCACTGTGAAATCTGGCATAGAAACCACCATTATAATTTAAAATCACTGCTATAATTTAAACCTACGGGTATATAAAGCCTTTGCTTCCTTTTCACAAATTATAGATAGCGTGTATTCAGATTCCTCTAACTCGTGAAGGAATGATCCGAACTCTGTGAAACCTAGCATAGTAAAGCAATGAAATGAATTAACTGTTTTATACACAGGCCCCATCCACATCAACACGCTCTCCCCGCCGGGCAAAATGTACTCATGTGATGAGCATAGTATGTTCCCTTCTGTGAAGGTCTCCCGCTGCGTAGCCGTGCTCGTAAAATCGTGTACCACGGCCACGAGGGCAGCTGTAGGAAGTCCGGAGATTGGAGCTTCGAATCACGGCGCTTTTCCCTGGGTTTTCCCACAATTTGCTCCAGGCATCTACCACATCCCTGTCCCTAATAGAGCTATACACACTGCTACATGCATCACATACATACAAGTTGCAAGACAGTTTTAACTCGCACTCAAATACACGGGGCTGATGACCAAGGTATCCCAAGCCCCTTAAATGAATTAACAACATTTATGCGGGTGCTTCATCCCACCGGTTTTATAAGATTTCAGCACGACCTCTCTCCGATCTACACGCCCTGATTACTTAAGGAATGGTTCACAAGGCAAGGTCAGATCGATATTATCGATTGTATACTCTGGCCTCCTTGTGGGACAGACATGAATCCCATCGAGATCGTGTGGGCCAATACGAAGAGAGTAACAGTGAAGATCTGGCCCGATCTAGCGCCAAATACGAATGACGCTCTTTGTGGTATTGGCAATGCATCTTGGAACGAGGTGGCACATGGCTTCTGCCCTAATCGATTCCATAGCCACACACCTGAAAGAGGTCGTGCACAACGGCGCTGCATTGTCCTCTCACTCCAATTTCTTGGAGTATTCGTGTAATGGTGCTGTAGAGCTTACAGTTAACCTTAGAGACATACAATGGCATAAAAGAATAATCCTCATTAACTAATTATTTTTTTGCAATCAGATCATTCGAACGCACTCGGCAGAAGATGATGGTTTAAAATGCCACAGGTCCGGGAGTGTTGCCGCACTTTTTACAACATTTGTTATATCTCAGTAGAATGACATTAAAATTGTTGCACAAATTGATAGAGTATAATTTCAAAATGTTTGCTATAGTTCACATATGAGTAAAGCAGTAGTAATTTAAAATAAATCGACGAAAAGAAGGAACAAAGAAAATGTGGGATCAGTGGCGTCTCTCCCTCGAACCTGGTATAGATGCCGACTTTGCTCAGGAGAGATGCCGCAAGTAAAATAATAACAAAATCAATTTATGCTAATTTCTTGAACTCTAATACTGTTGAATGTTAGAACATACTAAAAGACAATTTTATTTTGAAAAATACAATTTATCTTTTGAAAATACTCCACCTTGTCAATACAAACTACATTTTATTTTAATTCACATTATAAAAGTACATGTTTTGACCATTCTTTAGCTTTCTTCAGCATTGCTTAAAGATTTTTTTATATACCATCACCTGTCGTAATAATAATTCTCTTTTAGTGTTCTAATATCACATTATAAACGTATTTCATCAAAAATTATCTTCTATTGCTGTAGGAATTTTTTCGTTAAAAGTTAATTTGTGGACCTTTGTTCTGATAGTTATGTTTAATTAACTTAAGTACTTGAGCACAAAAACTATGTCAATATGAGTTTTTGGGTTGTTTATACCCGTGTTAAAGATGAAATGTTTTGAGTTTTTAACAATGAAACCAATGAAATGAATTAGGTATTTTAAGAAACATGAGATAATAAAATACTCGAACAGAATACCAATACCCTCTGAATAGTTTAAAAGTTTCCAGATCACTTTTAAAATATGCTATCAATGAGGCATCTCTACCGGATTGCTGTGCGGTAACTCCCCCAAATGTCAGGTAGAGACGCCGCACCCTTCTGTTGTCGAACCTCAAGGTTAACATGGCCGAAAATAAGCTTACCATCTACTACAGTAGCGATTATAACTTCTTCTGCACTAAAAACGGCTGATATAAGCATTTGAAACCAACTTAATATAAGGTGAGTGAATGGGACTATGGCCATGTTACGCTTTGTGAAATTTTTGTAGTGCCATATTGTAAAATAAATCATAAACTCTTTGTGGGACAAAATACTTAGGACACTTTATAATAAGGAAAACAAGTAGTTCCGTGAAGAACTAAACAGCCTATTTTCATATATCCTACTTATAATAAATGCCTCTATCAACATACAAGAAATCACAACTGAAATGAAAATCCACAGCCTGCTTCCAGTCTCCGACCGGGTCAGGAATGGAATGAATGAAGCCCGCGTCAGGGGCGGATCTAGGATTGGGTAAAGGGGGGACTAATACCTTATAATTCAGGGGGGGGAATTCCGGGGGTTCTGGAATACCCCCCAGCACAAGGGGGTCCGGGGGCTCTCCCCCGGATTTAAAAAAAAATCTAGGTGTTAAATGGTGGGATTTTAGGCTCTCGGGGACCCTCTCACTCTCATACCAATATTTAAAAATAATCAGGTACCAGGGTGATGCAAATAAAGGCTTTATGAAAAAAAAAACTAAATCTTATACAGTAGCTACATCATGTTTCTTTAATCATCTTCACTCCAGTTGGCCATGGCCATTCTTCTTTGCTTTTTAATTGAAAAACTGTTGATAATTTCATCCACGTTGATTTTTCTGTCCTTGTGGATGTTTGCTAAAGCCAATCCATTTAGCCTAGGCTCTGCCATTGTGGTTCTTAAGTAGGATTTAAGCCTCCTTAGGGTCGAGAAGCTTCGTTCTGCAGTACTTGTTGTAACTGGTACTATCCCAAATATTTGCAGTAACACTGAAATATTAGGATAGAACATCTTGTCACATTCTTTTAAAGCCTCTGTAGCTGTCTGAGGCATCTTAGTCTCATTATTCCATTTTGTGTTCCATAGGTGTATCTCAGCTTTAAGCTGGAGCAAAGAACCTGATAAAAACTGTTCATACTTCTCAGCAGCTTTTAGAATCTCACTCTGGCTGTACATTGATTTCATTGCAGGTATAAGACCGTCAAGTGGTAAAATTCCATCAAAGTCACGATTAAATCTTGATTCAAGTTCTGATATGAAGTGGTCTACGAGAGGCAAAAAGGTTACTCGCCTATGATATTCCTCAGGATTACTGGCAGGAATATTGGCCCTTGCTGTTTGTTTACTACAAGTGCTTGGAATAACTATCTCACATCCGATATCTTCAGCAATTTTTGTAGAGTCTTCAAAAATGCTCCCAAATTCTAGTTCAGCTTCTCTTCTGAGGTTTCGAAAAACTTCCAGAACGTCTCTAATGTTTCTCATTGATGATGACAAGTCTTGGTTAGGGGACTGCAAACTTTCACTAAGGTTATGCGTTATTGATAAGCAGTAAGCTGTTGCTTCCAGTGCTGCAATAAAATCCCCCTTCTTCATTGCAGCGCTATACATACATGCCTTTGTTGAAGCATCAGAGTCGTATTCAGCACTAGTTGTCATGTCATCTAAAAGTGTCACGATAGGCAGGTACAACTCTTTAAAGGTTAGGAGTGTATCATGTCTTTCCACCCATCTTGTAGGGCACATAGCCTTCAATTTATTTATTTTTTGTCTGTGACAGGTTACAGTTTGAGATCACGATCTTAAGAGCATTTGCTCTGTTGGCCGACGCTGACAAAAAAAAAAACACAAACTGTGGCAACAGTACTCATGATGTTTCTGACATGAGGTAGCTCACACGTTTTTGAAATGCATAAATTTAGCGAATGGCTAAAACAATGCGTATACATCGCCAATGGTTTTTCAGCTAGTATGAGGGCTTGAACACCTTTGAACTTTTCGGACATATTTGAACCCCCGTCATAGCCTTGTCCGCAGAGAAATTCAAATGTTAAACCAAGGCTTTTCATCTCATTTTCAACTGCTTTCTTGATTGAACTTCCCGTTGCTGAGAAACCAACAAATTCCTCTTTTATATGATACGTCTTGGTATTAACATACCTAATAGAAAATGACATGAGCTCTCTTGTACTTTCATCAGTTGTCTCGTCACATAAGATTGCAAAAATTTAGCGTTTTTGACATCGAAGGCTATTTTTTCCCTTATGTTATCCCCAATTCATTCTATTACCTCATTTTGTATAGTTTTACTAATCATAGTATTATTACGTCCGCAAGTGCTCAAGTGATGTTTTAAATCTTCATCACCAGCATCAATTCTGAATGCTAAAAGACTGTTAAAAACTCCATGTTTCCCAGATTCAACATCTTCTCTTGTCAATTCTCTAAAACCGTCATCACGATGACCCCTAAGCGGAATGTTATTTCTTGCACAAAATATAACGGATTTTATTATGGGCCCAAGTCGTTTTCGGTTGCTTTCAATTATTGATGACTTTTTTGTATCAAGAACCAAAGCAATGGACTTTCTATTCACGGACTCCATGTTTTTTTTGAACTCCACAGCTTTCTCCACAGCAAATTTATGGTAGTGTGTACTTTCGTGTTGGCGGAGGTCTTCAGTGGCCTTTTTAAATTTTGAGAGTGGCTCTTTCACCAGCATCCTCAAAGCCTGGCTCCCACTCCCAGCTCCAATTGGTGCAAACAAAACACACATCTTACAAAAACCTCCATTTAACTTTTTGCTGTACGATAGCCAGTTATACTGATTTAGCCATTCTCTGTTGAATTTTCTTTGTTGATTGCCTTCTTTTTGCAGTGGAAATTTAAACTCATTTGAAGGCTTCCGCGTATCATTAAGGAAAATTAATTTCTTTTCATCATTTAAAGTATTTGTAACTGCTAGCCCAATGTCATTTTGTGTGCACACTTCAGAAACTTCTGAATCAGGAACAGCCTGAAAAAGAACAACTAAATTAGTAAAGTAAAGGTTAGGTAAGTTTTATATTACTAACAGAGATTTGAGCTACTACTGTATAACCTCTGATGACAAACATAGACATTGAAAAAAAAGCTTGAAATCTGCTGCTCACGGCAATATCTATTTTGACCAGGTTTCGATCCAATAGAATGAACAATAAGTGATTCCGAAACGCCGCAATACCGTCGATAAATCGACGGTTAACTCTCGGGGGCCGGTAGTGAGCGTCGATTAGTCGACGGATAAAGCTTAAAGGGTAAATTACAATTGTCAGTTAATTAATAATTTGCTCCCCAATAGAGAATATGCTAACAAATTATTTTTTACACAAAAATATTTCCTCCTGCTTCACACAACTTGTTCACTAAACTAATACTATTATTTTAGTGGTAGTACTTCGGCCTATTGGCCTATAAAACCTACTTAACCATTTTTTCATGTATTGTTATAGGTAGTGTTCTTAATTAGAACAAAACTTTCGGGATTCGTTCACAGAGGAGACGGCTGAGGCCAATATATTATAAGTCCGTAAGATACTCCGGAAGTACAGGAATCACAGTCAATAGCAACACAATCTCTACGCACTCTCTTAGCTCTGAGGAACAGTAGTCATCTGTTACTTTCTTTGAAGGCAAAGAATATAGCGAGAAAGAAGAACAGAAAGACCTACTGTTTTGGCGCATCGAATCCCGAACTTGAAGGGCGCTACGGGTGACTTTTCCCACATCCGAAACAATAAACGACTTAATACTAATTAAATCAACACAACGCCGTACCAATCGGGACCATACTTCGCAAATTCGATTATTCCACTTTGTACATGGGTGGGGAATAGAATTTCGAGCTTCAAGGGCGCTACGGGTGACTTTTCGCTCATCCGATGCAAGAAACGTCTTAATACTAATTAAATCAACACAACACCGTACCAATCGGGGCCATACATCGCAAATTCGATTATTCCACTTAGTACATGGGTGGGAAATCGAATCCCGAACTTCAACGGTGCTACGGGTGACTTTACGCATATCCAGTGAAAGAAACGTCTTAATACGTTGTGTTGATTTAATTAGTATTAAGACGTTTCTTGCACGACGATAGCAGTTCAAAACCAAACCGAGTGTGGTACAGTGGTTTTATAATAAGGTTATAATTAGGAATGAGTGCCTTAAGGGCCTTCTGTTCGAGATGTAATTATATCAGCAAATAAAAAAAATATTAACAATATTAATTCAGTTGAATTCGGTTTGTTCATCATACTTTAAATAGTTTGGTAAACCTAGGTCGAAAGGGGGGGGGGGCTTGAGCCCCCCCTAGCCTCCCCTAGATCCGCCACTGGCCCCCATCTAGCGGCGAGGATATGAACTGTGCCGGCTGCCGAAGCCTGTCGCACTCCTCTGGGGCAATGATTAAATGAATGACAGATGGAACGAAATGATAGTGGAGAGTGTTGCTGGAATGAAATATTGACAGGGAAAACCGGAGTACCCGGAGAAAAACCTGTCTGCCTCCGTTTTGTCCGGCACAGATCTCACATGGAGTGACCGGGATTTGAACCACGGACCCAGTGGTGAGAGGCCGGCGTGCTGCCGTCTAAGCCACGGAGGCTCAAGAAATCACAACTACTATGATAAAACTGAACGAGACCTATTCCTGGGGAAAAATTCGTAAACTACCCTGCAATCTGCAAAATAAAATGCTAGCTTGCCCCAAAAAGTACAAAGCACCAGCCCTCACGCTAATGAGACCGGGACCTCTGAACCAAGTTGCGCAGCTTGTAACAAAAACACAGTCCCTATAATATTAATGTTAGCTTGTAGCAGTAAACACAAGTCCCCATAATACAACATACAAGAACGTACAATGCACCAAGAATTGAAATCGGGACCTCTGAACCAAGCAGCGCAGTTGCAATCTGCAAAATAAACTGCTAGCTTGCCCCCAAAAAAAGTACAAGACACCACGTTCTAACCCTCACGCTAACAGAACCCGGGACCTTGCTCATCTGCACAGTAGCCAATCTGCCAAAAATGCTTTTTAGCAAAAATGTATCGCTCATAATGTACAAAAACCAAATAGCCCAGAATCGGCCAATTGTTACTACTGAGCCTCAATACTAATAGTGTTAGTTTCCTCTAATACACTTGTATTAGTGCGCCGGTCTTGCCATTTAATACCAAGAATTCTCCTATGGCTTCGTTGATGGTATTTTTCTGGAAATGAGAGGTGCCTTCTCTAAGTAATCCAGGTTTCGCAGCCATAAAGCAGATTGCGAACTACAACAGCTTGATAAACGTATAATTTTGTTAAAATACTGATGTCATGATTGTCAACTTGTGCCAAATCCGCAGACAGTGGTTATTGCTTAGATACCACAATAGCTTACACACTGCCATCTAGCTGCAACGATGGGAAGCTATGGCTACTGTGTCTGTGGTGTCTACCGCAGCGGCATCTGCACCGGATTTACCTCATATTTGAAATAAATAAATAAATACATAGGGCTATTTCCTCATAAAACTGACTGATAATATTAGTACTCGTAATACTTTTATTGGTTAACCAAATTCTGTTTCATAAAGATTCATGGGGACTGACAAGATTTCTGCACTCGTGTTATTAGTGAATTAGTCAGCTGATCGAATTGAAGATTAAGAGCGGTTTTGCGTATGATCAACTTCCATGCTATTTAATGCTTGGAGGTTTTTGATACTTTGAGCACAAAGTTGTTTTTGCTGGCTTAGGCATTTGGCTGTGTAAGATGAGCAAGAGAACAGAATAGTCCGCTTCGTGGTGTAGCGAATAACATTATTTGCTGTCACCGCGGAGGCCCGGGTTCGATTCCCGGTTCTGCCAAGAAATTTAATTCTGGTCTGAGGGCTGGAACGGGGTACACACAGCGTCGTGATGCAAAACTGAGAAGAGGTGGGTTCGAATCCCACCTCAGCCATCCTGTAAGTGCTTTTCGGTGGTTTCTCACTTCTCCAGGCAAATGCCGGGATGGTTCCTAAATTAAGGCCGCAGCCGCTTCCTTCCCAATCCACACACTACTACAGACAACACAGGTTATCAGACAAATTCTACACACATCCAAGTATATGGGGCTAAATGACCACGATGTATATGCCTCTCAAATTAAACAACAACAAAAAAGCTTACCTTTCACCATAGCGGAGAGGGTTCGATTCTCAGTTAATACACGTGGGATTTCCGAAGTGAAATGTCAGGTCCAGTACTACGGATTCCACGTTAAAAAGTCTCGTGGCTTATGATTGGGTGATTAATGTTTACCTAATACTACTTCCTTCCTTCTCTCTTCACAAATCTGCAGAACCGATAATTAACTCGAGGACTTCCGTTCAGGATACTGCTGTTATCGGACATATCACAGTTGGTTCTTCCAGGATGTTACTCACCTACATGACAAGATGGTCTGCTGGCAGGAAGTTGCTAATGTTGTCAGAAATAGCAAATGTGGAAGTTAGAGTGAAAGATACGGAACTTTCGTTCCATTCATCATTACCATCGACGTCACAAAACCATGTCAAGAGATTTTTTCTCAACAAGTAGAGAAAGGTAAGGGCTGCATCTAGCGAGTGTGCAGTGCGTGGATATTTGTGATAGAATGATCGTAATTGAAATAATATTAAATATAACAATAAATCGAATTCGATTTCTCAAACATTCATGCCAACATTTCTAAATGAAAAGCCACGACCAGTGTTTTTTATTCACATGAAAATGAGAATCCGGGGGCGTGGTGGCTCAGCGGTCAAGCAGTATGCCTCTCACCAAGGCGGTCCGGGTTCGATTCCCTGTCAATGCATGTGTGATTTTCGAAGTGAAATGCCATGTCCTGTGGTTCGGATTGCACGTAAAAAGGAGGTCCCGTGGCTCATAATCTACAGATTAACGGTCACGATAAACTACAAGCTTCCTTTTGAAAATGAGAATCCGACCGCCAGAATAAGAGTGTGTGTTCTTGTGATGGCTATATTAGTGTGTGCATTTGCAATTCAGATAAGGATTGGGAAGGTTTGCGTGCTTCCTATTGAAATATTCGAAGTCATTTCCCGGTGTTGACTAAGTAATCCATTATTAGAATTTATTTTCAGTCAGCCAACACAAGTATAACCAATTATGTTGTTGTAAATTAATTGAGGAGCATTGCGACATCGTGGTCATGTAGCCCCGTGTACTTGGGTGTGTGTGTGTATACGGAATTTGTCTGATAACATGTGTTATTGTGATGGCTGTATTAGTGTGTGCATTTGCAATTTAGATGAGGATTGGGAAGGTTGCGGCCGTGGCCTTCAGTTAAGAAGCATCCCAGCATTTGCCTGTTGTAGAGAAAGGAAAACACGGAAAACCACTTTCAGGATGGCGAAGGTGGGAATCGAAACTGCCTCCTCTCTGTTTTACCTTACAAGGCTGAGTATACCCCGTTCCAACCCTCAGACCAGAATTACATTTCTGGGGAATCGAACCTGGACCTCCGCGGTGAGAGCCAAGAGTGTTAGCCACTACGCAATGTAACCAATTAGATTGGGCGGGGAGTTAAAATTAATTTCGTAGTGCTTGAAATAAATACATGAATTATTTATACACAAAATGAAACACTTCTCACACGAAAGTGGGTTTAATGGATGGACAGCTTCGTTCGTCGAACGAACATCATCAGATCTTGCTCACCTAGACTTAATTTAGGTCGGTGAATGTGGATATTATTTTTTAATCATTTATTTTTTATTCCGTTAGTCTATTACACTTCTGTACGTGTTGCGCTTATTGTCGTGTGCACTTTTTATGTGTTTAAGTATGAAACCCCTCTGAATCGTTAACTTCTACCGTAGCGAGCTTGTGAAGTCACAAAGCCCTAACTTCGTCACAATAAAGGCACCAATGAATACATAAATAAATATTTGTGTTATTAACTGACTGTTACTATTCAAATTCCCTATTTACGTAATGAGCTTTTGTAATTGGTTAGTTAGGTTGATCACTTGAACAAACACTAAAATATAACTTAAAGACATGAGGCGTTCCGTAAGAGAAGGGCGAGCCCGCCACATGTGCATTTGGAGATAATCAGTGTGCAAGGTTCGTGTTCGTGAATTGGTTAAGGGCGAAGCCACCATTCGGTGCTCCGGACATGTTAATGCTGCGAGCAGTTTCAAATGTGCACTGTATTGCAATACTACGACTACTATTGAAATATGAAACATATAGTACACATTCTTATTGTTACTGATGTTACTCGTTGTAAATGAATAGAACAAAATATAGGTTCATTTATGGAGATAAGGCACTACATACAGTGAAACATAGTAGGCCTATTGTAACATAATAGACATTGCAATACACTAAACGTGACGATAAATAACGCATAGGATAACGCAACACTATTACAGCGTCTGTAAAAACGTACTACATCCACTCACCGCGGCGATCACACCGCGACTGGGGGTGTGACGGGCCGTGGCGCTTTCGCCGTTCTCTGCGGGAGCATTTCAATGAATATGACACCTAGGCCGCCGCCTTGTCGCCGCAGGCTTCAATATAATGTTCACTTTCTGGACGATAAGGGCGAGCTCGCCAGCATGGGGCACCCTTGCATTATAGAGCGTAAATTTAAAAAAAACGACTCACGGCGGGCTCACCCTTCTCTTACGGAGCGCCTCATGTGGTTGTGTAGACTTGGCTGAATTTTGGAAGTTCCTGAACTGACGCCCGATTAACTTCACTCCACACTTTGGACTGGCTCGTGTAATACCAGCATGCCGAGATGTATGTACCAATGAATAAATTGCATTGTAATGATTCATTAAACGAAGTTTCACTTAATTAGTTTGAAGCAGACGCAATGAATTTTACAAAAAATCGCACAGTAGCCATCTTGAAATTTTTAAACAATTGAATTATTAAATAAAGATTTACACTGTCAAATGGCTTTGCACTCGGATGATTGAGTAACCAAAACCTTATTGAAATACGGATTTTTGCCATATTGGGTTTGTGCTCGTCATGTTTTTGAAAGTCACATGTGTGAATTTACTTTATAGTCTTCTATCATCACGCAAAATTACAGGTTGATTGCTGCCATATTTTTAGAGCTACCGGTGAAATATTTTCTGCGACCACCGCATTATAGGCCTACTTATTGAAAGGGCATGATTAGTGTCGGATGGGTAGTAGTACGTCCTAACCAAGTTACATTGAAATCGCTGCTGCCAGTGAAAACTTATTACGGAGGAGGGTAAGGGGGGGGGGCACTCACATATGCACCATTCATGCATACATACACACGGACAAAGGAGATCCCATAAGCCTATATTTTATAAGATAAATATAGGCTAATAATCGTTCATTAATGCAAGAAGAATATACAACAAGTAACAACGGTTGCGGTAGTTTCTTGCCAAGAAATCCTTCGAAGATACTGTGCAAATTATCGAAATGAAAATCTGCTAGAAAATCTCTTTGTATCTTTCATAACTGATTGGAATGTCATGAGGTCTGGATAAAACGACGCTAAATATCAACTGACCAGCGTCACTACTGTTCAAGAATTTAAATTCGTTCTCAGGTTCAGTTCTCAGGGTGATGGATGACACAAGTGCAGGATAGGAAAATCTCCGTCTTTCTCGTTTTGTACCCAAGTCAAACAACATTGAAATGGTGGTGATGGGAGTGATTGAGGTTGTAATTTTGGAAAGTGGAAGGAACCAACCTCGCCGTGCACGCTTTTGTAGCCCCAATGAGAACAGTTTTATAGCATTTCCCAATAATAATGTTTATGTATCCCTCCATGCTTACGTAAATACTCAACAACACTGCTATTAGTGAATGTACGTTGCACTTCCCCACTCTTCTCAACCAGATCCTACATCCTTAGACATCAAAATATTTTGTTAATAAAGCAAGAAATGTTCACTATTTCTTTGCTTAATTTTGGTTTACAACTACCTACAGTTCTGTATAAAATGGACCACCTCCTGGTGTAGCGGCTAGCATCCTCCGCTGTCGCCCAGGAGGTCCAGGTTCGATTCACGGCTCTGCCAAGAAATCTAACCCTTTATAGCTTAGTGGACTGAATACTAACCACCTCTTATAAGGACAATTTATATTGTCATAGAGGCTGATGGTTGAAACATTCAGCCACAAATCAACGATTTTTTTCATTTGGAAGCATTAATATTTTTGAAAACCAAATATTAGACTGAACTTGTAAGTCGCTTGATATTGTTTGTCTTTAAATAATGACAATTAATATTAAAGAAAGAATAAATAAAATATAATTAGAAAATAGAATTAAAAGTAAATATTCATGTAAAAATTGGCAATAAACAAGCTCATAAAAATTACCATCATATGGGATTATATTATATTAATTACAATCTGAATTTTGAGATTATACAAAAAATAGTTCCGTGAAGAAATAAATAGCCTATTTTCATATATCCTACTTATGTCAATTAATTCTATCAATATACAAAATTTCAGTGTTATTGCTGTAATAGATTCGTACAGACTGAGAACCGTCTAAATATTTCGGATGGTCGTCATGTTGGATTTTGATATGTAGTCCTTGGACTAGAGGTATGTACTATTACATGAAGATTATTGTGTAGGTGTTTTATTCAAACTTCAATCGCATGACTAGGACACAAGAAATAAAAACAAGATTTCAAAATTTTGCTTAGCCGCCATCTTGTGGATATGAAAATCATTTATATGAATTATATTCCAGTAGATTAAAATTTATATAAGCATATACCGTAATAAGTTTCACTGTGCTCGGATGGTTAAATCGCGAGAAACGTCCATTTGAATATTTAAATTTCGCGTCGCCGCCATGTTGGATTTGTGCTCACTAGGTTATTGAACGTCCCATAGGTGAACTTATGTTTATAGCCTCTATACACATACAAAATTTCAGTTTGATTGCTGTCGTAGATTAATAGATATTGAGAACCGTCTAAATATGTCCGATGGTCGCCATGTTTGATTTTAATATATGTAGGTCATAGAGTTATGTACTGTTAGATACGGATTATTGTGTACGCTCATTATTCAAACGTTGATTTCCATCGCATGATCAGAACACAATAAATAAAAAATTAATTTTAAAATTTCGCACAGCCGCCATCTTGCGGTTATAGAAACAATTGAACTAAATTAGATGTCAGTGCATTGAAATTTATATATTCATTTTCTGTACCAAGTTTCACCACATTCGGATGGTTAAATCGCGAGAAAAGCCTATTTAAATGTTTCAATTTCGCTTGGCCGCAATGTTCGTTATGTAGTTAACAGATTTTTGAATGTCACATAGGTGAACGTCTAGTTGTGCCCTTTATCCCCTTACAAAAGTTAAAGGTGATATGAGTAATAGTTTCGGAGATATAGGATGCCGGTGAAATATTTCCCACAGCAGCCATGTTGGATTGGTGAGACGTAATAAAATTTGAAGGGATTGATCGGGTCGGCCGAAATAGTACTATGAGCTTACTGAGTTTCATTGAAATCACTCCAGCCGTTTGGAAGTTACTAGGGGGGACACACACACGGACGCACTCACATACACACATACACACGGACAGAAGGTGATCTCATAAGCCTATTTTTTTAATTAATGAAAACAGGCTAAAATGAAATTATCAAAATACAAACATTAAAATGTAATAATAATTACAATCAGGCTAAAATAATGAAAATGAAATTATAATAAATACATATAAAATACTGATACGTGCTACCCCTAGTAGCAAATTCGTTAATTGGATTACAGTGGGTAAAAACACAACACAAATGGTCCTTTAAAGAAATATTAGCTTTATTGCAGGACTAGAAAGTTACACCACACAATAAGCAAGTAGGAACAATTAGCTGTCTTACAGAAGCGTCCTCCTTTATGGAGCACACTAACCCTTTCACTTGCTCCTGCAGTTATTCCCCTCACTAATGAGACCGCTGTCCTCGGCTAGAAGTAACAACAACTCTCCCTCATGTACACAAGCCACAGCCTGTCACTCACTGTTCTTGAATACACACTGTTTCGCAATTCTCACGTCACCGTAACACCTCTATCGCACTGGAAAACACACTCCCAAAACACAGTCGCTCAGAAAACACAGTCCCTCCCTCGCTGGCCAGGTCGCTTTATACAGCGAGACTGGTGATTCAATGGATGTTTCCAGAGTACACCAGGTTCACAGCTAATCTCAGACCTTCTCGAGAATTCCTATACTAGGCGGGCCACGAACATTCTGGATCATGTCTTTGTTCTTGCTGCCCCGTTGCGTAAGGTGCTGGTAACACACAGGCAGGAATAGCCTGGGGCGGGCTGAGTCACGCGCGGGGCAACGAAGCTGTCTAGCACTCGTAACAATACCTTCAATAATATTCTGCCCTATAATTCTGGGCTGAGGACTGGAACGGGGTACGCTCATCCTCGATTCCCACCACGGCCATCCCAGAAGTGGTTCTCCATGGTGTCCCATTTTCACGCCAGGCTAATGCCAGGATGGTTCCTAACTTAAGGCCATGGCTGCCTCTATCCCAATCCTAACCTCAATTACAAATAGGAGCACTAAATCAGCCACCACAATAACACAGGTTATCAGACAAATTATTAGGATGTCTCATAACGTCATAAGAAATGTCGTTTTTTTAAGTTTGGTGTTTTATAAGATAGAATTGGTTTTCTTTGGTTCGCCAATGCTATTTACAGGAGGCCATAACTAGAATTGGGTATATTGCGAGAATGTATCAGTCGTCGGTTGTTGATACACAATCACAAATGGAACTTGCAAAGTTGGAGGTTAAGGTTTTTCTAAAGCTTTACTGGAAACAAGATTACAAAGCTGCTGCCGAGGCTCGAAGAATATATTGAGTTGAAGGAGAAGGTTTCGTTAGTGAGCGTGTAGCACAACGATGGTTCCAACGTTTTAACACTGGAGAAGAAGACACAATTGATTTACCGTGTTCTGGAAGACTTAAACTATGGGATATTGAGAATGCACGCAGAAGTTTGGAAGAAAATCTGCAAAGAAGTACTTGTAGGCTGTCAGAAGAACTTGATGCATCAAAAGATACCATACATCGCCAGATTAAGAAACTTGAAAAATCAAACAGAAGTTGTAGATCTGTACCTCATGAACTGAGCCCTGAACTGGCTAAACGTGGAGTGGATATCTGTCGTCAGCTTATATCGGTAACCCCATGGATGATAGATTTATCAGGAGAATTATCACATATGATGAAAAATGGGTCTATTACCGCAACGTTGATCCCTCGAAACAGTGGCTCCGTCCCCGTCAACCTGCCAAAGTCATCGTTAAAAAGGATCGGTTCGGCCTCAATTTGGAATCTTTGTGGAATTTTGAAGGAGTAATTCACTGGGAGTGTGTTCCAAATAGGCGTGCAGTCAATGTGGATCTCTATTCTCAGCAAACGGAACGAGTTCATGACATTTTGAGTCTGAGATACCCAGCATTAGTTACTCGAAATAGAGTTCTCTTGCAGCAGGATAATGCGAGGCCTCGTACTGCACGAACATCCATGGCATGAATTCAGGAATTGGGAGGAGTCAATCCGCTAAAACATCCAGCACACAGCCCTGATCCTGCACCTTCTGATTAGAATATTTTTCGATCAATGGCCCATTTCTTGTGTGGAAGAAATTTCGAAAAAATTCAAGCTGTGGAAGTAGGTCTTCGCATCAAAACCCAGAGACTGGTACAATCGCGGGATAAGAAACCTCTCTGAAAGATGGCTCAAGACCATAGAATCTGATTGTCTCTACTTTGAAGAATAGTTTAATTTCTTGTCAGATAACTTTCCAAATCAAGTTTTATTTAAAAGCGACATTACTAATGAGACATCCTTGTTTACACACACACACCCAACTACACGGGACTGAAGTGAACACGATGTGTAAGCACCTAAATGAAGCAACAACAACAAGAACTGTATGAAATAACGTTGGATACACTGAGTTCTCCCCCATTACAACAAACCGTAGCGTGCTCGCCGTGAGAGAATATGCCGTGTGGTGGATACCCTGTACTTAACTAATGCTAAATACCCTATGGCATGTCACATTAAATAACATGCTTCAGAAACAATTTCAATGGCGCAATGGGGGTGGAATATCTTTGATGTATTGAATCCCTCCCAGAAAATAATTTCTTAATATGCTACTCACTGCTGCAATATAGATTTTCGACAAAACCATCGACCTTCTGCCAGAATAGTCTCCTTGTATTTTGTACATCATCAAGAATTCCCTCTTCCCGATTACTCCCCCCAGGGTTTCACACCTAGTGGGACTGGACGACCACGGAACCCAAGCTCAGTCTGGCATTGTTTCCACTTCTTGTGGTGGTCTCCTCTCAATCATCTTTCCTGTCGACCTCACTTGGCCAACTCATGTTGTCTTCAGATCCCAACAGTATTGGGGTATCCGAGGCCTAGGGTGTCTTCAAATTTTCCCGCCTTCATTGGCCCTTGCCTCAATCATTCCTGAAACCCTCATTCTTCGAGGGGTCAGACCTCTTCTTTTCTTTTAATGTTATCTTCTGCCTTATGCACAAGGTCCTAAAGGAGGCAGGGTGAGCGTAGCCCCACCACTTCTAATGCACCCTGGATAGTGCTACACACTCAAGGGTTCACGGCTGGTGAGTTCGGGAGTTGGCAATCCCGAGGGATTCCTGAGCAGGGTATGTTTTTGCCCTTTTTCATCTGACTTTGAGGCGGACTCTCTCTTCTTTCCCCATCTGCCTTTAATGGCTCTACTTCCTTTCAAGTCCCTCAATTCTCATTCTTCAAGGGTTCAGGCCATATCTTTTCCTCCTGTCCTTTCTTTCCCGTATTCCATTTTTATTAGCCTACATTCGTTTGTGAAAAAAATAGGCTTATGAGATCACCTTTTGTCCGTGTATGTGTCCCCCCCCCCCTAATGACATCTAAACGGCTGGAGTGATCTCCATGAAACTCGGTAAGGTCATATTAATAGTTTGGCCGACCCCGACCGTGCCCTTCAAATTTTGTTAAGTCTCACCAATCCAACATAGCGACTGTGCGAAATATTTCACCGGCATTCTATATCTCCGAAACTATTAATCATATCACCCTGAAATTTTGTACGGTGATAATGAGCACTACTATACGTTCATATATGTGACTTTCAAAAACCTGTTGAGTACAAAACGAACATGGCTGCCAAGCGAAGTTGAAACATTTAAATAGACTTTTCTCGCGATTTAACCATCCGAACGCAGTGAAACTTTGTACAGAATATGACGATAGAAATTGCAATCCACGGAAATCAAATTTTGTTCAATTGTTTACATAACCTCAAGATGGCGACTGTGCGAAATTTTAAAATTAAGTTTTTATTTCTTGTGTTCTAATCATGCGATCGAAATCAACGTTTTAATAATGAGCGTACACAATAATCCTCATAAAATAGTACATAACACTATGGCCTACATATATTAAAATCCAACATGGCGACCATGCTTAACATTTAGACAGTTCACAATATCTATAAATCTACAGTATGACATCAATCAAACTGAAATTTTGTATGTGTATAGAGACTATAAACATACGTTCACCTATGGGACGTTCAATAACCTGGAGAGCACAAATCCAACATGGCGGCGACGCGAAATTTAAATATTCAAATGGACGTTTCTCTTGATTTAACCATCCGAGCGCAGAGAAACTTGGTACGCTATATGCTTATATATGTTTTTTATCCACTGGCATCTAATTCATTTCAATTATTTTCATAACCACAAGATAGTGGCTGAGCGAACTTTTAAAATCTCGTTTTTATTTCTTGTGTCCTAATCATGTGATTTAAGTTTGAATAAAACACCTACACAATAATCTCCATGTAATAGTTTATAACTCTAAGGCCTACCCAAATATCCAACATGGTGACCATCCGAAATAGACGGTTCTCAATATCTACGAATCTAATACAGC
Source organism: Meconema thalassinum (assembly GCA_946902985.2). NCBI lineage: Eukaryota > Metazoa > Arthropoda > Insecta > Orthoptera > Tettigoniidae > Meconema > Meconema thalassinum. The sequence goes on along the minus strand of OX336389.2, from coordinate 1,095,388,514 downwards.
AATCAAACTGAAAATTTGTATGTTGATAGAGACAATTAATATAAGTAGGATATATGAAAATAGGCTATTTAGTTCTTTACGGAACGACTTGTTTTTATTTTTATTTCAACTTCTAATAGACTATGTACGCTAGCGATAAGTATGTGGTTAGAAGTAATAGCTGTAGCAGTAGATTCTATTTCATGATCATTTTCATTATCACCCAAACTATTGGGGGCTGATAATCTAGATGATAGGCCCCATAAAGCAACAATTATCATCATCGTCATCTCGCTTAAGTTACTTGCCCTTAAAATGAAGGTGACGCGGCTGAGGGTTTTGAACAACTGAGTGACCTTTTCTTTCTCATTCTCGTTCATTCTTAATTCTTAATATTTTTCTGCATTACTAATCCCGCTTGTGATGCGGAAGTGCTGTTGAATCCCATGATTAAATAAAACTGTCGGTCCTAACCTTAATGAGACCATAGCGCGGTAAATTCATCTGAAGGAGATCCAGAGTCAAAGATCTAATATTCTAGTCTATATGATTCAGTGATGTTGGCCGATCTCGATATACACATTCTTTTAAAATTAAATGTCAAAAAATCGCAATGACAGTTGAGTAACTTACATAATTTCACATTGTGACGAAATTATAAAATAATGTTTTGCCAGTAACGTACTTTCAGAGATCTTCTGAACGCTTATGTTTCGTCATCGGAAACTGGCTTAATCGATAACTGTTTGCTTCAAAGATATATTAAAGAAATCTTTTCAATCGGACATAACAAATTGCGCCTAATTAGAGTAGGCGGGAACCAAGTATTTATAAACCTTAACCTGAATGAAATATTATATAAGATATTTATCACAATATAACACTCTTTTATGGGAGAGGGGATTAACTTGAATGATATGTTTCGATATCCAAGCGATCATCCTCAGATCCCTAGGTTTGAACAATGTACAATATTTATGTATTTCACTTATGCAGAAATACCAGTATACTCGTATACACAATATTTAGATTACAAAAGTTTGTACAAATTTGTATAACATGTCAATCCAATTTACAGATATTATTGCTCATTCGGTTTGAAGCACTTCTATACGTGTTGTGTTATTATTAATGAAGTTTGTCTGTTAACCTGCGATCTATTGAATTATTATTGTGACGAACTTCAGGCAGGGCTGGCATGCGAAACTAAATGCATGGCTGTGGGGGCGAAAATAATTTAATTTCGCCATAAGCGCGATATTCGGGAACGAAATTATAATGATTGTCGGCGCGTAATTAAATCAAGGCGAAACTTAATTCGAAGCGAAATAAATTTCGTTACAGACTTTTAATTTCGCTCTCGGCGCGAAATTAATTTCGTTACAGACTTTTAATTTCGCTCCCGGTGCGAAATTAATTTCGTTCCTGACTTTTAATTTCGCTTCCGGCGCGAAATAAAAATTGTTACAGACTTTTAATTTCGTTCCCGAGGTGAAATAAAATTCCCAAACGGTATTCAGTTTCGACCCCCGACGTGAATTTAAAATGCACGAAACATTTACTTTCGTTGTTGAAATTAAAATATATTCGTTTCAAGAATTAAATTATGTTCGGCACGATGTTCAATGTCCCGACGTTGGCAACAGTATTAGCGTAGACCACCTGCACAAAATGCTGGGCCGCAACAGCAACATGAGTCATTCAATGGTCATCACTCCAGTGTAGGAGAAAGTCAGTGCTTTGGCATCAACATCAGCATCGTCGTCGACTGAACCTCGGACTCGGGGCCGGCCTTCTCTGACGTTCATAACGCAGTACTTTGTGTGCAATAAGGCAACAAGTACCTCTACCTTTTCCATAGCGGACAAGAAAACTAATGCGCCGTGCGGACAGACATTGAAGGTAAGTAAACAACTCCCATTTGGCTGCATCGTCTAGGGGTGCCGTCCCATTATACATGGTGATTCATAATTCCGATTACAAACTTCTGGAGGTTGTAGAGGGGACAAAGTATATCACATTTTGATTAGGAACCCATGTCCGGACATGTATCGTTTCGATACCAAAACAGTTTGACTAGATTGCACATCTCCCACTTCACTACAGACACGTATGCACTACAAAAGTTGTTCCATGTGGCGACCCTGTTGTTCATTACACAACATGTACCTGCGCAGCATCTTGTCATAAACACTTCCTACGAGACCTGGTGTGTGTTCATTAATGTACGCTGCCACAAGAACGCGTGCATCAAGATCTTCGTCCGACTCAACAGGAGTCTCATAAACAAGGTTCTTCATGTGGCCCCACAGGAAAATGTCGAGGGAAGTTAAATGTGGCAATCGTGGTGGCCACGAAATTGGACCACCTCGACCTATCTATCTTTCCCCGAATGTTTGGTCGAGATATTCGCGGACTGCACGTGCAAAGTGCGCTCGTGCGCCATCGTGTTGGTACCACATTTGCTGACGTAGTGCCAATGGCAAATTTTCACAGAACTCAATCAGTACCTCTTGCAGGAAGAGGGCCCGTTGGGCGGTACATAAGAAGTTACGACTCAACAGGAGTCTCATAAACAAGGTTCTTCATGTGGCCCCACAGGAAAATGTCGAGGGAAGTTAAATCTGGCAATCGTGGTGGCCACGAAATTGGACCACCTCGACCTATCCATCTTTCCCCGAATGTTTGGTCGAGATATTCGCGGACTGCAGGTGCAAAGTGCGCTCGTGACCCTCGTGTTGGTACCACATTTGCTGACGTAGTGCCAATGGCAAATTTTCACAGAACTCAATCAGTACCTCTTGCAGGAAGAGGGCCCGTTGGGCGGTACATAAGAAGTTACGACCCAATGAGATGGCCATCAAGGATACCAGCCCATACATTGATGCCGAACCAATGCTGAAATCAACGTGGCTGTGCGCATGCGGAATTTCTTCAGCCCAAATGTGACAGTTTCGTCAGTTAAAAACAGCTTCCCTGGTGAATTGAGCTTCATCGGTGAAAAGAACGTGACGCGGAAAGTGGGTTGTGTTAATACACTGGTGTAGAAACCAAGCACAGAAGTTGGCACGTGGCGCGAAATTGCCGGGCCCATTGCTTGAACTTTCTGTGGGTGGAAAGGGTACAGTTGCTGATCGCGCAAAACACGTCAGACGCCCAATTGGGACCCATTCACGGCATCGGCATGTTACGCGAGTTATGTCCATTGCCCAGTAAACCCCTTACTAGCCATGACCAAGAGACATCCCTTACTAATTTTGGGTTTTAAATGATAATAATTATTATAAATAATAATTATAAGTAATTATTATTATTATTATTATTATTCTTACTGTCCAGGAGAGACGAAGTATATTCTCATCAGGAAGTCAGAATATTATAAGAGTCCACTCCAAGCCCACAGGCAAAGCATGTAAAAGCTTGCTATTTCAAAAGCACTTTAAGTGAACATATTTCCATTCGATATTTATCGGAAGAACGGAAATGGGAGTTGGCCACTGCTAACATTCTTAAGTTTCCAGACTGTCTCCAATATTTCACAAGGAACACATATTTCTGTTCCTTCCTCATAATAATTCTCAGTATTGAGCTTTCCACGACAACTTTAAGGTCAGCCCATCCAAACCCCAACGCTTATGGTATGATTGGCTAAAAAACCCTCTTACCACTAGAGATACACGCCATTGGTGAATCTCTACATGTGACAGCTATTTCCCTCTCAAGAGAAAGTTATAGTTTATATACTGAAGCAGAGCTCAATATCGCCCTCTTCATAACCATACAGCAGACCATGTGGTCACTCTTCACGACAGCTATATAGATACTGTGTACGCTCTGCCTCACGGCGAGCAAGTCAGGCTTCATGTAAAAGTATTGTAATTACTTAGGTGTTGGTAACCAATAAATTAACATCTTCTCAACGTCTTCTATTCTTTTGTAAGTATAACAATATACAGCGCGGTAGAACTTGAGCGGACCTAAATAGTAGATCCTCAAGCAATATTCAAATTAAGTGAGTGTCGATAAGTTCATTCTTCTCCAACTAGACAACTGGCCGGAGATCTACGAAAAACCTATCTGGGGGCCCTTGCCGGAATTGATACATGATCTATCAGATCTATATGCAGATTGGATCAGGCATTCAGATAACGTTCAGAGAAACGCCTTTCGTTGCTTGACCAAGAGGCTGTATCACACCGCAACACTCTGTAGTATATACTCAAAAGAATCAGCGAGCTGGGGTAGCCAGTAGTTAGCCGACAACGCTCAAAGAGAAGCGCCTTTCGACAACCAACCGACTACGCACGCTGAAGGAGGGAGGTAGCCGACAACGCTCAAAGAGAAGCGCCTTTCGACACCAACCGCCATCGCTGTTCGAGTGAGCTGACAACTCCAAAAGAAGGGGCCTTTCAACCATTCGACAACGAACCGAAGACTTGAAGGAAGGAGGTAAGCTGACAGCTCTTAAATAGGAGCCTTTCAACTATCAACTTCTACACCGATGTACGCGAGAGCTGGTAACTTTCCAAGAGACCAACGTCCCAAGTAAACGCCTTCCAACCACACGACATCAGGGAACCAACAACCAACTTCTACCATTGCTGTACGTGCGTGCTGATAACGTCAGAAGAAACCAACGTTCCACGTGACGCCCTTCACCACACGACACCAGAGGAGGAGCACAGTACGAGGAAGATGAAGTCCGAACTGCCGATTCTCCTTAGCCTGTGAGTACAAAATAATACCTTACTTGTGATGCCTGATTATTGCAGTGAATACATGGTCTTTAAGTTGTGTTGAGCAAAAATTTAATAATAAATTCATTTTACCTTTCAAATAACGCGAGTCTTCGCTTAATCGAAAGATCTGTTGCCTTTCCCGTATTATTTGAATTAATACGTAGATTATAAGCTAATAATAACTTCATTCTGCCCTTCAAATAAAGTGAGATGTAACTTAATCGAAAGATCTGTCTTTTTCCCCATTTTATTTGAATTAATAATAATAAAATAAATAATAATAAGCTTCTTTTTAAGAAAGAATAATCAAAGTGCGCTCTGGCTAGCAGACCTTACACTTCTTTATCCCCTTTCTGAATTAAAACAGAAAACTAAACCTTTTTTTAAACAAATATCATCACATAAATCATCAAACTTATTTCAGAAGGAAATACCATTCTCATTTTATAAATATTATTATCATTAGAACCTTGTGGAGAATCTAAACGGGATATCCACATATCATTAATCATTTATAATAATAAATATCATTCTCATTTTATAAATACCATTGTCATTAGAACCTTGTAGAGAATCTAAACGGGATATCTACATATAATTAATCTCTAGAATTAATAATAATAATAATAGTAATAATAATAATAATAATAAGTTAATTTCTTTATCGTGAAAACTTAAACGGAGCTCTTTCACGAGCACTCATATAATAATAATAATAATAAGTTAATTTCTCTATCGTGAAAACTTAAACGGAGCTCTTTCACGAGCATTGAAATAATAATAATAATAAGTTCTTTTAATAAAATTGTAATTACCGACAGTAGTGGCTGCGCTCGCTAAAGCGCTGCGTTAGGTCATGGGGCCAAGCTCTCTGCTGACTCGGTAGACGCGTGGGTTCGAGCCCCACCGTCGGCCGTCCTTGAAATGGTTTTCCGTGGTTTCCCCATTTTCAACTCCAGGCAAATGCTGGGACGGTACCTTCTGACAGGCCACGGCCGCTTCCTTCCACATCCTTGCCCAGTTTCATTCACCATCATCCATTTCATCTCTCATTAACTCCTCTCATGAGGTTGGTGTCAGGAAGGGCATCTGGCCGTAAAAATCATCCGCCACAAAGACTTCCATCGCATCTCATCCCCGACCCCGTAGGAAAAAAGGAATAATAAGGGGTAGACATACATACATTTAATAAAATTTTAATTATTTCTTAAGAACAATTTTTCATTTTAATTAAGTTTCAACTAGTTCATATTGTGTAAAACCTAACTGGGGCTCTTTCACACACATATATATAATTTAATTAATATTTACATTCATAAATAAGTAACTAACCTTTTTAAAGTATTCCATTTAAATTTATTAAAATTTTAATTATTTTAATAATCTACCTTTCATATTCCATATTCCGGAAAGCAACACAAACCTCGCATGCAATCGACAATCAGTCTAATCACCCCAGTACGCACAAACTAGCGGGTTTCAATTCAATGGTGCACAGGGCTTTAAACATACCCATGTCAAAAGACAACTATAATAAGGAAATAAGAACTATTATGCAAATAGCAAAGGAAAACAACTTCTCGCCAAGCAAAATAAATCAAATTATAGCCAAACATAAAAATAAAGATAAAACGATTCCCAAACCGGACAGTAATGAGAAAAAATTTGCGCGTTTCAACTATGTGAATACGAATACATATAAAATCACTAACCTATTCAAAAAGCAAGGCATAAAGATAGCTTTCACGACGAAAAACACAACCGCTAGGCACCTCCTAAATAGTAATCTAAATAAACGTGACGCGTATTCAAGGTCAGGGGTATATTCTATAACGTGCCAAGACACCGATTGTCAAGCTAATTACATCGGGCAGAAGGCGAGTAGACACACGTTATAATGAACATAGAAATGCGATAAGATACGGAACACATTCAGCCGTGTGCGAACATATGTGTGACGCAGGGCATAGCTTTACCAACATTGAGTCGGACCTTAAAATAATCCATCACGAATCGAAAGGCAGAGCTCTTGACATAAAGGAAGCAATCGAGATACACCTAGCCAAACGAAACAATCCCAACAATCTAAATGAACACACGTTCATGGAGAGCTCACCCCTCTTCACGCTACTAAAAAACACACCCTGTCGGAAACAAAACACAATTTAGCGACACAGCCAAGCTAGATAAAAAAGGGGGGAAATTAGGGGTTTTTTAATAGGTAAATGTTAGCTGGATCAGGTGTACGATGTACTTTTCTTCTGCAATAAACCAAGGCCCATATTAGAGGCAGTATTAAAGGTGCCGGGACGTCCTCATAAGACCATCAACGCTTAGTTCGAATGGGTTATGCTTCACGCGTGGCGAGGACTAATCCACGGTCTTTAATAGTTGTAGATCCACCTCATTCAATAACATACATCTTATCTAGGTTGGCAACACCTCACATAAACACATCGCGATCACTCCCCACAGCACGTAGGGACAGGGGGGGGGGGGGAAGGCAGGGAAAAACCTGTCGTTAAGATAACCACCGCAGTCGACCGTACAGCGAGTTCAAGTGAGCACGGAAACTGCGAATAGCTGTAGTACGGAAGACAATCAGATAAGTAGTTAGCCTAAAATTTTATAGTTTAACCATAGTTTACAACCATATAATCTCTCTAAAGTACAATCTCCGGATAGCCATCACCATTTAGCATTTCACCTAACATATATACTGCATTTAGCATACACTGACAGTTGCAGTACCAATACTGCAACTAAATAATTGTACATATTGTAAATATTTTCACCTGTATTTCAAACATAGATTTTATAGCCTAAGTGTATTGGATCTGATGATGATCGCTTGACGATCGAAACTGGTCATCCTAGTGTTTTATTAATCTCATGTAATTCATTTCAGGATTAGGGCATAACCCATCTCTTTTGGGTACATTCGTGTTGACCGACTGAAAAGCACTAAACTCTTGTTTACTAAGGCAACACTGAAAATATAGCTTCAAACACCACAATGTTAATAATCTATATTAGCTGAGACAAACTCATCATTAAGATTAGAGTTAAACCTAAAAACATTCTTATTTGAAATAAGAGGTATCCAGGAACCTTACTATTCTTATTTGAAATAGGTTTCCAAACAGCTTGTCCACTAAGCTACTCAGCTTACAATCTATTTTACTAACACTTTGAAGCCACATTAAAGTATACATTGCCTAGCAGTATCCGATATTATTAATATTTAAAAATTAATATTAATAATAATAATAAGTAACTTTTAAATAAAATTTTAATTATTTTAAAACAGTTTTCATTTAAACTATCTTCCAATTATAATAATTTTAAATGGCTGAAGCAAATCTGTTATCAAAATTCGAGTACGCTCAAATTCAATTATTACCTGAATTTAATGGTAGTCCATCCTGCAGTCTAGATTATTTTATTGCAAGATGCGACAGTTTTCTAAACACCCATAGAAGAACAGCCGCGACCGCCAACTCAAATGTAATTAATGAATTTTTATTCAATGTCATAAAATCTAAATTGATAGGTGAAGCCAGTAGTATACTCGACCTAGATGCGTACAGTAACTACGAGAGGTTCAAAGAAAAACTAATCAGAAGGTTTGGAGATGTAAAGGACGAGAGATTGTTAGTACAAAAAATTTCTAATTGTTTCCAGGAACGAAACGAAAGTTATACATATTATCACGACAGACTAGATGCCCTAGTTCTGCAATGTAAAAGCCTATGTAAACTCAACTACCGAGATCAGATCTTGGAATTGAAACTCAGGGAATTGGACGAGCTTTGCTTAAACACCTTTAAGGCAGGTATTCTAGAACCGTACCGTGCATATTTGCGCTACGCACAAATTGCAGACTTAAGTAGTGCGTTGCGACATTGTAGGATTTACGACAATGACCGCGCCCATGAGAGTTATATGGATCAGTTGAGAGGAACATCAAAATATCCTCCAAACCACACTTCCAGTCAGAAAATATATCCACCTAAGAATGGCCAAATGAACCAACCACTAAACCAGGTTTCTCATAATCCGTTTACATATCCAAGACCACATAATAATTATTTTCCGCAGATGCAACAGTTTGCAAACCCACCAAACCCGCAATTCAGATATCCGAGTCCACATCCGAACGTTAGACCTGTCCAGAGTTCAAACCCCACCAGTGCCAGACCGCAAAACCAACCTTTCAAACCCACAAATCGACCCTATCCTACACCAAATAATATTGGAAGAAGATTTACTCCCAATAACCAGAGTTACCCAAAACCAATGTCAGGAGTGTCCACCACCCGAGCAAACGTAAATGCACATGAAGAAGACATTGATAGAACAGGTATTTATCCTCCTGAGGTACAATTAGAATATCCTCAGCAGACACATGGATTGGAACCCATGCATGAATATGAAACAGAACAAAAACGTGAATACAACACTAACTATTTAACTTTTGAAACCCCTGTCGAGCATTATGCAAAATATGACCGACAATCACTTTGAGCATAAATATGCACAAGAACAAGATTATTCGTTTTACCCAACTATCTCAGTTGAAAACCTGAATAATATTAGAAACGCTCCAAGGTTACCATTCATTACTCTATTTGGATTTAAAATTCTAAATGATAGTGGAGCTTGTAATTCCATAATGAATCCAAATGTAGCGTATGAACACTTTCCAGAATACATATTCAAAGAACATTTTTGTATTCAGTCTGTCCACTCAGAAACAGTAGGCGAGGACAATATAAAGTTCCCCATCTTTTCTGAATATGAAATAGACGAACCAATAGATTTCTGTGTCATGAAATGGCATGAATATTTCGATGCACTAATTGGTTCAGCTGATTTTGTAAAACTAGGCGCAAAGATAGATTACAAATCTAACCTAGTTACCCTGAATAACAAAGACATACCATTTCACTTTTATAAGAGTTTCAAACAAATAAGTTTCAAACCCTCATAAGATATGCACCAAATTGCCATCCCTGTCAATATCGAACAAGGAGACGTGCATGTCCCTACGTTTGAACATGAAGGAATGTACTTTACCGATGCGATTTTGCATGCGGAAAGCTACCAGGTTATGTACCCCGTAGAGCAGACACTAAAATAGGAATTCAGTAAACCAGTTTTGGTAGAACCGCTAGAAAATATTGCTATACGTCCATTAGAAATAAACTCAATTTCAGAAGGCGATATTCAAGAATATCTCCGAACCCAACACATGAATGACTTGGAAAATAAAACCATATCTGAATTATGTTCACAATTCTCAGATGTATTTTATTATCCAGGGTGTGATTTAACGTTTACTATTGCAGTAAAATATTTTATTCGCACCACTGATGAGGACGCGGTATATCAGAGAAATTACCGATATCCTCCAGCTTTAAAGTCAGTACTGAGCGAAGAAGTAGAGAAACTTCTAAAGCAAGGTATAGTAACTGAAAGCGAATCTCCTTACTGTAATCCTGTATGGATAGTGCCAAAGAAGCTAGATGCTTCAGGTCAGAAAAAAATGGAGATTAGTCATTGACTTTAGGCAGTTGAATAAGAAAACTATTGAAGATAAATATCCACTTCCTAGAATAGAAGAAATTCTAGATAACCTAGGACATAGTCATTATTACTCAACTCTTGACCTCGCACAAGGATTTCATCAAATTGAAATGGATCCTAGATCTATAGAAAAGACAGCCTCTACTATTGATAATCGGCATCTCCAGTACGCCCGAATGCCGTTCGATATTAAAAATGTTTTGTGTACTGGATGATATTATCGTGTACAGTAAATCCTTAGAAGAACACAGACAACATTTAACCTTTGTAATGCAAAAATTACGGGAGGTTAACCTGAAGATTCAGCTTGACAAGACTGAATTTCTTCACAAAGAAGTAGCCTTCTTAGGACATGTTGTTACGAGGAACGGTGTAAAACCGAACCCAGACAAAATAGAAGTAGTGAAGAACTATCCCATTCCCAAAACCACAAAAGAAATCAAACAATTTCTTGGCCTAGCAGGTTATTATAGAAAGTTCCTTAAAGATTTTGCTAAAATAGCATATCCTATGACCCGATGTTTAGAGAAGGGATCAAAAATAAATGTAGAACACCCCGAGTACAAATCTGCATTTGAAACTCTCAAGACATTGCTAATTAATGCACCAGTTCTAGCTTACCCAGATTTTGAGGAACCATTCGTGTTAACCACGGATAGTTCAGACTATGCATTAGGGAGCGTTCTCACCCAGAAAGGACATCCAGTCGCTTATTATTCAAAAACTTTGAATCCCGCAGAGAGAAAGTACTTACAACAGAAAGAGAGTTATTTGCCATAGTAGTGTACCCATGTGAATAATTTCCATGGAAAACATGCTTCTGCCTCCAGCCAGCATCAGTCCTCAGGCGTGTACCGTTCACCCACTGAGCAGTTGCATATTTGTGATCTGAGACTAAAAGGTATCAACTCTACAATAATAAAGCACAACTCTATTCTAAAGACTTTAATTAAGCTCTAAATCATGGCTTCAAACAAACAGAAACACAATCCCAACAATATAACACAAAACAATGCAAAATTATTCCTACAATCCACTAATAATCGCACTTTATCCTAGCAAATCCAAATGCTTATTTATTCATTTACCATGAGATTACCCTCAAATTCATTCTCAAGTGCGCTGATGCACATGTAAATTGCACATAAACTGTACTTATAATCTTATGTCACCTCTTTAATTTCCCAATCTTAATTGTTTACTCTCAACACATCCTAATTTACATTATGCGTACAATTGTGTTCTGTATCTCTCTTCCCACCAAAATGCTTTACCATGCATTAACCAATTTATGGGTTGCACATCATATTTACTTGCAACTCCACTGTTACTTCTAATTATACCCCTTTCTGCATTTCCACTGTTATGCAGTTCCACTTTCTACAGTTCCCCTTTCTACAGTTCCACAGTATGCCGTTGTGAGTTCAATTTCAAAGATTCCGTTACCGCTGTGTCGGATGGTATATTATGCTACCCTTGCGTGGTATAGCCTATGGCATCTAGTGTCGACCTTTAGAACAAAGTGACAATGTCAGTATAAAAATGCAACTTTCAACAACTCATAAGTTTGCCAAATATTAAGTCATCAGAATGATCCTTAATTATCAATGTGTTTCAAACCACACAAATTTGTTATACAATACAACAATGATTCTTTTATTACAAACAGGGTTTCAAAGTCTTTCCACTCTAAATGTCACGCTCCAAGGGTCGTGTAACATCTCTCCCTCGGTTCTTCTTGTATACAATGGGACTGAGTCGGGCGGTAACAAAACACGTGCTCTGTCCCTTCCTACATTCTCTCTCTTTTTATCTCCAAGCAGTAACTTGTGGCTTTAAATACAATAGTGCAGTATTACTGACCTACACATCCCATATGATTTAACTAAACTGTATGCAAGATAGGGTATGGGCTTGTTTAATCATTTATTCCTAACCTTAGGATATTAATAACTGGCCTCAACAGGTCCATTTACGTTATATGAAGGAACGAGATTCATCATTCACCGGTCGAATTAGGCTAGCCGGCATCTTATTAAATGTCACGGTCAGGCACATCCTGCCACCAAAATTCACTCCCAGGAGCTGAATTTATTCAATAGCTAGTTCTCGGTCGATATCAGATGTCATGCGGAGGTTTCCATTGTTATCCTCCCATACACCACTGGATTCGAACCCGGAACATTTCATATCCATCCAGAGAGCTAGGGTCAATCACTAATTACGCTCTGGCAATAATAAATATCTCTGTATGCCCTTGGCTATACGAGATTTCACACGTCGATTAGACTACCTGGCTCCCCTGACCATGGTGATATGATCCCGTCCTTTAATTAGTAAGATAAATCTATCAATTACTCTTACAAGCTTATTCACAAGCTGCAAATTCAATTCTCTATTAAACCCTTCCATTTCCTAGATTCTTGCATATTTATTTCCATTATCATAATATACTCTGATATTAAATTGCTTTACTTAGCCCTTCACGTATAATATTACCGCTTGGATAGATAAATATTCCAATTAGCATATATATTTTGCTTACAACCATTTTTCCCTGATGTGTATTCATTTATTCTTCTTATTATTATTATTATTATTATTATGACTGACATACATCCCCACAACCGACACAACGTAACCATTTTCAATAACCGAACATCCGTGTTCGTTACGTTAAGTTTCTATATAACTGAATTGCCATTTTTACATTAGTGGTAACGACTTATCCACTCAATGATGTACAAAGACGTCTCAACTTGACTAAAATCAACACAACAATAATATATTGAGGTTCTACCTCCTAAAATTGACTCTTATTGGCATATTCTATAAATTTTGAAATCACTCAACATACAGTGGACTATAATTACTACAAAATCATGGTTTTTGGGTACTCACATTGGTTAATCTGGTGGCTCCAACCACGCATTTCTTCCAGTAATGCCCGCCATCATTTGCAAATTAGCAAGGCATTCTTACACTTTCCACATATATTTTACATAACTTTTGCCTTACAAAACACACGGCACTTTGCTTTTCCATGTTGAAGCTGTTGCTTCCTTATTCACACAACACGTTATAGCACTTGTTACACTATTAATTTTACATATATTTAAAAGAGCATCACTAAAATCACACGATCACTATGTACATTTCTTAATGGTTGACCTTTCCTTGCAGAATATCAGAAATGCAGACGTTGAAGATCTCTCCTCCATTTCTCTCCCGCATCTCGTCTGAAAGTCTCGATTAGCTGCCTAAGGATTCCTAGCGGACCCCCAATCTGTCTATCAATTTCTATCCTTAGATAAATTTCCTGATATCGCATAAATATGCTTGCATATCGTCCTGAGCATTAATTACAGTGGTATTCCTGCGAAATTTCACCAATCGCATAACAAAGTTTATATCTGCGCAATCCGACATGCTATCATATGTCTAACCAATAGTTTACATACTGCGCTCAACCATTGTACATTGTACTTGTGCAATTACCACCTTCAATTGTCCTACCTTGTATATCACACGGTACATTTCCTGCGTGCTCGATAGTAGTCCCTCGTAATGCCGACTATAAACGTATGGCACGACTGTCCTTAATAAGTTGTATTAATAAATGCCTTACTGCATGGCTCTTCATGTTGCAGTCCGAGCGTCCCTTCTCTGAACTCGGTAACGTGCACTTCGCACTAGACTGCGGTTCAACTGACTACATTAATCGTTATTAATTCATGCCTTAATGCACGATTATTATGTTGCTGCACTTAAACTGTTAAAGTCCGCGCGTCCCCTTTCTAAGCTCGGGTGACGTGTTCTCTGCGCTCAAGTATGGTTCAACTGACTACATTAATCGTTATTAATTCACGCCTTAATGCATGATTATTATGTTGCTGCACTTAACATACTGAAGTCCGCGCGTCCCTTTCCTGGACTCCTGCGAAGTGCGCTTCGCGCTAGACTGTGGTTCGACTGACTGCGACTCTCCTTCCCCCAGCCCTTATATCCGTTTGGAGAGAAAACGTAGACCGAAAATTTCCTTGCAGCGTCCTTTTCTCTCTCAGAATGATTCTGGTCTTGAAATAACGTTTATATGGTTCATTTTTCCACGCTGATCACAGATCTGTCTGCGTGCTCGAGGATTGATCGGCCAATTAATTAATATTAATTGCCTTTGCCAGCGCTTCCCCACGCGGCGTCATAGGTAAATCCCCGAAGACATGGTCAGATCTCGTCGCTAACCTCAGTTCTACTGTGTTACTGCGCGTTCCATTAAATCTGCCTCGATTTCAATGTTTAAGGGCTTGATAATTAGCCTCCCGGCTATACATTCACATAGGTGCAATCCTCATGTCTCTGAGTTACTCCAATCACGAGTAATCATTAAATTACACTGATATCTTCTCATCCCCCTGGCATTTTCCTTATGTAACGGGGAATAACTTGACCATATACTACCCTCCTGACCTGATCCAGACGGCATAAGTAGGTCACAGTGAGTGACACGGCTCCAAGAAACCACGCCTACATTCTAGAGTCATTAACAAACTGTCAAACGCTCGAACTTTCTGCACTCAGTCCAGAATTGTATACACCATACAGCCCAATAATGCAGTATTCTGTTAGTATTTCCAGCATTATATTAACAAATAATGTCAGAATTAGTTCATATCACAACAGTGATTTAATATGTATTTTCTCTAGGGGTTTTTATAGCTTAAACTCCCTCAAAGGATCTCGTGTTCGTTCCTTGCTGGAATCTCTATTCTGAGCTCATCCATCTCAAAGATCCACGTTCGACACCAGTCAGCCTAACACCGTTGGGTTCAGTACAAAGCAGTAAACATTTTAAGCCTTACTTATGGGGACGACATTTCACTGTTGAAATTGATCATCGACCGTTACAGTGGCTTTTCACTCTGAAGGATCCTAGTTCGAGACTGTACCGTTGGAAAATCAAATTAGGAGAATTCGATTTTGACATTAAATATGTCAAAGGAAATACTAATTATGTAGCAGATGCACTTTCCAGGATTCAAGTTAATACCCACACAAGCCGCAATCCTTCAATTCACTCTGTAATCAAACAGCCACCATTCGATGCCCGACCGAAGAGTAATGAGTATGTAAGGAAATACCCTTGCTTAGTATTGAACCAAGGTCCCATTACAGTCAATCATCCTTTAACCCTAGTTCATATAGATACCTTTCATTCTGAACAAATTAAGATCTTGAATGAAAAGCAATCCGATCCAAGGGATTCCACATTTACACACCATATAAAATAAGAGAAACAGTATATGTTTTAGATCCCCTGACCAGGAATAAGAAATCTAAGAATTTGTACAACGAAGGTACAATACTCAAAATTGAGGCCAACCAAGTTCATTGTAAAATGAAAAACGGAAAAATTCATGTCCGGAACTTAAGAGATATAAAACCAAAAAGGAGAGTTCTTCCTATTCCATAATAATTAGTAGTTACCGTAAATTCATGTTTCATTTTAATTTTTAACTACTCTGAAAGAGGCATACAAAATATTGATGATACTGTCTCCAGTCTAGTAATAAAAAGTAATAATACCTTCCCATATTTAATAAGTAAATTAATACCAATTAATTCTAATAAAAATAAATTAATTGAAATAAACAAAGAATTTAAATAAATTAATACCAATTGATTCTAATATATAGATTACTAAATTAATATCTTTTCAAAATTCAATTGATAAAAAAGAACCATGTTAGTAATACAATATGAAGGTAATTCAAGGTATTTTACAGGCAGAAGACTTCAAGATCAACCTGCTGGAAGAATCTCAATACGTGTTAATGTGTGTTAATAAATTTAACCAAATATTACGTGTGCTTCAAGAGACAATTTCTCTTTTATTTAATGAAATGACTAACGTCAGATTATTTTCAAGAAGAGACTTAACTAATTTAGTAAAGCATTTATTGTCAATATATCCTGTTAAAAGCATGATCCATGCAGATCAATATCACCAATTTGAAAACCTCAAATTATCAAAAACTCAAGTGATAATATTAGACGAAGAAATGGTTGTAATCCTTTCTATGCCTATCACAGATGGCAGTCAATACCAACTGTATGAAATTACCCCTGTACGTACTATTAAGTACATTATAATTAACCCAACTGAAAGATACTATTTGCAAGGACCCACTTCTAAATGGTCCAGTATACCCTGTATCAAAAACACTCAATCACATGTGTGTATGTATTATAATATTAGGATAACAAGTTGCAAACTAACAGATACCAGTGGATGTGAATATGCTTCAATAAGCAATGAGATAAAAATATTTCAACCTATAAATAAAGAACATATTCTGTTCTTTAGCAAAACATCTGAGATAATTATGCAAACATGTATAGAAGCTCAAAGTTCTCTACAAATCTCAGGTCCACAAGTAATATATTCAAATGAATCTTGTCCTATCTCTAGCCTAGGAATAACGTTGCACCAAAAACCTACCAACTATGTCCATAGTTTCCCAATCCTAATTATTCATGATGAACCTTTAATAAATAAAGAAATAAACCTTCTCCATTCCCACCTTGATGTAACAAAGCTCAAACTAGATTTGAAGCCAATACCAACGAACTACATTACAAAGACACAGTTTGTATCTATTGAACCCCAGGAGGTTATGCTGACTGGAATCGAACGTGGTTCTCAGAGACTGTGATCTCAGTATAAAGGTTCCACGAGGGAACGAACCCGAGGTCTGTGGAGGGAGTTTCATTGTAAAAACCCCTAGAGAGAAGTGTATATTAAATCACTGGTGTGATTTCAGTTGCAGTGACATTATTTATTAAAATAATGAAGGGAAATTGAGCAGAATACTGTATTATTAGACTACTTGGTGTAGGCTATATGGGGCTTGGAGCACTGCTAGTGCAGAGTTGACATTTTTACAAATTAGCCCAGAATTGTGGGAGGTGTTCAGTGGAGCCAAGTCAATCATTCTGACCTCATTCTGTCGTCTGGAAGAGGGTGAGGGCCTGAATAATGACCCAGTTCTTCCCCGACGGAGAATGGATTTGAGAATGGTGGGGAGAGATCACAAGGAAAATCATTGATTACTCGTGATTGGAGTAGCGAAATGACATGGGAGTTGCCCACAGGTGAATCTTTAGACTGGAGGCTAATTTTAGAGCCTTTAATCTGCGAAATTGACGCATATTTAAGGAAGTGCGGAAGGACCGTAGGACTATCATTGTTCGCGGCGGGATTTGAGGAGGTCGCCAGGGAATCCCGGGAGATAGCGTCCCCACGCTATAAAGAAAGGAA
Organism: Meconema thalassinum; assembly: GCA_946902985.2. Taxonomy (NCBI): domain Eukaryota; kingdom Metazoa; phylum Arthropoda; class Insecta; order Orthoptera; family Tettigoniidae; genus Meconema; species Meconema thalassinum. The sequence goes on along the minus strand of OX336389.2, from coordinate 1,095,370,889 downwards.
TTAATATTAATTAATTGGCCGAGCGATTCTTCAGCACGCAGTCAGTTCTGGGATCAGAGAAGAAAAAGGAACCCAATGAACATGGTTTCGAGACCAGAATCATGCTGGGAGAGGAGCCGAGATCCCGCGGGAAGATTGCGCTCTACTTTCTGTGTGAATCCGATATAAGGGGGTCGACCCTTAGCAGAGCAGTTAGTTACACTTCAGTCTTAGGTCAGTCTTACCCTAGTTGGAGCCAGTCTCACACCAGTTTGTCACAGTTTGTCAAGAGAGGCGCAGACAGTCGTCATGGCGGAACATATGTTGGTCCGGTGCATGAAAGGACGCCCGCACAAAGATTTTTACATTTGGGTGAAGCATTTAATAAGCTGTTATTAATAATCGCGCTGCAGGTATACTCAGCAGTACGAACAATGGCGTGTTCACGTAGGAAGCACCGTGTAAGATGAGTGGCAGAACTATTGTAAATAATAATAATAATTTGTGTAAAGTTATGGACAGTGTTAAGCGCAATGTATCAAATATCGACTGATCATTCATGTCTAAGTACGCTTGAATGCGCTGGGAGAAACTTTACGAAGCATTTGGTAATGTTTTAAGGATACCAAATAATAACGCTCAGGACGGAAGTTAGCATATTTATGCGACGCAGGAAGCTTACCGTCGGAGTATGGATAAAAACTGTTGGTGAATTCTGAGGGCAGGTAAACCAGACTTTCAATCAGGAGTTGGTAGGAGCACGGGAGATGCCGTCGACACCTGCAATTTTGATATCTTTGCTAGGGAATTTCAAGCAATGAAAAGTGTACACAGTGACGTGTGTTATGTATAAAGCATATGTAAAATATCTTTTAAAGTAGTGGTTTTATAAGTGTTATAAAGTGTCACATGTTTGGGAGCAATAGCTTCCTTATAGAAATGCAAAGTGCCGCGTGGTTAACGGAAGTTGTGTGTCATAAAATGTGTGTATTCAAGATGAAAATGTCGCGTTAAACCTGCATATGGCAGGCGACTTGGAAGGATATGATTGGTTGAAGCCACCATGAGAAGCCTGGAGATATGTGAGTACCCCACAAATTATGGTTAATTAGAGAATATAGGCCACTGCATGTGATGTGATTTCAGTAAAGATGCCAGTAAGAATCAGATTAGGAGGTAGACCCTCCAGGTTTAGTCATTATTGTATCGATTTTTATACAGTTGAGATGTTAATGTGCATCAATAAGTGGATTAATCATTACCACTATTAATTAAGATGGCAATCAGTTATGTAAATGTTACGAGCACAGTTGTTCGAGTTTTGAGATGGTTGGTTGTGTCGGATTTTGGTAAAGTATGTCAGAAATATAATAATAATAATAAGGAATGATTTTGGTAAAATATGTCAGAAATCATAATAATAATAAGGAATGATTTTGGTAAATTATGTCAGTGAGAATAATAACAATTATGAATATCAAAGGTATTAATGAACGCATCAGGTAATTGTTGTAAACAAGAAATAATTACGCTAATTGCAAGACTTATCGATCCAAGCAGTAAGATTATACAGTAAGATTATATTACGGGATTAAAGAAAGAGTTTGATAACAGAATATATTGTATTAATGGGAATATAATTATGCCAGGAATGGAAGAGCTTTTAGTGAATTGAATTTGCAGCTTATGTGAGAAGCTTATAGAGTAATTGATAGATTTCTCTTAATATTATAGGACAAAGTCGTAACATTAGGTAAAGGAGCCAGGTGGTCTATTCTACGTATGAAATCCCCTATGCCGGGGGCATAGCGGAGATATACTTTGTGCCAGAGTGTTTAGTGTTGGACCCTAACTCTGATGAAGGATGGAATGTTCCGGGTTGGAATCCCGTGATTAGGTGCGAGGAAAACGAGGACACCTCGACGCTCTAATGATTCCCCGAGAACTTATTATTGTGAGTGATTCGGCTTGTTGAAGCGAACCTCATACCGGCAGCAGTGGACTGACCGCATATTATTTAAGACACCGGTTGCCTATGAGACCAATGTTTTACGAACCTCGTACCTTCATGTTGAATGGACCTGTTTGGTGCCAGTAATTATTTTATCCTCGGGGTAGGAATAAACATAAAGCTCATTCACTACCTGTGTGCATAATAGTTAAAATCCATTGAGATATGTGTGTCATTGGGAGCACAGTTTGTCTTGTAAAATCTTACAATGCTTTGGAAATAAGCCTTCAAACATAAAATCGGGGGTCGAGTTAGGGTGGAAACCCAACCCACTGCTATTGTATACCGACCGCTCGAGGAGAGGGTCTGGGGACGGCCAGACGGACCGTAAAAGTAAGGTTGAAAGGAACAGATTTTAGACCCTGTTAATGACTTGAAATAAAATATTTTTATGTTGAGTAATGAAGCAATGTGGTTTAAGAACACATTGTTAATTATATATTATCCTGATGGTTCATGATTTTAGCTATCTAACGAATGGTTAGACGTTGCATTTATACTGTCACTGACAACTTTTTCAGAAGTTGGTTACCAGATTCCACAGGCTACGCGCGCAAGGTAGCTTGATTATACCATCCGACACAACAATAACAGAACGTTTTTATATGAAATCACAAAACGGCATGCAGTGGAACTATATAAATAGTGGAGTAGGGGTAGCTTACATAAATATGGAGTTGCACGTAGTTTGCTGTGCAACACCAGAATAGGCTAATGCATGTGAAGCATTTGGTGGGAAAAGAAAGATCAAAACACACACGGTACACATAATTGTCAAATTAAGAAGGTTTTTATGAATCAGTAATGTTGTGATATTAAAGAAGTCACATTGTATGACAGTAGTGTCAATGTATAGTTTGTTTCTGAAGTTGTACGTGCATCAGCGCACTAGAATATCTTTGTGATGTTCACATAAGGGTAAAGGTTTGTGGTATGATATGATTTTATTATGATTATATTATGTTCATATTGGTGGATTGTGGAAAGTAATTTTTGTTTGCTTTTGTTTTATGGTTATGGGGATTGTTTTATTTGTTTAAAGCCATGATTTTATTTTACTGAATTAAAGTTTTAGAATAGAGTTGTGCCTTATCATTGTAGAGTTGATACCTCTTAGCCTCAAATCCAAAGTATGCAACTGCTCAGTGGGAGGACGGTACACCCTCGAGTCCTGAAGCTAGCTGGAGGCAGAAGCATATTTTCCATCGAGATTATGCGCATGGGTACATGGAAAATGATGTCCTGTACAGTGATTTGAGCTATAGGTACAACTAAAGTCGGTCTCTATCTATGCACACAACTCTATTAAAGTAACAATTAACATGAAGTAGGGGAGGACCGCACCTAATATAGCTAAGCTCTGATAGGCACAATATAAATTTTGATAATGCAATACGTCTAGTATGCATATATTTATCATGGCCCAAGCAACGTGGAGCGGTATTAATTCATTATGGAACCGCCTGCGTCAGTGCAATATGAGCGATCTTGGCATTGCACAAACCGGGCAAACGATGAATCCTTCTATTCATTATCATGTCGCCCGTCTGTGGGATAAGCATGGCATACTTTACATCATTACATTATACATTATCATGGCGCCCAACGTGGGGATTATGGGATTTAGGGAAAACCCATAGATTTTTATGGTATTTCATGGGGAAAACCATAGTAATTGTTTTTTTGCCTCAAACTGTGTTTGAGTGATTTTTAAGTTCAGTAGGCTTTTGATGTAACGCAGAATCTCTCTATTGAGAAGAGGATTACCCAAGGGTATGAGCGCTACATACCAGATCCACAATTTATCATAATATTATCAGGTTTTGTACGACGTTACAATATGTGTACAGTGTTTGATGTTTCTTTTCAAAACATATCCACACATTTTTCCGGGAAGCCTGCCTGCATATTTAAGTGTATTATTGTGAAAATGTCAGGCACGGAGGAGATTTTGCAGGTTATTGCAGGGTTGAAACAGCATTTTGATGCTGTTAACGAGCAGAATAGGCTGGAAGCTAAGGCTTTCCAGGAGGCTATAAACACTCGTTTAGATGCCAATCAGGAGGCAATTAATCACAACCAGGTTGAATTGAGCAATCGTTTAGATGCTAATCAGCTGGCAATCAATAAGAACCAGACTGAATTGAGCAATCGTTTAGATGCTAATCAGGTTGAAATAAACACTCGTTTAGATGCCAATCAGCTGGCAATAAAGGCAAATCAGGTTGCAATGAATGAGAAGTTAGGTCAAATGCAAGAGGTTATTAAGACCGAAGTAACAGAAACTGTTGTAAGCATTGTATCGGAAATGCAGGTTAAAACAGATAAACGTTTTGAGGCTATAGAAGCCAAACTTGAAAGTAACTTACAAGCGTGTAAGCATGCTCAGGATGAAACCAACAGTAGGTTAGACGCGTTGTCTAACGACATTAAGGATATTCAAATCCAAAATGAGGCGAATCTCGAACGCCAAGCGAAACCATTTTCAGAGTTTACGAGAACGGTAGACCAGAGATTGGAGGAGAACGACTCTAAATGGGACCAGAAATTGAAAAGCTATGCTAGAGCAATTAACGGTGATCTCAAGAAACAGGACCAGAATATATTAGGTCAATGTCAAGAAATAGGTGAAATCAAGGCTGTCGTTAACGAGAGTAAAGAGCTGATAGGAAACATGAAGGGCCAGATAAGCAAAGTTCATCAAGAACTGGACCAAGTTCAGAATGACATTGTTGTAGTCAACAAAAGGCAAGAGGAGAATAGAGGTGAAATTATTAAGGTCCAGAAGGAAATGTCAAAGGTCAATGGACACATTCGAGAAGAAATCAAAGGATTGAGGGAAGAACTCGAAGTGAGAGAAAGCCAGAAAACAGAGGCAAGCGACAAGACCCTTGCTCAAATTAAGGAAGATGTAGAGGATGAAATCTCCCATATCAAACAAAGTCTGAAAGAAGACAAGAAGAAAATCTTTCAAGTAGCCGAGGAAAATCGAGATAGGCTTACAAGAATAGAGAAAGAAGTCATTACTCGTCTGGAAAGAGCAGAGATGCGCCACAATCAAATGGAGACTAGAATAATAGCACAGGAGGAAACACTTCTGAAAGATCCTAAGTCAAGTGAAGGCAGCATGGAAGATATGAGGAAAACAAGGTGGGCAGACTTAGAAACCCAACCTATAATAAGGAGTGCTACGGGGCCAGGTGAAAGTCCTTATATGACGCCAGGTATACCAGTTGCGGCATCGACGCCACATGAAAATGCTATGCACACCCAGGTGATAAACGTCATCAGGGCAAGCGAAGAAAAACCAAGGAAATTCTCAGGTAGCCACTGTAATATGACACCAAAATATTGGTTGAAGGAAGTGACTGAATATCTGAATGATGCACGAATACCACAGGAGCGCAGGCTACGAGCTATAGAGAAATTAACAGAGGGGGAGTGTGCATTATGGTTTCGCAGCTTCCGCTACACTTTCGATACTGTTGAGGAGTTTCGGGAGGCATTTTTGAAGAGATACTGGGACGCAGCGACCCAACAGAATTTACGGTTGGATTTATATGCAAAGAAATACAGTACCAACAACCCAACGAAGTACGCAGAATTCTTCATATCGCAGATGTGTCGCTTCAAAGAACTGGATCAAAAACCGAGCGAGCTGGAATTATGTATTGCCATCGCCAAGCAGCTTCCATACGAGATCCAAAGACTACTAATCTCGGCTAATGCGAAAACTGCTATAGAAATGGAGACAGTTCTTAGACAACTGGACCTCACAACAGCAAATACGATGCGTCAGAGTCGAACCGTGGAACAGGTACACGTGACCAACACGCAGACTGACCAAAAGCAAGCTCCAAGGAACAACAAAGCGACGAGCACTGAAACATTAGATTCCTATGGACGGCAATGGGAACAGGAACCCAGAAGATGGCAGTCAAAGTACAAAGGGAATGCTAATAGAGGAGGAAGAGGTCGAAACTCGTGGAATAAGCAGAATACCAGGGGTAAACCGTACCAAAACAATGGAGGTAACAATGGCCAAGAAGGCAACAATAGAAATTGGAGACCCCAAGAAAGAAGAAGTAACTTCGATGACGAGGTAGAAGAACGATATCACGCTTCTTTGCGATACCTCGAGGAGAGGGGAGATGAGCCCCAGAAACAACAAGTCCGCTGGCAAGAAGTTATGCAGAACAGGACATCGCCAGACAGATATGGAGATGGAGCTAAGAGTTTGGAGCTACAACGCAGCGAACAGGAGAGAAGAAACTCCAAGGGGACGGGCGCTGAAGAAAAAAAAACGCCAAAATTAGAAGAGTTCCAGACTGAGGGATGGAAGTCTGTTAACATCATCAATTGGATAGCCAAACCGGAAGAGCTAATCGAGGATACAGGAGGATCACAGGTCATGGTCAAGAGAGAATTGCCTATTATAATAGTAAGAGTGGCAGGATTAAAAATAAGAAGTCTGTTAGACACGGGGTCAACAGTGAGCCTCATGACACAAGCTTTATATGATGAAATAGCCCGGAGAGAGAATATTTTGAAAATACCGATCTCTAGTGTCAAGATAAAAGGGGTAATTCCAGACAGAACGATGATATGTAAATATCAGGTATTCCTAGATTTACAGATAGGAGGCTCTATTTTCTCACAGAGTTTTCTGTTAGTAAACAAACTGCCTTATAACCTACTTATTGGGGTAGAATTTATAAGGGAATACAGAGTGATAATCGACCTAGCACAGGACAGGGTTATGTTCCATGTGAATGAAGAAGCTGAAGGCTTGGAGGTCGCACTCAATGAGATTGAACCAGGGTCAAGTGAACAAGTATGGCATACATACAGAGAGGTGGCTGAGGAAGAAGTGTTAGTTATTGAGAAGTTAGAAGAAGAGCTGAAAACACTAGCCACAGACCTGGAGAAAGATTTGGAACCCGAACTGGAAGAATACATTTCGGAAAAACTAGAAGAAGCGAAAATTGGGCTAAAAGAGAAGGAAAATTTAAAGCAGTTATTACTGGAACAGAAGGAAGTCTTTGATTCGAGACCTGGTCGTATAAAGAACTTCACTTATGCTTTTCAAGTCAGTGATTGGACACCATTTAGGCAGAAACCCTACCCTATAGCTGAAAAGCATTATGCTAAAGTGAAAGAGGCAATTCAGGAAATGTTGGAGGCCGGTGTTATTGAGAAGACACCTACGCCTTATGTAAGTCCGTTGGTAATTGTACCAAAGACAGACGGGACTGTCAGAGTCTGCCTGGACCTGAGACATTTAAATTTGAAGGTTATTCCAGAATTTGACCAAGTGCCACCTATTAAAGAGATCCTCAGGAAGTTCAAAGGGAAAACCGTATTCACAAATCTGGACATCACATCCAGTTTCCATCATCTGGAATTAGAGAAGAAAACTAGTCTGTTGACAGGATTTATGTTTGATCAACATACATACACATTTTTAAGGCTACATTTTGAGTTGAAAACAGCTGGTTCAGCACTGATAAGAGCGTTAGATCGCAATCTATCAGATGAAGTGAAAGAGAGTACCATCAGATATGTAGACGACATTCTACTCACATCAGAATCGCTGGAGGAGCACATGAGAGACCTGAAGAAGTTGCTAGATGACCTTTGAGAAGCTAACTTTAAGGTTAATATCAAGAAATCGCACTTCTGTCAGAGGGAAGTCAAATTCCTAGGGCATGTTATTGATGCAAATGGAGTGAAGCCTAATCCAGATAAATTGGAGGTAATTCGAAATTTCCCTCGACCCACGAAAGTAAAACACGTCCGACAATATTTGGGAGTAATTGGATTCTTTTCGAACCACTGCCCAAACTATACTGCGACAGTAGCACCCCTGCAGGACCTATTGAAGAAAGGCGGCAGATAGAATTGGACGGAGCAATGTCAGGAAGCATTCGTGAGGTCAAAACAAATGCTTTTGGAATATGTGAAGCTGGGATACCCGGATTATACCCAGAAGTTCATCATACAGACGGATGCATCACTTATTGGGATCGGAGCGATGCTATTCCAGGAAAATGTTGACCAGCCTGAGAAGAAAGTTTTTATTGCCTTTATAAGTAGGAGGCTGAAAGCCCATGAGAAAAATTACACGATTACAGAGATAGAGTTGCTCGCAATTTTGTACGCGTTGCAATCTTGGCATAAACTCGTGTATGGCTTCCAAATAGTCCTCAGAACAGACCATAAAGCTTTAACATTTTTGTTAAAGACAGACTTGTCTAGCCAGAGATTGACAAGATGGTCCCTGTATATTCAGCAATTTAATGTGGAAATAGAATACTGTCCAGGGAAAGAGAATGTAATACCGGACATATTAAGCCGTTACCCTAGAGAAGAGGAAGCGTTAGCTGTCCAGATTGAGAATCGAGATCAGAAGACGTTGGATGACTTGAGGAACCTTACCAACCTACAACGCGAAGACCCGTGGTTGAAGATGATGATCGATTACTTCGAGGGACGCTTAGCAAGGGGAACTGCAATATACGGAGAGGCAGAGGCATTGGCAACAGATTATGTATGGTATAATCAGATATTACACAAGTGGGATGATGTAGATCATACACGTCAAAGGATTGTGATTCCTGCATCTTTGCAGAGGAGATTGGTGTGGCTAGCACACAGAGCATTTGGACATCCAGGGATAGACAAAATTTGTGCCCTGTTGAAGGAAGCATTTACTTGGCCTAAGTTGAGAGAAACGGTGAGAAATGCTATTAGGACATGTGATCTATGCCAAAGGGTAAAGCCAAATCCCTTTTTAATGAGGCAACGACCTATCCCGTTGTTACCGGAGAAGCCAAGGCAGTTATTGAGCATAGACAACTTTGGACCATTGCCTAGAGCACGTAGAGGCAATAGACACATTTTTGTAGCCATGGATGTATTTTCGAAAATGGTGGTATTATGCCCCATACAAAAGACAAGTTCAAAGCAGGTCTTGAAACGCCTGAAAGAGAGAGTTATTCCGATTCTTGGGAAGCCGGATAACATTCTCTCGGACCACGGAAGTTGCTTTACGAGTGCAGAATTTCGTCGAGAACTGGAAACTCTAGGAATTAGGCAGATTTTATCTACCATTCGCCATCCTGAGGCAAGTCCAGTTGAAAGAGTAATGAGAGAGATCCAGAAATACATGAAGATCTACTGCTCTGAAGCGAATTGGCGATGGATTGAATTCCTAGAAGTAATTGAATACTGTATAAATAATACTGTACATGAGGCGACAGGTCAGGTTCCCGTGACTTAACATCTGGATCAGAGACCGGAGAGACCGTGGAATGGTGTCATTCCATTACCAGTAGACGCACAGCCAGGTCGAGAATTGAGGATCCAACGAACCTTCGAATATCTCAAAGCACAGGCGGAGAGACGTCAGAGAAGAAATCGTGCGAAGAGGTATCATAGACCGCTTCTCGTCGGAGAGAAAGTTTTAATTAGGAAACCAGCCAGTTCAGATCCAGAGGCACGGAAGTATAAGAAGTTCATTTTTGCTTACCACGGCCCGTTCGAGGTGATAAGAGACCTACAGAACAATGCATACAGGTTAAAGCATTTAGAAACTGGAAACGAGGTCGTTATGAATGTAGCCAATTTAAAGGTTTATTATCCGCCAGAAGAATTCGACGAACAAGAAGAAGTATTAACAGCGCACACCCAACACAACCTGGAGAGCGAAGTCAGCCAGGCAGTCAGAACTGAAAGTTCGAGCGGCAAGACGGAACGAGAAGCAGACAGTTTGCCAAGTGGAAGGGACGAACAACAAAGATGCCAGTGTCTGCGAGAAATCTATGAAGAAATGGTTGCAGCCGCGAGAGAGGTTGAGGCCATAAATATGACCCTCCGCCTGGAGAATGAACAGCTTAGGAAGAGCGCAGCGTGGAATGGGGAGCTGTACTAACCTACTCGCAGCCAGACGAGGTGAAGGACCCCAGATGTAAACACAGACAGTGATAGACAGTCAGCTGGTTACTTATAGAGAGCCACTTGCCATTGACTTCTATAAGTTTCGCAAGGGGAATATGAACCCGAGGAGGTTATGCTGACTGGAATCGAACGTGGTTCTCAGAGACTGTGATCTCAGTATAAAGGTTCCACGAGGGAACGAACCCGAGGTCTGTGGAGGGAGTTTCATTGTAAAAACCCCTAGAGAGAAGTGTATATTAAATCACTGGTGTGATTTCAGTTGCAGTGACATTATTTATTAAAATAATGAAGGGAAATTGAGCAGAATACTGTATTATTAGACTACTTGGTGTAGGCTATATGGGGCTTGGAGCACTGCTAGTGCAGAGTTGACATTTTTACAAATTAGCCCAGAATTGTGGGAGGTGTTCAGTGGAGCCAAGTCAATCATTCTGACCTCATTCTGTCGTCTGGAAGAGGGTGAGGGCCTGAATAATGACCCAGTTCTTCCACGACGGAGAATGGATTTGAGAATGGTGGGGAGAGATCACAAGGAAAATCATTGATTACTCGTGATTGGAGTAGCGAAATGACATGGGAGTTGCCCACAGGTGAATCTTTAGACTGGAGGCTAATTTTAGAGCCTTTAATCTGCGAAATTGACGCATATTTAAGGAAGTGCGGAAGGACCGTAGGACTATCATTGTTCGCGGCGGGATTTGAGGAGGTCGCCAGGGAATCCCGGGAGATAGCGTCCCCACGCTATAAAGAAAGGAATTAATATTAATTAATTGGCCGAGCGATTCTTCAGCACGCAGTCAGTTCTGGGATCAGAGAAGAAAAAGGAACCCAATGAACATGGTTTCGAGACCAGAATCATGCTGGGAGAGGAGCCGAGATCCCGCGGGAAGATTGCGCTCTACTTTCTGTGTGAATCCGATATAAGGGGGTCGACCCTTAGCAGAGCAGTTAGTTACACTTCAGTCTTAGGTCAGTCTTACCCTAGTTGGAGCCAGTCTCACACCAGTTTGTCACAGTTTGTCAAGAGAGGCGCAGACAGTCGTCATGGCGGAACATATGTTGGTCCGGTGCATGAAAGGACGCCCGCTCAAAGATTTTTACATTTGAGTGAAGCATTTAATAAGCTGTTATTAATAATCGCGCTGCAGGTATACTCAGCAGTACGAACAATGGCGTGTTCACGTAGGAAGCACCGTGTAAGATGAGTGGCAGAACTATTGTAAATAATAATAATAATTTGTGTAAAGTTATGGACAGTGTTAAGCGCAATGTATCAAATATCGACTGATCATTCATGTCTAAGTACGCTTGAATGCGCTGGGAGAAACTTTACGAAGCATTTGGTAATGTTTTAAGGATACCAAATAATAACGCTCAGGACGGAAGTTAGCATATTTATGCGACGCAGGAAGCTTACCGTCGGAGTATGGATAAAAACTGTTGGTGAATTCTGAGGGCAGGTAAACCAGACTTTCAATCAGGAGTTGGTAGGAGCACGGGAGATGCCGTCGACACCTGCAATTTTGATATCTTTGCTAGGGAATTTCAAGCAATGAAAAGTGTACACAGTGACGTGTGTTATGTATAAAGCATATGTAAAATATCTTTTAAAGTAGTGGTTTTATAAGTGTTATAAAGTGTCACATGTTTGGGAGCAATAGCTTCCTTATAGAAATGCAAAGTGCCGCGTGGTTAACGGAAGTTGTGTGTCATAAAATGTGTGTATTCAAGATGAAAATGTCGCGTTAAACCTGCATATGGCAGGCGACTTGGAAGGATATGATTGGTTGAAGCCACCATGAGAAGCCTGGAGATATGTGAGTACCCCACAAATTATGGTTAATTAGAGAATATAGGCCACTGCATGTGATGTGATTTCAGTAAAGATGCCAGTAAGAATCAGATTAGGAGGTAGACCCTCCAGGTTTAGTCATTATTGTATCGATTTTTATACAGTTGAGATGTTAATGTGCATCAATAAGTGGATTAATCATTACCACTATTAATTAAGATGGCAATCAGTTATGTAAATGTTACGAGCACAGTTGTTCGAGTTTTGAGATGGTTGGTTGTGTCGGATTTTGGTAAAGTATGTCAGAAATATAATAATAATAATAAGGAATGATTTTGGTAAATTATGTCAGTGAGAATAATAACAATTATGAATATCAAAGGTATTAATGAACGCATCAGGTAATTGTTGTAAACAAGAAATAATTACGCTAATTGCAAGACTTATCGATCCAAGCAGTAAGATTATACAGTAAGATTATATTACGGGATTAAAGAAAGAGTTTGATATCAGAATATATTGTATTAATGGGAGTATAATTATGCCAGGAATGGAAGAGCTTTTAGTGAATTGAATTTGCAGCTTATGTGAGAAGCTTATAGAGTAATTGATAGATTTCTCTTAATATTATAGGACGAAGTCGTAACATTAGGTAAAGGAGCCAGGTGGTCTATTCTACGTATGAAATCTCCTATGCCGGGGGCATAGCGGAGATATACTTTGTTTCAGAGTGTTTAGTGTTGGACCTTAACTCTGATGAAGGATGGAATGTTCCGGGTTGGAATCCCGTGATTAGGTGCGAGGAAAACGAGGACACCTCGACGCTCTAATGATTCCCCGAGAACTTATTATTGTGAGTGATTCGGCTTGTTGAAGCGAACCTCATACCGGCAGCAGTGGACTGACCGCATATTATTTAAGACACCGGTTGCCTATGAGACCAATGTTTTACGAACCTCGTACCTTCATGTTGAATGGACCTGTTTGGTGCCAGTAATTATTTTATCCTCGGGGTAAGAATAAATATAAAGCTCATTCACTACCTGTGTGCATAATATTCAGTTAAAATCCATTGAGATATGTGTGTCATTGGGAGCACAGTTTGTCTTGTAAAATCTTACAATGCTTTGGAAATAAGCCTTCAAACATAAAAGCGGGGGTCGAGTTAGGGTGGAAACCCAACCCACTGCTATTGTATACCGACCGCTCGAGGAGAAGGTCTGGGGACGGCCAGACGGACCGTAAAAGTAAGGTTGAAAGGAACAGATTTTAGACCCTGTTAATGACTTGAAATAAAATATTGTTATGCTGAGTAATGAAGCAATGTGGTTTAAGAACACATTGATAATTATATATTATCCTGATGGTTCATGATTTTAGCTATCTAACGAATGGTTAGACGTTGCATTTATACTGTCACTGACAACTTTTTCAGAAGTTGGTTACCAGATTCCACAGGCTACGCGCGCAAGGTAGTTTGATTATACCATCCGACACAACAATAACATAACGTTTTTATATGAAATCACAAAACGGCATGCAGTGGAACTATATAAATAGTGGAGTAGGGGTAGCTTACATAAATATGGAGTTGCACGTAGTTTGCTGTGCAACACCAGAATAGGCTAATGCATGTGAAGCATTTGGTGGGAAAAGAAAGATCAAAACACACACGGTACACATAATTGTCAAATTAAGAAGGTTTTTATGAATCAGTAATGTTGTGATATTAAAGAAGTCACATTGTATGACAGAAGTGTCAATGTATAGTTTGTTTCTGAAGTTGTACGTGCATCAGCGCACTAGAATATCTTTGTGATGTTCACATAAGGGTAAAGGTTTGTGGTATGATATGATTTTATTATGATTATATTATGTTCATATTGGTGGATTGTGGAAAGTAATTTTTGTTTGCTTTTGTTTTATGGTTATGGGGATTGTTTTATTTGTTTAAAGCCATGATTTTATTTTACTGAATTAAAGTTTTAGAATAGAGTTGTGCCTTATCATTGTAGAGTTGATACCTCTTAGCCTCAAATCCAAAGTATGCAACTGCTCAGTGGGAGGACGGTACACCCTCGAGTCCTGAAGCTAGCTGGAGGCAGAAGCATATTTTCCATCGAGATTATGCGCATGGGTACACTATCAATGTATTGTTTGTCTTACTCATAACATTTGTAATCATGTTTGTATTGAACCCTTTATCCACAGGCTGTATAAAGGATTCTAATATTTATTCATCATCTTTTGATACATTTCTACAGACAACAGATATGAGAGCCAGACGGTGTTGGGAAATATTGAGAAATCAGTGGCCGAGAGGACACAATGGTTTAAGCTCCTGTGGTATTTCAGGAGGATGCGTTTATATTCTTGGGACACAGGACAGGTGCAACTTTTAGCGCGAATGTTGGCGTGGGCACGCACACTATGGCTTGTTGCTAGGAAGATTGGCGCCAAGGAAGAAATCGAATGCTACGAAGCAATTGGTCTATCATCATGTTAACCACTCCCTACTGCTGGAATATATGTAAAAGCGCGCAAAGACATACAACAGTCTGGGCCAATAATATCAATATGCCTTGTCTTAGCGGGAACTCGGCTTGGGAACGCGCACTGGTAAATTAACGCGGGAGTTATCTACAGATTAATTCCACGATCGATTCAAGCCGGCTACAGCATAATCGTAACCTCCACACTGCTACGAACTCAATGGTACCGATCGCATGCTAGTCTGATAGTTATTATGGAATATTTTTTAATATATCCCCTTCCACACCTACCCTAGTCAGTGTCATTTATAAGGATCCAAGATGCTTCGAGGAATATCACTAATTTTTGTACGTCTGAGGACGGAACATATTACTTATTTCTGTGCGTCTGAGGACGTAACACACATTACTTATTTCTGTACGTCTGTGGACGTAAGATTCATACTCTGCATATTTTCATGTTTGTGAACATGGAACAGTGTCGTCAATTTATAAGTGTAACTTCAGTGATTTATTTATAGTCTCAGCACTATCAGTAGGACCAGTTCGTCGAAGAAATTCACCAAATAGACTGTCAAGGAATTTAGTACTTGATAGGTGAATATAGTAGGAATTATATCGTGTGTGTATCTGACAAAACTTTATTTAATTCAGCACGAGATGACGTCTAAGAACGAGAATGGATCTGGAAACCAGCAGGAAATTTGCCTGAAGATGTCAATGACCAGATAAACATCTTAAAAAAGATGGCTGCAGACGTATTCCTGGCGCTGTTTAAAGGATTGAGTACCAAATAAATTTATTTATTTATTAAATCAGCTACGGTATTATGGGATATTTTTGTAAATATTTGTTTGCTTGCTTGGTATTGTAGATTATTAGTTTTTGTTTTACTGACACATTAAATATGGGACTAGCCGAGCGTTGCGTAATTTATATATTTTGTGATTGTATTTGGTTTAACTTTACTCGGGGACGCGCAGCCGATGCTCGCTTTCGCTTGCGTAAATCGCGGCCAAGCATTATTATTCGGAGGTCTGCCTTACAACAAAAATGGAACTGAATTAATTTTGAGATTAAAAATAGAATTTGGAGGGTAAAAGATTATTTTTGAGTAGAATTTTATGACGGATCAGGATTATTTTGATAGTTGCTTTCCAGCAGATTTGAACGGGATGGCACTTTGCACCCGAGTTTTTGTTGTGTATTTTTGTTAATGTGTCAATGGACGCAGTATCGTTGATCTGTTTTGAGCCGACCCAGTGTGTGTGTTTGAGTGTCAGTCCAAGCTATGGGTGCGTAATGTGATTTTTTATGATGTGCTAGCGAGAATATATCATGGCGATTATTCTGACTTGCTCCACGTCAACCCAGTTCATGTCCTCGCGAGGCTGGACTTGTGGTATATATTTGTGTTTCTCGTCATCCAAGGGGATTGGCGAGATCTGTTGTTGTTTCCAGTGGGAAATCTGCACCTAACTTGCCAGACTTAGAGAGGTATTTGTGGCAGTGTTGACTCATACATGTAGGGGAGCGCTCAATCAGATAACGTGACTAGTCATTAGAACAGGCTTGCTTCCTGTACTGCAATTTAAGATGTTGTTTAAATTCACAAAAACCTGATCGGTTATAATGAGTACTGATTGATTAAATGGGAGCTGTCCATAAATTGTAAGGTAACCACCGAAATTCGTGTTTGTCTGGCGTTTCATGTAAATGTAAACATAGTTTTTCAGCCGTTAGGCTTGTATTTTGTTGTTGTTGGTTCAATTTTTGGTGTGTTTATTTTACGCGTCCTTGACCCGTGTCAAGTTAGGGTGCGCGAAGCTATGTTCCCAAGTTATGATGAGACCGGTTTTCTTTGGCCTAGTTCTGGCATGCTCTTTTGTGTTCATTTTGTGCTCCTGCACCAGTTAGGATCTCAGGGAGATTCTTCATTTTGTTTATATTATTAGATCTTGCATGTGTCAGTAGTAGTTTTAGTGTATTAATTAAGGGTGGGTCCCATAGCCGTAGTGTGATTTAAAAGATACACTCCGTAAGCAACATGTCTGTTTCTGTTGTAAACGGACTCGCATCAGTACTCAATTTCTTATTAACGAGCAGTACACCACACATTATATAACTTCTTGACCAGAAAATAATGGACGTGTATCCTTATTTGACGAGTGAGTTCTTACCGCTCAAACGCTTATGTTATGATTTTATTTATGTGAAGCTTCATTCACATTGTCTTGTTGTGACGAGCGAGTTCCTACCGCTCAGTGTTATTATTATTATTATTTATTAAGGGGGTGAAAGTCAGGGAGGATTTGTTTTTATTTATTATTATTATTATGCACATACTTTTTCAGTCATTAAATATCTTTTATTCTACTTGTTATTCATTTTATTTCTAGTATAGCCTCTGTCATGAACCTTTCTATTCATTAGAGCATGTTGTTTTAAGCGAACTTTGCTGTGTAACGCAGTCAGGACTGAACACGACCCCGTAGACGACTCTCGACAAAACCATGCTTTATTGAAGGGTGCAGTATTCAGGCAAAAACTAAGTAGTCTGTATTATTTTGTGAAGCTTAAATGCAAAAAGAAGGTAACTATCGCTGAGGTCAGCGACTCTAATCTTAGGAGGGAAGAGTCATGTCCATTGCCCAGTAAACCCCTTACTAGCCATGACCAAGAGACATCCCTTACTAATTTTGGGGTTTAAATGATAATAATTATTATTATTACTATTATTATTATTATTATTATTATTATTATTACCGTCCAGGAGAGACAAAGTATATTCTCTTCAGGAAGTCAGAATATTATAAGAGTCCACTCCAAGACCACAGGCAAAGCATGTAAAAGCTTGCTATTTCAAAAGCACTTTAAGTGAACATATTTCCATTAGATATTTTTCGGAAGAACAGAACTGGGAGTTGGCCACTGCTAACATTCTTAAGTTTCCAGACTGTCTCCAATATTTCACAAGGAACACATATTTCTGTTCCTTCCTCATAATAATTCTCAGTATTGAGCTTTCCACAACAACTTTAAGGTCAGCCCAACCAAACCCCAACGCTTATGATTTGATTGGCTAAAACCCCCTCTTACTACTAGAGATACACGCCATTGGAGAATCTCTACATGTGACAGCTTTTCCCTCTCCAGAGAAAGTTATAGTTTATATACTGAAGCAGAGCTCAATATCGCCCTCTTCATAACCATACAGCAGACCATGTGGTCACTCTTCACGACAGCTATATAGATACTGTGTACGCTCTGCCTCACGGCGAGCAAGTCAGGCTTCATGTAAAAGTATTGTAATTACTTAGGTGTTGGTAACCAATAAATTAACATCTTCTCAACGTCTTCTATTCTTTTGTAAGTGTAACAATATACAGCGTGGTAGAACTTGAGCGGACCTAAATAGTAGATCCTCAAGCAATATTCAAATTAAGTGAGTGTCGATAAGTTCACTCTTCTCCAACTAGACAACTGGCCGGAGATCTACGAAAAACTTATCTCGCGTACTCATCGACGGGTCCTCTTCTACGTGATGAAGGACGTCCTCTTCAAAGTCGACAGTGCGACGTGTCTGTGGGGCACCACAATCCGTCCTCTTTGGTTGGAATGTACAGGTTTCTCGCAGCCTTTATTGTCGTTTCACAAAAATGTATGCGATGGGGTGGGGCGATGCGGAAAACGTTCATGATACTGTGCCCGTTTAGACTGAAATCCAACGACCACATATGCATTTTACCAAAAAGCAGTCAGCACGAGAATCTAAACATCTCAGGGCGCCATATGGGTTAAAATTACAATAACAAACAAGATCTAAAATATGCTTTACTGACTTTTGGCTCGATGCAACAATAAGGATAGAAGGGAGACTTTGAAAATACCACAATTCATAAAATAATCTCATTTTATTTATAATTTAAAATTGAATCTAAAAGAATGCCATAAAAGCATTGAGAATGCATGAAAAGATTCATACACTTTTTATACAAAACAGAATTATCAACACATGAACACTGTGGAAATTGAATAAAAGCCAGAATATCAGTCCTGTTGGCGTTGTTCAAATATTTTATATACAACGGTAGGTTGTTCAGGGCAAATGCAATCGTCCAGCCTGAATCCTACTTCACTAGTGTTGAAAGATTTTTTTTAACTGATTCACTTGTTTGTCAAAAATCACTTTGATTATAAGTTCATTTGTTTAAACGAAAAACTATTACTTTCCAAGAATCATCATTTGCTTTCAAAATCGGTACATTAAATATCATAGCAATGAGTTAATTAAAAATGTAACGATTTGTAGGACATCTGAGCATCATTAAATAACCATGTTTAAACACTATATCATAGCAATGAGTTTATTACAAAAATAACGATTTGTAGGACATCTGAGCATCATTAAATAACCATGTTTAAACACTATGAGCATGGATTCGAAGAAATTAGATGGTGAGCAAAATATTTATTACATCATCTGTTCTCGATCCGAAAATAACAATCATGAGTGCATGACTCAACTATAAATTCATGGATCAAAATATTAACCAAACATTAATCCAAATGTTAACTAAATCATTCAAACATTAATCTTTCAAATATATTGAATACATCATTCTGAAAATTCTCATAAAAAATAGTAACAAATACTATCACCAAAATGATTATTCTTCAGCAGAATATGAAAATATTAATTTTTACAAAATTTTATATTTTTATAATATTTATAACTTCAATAGGATCACAAATATCCTTGAAATGGCAGTGGCTATTCATTAAATGACAATATAATCTTTAGCACTGGCCCTTTCTATTAATGTGTCAATAATCACCTGATCACATTCTGTATTTGACAAACGGCAAGGTATCGTTGAAATTAAAGGATTATCTACAATAAACTTGGGTTGACAAGTACTGGGAAAATATCTGTATAACACGAGAAAATCAAATGTGAAACATAACTGTGATGGTTGCATGAAATAACCATTGGTTATCTAACTCGACGAAAGTGTGATTCGTAATTACAGTATATATTTTACTTCCATATAATGAAAGCCATCTAACCCTCATAATGGTTGATGCTTCACGTAACGACTACTTCATTCCTGCGACTTAATTGCACAATTTGAATGATGAAATTCAACTATTTCCACACACAACATTTCTCCTCATATTATTCATATCACACATTATTATTATAATCAAGCCATTGCTTGTTATCCAACTGGAAGTCTAGGAAGCTAGTACGCTCCTCCAATGAGTTTACTACAAATTTTA
This sequence comes from Meconema thalassinum, assembly GCA_946902985.2. Classification (NCBI taxonomy): domain Eukaryota; kingdom Metazoa; phylum Arthropoda; class Insecta; order Orthoptera; family Tettigoniidae; genus Meconema; species Meconema thalassinum. Next base: position 1,095,351,373 of record OX336389.2, on the reverse strand, counting down.
CCATCACATTAATTCCTGGTATCTTTATTTCGTGTCTACTCATGGTCAACCGTTTCACATAATGACGTTACCCAAATAACTTACTATTTATATAAATTCATGCAAACTTTAATTTATACATTCATTTTATTTCCCATTTTGATAACCTTCCGTGTCTCCACAAGATTTGACTGTATAACGCAATTATTAAATGCTTCCAATATTATTCTGTTATTTCAGAATGTGGGCGAGCGTCTAACCACTAACCTTCGGAAAAGAAATGATCCGAAGTAGTTAAACTGTTTCAGATATCAAACTGATAATCTACATGACATGATATGATTATTAGAAGTTACCAAATTATTGTTATTAATATTTCAGAAAAATGAAAATTATTATTATTATTAAATCATTATTATTATTATTATTATTATTATTATTATTATTATTATTATTATTATTATTATTATTATTATTATTATTATTATTATTATTATTACTTCCAAACTGGAATTAACTTCACAAAACAATTCGAGAACGATCAAGCTCGAATTCTTAAATAGGAAAATATCCATTCCTCAACCTAAATAAATTGTAATATCCACAGATCCTACGGCTGATGACCGTGATTAGAAAAAGTGACAAAATCAAACTAAGTGCTCATGATGCTGTCCATAGATTCAAATCATCGAATCCAATATATCTGAACACAGGAAATGTCCAGACCTAGGCCTCCAATGCCTCGAAGCCTAATTTGCGACAGCAAATTACAAAAGAAAAATTTGTGTTGATAAATCTGTAGAAATGGAGAATTCCGAATAACTAAGCATGAGAATAATTCAAATGTAGCTTACATTCTTGTAGATGTTGACGATGAAAATCTGGTTAGAACCAGTCTGTTCCATTCTTCGGTCCCATTTGGACCCGTACCTAAATCCTGGTATCGGCCTCCATTTTCTACCCGCAATCAGTCTAGCTAGACATAACGGCTAGTTTCTTCGTTGCTTCGAAATATTCTTGAATAATAATGTCCATGATGGATGTTCTAATAGCTGAGACTATTTGCATTAAAGGGACTTGATCTTTGAGATCCATGGTAAGAAATACCAGACGTAACATAGACGCAACAGTAACACATTCAGTACGATTTCGATACTCTCACAATCTTATTTTGCTGTGGTAAAGACCTGATGTTCTTGATGACCCTATGGGTGGAATTATGCGTTCCCCAGACAGCGTTAGACACAGCTGGTCCCAACGTTCGCTAAGTGATCTTACCAAGCAAGACTGGTATCTAATAAAGTACTGATGTGATGTCGTGGTTGTTCTTTCTGTAACCAAGACAAAACTTATCTCTGATGAGTTGGAAGTAAAATACTCCAAATAATTAAATGCGGCTTTGTTGACTAAGTCTACCATATGTCCTGATGCAGTTGAAATTCACAAAGTGTTGACTGCATGTTAATGCCTATCACTTGAAATAGTACCTTTGAAAAATATTCTATGTTCTACTGTACGAAAAAATGACTAACACTTTTGACCATCACTTGGTCTGATGTTTCAAAGTATGAAGTAACGGCGACCATAAACTGTAGCGTGGTATCAGTAACCATGTACTGCGAATGTTTCACTCGGCGAAGTAGTAGCGACCATGCGCTGCGGAGGAGTTGTACTGTTCCTTGAGTTGTACTGACTTTTGAGGTTGTTTTTCTTTCGGGGGGGGGGGGCGAAAGTGTACCCGCACCCCCCGCGTGGCACCCGGCCTTACTACTGGTGCCTCCGACATGCAGTTAATCTACGATAGTAGAAGAGAAAGCATAGGGGATTGGATAGAAGGAATGTCATTTAGGACTTAGTGCCTGTCCGATCGCGGTCGCGATTTACCAGGCATAATTAGCATATATTAACATTGGTATATATTGTATATGTGCACATATAAATATGTACACATGAAATGAAAATCCACAGCCTGCTTCCAGGCTCCGACCGGGTCAGGAATGGAATGAATGAAGCCCCCATCTAGCGGCGAGGATATGAACTGTGCCGGCTGCCGAGGCCAGACGCACTCCTCTGGGGCAATGATTAAATGAATGACAGATGAAATGAAATGATAGTGGAGAGTGTTGCTGGAATGAAATTTTGACAGGGAAAACCGGAGTACCCGGAGAAAAACCTGTCTGCCTCCGTTTTGTCCAGCACAGATCTCACATGGAGTGACCGGGATTCGAACCACGGACCCAGCGGTGAGAGGCCGGCGTGCTGCCGCCTAAGCCACGGAGGCTCCAAATATGTACACATATATAAGGGTATGATTGTAGGGCCAGGGAAAACCGCATAGGCAGGAAGGAAAGATTGCCTACACGTAAAACCTGGCGGCTTGGTTATTGCCACATGCAAGGAAACGTGGGTATGGAAATGAGTTGGTTGTTGTTAGTTGGGAGAAGGTATCATGCACCAGATCCATGTCCGTCTTCTCGCCAGTTCGTCTCCGGGAAATCCGTTAGAACTCGGCACAGCCGGGATCAGCGCGGGCCTTGCCGGCTACCGAGCAATGGCACAAGTATCCGAAGAACCTGTGCCACTACCCGGTCTCCATGGGGTCCCTGGTACCGAGCCTCCGTCACCTGAGAGTGGAGGGGGGGCCTCGCCTGCCGAAACAGGGGCCTAGCGGGCGTTCCACGGGAACGAGCCACCTTCCTCTCTGCTCTTGCCATGGACCTGTAGACAGGGCAACTGCGATGAGATGACGGATGGTCACCCATGCATTTGGCGCACACCGGCGCGTCTCGCGTGCAGCCGGTGTGGTGATGGGCACCAGAGCACCGGTTACAACGGACTGGAGAGCCGCAAGATCCCTGGGAGTGGCCCCATCTCAGACAGCGAAAACACTTTAAAAGCTGGCCTGAGCGGGACCGCATATTACCTGATTGGTGCGGCTGTCCCTGGCTGCGGCTGGTGGCCTCGCGGCGTCCTGGCTCCCCGTCCTGGGAACTCTGTGGGCGACGGTCCTCTGGGCTGCTGCGGTTCGCCTTCTTCCGCTGCTTTGGGGCCGTCCTGGTGGCCCCGGCCGTCTCTGGTGTCCCCTTCCTAGTGGTGGCGGCGGGCGCGAGTTGCCCCGCTAAAGGCTCCTCCTTGGGCTCTGGTAGTTGCTCCTCCTGGATGGCGGGTGCAGATTGCTCCGCTAAATGCCTCGCCTGAGGTCCTGGTTCTGGCTGCTGCGTCTGCGCTGTCTTGGAGGTCCGGGGGCCCGCCTGGGCCCCGGCCGGCGTCGTGACGTCAGTCTGGGTTGAAGCCTCCACTGTCGGCTCACGGCTGGGCTGGAGGACCTGGGGCTCGAGGACCTGTGGAAAGTACTCCTGCGTGGTGCCTGGGATGACCGCCACCTGCCAGACCTTTGACAGGTTTCGGAGATACTGGTCAAAGGTGTAAAACAGGTGTGGCCTGACGAGAACTCCGGTGGGGAGGAAGGCTTCAATGTCCTCGCGGACACGTTCAGCTCCTCTCGTCATGATGTCGTGTCCCATGTCCAAGCACTCCTTGATGTGATGCCATTCTTCTTCCTCTGGTTCACCTGGCCTGTAATAAACAAGCATAGCCCGGAGGCTGAGATCGTAGCTACCTGCCAGCTCGGAGCCTGGGGAAGTGGCCCCAGGGCGCCCATGCGCTGTGTCCGAGCTAACATCGCTCGCCCAGCTGCCTAGGGGTTCAGTGGTGCTGCTGCTGTCCTGTCGCGGCGGGCTAGCCGTTCCTGGTGTTCGGCTCTTCTCGGACACGGCTAGCTCGGAGGGGCTAGGGGAGGCGTCGGTTGGCTCGGACCGCAGGGAAACCTGCGTTATGTCCGGGCTACCTATGCTCCCCGAGCCGGGTGCTGCTCCAGCGTTGGAGTGCGCCATCCAGGCTGTGAGGCACCCCTACCTCGCCAACGGCTGGCTGCTTCTGCGCTGCTGGCGCCTTCTCACCAAGGGCCTGCTGGCGTACCCGCGTGACTGGAGGAGAGGGCTCAGTTGAGGTTAACTCCCCTCCCAAGGAGCCTGCTGACCGCGGCCCTCTACCTCTCCGGGCGCGGTTGCGCCTGCCCTGGCCCCTGGCTGGCTCGCCGGTCCTCTGCTGCTTCCTCCACTCGATGGTCCCGCTGCTCGTAGTTTCCATCCTGGTTAGCTGTTAGAACAACTTAGGCTGGTCTGCTGCTGCTATTGACAAGGTATCCTTCCTTTTACGAGTCTGAGACGAACCTTGTCTTTTGAGTCTGGCCGGGCCCTCAATTTATACAGCACGGAGCTATCCTCTGACGTCACAGTGGGAGAAATCCTATATCACTAAACTGCTCATATCTCGGCTTCCGCTGATCCGATTTTCTTCTGATATGGCTCATTCTTCTCCTTTTTCCCGTGCCAGTAAAATGATATGCATTCCATGTTTCCAAAAATCGGGAACTATTTAATCAAAATATAGCCTTGATGATGACGCGGCACGCGTCACTAACCTCTCTGTTGCCTGCATAAAGTTTCGAATACCTTCGAGAAAAAAGCCGCGCCCTACTCAAACCTTGCGCCTGGACTTAGAATATGTGCATGTGATCTCCAATATGCACAAGTGGATATGGGCACAATACATGCGTTGTGCAACTCGACCATTACGTCCAGTTTCGCCGTACATTAGTAACATCTCGGTGTACTCATCAAAATTGTATGCCGCCATCCTGTACCGCTGAATGACTGGATCACAACTGATGTCAAAGCGGAATCACTGTCACTACCGTTTGTAAACGAACAGACGACGCGTAATCATTGGACTGCGGTCTCGTCCTGCACTACGCCCAGACTGGATCACAACTGCTGTCAAAGCGGACTCACTGTCACTACGGTTTGTAAACAGAAGAAATACGTAGCCTACTGTATAATATAAGAGGACTGCAGAGGTTGCCCTCAGTCAATGTTATTTGCGTTCCGTGAAGCGGGCGATGTAAAATGAAAGTGATCTTCAAACCGATTTGGAATCGAAACGATAAATGTCCAGACAAGGGTTACTATTCAAACTGTGATCTACTTAGTCCCCTCTTCAACCCCCGGAAGTTCGTAATAGGAATTATGAATCACCCTATATAGAATGGGGTAATGTGGTGTGGAGATCTTGCCGGCTAACCGGTTTAGGTGTCGCCAGTAGGTAGAGACAGAAGAAAACACTCGGTTGAGTCGGGAGTAGATGGTGTGCCACGAAAGGTGCTTGTGGGCCTCGATGTAGGATTTGACTCGCCGAAGTGACTGTCAGTGGCGCTGTAGGAAATAGCGGTCACGGGTCCGTAGTAGGAGTGGGATAAAGTGAAGTGACGACGTGCCTTGGGGGGGATAGGGGAGCGAAACGGGGTCGTTGGGATGAGGGGGGATTGGCTAGCTGGGAGGCTTGTTGTAGTGTAGTTTCTATGTGTGCAGTATATGTATCGACCGTCGTCGGGTCATCCAGTGGTCCGTACGGAGGTGATCGTTGATGTGGGCGCGGTATTCCTGCCAGTTTGCTGTGCAGAAATTTTGGACCATCCTGGGAGGTGGTAGTGGAGTATTGCGAGGGGGAAGAGGGAAGGTGAGTAAAACGGGAGCGTGATCACCTCCTATTGGGGGGAGGGGGGGAGGGGGGCAGGACAGACAGGTCAAACAGATGGAGGAGGGAGTTATGAGCAATGACTGCGTCGGGGGTGGTATTGGAGGAAGGACGGGTAGGTTTTGGAAGAGGGACGAGGGTGGCGTCGATGTGACGTAGGTAGATGTCTAGGCTACGAAGTTCTAGGGCCGAACGGGAATGAAGGTTGAGGTGGCCCATTAGAATGAAATGGAGGAAGACTTCAGCCACATGGGCAATGAAGTCATTGGGGATGGAGTGGTAGGGACGAATGCAGATGGTGGCTAGATGTAGGACGCGGGATGGGAAATAGTTGGAGAAAATAAGGTTTTCGGGAAAGAAAAGAGACAGATTTCATTTCAGACACGAAGTGAAATGTTCCATGCATTTTAATTTCAGGTTGGGGAGGGACTAAATGCCGGGAACGAAATTGATATTCGTTAACAAATTTTATTTCGCACCAGTAGCGAAATTAAAAGTCTGTAACGAACTTTATTTTGAGCTAGAAGCGAAATTAAAAGTCTGTAAAGACATTCATTTCACACCTGGAGCGAAATTAAAAGTCTGTAACGTATTTTATTTCATGCCAACAGCGAAATTAAAAGTTTGTAAAGATTTTTATTTCGCGCCGGAAGCGAAATTAAAAGTCTAACGAATTTTATTTCGCGCCAGGAGCGAAATTGAAAGTCTGTAACGTATTTTATTTCGCACCAGGAGCGAAATTAAAAGTCTGTAATGAATTTTATTTCGCGCCAGGAGGGAAATTAAAAGTCTGTAACAAATTTTATTTCGCGCCAGGAGCAAAATTAAAAGTCTGTTAAGAATTTCATTTCGCGCCGGGAGCTAAATTAAAAGTCAGTAATTAATTTGATTTCGCGCCAGGAGCGAAATTAAAAGTCAGTAAGGAATTTTATTTCGCGCCAGGAGCGAAATGTTATTTCATTGAACAATTTCATTTTGCGACGCTAAATTAAATTGATAATACATTTCGTTTCGCTTGCCAGCCCTGACTACAGGAATGCTGTTATCTACACATTTTGTTATTAATGATTCTAAATCAACCGTTCCTATTTTAACTGGTGGCCTATTGTAATGTGGTAATCGTGTCAATTTGGCGAATACACAAATGATACACTGCGCTAGACAAAAACAAATTTATATAAACTTAGCTGGTATTTGAATCCTGAAATCTATTCGACGCGACGTCTGTTCTCGCTCACCTCGGCTCACCAGTGAGAAAGAAACACGGACAAGATGGGATCCCAACCCTCAAAAGCCTGCCTTATCAAGAGCAAGATTCATGTCAGTGTCATGACAACCAGATGTCAGCTGTAACTTCAGTTAACACTGCACCAAACAATTCTGATATTCATTTCCATTGATATTTAGATCAACTCTCCCCACCTAAAGCAAAAAATAAATAAAAGTGATTGAAATTATAAATTCAACACAAAAAAACAATGACAGAGATTCTCTGGGAAAGACTCTACATTCCAATACAAAGCATTCTCAACCATCTTCACTGCATGTTAAGAAATTAATTAACTGTAATTTTTGCATTTTTTTTTCACTGTTGCATTGATGACTGAAAGGTCTCTTAAAGAACTAGGTCATGTACTGTACATTTGCTCAAAACATAATGAGCGTTTGGTGTTTGATAAGTTTCTCACAGTATATCTCCGCATGCAGGAGTCCATTGTGTGTGATTAACACGCTCCTGAAAAACAGTTTGACTGAATACCTAACGTTGTTAAGACAGTTTTGGACAGCGAAATGACGGATTGTAATTTAAGTAATAAACATATCACTTGTAATTGTGTTTATCGTCTAAGTCAGTAGGCTGCATTATACGGATGCCAGATGGCGTAGACATATGCAAACATCGCGAGTTCGATTTTCGACCCAAATATGCAGTATATTTTAAAAGATATGATTCAACATACAACTCAGTTATGGCATTATTAGTTTAATTGCGCATAGTTAGTTAATCTTAGTTATTCTATTCTATTCTCGTGATGTTCATGTGACTATGCTGTAACGCTGTACTGCCTACAACCTCATTGTGCTCATTCTTTCTTTGAGTGACTGTATAATAATCACATCATATAAGTGGAAGGTGGGGATCTAAAATGTGATGGTATTAGTACAAACAAGTATTGCAAGGCTCCTACATGCATCAACCAGTTTAATTCCATCTATACTGTACGCATTGTACAATACACGGCCTAATATCTGAAAACCTCCTTGATTATGTACAGTGTACCAGGGATTGTCAGGTGTACCAGCACTTAATCCAAGAGTGCGGTGCTGGCGTTCATACATGCTAACTCCTGAAAACTCTCTCCTAAAACATTCTCCTCCACTTAAGACTGCCACGCTTACTTCGCTCGGAAAGTTAATAGTAGTTATAAATTAATTATCATACACGAATCGGTTGTATACGGAAGCGGTCGAAACTGCCCAAAACTGCTAATAGAGTCTGGCTCAAGCTCAAATTGAACTGTTTGACGAAGACTGATATACGCTCTGCAATACTGTTAATCTGTAACACCATTTCGAATAATAATTCCAATAGTTGACTTAACTAATCATATGCCACATTCAGGAATACCATGAGGCGCTAAACTTGCTTTCGTTATAAATTATGCGTTACAAGCTATAGCATCGAAAAAGAGTTTTTGTTACTAATCTCTATAGAAACTCACCGCTGGTTTAAATAAAATTGGTTCATCAGGTTTCTGATAAAGCAATCTCTGCTGCCCGCAGACAAGAATCAGCTTAATACATTTTCTTATGGGAGCATTTTAACTTAAATTATCTGGCGTTTAATGAAATAGGGTATCACTAGTGGGTACATGACTCTGTGATAATGTATTTCCTGAAACCAACTTATGAAAAGGCAGTTGATGTCCTTATTAGTAGCGTTCGATAAGAGTGTGGAGTGGTGGAGCACTGCAGCCTAATAATGGTGTTGGGACTGTACACGCAATAGCATCATTTGCATGAAGCGCGTAGAGCTTCAGATAGCACTCCCTGAGGGCTGGCGCTCGCCACCCGCCCCAATTCCCGGCCCGCAGAAAGTAAAGAGCTAAGAGTTGCTTCAAAAGCAAAAATGACCCTTCCAGACAACTTCCTGTTGTTTCATCATTCGCGAGTCTTTCTCCCTCTTGTTGTATTGATCAGGCACTGTTGAGTATATTTTAAACTGGATAAGAAAATATCCAAGTGTGATGGTTAGTGAAACTAGGTTATCTAGTTGTAATTTAAGAATTCCCAGGCGCTGGAGGCAAGTGCTTGCTGGCGTCCACTTCGTGGTGTAGTGACTAGCAATCCTAGCTGTCACTCTGGGGTTTGATTCCCGGCTTCGCCAAAAGAAAATTCTGTTCTGAGGGCTGGAACATAGTTCAATCAGCCTCGTGAGGCAGAACTGAGAAGAAGTGGGTTCGATTTATCCCTCAGCCATCCTGGAAGTACTTTTCCGTGGTTTCCCACTTCTACGTCAGGCGAATACTGGGATGGTACCTAATTAAGGCCACAGCCAACTCCTAACCAAATCGTAGCCCCAATTACAAATACACACTTTAGTACAGCCATCAAAATGACGCAGACTCCACAAACACCCAAGTACACGATGTCGCAAAACCTCTAAATGAATCAACAACAACAACTTCTCATGGCTCTTTCTCTTTTCCCGTGATGTGGTCTAGAATGGGAAAATTGTGCTGACACACTATGAGAACTTTAGGAATCATGATGTAATTTTGTAGTTTGGATAATACCTTCAAGTGGCCATCATCAGATCCTGTTCACTGTGTTGAGGTTTAAATTTTCACTATTATTAAAGCGCCTCTTTATGTATCTAGTCTTCAGTGTTATAACACGATTCGTAATTTGAATCTCGTTATACGTTAGGTTTGTTTTTGTCTTAAAAGTCTTATAAGAATGACATTAGTAAAAGTGTGTGTATGTATGTACACGTGTATACAATTTAGAATACCACAATTTTATAATAAATAAATTAACAAATTTAGAATGCAGTAGAAAACTATTATTATAATTATTTTTTTCTTTAAATACATCTATTTTCTGATTTTTAGGTAATTTCTTTATGTAAATACATCTTTTTAACCATTTTTCAATAATTATCACATTGGTTCCGATTCTTCAGTTATTATCACTTATTTGTGATACTCATTTTTTGCAATGTGATAGGTCTTTCAGTTTATTGCAATTTTTATGTCAAAGCGAGGAAGATTCTATGGTTCTGCTCAAAAGATATATAATCTTAATATAAACATCGGCTGCCCCACCCATTGTGTAAATTACGGTACCGGTAATCTATTTCTGTACATCAGCTGTGTGTTTATCTTATCGCACTCATAGAATCCGGGGATTCCCATGGCGATATCGTACCACATATTTGCACTTCGCCCCAAGTACACGAGACCAGATGCCTCGAAAGCTATCTTAATGTAAATATCGGCTGCCTTGTAACCCAGAGTGTATATTACGGTATTCTATATCTACACATCAGCTTGCAGCTGTGTGTTTATCTTGTCGCACTCATCATAGAAGCCGGAGATTGTCTTGTTCATACGACGATATTGCACCACATATTCGCTTTTCCTCCACCCGTAAATGAGGCCAGATTACATGCGGTTAATTTCTGGTGCTATGAAGTTATGTTTTCTGCGGTTTGGATATCCTAATGTACGATTGTAGTGCACAGAAATAACATTATGCCAAAATGAAATCAACAACACACCCAGAAAGCAACCAGAAGCTGAGAGCTTATACGATTCTCTTTGGAGTAGCGGAGAATCGCACTTTTGACTTTGGTGAAGTCTGCTAATTATTTATCTGAGGTCTTATTAATCAACTTTACCTTTCTACGAGACTCAGAATATTCCATTTCGTCATTCAGTATTTTTGAAACATTTTGGAGAATGTTTTTTCCACTTTAAGGTATGGTAATATCATTGCAGATACGCAAGAAGGGATGTGAATAGTCGCTCAACGACCTAGTTTGACGACTTGGTTCCACGAGGAACGCAGTTCCGTGCACTACGTCAGGAGAATCCGCCCTGTTGAGGCGTGTTATAATATCTGTCATGTAAGACGTGAGAAAAGTCCGCTTTTTAAGCGAAGAAATATTTATCAAGTCTCATCGAGCACCATCGTACTGTGCATCACAATTTGTAAAGTGTAGTGATCAGCACAAATTGCATTGTGAACGTATTTAAAAAATATTGTGAATTTTCTACGATTCTGTAGCACCACATTTTGTACCCACGTGATTTGTGGAGGGCTAGTGTTAAATATACCAATAACTGTGATAAAGTTATATTGAACGAGTGTGATATTAAAACCACTTCGTATATAAATTGCTACGGTGGATTTATCCGCCAGAAATCGACGCCTATTTCACGGATGCCACGTGATTGCAAAAGTAGAGTCTGTGCACGTGTGAACCAGCAGATCAGTGCATGGCCATTTATTAATGATATCTGCAAAGTGTAGAGGCTGTGTTGCTAAATATATGTGTAACGCCTGTGATAGCTACAAAGCACACCGCAATTTTCAAGTACTAATGGAATACATGATGTCTAACATTACCGACCACGTGTTCGACACTTATAACACCATGTTCGAGCCGGAGATAATGGGCTAAGTACCGTTATGGTATGAGGGAGACGTCTCGGATGGAACGAGCATGATTTGGAACTTCAAGAACGTCGAACGAGAAGGAAGGAGTCGAGGATGCCTTTCCATGTCCAACCCATTCACGATGTCAACTACAGGGACAGACCGAACCCTGGTCTTTAGGAGAGCCAAGATGGAAGTTCTGATACGGACGATGCCAATCCTGAAAGCCAGAGGTGCTTTTGTTCAACCCTTGTCATTGGACAGTGAGCTAAGTGTGGGCTTCTTCAGATCGTGAGTTTGTACAACCCTTCTTTGTTCTAGTCATTGGTGGTATAGTTAGATTAGTGTAGATTGTAAATCAGCCGAACTTAGTGACAGCCATTTCATAGGTAGGGAATGTAATTAGTATAATTAGATGTCATCTATTACAGTGATTGTGAGCCACCCTTGGGTTTGATATTTTGTTCAACCCTGGTGCAACCTGATGGACGTCATAGGACGCCAATTCCTGTCTATTGCTAAACGTGACCGTAGTCATTTTAGGCTACTTTGTTTAACCCTATCTGGGATGATTTTCGAGTCTTAGCAGACTCCTGTTACGGCAAATTGATGCCATGGTCATATTTCTTTAACTGCACTCATAGCAGACAGTCAATGTTACGCCCCTGACTTCATTAGAGAAGTCTTATCGTTTAGGTAATCGACTGTAATTACCAGTTTTGTAACTGCATTTATATTTCATTCATGATGTGCTCAGAAGCCATCCAGGTCAAGTGTAGACCTTGCAAGTAAAAGGGATGTTTCGTTGTAGCCTAGCATCGAACCCAGTTCCCAACGTATCATTAAGCAAATCCAGCAGAGAGGAGTTTGCGCCATAATATTATTTTGTTTGTGTCAAGTGTGATGACACGTGTTTATTTGAATGTTTGATACAAGAAACTACTGAAGTATTTTATCTTTGAGAGCAAAGAGCTCCAGCAATGAGTGACATTGCTATCTTTTAAACGTCTTTGCTATGAAAGACAGAGTTATATGTTTGTATTCAGCTTTATAGCGTGCTCTTAATGCACACATTCTTTGATGTTTATAACCTATGGTACAGGTATTATTATGAGGCCAGATTCATAGTTATTTTCTTGCCTGAATTGCCGGCCCAGTCAACGTGTTGTGTCTAATAGTGCAGGGAGCCTGCAACTCGCTGTGACTCAGACAGGTTTGTGAATATTTCCCAGCGCACTAGTGAGAGCGCTTGCTTCCAAGTGAGACAGACTTATGTTAACACAGGACAGAATGCTTGTAGCATTCATTTATTTTTCATTGCATTGATAGCTCATGGAACCCAGAGTCCATTTCTGTATCTGCTCACATGTTCTTTAGATTGTCATTTGTTAGTTAAACGCCTTTTGCGTGTACCGTTGTTTCGACGAGTACAGTTATGTCAGGATTCTTATTTTATGTTGGAGGCTAGCCCCGTGATGAGGTTTTTTTTTTTTCATGTGTGAAGGTATTTTGTGTACCATGTCCGGGACTGTTCCCGTGGACCAGATATTTAGGGAGGGTAACTGATGTGTCCAGGCCCGTCCCAGAGTTATTGAACGCGAGCTGTGCGCCGCTGGTAACTTGTGTTATTGTGTGTCCGAGTTGTTATTGCTCGTTGATTGTATTCCGACTTTTGAGTCGAGGCTCTATGGCAGAGATGATCTCTCAGAGACGCTCTATGCCAAGCTAGTCATCTATTATTCGCCATAAACCAACGATAATTTAAACCGACATCTTAATAATAAAACGCGTAATTTTGATAAACAAAATATAACTAACGAATCCTTTCTATTTAACCTTGTTCATTTGCATTTGGAACCTGCTGACATAGCCGTGCCAATGAAAGTATTTCCTGGAGGAAATGACTTTAGGACAGCTGACACTTTTTGTAGCGACAGAGGCTTGCTCGAACCTTTAGTTCGTAGCTGGTGGAGCGCAGGCCATACGATGTTAGACGTAGTCTTCACTACGCAGTCGTCACCGTAATTACACACGTTAAATGACTATGGCTTACAAACAGTAAACCAAGGTGTAGGTAGGCTTTGAATAAAACTGTGGTCTTGTATTTATTGATTTATTGATGTAAAAGTGTACAAATCCTCTATGTCACCTTTTGTGTGCTGATTAGCACCTAGTCTATAAGAGTGTCTTAGATATTTTTTATGGCTTGTCACATAGCTTTGATTGTAATTGTTTGATATTACGGACGTCACCGCCGTAAATTTTGTAATTAATTGGTAGGACTTAGCTAGAGGAATTAATATTAAATGTAAATGAGAAAATGGTAGCATCCTAACTTAGATTTGTTTTGCTACCCTGTTAAATGAAAATTCCGATATTAGCTTGATCTTGTAACTTGATGTAGGGCTTTGCGCCGTACCATTTTCCTAGTGTGGCTGTTGTTGCTTTTATTATTGTGAGATAGATCTTTCGCGAGGGTTTACTGTAACTTCTCAGGTAGGGACCTGCTCTTTAGTTTCGATTATTTATTAGCTTGCGGATAAGCCGATAGAAACCCTCCGAACTAGGATAGGGGTTTGTGAATTTTACAATAAATTTTCACGATGTTTTACATAAGTCTGGATGTTTCTTTTCTCAGTCTAGCTTTTAAGTTGAACCTTTCCTTAGGCAGTCTATGACCTTTAGTCACCATGTACCACGATCCCTGTGGATAATGGATTCTCGTGCCGCTTTGGCCTGTTTGGAAGTTCACCTGATCCTCTCGGCAGTTAGGTCCGGCGGATGAGATGTTAGGGAAGTCATTTCGGTTGTTGGCTATCCTGGCAACTCCTCTGACGGGCACAATATTTAGCTCAGATGGATACATCCTGTACTGCCAACCGTCTGGTAAAGCAATAAAGGCCGAGCAGTGATCCCAAGTTACACATCCAGAGAGCAAGAAACATATCGCTGCAGTATCACGCATTGCGAAGAAACAAGCTCTAATTATTGATGCAGTTCCCGGTTGTTCCGCAAGTCCATCTGCATTCTTGGTTTATTGTGAAGATTTACGGACGGCATTCGTGACAGCTGAAATACCCCTGTCTAAAGTAAATAATATATCGTGATAAACAAGTTTCTATCCAAACATTTAAAGATAGACTCTCCTGAAGAGTCGTCTTGGAGAAAATAATATCTTCAGAAGTCCTGCCAAAAAACTCTGCATAGATGAGACTTCAGACTCTGCTGGCAGGAAAGTACGGAATGTCGTTGTATGAGTACCAAATTACTATAAAGTGATTTCGAAAAAATGTTTTCTGATAACATACCAAAAATGACAGCCACGAATCATGTGATGGTTCGTCTTCTTCTTCTTCTTCTTTTAATCATGGGGCCTCTCGTTTCCAAGTTCCTGTTTAGCGTCGACCTCCAAGATCTTTTGCTACCATGTGTTTCCTTGATTCCTACCTGGATATCTCTGCTCCCTTCACAAAGCTGCAGATCAATCTTATTGGGTCCTCTAGGATTTTCTCTCTTTCTTCACCCGGCAGCCCCAGTGTGGAGATTCTAGTTCTTCCCAGCGCCTCACATTCAAAAAGTATGTGTTCAGCTGATTCTTCTGCTTCATTGCATTTCCTACATATATTGTCTCTTATTACTCCAATTCTATGTAGGTGTTTTTTAAGATGGCCGTGTCCTGTCAATAGTCCAACTACCCATCTTATATTTCCTCTGCTAAGTTGTAGAAGTTGTTTAGTGTGCTTCTTGTTTGGTCCTTTTATCAGTTCCTTTGCAAGTCTGCAACCTGGAGTCTTTTTCCAGTTTTTTATTTGCTTCTTTTGTACCCATTTACCTATTACATGTCGGGCTTGTCTGTAAGAGATCCCACATACAGGTTCTGGGCCTACAAAATGTATCTCTGATGTGATGGTTGCAAGATTATTTAATGATGCAATGCAAATTTTGTGACCAGGTCTGTGCAGTACGACAATGTTTTACTATTATTGACAGATGCTGAAGCATACATGAAGAAGGCAGTGGCAGGTTATCCAAAAATGATTCACTTTACGTGCATTGCGCATGAGTTACACATGTAGAAGAAATGTGAAGAAATTAGAGCAGTGTATCCTAATGTCGATAAATTAATTTCTAACGGGGAAAAATGCTCACTAAGTCGCCAATAAGAATTCATTAATTCAAGAATAAAAATCCTAATAACGTACCATTCCATTCCAACCCAGTAATAACGCGGTGGAGAACTCGTCTCTCTGCAGTCCAATAGTATGCAGAAAAATGTCTATGGTTTTGCGTTCGTAGTTAATGAACTGGATAAAGATGATGCAACTGCAATTGGAATCCTTCAGCAAATGTTAAGTGACACAGTGTTGAAAAAATAGACAAACTTGAAAAGGGAGGGATCCTTCTGTCAGAAACAGTTCAGTAGGTTCGTGACGAAAAAGGTAAGTTTGATAGTCTTACTGGAACTACAGCACAAGTATTGTAAAATAAATTTAGTCATATATTTGGAAATAATAGTGGGTTTCAAACAATGTGTAAAATTTCAAGTGTGTTAGATGGTCATCATAAAGAGGATATTGATGTGAGTGTGAGTGACATACCCTGCTATAAACTTGCCAGACTGACATCTTGTGACGTTGAGCGCTCATTTTCTCAGTACAAGTCAGTGTTTCGCGATGATGGATGGACAACTTGAAGATGAATCTCAGTGTGTACTGTAATTCTTCAGCAATCAGCGAAGCATAGCATATACATTGGTGAGTACTGCAGACTGTTTATATTCACATGAACGAACCGAATCATTATTTTATTAAAACTTTTTGTCACATATTTCGAGTATTTTTAGCACAAAAAATATTTTGGCAATTTTTAGCACCTAAATATCTGAGTCCTAGTTATAATAGTACGCAAGGCCACTACCTCGTATTTATGAAATCTATGTAGGCCTACATATGCCTTTGGTTGTGACCATTTCTTATACAATACGATATTTTTGCCTAGTTTCGAAGTTATAAGTTATCGATGAGAGGCGTTCCGAATGTAAGTTTCACTTTATTTCACAGGAAGCAATATTATAAAATCTGAGAACACGGGGGGACGAGAGCAGAGGAGCAATGGTGCATGCACTGAATGCCAAAGCAGACAGAGAAGCAGCAGATCGACGTGCCCAGAATTCATTCGAGTGCAAACCAGTATGACAGAAGGTCATGTGCTGGAAACGTAGTCACGAATGGAAGTGCGCGCAGTCGTGCGCTATGATGGACGCGTGGGACTAGTGTTTCCGATACTCATCGCCACCTACAAAGCGTCTATGAAGGTGACGTCTCACACACACGACTCTTCTTTCACCACTTTTCGCAAAGTTTCAAAATTATAAGTTTATTATATGGTTAATAATCGATTTTAACATTTTATATATTCAACGTAGTGGATGCGTGATATAAGTTATTCATACTCTATTGTTGCATTCTATGTCGGGAAACTGATTTTCATCACAGAAACCTTCTTGAATACTGAGTTTCCTGATCGTTGATCGAGTGATATGTAAGTTATTGATTATAATACTTGAAAATTTCATACTGCCGTCGTATTGAAATTAATTATATGATCATTTTTAACTTCGGTGTCAGACTCCTGTAATAGGACGGTAAGTGAGACTTAAATTTAGTAGTGATCCAATTATTGTTTCAGCCAGTAGCCGACTAATAAGACAATGAACATTTAAGTGGCTACCATTTTGTTTTCACTATAATTGCGGCAATATGAAAGTGCGGTTGATGTGCACAAGAGGGTGTCTGCCTCCGCAGCTTATTTCTTAAATTTGGTTTAGGCATTTAGAAACTGATAAGGGGTCATACATACACCGTATCGATTATAATAGTCTACATGAAAGTTGCACATGGCGCCATATTTACTCGACTAAGATGACAAAGTTGTAAATTCTGCGCCCAATTCCTGTCATAGAATGTTACGAAAATGTTCATTCTCAGTAGAACCATGTGATTGGTTTGCCAGTGGTTGAGTTAGTAAATGATAATTCAAGTGGCCACCATTTTGTTTTCCAAGATTGCTGCATTATGCAAAGTGTGATTAAGGTGCACGGAAGGAAGGCTTCCTCTTCGGAAAGTTTTGTTCAATGCAGTTTGGACGTTTAGAAACTGATAGGGGGGGGGGGGGACATTCAGTGCATACACCTGAAACAAAAACACCTGATACGCAGGTCCCCGATTGGTCTCGTAAGTCTGATTCATTTTTAGTAAAGTGGGCTAAAATATACAGGATTGTTGGGAGAGTGGTAGAAATATCATAGTGGGAGTTTTAAGAAAATTAAATACAGGGCAGGTAGTAACGCATTGAGGTAATGTCATTATTAGGAAGAGTTAGATTTTATTTTGACCACCTCGCAGTGTAGCGGCTAGCATTCATGGCCCTTTCCCGGAGATCAAGGTTCGATTCCCGGCTTAACCAAGGAATGTTATTCTAGACTGAGCGCTGGAAGGGAGTACACTCAGCTTTGTGAGGCCAAACTGAGAAGAGTTGGGTTCGATCCCCACTTCAGTCATCATGGAAGTAGTTTTTCTTGGTTTCCCACTTCTACTCCTGGCAATTACTGGGATGATTCCTAACTTAAGGGGAGTCCAATGGCCTATCTTCTTAATGTTAATTTATAACAAGTTCATGTTCCTTTTTCATAGAAACTACTGGGTAGATTTAGATGAAATTTTATTTCCATACTTGGTGATCATTTCTTAATATTTTAAGACGGGCGTTCGATGTTTCTACTATTGTGACCGTAATAATATTTTTTTAAATTTAATCTCGAATTTTTGGTTTAAAAATAATAATAAATATATCAATTTGTTTCGAAATGTATTTCAGCTAGAAAAAAAATCTCTTGTTAAAATCTCTTGTACAAGCAGAGCTAAAGATGGTAAAAATTTGAGACTTCTGTGATAAGTGACAACTGAAAAAAAATGAACATTTATGTGCAAAACAACAAGTTCTGAGAAAATGCCATTAGTTTAGTACCAGGAGAAGTACCTCTTCTGGTATAGGTAGTGTATCCCTGGACCATATGAGGGGCTATCTGGATCCTCCTCTTCCTCAAACTAATTGGATCCTCTTAAATAGTTTGGGAGATATTGTGAAAATGTAGAATACATTGTATGGACGCAATGTTGGTTTTCTGCTCACCATGTTCATGAAAGTCCCATAAGTAATCTTACGCTTTAGCCTCTATCAACATACAACATTTCAGTATGATTGCTGTAATAGATTCGTAAATATTGAGAACCGTCTACACATTTTGGATGGTCGCCATGATGAATTGTTCTATATGTATGGCCATAGAGTTATGCACGATTAGTTGAAGATTATTGCAGTTGAAGATTAAGTTTCACTGCGCTGGGATGATAAAAGCGCGCGGAAATTCCATTTAAATTTGTTAAATTCGTTTGGCCGCCATGTTGGTTTTGTACTTAACAGGTATTATTCAAACTTTCATTTCGATTGCATGATTAGGACACATGAAATAGAATACTACTTTTTTAAAATTTCGCACAGCCACTATCTTCAGTTTATAAATACAATTGAATTAAATTAGATGCCAGTAGATTTAATATTTTATAAACATTTACCGTCCCAAGTTTCACTGCGCTGGGATGATAAAAGCGCGCGGAAATTCCATTTAAATTTGTTAAATTCGTTTGGCCGCCATGTTGGTTTTGTACTTAACAGGTTTTATAAAACACATACGTGAACTTCTAGTAATACTCTTTATCACAGTACAAATTTTCAGGGTGATATCTGTTACTGTTGCGGAAATAAAGAATGCTAGCGAAATATTTTGCGTGGCCGCCATATTGGATTGGTGAAAAGTATTAACATTAGAATCAATAGTATCCTATTACAATATAACCAACTCCAGAAAGAACAAAGCTCTCAGTACAAGATAATTTTCCTTCATATAAAACCAAATTCATAGAGAAGACTTGTGTTTTCTAATGTGCACTGCATTGTTTAAATAAATATTACACAAGTTTTGCAAATAACATAATATATTAAGTATTATACATTATTTTAAACGTCAAAGTGCCAGCTTTCACATCATTAAAGATATGAAAATTGATATTTTTTCATATTTTATCCATTGGAACTCCCCTTAAGGCCACGAACGCCTCCTTCCCAATTCTCACCTGAATTACAAATACACGCACTACTACAGAACCCACAATAACACAAGTTATCAGACAACTTCTACCTACAGTACTCGCATTATATCTCTGCCAGTGATTGGCCGTTGCATTTCTGAAAATTCGAGCCGTCAACTCTCTTACTCCTATTCATAAGACATTACCCCACATTGTGGGGCTCGGGGAGTTCTGGCGACCGACTTAGCCTAATGCATTCGGCATACCCATTAGTGCTTGCCACACTATTGGCAGGGTTACAATTTGAACAAGTAGTTCCGTGGAGAACTATACAGCCTATTTTGATATATCCTACTTATGTTAATTGCCTCTATCTACATACAAACTTTCAGTTTGATTGCTGTAATAGATTCGTAGATATTGAGGACCAACTAAATATTTCGGATGGTCGCCATGTTGGATTTTATATATGTAGGTCCTAGAGTTATGTACTGTTACATGAAGATTATTGTGTACGTGTAGCATTCAAACGTCAATCGCATGATTAGGACACAAGAAGTAACAAGGAGATTTTAAAATTTCGCACAGCTGCCATCTTGTGGTTATGGAAACAATTGAAATAAATTAGATGCCAGTGGATTAAATAAAATTCGTATAAGGATTTACTGTACCAAGTTTCACTGCACCCGGGTGGTTAAATTGCGAGAAACGTCCATGTGAATATTTATAATTCGCGTCGCCACCATGTTGGATTTGTGATCACCAGGTTATTTAAAGTCCTATAGGTGAACTTAAGATCATAGCCGCTATGAACATAAAAAAAATTCAGTTTGATTGCTATAATAGATTCGTAGATATTCAGAGCCGTCTAAATATTCCGGATGGTCGCCATGTTGGATTGTTAAATGTATAAGCCATAGAGTCATGTACCATTAAAGGAAAATTATTGCGTGGGTTCACTATTCAAACTTTCACATCGATCACATGATTACGACACAAGAAATACAAACTTAATTTTAAAATTCGCAAAGCCGCCATCTTGAGGTTATGTAAACAATTTAACTAAATTAGATACCAGTGTATTACAGTGTGTATAAACATTTCCTGTACCAGATTTAATTGCGTTTGGAACATTAAATCGCGAGAAAGGTCTATTTAAAATTTCAAATTCGCTTGGCCGCCATGTTCGTTTTGTAGTTAGCCGGTTTTTGAAAGTCTTATAGATGAGCTTCCAGTAGTACCCTTTATCCCCGTACAAAATTTCAGGGTGATACCGCTAATAGTTTCAGAGATATAGAATGAAATATTTCGCACATCCGCCATCTTGTGGTTATGTAAACAATTGAACCAAGTTACATGTCGGTGCATTACAATGTGTATAAACGTATACTGTACCAAGTTTTATTGCGTTTGGTTGGTTAAATCGCGAGAAACGTCTATTTAAAAGTCGCAAATTCGCGTGGCCGCCATGTTGGTTTTGTAGTTACCAGTTTTCCAAAAGTCACATAGGTGTACTTCTAGTAGTTCCCTTTATCACCGTAAAAAATTCCAGGGTGATATCGGTAATAGTTTCGGAGATATTGAATGCTGGTGAAATACTTCGCGCAGCCGCCATGTTGGATTGGTGAGACGTAACAAAATTTGAAGGGCACGGTCGGGGTCGTCCGGAATAGTGCTATGAACTTACCAAGTTTCATTGAAATCGCTCCAGCCGTTTAAAGGTTATTAGGAGGACACACACACACCTCACCTCACACACACACGGACAAAAGGTGATCTCATAAGCCTATTTTTTTTATTTTATTTTTTCAAAATTGAAAATAGGCTAAAAATGTTTTTTCTGAGGCTAGTACAGTCGATATACCTTTCCTGGAGGCAATGACGTGGCTCACTGGCACAGTTTTAGCGCAGGCATTGTATATACGAGGGAAGTTCCGATAGTAACTTTCGTCATTCTATTGCACGAGCAGATGGTACATCAGATGACACAAACAATCGCCATAAGAATCCACACCCCAGGCTGGTTAAATGGAGGAAGGAGCGTCAGCGGAGGGAGAATGACGCATGCACAGAACGCTGACGAAGAGAGAGGAGCAGCAGACCGACGTGCCCAATAGTATATCAATCGAGTACAACGGACGATGACAGACAGACGTGCACTGACAACGTAATCGCCAATGGGAGTGCGTGATGTTATCCGGTATGAATAGGCCCGTGGGACTAGTGTGTCAGTTATCCATGAACGCCTACAGATCGTGTATGATGAAGCGGTCATGTCTCGTCAAATGGTCAGTCGCTGGTGTTGCATATTCAGTGAAGGACGGCAGAGTGTGGAGGATGAACATCGAAGTGGGCGTCCCTCCTCATCACGAATGGAAACAACAATGCTCGAGTACAGGACATGGTGTTAGCGGACAGGCGCATAACGGTTGCAGACGTGGTATCCACACTGCGTATTGGTCTTGGCCAGGCCCATCACATGCTCCATGATGTGATGGGTTACCGAAAAGTGTCCACAAGATGGGTACCGAGAAACCTGCCCCCGGAACACAAGAGTGCAAGAATGGGCAGCAGCATCGATCACTCTTGATTCGGTACGCGCGAGATGGAAATGAGTTCCTGTCTAGAATCATCACGGCCGATGAGACATGGGTGCACCACTTCACCCCCGAAACCAAGGCCGTCTCAATGATGTGGAAGCATCCCAGTTCACCAGTGAGGAAGAAATTTAAAGTGGCAACCTCCGCAGGAAATGTGATGGTAAAAGTGTTCTGGGTTGCAAAAATGTGATTCTCCTCGACTTCCTCCATGAAGGGACCATCAATGCGCAACGCTACTGCAACACCCTCACCAACGTCAGGTCTGATGATTGTTTTAAGGGGCCTAACATTTAGTTTAACGGCCCCTAATGGTTTGGGTGATAGTGAAAGATGAGATGAGAGTGTAATGAAAACAATAACTAATACTAACTACAGTGTTACAAACTAGAAGAAGAAAAGGTAAACAAATAAAGAATAAGGCAATCAATTGACAGGAGGAAATGAAATGCCCTCAATCCTCGAAGAATGAGGATTGAGGGACTTGGAAGGATGGAGAGCCAGGAAAGGCAGATAGGAAAGGGAAAGAGGAGGGGGACCGCCCCAGAGGCAATGGAAAAAGGGGATAAAAACCGGAATCCCTCGGGGTCACCAACTCCCGAAATCACCGGCCGTGAGCCCTTGAGGGTGTAGCACTGTCCAGGATGCACCAGAAGTGGTAGGGCTACACACACCCTGCCTTCTTATGGGCCTTGAGCAGAAGGCAGGAGATATAAAGAGAACAAAAGAGGTCTGACCCCTCGAAGAATGTGGGATCAGGAAAGATGAGACAATGGCCAATTAAGGCGGGAAAGTAAAAGACTCCCTAGGCCTCGGATACCCAAATACCGCCGTGGTCGGAAAAGAACAAGAGTTGACCAAGGGTGGTCGATAGGAAAGATGGAAGAGGGGAGTCCGGCACAAGTAAGTGGAAGCAATGCCGAACTCAGCTGAGGTCCCGTGGTCGCCAACCCACGTCCCACTAGCCGTGAGCCCCTGGGGCAAACGTCTGGTCTGCAATTCGACGAAAGAAACCAGAGCTCTTGATGAAGGTGTTGTGCTCTTGGACGACAACGCACGACCACAAAGAGCAAGATGAGACAAGGGCCAATTAAGGCGGGAAAGTAAAAGACTCCCTAGGCCTCGGATACCCTAATACCGTCGGGGTCATATAAGATTAGATTCGTCGCTTCGGAAGAGAGCGATTAGATCACCCAGACTTCAGTCCCGATCTTGCCACATCGGACTTGCACATTTTCCTTGCATTGAAAGCCGCACTCTCCGGACGTCACTTTCACACCAATGCTGAGATGGAGCAGGATGTGCGGCAATGCTTTGCATCGCAGGGCACCGAGTTTTACCAGAGTGGTTTCTTCAAACTGAATGCACGCTACGTTCAGTGTCTTATGTCGGTGGTGACAATGTCGAAAAATAGTGCAAGATGTATAGTTCATGATGCCATGGTGTATGCAAGTTTGGCAATAAAGGTTCCCTGGGAAAACAATGAGGAAACGTATTTTCAAAACTTCCCTCGAATATACGCAAATACACGGGGCTAAATGACCACAATGGCCACTCCCCACAGAAGAAACAGTCTAACTGTTACGTTGGGGAATGGCGTTATTAAGTAAAGTAAGTAGCCTACGTAACTGTGATTGTAACTCAGTTCCTCTTAAAAATAAAGACGTTATGTGTTAATTTATGTCACTGTAAACCAGTTCCCTTTCAAAGTAAATGCGTTATGTGTCAATTCATGTTACTGTAAACCAGTTCCTTTAAACAGTAAAGGCGTTATCTGTTAATTTATGTGATTGATATCCAGTTCCTTTTCAAAGTAAGGGCGTTATCTGTTAATTTACGTTAGGGAAAACCAGTTCCTTTCCAAAGTAAAGGCGTTATCTGTTAATTTATGTTACTGTAAACCAGTTCCTGTTCAAAGCAAAGGCGTTATCTGTTAACTTATGTTACTCTAAATCAGTTCCTTTTAATAGTAAAGCCGTTATCTATGTTACTGTAATCCAGTTCCTTCTCAAAGTAAATGCGTTGTTAATTAACGTTACTGCAAACCAGTTCCTGTTAATTTATGTTACTAAAAACTAGTTCCTTTTAAAGTAAAGGCGTTATCTGTTAATTTATGTTACTGTAAACCAGTCCCCTTTCAATGTAAAGGCATTATTGTTAATGTATTGAACCCTTTACCCTCTGAGGGATAAATGATTCGATGTTTTATTTCTTCAATTAATAAATATTTCCACCAGCGTCATGAAAATAGCCAGATGGAGATGAGGAAATTTCAAGCATTGGTTGGAGACAATGGGGACATACCTGCAGCAGTTTGACAAAAGGCTAAATACTTAGGATTGTGAAAAGATAGACCCTAGCAATGATTCAGAAGGACAGGTGGTGGCCACCTCAAAATTGAAGCGACGCGCAGTGAGACACGCTCAAGGTATGTTCATTGTAATATTCGCGCCTAGAAAAAATATGATGCAGTAACGTGAGTGGCTGATGAAAATACTAGACACTCCTTCGAGGCCAAGGTCTGATAAAAACCGCCAAGTTACAGAAAATGTGGAACCAATGAGAGAAGAATGCTTACCAGCGCGGCAAGTCTAGCTTGGGCACGCGATGGCTAGCATTAACGCGGGAGATCGCCTAGACAACATCTCTACGATCGATTCTAGGATTAATGGGCATATTCTTGACCTGCGCTATTTTTCGAGTTCAGTGATATTTATTTCATTCCTGTACCACTATTATTTTGAGAAATTTTGATATAATTTCCCCCTCTATCAATACCTAGGGCCGGTTCATTTATAAGTGGCGTGAAGAGCCAAGACATTGCTATTACTTGTGTTCGTCTGAGGACGGAAGCTTATTATACTTTAGTGTGTCAATGGACACAGGCTAATATACTTTTGCGTGTCATGAGGACACCGAAATTATTAATAAATGTGTTAAATTCAGTGATAGGTAGTCACAGTACTATATTTTGTAGGGGCAGTATCATCGATAATTCGCCAACAGACAGTTCCGGGGAAAGTAGTACCTGAAACGGCGAATTTAGTAGTCAGATATCAAGTGTATAATAATCTAACTTTTTGAATCAGCACGAGAGATGACATCGCTTATCCTGAAGGAAGTTTGGAACTATCAAAACTCCGTCCAGATGGCTGAGATGAGCTAAGAAGCATTCAGTTGGGAGATGGCAGCGGATGTCCTTTGACGGGTGACTGGCCGAGGATGAGTACAGAATAATATTCTTATTATCTGATAGATTAACTTATGGTATATGGGACATATTTTGTTTTGTAAATAATTTGCTTGTGTGATTAACGTAGTATATTTAGTTTTGGTCTGACACACCTTTTGCATGGAAGCAGCTCGCATATATGTTATTAGTGGAAGGTTCTTGTTTTTGTTTGTTGTTTTAACTAACGTAGCTATGTGAACGACCGTGTTTGCATATGTTACGCAATGCGGTTAAAAACGTCTCTCGGAGATATGTTGTGTTTCAGAAGTAGGACTGAAGTAATATAATTATACAATAGAATGGAGGGTAATTAATCCTTTTTAAGGTTTATTATTGATCAGATTCAGTGAGATTATTGCCTTTGGAGCAATGTGATTTGTGACGAAGAGCAGTCAGCTCTATCGTAGGTTTTAATATTTTTTTTTAAATAGTTTGTGAGCATCCATTCAGCCGACCTGTGTGAAATAACGTCATGTCATTCCCAGAAGTGTGAGTGTGTGTATTTTGTGGTCATTACAAGCGGGAATTTCAGCGTAGACTGATTTCTGTCAGCTTGGTGCCAGGTCCATATTGTTACCTTGCGAGGGCAATTGTGGCTATTTTGATTAATGTCTGACCATATGTTGAGGTGGTTGAGATTTGTTGCTGTTGATTCTTTGAGATAACGGCACAGCTGGTCAGTTATTTTTACACACTGGAGTTGGGACAATGACAGGTATTGAGGAAGAGGGGAGCTGTTTCACAAGACGGACTGAAGGTTGCAAGCAAGGTCATTAGTGGGGAGTGCTTGTTTGGCTCCGTAATTACTTGAAATACAGAATTAAGAACTGATCAATGGTAAAAATTGTTTAAATAAATGGGAGTTGCCTACGAATCACGATAATCTCCGAAGCGTTACCTTAACATGCAGTTTTGTTCATATAAAGTAATCTCAGCCGGTCAGGCTTTTGTTGTTGTTGGTTTTAGTCCATGTTTATATTTCATATCAGTGACCCGTGAAGTCACGTGCGATGCTGTATTTCCTTGTTTGTGGATTGAGCAATTGGCCGGAGTTGGCAGCTCATTTTGTCAAGTGCGTCATCGCGCTAATGGAAGGTCTCGAGGGAGATTTCTGTAAATAGTAGATTTTTAGTGTGTGTGTCAGCATTAAATTTTTAAGAGTTTTTATTAGTGTCATGTTCCATATCCGTAAACGTTGATTTACGATATGATTGTTCGTAAGCATCGGGGCTGTTAACCCGCTGTAAACGAACAGTCATCCAAAGTACTCATTCCTCGTAGTTAGTCATTACGCGTACATAAAATCCAAATGCAGGTTAGTGGAACTAGGATCCACATTTTCTAAAGGGGGAGATCCGTCTGACTCCTCAACTTTGATAGATATTCCTGTCAGGGGGAAATTCAGGGAGGATATTTTTATTATTGTTGTTTATATTCTGTTTATGCACTATTAGTCATTAAATCAGGTTATTATTTTACATCTTGTCACCTTTCTTTCTTAATTATAGTTTTAATCCTATGACCCTTACCTCAGTAGAGCATGTTGTTTGGCGAACGTAAACATCACACTAGGAACTGAGCGCGACCCCTTGATCAAGATTCTTGCATATAAACACTGCTATTCTGAAGGGTTCAGTATGTAACTGTAAACCAGGTTCTTTTTAATGGTAAAGGCGTTATCTCGTAATTAATGTTACTGTAATCCAGTTCCTT
This sequence comes from Meconema thalassinum, assembly GCA_946902985.2. Taxonomy (NCBI): domain Eukaryota; kingdom Metazoa; phylum Arthropoda; class Insecta; order Orthoptera; family Tettigoniidae; genus Meconema; species Meconema thalassinum. Next base: position 1,095,324,446 of record OX336389.2, on the reverse strand, counting down.
TTCAAAGTAAATGCGTTATCTGTTAATTTATTTTACTCTAAACCAGTTACTTTTCAAGGTAAAGGCGTTATCTGTAAATTTATGTCACTGTAAACCAGTTCCTTTTCAAAGTAAATGCGTTACCTTTTAATTTACGTTGCTGTATATGGAAAGCTGGCACATTACCTTGTTCTTGTTTTAAAAGACCGATAAAACCAGTACTAGATCCAACCATTGCCTTAGCACCATCTGTAACTACAGCAGTCAACTTACTAAATCCGCCATACCCTTCTACAGCTGACTGCACTGCGGAAAATATGTCATGTCCTTTACTTGTCCCATGCATAAAGCACTCTTTTAGCAATTCTTCTATGGCGGTAAAGTCGTTCATAAAAACCAGGAGCTGATTTGTGTCTGTTATGTCTACACTCTCATCTAAAGCTAGCGATAAATACGGACAGTTCTCAATAGTTGATTTCAGGTTAGTAGACAAATAAGTACTGATGTCTTCCATTCTTATTGTCACAGTTGTTTTCGAAAGTGGGAGAGACTGGAATTATTTTAAAACTTTATCTTCCTTAAAGGTCTCACCAATTCTTAGATAATATTGTTTAACGGTCTCGCCATCCGTGAATAGCTTCTTAGCTTTGGCGAGCTCATAACTGGCCATGCAGGAGGCTAAAACAGTCGATTCCTGTATTTTAGTCACACCACTGAATACGTTTTTGTTGCCGAGTTAATTTCTTTCTTGGCTGCTCAACCACTACTTTACGAGATTCCGGTGAGTGTTTTTCATATTTCTTTCGGTTATTTTTCATAAGCTTATAATGTCTTTTGAGGTCATATTCTTTTAACCCCGCTATCACTTGTAGACACACCAAACATTGGGGTTTGTTGCCTTTTGAAAGTGTACAGAGATAATCCAACTCCCATTCTGGTTTGAACGTACGGTTTCGAGTGTCCACTTTTCTATGCTTTGAATACATTTTGAATTGCTACACAATATGCCTACTTTTTCAAACGTAAAAACCACTGAATAACCTGTAAACTGGCCAGTGCGCGGTAAACTAACGGTGCCAGCGTTGCCAAGTCTCATTCATGAAAAGCCACTAACAAACATTTCAAAATCCGCGTAAGTCCTATGGATGTTTTCAACGTAAAAATTAGATTTCATGCCGCTGTAGACTGTTTGGAAGCTCCTAAACCTCTACCACCATTGTTGTTGTTTATTCTTCTTCTTCCCACTAACGTGATCCGTTGAATTTGAAGCACTGAAATTTGCTTGGCTTCCTCGATCCCAACCTTTAACCCAGCTTGCTACGTAGCGGAAGAAAATGGAACTATTAGCCGTGTACCTACTTATCTGTAAGAACGTGAAACTACTTCAATATAATGTTAGCAGTTAGTATGGAAGCATATTATCGGGTGGACAGGCTGGCAGTTTGAAAGAAAATATGTTATTCACTAGCAGTAGTGCCCGGCTTCGCCCGGTGGATTCATATGTGTTTTTTTTAGCTATGGCTTTTAGTGCCGGGAGTGTCCGAGGACATGTTCGGCTCACCAGTTTTTTGTAGCTGCTTCGAGACGGACACCCAATGGGTGAGCTACAAGTACCGTTGGGAAGGAAAGTTGGAAGGTAAGGACGAGGAGTTGGAAGGTAGCGGCTGTGGCCTATAGTTAGGGACCAACCCCGGCATTTGCCTGGAAGGAAGATGGGAAACCACAGAAGACCATCTTCAAGGTTGCCGGCGGGGGGATTCGAACCTCCTCGCCTCCCGGATGTGAGCGACTGCCATCAGTCATGCCGTAACGACCACAGTTAACTCACCCGGTGATTCATATGCTTTATGTATGATAATGAATACTACTATCGAACTGGCACATTATACATAAACTAACAGAAAAAACAAATGTAAAAATATAACTTTTTGTGGTGGTAGTGGGGGTGATACGTAGTACGGTATAATGGACGTAACATTCAGGTCATTTGCCCGTAATGATAATGATAATAATTAATGGGGGAAACGGCTATTTACTAACTACGTTACTGACACAATACATGTAATTTTCAAACGAATTGAAAAATATGATTAGAAAGAGGAGTAAGTGAACTAAAAGACACTGGCTAGGGCCTATACCTCATTGGCTGTAGAAAGGTAGAGACCAATAGTGTCGTCTGTTGTCACATAGCGCTGTAGGAAAATAATCAGAGCACTTTGGAAAACTTTGGCAGTCCCGAGCTCCTGGGGTAACAACAGTGTCATTTAGCGCCACATAGCGCTGAAGGATAAGGATCGGGATAAATGAAAGTAAATTTGAAAGCACCAACGCTTATTGCAGCTGGTCTACTCCTCAATGTACTGCACCAACACCATCGCACTTATAAAGAGGCATACGGTAATAATTTCATGATGATAACTGTTTTCAGGGTCCTAAGAAATCTTTTTGTACTAATTACTCCCCGTGACTACAATTTATTAACAGCAAAAGATACAGCTATTTTCGCAATTCTGCTCCGGAACACGGGTAGGGGCGGTTTGTCAGTCAACAATAGATTTGTTAAAATATTCTTACAGTTACACTACTGCTGTAACGTGTTTTTCGAGGGGTTTTTATGCCACTGGCATAAGTCAGTAGGAAGCCATTCTATATTTATTTACGCGGTAAATTGTTCAGCCAAGAGAAGTTTTCATGTTAATTTATTATTATTATTAATTTATTATAATTATTATTAAGATATTTTTCGGAGCATTTTATAAAAATTATAAGCATACAGATAGGTTTTCTATGTCTTAGAAAACGCTATCAAGCAAATTATTACGAACGACAATATCATAGAAAATTATGTGATTACGGAATTTTACGGAGTTTCGTCAGTTAGGATATTATGAGAGACATGACTCACTGGAAATTCAAATACAGGCTGATTCTTGTCAAGAAGTATTACGCAAGCTTGGGTCGCAGCGTCAAGAAAAGGCGGATAGTTGGAACGGAAGTCGACTTCATCATCCGCGCGCCGTGTGTAATGAGCCAGAGAAGGGGAAGTAGGGCGTGGGGAGCAGCCAATCAGTGGAGACCACGTAAGCTGGAAGTCGGTACCGAGGTGGGGAGCCGACGGGTGCATATATCGTTCGGCACGCCGAGGAGCGAGGACAATCTGTGTAGAACTTGCCGAGTATGGTTGCACGCGGGAGTCGCTCCGATGTTCCGTGGAGTGGGGGACAATCTGTGTAGAACTTGCCGAGTATGGTTGCACGCGGGAGTCGCTCCGATGTTCCGTGGAGTGGAGGACAATCTGTGAAAGACTTGACTAGTTCGGTTGCAAGTGTGTGTCGCTCCGATGTTCCGTGGAGTGGAGAAGATCTGTTTAAAACTTAACCAGTGTGGTTGTACGAGGGTATGGCTCCGAGGTTAGGACCATAAAGTCACCAAATCTACAAGTATATCATCAAATATCGACGGAGATGACGACGTCCAGGAGACTGTGGGAAGCTCACAGCATCATCCAGTACGAGGGAAATGCTTTGGCAATTTCCAGTGGTAAGCGCGAATGACGCAGAAATACGCAAGCTCTCATTTCTCTTTGTTTTATATTTCATATTTCAGTAACTTCATAGCTTGGGAATAAGAGTAAAATCAATAATTTATCAGACTCCGTTTTCACGTAATTTTCTATCGGTAATATTAAAATCGCAACGCTCCAATTTAAATTTTAAACTTATTATTATTATTAATTTTGCTATACTTGTTTTATATAATAAATTCAATTCTTTTACAATGCAATGTTTGCTTTCAGTAGGTAGCATTAGATATAGACCAATTCCTTCTCCTGATACAATTGTTTGTTGGGTTAATGATCAAATCATACCACGATCTGAGTGAATAGAGTCTTGAAGGTGTTCTACCAGAGCTAGACGTTGTTAAATACAAATTTAGATTTCAGCATTGCGTTGAGGTCGTGGCGCCCATTAAAACAACATAGCTTAGGCAAAGGTAAACAGTTACATTTATCACCCAACAGTTAGGGGCAGCCAAACCGTTACACTTGTCGCTCAACGTGTGGGCTAGCAAAACTGTTACACTTGTCGCTACCAACATGGGGCATTAATAACTGCTACACTGCGTACATGAATGGTTCTAGGGCCTTAAAACGTGTTTCTCAAGATCCTTTTGTCTGTTATTCTAAATATAGAGAATGGAGAGAGTTGTCCAAAATATCAAATGGACCTTGTTACCAGCAGGGTTTCAAACGGTATGTAAAATTCGTTGTAATTAGGTGAAACGGTTTAGATTTGTGCCAAAGGGCCTAAATACAGGGAATGGAGTGGTCTGTCCGAAATTTCAAGAGGACATTGTTACTCGTCGGGTTCCAAAGGGTAAATACATAAAGTTTGAAAAAATCTTACTCATCTTTATATGTTTCTGGAATGCTGATGCTCAGTTCAGTAATGGAAATCGATTCCAAGTACCTATGCAGGGGCACCACGTGCAGGAATCAGTCACTGTTTCACTCCCAAATATCTAGGAGTAACTCTTGACCGATCACTAACCTATAGAACACACTGTCTGAACACCAAAAGAAAAGTATCTGCACGGAACAATATTCTCCGGAAATTACCGGGTTCAACCTGGGGGACGCATCCTTCCCTCTTGAGAACTTCGGCAATTGCCCTTTGTTATTCAGCTGCAGAATACGCCTGCCCTGTCTGGTGTAGATCTAGTCATGCTAATCAAGTGGATGTTGCCTTAAATGAGACCTGCAGACTCATTACAGGATGTTTGAGATCTACACCACTTGATAAAGTTTATTGTCTAGCAGGTATCCCACCCCCAGATATTCGCCGTGAGTGTGCATCCAGACTGGAGAAATCTAAAGCACTGAACCTGAGGACCCATACTTTATATGGGTATTAACCAGCAACCCAAAGGCTAAAGTCAAGAAGAAGCTTTCTTCATGCAACAGAAAGCCTCACTGAACCACCATCGAACTTTAGAATGAATTCATGGCGTTCAAGATCCAGCAACCTTGCAGGATGCATGATGCCTTCCGAAAGCCTTCCTTCAGGCCACGAGGAAAGTTGGTCAACATGGAAGACACTCAACAGGTTGCGCTCAGGAGTTGGAAGAACGAAGACCAACATGAGAAACTGGGGATTTGTCTGCGAATCTACACTATGCGAATGCGGTGAAGAACAGACAATGAACCATCTCCTTGTATGCAACTTGTGTCCAACTACACACATCAAAAAAAGTTTTGCATCACCTCGGTTCCCAGATCTCCGGCATATAGACGTTGACTGTGTATATTGTATCCAAGATACAGTCCCTTTGACTGTTCATAGATGTCACTAAAACTGCTCAAAGATGTAAACAACCATGCATGAGCAGGGCCTATTAGACGGAGGGGGTACGACAGCCGATCAGTTCCAGTCATTCCACCAGGACGAAGGTACGCTGCTCATGTTGTCTGTAGTTCTACCATGCCTAGAAGGTCAATACCGCAGTTCGATCGCGTCCGCATTGTTACTTTGTGTCAAGAAGGGCTCTCAACAAGGGAAGTTTCCAGGCGTCTCAGAGTGAACCAAAGCGATGTTGTTCGGACATGGAGGAGGTACAGAGATACAGGAACTGTCGATGACAGGCCTCGCTCAGGCCGCCCAAGGGCTACTACTGTAGTGGATGACCGCTACTTACGGATTGCCGCTCGGAGGAACCCTGACAGCAATGCCACCATGTTGAATAATGCGTTTCGTTCAGCCACAGGACGTCGTGTTTCAACTCAAACTGTGCGCAATAGGCTGCATGATGCGCAACTTCACTCCCGACGTCCATGGCGAGGTCCAGCTTTGCAACCCCGACACCATGCAGCGCGGTACAGATGGGCCCAACAACATGCTGAATGGACCCCACGGAATTGGCATCACGTTCTCTTCACCGATGAGTGTCGCATATGCCTTCAACCAGACAATCGTCGGAGACGTGTTTGGAGGCACCCTGGTCAGGCTGAACGTCTTAGACACACTGTCCAGCGAGTGCAGCAAGGTGGTGGTTCCCTGATGTTTTGGGGTGGCATTATGTGGGGCCGACGTACGCCACTGGTGGTCATGGAAGGCTCCGAAACGGCTTTACGATACCTGAATGACATCCTCCGACCCATAGTGCAACCATATCGGCAGAATATTGGAGAGGCATTTGTCTTCATGGACGACAATTCTCGACCTCATCGTGCACATCTTGTGAATGCGTTCCTTCAAGATAACGACATCGCTCGACTACAGTGGCCAGCATGTTCGCCAGACATGAACCCTATCGAACATGCCTGGGATATGTTGAAAAGGGCTGTTTATGGACGTCTTGACCCACCAACCACTCTGAGAGATTTACGCCGAATTGTCGTTGAGGAGTGGGACAATTTGGACCAACAGTGTCTTGATGAACTTGTGGATAGTATGCCACGGCGAATACAGGCATGCATCAATGCAAGAGGACGTGCTACTGGGTATTAGAGGTAGTGGTGTGTACTGCAATCTGGACCACAAATGCTGAAAGTCTAGCTGTATGATGGTACAACATGCAATGTGTGGGTCTCATGAGCAATAAAACGAGCTGAAATGTTGTTTGTGTTGATCTCTATTCCCTTTGTATTTAACGGTTCCGGAACTCTTGGAACCGAGGTGATGCAAAACTTTTTTTGATGTGTGTACATGCTCTCCCCAGAACGTGATTGACGCTACTAAAGAAGCATGTGAACTAGCTGCATATTGGTCAAGCCACATTTGATTAAATTTGTACTTGTGTAGAGCTTAATCGCATTGCTACCTGCCATCAAAAATGATTAATGCTTATAGTACCAGGTTTGAAGTTATATCTTGTAAGTTATAATGTATGTTTCTGACACGATTAAATTAAATACATAAAGTTTGGATCAGATCGGTGAAACGGTGTAGATTTGTACCGAAGGGCCTAAATGCAGGAAATGGAGTGGCCTGTCCGAAATTTCATGTAGACAGTGTTACCCGCAGAGTTCCAACGGGCAAGTTTACACATTTTTTTTTCAGATCGGTGAAACGGTGTAGATTTGTGCCAAATGGCCTAAATGAAGGGAATGGAGTGGTTTGTCCGGCATTTCATGTAGACAGTGTTATTCGCAGGATTCCAAAGGGTAAGTATACACATTTTGGTTCAGGTCGGTGAAACAGTGTAGATTTGTGCCAAATGGCCTAAATGCAGGGAATGAAGTGGTCTGTCCGAAATTTAATGTAGACAGTGTTACTCGCAGGGTTCCAAGGGTAAGTATACAAATTTTGGTTCAAATCGGTGAAAGGGTGTAGATTTGTGCTAAAGGGCCGAAATGCAGGGAATGGAGTGGTCTGACCGAAATTTCATGTAGACAGTGTTACTCGCAAGGTTCCAAAGGGTAAGTATACAAAATTTGGTTCAGATCGGTGAAACGGTGTAGATTTGTGCCAAAGGGCCTAAATGCAAGGAATGGAGTGGTCTGTCCGAAAATTCATGTAGACAGTGTTACTCGCAGGGTTCCAAAGGGTAAGTATATAACATTTGGTTCAGATCGGTGAAACGGTGTGGATTTGTGCCAAAGGGCCTAAATGCTGGGAATGGAGTGGTCTGTCCGAAATTTCATGTAGACAGTGTTACTCGCAGGGTTTAAAGGGGTAAGTATACAACATTTGGTTCAGATCGGTGAAACGCTGTAGATTTGTGCCAAAGGGCCTAAATGCAGGGAATAGCGTGGTCTGTCCGAAATTTCATTTAGACAGTGTTACTCGCAGAGTTCCAAAGGGTAAGTATACAAATTTTCGTTCAGATCGGTGAAACGGTGTGGATTTGTATAAATAACAGACAGACAAACCAACATTGAGTTATAGATGAAAATATATAATAAACAGAGAATGTTACGGGGGCCGCTCAAATATTATTTATGAAAATATATTGTGTGTGTTTGAGTCTTCAGTCTTTTGACTGGTTTGATGCAGCTTTCCATGCTTCCCTCTCCTGAGCTGATCGTTTTATCTCTACATAGCTACCACACCCTACATCCGAGGCAATCTGTTTAACATATTCTAACATTGGCCTACCCCTACAGTTCTTATCCCCGACCCTTCCTTCCATAACTAAGTTTGCTAATATTACGGGGGCCGCTCAAAATGGCTTGGTGGGCCGGATGCGGCCCGCGAGCCGCCAGTTGGCCACCACTGATGTATGTAACTGTAAACCAGTTCCTTTTAATAGTAAAGACGTTATCTGTTAATTTATGTTATTGTAATCCAATTCTTTTTCAGAGTAAAGGCTTTCCTGTTAATTTATGTTACTGTAAACCAGTAAAAGCATTGTCGATTAATTTATGTTGCTGCAACTGTAAACGAAAATCCAGCTTGTATTCATGGACGTTAGTATAACCACAATATCTCAGAGCAAATGCAGGTCTAGGGGCAGCCCAACTATTAGAATCACGTAGTTCGAAGTACAGGGAGATCAAAAAAAAACTCCGGACCGGCAGTGCGTTTTCTTTCCACTGCGCGAATGGAGTGACAGCTGCGGTAGGCAAGGTCACGCTTAGTAGTGTGACTTTCAGTATTGCGTTGATGGTTATATGATGTGGTTCAGTTATTACCTGTATGATTATTAGTGTGTCCTGTAATTAGTCACAATGTCTATTATGGGTCAGCATATGTTTTCTTCTGCACAGCGTGTATTATTTATGATTCGTACCTTATGTGTTAATTCGTTCAGCTCGCCGAGGGAAAGTACGATCTTGCAAGTATTTCCAGGCGTAAATGTTCCAGGCCGTACAACCATCCATGAACGTTACAACAAATTTCAGCCACAGAAAATGTTCAGGCTAAGAGATCTAAAAGACTGTGTACGGTTCTTAACGAGGAAACATTAGATGGCATCGGACATCGTTTTCAGAATTTCCCTAAAAAAAACACTTAGGCGTCTTTCACAACATGTAGGCATTTATTATGGCTCTGTTCGAGGAGCTACTATATTGCTGAAGTTAAAACCATATAAAATAACTGTGGCACATGCTCTTAAACTGAGTGAACCTGTAGTTAGGCGCACATTTTGTGATTGGTCTCTCAATAGTGAATGATTACGTGCTGAGTGCGACCGTGCCCGATGCGACCCAGTAAAAATCGTGGCTGTAGCGACCCTGCAAGTAGCTTACAGTCCCCCATGCGACCCATTGTTCGAGAGAAGAATTGAAGATCCATGAAATGTAAAACTTCAGAAATAGCGTTTTTGTTTCTTCGTATAATTAACTTCAGAAAGGATTATGAATATAATGTAATTTCATTCATTACTTTTATGCACATCCTGACACTGTGTTTTAAAAATCTCCTATCAATGGAAATGGTGGTAATCATCTCCTGTAAGTTGGAGTTAGGACGTTTTGGAAATATATCCTATATTGGCATACGCTTTGAGTGACATTTATGAACATTTCAATGGTTTAAACACAACAAACACAAACTGATGCTCTACATATTCTTCAAAGTTAGCCATGGCCTTGATTTATCACGTGATGTCCAGAGAGCCATCGGATTGGTCAACACGGATATAAGGCACATTGGAAATAAATACCCGTTGGAGTTACATCACTTTGCAAGTAAACTTAATTCTTATGTCTCTGTTAATAAGGGATATACGACGTCAGGGGCGTATAGAGAGTTTTATTTCGGGGGGTGCCCAACCGAGGATTAGGGGGCCTGGTATAGGCCCCAAAGAATAGGGGGTCCGGGGCTTTCCCCGGGAAACTTTTGTATAATTTGGTGCAAAATTATGAATTTTAAGGCTACCTGGCATTACTTTTTCTACCAATTTGTTGTGATGTTTTAAGTTTGGTTAATGTCAAACACAACTAAGACCATTTTATGTTACTTTTTATTAATACAATCATCTTGCTCACTTGATAGTATTTACATGGAAAGAATTAATGTTACTGTTTTGATTTACAACTTACACTATTATATAAACCCAAGGTTGCCTGCCACGGTGGGTGAGTGGTCAACGTGTCGGTCTACTAACTTCAAGCTTGCAGGTTCGCTCCTGGCCGTGGTAAGTGGTTTTTGAAAGGCGGCAAAAATTACGACACCATGTCATACGATGTTGGCATGTCAAAGAACCCATTTGAATCCAGTAGGCCATGTTCATAATGGCAAAATTAATCTCGGGAGTTTCCGCCAACACAAAGTTCCTCATTTCTCTACTTAAAAGCGCTATAGTGTTCAAGGAGTTTAGATATCTAACCTCCTTGACTTTCATAGTGCTTCAAGGAACAACGAAATTCGACATGCAAGCTACCCTTGGGATGTCAAATAACAAAGCTTGCACCCGGCACTCGAGGCCATACGATATTATTATTATTATTATTATTATTATTATTATTATTATTATTATTATTAAAGTCAAGGTTTCTTGAAGCATTACCAAATCGGTTTATAACTTCATCGTCAGTCAGATGTATGTATCTGTGAATAGATAACAATACTAGACCGGTGAGTCTGTTTCCAGAAGTAGAATTTCTTAAGTATGTTTTCAACCAACTCAAACTCCGTTCGGCAGTACCGGTAGCTACAGATAGAGGGAAATTCGTCAAAAGATTGGTAAGGGTATAAGAGTTAGGGAAAAAAACTTTTGTCAAACTTTTCAAGGGCACTTGTTGCTGATCTTGGTTTTCATAAGAGCGAAGGCACTGGAGAGTAATAAGAGGTTATGTTGTTACACATAACTGATTGTCACACTGTAAGCTTTGCAACGTTGCCATACGTCGCTTAGTAACAATAGTACATGATAAGTACGAGTATATTAGTTTTAAATGTTTTAATTCATAAAAAGAAATATATGTGACAAAAATTCCCCCCTGTACGCCCCTGTACGACGTATTGCGACTTTAAAACCTTTGATATACGTTGAGAGAACCTATAAACTTGATTATGAAAGAAAAAACTGAAAAACCGTCAATTTTGGACTTAGGTCACTTTGGAAATAAGCTCTTCAATTTTTACGTCACCTAACCTAACCTAAGCGGAATTTTAACAGAGACAGATGTGTTAGAAATTCCCAGATTATACGATACATCAGTGTCACTAGTGGTACAATGGCAAATTGGTGGGTCGCTTGCGGCACGGGTCGCATGCGGCACGGTCGCATCTGGTACGACACCGGCGAATTAGACCCACATTTAATATTTTTCCTAAAGAAGTGGCAAAAATGTATGGACAACGACAGTGGCCAGTTTCAGCATCACCTTTCATAAAGTTGGTAAGTAAAGCCTTTAAAAAAGTTTTAAAACTGCTGTATGGTTTCAACCACGCGTCTTGCTATGATAGTGGCTGACGGCAACGACGCTGCGGACGCGGAAAGGCAAAACACCGCACAGGAGGTTCGTACTCTTTTAGCTCACCCTGTAGATGGCCGTGCGCTTGTCGGCACGAGTTTCTAACCCATACCACAATAGGCTGTATAGTGAAATTTTCACAACGGAGGGAAATCACTTTCGTGAGTAGCCCTTTCTTCCAACTTTCGCTAAGACCACCCTTGGCTGCGTACCCCTATGTTCAGACGACGAATAGTCATCAATATGACAAAATTCAGGCTGTAGATAATATAATAAAAACAATAATAATCGTTTATATCTTAGTATACTGTGGCTTTACGAACGCCAGAGTGCCGGAATCCCGTCCTGGAAAATCATTATTGTGCCACACACGAGTGGTTCCATGACGATCACTTGCCATATCGTGCTAAAATACAGCTCCGACAATGCCAATGGCAATACTTTACGAAGACCCAGGCATTGTAAAGACCTATCTTTCTTCAAAGTCAAGGCAAAACACCGATAATTTTCAGTTTAATTGTACTATAATATTTATACATGCAGGCACTAAATTGAAACTGGACAATTGTAATATTGATTTACACACGGTCAATTTATACTATTGCATCTTTTTTTCCACATTGCTAGTCATTCATCATCAATTTCCGTTTTCCATCCTAAGCCGGGTCGGAGCAAATATAACAAACCTCTACTTTACTCTGTCTGTCCACCATCCTTCCTCAACCACTGAACTCCACTTCAGGTTTCGTTCTCTCACACTGTCCTTCACCAAATCCATCCACCGTGCTCTATGTCTCCCTCAACTTCTCTCTCCAGTCATTCGTCTCTCCATCACTTGTTTCGGCATTCTTTCATCATTCATCCTTTTCACATATCCACATCATCTCAATCTGTTCTGCTCCAGCTTATCATTCAAGTAGTGGTTTTGTGACAGTTCTACAGCCACCTCCACCTCACCCACCTCACAAGATGGCGGCGGCACGATATCTCTCGAACCCGTGGTCGGATTTTGACGAATGAGGTGTCATTGAACTCGGGCTGACACCCTCTTTCCAATGAACAACATATTTCAACCCCAAAATAAAACCTACCCCTACTAGGGGGCGAAATTGTAATTTTTTAGAGAATCTCTCTTTCCAAGTGCAACATGTGAGAGTTTGAATGCCAATATGGAATTAAACGTTGTTCTACACAAGAGACATGTATACGGTGGAAAGCCACTATGAATTAACATGCTTGTTTTTTGTTTTTTACGCATGCCCACTCATGGCTTTTGTAAGAGGGTGGGGGAGCGGATCCCTGTGGATGGGTTATTGTTGACGGGTCATTGTTGGCGGGGTCATTGTTGCCGGGTCATTGGGGACGAGTCCTTGTGGACAAGTCCTTGTTGACAGGTCCTTGTTGACAAGTCCTTGTTGACAGGTCCTTGTGGACAGGTCCTTGTTGACAGGTCCTTGTGGACGAGTCCTTGTTGATGAGTCCCTTTGGACTGATCCCTTTGGACGGGTCCCTTTGGCCTGGTTCCTACGGACTGGCCCATGAATTTATTTAAATTATGTCAAAGGGCCTAACTACATTTTGCGTGTAAAGCAGTGTGTTGAACTGACGTTGTTCACTAATCCCCCACTACTGTAATGGGATAACGATATGAAAGGAAAGTGACGAAATACATGTGAACATACAAGGGATCTAACTTGGTGGATGGATGTGTTCTAACGAGTCATTTGTAGTTGAAAGAGAATAATACATGTTCTTAAGATGTTAAAAACTGTGGAGAAGGTACGTTCAGTAAACCAACTTGTCATTTACTGTGGTCTGGCTGCGTGGCTCAGGGGTAACGTTCTCGCTTGCTGATCCCAAGGTTGCAGGTTCGAAACCTGGCGCAGTCAGCTGGCATTTGAGGGTGCGAAAATGCGAGGGAGCCGTGTCAGTACATTTACTGGCACGTTAAAGATCCCCTTCGGGGCAAAATTCCGGCACCCCGGCGTCTCTAAAAGCCAGTGTAGTTAAAAGGGACGTAAAACCAATAACATTATTATTATTATTTTATTATTCATTTACTGTGTCATATTACAGACATGGCAGAGAGCGCGTAGATCTGTTGCTATGACTAACGCTGCAGTAATTTGAAACCGCAAGTGTTCATGAAGACAATGGGTGATGATCATGCAAATTCAGCAGTCATTGGATACCACACAGGTGTTCCTAGTGTACTTTGGACTCTCAGCTGTATTGGGAAAGGAATTGCAATGATTTGCAAAAAACTGCTGACACGAGCGATGAGAGTTTATATAAGAGAGGTGTCATATATTTCCCTACTGTCAGTCTTTATTACTCGCTTTGAGTGAACAGTGCTCTATTACTGCTCAAGAGTTGTAAAAAGAGCCTTTTTGGTAGAAAATCATTAAATTATTTTGCAAGGTAAGTACTTATTATTAATGGATTGTAGTCTTTTATTACTAATTGATGTTGAAGTTATTGATTGGAATGTATTTATTGATTGATTGATTGATTGATTGATTTGTTTACAGATAATTGGGTACCTGTAGGTTACCAGATTCCTACAATCTGTTCATTCAGTGACAGCAGTTGATAAATTATAAAAAGGTAAGTGCCCCTCTAATAACTTTTAAACAGTTAGAGTGATATTTTCCAATGTTCACCACTACATGTCAGTGAAAATGGTATATTTAGCAGTCAAAAGTTGGAACTACTTGACCATGGTGTGTAAAGCTAATTTTGTAGGTTAGATTTTGATTACCGCTCTATTAAGTCTGAATGTTCATTGCTAGGTGTCAGTGACATAGGGAATATTTAAAGACCTAACCTCAGTTCACCAAACATAACCTAACTTTACACTACTTAACCTTATCACGTGACATGTTTTACAAGTTTAGACTAGCTTTATGACCGACTATGACGTCACACTTAGCTCACTTAACTGGTGGCTGCTGGTTTCTATCACGTGACATGTTCTACAAGTTTAGACTTGCTTTAAGACTGGCTATGACGTCACACCTAGCTCACTTAACTGGCGACATCTTGTTTCTATCACGTGACATGTTCTACAGGCATTGTGGTGTTTGAAGCCATATTTTCAGTGTTGCCTTAGTAAACAAGAGTTTAGTGCTCTTCAGTCGGTCAACACGAATGTACCCAAAAGAGATGGGTTATACCCTAATCCTGAAATAAATTTCATGAGATTAATAAACACTAGGATGACCAGTTTCGATCGTCAAGCGATCATCATCAGATCCATTACACTTAGGCTACAAAATCCATGTTTGAAATACAGGTGAAAATATTTACAATATGTACACCTAGTGTTTATTAATCTCATGTAATTTATTTCAGGATTAGGGTATAACCCATCTCTTTTGGGTACATTCGTGTTGACCGACTGAAAAGCACTAAACTCATGTTCTACAAGTTTAGACTTGATTTAAGACTGGCTATGACGTCACACTTAGCTCACTTAACTGGCGACCGCTGGTTTCTATCACGTGACATGTTCTACAAGTTTAGACTTGTTTTAAGACTGGCTATGGCGTCACACTTAACTCACTTAACTGGCGATCGCTGGTTTCTATCACGTGACATATTCTACAAGTTTAGACTTGCTTTAAGACTGGCTATGTCGTCACACCTAGCTCACTTAACTGGCGACCGCTGGTTTCTACCACTCTATCAAGTTCCAATGTTCACCGCTAAGTGTCAGTGACAGTGGTATATAGTAACCCTCAGTTAGAACTACATGAAGTTAGACTTGCTAGGAGTTCACAGATGATCGATTTAAATACCCTGCTATAACTATTGACTGGAATGTAATTAAACTATTTATATTGTACTTTGTTTTATCATTTATTAACATTTATGATTTCTTTCTTTTATAGGTAATTTCGAAAGAGATCATAACGTTCAAGTGTGGTGATTGTAAGGAACAGTTCTCAAGACCTGACAGCCTTCAACGACATGCAAATGTTAAACATGACATTAAAATGTTTGTGTGCAGTCATTGTGCTACCACATTTAATAGACAAGATAATCTTGCACGTCATGTAAATTTAATGCATGTTAGTTCAGCACCATTTTCGTGTTCAGTTTGCGAACGTGGTTTTTCTGCTGTAAAGCGATATCAATCCCACATGGTTAAAGTGCATGGTGAACAACAAGAATTAAAAACTGTAAAACCAACAACTAGCACGGAACCTTTAAACGAATGTGATGCTCAAAAGCGTAAACGTTCTCAAGATTGAGAAAATAGTTGTGCAACAAAAAGAAAGAAGAATGGTGAACCTTCGATAACACATTGTGATGTATGTAATATTGATATACCTTCTTCAATCATTCATGGACATTTACGCAGTATTCAGCATAAAAATAACGCTTGCCATGAAAGAAATTCTGGAAATGTTCAACAAATTCGTAGTGCATTTAAAAGTCAAATTGCTAGTTATAGACTTTATAGTAAAGAAAAAACTCAAAGTATTGAATCATTTTTAAAAAATGTTCAACCTACTCTGTTTGACTTGGTAGGTAATGTTTTATTAGAACATAAAACAATTAAAATGAATTTTGAACTTCTTGGACTCTATGTAAAAACTGGGAGCGAAGGTGAAATT
Source organism: Meconema thalassinum (assembly GCA_946902985.2). Classification (NCBI taxonomy): domain Eukaryota; kingdom Metazoa; phylum Arthropoda; class Insecta; order Orthoptera; family Tettigoniidae; genus Meconema; species Meconema thalassinum. Next base: position 1,095,308,483 of record OX336389.2, on the reverse strand, counting down.
ACGGATATCAAATCTTTTATTACAAAAAACATAATTGTTAGTGAATCAACTAATATTAGTGATATATACCAAAATATTTCAAGTGCTATCATTGTGAAGAGTGAAGAGTTCCAGGAAAGGGAGTCGGGCTGGGCATTGGTTGAAGTACTTTATTTAGAAACCAACCTGAATAAATACAACCCCCTTCGAGCATCATCATACATTGATTTGCCAGGATGGACAAACGAAAGAAAGCTGTTGTGAACGTTTTGAATAATGATGACGCATGTTTTGCGTGGGCTGTAACCTCAGCTCTCCATCCAGCAGCGATGAATGAAAAGAGAACGTCATCTTATTCTCACTATACTTCAGTGTTAGATTTAAAAGAAATGGAATTTCCTATGGCGATAAAAGACATTCAACGTTTTGAAGAGCTGAACAATGTAAGTATTAATGTTTATGGAATTGAAAATAAGAGTATAGTAGGTCCTCTATATTATACTCAGGAAAAAAAGGATGCTCATGTAAATTTACTGTACGTAACTGAAGGTGAAAATGCCCACTATTGTTGGATAAAACATTTCAGTAGACTTGTTAGTAGTCAAGTTTCAAAACACGATGGTAAAAAGTGGTTGTGTGATGGCTGTTTGCTACATTTCCAGAAAGAGGACCAACTAACTCAACATCAAAAATGGGGGTGTAATCATGTGTGTACGGTATTACCGACTCCTAAAAATAACATTCTAAAATTCAAGGATTATGAGAAACAGCTTCGAGTACCATTTGTTATATATGCTGACTTCGAGGCTTTGCTAAAACCATTTAATACATGTTCATCGAATCCAGCCCAACCTTTCACCAACACTACTCACATTCATGAACCTTTTAGCTTTGCATATTATATTAAATGTAGGTACGATGACTCTTTAAATAAGTTTGAGCTCTATAGAGGACCTGATGCACCTAAAGTTTTTATGGAAAGACTTGAAAAAGATGCCATTCGTATATCCTCTATTTTAAATACGATCATTCCAATGGAGCCCCTAACTTCATCAGAGCAAATGAATTTTGAAACTGAAACTAATTGTTTTATATGTGGTGAATGTTTATATACAGACAGGGTTCGCGATCATGACCATTTAACAGGAAAATATCGTGGTGCTGCTCACCAAGAATGTAATTTAAATTATAGAGTAAGTAAATTCATTCCGGTCATTCTACATAACGGTAGCAAATACGATAACCACTTTATCGTTAAAGAATTTGAAGCTTCAGATGTGAAAATTGATGTGATTGCAAATAATAAGGAACAACACATATCGTTCACAAAATACATCAAAACTTGCAATAAAAAAAACATTAAACTGCGACTTTTAGATTCATTCCGCTTTATGCCGAGTAGTCTTGATAAGCTGGCTAGTAATTTAAAATCAGATCAGTTTCATGAAATTCAACGTGTCTTTCCTAAAGAAGATGATTTTAATTTGATTCGTCAAAAGGGTATATTCCCTTATGAATATATTAACTGTTGGAACGTCTTGAGGAGTGTTCTTTACCACCGAAAGGTGCATTTTACAGTTCCTTAAACACAAGTCATATCAGTGATCAGGAATATTTACATGCACAACGTGTATGGACACAGTTCCACATTCAAACTTTAGGAGAATTTTCAGACATATATTTGAAGACAGATGTGTTATTGTTAGCAGATGTTTTTGAAAATTTTCGGAATGTTTGTATGAAAACCTTGATCCTTGTCAGTATTTCACTGCTCCTGGGTTAAGTTTCAGTTCAATGTTGAAAAAAACGAAAATAAATTTAGAATTAATGACTGATATAGACATGATCAATTTTATAAAATCATCAATTCGAGGTGGATTAAGCCAATGTAGTGGACGGTACTCACAAGCGAATAATAAATACATGCCTAGCTACAACCCTTGTGAAGAGTCAAAGTATATTGTCTACCTCGATGCAAATAACCAATATGGTTGGGCTATGAGTCAATATCTACCACTGAAAGACTTTCGCTGGCTGACACAACCTGAAATTGATGTCTTACATGTTGACACTCTTAATGATAACGATGATAAAGGATATATTTTAGAGGTAAATCTTGAGTACCCTAAAGAGTTACATGATGATCATAATGATTTACCATTTTGTCCTGAGAATATGAAATCTCCATACATCACATCACGAACATAAATGTTAATTGCTAATGTAACTGATAAATGTAAATATTTAATACATTATCAAAACTTGAAACAGTGTCTTCAGCATGGATTGAAATTAACTAAAATTCATCGCGTATTGCAATTTCATCAGTCAGCATGGCTCAAACCATATATTGATCTAAACAATAATTTAAGAACACAGTCAACAAACGCGTTTGAAAAAGATTTTTATAAACTCATGAATAATAGTGTTTTTGGAAAGACTAAGGAGAATGCTGATAAACGAGTTGATGTAAAGCTAATAACAAAGTTGGAGAATGATGGTAAAAGGTATGGTGCGAGCAACTTAATAAGCAAGCCTAACTTTCATAGCTGTTCAATTATTCATGAGGATTTAGTTGTAATACAAATGAATCGTCTTAAAGTAACTTACAACAAACCCATATATGTGGGTTACACCATTCTGGAATTATCAAAAACACTTATGTATGAATTTCACTATGATTATGTAAAGAAAAACTATCTTGATAATGCTAAATTACTCTACACAGACACAGATTCTTTTATTTGTGAGTTTAAAACTGATGATTTTTATGAGGATATAAAAACTGAGCTAAATAGGTTTGATACAAGTGACTATCCCGAGGATAATATTTACCATTTGCCTCTAGTAAACAAAAGGGTTCTTGGGAAATTTAAGGATGAATGTGCTGGTGTTATTATAGACACCTCTGTAGGCACAAAATCTAAATCATACAGCTATATGACAATTGATGATGTAGTAGTAAAAAAAAGAGTGAAAAAGAATGTTGTTAGTTAAGAGTTAGATATAAGTGATTATAAAAACTGTATAGTTAGTAACCCTCCTATATTATATAAGAAAATGTGTGTATTTAGAAGTAAAAATCATCAGCTACATACCAATTTGCTGAACAAAGTTGCTTTAAGTAATGAAGACAACAAACGATTCATTATACCCAACACAATTGATACTCTTGCTTGGGGAAACAGTCGCATTGACGACTATTATTTTACTTAAGTATAATATCACTATATTGTAATATTTGTAGTGTGTTTTATATTGTAATATTTTTGTAAAAACTATAAGTAGAATGTATAATGTTAGGCTACTGTAGTTTAGTAAAATTAGATAAGTAATACATTTTAGTGTAAAATGTTTGCTTTTGTATATTACAAAAAAGATTTTAAAAAATTTACAGAATGTGTGAACTAAACAAGGGGAATGTAAAAAATGTAAAGTGGAAATTGTAAATATCCATGTGTGAAAAAGTGAAATGGCTATCACCATTTTAAAATTAAAAAGACATTGTGATCTGGTAAACCTTGTTTTTATTTCACAACAACAAAAATGTACAGAATGTAAACTAAACAAGGGGAATGTAAAAAAATGGAAAGTGGAAATTGTAAATATTCATGTGTGAAAAAAATGAAATGGCAATCACCATTTAAAAAAAATTAAAGATATAGTGATCTGGTGAACCTTATTTTTATTTCACAAAAAAAGTACAGAATCTGTGAACTAAACAAGGGGAATGTAAAAAATGTAAAGTGGAAGTTGTAAATATTCAAGTGTGAAAAAATAAAAATGAAGAAATGGCTATCACAATTTTTAAGAATTAAAAGATATAGTGATCTGGTGAACCTTATTTTTATTTCACAACAAAAAAATGTACAGAATGTGTGAACTAAACAAGGGGAATGTAAAAAGGGGGGAGTGGAAATTGTAAATATTCATGTAAGAAAAAAATTAAAATGAAGAAATAGCTATCACCATTTTTAAAATTAAAAGACATTGTGATCTTGTAAACCTTGTTTTATTTCACAACAAATAGAGCTTTACAAAAATAGAATACAAAAGAAATACCAATTCCTCAATCCTTTTCAATGTTCATGTCCACTCATCATTAACTTTCCTTTTATAACACTAATCACAATGAGAGCTGTCAACCTCTCCCCCACTGAGACATCACAGGATGTCAAACGTTGTTTAGCTTTTCAACGATACTTTATCCACTACACGTCTTAATGCAGGATGACTGTGGTGATAAGAAAGGTGCATGCTTGATCCAAAGGATTAATAGGTATATCACCACGCTGCAAAGGTTCTTCAAGACAAGACTACACAAATAATAACCAGGTAGGTAGATTTCGAAAGTCAAGTATTGAATTACTTTATCAATGACGCCATTGCCAGTACAGGTCTGGCATATGCTTTTCCATCGATGGTAAAAAGGTTTGATCTTCCTCCTCCTCTGTGGATGATGTTTGTTGTTGCTGCTTTTTTTCTTCATCACACTCGTGGTATGAGGAAACAAAGTCTTTACACTGACTTTTATGACCGTGATACAGTTTGACCAGCTGGCAAGTAGCACACTGTCGCATAGAGGGTATTTTTGCCATAGCCACTTGCTTATGGTGATCATAATCCGTACATGGTTGCAATTCACTTAACACAGGGTCTTGAATCCATGATTTTGGTACATGTTGCCAGATTTCTTTCACTGCATTTGCTGCGACATAATAAATGAATGATTTTGGAAGAGCCAATAATTATTCTTTGGTAAAACTGTCTAGTTTCTTTTTACACACGAAGAACTTTCCAATCGCTTTATCGGTAGCATCCCCTTTCCCCATGGTATCACGTTAATGTTTACACGTCGCTTGTAGAAATCTCACTGGTGTCATCCCCAGGTAAACCTTTAGTTTTAATTTTATTTAACAACTCCCAGCAGGCATTGGTGGTTAGCCAATGAAACAATTGCCACACCTGTGCCAGGGCTTTATGGGTAATATTGTCACAGGGGCAACGGTCCATGAGTGTTTGCAGCGAGGGACAGCCCATGTCCATTAAATCGATACATTGACAGTAAGACGCCAAAAATGGTTGTAGCCATTGACGTTTTCCACTACCTTTCACAAATACTACTTGGGCGGAAGACAAGTGGGCTTTCATGACCATGTCCAGGTGCTTATATGAAATGGTTCCTTGCTTCCAGTCTAGTTGCATATGAGTTTCAATCCACTGGGTTTGTTTACGGTCTTTATCGCAAAATAAATCAAACGTATAAGGTGGTTTAAACACCAAATGGGTAGCTTGTGATATCCAAAAAGTGGAACAATCAATAATGGCCACTTCTTTAAATATAAATTTGTTATCTCCAATTTTAACCCCTTGACAGTCGACAATCAGTGTACGCAACATGTTCACTCTTGTCTGGATCAAGTCCAACTGACCACAGACTGACAATTGTTCAGTAAGGTGTACCCATGTCATTTACTTACATACCATTCTAGTAAAAGAAAATAAAAACATCGAGTAGTCACTATAGAGGTTAGGATATGACAGGGGGGGCATAAGAAATAATAATATAACAACAACAACAACCAAATTTTTATTACATTATTTTATTAGCATAACAAGTTTTACATTCTTTTTTCATTCTAGGATAGAGGCGCTACCATCTCATACAACAAAAAAGTCTTTTGTGTTTATAGTGTCCATAACACCGATGATATTCTAATGTCTCTAAACTGGGTGTTTTTGACAGTGAGCTGCTCACTGAAGCACTGTTGACACCATAAAGTCCACACGTATCATAACTTTTTTCATCACTCAGAGGCATGAGTGAGGGGTAACTTGAATGACAGGGTATAATACCCACCTCCATTCTGCACAGGTAGGGGCAGGCAGGTGACCATCGCTGATGTTCCTGCATGGGTTCATCACTTTCTTGCCATTGGTCTAAGATGATGGGACAAAACACACATTTCACTTCATCTCTTGTTTTTAAATAGTAGAATCCAGCGGCCGCTAAGGCTTGATGGTTTATAAAAGGCACCGGCCACGTCGCAAAGGTCTTGAAACGTTGTTCCTCAGATTTTAAATTCATGGATGTAGCTTTTCTTGAGGCTTGAAAGAAAGACATGACTGGGCGGTTTAATGTGGGTTGACCTGCTCTTTATACACTTGTCACTTGGTTGGACAGTGGATAATAGTTGACTTGTTTGTGATGAATAATCAAACAGTAGGCTGTCGTATTGGCTGGAACATTGTCATGTGTTTCAAAATCTAGTCGAATGTCAATATTGGATGGTTTGACAGACTCTTCCAAGTAGGAACAGTCAAAGACAATCAGTGGTGCCTTTGTCTTAAAAGCTTGGGGTGACAACATAGGACAAATCTCTTTTTGATAATACGACCATCTAAATTTAGAAAACAAGTCGTACAGGGGGCCAAACTTATTTTTTGACAAATCTAAATCCAGTCCTTCATAGGGAAACACAGCACCGTTGAGGAAAAGACGTGCATTTCTCAATTGCAGGTGATCAAATTGCGTGGCATCTTTGGTTTGTTGATACTTGCGATTTGTTTGAAAACCCACAATCATGTAGAGAGGTCTCTCTGTATAGCGGGCTGTTTTTATAGACCAACTGTGTGTGTTGGTGGTGGTCAATAGCGGGTACTCATGGAGTGCCCAGCTTCTAAATTCCATGGGTAGAGGTATATCTCTCTTTACCATTTTGAGCATGTCCAGTTTTTTGCTATCGTTAAGGGTCACATGAGGCACTTTCCATAGCAAGCGTTGTAGTTGAATTTTTGAATCAATGGGGGCATTGTCGGCTCCCTTGAGTGCATTATTATCACTCCTGTCTCTCACCAGATAAAGCACTTGCCTTGCGTTGACCACAATGCGCTGGTGATTTTCAGCAAAGCCTAAAATCAGTTTAAGAGGTAAATATCCAGTAAAGGTGTCATCGGTGTGTACCATCTAGTCATTGATCGAGTCAGGGCACCAACCCGCCATGCAAAGTGTTTTAGCTTCTTCCTCACTATAAGAGGGATATAGTTTCATGACACTGGAAATACCCACATTTCGAGTGCTATCCACCACGATATCGTTAATCACGTAACGCACTTCAGAAAACAGAAAGGCGAAAGCATGGTTGGCTAACTTGGATGTGGTAGGTGTAGAGCCATCGGCTTTGGTGAGCCGACCTTCAATCTGAATAACACTTTCATGCGGTAGAGTGTAAATATCTTGGTTGTTGATAACAAATTGAATTTCATCATTGTGATTGATTCCAGGAGTTTGAGATTGATAAGAATGGAGATCAATTCTTACCACTCCTGGTTGCTCCTCGATGTGGTTCGCTACCTCTAGGATAGAATTCATCGTGGGGGTTGACGTGGTAACCCAAATGCTGTAAAATCTGCTTGTTCTGAGATGTTAACGTGTATTCACGTGGTAAACAACTAACACCATTCCTAGACGGTGCTGTTGCTTTATATACAAACTTCATAGTGGCTTTAGCACCAACTTGTAAGTCACTGGTGTGGTAGAATCTAGATCAATGAGTTGTTGGTCTCTATTGATCAGTCTTAATGTTATATTACTAATACCATCGACAGCCACAGAATGAAAAAGCACCACTGGAGGGTTTTCACGAATAATATAGCCATTGGGCGATGTTACAATAAAGTCATAAAGCGAATGCGACGGTTCTTGATTGGTGTACACTTGACTAATAATATTACACGTCACCGACACATGATGGTCCTCAATGAATTTCACTTCATGGTCTGATTCATGTTTTTTGTTGGGCTCCAACACGCGTGGTTTAAATCCTAGTAGTGGACCAATGGAATCGGGGTGTGTTTTAAAGTCAATTTTGAATGTAGAAAAAATACTGCAGCGATGAGTGTTGGTATTTCCTACAAGTTCAAACTTGCGCGTTCCATCGAGAAATGACTTTAAACCATATTCATTGATCAACACCACATAAATGTGTTCATAAATGTCATCTATCGTGTATCCACCAGAGTTCAGGGTAAGCACACAATCATCATAGTAAAACTTGTTGTTCACATTTCCACGTATGTTGTATATTCTATTGTACGTTTCAAAAGAAACAAGTCCTAAACCATAGGGTTTTTTACTCAATTCGATAGGTGGGTAAAAGTCTAGGCTCACTTCAGGTCCACGTCCATGCAGTGTAAACGTCTTACTTTCCAACGACATACTGTTGACGTGTTTGCTTATGCTGCTTCTTATACAAAAAAAATAAACACAAACGTCCACACTGTTGGCTGTTAAACGTTTGCTCACGTTTCACATTATAATATATCTTGATCCTGTTTCCAAAATAAGCCACTAGTTCCATGGGCGGGGGAAAATTCCCAAAACTGTCAAAGTACCATACAGTGGATTCCTCTTTGACATAAGCTACATAATGTGTTCCAGGTCCTCGGTGATCATCCAAATTGACAACAGCACATTCATGTTTCCAGGGTTGTGAGGGTAATTGGTTTCGCATAAACACACCTCGAAAATGAGAAAGCTTCAGTTGTTTAGCATAGCTTTCCACTTGTTGATGTGTCAGGGCATGTCTTGCTATGGCTGAGGTTAAAGATGTTTTTCTTATTTAGAAAAGGTGAAATTCCAAATCCTTGTTGATAAAAGGCTGGCTTCAAATTGACATTTCTAACCACCATAGCAATGGCTTCCATTGTTTCATTGTGTCGCTGACTTTCTTTGAGTTGTTTCTTGCCCTGCTGTGCGGCTTTAATAGTTTTTGCCACTGCACTGGCGCCGCCTAAAAGTGAGCCTAGAGCAGCCAGACCAGTGAATAATGCAGGTAAAAATCCCGCTCGTTTGGGGGCGGGAATCACTCGCCCTTGTTTTGAACCCTGTCGCTGACGTTTTGGAATAACATGTCTCTGTGCTGCTCGAAGAGCTTTCCTTATGGTCAACACATTATTTTTAATTTTTTTCTTTCGCAAGGGCATGTCCACGAATGTCTTAAGCCCAGGCTTTGCCAAGGATAGGGTCATATTTTTAGTCTTTCTCACCACATAACTTTGTTTCACCATGATGATGATGATGAAGACCAACAACCTTTCACAAGAAAGTTTAAGTCACAACTAACGTCAGATTGTTATTTCATGACTGTATATTCCAATTCTACATAAAGTGGGAAATCGTTAATGGTTTTTCCAGCTTGCTTTTCATCCCATGTCAACATGAGATGAAAGGATAATTCGTCTCCTGCATTGACCATTTCATGGTTATGGACCAACATCCTATGACCATTTATCTCTATTTGTAAATGGTTCTCATCAGGTATGGCATATTTGATGTGAATGGTTCCTTTATAGTGTAATCGATAGTGGCTTAAACCCGAAGCAGGCACATAGGTCAAATGTTGGTCATGAACTAGCGGTATATGGTTTCTCTCATTCACAGGTTTTACATTTGTCAGATAAACTAAAAATACAGATGGGATAAATTTATAAAGCCTTTTCATTTCATAGGTCACGTATCGCTTGGTACAGACATCACCATCTTCTTGTGGGTCTTCCACGTGAATAATGCGGTGATGATTAGCGCTATAGCCATCCACCGTAAGCTGAGGCACTTTATCATAAAACTCATACACCTTGTTATCCACATACTTTTTTGTAGTAACGTCTGTAGACACTTGAGGATGTTTTAAATGGGTTAACCGCTTTCCTTTAAAGTCATAATCTCCTTGTTTTGTGCGTGGCACTACTGACCTATCCACATAGTGTTTATTAGCAGGATCTGTTTCTTGTTTAGGATCATGTATGGGAACAGACCTAGCTTTGACCATTAATGCACGTCCAAAGTCATCCATCGTCAACATGTAGTACGAGTCTACTGTTTCTATAACAAGGCTCGGTGCGATGTATATAGACAGCCTGCTAGCCTCTCTAAGCCTTAGTTGAAATGAAGATAATTAAGCAGCAAGAGTCATTCCCCGTGGGGGAGATGGTTTACCATATCTGCCCCACATCACGTGAACAACGCCATGGTTCACTGTTTCCATCTTCCATTCGCTGTATCATTGTGGGACCTTCCGGTTGTGGAAAGACCAATCTTTTGCTGACACTTATTACAGCGCCCAATGGTCTGTGTTTTCAAAATATTTATATTTTCGCAAAATCTCTCTACCAACCCCTCTACGTGTTTCTGCATCAAGTCATGTCTGGATTAAAAAATGAGAATATGGGGTATTTTACATTTTCCACGCAAGAAAATGTTATTTCACCGGATGAGGTAAAGCCTGATTCACTCATGATTTTCGATGATGTATCCACTGAACGACAAGGCATCATTCAAAGCTATTTCAGCATGGGTCGACACAAACATATCGATTGCTTCTATCTTGGACAAACGTATTCTAAAATGTCCAAACAGTTGATTCGTGACAATGCCAATGTCATTGTTTTATTTCGCCAGGACGAGAGGAGCAGTCGTCACATTTATAATGAACATGTGAATCCGGATATGACCTTTCAAATGTTTACAGAATTGTGTGGCAAGTGCTGGAACACACAACGTCATGCCTGTTTAGTGATTGACAAACAAAGTGAACTCAACCAAGGGCGGTATCGCTTAGGGTTTGATCATTTTATTGCTATTTAAGGCACTGTATCATTCCCTCTCAAGTCATTTGTCAAGACAACATGGCGTTACCAGAGAGTCAATTGAAAAAGCATATTATTAGAGCAAAAAATACTATTCGCCAAAAGTTTCGTCAATTGAAACGATCACGTGCGGATCATGCTTTGTTTATTCAACAACATTTAGCACCACCGCTAAAAGCCATGTTGAAACCCTCTTTCAAGCCATCTGAAACGCCACCTACTGTTTTACAAGCCACTCAGACGCACCACAAGGACCTTGAGGAAGAGGAATAGGAAGATTTAACTAGTGTTATCGAAGTTGAGGATAATGAGGAACAAGTGTATACGCCTCAAAAAAAGGCATCACCCCTTGCAGAGTTTTTAAGAAAAAGGAAATCCTTGGCCATGGACGAAACACCTTGCCCTTCCAGATCGTCTCCATTTTCACAACTCTTGGCCACCCCTCAACATAAAGCTCAACTGAAAAACATTTTAATAAAATATTATGGATCAACACTGGAACCCTATTTCACCAATCTATTTATTGGAAACACAGATACCACGTATGGTGTTCGCTATGAGGATGATAGTTTTAAAATTGGTGATTAATCGATTAAATTTAGTCGTACTAAAGCTGTCAATAAAAAAGATCAACTATAAATTAACACCAGGACTGTTAAAGCTACTATTCTCTCGGACTCCCTCATCCCAAGATTATACGCTAGAGGACCTTTGTAAATATAAATCCATTTTATTGGACACCCATGCCCACAAAAGACAGTATGATCCCACTCAACAAGTGAATGCCAATATATCTCAAAAATATAAAACCATCATTGCAAAAATGTTCCCCACTAGTCAAAGTGGTCGTCGTAAAGTGTCCGCTTCAGGGGTGACATTTAAACCATTAAAACCCCTTGTGGATGTTACCTACTGACACAATCCAAATAAACTCGTCCAGCAACTACAGCTGTTGCATGCTTCACGTCAAGCCGGCCATACTGGTCACGATTGGGAAATTCAAGAAATTGAGGAAGAACTTCGAAATGCCAAAATTATTGTTTAAGCCCTCACCCATTAAAATGGGTATTGCTCACGAGTTGCATCGTCCAGCTAGACGTCACTATCAGCGACTCAAGGTGATTTCACATGGTGCGGATGAACTTTGGCAAGCAGACTTGGTTGAAATGATTCCCTAAGCTAGCGATAACGATGGTGTACGCTATATGTTGACGGTCATTGATGTTTATTCCAAAATGGCATTTGTTGAACCTGTGCGACGCAAGTCTGGTCCACTAGTCACCAAGGCCTTTCAACATATTATTCAACAATCCAAACGTCAACCTCAGCTGCTACAAACCGATCAGGGAAAATAATTTTTCAACAAGGATTTCTCCAGTTTTCTCAAATCTAAGGATATTCACCATTACACCACGTACAGCAATCTCAAAGCCAGCGTGGTCGAGCGGTTCAACCGAACATTGAAAACCCATATGTGGAAAGCGTTTACCGCTCAGGGCACTTATCGCTTGTTGGACTTGTTACCTGAGCTAGTGTCACGTTACAATGACACCAAACACAGAACCATTAGGACCAAGCCACGACTTGTAACTAAAAATATTCCACAACTGGATAAACTGTTTAACCCCATAAAAACAGCAGACCCTAAACGTCATCGCCTTAACATTGGGGATCATGTTCGTGTGAGCAAATTCAAGTCCGTCTTCGACAAGGGCTACACACCAAATTGAGGGACTGAACTATTTCGAATTCGTCAAGTCAACCTGAACAGTCCAGTCACCTTTTTACTCGAGGACCTCAACCATCAACCCATAAAAGGCAGGTTTTATCTTCAAGAACTCCAAAAGACAGCGTTTCCTAAACATTACCTTGTGGAAAAAGTGTTGAAACAAAAAGGAAATAAACTATATGTAAAATGGTTGGGATTTAACTCAGCCTTCAATTCTTGGATTAATAAATTACATGTTGTGTGAACCTGTGTGTGCCTTGTATTTATTTATTCACTCATGTTGTACTTAACCTACAGCCCTATGTACAGTCCTCAGCTCCACATATATTATGAGCAATACATATTTCTTTCTCTCTTCACCTGTGTTCTCTCTTACACTGACTCTCCCCCTCTCCCCCCTTCACCTCCCACAAGGGGAATGCTAATAATGACATCTCACACGTGTTCACATGTATTTCGTCACTTTCCTTTCATATCGTTATCCCATTAGAGTAGTGGGGGATTAGTGAACCAGGCCAAAGGGACCCGTCCAAAGGGATCAGTCCAAAAGGACTCATCAACAAGGACTCGTCCACAAGGACCTGTCCACAAGGACCTGTCAACAAGGACTTGTCCAAAGGGACTCATCAACAAGGACTCGTCCACAAGGACCTGTCAACAAGGACCTGTCAACAAGGACCTGTCCACAAGGTCATATTACACATGAACTTGCATTTTCTCACGTATGAACCAAAACAGGATGTGACTTCTTTCACAAGGGGAATGCTAATAATGACATCTCACACGTGCTCACATGTATTTCGTCACTTTCCTTTCATATCGTTATCCCATTACAGTAGTGGGGGATTAGTGAACAACGTCAGTTCAACACACTGCTTTACACGCAAAATGTAGTTAGGCCCTTTGACATAATTTAAATAAATTCATGGGCCAGTCCGTAGGAACCAGGCCAAAGGGACCCGTCCAAAGGGATCAGTCCAAAGGGACTCATCAACAAGGACTCGTCCACAAGGACCTGTCAACAAGGACTTGTCCACAAGGACCTGTCCACAAGGACTCGTCCACAATGACCCGGCAACAATGACCCCGCCAACAATGACCCGTCAACAATAACCCATCCACAGGGATCCGCTCCCCCACCCTCTTAAAAAAGCCATGAGTGGGCATGCGTAAAAAACAAAAAACAAGCATGTTAATTCATAGTGGCTTTCCACCGTATACATGTCTCTTGTGTAGAACAACGTTTAATTCCATATTGGCATTCAAACTCTCACACGTTGCATTTGGAAAGAGAGATTCTCTAAAAATTACAATTTCGCCCCCTAGTAGGGGTAGGCTTTATTTTGGGGTTGAAATATGTTGTTCATTGGAAAGAGGGTGTCAGCCGGAGTTCAATGACACCTCATTCGTCAAAATCCGACCACGGGTTCGAGAGATATCGTGTCGCCGCCATCTTGTGAGGTGGGTGAGGTGGAGGTGGCTGTAGAACTGTCACAAAACCACTACTCATTCAGCTTCTGTACATTCACTTCCTTTCGAATGTCTTCATTTCTCACTCTATCTCTCCTAGTCTTCTGTACCATAATCTTCTGGAATTTCATTTCAGCTGCCCGTATTCTACTTTCATCCCTCCTCGTCATCGGCCACGTATCTACCCCATACGTCATTATTGGTAAGTAATAGATCATGTACATCACTTCTTTAGCCTTCAGCGGTATGTCCTTATACCAAATCAAACTCCAAACCTGATGATTGAACACACTCCCACATTGTATTCTCTTGTTGATCTCCATATCCAATCTTGCATTTTCCATCAATTCACTTTCTAAATATTTGAAGTGCTTTACTACTTCCAGATCTACATCTCCAATTTTAACAATCCCTTTTCCTTCTTTCTGTCCTCATGTCATTACCATTGTCTGACTTGTCTCTACACTGATTTTCATTTTCTATTTATCAATATTTTCCTTCAGTACATCCAGCTGTTCTTGGGCCACATTTTCATTCTCTCCCAAATCAGAACTTTATCAGCAAATAGGATTATGTTCATTCTTGTACCTGTGTATGCTTCCTTTGTTGCCTTTAGTATTGCTAGTATCCACCATTATAATAACAAACGAAAATATACGGAATAAAAATATTAGAATTTCAAATCAAAAATGAAAAGGTTGTCTGAGCTACATAACACTTAGAAATTTAGATTGAGTTGTAACTTAATTATCTTAAAAAGCAACATACCGAGATCTAGTAAGAAATATATTTTATGGAATAAGAATTTGTATTGGAATCACTGCATTGTGTTAATAAGTGAATTCCAGTAGTTAGTTTGGCATTTATCATCATACCTATGCTTATTGCTCTCCCCCGCAACAGGCATTCCTGTCTGGCTCATCTCATCTCTAAGGAATCCAGACAGTAATTGATATTGCTGCTGCCCTGCTTAATAAAGTTGCTGTGTTTCTGGTTTAACAAACCACCCACCAGGTACTGTAGTCAGATATCCTTGTTAAAATGTGAAAACATAATGAAATTCTTTTGAACGTTCCGCGAGGAACCTTTAATTTCTGTCGATCCTCTTGATTTTGTTGACATTGCTGTGTGTCACTTATAGCAACTTCCCCTCAAATAGGACTTATCATTCTCCGAGGAATCTTATTCTTTCCACTTCCCCTCAGATTTTCAAGGCCCACAATTTTTCAACTAACATCTTATACTTGCCAACCTCATGCACGAATGTGGCGCTCATAACTCCATACAGCAAAGTTACTCTGAATAGAATGGCTCATGTTAGCCATCTAGAGATGGATAAAGGAGCTTTTGTACACGTTTTAATACCAATGGTCCACACATTATTAGATCTCATTCAACTATTGACAGAGACACATGGTTCCCAGCGAATCGTCTAGAATAATTTCATTTAGTTTGTACTTTTAGCTTAGCGAAAACCAATGAGAGCATCGTAACCAGAATTCCCAGTTGTCAAAGCCTTAATCAGTGTTATAGTTAATATTAATTTTTATTACTGTTACTAAATGAACTGCATGTTTATTTGTTTGGTATTGTCTTTGTTCCCGTTGTGGTTTATTTATCGATTCACTGTCGTTTTTAACTGTGAAAAATGGTTACCTAACTGTATCTGAGTATAAAGATTCATTCATCCATCAATTCATTTTTACTCAAGGTTCTAATGCAGAGTTGTCCCTACAGCACGCCAGCGTGCTTTTGGTGCGTACATGCGAGTGTGCAGTCACGCTGATAAAGGGCACCTCTAGAAGTTTAGCTATGAGACTTTCAAAAACCTGTTATCTACAAGACGAACATGACGGCCAAGCGAAGTTGAAACTTTTAAATAGACTTTTCTCGCGATTTGACCATCCAAATGCAATGAAACTTGGCACAGCAAATGTTTACACACATCGTAATGCACTGGCATCTAATTTAGTCCAATTGTTTATATAACCTCAAGATGGCGGCTGTTCCAAATATGTCACCGACACTCTATCTCCGAAACTATTACAGCAATCACCCTGGAATTTTGTACGTTGATAAAAGGCACCACTAAAAGTTTACCTATGGGACTTTCAAAAACCTGTTAACTACAAAACGAACATGGCGGCCAAGCAAAGATGAAGCTTTTAAATAGACTTTTCTCGCGATTTAACGATCCAAACGCAATGAAACTTGGTACAGCAAATTTGTATACATATTGTTATGCACTGGCATCTAGTTTAGTTCAATTGTTTACATAACCTCAAGGTGGCGGCTGTGCGCAATTTTAAAATTAAGTTTTTATTTCTTGTATATTAATCATGCGATCGAAGTGAACGTCTGAATAATGACACTACGCAAAAATCGTCATCCAATAGTACATAACTCTATGGCCTACATATATAAAAATCCAACATGGCGACCACCCACAATATTTAGACGGATATCTATATCTATTAATCTATGATAGCAATCAAACTGAAATTTTGTATGTTGATAGAGGCTATGAACACAAGTAGGATATATGAAAATAGGCTGTATAGTTTTTCACGGAACTACTTGTTACATCCTAAGTTATCAATTTAAATTGTATGCATGTCCGCCATCTTGAATGTATATCTACATACATGCACCTTCAGAAATGAAATCTACTACACAGTAGGTAAACAACGTAATGCAAAGTTTCAGAATTCTAGGTTTGTTAGGTGGTGAATCATCGATTTCACTATTTTATCTCATCAAGATGGCGAATTTGCGTAATATTCATTGTTTTTCCTGAATGACGTGAATGGTAATTTGCAAATGCTAATATGTAAAGATGAGATGTTGGTATTTTATTTTTGTAATGACGTGAATGGTAATTTCCAAATGCTGATTTATAAATATGGGATTTTGATATTTGTTTTTGGGACAACGTGAATGGTAATTTGTAAATGCTAATTTGAAAATATAGGATTTTGATATTTTGTTTTTGCGATGACATGAATGATAATTTGTAAATGCTAATTTGCAAATAAGGGATTTTGTTTTGCGATGACGTGAATGGTATTTAACAAATGTTAGTTTGTAAATATGGGATTTTGATAATTTGTTTTTTGAATAACAAGAATGGAAACTATGAGAAATACACTATGTCCTTTGCTCTTTAAAGCTCTGTGCAACTGTATATATTTTATTTTTATTTTCATCGTGCCTAAAATTGAAAATGGCCAATGGAAAATATTCTTTTCCACCGTGCATAAAATTGTCATTTGTAAATTCATAACTAAATGTTTCTTTGGGGTTGCATGCATGTAAATATATGTTCTTAGGCAATGAATATAATGGTTGTGTTTGTTTCCCCAAGAAAGTGCAAAAGAGTGATAGAGAGAAAGCATGAGTATGTAACATTTGTTGTTTTACCATAGCAAACTCAGTGGAGAAAAGAAATTAAAGCTTATAGCAAATTGTAAATAATAAGTTTTCCTAAATGTGTTTTTATATGTAAATCATGGACATGTAGTGGTAGATAGGCTCTATTTGCAAGACAGTCTTACATGTAGTGCAATAGTTAAGCACTGGCATTAAGAAATTTTTCAAAGTTGAAATGAACTCTTTAAATATGTAAAGTGGAAATGGTAATTTTAAATATGCAATGTGGGAAATGCCTGTCTACATTTTTTTAAATATTGAATAAAGAGAAATAGTACTCGGGTAATACATTTTTCTTTTTATTTCACAGCAAGTAGGGTACACTAGTATACAAATAGGTCTTTTAAATATCCACGTTTATTCATCATTAATTTTCGTTTTATAGCACTAATCACAATCAGGACTGCTAACCTACCCCCACCAAGGCATCACAGGCTGTCAAACGTTGTTTAGCTTTTGCAACAATACTTTATTAACCACACGCTTCATTCAGGTTCACTATGGTAATAAGAAATGTCTTGTCCTTTGCAAGCATGATCCAAAAGATTTATAGGTACATCACCACGTTGCAAACATTGATAGGCTGCTGCACTTGAAGTCTTAATTCGTTTCCCAGCTCTATCAGCTAAAACTGAGAACTTTACTAAAAATTAGCTTATGCTTCACAGTTAATATTGTACTCGTTCCGCCCTGGTATGCGATGATCCAACTGCCATAGCATCGCATATCAGGTGTCCCGTGACAGAGGGAATCGAAACAATAAAAAAACAAGGAATGTGTCGGAGATCCAGTTGAAATTTAAAACAAATAGCAGTGGGTAACACGAGACAAAGTGTCCCTGGGTCGTTTACGGGTTTAATTTAATTATAATGCAAAGAAAAGGGCGCCATCAACTGGATTCCTAACAAACCACATCCTTTCTCGTGAAGCCTTAACATTACACAGGAAAGGACTGGGAAAATACATCATCACGAGATCATATAAAATTAAAATAAAAGAAGGTTTATTGGACTTGGCCGACAAGACAAAACATAAGAAAATCCTGCCTGGGATAATGGTAGATCGCGACAGTTAGGATGCAATTGTTCTTGTTCAAATCTGACCATTTTCATTCTAATCAAAATTAAATTTGTTCACGTGTTCAAAATAAAAACAACTAAGAGTTCATTGGTTTCTCAAGGTCACCGAAGCACTAAATTATACGTCACTGTTTTATTTGTGAACCCTGAGAACTATCATTGTTAGTGATATAACAATAAACACGTGAGCCTTTAAGTTTAGAATAATATTGCACACAATTATATTTACACTATGTTTAAGCATTCGTAAAAGTACAAATTGTCCTGGATTCCAATCCCATTGGAATTACTTTAATTCATAAATGTCATAATTTATTAAAGTTAATAATTAATAGCATTATCTTGATCATTTAATCGTGCTATCATTCTTTGACTAACTAGTCAATGTCTCAAACACTTCTGACTATCATTTATACTCATTGGAATCAACAAAAAATATTCAAAAAGCATTTGTAATCACCCTGCCAAAATCATTTACAAAATATTAATCATTTATCATCGTCATTATAATTATCTGGTATTTTAAAGCATTGAAAAATCATTAATCACTACCGGGTGAGTTAGCCGTGGTGGTTACGGCATGACTGATGGCAGTCGCTCACATCCGGGAGGCGAGGAGGTTCGAATCCCCCCGCCGGCAACCTTGAAGATGGTCTTCTGTGGTTTCCCATCTTCCTTCCAGGCAAATGCCGGGGTTGGTCCCTAACTATAGGCCACAGCCGCTACCTTCCAACTCCTCGTCCTTACATTCCAACTTCCCTCCTTCCCTCCCCAACGGTACTTGTAGCTCACCCATTGGGTGTCCGTCTCGAAGCAGCTACAAAACTGGCGAGCCGAACATGTCCTCGGACACTCCCGGCACTGAAAGCCATACGCTAAAAAAAAAAAAAAAAACATTAATCACTTATCACATCAGTCACTACTCAATCAGCTGTTCACTTAAATTTTCTTAAATCGTTATCAGGTCAGATCAGCTGTTTCACTTAACATTCAGAGTAATATTCAACCATTAATTATTAAAGGAACTTGGATTATCTAAATCTCCAGAATAATATCTAGGATTAATTATTGAGGTGTCGTCAAAATATATCATACTAGTGAGAATGTATTGCCAGACGTAATTATACTCTTACATGTTATGATTGGTGCCTATATTTCACTCAATTGCCATACCACACTTTATTGCCATAACCTTTCCACATTGGACATTATCATCCACTTGAATTCATTCTTCATGAACCACTTCATTAAACATCACAATTGAACATTATCAATTTATCAAAAATTCATCACAACTATTCAGCGCACAGCATGAATCAAAAATAAGACTGGGTTCACTAACCTTTAGTCTACACCATTAATATATTAAAGAGGTAACCTCACAAATATTGGCAATCTTTATACAAACACTTGGCAAAAATATCTAAAGTCAACGTATTTAATAATCCACATTTACTGTAATACTGGCTTCAGGCATTAATAAAGTTGACCCATCGGAACTGTGGTCACTATAACTGTGTTTGACAACCTCTAAAACGACATGTAAATCACTGAAATAATTATTATCCAATCCAAGCATTAATTAATCTCAAAGTGTCATAGCTCTGTAAAATCATTGAAATCTGTGTTCAAGAAAAACGCCATCTGTGTTAGACCAATAATATTTAACATAGCTGTTCCTTTCTGCCTGCGATAGATTTATGAAACGAACGTACTCATCTTAAAGGAATAAATCACTTAAAATCCCTGTTTAAGGTGTAAATTATATTCATCAGAAAAATTATATTAAACTTACAGTATTCTGAAGTAGAATATCGCTGCAAAAACTATTGGATCCATCACACAAGAATCACAAAATGTGACTCTGCTAATGTTAATTTTTACTGTACTGGATAAAGATCAACTAATACATGTCTTGTTAATTATTGTTTGATTCGCTTACAATCCACATTGCATTCGGATGATATAATGAATCCCTAGTAACAGGTCAAGCGATTAGACACTACACAATTGCTCTAGGCAAAAGGCCCTGTTCCGACGGCTCAGATGATAAATCCCTAATACAGGTCAAGCGATTAGACACTACCCAATTGCTCTAGGCAAAAGGCCCTGTTTCGACGGCTCAGATGAGTGAATGCATAGGACTGGAATCAACAATAATTATACTGTCAGATAGTAGAGACACTGTTCGCTAAAGGGAATTAAATTCAATAGCTTAAATGATCCAATCAAACAAGAAGAAAAATCCCTGGTTACTAACTCCACACAATCATTAGAATGCAAAAAAAACTATCAAAAACCCAACTGCAGGTCTCGAGTCTCTTAAAAGCTCGATCAAAAAAAAACTGTATTCTAAATGTACTATAACTTGCTATAAAAGATGATCAAATATCATGCTCAATAACGTTGGTGAATAGCAAAGATCAGTGAAATGCGCCTGTCATCTCACATGGGATCCACCATGTATCAGCGAATTCGTCAGGATGATATTCAAAATATATAAAGATGATGCTTCAAAAAAATCCTAAAGATATACCAGTGTGCCCATGATCATGCTATTCATATCAGTGTATTCAAATAAGCGCTCACATTACCTTCAATATACTCCAGGTGGTAAGAATATTCATTCAAAGATCGACAATAATCCAGATATCCATGATTAATTTCTCGCAAGATCGACGATTTCTTCATCCTGTACCTCGGATCAGCATTCCTCTCGTCCCAATGCAGATCTCGGCATGGTCACTCGCCTGGGTAGGACTCGAACTCGTCACTCCGTTCTGCCATCCTGCCTCTTCTTATGTCTAGCACGCCATGTCACTGTATAAAATGTTCATCTCGGATATTGTCCAAAAATCCACTGTATATCGCAATCTAAATGGGCACCCCATTATGTACATTGGTACAGCACGCCACTGTTCCACAAAAATATGTCGACTGGCATCCACAAGTAAAGTCCTCGCCAATAAATGTCGAATAGCGTGGATGTAAAAAAGTATGTTATATTGCGTGTTCAAATTTATTACACACCCTGTAGCTGGATATTATGCGATATGCATATTCGCAAATGTTCGTAAATCATGGTAATTGACATTCACTTCACTACTGTAGAAAATATATGAAGTCACTTTCACTGTTCTGGTCGAATGTTTCAGTATTAATTAAGAAACCTCGTGGTCGATTAAGCTTCATTGTACAAATTACATCAGCTGTGCCTTTAGACATAAAGTTGAGAATGTATAAAAGTTCATCTGCTGGTAGGCACGCACGTTGGAATTGTGAAACTTGAAAATGAAACAAGTATTCGGACTATCATAATGCCTACATCCAATATGCAGCAATGTTAACGGCGGTTTACAGTACCTATAACACGACCTCCAGCTTGTCACAAGATGTCCGCTGTAGTGGCTATGTTCCTGACTTGCAACATGCCGGTAACACAGGGATTTGTTAAACAGTGGATGTGCGTGAAGATGCATCACAAAGTTCACTGTTATAATGGTTACTTTCACGCCGTAAAATGTTCCGCTTGCCTTAACTCGCAAGTCCCAGTTCATGACTGAAATACTGGTTGAAAGAAAACTCTATATTCTCCACGATATAGTAGCGTGTTTCCCGTAACCGGTCGCGCTCGACAAGTCCACTGCCATCGGGACCTCGTCTTCCCGTCTCCGACTCGCGTTCACCGTACTGTCATTTTTATCACATTAGCGACTGTTCTAGAGTTCTCTGACGTAACATAAGGTCGTAATTTCTAAATTCCTCAAATAATATCGTGCATTCTTCCCGTCATTCATTTCGTTGGAGGGGTAATCCGTCCTCTTCCTGTCTCCAATACGTCACTCCCCATGCAGCCACAGCCGCGATACTAGCGCATTCTTTTATTCCTAATAATAAATTTCCAATCTCGACCAGCGTAGCCGATTGCGTCAAGTACATATCGGGTACAATATGAAAGTGTCAATGGCATAGAGTGTTTGTAACCAATCAAATATAACTGATAAATTTGGTTACACACTACCAATTGTAGTGGAAAGTTCTTTTACATGTCATAAATATATAACATGAGGCCCAATAGCTTCATGGTAAACTATTGTGTCAAGGTTTAGAGACATCCCAATTATTAGCCCCGTGCATTTGAGTGTACATAAATCATATTATAGGGTTTGCAATATCAAAGTCGTTATAACCATCATGATATTTAGATATCATAGCTATTACCCTCATGTACTTAAGTGTGTTACATCATCATGTTTAGTGCACCACTGTAATGTTACTCCTGTTCTCAACTGGGTTTGGGGGGTAATCTCTACTTATTATAAAACAAAGTCCCCCGATTCTTGAATGTTACAAGTAATCTGGAAACCACTGGATGGATTTTGATGCGGTTTTCTCCATTCTGAAAAGGATATCTCAAGCAAGGTTTCTGTAGAAAATTGTTTATTCATCATCAACGAAAGCCAAGCAGTAACCATTTCAGTTTTTTATAGTCAAAAAAAGCCTGGCGTCTAGGTGCTTTTTAAGCTTACACTGGGTAGACAGTAATATATATATATATATATATATATATATATACTAGGTACTATGAGTGTAAGAATTGTTCATCATAAAAAGTTCTACAAAAAAGTCCTCTAGAGAGCATATCTCTATCTTCAATACATCGCTCACTATAAGTGTTTTAGCACACTCCTTAAGGAAACTAAGGAATGACATGTTTTGTTCGTCAAGTGAGCATCATCAAATCAAAATCTATGCAAGCTCTACAAAACACTATTAAACCCACAATAACACTACTAACAGTGACTTCCCTACAAAAATTAAACACAAATCCCGTTGAAAACATAGTTGTCACACTTTCTAAGTTTGTTGCTTAACAACCAGATTTTTAAAATAAATAATAATATAATAATAATAAATATAATAATATTTTGTTGAGTCTTCAGTCTTTTGACTGGTTTGATGCTGCCCTCCATGTTTTCCAGTCCTGAGGTAATCATTTCATCTCTACATAGCTACTACACTCTACATCCGAATCAATCTTTTTAACATATTCTAACCTTGGTCTACCCTACAGCTCTTATCCTCGACCCTTCCCCTTCCATAACTATGTTTGCTATTCCTGGGTGTCTAAGTATTTGTCCTACCAACCTATCTCTTTATTAGAAGTCGTCAGAAACGTATCTCCTCTCTCAATCGTCTTAATACCTCTTAATTTGTAAATAAAGCTATTCGTATAAGCTGACTTACATAATAGCAACCCTGTAATTAAAAAAATACTAGAGGGTTTATTACCTAAAAGGTTAATGAGTTTGGCTATAGAGGGTAAGAAAAGCAGAGGCAAACCTAAGAGGGTATGGCTAGAAATTTTAATATTTCCAGGCTTGGAATAAAGTTAAAAATCAATCATGAATATACGTTGGAATCCTTTCTAGCATTCGCCTAGAGTGGCCGTCAAAACCATGTAAAACTATTTCCTGATTAGACTACGTATAAATCAGTGTAGTTCATGGGGTTGTATACATTTGAATGTAGATACATGATATTTAAATGCATGTCAAATAGCCTGTGTTATTATGGTGTCCGTAGTAACAGTTAAATTCAAAAACTAAGGCTTTAGCATGGCGTGGTAATTAACAATTGGGTAAGTAGTTACAAAAATTCAAAAGACTCCCTAGGGCTCACATTAAAACAGTTCTGGTCTAAAGAAATCAAGTGTTAAGCACAAAAGGATTATAGTAAAAATAATAGACAGGATCCTAATACAAGTATGTGTTACTAAATCATTTTAAATTTAAATTGTTTTCATAACCTGTGTTATTGTAGTGTTTGTAGTAAGGTATGTATTTCTCATTTAAGAGTAGGATTATGAATAGAGACAGCTTTGGCTATAAGTTACAAACCATCCCTGCATTTGGATGGTCTAAAAGTAAAAAATGATGCTCTAAAAGTAAAAGATTATGTAATACCTTTTCTAAAATGGCTGAGGTAAAATCGAACCCACATGTTCTCAGTTATGCCTCATAAGGCTGAGTGCACCCCGCTGCAGCCCTCAGACCTGAATTAAATTTGTTAGCAGAGCCAGGAATCAAACCCTGACTTCGGGCCGATAACCTAGAGGTTAGGCCCCTTAAAACAACAATTATCATCATTAAACCCTGACTTCATAGGTGACAGCCAAGAATGCTAGCCACTACACCAAGACCTGCCCTCAATAATGGATAATAAAAGTTACAGAGAGTTAAGAGATTACACCCTTTGCGCTACAGAAGTTGTTATCTTCCATATGTGAGTGTGTGTCTTATCAAGCAAGATTCATATTCTGCTGACTATTGTATGGCATGGCTCAGCTCGACATACTGTTAGCAACGACCAACTTGTAAAGAAACGTCTTCATTATTTAACAGTGTGTACTTGTGTGTGTACAAAACATGGGGACACCTTGGTCATCAGTTCCGTATAGTTAAAACGTAGGGATATATTGTTCAAAGTGTGTGGATAATTTTGCGATTTCATGGTCATCAGGCACGTATAGTTGGGTTTATAAAATTTATAAACATCTTAAGTGTCAGTCCCTTGTAGTTGAATATGAAATAAAAAGAGACATATCGTTCATGAGTAACGTGTGGTTAGAAATTTGAAAACATCTTAACACGATTATCAACAAAAGGAATGCTTTACTGAGGTAAGTGATACCAATTCTAAATTGTTGTTTGAATCTTCAGTCTTTTGACTGATTTGATGCAGTTCTCCATGCCTCCCTGTCCTGAGCTAATCATTTCATCTCTACATAGCTACCATACCCTACATCCAAGGCAATCTGTTTAACCTATTCCAACCTTGGTCTACCCCTACAGTTCTTGTCATCAACCCTTTCGTCCATAACTAAGCTTGCTATTCCTGGGTGTCTTAGTATGTGTCCTACCAACCTATCTCTGTTCTTTATTAGCAGTTGCCAAACACATATTTCCTCTCCCATTCGTCTACATTTGCTACCTTATCTACCCATCTAATCTTCACCATTCTCTTGTAACACAACATTTTAGTCCTGAACACTTTCCACTTAGTGTGTTCTCTCATTAGTTCTGTATATCTAAAACGTAGGGGATATATACCTTATCAGCATCGTGTAGTTGGGTGTGTGGAATTCGTCTAATAACCTGTGTTATTGTGATGTCTGTACTAGTGTGTGTATTTGCAATTGCAGTAGGATTTGGGTAGGAAGCAGCTGTGGCCTGTCAGAAGGTACAATCCTGGAAGTGGTTTATTTTGTTCTTGATTCTTTTAGAGGCTTCGTGAAATCATTGTCATATAGCCCCCGCGTACTTGGTTGAGTGTGAAATTTGTCTAACAACTTGTGTATTTGTGATGGCTGTATTACTGTGTGTATTTGTAATTGCAGTAGGATTTTGGTAGGAAGCAGTCGTGGCCTGTCAAAAGGTACCATCCTACAAGTGGTTTATTTTGTTGTTGATCCTTTCAGGGGCTTCGTGACATCATTGTTATATAGCCCCGCGTACTTGGGGTGTGATCAATTTGTCTGATAACCTGTGTTATTGTGATGGCTGTATTAGTGTGTGTATTTGCAATTGCAGTAGGATTTGGTTAGGAAGCAGCTGTGGCCTGTCAGAAGGTACAATCCCGGAAGAGGTGTATTTTGTTGTTGATTCGTTTAGAGGCTTCGTGATATCATTGTCATATAGCCCCCACGTACTTGGTTGAGTGTGGAATTTGTCAAATAACCTGTGTTATTGGGATGGCTGAATTAGTGTGTGTGTGTATTTGTAATTGCAGTAGGATTTTGGTAGGAAGCAGCCGTGGCCTGTCAAAAGGTACCATCCTGGATGCGGTTTAATTTGTTGTTGATCCTTTTAGGGGCTTCGTGACATCATGGTCATATAGCCCACGCGTACTTGATTGAGTGTGGAATTTGTCTAATAACCTGTGTTATTGTGATGGCTGTATAAATGTGTGTATTGGTAACTATAGTGGGGATTGGAGAGGAAACTGCCGTGACCTGTCAAAAGGAACCAACCTGGAAGTGGTTTATTTTGTTGTTGATTCTTTAAGAGACTTCATGACATTATTGTCATATAGCCCCGCGTACTTGGGGTGTGTTCAATTTGTCTGATAACCTGTGTTATTGTGATGGCTGTATTAGTGTGTGTATTTGTAATTGCAGTAGGACTTTGGTAGGAAGCAGCTGTGGCCTGTCAGAAGGTACAATCCTGGAAGTGGTTTATTTTGTTGTTGATTCTTTTAGAGGCTTCGTGACATCATTGTCATATAGCCCCCGCGTACTTGGTTGAGTGTGGAATTTGTCTAATAACCTGTGTTATTGTGATGGCTGTATTAGTGTGTGAATTTGTAATTTCGGTAGGATTTTGGTAGGAAGCAGCCGTAGCCAGTCAAAAGGTACCATCTTCGAAGTGTTTTATTTTGTTGTTGATTCTTTTAGGGGCTTCGTGAAATCATTGTCATATAGCCCCCGCGTACTTGGGGTGTGTTTAATTTATCTGATAACCTGTGTTATTGTGATGGATGTATTAGTGTGTGTATTTGTAATTGCAGTAGGATTTTGGTAGGAAGCAGCCGTCGCCTGTCAAAAGGTACCATCCTGGAATTGGTTTATTTTGTTGTTGATTCTTTAAGAGGCTTCGTGACATCATTGTCATATAGCCCCGCGTACTTGGAGTGTGTTCAATTTATCTGATAATCTGTGTTATTGTGATGGCTGTATTAGTGTGTGTGTATTTGTAATTGCGGTAGGATTTTTGGTAGGAAGCAGCCGTGGCCTGTCAAAAGGTTCTGAGCCCTAATTCACCCAAGCTCAAGTTATGGACAAGGCCGAGGATCGAACCGACCTGTCAATTTTTCGATTTATAACGTGAAAATTGGAAATAATAATTTATTTCACTCAAGGATATGTTATGGGAAGTGAATTGAATTATTTAGAAATGTTTTTGGAGAATTTTGGACTATTTAGAAATATTTGGATTTGGAAATTTTGTGGTGAATGAAGATTAACCAAGGGAGAGTCTGATCATTTGAAGCTGGAAATTGTCAAAAGTTTCAAGTTAGCACTCTCAAGACCGGTTTTGGTTAGCCGAGTCGGCAACAACAAATTATGCACACGACCCAACTATAAGAGGCTAGGACAGAGTTTTTGCCAATAAACCTACAGCCAATCAGAACAGATAGCAAAATTTGTGTGGAAACTGCTATTAAACCGTATTTGCTTTAATAAAGAGAAATTAGCATTTCCACAGATCAAGAACAGTATATGATATTTATTCGGAAGTATGGAATTATATAATATTGGCTAGGAAAAGAGAAAATAGCATAATTCTATTATAAATGGACCAGACGCGAGGCTAGAACTGGATCTAGGGTGCCACGAGCGCGAACGGCGATCATAGCGAGGTGACTTCTACTGAAACGATTGAAGAGAGCGGACCTGTCTTGTAAGGTGCTCCGCAAATTACCATATAGCAAAGAGAAGTGCGAGCAGGA
Source organism: Meconema thalassinum (assembly GCA_946902985.2). Taxonomy (NCBI): domain Eukaryota; kingdom Metazoa; phylum Arthropoda; class Insecta; order Orthoptera; family Tettigoniidae; genus Meconema; species Meconema thalassinum. The sequence goes on along the minus strand of OX336389.2, from coordinate 1,095,280,640 downwards.
AACTTCACTGACCTCCAGGAGACGCATCGATAGGCGAGGAAGAGGTGAAGAGTCCGGCAAAGCAACGAAAATTAATATTCAGCATTGAAAGAAGCAACTTTTATAACCACAGCGCACGAAGAGAAAGATTGCATTATTACGAACTGTATTCTACAATCCAGCAAGTAGCTTCACTTATAACAAGCTTCTACGTTATTGAAGCACTATTACTGCCACGTTATACAAGCAGATTTGTTCTTACAATTCATCATGCTTACAACTTCCAGTCAGGGGGGAAGAATATACTCTGCATTCACTAAGAAGAGTACTATGATTCACTAAATCATGAAAGGAGGATAATCTACAATATGGAGCGGGAAGTTCAGAGTTGATCATGAGGTCTTTGGATCGACGTTACCACGACTGCTTAACCATCATGCAGTTTGCTGAATTTCAACAATTCTACTCAAATATCCAGTAAGAACTTGGAGAAATATAAACCATGGACGCTCATAGCTACTTTAACGACGAGGTGAAGAAGAAAGAAGCAGATGGAATGCAGTGTTCATTGTTCCAGCCCAGCAGGAACGAGTTGATCAGCTGCGAGCCAAGTTGCTTGCATGGCTCGATCCAGAAACGCGAGCAGCACGAGCCAACTAGGGAGCGGAACATTGAAGCCATTGAACGAGGTATTTCCATCGCAGACCGTCGGCAAGGTACAGAAATTACTGCTCTACCATCTCAGTAGTTTTGGTTGTAGTATTTGTTGGAATTAGCAGGGTGACCAATTCATATTTTAGATATTCTTTCGTATAACTCATGTTATTATTCTGTCTATTTAGAGATTTATAGTTAACTTTTATACACGTCAACGTGTGTCGTCTTAAACGTGATTTCATTAGATTTGAACTTAGAATGCCGTTTAAATTTTTATTCAGTAACGTTTTTATTATTCTCACTCTAAGCGAAAACTGTTCTATATAAGGGAATGCTCCGATTGATACACTTACGCCATAAGCAATGTAAATGCGTTAAGGTCGCTAGAATACATCGTGTGTTACTGAACCCATAATTTAAAGGACTAAGGACATGTTATGTGACGGGAATTGAACCGCCAGCTCTTGAGAATACAAGCGCCGTTGATATGAACCTAATTAGGCAACCTACAGCATTGTATGAAGTATAATTACTGTAGCTAACTCTAGAGTTGAGTTGAATGATTTTCGTACACATTTTAGCACGGCGAGAGGAAGAAATGTGAAAGGATATTTTATTAACACAGCGATAAATGAGAATCATTCTAGTCTGGAAATTGGCGAGTTAGCGAGATTGTCTGTGTTGCCTTATGGGAAAAAACAGTTAAGTTGAGCCTCGAACCAAGGTAACATTGACACGCGCGAGGAAATGAATACATGCCGCGAAAAGGAAGGATGTTCATCACGTGACCATATCGGAGACAATAGGAATATTATATATTGGCGGTCTCTAATATTTTAATGATTATTAAATATCATAGCAGAAATATGAAGGAAATAAGAAATGAAAGCCAATGATATAAATTTTATTAAAAGGTGAATGCAGATGAGAAAGATATTTACAGATGAAGATTATTGCATGGTCAAATGCCACGAATGCCACTTTATATTAGCTACCAAAGAGGGGAAACAGCGTCAGGGAGATCATTCCATATCTGACTTCGAAAATAGACAGACGTGCTAGTCGAATAAGTGAAATTATAGACCGAGGAATCTAAAGAAGACTTGGCGGAGAGAACGGCATCGCCACCGGCCAAGCTGAGTACGAGCATCACTGAGAGATGTAACAGCAGAAAGTTAAAGCTTTAGTTCAACGCAAATAGGCATTATAATTAGTATAAATACAACGAGAATTCATCGTAATATCCACAGGAGAATAAACCTACACTTTGGAGCTACTAATGACAAGCGAGAGCAACATTTTTCCAAAAATACAAGAGTTGTTGTAAAACTAAGCGGATTATACAAATCATTACTCAACGACGTATTTCCGATTGCTATTTCGAAATAAAAACGTGATTATTGAACTGGAGTGAACGAGGAAGTTTAACATGACTTACAACTTGGATGTCATGAAGTCGTACTAAACTATGGAGGGGAAATAACCATTTTCGACATGTGGGTTCCATCAGTGACTTAGCTGCATATCATAGTCAATGAGGGTGTAAGCCTACCATCATGCTTCACCAAAAGCTACAAATGCTCCTACAGCTACGATGTATTTCAATGTCAACTTAACAAATACTAAATAACTGCAACAACAACAAATATTCGACGTAGAACTTCTAGTCTGGTGTTCGTTTGAAGATGTTCGTCAGAAACGCTATTAGTTTCCGAAGCGTACGAGTGTGTTCGAGTCCAGGATTGGCGAGGGAGAAGCTGCACGAGCTACCAGCTGATATGAAGACAGGGGGAGAGCAGACGCGTGGCCGACCTGCTGGCTGGCGCGCGACCAACCAAATTCCCGTTAACCAGCTGTGCTGCACGCCTCAATCTCTGTGGGCAATGGCACATATTCTTCAAGTTCATCTTGTTATTAGAAGAAATATTCGGGCAGAAGGTAAAGGAATCTCATTGAATATTATAGTAATTAGTTGTGCAGTAATGTAGATAGTCTTACCATGACCAAATTTTGTGTGGCAAATTTGATATTTCTATTGTTTAATTGTATTAATAACGAACATAGCATCGTATATTTTGTTTTAACGTTCAAGTAAATGCATTCGAGACGTCGTCACTTTGATTTTGACTTGTTGTAAATTCTTAGTCGCCGATTTTTGATATTGCGAAATTTTATTTGAATTTATTGATATTTATGCTAGATTCATAATGGAATATTTTAAAATGCGTTAGCTTGTATTTATAGATGAATTATATTGTATATATACTTCAGAGAATGATAATTCTTGACAGATATTTTATTTCAAAGTTTTGAATAGACCAATAAATAACTGTTCAGTTCAGATGAGAACGACAATAAATGTATTCCCTTGGAACAGCGCATAATTGAAGCTTGATGCTTTACTTAAATATCTCTTGTAAGAACACAGATTATAAAACGCTATATTGCGGTAAGACAGATACGAAATGTACAGAATTATAACAAATGCAACTAAAAATGTTATAAGAAACTTAGGAAAGGTATAAGTTGAATAAATAACCACGAAAATACAAGTCAGGGAGGACATGGAATGTATTTATATTTTACTAAGACGAGAATATACAGACAGTTATCTTAATATGTGAAGTTCAATGAACTATGGTTCCATAAACTAGTTAAGAAGTGGATACATTCACAATTGAATCGCTCGAGATGGGTGTATGACATAAAATATATAAGTATAATAACAGGAACGGTTAAACAAATCATAAATATTTAAGTACGAGAAAGAAAGGATGTATAATCGATAGATGAATTGTAATTTGAACTATATGAGTAGGATTACTGAATTTCATGGACACCTGGTGTGTGCATAGAAATGGGATTATTTGCTATTACTGCGTGTAAAGAGAAAGGATCTTAAAGCGTGTGTAATGACGCTGACTTGTATTTGAGGTAAATGATAATGTTCGTGTGGATTTAAAGACATCAGAGCGATATAAATATTGATGTTCAGACCGTGTTGTCGATGTATTGTATGTGTGAATTTGCGATTAAGGTATTATTGAAACAGAATGAAGTAATGATATATACAACGTATTTGGAACGAACCATAAATGATAGTCTGATATATATCCATCTTGTTTATTACTTTTATCAAGGATATGTCTATGCCGAGCAGTTCTAAGGTTATCGCTCGCAACATTATGCTCATTTATTACGACAATTTAAACCATAGGTGGGCAATGAGAGAGCGCAGCTCCTGGAGCCAACTGCATGAGCGCGAGCGGAGCAAAGGATCCGGGACCAGCTGACTGCTCGCTAATAGTTTGTGCTGGAACGACTAGATGGCAATATGCGCAGTCAAGGCCCAAGCATAGGTACAACATTGCACCGGGATATGTAGGCTTATATTATGTGTACGGCTGTACGCTAAATATGAATCATGAACAAGCTTAGCACATTTCTATGAACAATTTTCGCAAACAGATATCCCAAACATGCACAACATGGCTACCAAACTTCTATCAATGTTTGGTTCAACACATCTGTGTGAGAAACTGTTCTCTCTATTGAAGGTAAATTAATCTCCATGAAGAGCCACTCTAACTGACGCACATCTCACTGCCATTCTTCGAATTGCAAGTGCAAGATCGATTGCTCCAAATGTAACCTGTCTGCTTCAGCGAAAGGATACGCACACCTCCTCATCATCCGCAGAATGACAGTTCAGATATATATAAAAACATAGGCCTGTGTTTTGTTTATGGTGAATGATATGCATTCATGTAGTTATTTCTGTACTCCTAGAGAAAGGTTTCGTTCCTTGTGTTCAAAACAAGTTGTTAGGTCGGCTTATTGTAGTTTCAGGACTATCGGTAGTGGGCAAAGGAGTGTGTACTTATCAGCAGTCAAAGTAATTATTTACATTTCCTACAGAGAAACTAATAAAAGGAATATTATTAAGCGTATGTACGTAGCATCATAATCTAATCATCTAATGCAAAACGAACAGGGCACAAGTATAAAGCTGTTGTGATACGCCACTTGTAACGGCAAGCTGTGCAAGCAGCTGCAAGGTTAACTTCGGTGAGAGCGCATATTCGGCTCTTTCTCCTGCCGGAGCGGGAGCGCTGCTCAATGAGCCGAATTGTGCCCATCCCTGATTTAAACCCAAATATATGACACTGAAGTAGGCGATTTCATTGAATGTATACCAAAGGAGTAAGCAGGGAGAATGACCAGTGGATCATCATATTATCGCCTAGTTAACGATAATATTGAAAATATATAAATAAATTATATTTGAGAGTATTTAACGATAAGTATATGTAAAATTTAGGATTGTGTAAATGGAATTAAGTATGTATCACGCAGGGGAAGAATTGAAAAACGTTTAGCGTGTGGAAAGTTAAACATTTAACAAGTACAGTATGATTAACAACTGTGTGTACAGTTTATAAATATTTCTAGACGATATGTCTAGGGCGTAACTTTATTTTTATTAGTCAACAAGGACCTGTAAAATTGAGAAGTGGAGTTCACTATTATAATTTGCATACTTCATTATAAAGATTATTTAAAGTTTTATGTAACGTGTGAAGTAGGAGTTGTTTGGACATGTAACGTCAATGATATTTTTGAATAAATATTAGCAGTCAGGAGTTCGTTTGCCTGTTCGATTTTATAGAACATCACGATCTCCTTATTTAACGATCTGATAACGACAGTACTACTCGTTAGGTACTGGCGCTCGTTGCATTTTTAAAAACCGTTCACCCCTGAGATTCCAAGAATCTCGTACTACCATAGTTTATTGTAGGGTGTTATTTACGTCGTTTCTAATATATACCTGTATCGAGATATTACTAGCCTTTCACCTAGCGAGGTACAGTTGGTTTATCTAGCCGGGTATCAACGTCCTTAGCGATCCCTTCCATCTCTAGGATAATAGGTTAGGGCTACGTAAATTTCGGGTAAAGTACCATCCTGGAAGTGGTTTATTTTGTTCTTGGTACTTTTAGGGACTTTGACATCGTTATCATTCAGTCCCGTGTACTTAGGTGTGTGTTCAATTTGTCTGATAACCTGTGTTATTGTGATGTCTGCAATAGTGTGTGTATTTGTAATTGAGACTAGGACTTGAAGGGAGGTGGCTGTGGACTCAAGTTTTGAACCAGCCTGGCATATGCTTGGAGTAGAAGTAGAAAACCACGAAATTCCACTTCTGAAATGGCTGAGGTGGAATCAAGCCCAGCTCCTCTCAGTTTTTGCCTCACAAGGCTGAGTGTACCCCGTTCCAACCCTCAGCCCAGAATTAAATTTCTTAGCAGAGCCAGGACTCAAACCTGGGGCTCCGCAGTGACATCGAAGATTACTAGCCACATCACCACAAAGTGGACAATATAAGGCTGGTCTTGATTGTACATGATCAATCAATAATTACCTTATAATACTAATTATAATAATAATAATAAATATTCCATTTAGAAACTACACGGCCGACCATTCCCTGTGACGTCATTCACGGTCTTAGGGAGTGGCGGCCATCTTGCCCATTGGCCCCTGTGCCAGCTATAACTGTCCACTCCATAGGAATAACATAGGGCTGGTTGCGTGCGGCGTCCATCTTGCCCATTAGCCCCTGTGCCAGCTTCGGCTTATATTACCTACTAACGAACAGTTCAAATATTGATTTTATTTGCAGAAAATAAGTACACAAGAACCTCGTTTATTCGGCCCTCATTAATCCGGATCTCCGGTTTATCCGGATCAAAAATAATAATAAAAACACTCTTACAGTACATTACAGTATTTCTTTTACGGGGTCGACCCTTCTTGAATGTCATTTCCGCCAAGGACGGGAATTGGAAGTAATTGTGCCACGGTCTATAAAAGGTACCGACACGGCATTCGCTTGGATTTGAGAATTGATGTTATTAAAACGTCTTCGTAATCGTGCTGCACGCAAACTCAATACAAATGTAAATCAGAAAAAAGTCACACATTAGTGCATAAAACAGTCGTAAATGTAAGAAAAGTGTTCTAATATTTATTTGTACAATTGAAAGTAGGTATTACAACTTATGTTAATAGATAATGTTACAGATGTGAGTTTGTTTCATCGCTCGCCGCATGACTCACAACTGCCCCAGGGCTGGGCTGCTCTGCCTCAGTGTATTGCGTGCGCCTTATGCAACAGGACTACTAGGAAAAAGGGATGGTCCAGAATATTCGTGACTCAGCCAGTGAAGGAAACCTCGAGGAGCCGTGAACCCTGGAGGGGTCTAGCAGCATTTATTGAGTCACCGGCCTGCTATATAAGAGCGACCTGTCAAGTAGTTGTTGTTGTGTTTTTCGAGCTAGTGCGAGCGTTTATCCTGAGCGACAGAAGTGTGGTGACTTGCGAAACCCCTGGTGAAGCCGATTCTCTTGACAGCGAGGGAGTGAGAAGCATACAGGGGACTGCCTGTGTTTTGAGCGAGTGTGATTTCACTGAGCGACAGACGTATTGTGGCGAAGTGCCGTGCGAGTTACGAAATCCAGTGACATTGTTTCCCAGCTTGTGAACAGCGAAGCAGCGTGTAGCAAGTTATCGTAAGTAACTGTAGTTTGTGTACATGAGGAAGAGGTGCAGGTAGTTTCTGTCAAGGCCACCTGACTCATTAGGACGGATTAACTTCTGTGGTTTGTTGACAAGTGAAAGGGGGCAAGAGCTCTCCATAAGGAAGAGACTTGAGGAAACTGGAGAAAGGCTCTAATTTCTTGTATTTGCTGTTGAGTGGTGTATCATTCTGGCCGCAATAAAATTCATTATTTCATTTAAAGGAACAATCTGTGTTGTGCTTCAACCCACCGTAATCCAGTTAACAAAAGTGCCACTAAGGGGGTGGCACGTAACAATAATATAACATGTATGTTTTGAGGACTACCGTATTTTCGATAATCTGGATCAGTTCTGGTCCCACTTAATACGGATAAACGAGGTGCTTGTGCACCTGCAAATTACAGCAATTTGTGTTCGGAAATATGTTCAGCGGATGATTGTTCGAAGCAGCGGCGAACAGGCATCACTTCTTATCTCCTTTCTTTCTTTCTATCTTTCTTTCTTTTTTTCTTTCCGTTTATGCACTATTTTATGTAACGTGTGAATGTAGGAGTTATTTGGACATAATGTCAATGATATTTTTGAATAAATATTAGCAGGCACGTGTTCGATTGCCTGTCAATTTTTTATAGAACATCACGATCTCCTTATTTAACGATCTGATAACGATAATACTACTGGTTAGGTACTGGCGCTCGTTGAATTTTTAAACCCCGTTCACCCCTGAGATTCCAAGAATCTCGCCCTACCATACTTTATTGTAGGATGTTATTTACGTAACTAAGTAGGAGTACTATCGTCATTTCTAATATATACCTCTATCGAGAGATTACTAGCCTTTCACCTAGCGAGGTACAGTTGGTTTATCTAGCTGGGTATCAACGTCCTTAGCGATCCCTTCCATCTCTAGGATAATAGGTTAGGGTTACGTAAATTTCGGGTATAGTACCATCCTGGAAGTGGTTTATTTTGTTGTTGGTTCTTTTAGGGACTTTGACATCGTAATCACTTAGTCCCGTGTACTTAGGTGTGTGTTCAATTTGTCTGATAACCTGTGTTATTGTGATGTCTGCAATAGTATGTGTATTTGTAATTGAGACAAGGATTTGAAGGGAGTTGGCTGTGGCCTCAAGTTGTGAACCATCCTGGCATTTGCTAGGAGTAAAAGTAGAAAACAACGAAATTCCACTTCTAAAATGGCTGAGGTGGGAATCAAACCCAGCTCCACTCAGCTTTTGCCTCACAAGGCTGAGTGTACTCCGTTCCAACCCTCAGCCCAGAATTAAATTTCTTGGCAGAGCCAGGACTCAAACCCGGAGCTCTGCGGTGACATCCAAGATTACTAGCCACTTCTTCACAAAGTGGACAATATAAGACTGGTCTTGATTGTACATGATCAATCAATAATTACCTAATAATAATAATAATAATAATAAATATTCCCTTTAACAACTACACGGCCGACTTCTCCCTGTGACGTCGTTCACGGTCTTAGGGAGTGGCGGCCGTCTTGCCCATTTGCCCCTGTGCCAGCTATGACTGTCCCCTCCATAGGAATAAAACAGGGCGGGTTGCGCGCGGAGGCCATCTTGCCCATTAGCCCTTGTGCCAGCTTCGGCTTATATTACCTACTAACGAACAGTTCAAATATTGATTTTATTCGCAGGTGATAAGTACACAAGAACCTCGTTTATTCGGCCCTCATTAATCCATATAAAAAAACGTTTACTCTACAGTAGAGAATTTCTTTTACGGGGTCGACCCTTCTTGGATGTCATTTCCGCCAAGGACGGAAATTGGAAGTAATTCGGTCACGGTCTACCAAAGGTACCGACCCGGCATTTGCGTGGATTTGAGAACTGATGTTATTAATACGTCTTCGAGATCGTGCTGCACGCAAACTCTATACAAATGTAAAACAGAAAAAATTCACACATTAGTGCATTAACATCACAAGAGTTTAGTGCTTTTCAGTCGGTCAACACCAATGTACCCAAAAGAGATGGGTTATGCCCTAATCTTGAAATAAATTACATGAGATTAATAAACACTAGGATGACCAGTTTCGATCGTCAAGCGATCATCATCAGATCCATTACACTTAGGCTACAAAATCTATGTTTGAAATACAGGTGAAAATATATTTTTTTTACCTAAAAATTTGTATAGTTTATAGTTTATAGTTTTATAGTTTAACCATAGTTTACAACCATATAATCTCTCTAAAGTACAATCTACGGATAGCTATCACCATTTAGCATTTCACCTAACATATATACTGCATTTAGCATACACTGACAGTTGCAGTACCAATACTGCAACTAAATAATTGTACATATTGTAAATATTTTCACCTGTATTTCAAACATAGATTTTGTAGCCTAAGTGTAATGGATCTGATGATGATCGCTTGACGATGGAAACTGGTCATCCTAGTGTTTATTAATCTCATGTAATTTTTTTCAGGATTAGGGCATAACCCATCTCTTTTTGGTACATTCGTGTTGACCGACTGAAAAGCACTAAACTCTTGTTTACTAAGGCAACACTGAAAATATGGCTTCAAACACCACAATGTTAGTGCATTAAACAGTCGTAAATGTAAGAAAAGTGTTCTTATACTGTATTTATTTGTACAATTGAAAATAGGTATTACAACTTAGGTTAATAGATAATATATCATGTATTTTTTGTGGACTAAGCGTATTTTAGATAATCCGGATCAGTTCTGGTCCCACATAATTCGGATAAACGATGTTCTTGTGCACCTGAAAATTACAGCAATTTATGTATGGAAATATGTTCACCGGATGATTGTTCGAAGTAGGGGCGAAGAAGCATTACTTCTTATCTCCTTCTTTCTCTTTTTTCTTTCCGTTTATTCATTAATTTATATAACGTGTGAATGTAGGAGTTGTCTGGACATGTAATGTCAATGATATTTTTGAATAAATATTAGCAGTCACGCGATCGATTGCCTGTCCGATTTGTTATAGAACATCACGATCTCGTCATTTAACGATCTGATAACGATAGTACTACTCGTTAGGTACTGGCGCTCGTTGCATTTTTAAAATCCGTTCATCTCTGAGATTCCAAGAATCTCGTCCTACCATTCTTCATTGTAGGATGTTATTTACGTAACTAAGTAGGAGTACTATCGTCGTTTCTAATATATACCTGTATCGAGAGATTACTAGCCTTTCGCCTAGCGAGGTACAGTTGGTTTATCTAGCTGGGTATCAACGTCCTTAGCAATCCCTTCCATCTCTAGGATAATAGGTTAGGGCTACGTAAATTTCGGGTAAAGTACCATACTGGAAGTGGTTTATTTTGTTGTTGGTTCTTTTAGGGACTTTGACATCGTAATCATTTAGTCCCGTGTACTTAGGTGTGTGTTCAATTTGTCTGATAACCTGTGTTATTGTGTTGTCTGCAATAGTGTGTGTATTTGTAATTGAGACTAGGATTTGAAGGGAAGTGTCAGTGGCCTCATGTTGTGAACCATCCTGGCATTTGCTAGGAGTAAAAGTAGAAAACCACGATATTCCACTTCTAAAATGGCTGAGGAGGAATCAAACCCAGCTCCTCTCTGCTTTTGCCTCACAAGGCTGAGTGTACCCCGTTCCAACCCTCAGCCCAGAATTAAATTTCTTGGCAGAGACAGGACTCAAACCCGGAGCTCTGCGGTGACATCCAAGATTACTAGCCACTAATCCACAAAGTGGACAATATAAGGCTGGTCTTGATTGTACATGATCAATCAATAATTACCTAATAATAATAATTATTATTATTATTATAATAATAATAATAATAATAATAAATATTCCATTTAGCAACTACACGGCCGACCTCTCCCAGTGACGTCCTTCACGGTCTTAGGGAGTGGCGGCCATCTTGCCCATTGGCCCCTGTGCCAGCTATGACTGTCCCCTCCATAGGAATAACGAAGGGCTGGTTGCGCGCGGCGGCCATCTTGCCCATTAGCCCCTGTGCCAGCTTCGGCATATATTACCTACTAACGTACAGTTCAAATATTGATTTTATTCGAAGATGATAAGTACACAAGAACCTCGTTTATTCGGCCCCCATTAATCCAGATATTTAAAAAAAACTTTACTCTACAGTAGAGTATTTCTTTTACGGGGTCGACCCTTCTTGGATGTCATTTCCGCCAAGGACGGAAATTGGAAGTAATTCGGCCACGGTCTATCAAAGGTACTGTCCCCGAATTCGTATAAAGAGATACGAGGAATTGATATGAAAGGCAGCCTTAAAAAAAGAAAAAAAGAAAGCATTTAATTAATATTGGAAGAATGAATTTTGGAACAGATCAATTACATAGGCTTTATGTCATGATGTATTGCTCAACAAGAAGCTTGTTAGCTGAATGTAATCTCCTCCTAGAAAGGGCGGATTTGATTGGATCATCCATTCGAGATAGACCATAGCCGTTTCTTGAAGAAAAAGCAATGGGATTGGAAGGTCCGGTGAGCGAAGTTAGAAATGGAATGTTTTATTTTGTCTAGTAGGCTATTTATTGCATTTGGAAGCATTGACCTTGGGAAATAAATTGAAGACATTAATTAAGTTATAATCAGGAAATGTCTTCTGTGGATATTAATGCCCGAAGTATCTATGAGGATATACATGTCCGAGTTTGGGTAGGCAGCATTGAGTAAGGAACAGGTGCTTCGAGAAGGCAAGAGAAGGATGACGTCAGAGTGTGTCAGGTGACGTGAGGGAGAGTCCACTTGGTCAGAGAGAGGGGAGCAGAGGGCTGCGGAAAGGCATTACGACAGTGGTTGTTCGTGTGGGATGTTTAAGGAAGTGATATGAACGTGTGAAACATCGTGTCTAAATGTGCTAATGTATTGTGAAGCACGGAGCTCTGTGTGATTTTGAGTGGGTTTTGGAATATTCCACGGTAAAGACCGGCATGGGGAGACAATAAATTGTCAGTCAGTACTGTGTAACGTATTCGTGGAGAATAGGGAAATGTGAATATACTTTTTGAAAAGTACTGAACGTGTATGTTTGTAAGGAAACGCCTTGAGACACGTTACTTCGGAACGATATGTTCGATGAGGTAGTGGTGAGCAATAAAATGGAGAACATTATGGACACGTGGCCGGAAGGAGAATGTGATTTATTAGAGGAAGTCATGGTATTTTGTTAAATTATGCTGAGGGAAATGTGGTCTACATCATGAAAGTGAGAATTCCTTCGAGTGGAGTCACTTAGAACGATATGCGGAAAAGCAAAGTTCACGCAGCCACTTCAAAAATGCACAATCTAATAGAGAACATTATGAATTTTGGCCAACACAATTATGGAAGGAGACTACACGATTTTCTGGAGGGACGTGGAGAAGAAAACGCCAGGACGAAGACCAGGGATCGAACGAGGTGTCTGTCAGGGGGCGAACCGGATGCCGTGGCAATCAGCCCTTCTCAAGAACTCGGATGGCCGATAGCAGGGAACGAGCAGTTTCTAGGCGGACTCGGGAAGAAGGCTCGTGGTTTGAAGCGAGGCTACCCAGATGTCAGCCGTGTGAAATGGAAACCAGCGCCTGTTCTGAACCTGAATGGATCTTCACATTGTTCGTCTCCGATTCAGCTGAATGTAAGACAAGTCTTTCAATATTTGTAGCCCCAGTTCGTAGTTCTATGTTCTTGTAGATGCTGTGTGTGATCATTTTATTTCAGTAGAATTGTTAAGTAGTTGGTTTAGATCTTGTGGTCAGTAATTTTATTCATCGAAGCAAGTTACGGTGTGCTTTTAGTGGGCTAGTAAGCCTCAGTTCCAGCTTTGTCTGGGGATCTTTGCAGGCGAGTTAACTGCTTGCTGACCGTGCTTGGGTTAGTGGAGTTCTCGTTTCGATGTTTACCGCTGGCTTTTTCCATTGTAAGATTTTTTTTTCTTCAGATTTGAAATTTTCGACCTCTTGGGTTTCGCAATTAATTATTTTGGATTTAAGAGTGTCCCGGGATGAACAGTTTCTTGCGCACTTTGCTTCTTGTCAGTTTTCTTATTTCCGTACTGTTGCCACTTCGCAGCTTCGGAGGAGTTAGTTTTTGAAAAAATGCTTTCGAAAATTAGATTTTCTTAGATTTTGAATTTTGAGATTTAGCTATTTGATCTTCGATGATTCTTTTCATATTGTGTTGTTGTACTATTATCTGACTTTTCCATTTGAATTATTTTCGGAATTTTCAATTTTGAATTATTTTGGATTTTGAAATTTTCACTCTGAAAATTTATTTCATTTAGATATTGGAATTTGAATCAAATCTTTCCTCGGATTTTCAGAAAATCCCGATCAATTTTGATTTTGAGAAATTTGGGACTTCAATCCTGACTTGAGATTTTCCAACATTTTTTTTCTTTCTTTCTTTCTTTAATTCTTTCTTTCTTTGAAAGTATAATTAATTTTCAGTTTTGACTTTTAGAAAATGTCTCGTTGATTTAAAGTTGGTTGCAATTCTGATCGTTCAGATGAAGAGTTCTTTCGAAAACAATTTTGAATTATAAAATGTAATGATGATTCGAGTATTGTTCTCGACTGTTGTTATTGAGTGACACAGTGTATATACATAATTATTTATTTAAAAGTTTACTGAATATAGTGCACACATAAGTGGAAAATGTTTTGAATTGACACTCACAATCAATGTAACTTGAAACGGATTATAGTTAGAATTATATCGTGCTTAGTTAACGCGCACTAGGAGATCGTCATTCGATCTGTAACTGCTATCGCCTGTGAAGCATATTTAAAATTAGTATCAACGTCATTGAATTACTTATAACTTGAGGGAGAGATGATCATTTTTTTTGTTAGTGTTGGATGGTGGTGTTTACATTGAAGAGGTGTGCGATAATATCAATCGTTTTTTGTTGTTGGTGGTGTTTCGAAGGTCGACCCCTGTAAGGGACGTTATGTCCTGGGAACCTTTCCTCGGTCAATGGTTGTTGTTGTTATTTGGGCTGCGTTTAGTATGTGATTAGGATTGCAGTCTTGTTAGTCAGCTGTGAGCTGCGATTGCCGTTCGTTGGAACGCTGAATTATTAGGGTTTGTGGAGTTTATTTCGACTGCTGTTAGATTACTTTTACTGTGTTTGATGACAGTATTTCTTTATATTCGTATTGTAGGACCATTTTGGTTGTGTTTGTTGTTTGTCTGGTAGACAGTCGCGTTCATGTAGATCAGCTGGGTTGGCGATACCGGGGGCTCCAAAAGTATGGTGTTCAAGACGTTAATGCTAATTCAGTTATATGATTATTGTTATTGTTTTTGAAGACTGGATAAAACAGGGGCTCAGTGGATAGCATTCTCATCTTCATTGGTCGGAACGCTAAACCATAGTTTGCCCGTTAACCTCGATGTTGATCACCGTCAGTTAATATTGATGAATAATAGGTCTATGTAGATTAGTGGAGGAACATTGGTGTAGATACTGTCCTAGAATGACACATATATGATTATAATTAGGTATTTCTTAAATTTTTGTAATTAGAATTAAAAGATATTTCGGTAATCCAATGAAGAATAAAACTCAGGATCTATGTATAGAGTAATATTTTGATACTGTAAATAGTGAGAGGCCGTCACTATGTAATTCTATTAAGGTTTTTTTTTTTCCTCTTCTCGCTCTTCATATTTTTTTTTATTTAATCCTGATAGAAAAGGCATTGCGATAAGCTGCCAATTTATTGTTGATCATTAAGTCGTTTTTTTTTTTTTGCACTTTAGCTGACGTTATGTCAGAGTGTGTGCCATAAGACATCAATTGTAATTACATTCAGTTATGGATTTTCGATTTAATTATATCCATTTTTGCGGTGTCTTCTCTTTTCTGAATAAAATTTGGGCACGCATTTGCGTATGCTTATACCATTTTCAACTTACTCTTGCGTTGTGTTTTTATAGATACTTAGATAGTGGGGAGGATAGGAACATGCCAAGGATATTATAGCGGCTTGAACCATTTTATCCATTCCTTTGTCCCTGTTACGCCCGTGTGAATGAGAGTCTTGCGCTCAGGTGTGTGTTGTCGCTGATCCTGTGGAGGATTAACCATTGCGTGTTGAAAATATCACCTGATATGTGTCCACGATTTGCAGAGTATGTGATGCCGGGTATTACGGTATGTACTTTTATCCGGGGTACTGCCGTTGATATTTGATCCGCTGTCTTCTTGGATTGTGGCATACACGACACTGCTGAAATCGGGTACAGTACCAACCCGGCATTCGCTTGGATTTGATAACTGATGTTATTAAAACGTCTTCGAGATCGTGCTGCACGCAAACTCTATACAAATGTAAAGCAGAAAAAATTCCCACATTAGTGCATAAAACAGTCGTAAATGTAAGAAAAGTGTTCTTATATTTATTTGTACAATTTAAATTAGGTATTACAACTTATGTTAATAGATAATATACCATGTATTTTTTGCGGACTATCCGTATTTTCGATCATCCGGATCAGTTCTGGTCCCACTTAATTCGGATAAACGATGTTCTTGTGCATCTGCAAATTACAGCAATTTGTGTACGGAAATAGGCTATGTTCAGCGGATGATTGTTCGAAGCAGGGGCGAATAAGCATCACTTCTTATCTCCTTCTTTCTTTCTTTCTTTCTTTCTTTCTTTCTTTCTTTCTTTCTTTCCGTTTATGCATTATTTTATGTAACGTGTGAATGTAGGAGTTGTTTGGACATGTAATGTCAATGAGATTTTTGAATAAATATTAGCAGGCATGTGTTCGATTGCCTGTCCGATGTTTTTATAGAACATCACGATCTTCTTATTTAACGATCTGATAACGATAGTACTACTCGTTAGGTACTGGCACTCGTTGCATTTTTTTTAAACCGTTCATCTCTGAGATTCCAAGAATCTCGTCCTACCATTCTTCATTGTAGGATGTTATTTACGTAACTAAGTAGGAGTACTATCGTCGTTTCTAATATATACATGTATCGAGAGATTACTAGCCTTTCACTAGCGAGGTACAGTTGGTTTATCTAGCTGGGTATCAACGTCCTTAGCGATCCCTTCCATCTCTAGGATAATAGGTTAGGGCTACGTAAATTTCGGGTAAAGTACCATCCTGTAAGTGGTTTATTTTGTTGTTGGTTCTGTTAGGGACTTTGACATCGTAATCATTTAGTCCCGTGTACTTAGGTGTGTGTTCAATTTGTCTGATAACCTGTGTTATTGTGATGGCTGCAATAGTGTGTGTATTTGTAATTGAGACTAGGATTTGAAGGGAGGTGGCTGTGGCCTCAATTTGTGAACCATCCTCGCATATACTTGTAGTGAAAGTAGAAAACCACGAAATTCCACCTCTAAGATGGTTGAGGTGGAATCAAAGCCAGCTCCATTCAGATTTTGCCTCACAAGGCTGAGTGTACTCCGTTCCAACCCTCAGCCCAGAATTAAATTTCTTGACAGAGCCAGGACTCAAACCCAGAGCTCCGCGGTGACATCCAAGATTACTAGCCACTTCACCACAAAGTGGACAATATAAGGCTGGTCTTGATTGTACATGATCAATCAATAATTACCTAATAATAATAATAATAATGATAATAATAAATATTCCATTTAGCAACTACACGGCCGACCTCTCCCTGTTGTTTTTATGTTTATTATAATTATTCGAACAGTTGAATGATTCGACTTATTCGTCGATTCATTGGATTGTTGACTTAATAATCGGGTTATTTCACTAATGTGAATATTTGAAAATTCGAATGTTTGAATAGTTTGGAAATTTGCATAATTCGAAAGTTAGTCAGAATATTTTGAATATTCGAATAATTCGATCTTTAAAATATGTACGTCCCTATTCTCTTCGGTCTGCCATTTTGAACACGGGAGTAGAAATAATAATAATATCGTATGGCCTCGGGTGCCGGGTGCAAGCTCTGTTATTTGACACCCAGAGGGCAGCTTGCACGTCCAATTTTGTTGTTCCTTGGAGAGCTATGAAAGTTTGACACTATAGCGATTTCTAGTACCGTAAATAAAGGAGGAACTTTTGTGTTGGCTGTAAATCCCAAGATTAATTTTGCCATTATGAACACGGCCTACGGAATTCAAATGGGTTCATTAACATGCCAACAACGTATGACATGCGTACCGTGATTATTGTCGCCTTTCAAAAATCACCTACCATGGCCAGAAGCGAACCTGCAAGTTTTGGGTTGTTAGGCCGACACGATAACCACTCACCCACCGTGGCAAGCGGGAGTAGAGATATTGGAACTAGAGCAAATTTGCCCGGCTCTAGCTAGTGATATTGGTTACAGGAACCAAACGTGACTGCACACTCGCATATAGACTATTGTCTGTGTTGCAGTTTGCTTTACTACGCCTTATTGGTCAAAGAGCAGAGCCCACAATGTGTAAACAAGCAACTAGCATCATTACAGGTTGGCCTCTCGGTGGGAGGAGTAGATTAGAACAGATGGATACATTGGTTTACTTGGGAATAACGAGAAGTGGAGGGGCTGCGGAGGACGTCAAGAGAAATTAAATAGAAATTCCTTTACATTCTGCGTCTCAGTCACCCGAAGACCCTTAATATTACTAAAATCCCTAGCTTTTTGATACACAATAAGTGTCTTATGGGATTGCATGGAACATACCAACACTGGCATAGCTGGGAGCATTGAGTTTGTTTCAGCCTTTAGTGATGTACATCATCAGGCTCTTAATGATGAGGAGAGAGACGTGGCCCATGCAATAATGAGGGTGTTGAGTTAGAAATCAAGAGGGTCATGTACCGTGTAGTAGCCTATATCGTCCGGCTTTTAATGACGGAGAGAGAATCGTGACCCATCCTAGAATGAGGGTGTTGGGTTACAACATGAACAAAGATACTGGTCTGAATTATGCTAGATTCTCCCATATTTCCTGAATGCATTTTTTAAATTATTGTAGTTTTGTTACTGATATTTGTCTACGCCTATTAATTGTATTACATTTTTTATATTTGAAGGCCCTTTTACTCCAATCCACCCATTAAATCCAATTAAATGTTCAATATTTTAGAAAATGACAAATATAAGACGTTTCAAAATTAATTAAAAATGTATATAACTGAACAATGCCTTCCTTAAATTTAACAATTTACGATATTGCAGATCGATTCCCTGCGTGGGGCAGCGGGAACACTCTCGCCTGGTGTACCCAAGGTTGCAATCGAATCCTGCCGTAGTTAGTTGGCATTTAAGGGTACGCAAATTCGAAGAAGCCGTTTCAGATGATAAACTGGTGCGTTAATGATACCCTTTGGGGCAACCTTTTGACACCCCGGCATCTCCAAAAACCGCTGTAGTTAAATGGGACGTAAAACCAGTATCATAATTATCATTATTAATTATTTGTATATCTTATATATTAAAACAGTAAGGTGATTTTTGTTATATCGAGTTTAAGAAAACGTCTTAACCGATTGATTTCGTAATGCATTCTAGTGAGAGCTCTTGGCATGTAGATTTGCAGAGTGTCCTTAAAAGGAAAAATATATGTTTTGACAAACACTGAACATATAATTCTAAAACTCTCTCATTACGGTGGCTGGCGAAGTGCGACTATGCTCATTCCAGTAGTTGGCGAAGAGATTCCGTGCTCCCATGCATAATTTACTGTCATGGAAATGTAAAGGTGATGGAAATTGCTTATTTAGAGCAGTTTCGTGATGTTTATTTCAAAATTAAGAACGTCATCTTGAGCTGCGTTTGCAAGCAAATTGCAAAAATTGTTGCTGGCAGGGATAATTATAAGGATTTTATTATTGGCGAACAGTCTCATCGCATTCTCATCAGCAAAGAACTTCAGTCATTGTATAAGTAAATTAAAAACCTTAACCTTTTAACCCCGTGGCACTACAGCCCTTGAAGGGTCTAGGCCTACCAAGCGACCGCTGCCCAGCCAATTGGCCTGCAGATTTTGGGGTGACGCGTGGTCAGCGCGTCGGGTCCCCTTGGCCGTTAATCTTGGTTTTCGTGACCGGGGCACTGTCTCACTGTCAGACAGCTACTCAATTGTCCTCACGAGGCTGAGTGCACCCCGTTCCAACCCTCACGTCAGTTTTAAAATCCCTGACGGAGCCGGGGATCGAACCCGGGGCCTCCGGGTGAGAGGCAGGTGCTCTACCCCAACACCACGGGGCCGGCCTGTATAAGTAAATATTATTGTTTATTGATTATTTGTTTAGAGTACATAAAATGAGTCTAACAACGCTGTTGATTTTGGCAATGGAAGTAGTTAGTTATTGTTATTTTAAGGGGCAGAACTACGAGGTCATCTGCCCCTGCAATGGAAGTATTATTTGCCATTTAATATTTGGCGGCTGCGTTGATGCAGGCCACTATAGTATTATTGAATATGACGTTAATTTGGGGAGAAATGCTACTATAAATAAACCCATTTGACGAAAAAGAACATTAGCCGCAAAAAAGTGGGAAATCGGAGAAAAATACGAAGCCACTTTTAAAATCCAACATAAATATGGCATTTCAGAAACAATTCCAGATACTATGCCGTTACAGTGTAGGGTCCTTGACGAACAAATGTAAACATTGTTCTGCACTG
The DNA here is from genome assembly GCA_946902985.2 of Meconema thalassinum. Classification (NCBI taxonomy): domain Eukaryota; kingdom Metazoa; phylum Arthropoda; class Insecta; order Orthoptera; family Tettigoniidae; genus Meconema; species Meconema thalassinum. The sequence continues at coordinate 1,095,260,802 of OX336389.2, read as the reverse complement.
TATATCTATAGCGAGAAATCTACACTTGGTTACTTTGACCTTTGCTGTTGTAAAATTGATCTGACTAAATATAAAATATTTGACAGGCTGCAACAATTATTTTTCACTGGAGATGATATCTCAAGGAATTTCACAGAGAATAATCGGCAATACAATGCTATGTACTTAGTTTCATTGGGTGCCAATGTTACTGTGCCACATGCATACGATCCATATTGTTTTAAAATGTATGGAATTTTACATCATCGCATTTCTTCGTTATATTCCAAGATTATAAGCGACGGTTTGCTGCCAGTTGTATTAGACTCCTCAGAATTCTTGAATGCCTTGGAATTAAATGATTTGCCTTCACATACTCCAAACGCTTGACCCATAGTTATGCAGCTTAGAAATCTGAACGTTTCCTAAGGGCTCCTATATGCAACCATATTGCTTAGATTTGGAAATAATAAGTGCAGTTAGAATTAGGCAGAGAGGTCTAATCCTTCGACTTGATTTAACACCATCCGATAAAACACTATCATTTTATTTTAAGAGGCAATATTTTCCAATTCGTTTAGCATACTTTATCATAATTAATAAAGCTCAAGGGGAAACTCTGGAACGTATACGTCTCAATTTGCCTCTTGAAGTTTTCAGACATGGCCAGCAGTATTTTGCGATGTCAAGAGTGCAATCTTATGACGCCCTTATAGTTTCAATAGAGCCAAAAAATAATCGTACAAAGAATGTACAGTAGGCCTATATAAGTAAATTCTTCAGTAAATATTTCCCATTGTCCGTCATGTTTTGACGGGTTTCAACTAGTCTATATATTTAAAATATATATTTAAAAAACTAAGGTGATTTTTGTTAACGCGAGATTGAGACAACGGCTGAACCGATTGGCTTCGTCAAGCAATGTGATGAAAGCTCTTGGCCTGTAGATTTGCAGAGTCTCTTTAAAATAAAAAGATATGTTACCGGATATTTTTAATTAATTAAGTAAAATGCAAAACTCTGTGCGCATGCGCACATGGTGGATAGAAGTCCGCCGCGTTTTAATATGATAGTTAATTATGAGAACTATAAAGGAGGAGAATATTCTTTAAGATGTTTCCACGATATATATACTGGAATAGATTAATGAAGGGAAATGTTAAAAACTTATAAACTGGCAGTTGAGTGTGTATGCTTTTTTACATAACTTAATATTGCGCTGCCTTATGATTGGCTCGGTGGCCCAGGAGGAAGTCTTCAGATTTTGTTATGCATCGTGGAAAGATTTCGAATCCCACCTCCGATATGTTGTCTTGTTTCTGTATTCTTCTTTCTTGCTATTGGTATTACATTGTCAAAACATACTTTACTTTTATCATTCCTATAAAGTGACGAAATCTCCGTAATTTATGTTGCCATGTACAGTTCACGCCACGGTTCTTGGCCGGTGAGCCCCGATTGCACAGTCGTACAGAGGACAGGTAGTGAACCTCAGGCATAAGCAATTGATACACGGGTTGCTTTCCGTGCAACTGAAACTCACGTATCAATTGCACATGCGTGAGGCTCGCAGACTGTCCTCTGTACGACTGTGAAATCGGGACTCACTGGCCAAACACCGTGGCGTGAACTGTAGGCTACTTATAAATTATAAAGAAAGATTTAGTATCCCCGGCACTCACGCGTGCGCTCAATCGCTTTCGCCATGAGAGACAATTGGCGAATATAATCCATTTGAAAGGCTGGGTTATCGTAGTCACTTAGCCCCATAAACTTTGGTGTGTGTGTGTAAAATGTTCTCTGATAATCTGTGTTATTGTGATGGCTGTATTAATGTGTGTATTTGTAATTAAGGTGGGGAATGGGAAGGAGACGGCAGAGGCCTTAAGTTAGGAACCTTCCTGGTATATGCCTCGAGTGTAAGTGAGAAACAACGGTAAACCACATCGAAGGGGGTTGAGGTTGAAATCGATTCAGCCCTCAAACCAGAATTAAATTTCTTGGCAGAACAAGAAATAAAACCTGGATCTCCAGGGTGATAGCCAAGAATGTAGCCTTAAAAGTAAACTTCCCTGTGTTAATATGATTTTTGACAAGCACTGGACATTTAATTCTAAAACTGCCTCCATTACGGTGGCTGGCGAAATGAGTCTATGCTCATTCCAGTAGTTGACGAAGTGATTCTATGCTCGGGGCCGATAACCTAGATGTTAGGCCCCTTAAAACAACAATTATCATCATCATCGATTCTATGTTCCCGTGGATAATTTACTGTCATGGAAACGTAAAGGATATTTACCGATAACTGGTGATGGAAATTGCTTATTTAGAGCAGTTTCGAATTGTTTATATCAAAATGAAGAACGTCATCCTCAGCTGCGTTTGCAAGCTATTGCAAAAATTGTTGTTTTTGGCAGGATTTTATTATTGGCGATCAGTCTCATTGCATTCTCCTTAAAAACCAACTTGAGTATGAAAGTCTCTGGACGGTGAATACACCTTGTCTTGATGAATTTCATTGTTATCAAATATGACGTTAATGTGGGGAGAAATGCTACTATAAATAAACCCGTTCGACGAAAAAGGAACATTAGCCGCAAAAATGTGAGAAATTGGAGAAAATACGAAGCCACTCTTAAAATTCAATATAAATATGCCATTTCAGAAACAATTCCAGATATTATGCAGTACGGTGTAGGGTCCTTGACAAACAAATGTAAACATTGTTCTGCGCTTGGTTACTTTGGCCTTTGCTGATGTAATAGTAAAATTGATCTGCCGGAATATAAAATATTGCACAGGCTGCAACAATGTTTCACTGGAGATGATATCTCAAGGAATGTCCTTCGTTTCCTTTGGTGCCAATGTTACCGTGCCACATGAATACGGTCAATATTGTTTTAAAATTTATGGAACTGCACATCATCACATTTTCCCCTTATATTCCAAAAGTATAAGCGACGGTGCTTACGGCCAGTTTTATATATAAAACTCCTCTGAAACTAATCAAATCACATCTGCAAATCAAACGAATTCTTGCATCAGGGAGAGCACACTTCATATTTTAAACAATATTTTGCAAGAGCAGAACCCCTACATTCAACATTCAAAATACCGCTAAATTAACTTGCAATCTAGCTGACGATATTCAATTAGCATGGCTCATAATGTGAGATGAAGCCCCAATGGCTAATATTCATTCATTAATGTGTGTGAATCGACTCTTAAAAGATACCTAACGACATTATTCCTTAATGTGGGAAAGTTATTGCTCTTGGAGGAGACTTCAGGTAGGTTTTGCGTGTTGTGCCGCACGCTTCTCACCAAACAGTTCTTCACAATAATTGTATCAAATACTCTTCTCTCTGGCCCTTCTCCAAAATACTCCGCTTACATAAAAACACGCGATCGAAACCAGATGAAATGGAATTTTCTGTTTGTTTTTTTTTTTTTTTTGCTACAAGATAACGGCGACTACCCCTCTGTGGATGGTGAAGATTCAAATGTTATTGAATTACCAGGCAGACATGATAACGTGACTGAGACTTACGGCGAAACATCCTCTTCTGCGAAGGATATAATAAATTTCTCTAAAGTTTACATTTTTAGACCAAAAAATTAACACTGTAATGATATTAACTTAAAAGTCGTTGAACTTGTATCCAGTAGTTCAAAATCATTCACCAGCATTAACAGATTACTGAAGATGAAAGCCAGCCTCTTCAGTTTCCTACAGAATTCTTGAATTCCTTTGAATTAAGGGATTAGCCCCCACATATTCTTACTCCAAACGTTTGAGCCATAGTTATGCTCCTTAGAGATCTGAACGTTTCCCAAGGGCTCCTAAATGGAACCAAATTAATTGTGAGAAATATGTATGAAAATTGGTTGGATTTGGAAATAATAAGTGCAGTTAAAATTAAGAGTTTTCAGTCATGGCCAGCAGTATGTTGCAATGTCGAGAGTGCAAACTTTCGGCGCCCTTTAAGTTGCAATAGTGCCAAAAAGTAATCCTACAAAGAATGTATATAAGAAATTCTTCAGTAAGTAATAGTCTATAAATATTTTCCCATTGACCATCATATTTTGACAGGTTTCAACTAGTTATCATTATTATTATCATTATCATTATCATTATCATTATCATTATCATTATCATTATTATTATTATATTGTACATCGTGACTATCTTCTGATTTTTTTAACAATACAAAATTGCAGCATGTTTCATAGTTCATTAAGTTTCATGTTTGGTAGATTGTTATTTTATTAAAAAGTTAGACTAATAGCCGACTGAAATAAACAACATTGTACGGTTTCCGACATTCTTTGGCAACAAGCAAAGCAAATGTGATACAGAGTGTGTGATTCAAAAGCTGCATGACCTACGGGTGAATAGGCTATTAGTCAAGGGTCTGGTTTTATTTAGTCGGGGGCGTGGTGGTGCATTGGTGAAGCTGGTTGCCACTCACCAAGGCAGACCGGGTTCGATTCCTGGTCAATGCATGTGAGATTATCGAAGAGAAATATTACGTACTGTGGTTCGGATTTACGTAAAATGGAGGTCCCGTGGCTCATGATCGCGAGATTAACGGTCACATAAGATTACAAGCTTCCTTCCTTGCTTATTTAGTGCTCAGTTTGCTAATGTATTGCTGATGTGAAACTATACATCTTCACTGAACATTTTTAGCCTATTTTCATTTTATGAAAAAAATAGGTTTATGAGATCACCTTTTGTCCGTGTGTGTGTGCGCGCGTATGTATGTCTGTGTGTGTGTGTCCCCTCTAATGACTTCTAAACGGCTGAAGCGATATCAATGAAACTCGAAAAGGTCATAGTACTATTACGGCCGACCCCGACCGTGCCCTTCAAATTGTATTACGTCTCACCAATCCAACATGGCGGCTGTGCGAAATATTTCACCGGCATTCTATATCTCCCAAACTGTTACTGATATCACACTGAAATTTTGTACGGTGATAAAGGGCACGACTAGAAGTTTACCTACGAGACTTTCAAAAATCTGTTAAATACAAAACGAACATGCCGGCCAAGCAAAGTTGAAACTTTTAAACAGACCTTTCTCGCGATTTAACCATCCAATCGCAATGAAATGTGGTACAGGAAATGTTTAAATACATTGTAATGCACTGGCATCTAATTTAGTTCAAATGTCTACATAACCTCAAGATGGCGGCTCTGCGAAATATTTCACGGGCTATCTATACCTCCGAAACTAATATTGGTTTCACCCTGAAATTTTGTACGGTGATAAAGGGCACTACTAGAGGTTCATCTGTGAGACTTCCAAAAACCTGTAAAATACAAAACGAGCATGGTGGCCAAGCGAAGGTGGAACATTTTAATAGACTTTTCTCGCGATTTAACCATCTGAGCGCAGTGAAATACGGTACAGTAAATGTTTATACTCTTTGCAATGCACTGGCATCTAGTTTAGTTCAATTGTTCACATAACCTCAAGATAGCGCCTATGCGCAATTTTATAATTAAGTTTTTATTTATTGTGTATTAATCATGCGATCGAAGTGAACGTTTGAACAATGAACCTACGCAAAAATCGCAATCGATTAGTACATAACTCTATGGCCTACATTTATAAACAATCAACATGGCGACCAACCAAAATATTTAGACGGTTCTCAATATCTACGAATATTATAATACAGCAATCAAACTGAAATTTTGTATGTTGATAGAAGCAATTAACATAAGTAGGATATATGAAAATAGGCAGTATGGTTCTTCACGGAACTACTTGTTGGATCCAAGATTTCATAAGGATTTTCATGATCTCAGCTTTAATCTTCCTAATTGCATACAATATTGCAGAGTAGAAAATCCCACAGTTATACTAGATTTTGGTATTATGCTAACATCAAGATTATAATGTAAATGCTAAATAGGCCTAATTACAAATTATGCTCGATCTAGCTGCAATATATGTCAATCCCGAGCACATAAGACACTTGAAAACGGACTCCCTACGTCTTGTTGATCAAGGAAAGATGATAAAATCCTATTGTAAAGCCATCATTACTTCAGACTTGACGGTTCAGTGCTAGGCTAGAGTTTCGTTCGCTAATTCGCGACATCGCAAACGAAACTGGATTTGTCGTGATTTATCGATTTAAATGGCAACCTGTGATTGGCTAGTTAATGTGATTTTCCTTATGACCTCCAGATAACTCTAGGGTAACACAGAAACGTCAAGTCGGAAGTAATGATGGCCTTACAATAGTCCAAGTGCCTGACACAAGTAGGCCTAAGTGGCAGGAATGCCAAACTTACCGTGGGGTCCCATACCCGGCAGCCTATATTTTTCTCAATAACTGTAAGCCCCTGGAGCTAGTGCATTATTATTATTATTATTATTAATAATAATAATAATAATAATAATACGTATTAATTATTTATTAACTATACAGTAAATATCATATTATTATTATTATTATTATTATTACCCTTCTCTGGTGATATTACTATTTCCTCTGTCCCCTCAATAATCACGACATGGCAGTCCTTGCAGCAGACCGCCCGGCGTGGCATTGGACTTGGCTGGGGTCTCCTTTGTCCGACATTTGTGTTGACAGGCATTGTATGCCCGTAATGGCTGTCCCATCTTTCAGGCGAAGACTATTAATACATCAGTCTTCAATAACAATTTTAATCACTTATTGGGTTTAGTTTTATTGCGTATCTCGACCTGTAGGTACGGTACTGAAAGGTTCTTCAAAAAGTACGACTAAAAGTAAATTTTCTACAGATGTATCAAATAATAAATGCTAAGATGTTCAGTAAAGAACATTTAGCACACGTTCTCCCAAATGTACGGGTATAGTTATAACTCTTTGTCCATATCAAGGAGTATAGGCTAATTGAATATTCTTGTGGTGAACGTTAAGTGTTGCACCCTATACAAGACTCACCGTTTGCTAAGTTTTGTTGTAATTGCGCTGTTGCATCCAATGTTGGACATTAAAAAAGTACGCCCATCCACCATCTTCAATGTGTGGAATCGCTTATCTTGCGCCTTCTTCATAGAAAGCCATCTATTTGAGACTACATATTTGCTGCGCTTCGTCATTGTAACTGTAATTATTTGTGGATTGTCAATATTGTCTTATATATTCAAGATGGCTGCTGCTGCTGTTAAAAGGGGCCTAACATCTAGGTTATCTGCCAATTCAAGATGGTGAATGTATACTATAGGCTATAGAGTATGATGGTCTTATGACATAATGCAAGCAAAGTATCTTATATGTTTCTCCCTTCTTACAAAGTTTCGTGCTGATTGCACAATTGGATCCTGAGTTATCGATTTTTGAATCTTTAATAGTAGCCTAAGCTTGAATATAACGGGGGTGTTCTTTTGCCTTTGCCATACAAAGCCCATATGCGGTTCTACATTAATGCTAATTTGAGATATTGTATTTCTACAATATATACAGAAGATATATATGCTAGGGGCAGATGACCTCGTAGTTCCGCCCCTTAAAACAACAATAACTAACTAGATATACATGCTTGCATATTTTATAGTTCCAAGATGGCCGCTGCGTATAAAGTCGCTGTTCTTTTGACTTCTCATAGGAAGTCACTTAGAAGGTTGTACATTACTGTTAATTTTCGTTGTTGCATCCTAAAAGTACTATTCTATATATTCAAGAAGGCTGCTACGCGTTATATTCAATGTGTTATACTAATGGCTCATCTCAGTAAGGTCCCTTATATGGTACTTTTTCTTTCTTTCTTTCTTTCTTTCTTTCTTTCCTTTCTTTCTTTCTTTCTTTCTTTCTTTCTGTCTGTCTGTCTGTCTGTCTGTCTGTCTGTCTGTCTAAGTTTCGTTTTAATTTCGCAGTTGCCTTCTGAATGATGCACTAATACGTATTAACATTACGCTCGGCCGCAATCTTAAAAATTAAAAGTCGCAGTTATTCTGCTTTGGGTATAGATACTCCACATAGGGTTGTACTTTGTGACTCAGTTCTGTTATTGTAGTTCTAAAATATATAAAGTTATTTATTTTCAAATTATGAAATTTCAGGATGGCCACTGCGTGCTATATTCAGTGTGATAAATTAATCGCTACCACACTCCTCTTCTACCAAGTTTCACCATAATTGGACTAGATAATCCCGAGTTGCTAATTTGCGTAATTGAATAGTACGTCTAGCCACCATCTTGTATCTATGGACTCATTCTTCTTATGCTTTCGGCACACGAAGCTACTTATAAGGTTCTATTTCATTTATAATCGTGTTGGAAGCGATTTTTCAGTGTTGAAATTTTAGTGAATTTATTAACGTCATGTATTTTTTTATTCAGGGATAGGGAATAACACCTATTACAAATGGGTGCAATCGTGTTGACCGGCTGGAAAGGATCTCAAATTTCGTTCTATTTCATTTCTAAATTCTCATTTCTATTTCATTACTTCTTCTTCTTCTCCTCCTTCATTTCCCGTTTCCAGTTCCCTGGGTCGGGTTGCAAACTAAGGACCTCCACAGTTGTCTATCCCTACACCAATCATTTCCTTCTTTCAATACTTATTTTCCTTTTACTCCTCTTTTCTCTATGCTTTCCTTCACCGTATATATCCATCTCTTTCTGGGCCTTCTTCGTGGTCTTCTTCCTGGTATTTTCTCCATAAATATTCTTTTTGGTACTCAATATTCTTCCATTCTCATCATATGTCCGTACCACTTCAGCTTACTGGTCTCTATCTTGTCTTGCAGTTTTGGGAACCCAGTTCTCTCTCTAATGTCCACATTTCTTATTTTATCCCTCCGTGCCTTCCCAGTTATTCCTCTAAGGAACTTCATCTCGGCTGTTTGAATTCGGCTTTCATCGCGTTTTGTTTGGGTCCAAGTACCTGCTGCGTATGTCAAAATTGGTGTGTAATACATTGAGAATAGAACTTTCTTGCATTTCTCTGGGGCTTCCTGGTTCCATACTAAACCTCTCACACACTGGTAAAACCCATTAGCTTGTTGGATTCTCTTTCCAATTTCTTCATGTATTGTACCATCTTCTGTGAGTATCCTCCCCAAATACTTAAAGCTTTTTACCATTTCCAATATGCTATATGTCGTAGTTTACTTACGTGGTCCACCCTGTATATATAGTATTGACAAGGAGGATTGAATGAAATAAATGATTATTCCAAAACTAGATGGTAATTTGTTGGTCACGTGACGTTTCTTAAATGGGAACCAACAATTTTTATTGTGTTTCCTTATTCCTGATACAAAACTAAACAGCATTTCGTACAACAATTTTAAAAGTACATGGTTCTATCCCAGGTGTAGACAATGCAACATTGATGACATGTAGGTACACAGCGTAGTTATTGCATACTCATCGGACCTTAGCCTAATGTTCAAAATGATGGCATCCCACCTCAATGCATTTTCCAACTTTGTGAATGAACGATTTATGTGTCCGTAAAATCATTTCTCTGTCAATTCTGACACAAGCAATTTGTATCAGCGCCTTCATGTTGTCCGGAGTCGTTGGTTTTTCACAATACACTCGATCGTTCAGGTAATCCCATGAGAAAAGGTCCGGGGGTGTAAGGTCAATTAACGGGACCTATCCAACGATCAAGGTAATTTTTTATGTAAAACATCCCGAGCAGGCATTCATGTAATACGTTCATACTTTACGTTATTATGTGCGTTGGTGTACGAGCAAGTGTATAATGCTTTATACAAAAGTTGTTAAGGTTTGTATGAGGAATAAGGAAACAAAATAAAACATGTCGGTTCCCAATTTAAAACGTCACGTGACCATCAATTTACCACCCAAACATTCTCCAAATAAACCACGACACATAGCATGTTCTTTACCCCTTTATATCACCCAACTTTTATCCCAGACAGTTCTTTATTCAACTCTTAGTTTTTGAGATATTGTACAGTCTCAACTTACGTGGTCCACCCTGTATATATAGTATTGACAAGGCGGATTGAATGAAATAAATAAATAAATAATTATTCTAAAACTGTGTACTCTTGTAAATGAATGAAGGTACAGAAGTTCAACTTCGAGTTTATAGATTTAGCATGTTTTACTTTCTAACTTCAATAATAAAATATTAAATAGAAAAATGTTAATTTTCTTCTGAACCATGGGCTACAGAAACAACGAAGACACATTTAACAGTCCAAATACAAATTGAAGTGAATTCAAGTAAATGAAATAGAACCAATATTTCTTCCATCAATTTTATTTTTTAAGTAATTCTACAAGCACTAACGTTCAGCTTACAGATTTTACATATATACCGTCCGTGGCATAATATAAAAATACATTAATCAACTTCAAACACTTCGAATAATTAAGAGGTACGTTCTTGAAGCACTTAAAGTGATAAAATTCTCTAAACCTAAACAATTAAACATATTCAACAATCCCAGGTCATACATCAGTTTATTCATCATGCAAGCTAACTGGCATAAAAGTTTTCATCAATTCGTCTCGGATGATGGAAATTGAGTCTGATCTGGTTTAAGATCATGTATGTAGATGACATCGTATCCACTGACAATTGTGCAGTGCAGATACCAGATATTCTTGACCAACGGAGAACTGCAATTGAAAATAATGGCTTGCGTATACACTGAAGTAAGACTGAGTTCAGTGATGAATGCAATTAGCATCTACGGAAACCCACTAACAAGAGTTTCAAAATGTAAGTACCCATATGTTTTCAGTAGATGCTAACATACAGTAGATTCCGGCGCAACGTACCAAGTTATACTGCTGCATGGGATGGGGAGACCCCTCTCTGTAATTCTCTGTGACCCTCAAATGCCTTTGAAGATAAAAGGCAATGTCTACAAAACAGCCGTGAGACCTGCAGCGTTATGTGATGTGATGTTGGGTGACCGAGAAGGAACATGAGCAAAATTTTCATGTAACTAAGTGCATATGCTGCTATGGGTAGACGGAGTTACCAGACTTGAGCAAATAAGGAATGAGGAAGTATCAAAGTTGTCGACATCACGAAAACGATTACAGAAGGTCGCTTGCGATTGTACGGACATGATGTGTGGCGAAATGAAAATCACCCTGTGAAGAAGGCATTAACACTCCCCGATTCCGAAATTCTTGAGAGGACGCCCCCAGATGACATGGTGGTTTGCCATAACCACGGAATTAGAGCAGGCTCCAGCGACAACACAGGACGGAAACACTGAGGCTGAGAACTAGGAGAGCTGATCCCAAATAATGGGAAAAGTCTAGAGCCAAAAAAAGCAGAAGAAGACAGTATTCTGAAAATATCTGTAAATTAAGGAAAAGGAAGATCGTAGTTTAACATGACCGTGAATCTTATGAATATGAACCACGGGACCTCCTTTTTACGTGGAACCCGAACCTCAGGACATGGCATTTCACTTCGAAAATCTCACGTGCATTGACTGGGAATCGAACCCAGTCCACCTTGGTGAGATGCCAACAGCTTGAGCGCTGCGCCACCATGCCCCTATCTGTAAAGTTATCCGCGCATTGTAATAATAATGTACAACCACCAAGTGTCTAATTTTGTGGAATAATAATAATAATAATAATAATATATCGTATGGCCTCGGGTGCCGGGTGCAAGCTTTGTAATTTGACACCCAGAGGGTAGCTTGCATGTCGAATTTCGTAGTTCCTTGAATCACTGCGAAAGTCAAGGAGGTTAGATATCTAAGCTCCTTGAACACTATAGTGCTTTCTAGTAGAGAAATGAGGACCTTTGTGTTGATGGAAACTCCCGAGATTAATTTTGCCATAGATTTAATATTCCTTCCCAGTGTGATGGATGGAGCAATTGAAATCATGAAACAAATTCTCCTTCTCAAAGAGCTCTGAGCATTTGTTTGTGTCCAGGGGCCGATAACCTAGATGTTAGGCCCCTTAAAACAACAATTATCATCATCATCATCATCATTTGTTTGTGAAAAAAGAAAATATTGTTCATTCCAGCAATATCTCACTACAGTATACAATCCCTTCACAGAATGAATCGTTGAGGATTCTCTTGCAGTAATTGATTGTGGTGTAAGTATACCCACCCGCCATTTTCGTTCTTTGCTGCAGTCCGTAGATCAGGCGTTCTCAACCTGGTGCTCTTTAAGTGAAATATGGTACTTGAGTGTGTGTAAGTGTGTGTGGAATCTGTCTGATAAATTGTGTCTTTGTGATAACGCAGCAGAGTGTTTGTGTATTAGTAATTGAGGATAGGATTTGGAAGGAGCTGGCCGTGGTCCTAAGTTCAGAACCATCCGGAAAATTATCTCGAGTAGAAGTGGGTTATCACGGAAAACCACTTCTAGGACAGGTTATATGGGAATCGAACCCATCTCTTCACATTTTTGTCTCACGAGGCTGAGTGTACTCGGTTCAAACCCTCAGACCGGAATTAAATTTCTTGGCAGAGCTGGGAATCGAACCCAGGGGTAAACCTACTATAGATACATACGAATTCACAAAATATTGTATATGGTTGTGAAATACGTGCCATCGAATTAGTGCGATTACTTGAAGTGACTATGACCATGCCTATCATGATTATAGGGATTTGAAGGCCTATCCCCAAGCGAAATTCTGCTCTTGGCACATTGCGGTGATGGACCGAGGTGTTGCATCTGTGTACACAGCATTGACGTGGTCCCAGGGGGAAGCATGTCCCTGGGAGTGGAGATTAGGTTCTGTCCGAAGACGTCCAGAACAGATTGATTCCCTTGAGAACTATGGTCAACCTCAGACATCACTGAGCAAAACTATAGCAGTCCTGTTCCATACGGTGAGTGATGGCCTCTATGACCTCAAGATATCTAAATGAATCTTACGAGTTTTATAGAAATAATATAGGCAGGCCTTTTCCGTAACAGGTTTTAACCACAGCTCCCTTTAAGCGAAGCCCTACTCTGAAAAGAGCAGCGGTACCATGCAGAATGGCAAGCGCCAAGCATAGCGAGAAATGGCGTGGAACGTGCAGCTACGTACAAACTTTCATGTAAGCCGTGGAATAGATCTCTGTGGGAAAACTTATCATATGATTGGCCGAAGTAGAGCTCTTAATTCATCATCGGTAATCCATAATATTAACAGAAAGCTCCTCAATAGTATCACACCTAGTAGCACTTTCGCATTGTTTTTCAACTTCTTTCAATATTACAATATTAAATTTCAGACCCACTTTTTATTCAATTCGAATGTGTTCTGTATTGCAACTTAGCTATGGAACAGTAATCGTACATTGATATCTTAGTGGAGTCTGACAATCCTTGACATTTTATTTTTCTTTTAAATATTTTGTACTTCTTTCTGTTTGCATTCAAATTTACTGGTAGGATCGCTATAAAAAGTCTGAATTCACAAAACAGCGTGTAGAGTTTCACAAGTGTGACAAATATAGACTATATTTTAGTATGTACAGCACGTAACCGGGTTAGAAGTCGATGCCATAGGTCCAGGCTATCTCTTGGTTCGAAACCCACCATCGGCTGTCCTTGAAATGGTTTTTCTGTAGTTTCCCATTTTTAACTCCAGGCAAATGCCTGGATGGTGCCTTCTAATAGACCAGGGCTGATTCTTTCTAACTTTTTGACTAATTTCATTCAGTTCAACTGTCATTTGACGTTATTGTTGATTCAATTGAGGGGCTTGTACATCATAGTAATTTCAAAGGATTCAATACATAGAACATTCTACACTCCATTTACGCTTGCAGCTTCACATCTTGCAAACAAGGGCACGCCAAATAGTGCGACCGCTTCGAAATATTTAACGTATATGTACACAATTTTGATATTCTAAAGTCCTTGTTTTTCTACTGACAATTTTTGAGGGATTTTACTGTGAAACACAATATTATATTTATATCATCATCATCATCATATATATTACACTGAAGAAAATGGAAATTGCAACACCATGAAGGCATTGGTCGTTTGTGTAGATTTTCAAGATATGGAACGATGCCATGTAGGTATGTAAACGATCAAAGTTTCAGACCCATTGGATTGTTGCTACAGGTCTTCCCACGTGATTAGTCGCGGAGGAATCAACTCCAGTATACGAACTCTGGTGTAGCGTAGTTGACTTGCAGTCTATGCAGTGAAGTGTTCCCCGTCAAACATGCCTCGACGACAGAGAAGAGCACGTTATCAACAACTGTCGCCGTTTGAGAGTGCTCGGATAATTGGGTTGTGCGAGGCTGGATTATCGCAAAGGACTGTCGCTGCACGTGTTGGCCGACAGGCATCCACGGTACAACGTGTATGGCAGCAGTGGCCAAATGAAGGTAACCACACTCGTAGACCTGGCACAGGCTCAGCGCGACAGACAACTGTGAGAGAGGATCGCCGCATCATTCGGATGGCCCGGATGGAACCCCATGCAACAGCAGCGCCAATTCGGGCAGCTGTGGCACCACACGTTACACAACAAACAGTTGGTAATCGCCTGCGTGCAGCTGGCTTACGATCCCGTGTCCCTGCAGAAGGTGTTCCATTGACCCCACAACAGCGACGTGTAAGGCTGGCCTGGTGTCGAGAACGATCGACGTGGGTCGACGAATGGCATAGGGTTGTCTTTAGTGATGAATCGCACTTCTGTCTTGCCCGCAGTGATTGCCGAAATCGTGTGCGCCGACGTACCGGGGAGAGGGGGCCGCGCAGACCTTATTGTCGAGAGGCACACAGGGCCAACACCAAGCATTATGGTCTGGGGTGCTATTGGCTTTAATGTGAAATCACAATTAGTGCTTGTTGAGAGCACTATGACTGTTCGACAGTACGTTGATAGGGTACTCAATCCAGTGGTTGTCCCTATGATGGCGAACATTGCTAATGGGATGTTTCAGCAGGACAATGCCCGGGTTTACACTGCACACATCTCCAGAGAAGCTCTCCACGACATCACAACCTTAGAATGGCCCGCCAGATCCCCGGAACTCAGTCCTATTGAGCATGTGTGGGACATGATGGGTCGACAACTGGCCAACCGTCCTCAGCCACCCACAACTCTGGAACAACTGATCAGTGCAGTGCAGCAAGCATGGGCCACAATTCCTCAGGAAGCGATCCAGGGCCTTCTTGACTCCATGCCTCACCGAATTCATCAATGTATTGCAGCTCGTAGTGGGCACATCCTGTATTGATTGTTGTCCAAACTTGCGGTCAGAGGGACCTGAAAGTGTAATCATCGAATCACAACCGAACACTCGTCCTGCATATTCAATTGCAGCAATGTAGCGCCACTCCTTCTGGGTGTTGCAATTTCCATTTTCTTCAGTGAATTTCAGTAGTATACTGTAGATCCCTTCTGTGGCGCTCAAAAGCGACCGATCGTGAAAAATGAGCATTCAAATGAAAGAGAATAGACATTATCAGTGACGCATTGCACTCTAATTTCATAAATATGTATAATTTCTTTAAAAAATGACTTTTGAAAAAACGTACGAAGTTTGCGATTAGCAGATACTGTTGCTGCAGGAAAATACGCTCCATAATTGTTGTCCACTTCACATTTTGGCCGCGGTGACGCCTGTTTCATGTCATTGTAACATTCTGAGGTCTTTCCTTTATCATTTTGCATGGATTTCAGAAACAGTAATTTAAAGGAATGAGTACTCAAATCGCATAATTTCATAAATATCGAATAACCAGTGAGTGTTGCGGCTAAGCTGTCAATCAATGGACTCAGCACACAAATGACATTAGCAGTGACGAATTGAATTCTAATTTCATAAATATCAATTTTTGTAAGAAGTGTGCTCTTTGAAATACTGTTGTTGTAGGAAAATACGCGACATCATTGCTGTTCAGTTCGCATTTTGGCCGTAGGGACGCCTGAAACCTAAATAGTGTTCTATAATCATTCGATTCAAATAAAAACATAACATTTCTCCCTAAGTCTCTTAAGTTATTATAAACCTATTGGGGAAAGTGTGGCTTATGAACATGTGAGATTTCACGCACGGATCCGCTAGTATATATTATTTCAGTAGTATAGATCCCTCCTGCGGCGCTCACAAGCGACCGTGACAAATGAGCGTTCAAATGAATGAGAATAGACATTAGCAGTGACGAATTGCACTCTAATTTCATAAATATGTATAATTTCTTTAAAAAATGACTTTTGAAAAAACGTACGAAGTTTTCGATTAGCAAATACTGTTGCTGTAGGAAAATAAGCTCCATAATTGTTGTCCACTTCACATTTTGGCCGCTGTGACGCCTGTTTCATGTCATTTTAACATTCTGAGGTATTTTCTTTATCATTTTGCATGGATTTCAGAAACAGTTATTGGTTATTTATTTCAATTACAATTCTTTTGTATAGTTTTTCTTACCCAACATTCATATTAGAACGTAGTATTTCAACAATCTTCAATTTTTAATACTGACTGAAGAAGACCTCAACGTAGTTCGAAGCATGTATATCATTCATCATTAATATTTAAATTAGATATGTTTCAAAAAGTATTGATTGGCGTATTCTTTAACATCTAATAATTCTTCTATCAATACGGATCTCTAATTAATACTTTGCTATCATGGCAAATGTATTTGAATTCTACATCAGACACATTCCACGTACGCCTATGTACTCGATATCGCAAAGCCCCTAAAAGTTTCAACAACAACAACAACAAAGAGGTAAGTGTTGTGTATAGATGTCCATGCTTCATCATGAAACCTGAGGTTTGTTCGTACTTCATTTGGGGTGGCATCCTACGACGACATTTCGTTGTTCTCCTTTGGGTTCTGTGTTTATCTTCTTTAAACGCCCCTGGAGTTTGTTCTGAGGACACAGATAGGACGTTATGAATTCCTCTGCAAGATGGAGAGGGGAGAAGCTTATCTTTTTCCTGGCTCGTTTATTTACCTCCCGCAGTCCAACCTCTTGACTCAGTCAATAAGTAAGAATGTTGGAAAAATTCCTAAGGAAGAATTGTTACTAGGCCTTGAAAGTTCGTGCACTACAAAATGACAAAATATATATGTGTGCGCAAATGATGGCTTGTTGTTGTTGATTAATTTAGAGGCTTTGCGACATCCTAGTCGGATAATCCCGTGTATTAGGGTGTGTGTTGAATCTGTCTGATACCGTAATGTGTCTTTGTGATCTTTGTAATAGTCTGTGCAGGGGCGTATATAGAGTTTTATTTCGATGGGGGGGGGGGGGCAACTGGGGGTTAGGGGGCAAGGTATAGGCCCAAAGAATAGGGGGTCCGGGGTTCTCCACGGGAAACTTTTGTATAATTTGGTGCAAAATGATGAGTTTTAAGGCTATCTGGCATCACTTTTTCAACCAATTTGTTGCGACGTTTTATGTTTGGTTAATGTCAAACACAATTAAGTCCATTTTATGATACTTTTTTATTAATACAATCATCTTGCTCACTTGATAGTATTTACATGGAAAGAATTAATGTTACTGTTTTGATTTACAACTCACACTATAATATAAAGTCAAGGTTTCTTGGAGCATTGCCAAATCGGTTCATAATTTCGTCAGTGAGATCTATGTCTCTGTGAATAGATGGCAATACTAGACCGTTGAGTCTGTTTTCAGAAGTAGAATTTCTTAAGTATGTTTTCAACCAACTCAAACTCCGTTCGGCAGTACCAGTAGCTACAGAGAGAGGCAAATTTGCCAAAAGTTTGATAAATGTATCAGTAGCGTACCAGGGGGGGGGGGGGCGAACGGGGCGGCCGCCCCGGGCGCCGTAAAGGGGGAGGGGGAGGGGCAAAATCCAAAATAGAAAAACATATTTTTTTTAGTTTAAGAAATAATATTTTTTCGGGAAAAATATACGGTTTTATTGGTAAAATTTTCTTTATTACTTTGTTAAATACTGCAGTAATATTATTTAGAAATGAAATAAACGTTTCGTTTTAAACTATTTATAGATAATACGAAATAGTTGGTGGGCGCCGAGCACACAGGAAAAGTTTATTTGGGCGAACAGAGCGCCTGATCCGGAATCAGAGCGGTCATGGAGAGGGGATTCGTGGTTGATGACAGTGCCAGCCAGCGAAGGATGGGGCCATCAAGTCACAACAGAATTGACGATTGCTATTTTGCTAGTCATGAAATGTATTCCTTTACCTTAATCCTTAGTTTACTTTATTCACTTGTGGAGTTGAGTTGCGTTCATTTTGCGGTCATTGTGTATCAATGAATTGTGAATATGCAATGTGTTTACACGTTTAGTTGAAAAGTACGAGTAATTCCTGTTCATGCACAACTAGAAAACAGGTAAGTGCAATTGGCACTCAAAAAATATATTAGGTGAATTTCTCTAAAACAATTTTAAACTGAAATAAATTACATTGTTTCCTCTCTATTTCGTATGCTATTGGCTGAAGCAATTTTAACCTAGAATCATTATTGATCAACACCAAGTAATAGTAAAAGGTTATTTGTTTCATTGTATTTCAGTTTCCATTATGAAACGACACAGAGCAAGTGGGGCTCAAAATAGACAACTGAAAAAACAACGTACCAAAGCACTTGAGATTATGACAGCTTTTAAGTTATAAAAGGATCACTGAACTCTGAAAACTATGAAACTCAGAAAGAATGTGAATTTGACAGTATCAACTTAAGCCTTGAGATTAATGAGTCAAATATTATAGTAGTTAATGAATTGGCTAACCACGATGATCTTGATGGTAAATGTCTTAAACCAGACAATTCTAATCTCTCAATCCACCTCTTGGAATCAAGTGCAATTGGCGCTGGACCTTCATCGAGTTTAAATAATGAAAATGAGCCCAAGGAAATTTTGATTCAACATGACAATGACAATTTTGATAAAATGTGGTTAAGTGACATTGGATCGTGGCGTTTGGAGATTTCACAAAAATTTCGTGATATAGTTGTTACAAAATAAATATACTACATTTCCTGCGGTTGAATCAGGGCGTTCTCTGCATAACAAATGGTTTGAAAAAAAAACTTTGAAGAACGGTGAAAAGGTTAACAGATCATGGATGTGTTTTTCTCCATCCAAAAAATCTGTGTTTTGTTTTTGTGGTGTGTTATTTCCTCAATGACACATGGAATCTAGATTTAACAATGAGTTAGGATTTGCAGTGTGGAGAAAATTGAATCCGCGCATTCAAGATCATGAAAACAGCCCTGCCCATAGGATTGCCTTTATGGAGTGGAAAAGCTTAGAACTAAGGTTAAAACAAGGCTCAGTAATTGACAACACACTTCAGAAACAAATATTAGATCAAAGCAGAATTCGGAGAAAAGTTTTGGAATGCATAATTGCTACCATACAGACATTGGCTCAACAGAACTTCGCTCTAAGAGGCCACAGAGAATCAGTTTTAGAAGAAACTACATGCAGTTCAGGGATTTTTATTGCTCTAATGCAATATTTGGCTAAATTTGATCCTGTTATGAGGGCCCATTTTCAATCAGTGTCCAATAATCCTCGACATTTATCATATCTTTCACCTAGAATACAGAATGAATTAATAAACCTTTTAGGGGATCACGTTCGTAGCAATATTATTACTTCCTGCAAGCGTGCTAAGTACTTCAGTATTATATTTGATAGCACTCCTGACACGTCACTTGATGAACAAAATGTCACAGTTAATAAGATTTGTGGAAGTAAAGCAAAGTTCAGTTGAAATCAAGAAATGTTTTATAGATTGTATTTCAATCAAAGACAAAACTGCCAATGGAATTGCTGAGGTAATCAAAAAGAAACTGGAGGAAGATGGTTTGAACATTGCAGACTGTTTAGGTCAGTCCTGCGACAATCAGACAACAGCTGTAGTTCACAATGGCGCCCAACAACGTTTAAAAGAATTGAACTACCAAGCCGTGTTTGTTCCCTGTGACAACCACTCACTCAATTTGGTTGACGTTCATGCTCCTCATATCAACGTTTGTGCAGTGACGTTTTCTGGGAGAAGTTCAACAAGTGTATGTATTTTTCTCTAGTTCGACTCACAGGAGGAGTGTCCTCAAGGAACATGTCAGCTTATTGGTCAAGGGTCACTCAGATACAAGATGGAGTTCTAACGCAGAAGCCGTGAAAGCCTTATCATCTCAGTTAGATGGTGTGCTTCATGCTCTAGAAAAATTGAGAGACACTGCAACTGAAACCGTCGATACCAGACAGAGTGCAGCGCTGTTAATGTAATAGAAAGATTTGACTTGTAACTCTGTTATTTTTCTGGGCTGAGGTACTTCCAAAAATTGACCGAACGCAGAAAACTTTGCAAATCGAAGGCATTTCGTAATATGTGGTGAGAAACCCTTCCAGTCGATGTTATATCAAAATCTACTAACGTAAGAAGTGTGAGGAATTGGGATATCTTAGATAAACTTATTCATGAATTAAGTGAATGAAGCTTCCTCTGTAATTTTGATGAATACATTCATGATGAAAACCCAAATGAAAACATGTTGAACGCTCTAAAGAGGAAATGTTTCGAACTTGCAGAGAAGTACCCTGAAGATTTGAACGGAGAAGAACTCTTTGAAGACATTGAAGATGTCATAGTTTTATTACGAAGATCAAAGAAAAATTATGAAAAGATTGACTTGAAGAAACCCAAAGATATTTGATATATTTATCTTGTTTGGGGTTAGAGGCATACAGTAACTTGATCATCACTTTCAAACTACTTTTAACGATTCTAGTGTCTGTGGCATCTTGTGAACGATCTTTTAGTAAGCTGAAGCTTATAAAAAATTATTTAAGATCCACAATGACGCAAGAAAGACTAAGTAATTTAGCAATTTTATCAATTGAACATAATGTGGCTGCTACTATGGACTTCAACTCTGTTATAAGTAAGCTTGCATCCATCAAGGCTAGGAAGGCACATTCTAAAATTTTTGTTATGACTCAAACTTATTTTCCCTTCGTTTTCATTTTCTATTATTTTTCAAACAAACTAACCTTTTAATACTTACAGTTTTATTTTATTCATATTTTACTCTTCATAATGTGTTGAAGTGATATACTACTTATTAAAAATAAATATTTATGAACATTAAACTATTATTAAATTAAACTCATTGGTCCTTGAACCTTTTAGTGATAGAGGGCGACTACCATCTACTGTCGACCAAAGTATTATGTGTACTCGAGTTTGAAGGTTGTTTGTGAAGTAACCAATAGACCTACATAAAATCCAATAACATCATCAATTTCGTCGTTCTATTTTACGTTAGCTCATGTTGGTTTGGAATTTTTAATTTATATTTTAATATTTTTTGTCGCAGTTGGAACACAAACAGTGCACGTTTTTAAGCGTGTTTCAACCATGCGTCACATTTAAGAATTATTATCTCAAAAACACGTCAGCAGATCGAATCCAAATTTTAACACAATATACATTGGAATGTTGTATAACTGGTTTAATAATTTCAAAATTTTGCGTGTCCAAGAAAAAAAAGTTATCATTTTTGTAAGGTAACTTTTTCTCGGCTCGGGGCGGTTGGAAAATGTAGTTCTTGGTTGCGATGTAATCCTTATACATCAAAAAGTTATGCTGTATGACTGTGAAATACGTAAATTAACTCACTTATTTTATATCGGTTTGTATTTGTAGGCGGAAATAACACATCGTTCACCAGCTACCCGCTCCGTGAAATCTGTACAGCGTTGCTGTGATGGAGCCCATCACTTCCGAGCGAGGCACGCCATGATGCGTGATGGGCTCCATTTCGGCAACGCTGTACAGCTTTTCCGGAAGCGGGTAGCTGGTGAACGATGTGTTATTTCCGCCTACAAATACAAACCAATATAAAATAAGTGAGTTAATTTACGTATTTCACAGTCATACAGCATAACTTTTTGATGTATAAGGATTACATCGCAAACAAGAACTACATTTTCCAACCACCCCGAGCCGAGAAAAAGTTACCTTACAAAAATGATAACAACGTTTTTTCTTGGACACGCAAATTTTTGAAATTAATAAACCAGTTATACAACATTCCAATGTATATTGTGTTAAAATTTGGATTCGATCTGATGACGGGTTTTTGAGATAATAATTCTTAAATGTGACGCATGGTTGAAACACGCTTAAAAACGTGCACTTTTTGTGCTCCAACTGCGGCAAAAAATATTAAAATGTAAATTAAAAATGCCAAACCTACATGAGTCAACGTGCAATAGAACGACGAAAACGATGATGTTATTGGATTTTATATAGGTCTATTGGTTACTTCACAAACAACCTTCAAACTCGAGTGCACATAATACTTTGGTCGACAGTAGTTAGCCCCAGGCACCAAGTAGCCTTGGTACGCCACTGAAGTGTATAAAAGTTAGGGAAAGAACTTTTGTCACACGCTTCTAGGGCACTTGTTGCTGTTCTTGGTTCGTTAATAAGAGCGAAGGCACTGAAGAGCAATAAGAGGTTATGTTGTTGTTACCCATTTAAGATTTGATTGCCGCTGAGCGTGGCTGCACCAGTGTTTGTTTTTGATTGTAGCAGCTGCCCCGCGGGGCGAAGCGAGGAACACAGCGATGACAAGAGTTCATTCTGCACATAAGACATGCAGCATTGCGCGTCACAGGAGCTCATGTCACCACGGACAGTCAAATGATAACTGAGGCTACTGGAGGGGAGTCCTATCCTACTCGCGCAACTGTACCTGTCAACGAAGCAGGCTGACGTGTGACAGAAGTAAACAAGGAATAGTTCCCATATCGACTGCCGGCAATCAATTCGTGAAAGGGTTATACACATAATATCAGAGGAAACTGATCGTCACACTGTTTACATCGATCTACCTTCGCCTTGCTTTGCAACGTTGCCATACGTCACTTACTGTAGTAAGAATAGTACATGAATATATTGGTTTTTAATGTTTTAATTCATAAACAAATAATATATGTGACAAAAATTTCGGATGCCCCCCCCCCCCCCCCCCCCCCTTATATGCGTCCCTGAGTGTGTGTATTACGTAAGCACTGATAATACCAATTCCATATACTGTACTGTATATTTGTTGTTAAGCGTTTAACGTCCTTTTTCGCTGCTGTAGTTTGGAAATGTCCGAGTACCAAATATTTGCTTAGCTGGGGAGCATGTTGTTCTTTAACGTGCCAGTAAATCTTCTAACAACGGTCTGTTGCGTTTATTCGCCCTCAAATACCAATCGACACTTAAGAGATTCGATCATCAATATTGGGTACCGATGACAATCCCCTCAAACATTTGCGGCACACAGCCCGCTACACATTGGAGAATAGAAAGACTCCATCAAAGCGATTTATGACCCCCTCGTGGAGAAGTGGCCAGCATATATGGCTATCACCCCTGAGGACTCAGTTCGATTCCCAGCTCTGCCAAAATATGTAATACTGGTCCGACGGTTGAGATACGATTCACTCAGCCTCGTGAGGCGGAATTGAGAAGTGATGGGTTCGATTCCAGCCTGAGCCATATAAGAAGTGTCTTTTTCCACTTCTACTCTAGGCAAATACCAGGATGGTATCTAACATAAGGCCACGGCCGCCTCCTGCCAAATGCTATCTCAATTACAATTACACACACGCCCGACGAGAGGGAATGGCAAACGGAGCTGGAGCTCTGGGGCCTAGATATTTTGAAGGGCCCGGGTCCACTGAGGAACGTGATTTGTTGACTTGAGTGTTGTTTATTGTCTTGTGAGATAAAATATAAATGTGAAATTTAAATACCTGTGAAATATTAATAAGTTCTTTATCTCAATTTGTAGACGATTGTGTGCATTTTATATTTATTGATATACTAAAATTTCCTTTATAAAATTTTTAACCTTAAAAAAAAGTTTTTAGATCTTTGAATCTTCTATCAACAACAACATAATCCAGAATGTTTTCCATCCTGTACTTACGTTGAGATCAGTGACCTTTTCAGAGGGACAACTATTCAAATTTTTAATTTAAGTAGTAGCCAAATAATTACGAAATATTTTCAATAAAATATGGAATAAGAAATCCAAATATTCAAGGCGAGGAATTTAATCAGCTCAGCGCCGTTAAGAAACAAATGTTCAACAAGTATTTAATGCAGATAATTCCACACATATTAAGAGAGTTAAAAAGTACCTGTAATTTAGAGGGATGCTCCGAGAGAAGCAAGAGCGTGATAGGGGGTCGGGGGTGGATTGGACAAGGATTGAAAATCTCAGCTCTTAGGGTCCAATCTCGCTCCCCGCACAAGCTAAACAAATTATAGAAATTACACACACGTCCAACTATACGGGAGCAACATGACCACGATGTTGCAATACTGTAATGAATGAACACCCCTCCCCACCCATTGTAACACGATGTAACAATTCCCCCCCCCCCCCCCATCAAGTGCATGTCCAAAATAATCCCCCCCCAATGATTTGCGCATGGAAAAATTCCACGTTACAAGTCCACGTTACAGCACCAGAAGAAGAAAATGTATTCTAAAATTGCGAGAATACTACACACTATGAACTTTTCCGTCCATAAAATCATTTGGATTTTCCAAAGCTAGTAAAACCTAAAAACTGACAAACTTACATTATTTCGTACTCTTTTGTCCTTGTAAGAGTCCCACGATTCGAACGAACGCATTTCATGCATAACCCCTTAGCTTAGAGCTAACTGCATGTCGGAGGTGGGTACTTTCGCCCTCTCCCTAAATCCCTTTATGTACTGGCCAGCGTTTGAAATGAAGCCATCCTGCAAGAAAATTCATTATGTGTCATTTTAGCTATATTTGTAAGAAATTCTGGGAATCGTCATCGTTATTGTTTCTTTAGCGGGATCCGGCGCAGTCAGTTGGCATTTAAGGGTGCTTAAATGCGAGTGAGCCATGTCAGTACATTTACTGATACGTTAATGATCCCCTTCGTGGAAAAATTCCGGGCCCTCGGCGTCCCTTAAAGCCACAGTAGTTATAAATAATAATAATAATAATAATAATAATAATGTTATTGGTTTTACGTCCCTTTTAACTACTCTGGCTTTTAGAGACGCCGGGGTGCCGGAATTTTGCCCCGAAGGGGATCTTTAACGTGCCAGTAAATTACTGACACGGTTCCCTCGCATTTGCGCACCCTCAAATGCCAGCTGACTGCGCCAGGATACGAACTCCACAGTAGTTAAAATGGACGTAAAACCTATATTATTATTATTATTATTATTATTATTATTATTATTCTTTATGGGCTTTGCGACATCGTAGTCATATAGCCCCGGGTACTTGGGTGTGTGTAGTTTGTGTGTGATAACCTATGCCACTGTGATGTCTGTACTGGTGTGTGTATTTGTAATTGTGGTAGGATATGGATAGGAAGCAGCCGTGGCCTTAAGTTAGGTACCATCCCGGCATTTGCATGAAGTAAAAATGGGAACAGTTATTTGTAGTTCTTCAGTCGGTCCACACGAATTTGTCCAAAGACCCGGCGGGGTACAATGTATGTAATGTATATACTGAACCCTTTAGTATTGCAGTGTTTATATGTAAGAAATCTTAATCAAGGGGTCGCGCTCAGTTCATAGTGTGATGTTTACGTTCGCCAAACAACATGCTCTACTGAGGTAAGGGTCATAGGATTAAAACTATAATTAAGAAAGAAGTTACAAGACGTAAAATAATAACATAATTTAATGACTATTTGAGCAAAAAGAAAATGAACATAAACAATAACAATAATAAAATTCCTCCCTGAATCTTCCCATGACAAAATATCTATTAAAAGTTGAGGAGTCAGACGGATCTCCCCCTCATAAAAATGTGGATCCAAGTTCCACTAACTTGCATTGGATTGTATGTACGCGTAATGACTAACTACGAGGAATGAGTACTTTGGATGACTGTTCGTTTACATCGGGTAACAGCCACGATGCTTACGATCAATCATCTCGTAAATCAACGTTTACGGATATGGGACACAACACTAATAAAAACCCTTAAAAATTAATGCTGACACACAACCTAAATCTAGTAATTACAGGAATCTCCCTCGAGACCCTCCTTTAATGCGGTGACGCATCTGACAAAATGAGCTGCCAACTCGGCCAATTGCCCAATACACAAACAAGGAAAGACAGCATCGCACGTGACTACACGGGTCACAACTATGAAACATAAACATGGAATTAAACCAACAACAACAAAAGCCTCAACGGCTGAGATTACCTTATATGAACAAACATGCACGTTAAGCTAACGCTTCGGAGATTATAGTGATTCGTAGGCAACTCCCATTTATTTAAACAACTTTTACCATTGATCAGTTCTTATTCTGTATTTCAAGTAACTTTACGGAGCCAAAGCACTCCCTAATGACCTTGCTGCAATCCTTTCAGCCCGCCTTGTGAAACATCTTCCCCCTACCACAACACCTGTCATCGTCCAGCCCAGTGTGTAAAAATAACCAGACCAACTGTCCCGTTATCTCGTAGAATCAACAGCAATAAATCTCAACCACATAAACATATGGTAAGACATTAATCGAAATAGCCACATACGTCCTCGCAAGGTAACGATATGGGCTTGGCATCAAGCTGACAGAAATCAGTCTACGCTGAAATTCCCGCTTGTAATTACCAATAAAATCACACACACACACACACTGCTGGGAATGACATAACACTTTTCACACAGGTCGGTTGAATAAGATTCTCACAAACAATTAAAAAATATTAAAACCTACGAGAGAGCTGACTGCTCCTCGCCACAAATTACATTGCTCCAACGGCAATAAACTCACTGAATCTGATCAATAATAAACATTACAAAGATTAATTTACCCTCCGATCTACTGCATGATTATACTAATTCAGTCCTACTTCTGAAACACAACATATCTCCGAGAGACGTTTCTCAACCGCATTACGTAAATATATGCGAACACGGTCGTCCACATAGTCACGTTAGTTTAAAAAAAAACAAGGAACTACAACTAAATAAAATTGTGCGAGCCGTTTCCATGCAAAAGGTGTGTCAGACCAAAACTAAATACACTACGTTAATCAACACAAGCAAGATATTTACAAAAACTAATTTGTCCCATATACCATAAGTTAATTTATCAGATAATAAGAATATTATTCAGTACTCATCCTCAGCCAATCACCGTCAACGGACATCTGCAGCCATTTCCCAACTAATGCTGTTTAGCTCGTCTCAAACATCTCGACGGAGTGTTGTCGGTTCCAAACTTCTTCCATGGTCAGTGATGTCATCTCTCGTGCTGATGTAAAAAAGTTATAGATTATTATACACTCGATATCTGACTACTAAATTCGCCGTTCTAGGTACTTAGTTCCCCAGAAAACAGTCTGTTGGCGAATTGGCGAATATACTGTCCCTACAAAAATAGTACAGTGACTATCTATCACACTGATTTTAACACACTTTAGTATTAATAAAGATCTGTGTCCTCATGACACGCAAAGTACAAGTGCCTACGTCCTTAGACGCGCGAAAAGTAGTATAACCTGTGTCTTCCGACACACAATGTAAAAGAGTCGAGGTTACCTACGTCCTTAGACGCACAAAATATAGTCTAACCTGTGTCTTCCGACACACAATGTATAAGAGTCGTAGTCTTGGCTCTTCACGCCACTTATAAATGAACTGGCCCTTGGTATCGATAGCGGGGGAAATTATATAAAAATTTCTCAAAATAATAGTGGTACAGGAATGAAACAAATATCACTGAACTCGTAAAATTGCGCAGGTCAAGAATATGCTCATTAATTTAGGAATCGATCGTAGAGATGTTGTCTAGCCGATCTCCCGCGTTAATGCTAGATATCGCGTGCCCAAGCTAGACTTGGCGCGCTCGTAAGCATTCATCTCTCATTGGTTCCACATATTCTGTTAACTTCGCGGTTTTATCAGACCTCGGCTTCGTAGGAGTGTCCAGTGGTACCATCAACCACTCACGTTACTGCATTATATTTTTTCTAGGCGCGAATAGTACAATGCACATGCCATAAGCGTGTCTCACCACGCGTCCCTTCTATATTGAGGTAGCCACCACCTGTCCTTCTGAATCATTGCTATGCTATTTCTTTTCACAATCCTTAAGTATTCAGCCTTTTGTCAAACTGCTGCAGGTATGTCCCAACTGTCTCCAACAAATGCTTGAAATTTCCTCATCTTCGTCTGGCTATTTTATGACGCTGGTGGAAATATTAATTAATTGAAGAAATAAAACATCGAATCATTTATCCATCAGAGGATAAAGGGTTCACAACTCCTCCACTCACAAAATTTCGAACTTAGGATAAAGTCGACAATTTTTAAAAGACTTCCGTAGGCCAATTTGTTTTATTTCAGAATCACCCCTTTCTATTACTTGGTCTAGCCGCTCCTGTCTTGAATGGCATTTACTCGTTTTATTTCCTGCTTGGACCTCCCCTCTCAGTCTGCTTGCGTGACGCGCTGACGCCTGAGGCAACACTCTGCCCGTCTCGTTAATGATTGTCAACACCAACTCCACTTCCTTCTTCACGTGCCGTACTCAACTGCCCCCCGTACACTTGGTTGATATTAGGACGTCCATATATTTAAACTGCATCATTATTTCGGCGCTCCCATGGTTCGCTTCTTCGATAAGTTTTTAAGTTGGCTGCATTGTAGACCGACATTGTTCCTGTGCTTAACTCTTTCACTCTGTATGCATTATTTCCTAGGTTTCTTACAATAGAATAGGGTCCTATGAACTTTTCACAGAATTTGCTGAAGATTTTCTTCTCTGGATCCGATGTAGCGGTTCGTTTCACCAAAACGAGCTGGTTGATTTCTAGATCACGGTGAAATCTCTTATTTCTCAGCCGCCGTAATCTGCGATCTGCTTGTTTTCTCATGTAGGCTCTCGTTCTCTCTATTCGCAGGTCAGGTGCTATCATGGGATCTTGTGGACAGTTAATGATGCTTTTCCACGTTCTCACTGGATACTCGTTCTTGTGTAGGACCATAGGGATCTGTCCTGTTGACTCGTGCCTGGTAGAATTCATGCATGTCTCTACATCCTTAATTTTATCCACCCACTTATGATGTTCTTTGGGAATGAAGATTCTCAAGTATGATGTTACACATTTTATTGCTCTTTCACTTGGATTAGCTTGGGCATGTCGGATACTGCTTAAAACGTGTTTTATACCCATGTCCTCCATACCTTTCTTGAATTCGGCGCTTGTAAAATAGCTGCCATGATCTGACAATATAAATTCTGGTTTTCCAAGGATTGGAATAACTCTATTTCGAATACGACTGAGTACTTGCTTCGATGTAGTTTTCTGAATGGGGCATAATACGACAAACTTAGAAAACACATCAATGCACACTAGCAAGTGACGGCAACCTCGTCTACCTTTCGGGATTTGGCCGAAACAGTCTAGGGCCAGTAGCTCACAGGGTTTCTGAGGTAGCAATGGTCTAGGATACTGCCTCATTAAATAGTTATTTGGCTTTGTCCTCTGACAAGGATCACAAGTCGTAATGACGTCACATATAGTTGTTCTCATACGTGGCCATGTAAATGTATCTCCTATTGTCGCTTCGCACTTGTCTACGCCGACGTGTCCGTAACTTTCGTGAGTATGCCATGTCAATCCTCGCTGTAAAGATGCAGGTACTAGTATGCGTAACTTGGTGTGGTCATTATCTACCCATTTGTGCAGCAAATTGTTGACATAAACATATCTTCCTTCTTTAGCTTTCGCTTCTCGAAATGCCGGTGTTCCTGTAGGTAGCTGCTTTCTGAAGTATTGAATTAATAGCATCATCCATGGTTCCGCTTCCTGTTCTCGCTGTATCTCACGTAACTCCTCCAAGAATTCCCGGTCCTTCGGTGTTAACTCCAAGTGTTGTACCATCGCTGTTTCTTCAACATCAGGCTCTGGGTTCCTGCTGAGTGCATCCGGAATCACGTTCATCTTCCCTGGACAATGTTCAATCTCAATGCTAAACTGCTGAATATATATAGACCAACGTGTCACACGTTCGCTTGCCATCGACGTCTTAAACAAGAATGTTAGTGCTTTGTGATCAGTCCTGACAACAATGGGGTAACCATAAATTATTCGTTTCCATTGTTGAAGCGCATGAAGAATGGCCAACAGTTCTAGTTCCGTTACAGTATAATTGCGCTCGTGCTTACGCAATTTTCGGCTGACAAATGCCAAATATGTTTTATGTTGCAGGTTAGCTGGATCTTCTTGGTAGAGCATGGCACCTATAACAATTAGTGAAGCATCCGCTTGGATTATAAATTTTTGCTTGAAGTCTGGATATCCTAACTTAATGCAGTTTTCCAGTAGCTGTTTTGTTGCTTGGAACGCCTTCTCGCATTCCGCATTCCATAACCATTTATTATTCTTTTTTAGCATTTCCTGCATTGGAGCTACAGTCTCCGTGTAACCTGGACAGTTTTCCTCAAAGAATCCCGTTACGCCTAAGAAAGCCCGAATGTGCTTGACTCTCGTTGGTGTACGGAAATTCTTTATCGCTTCGATCTTAGCTGGGTTTGGCTTCATTCCCTCCTTGTCAATGATGTGACCCAAATATAAGATCTCGCTCTTGAAGAAATGCGATTTCTTCAGGTTTACTTTGAAATTTGATGCATTAAGGTTGCCTAATACTTTATCTAAATTTTTCATGTGAATTTCAATGTTGTCGGATGCCAGCAGAATGTCATCAATGTAGCGCACCGTCATCTCCTTAACTTCCTCGGTTAGATTTCGATCCAGGGCTCGGATTAAAGCACAGCCCGCTGTTTTGACTCCGAAGGGCATTCGGACGAAACAAAACGTTTGGTTATCGAATAAGAAGCCAGTTAGAAGC
Source organism: Meconema thalassinum (assembly GCA_946902985.2). NCBI lineage: Eukaryota > Metazoa > Arthropoda > Insecta > Orthoptera > Tettigoniidae > Meconema > Meconema thalassinum. The sequence continues at coordinate 1,095,229,983 of OX336389.2, read as the reverse complement.
TGTGACTTCTCATCCAATTCAATATGGTGGAAACTGGACGTCAAATCAACTGATGAATAAATGCTCTTGTTCTTAAAGCCTTTTAGTACGTCTCTAATAATAGGTGCTCTGTCATACTCGGGAAAAATGAGTCTCATGTTGAGATTTCTGGCATCTAAACAAAGTCTAATAGATCCATTTGGTTTTGTGACTGCCAAAATCGCATTTAGATAAGGTGTAGGTGTCTTCCTTATCACTCCAGCTTGTAACATCTCATCTATAATGACCTTGACTTGACCACGATATTTTTCCGGAATTGGATACAACCTACTTTTGAAAGGTGACCAATCCTCGACTTGCATTGAATATTTGAAATTTAATATTTTCCCAGGTACTGTATCGAATACTGCTTTGTGCTTTCTTAATATCTCTTCCAATTGTTTTCTATGTTCACCCCCAAGTTGAATGTCAATGAGCCGCTCCTGTAGTAACTCTTCAAATTGTGCATCACTGTTATCTCCTTCTGTTAATAAAGACCATATCTCCAGGGATTCACTCTCCTCATCTAGTTCCACAACAGCTCCTTCTATAATGTTATCTTCTGCCTTTCGTATCTCCTCTTCCGTCTCTTCCGATATTGCTTCCAATGCCAAGAATTTACATCTCTTCCGGTAGTAATTTCATCCATATGCAACCCCACGTTTTTCAGTTGATCATACTCTCTAAAACTGACTGTATTCTTGTGCAAATCTATCACTGCTTGATAGTCACAAATGAAATTTGCACCAAGAATTATATTAAAATTCATCTTTGCCATGATAATGAATGTTTGCCCAAAAGTGTGTTCCAATATGTTCAGCTCTAAGTATGCCTGACGTTTACAAGTGACGGTGCGTTCAGGAATAACACCCCTCACTTTGAGTTGTGGTACGGGAATCACAGGAATATTCTGACTCCGTCCCAACTCTCGAACCAAGGCCTCCGATACCAGACTGATCTGCGACCCCGTATCCAATAAACATCTTATATTAATTCCACCAATCCTCGCGTAAATAATGGGTAACTGCCTAATTTCATCGTTCCGTGGTTTCACCGTCTCCTCCAGGCAATCTTCTGGCAAAGCAATCCATTCTTGTATGTTCGCTACTATCCATCCATCTTCAACTTCCGACTGTTGCGTTTGTAGACTGTCTTCTTTATCCAAATTTAGCATTTTTTTTAGCTCCGCTGCGACTCCCATCATCATTTTGTCGCCCACGCCCTTGACATTCCTCTTGTCTCAGTAGACTTCCAGCTTCCTCAGTATGTGTGTCTGGATTCTTCATGTTCCCAATGGCTTTCTTCCATCGCCCGTGCTCTCCACCTTGTCTAGCGTGTAATTCCTCTAGGTAATTTTGCGATTGAGCGTGCCCATCATCCCAGTCATTTCGATAATTACGTGCCTCTTCTTGATTTTGATCTCTCCTTCCTTTCCATCTTTGATTCCCATTATAATTACCGTATCTTCCATAAGGCCTCTCATTTCTTCGATTTTCACGCCATTGTTGATATCCTCTGTTGATATCTATTGTTGCCTTGATATGACCTATTGTTGTAATTATTTTCGTTACGCTGGTACGGTCTGTTTTGTACCTCTTCCGGGTTTCGCCTAGGTGTGGATGTGCTTGTATTTGTACCCTGCGTTTTGGTGTTCGCCTGTTTTGGTTTTATGACTTCTGTCGTACTCATAGTGCATGCTAGTTCAATTTTCTCTAATTTAGCTAACACCGTTTCATCCAGAATGCTAAGTTTTTGATCAAAAATAATTTCCATTTTCTTAATCTGATCTAATTGTTTTTCATTGTTTTTACTAACATCTAGGGCCAGCAATACCATCTGTTGATTAGTGTGATCCTTCATCTCTGCGGTTAACGCCTCTAATTGGTTCGTGTTTTTAACGTTCTGCGCCTCTAACTGCGAATTTATAGTGTCATTGATTTCACTTTTTAATAATCTAGCTTGTTCCGCCTGATATTCATTTTGTTCAATCCTACTGTTATTTAATTGTGTCCGCAATGGTTCACTTTGTTCAGATAGTTTTGTGTTTAATGATTCACTCTGTTCGGATAGTTTAGTGTTTATTTGTTCAGATAATTTAGCGGTTAATGATTCGCTCTGTTCTGATAGTTTAGTGTTTAGTGATTCACTTTGTTCGGATAGTTTAGTTTTTAGTGATTCACTCTGCTCAGACAATTTGTTTATAGACTCACTTTGTTCTAACATAGTATTGTTTAACGATTCACTTTGTTCGGATAGTTTCGCGTTTAATGCTTCACTTTGTTCTGATAGTTTAGTGTCCAACAATTCCTGTGTTCTCCTAGCCGCGTTTTCAATGATTTCTTGAATCTGTTCTACTGTTGCCATGTTACGACACTTTATATGAGACATTAGGGAAATGGCATAAAGCAATGCCCCCTAACACATACATACAATCCCCATGCACATTTAATTTATTTACCCTACTCAGTTCATTTATAATTTACATTTAATCCCACTAGTCGATTGCATCTCTGAGTGGTTCTAATTTTACTCAATTTAATTTAAACCCAAGCACATATTCAGTCATTAAATTGTTATCCTGATCTGATATTAACACTGACTAATTAACAAAGTATTAATTGTCATTTAAGGCTACCAGCCTCCTAACATTTTCATGAGTTTGACTTTCTAAACAAATCTAGTTTTAATTTTAATCATTGGGCGCCCGATATCACGTATATTACCTTTTACTTTACTTCAATAGACAAAAACGTGAACCGTATTTTACATTGCAAACTCCTGATTTTAATTTATCTTTCACACATTTGGCGGTATCCTCTTCGCCTCAATTATTTTTAATAAAATATCACTTTCCGGTGATTAAAATACTGTCATATCTGCCTGCACTTGCGGCATGTCAGTTTTACTCAAATACGCCAACTAAATGTGTTCCAGCAGCGAACCAGCAACAAAACTACACCTTCATTGTTGCGTCAGTTTGTAATCCCAACTACGCTTACATTGAAATGTGCAATTTCTCTGCCGTTACACCACAGTGAACCGCCCCACGCTTGGCCGCGCCAGTTTACCTCCTATGAACCCTTTAGTATTGCAGTGTTTATATGTAAGAAATCTTAATCAAGGGGTCGCGCTCAGTTCATAGTGTGATGTTTACGTTCGCCAAACAACATGCTCTACTGAGGTAAGGGTCTTAGGATTAAAACTATAATTAAGAAGGAAGTTACAAGACGTAAAATAATAACATAATTTAATGACTATTTGTGCAAAAAGAAAATGAATATAAACAATAACAATAATAAAATTCCTCCCTGAATCTTCCCATGACAAAATATCTATTAAAAGTTGAGGAGTCAGACGGATCTCCCCCTCATAAAAATGTGGATCCCAGTTCCACTAACTTGCATTGGATTGTATGTACGCGTAATGACTAACTACGAGGAATGAGTACTTTGGATGACTGTTCGTTTACATCGGGTAACAGCCACGATGCTTACGATCAATCATCTCGTAAATCAACGTTTACGGATATGGGACACAACACTAATAAAAACCCTTAAAAATTAATGCTGACACACAACCTAAATCTAGTAATTACAGGAATCTCCCTCGAGACCCTTCTTTAATGCGGTGACGCATCTGACAAAATGAGCTGCCAACTCGGCCAATTGCCCAATACACAAACAAGGAAAGACAGCATCGCACGTGACTACACGGGTCACAACTATGAAACATAAACATGGAATTAAACCAACAACAACAAAAGCCTCAACGGCTGAGATTACCTTATATGAACAAACATGCACGTTAAGCTAACGCTTCGGAGATTATAGTGATTCGTAGGCAACTCCCATTTATTTAAACAACTTTTACCATTGATCAGTTCTTATTCTGTATTTCAAGTAACTTTACGGAGCCAAAGCACTCCCTAATGACCTTGCTGCAATCCTTTCAGCCCGCCTTGTGAAACATCTTCCCCCTACCACAACACCTGTCATCGTCCAGCCCAGTGTGTAAAAATAACCAGACCAACTGTCCCGTTATCTCATAGAATCAACAGCAACAAATCTCAACCACATAAACATATGGTAAGACATTAATCGAAATAGCCACATACGTCCTCGCAAGGTAACGATATGGGCTTGGCATCAAGCTGACAGAAATCAGTCTACGCTGAAATTCCCGCTTGTAATGACCAATAAAATCACACACACACACACTGCTGGGAATGACATAACACTTTTCACTCAGGTCGGTTGAATAAGATTCTCACAAACAATTAAAAAATATTAAAACCTACGAGAGAGCTGACTGCTCCTCGCCACAAATTACATTGCTCCAACGGCAATAAACTCACTGAATCTGATCAATAATAAACATTACAAAGATTAATTTACCCTCCAATCTACTGCATGATTATACTAATTCAGTCCTACTTCTGAAACACAACATATCTCCGAGAGACGTTTCTCAACCGCATTACGTAAATATATGCGAACACGGTCGTCCACATAGTCACGTTAGTTTTAAAAAAAACAAGGAACTACAACTAAATAAAATTGTGCGAGCTGTTTCCATGCAAAAGGTGTGTCAGACCAAAACTAAATACACTACGTTAATCATCACAAGCAAGATATTTACAAAAACTAATTTGTCCCATATACCATAAGTTAATTTATCGGATAATAAGAATATTATTCAGTACTCATCCTCAGCCAATCACCGTCAACGGACATCTGCAGCCATTTCCCAACTAATGCTTTTTAGCTCGTCTCAAACATCTCGACGGAGTGTTGTCGGTTCCAAACTTCTTCCATGGTCAGTGATGTCATCTCTCGTGCTGATGTAAAAACGTTATAGATTATTATACACTCGATATCTGACTACTAAATTCGCCGTTCTAGGTACTTAGTTCCCCAGAAAACAGTCTGTTGGCGAATTGTCGAATATACTGTCCCTACAAAAATAGTACAGTGACTATCTATCACACTGATTTTAACACACTTTAGTATTAATAAAGATCTGTGTCCTCATGACACGCAAAGTACAAGTGCCTACGTCCTTAGACGCGCGAAAAGTAGTATAACCTGTGTCTTCCGACACACAATGTAAAAGAGTCGAGGTTACCTACGTCCTTAGACGCACAAAATATAGTCTAACCTGTGTCTTCCGACACACAATGTATAAGAGTCGTAGTCTTGGCTCTTCACGCCACTTATAAATGAACTGGCCCTTGGTATCGATAGAGGGGGAAATTATATAAAAACTTCTCAAAATAATAGTGGTACAGGAATGAAACAAATATCACTGAACTCGTAAAATTGCGCAGGTCAAGAATATGCTCATTAATTTAGGAATCGATCGTAGAGATGTTGTCTAGCCGATCTCCCGCGTTAATGCTAGATATCGCGTGCCCAAGCTAGACTTGGCGCGCTCGTAAGCATTCATCTCTCATTGGTTCCACATATTCTGTTAACTTCGCGGTTTTATCAGACTTCGGCTTCGTAGGAGTGTCCAGTGGTACCATCAACCACTCACGTTACTGCATTATATTTTTTCTAGGCGCGAATAGTACAATGCACATGCCATAAGCGTGTCTCACCACGCGTCCCTGCTATATTGAGGTAGCCACCACCTGTCCTTCTGAATCATTGCTATGCTATTTCTTTTCACAATCCTTAAGTATTCAGCCTTTTGTCAAACTGCTGCAGGTATGTCCCAACTGTCTCCAACAAATGCTTGAAATTTCCTCATCTTCGTCTGGCTATTGTATGACGCTGGTGGAAATATTAATTAATTGAAGAAATAAAACATACAATCATTTATCCAATCAGAGGATAAAGGGTTCAATACAAATAGTAAATAAATAACACTCCTGGAGAAAATGACAGTACATGTATTAGTTATGATCCTAAAACCTTCCCCATTATAACAGTGATCATAACTTATAGGCCTACATGTAATTTTTTCCAGGAGTGTTATTTATTATATTTTTGTACATATATTGCATACAGTACATTGTATGTACCCCGCCCAGTCTTTGGGGCAAATTCGTGTTGACGACTGAAGAGCTACAAATAATTGTTTGTATAGGAAACACTGAAAATGGCTTCAAAATTTTGCATTAAGAATGGGAAACCATGGTAAACTACTTCCAAGACGACTGAGGTAGGAATCGAACCAGCCTCTTCTCAGTTGTGTCTCACGAGGCTGAGTGACCCCGTTCCAGCCCTCGGACCAGAATTAAATTTCTTGGCAGAGCAAGGAATCGAACCTGAGCCTGCGTGGTGACAGCAAAGATAGCTACTTATTACGCAACGAGGCGGCAATTCTAGAAATGACAGTGCACAATGGATCACATACTGTAAATCTGCCACTCTATCATACTTGCATTAAAAGAAAAGCACATCTTGATGTTCCTGTTTCTTCAGGATTGGGGATGACTATGCCTATCTATTCGTTGAAGAATACAAGTCTAGGTTAGCCTCCTTGTATAATTATTTACAGCAAGACTACTTATTGGTTTTTAGCTCATCATCGGTTATTAAAACTTTTGAGCTCCACGTTAAATTAAAATTATAAACTCAATGCTTTTAATTAAAACAAAGTCTAATTATGGACTAAATAGCTCTAAACTAGTCAGGAAGTAATTAATTAATTAAGTTGAGAGTGCTTGATGGACTGTAATCTTTATTTTTAATTTCATACACATTCCTAGGGATTACTGAACGTCTCGCGGCGCAGCCGTACTCGTTAAATTGTGCACCACGTCCGCGAGGGCAGCTATAATATGTCCGGAGATCGTAGGTTCGAATCCCGGCGCTGACAGTGATTACCCTGTGTGTGTTTATTCTCGGGTTTTCCACACTCCCTCCAGGCAAATGCCGAGATAGTACCTTATTTCAAGTCCCGGGGCACATATCTAATTCATAATACAGTTACACACACTACTTGTCATCACATAACACAGGTTATCAGACAAATTAAACACACATTCAACTATACGGAGCTGATGACTAAGATGTCCCAAAAAACGTGGCGCTACAGCCCATGAAGGACCTAGACCTACCAAGCGACCGCTGCCCTGCAGATTATGTGGTGAATCGTGATGAGCGCGTCGGATCTCCTCGGCCGTTAATCTCAGTCTCCGTGACCGGGACGCTGCCTCACTGTCAGACAGCAACTCAATTGTCCTCTCGAGGCTGAGTGCATCCCGTTCCAGCCCTCACATGAATGAAAATCCACAGCCTGCTTCCAGTCTCCGACCGGGTCAGGGAATGGAATGAATGAAGCCCCCATCTAGCGGCGAGGATATGAACTGTGCCGGCTGCCGAAGCCTGTCGCACTCCCCTGGGGCAATGATTAAATGAATGACAGATGAAATGAAATGATAGTGGAGAGTGTTGCTGGAATGAAATTGTGACAGGGAAAACCGGAGTACCCGGAGAAAAACCTGTCTGCCTCCGCTTTGTCCAGCACAAATCTCACATGGAGTGACCGGGATTTGAACCACGGACCCAGCGGTGAGAAGCCGGCGTGCTGCCGCCTAAGCCACGGAGGCTTTCTCCAGCCCTCACATCAGTTTCTAAAATCGAGTGGCTGCGTGGCTCAGGGGTAACGTTCTCGCCTGCTGTGCCCTAGGTTGAAGGATAGAACCCTGGCGCAGTCAGCTGGCATTTGAGGGTGTGCAAATGTGAGGGAGCCGTGTCAGCAGATTTACTGGCATGATAAAGATCCCCTTCGGAGCAAAATTCCGGTACCCTAGCGTCTCTAAAAGCCGCAGTAGTTAAAAGGGACGTAAAACCATTAACATTATTATTATTATTATTATTAGTTTCTAAAATCCCTGACGGAGCCGAAAATCGATCCCGGGGACTCCGAGTGCAAGGCAGGTGCGCTACCCCAACACCACGGGGTCGGGAATAAGTTGTCCCAAGCCCCTAAAATGAGGTCTCCCATTTTATTTCTTACATACCTGCTTGTCATGGTCCAACTGCTTCTATAATGTTCTAATGCAACAACATAATTATAGTGTATCGCTCAGACGTGCCAAAAAAGGTATAGTTCAAGGAATAGCGTCAGATTAGAACGCCTCAAAATAGTGCTGCCTTGGGTTTTTGTGGGTATCTACTCACATAACGTAAAGGCGGTACTTTTTGAGGATCCAACCAGCCTTCGGGCTGACTACCTAACAGACAGTGCCAGCAACCAATGAGTAGGCACGATGATATCACACACGCCAGTCCACAGTGGAGAAGTGAAGTGAACGTCAGCAATTCCAGAAATCAGATAAGTCTTCCAAACCACATTATCAACTCAGTTATAGTTTAGTGTATGTTAAAGTGAGTAACCCAACTAACCAAATAAAAAAACTTATTACGTAAATAGGAAATAATAATAATAATGATAATAATGACAATAATTGTAATAATGATAATGGTATTGGTTTTTACGTCCTTTTAACTACTACGTCTTCTGAAATTTGAATAGTGACGGTTACTGACAAAATAGCTTAGAATGCAATCACTTTAAAAGCTCGCTACGGTAGAAGGTAACGATTCAAAGGGTTTTCATACTTAAACATATAAGAACTTCTAACAACAAAAAACGCAACACTTACAAAAGTATAATAGACTAAAGGAAAATAAAATATGTTTAAAAAATTTGACTCGTTAGAAAGCATAATTAAAAACTTTTGTAGCTTGTAACTTGGAAATTGTAAAAAAATATTATAAAAGTTACTAATTAATTGCCTTATAAATCGCCCCATTTAAGTACATTGCAAGAATGATTAATAAAATAAATGATAATATCCAACAACTTGACAAAGACTCTACTGAATCCCTGGGTGAGTCCGGAGGTCCTGAAAGGATCTGGCTCGTGCATAGGCCTTGCTCACACCTACTAAAAACGTATAAAAGGTAGGAAGTCTAATTACCGGCATATAACTAGAAAGAACTGTTCTACCATGTTTAAACTAATTCTGTATACTAGAAACTTAACGACAAATTACTCTAATTTATAAATCAAAACCTAAAAATTAATCCTGGCATTGATTAACTATTCTTCTAATATGTACAGAGTTCCACATTACCCAACGACGATGTCCTTTCCGCCACACTCTTGCTGTTAGCAGAGAGTCACCAATTATTTTCCACCATATTGTGATACAGCGGAAGTCGGTCGCAGATTACATACGATGATCGTAGACTCATCAGTACACCAGCCCCAATCCAACCTTTCTTCAGGACGTACTCACTCAAAGCACAGTTAATGAGTATCCCGGCCCTACAGCCCAACTCATAGTCCGAAGTATTAGACTTCACTTAATCACGAAAGATTCCGGCTAGACAGCCATGCTCACACTCAACACTCAAATTCTCAATGATTACGGCCCGGCAGGGCCGTAACTACCACCGGGGCAGCCGGGGCACTGCCCCGGGGCCCCAACATCTTGAGGGGCCTCGAACTGAGGGTAAAAAAATTGTATTTCAATACTCTAATTTCGCATAAAATACCCAGTTCCTATATTCGAGTTTAAAGTTAATAACGAAAAGATCCATCAAAGTGTAATAAGTAAATGTGTTTGTGTAAGTTCATACTCTAACGTGGGCAGTACACTATCGCCGAACATTCGCCCGAATGTTTCGCCGAATGTTCGGGTGGGATTGCGACCGCGAATGTAGACGAATGTGCAACCCGAACCACCCCGAACTAACCAAGTACACCATTGCCTAAGTTCGGCCGAACCATGCCGAACCCAATCAAGTGTATTCGCTGCAAAACATTCCCGCCAAACCCACTCATTGTGACCTTTATCGTTAGAACAAAACTTTTTAAATTATTTATTTTTCCAAAAAAGTCCATTTTTGAAATTGCTATATTTTGGAAACTAGGAAGTTTACAAAAAGGTTTGTTTCACGTAAATGAATGGTCCTTATCCCCTCTACCCCCAAACCAAGTTTCAAGTCTCTAGGGCAAAAAACAAAAAAGTTCAATTTTGAAAGTAGGCGATTTTTCGAAAACCAAACATTCTAAAAAGTGTTATATAGGCTTAAAAGAATGGTATCTATGACCTTTATCATTAGAACAAAACTTTATATTTCTTTCATTTTTCCAAAAAAAGTCAAATTTTCAAAATGGCCTATATTTTGGAAACTAAGAATTTTACGAAAAAGTTTGTTTGACGTAAATGAATGGTCTATACCTCCTCTACCCACAAACTAAGTGTCAAGTATCTAGGACAAAACAATTAGTAGGGGGATGGTGGGACTTCTGACGTCAGAGGGAGTGGTGGTGGGGGCTTAGAAACTACAGCATTTCCTTATTAGACCACTCCATCAATAAATAAAGAAATCGCACCAGTTAACAAATATAATCAACGATCACTGCACTGAATACTGTAGACGTAGACAGGGCGCGTGCGTGGCTACACGAATGCAAGCGAGTGTGTACTGGCTGAAGTTAGTACCTGTCCGCGCTCGGCATTCGCCCTCGCTCGCCTTCTTTGATCCGTGTCGGTAGACTGCCAAAATAGCGAGCGCAGCCGAACACGAATGTTGGCTATACGAACTAAATCGAATGTACACGAGCACACCGGGTACACTATCGCGCTCGTCTCAGTTCGCCTACATTCGGCGATAGTGTACTACAGGCTTAAGCGGGGAAACGCTAATTAGCATACTAAAAACAGTAGCTCTATGGCAGACAGTAGATTCATAGTTGAGTGTGTGGTCTCGCGCCAGGCAGTGATTCAGCCAATAGTTCACGCAGTGGCCACATAGTTGTCAGCCCCGTGTACTTTGGGTGTGTGTAGAATCTGTCTGATAACCGGAGTTAATTGTGATGGCTGTATTAGTGTGTGTTATTAGTAGAGACGAGAATTATAGGCAGTAAAAACAGTTAAAATAGGCAGGCATATAGGCTCTTAAAATAGCCAAAATAGGCATGTAAATAGGCACTAACGTGTAAAATAGGCAACAAAATAGGCATGAAAAATTTCTCGTAATTTAATAACATATTTAATTACTATAAAAAGAATTAACAAAAAGCAAATTATAATTTAATAACATACTTATCTTATATATAAAAGTGTAAGTCTGTATGTATGTATGTATGTATGTATGTATGTATGTGGGTGGGTGGGTGGATTTGTCCTGTATACAAATCTACACCATTTCACCAATCTCAACCAAATTTTTCATACACATAGTTTAGGACCCAGAAGGAACGGCTGGCTACATGAATTTTCGATAGTCTTTCTCGTTCTTCTGATTTCGGCTTTTTGCACTCAAGCAAAGGCTAATGAAAGCAGAAAATAAACTGATGAAGTAATAGCAAGGCCGGCCATCTCCATAGCAACAGTAGCTCGAGACGGGACCACCAAGTTTACATCTATCCTGGTAAGAGGCCATGCTACACCCACTGCCAGCTAGATCGCATCCCTCCAAGCTGCTTTAAACTGCCTGTCCATTCAACACAAGATAGGTTACAGCACCAACGCACTGATCGCGGCTGCATTTTCACTCCCAGCTGGATCGCAGTTTCCCTCCTGGCTGCTTTAAACTGCCTGTCCATTCAACACAAGATAGGTTACAGCACCATCGCATTGTGATTGCCGCGGCATTTTTACTGCCAGCTGGATCGCATCCCTCCTGGCTGCTTTTAACTGCCGGCCCATTCAACACTCAGCGCGTACAGGATATACTGTATATTAATTCACAGTTAGGTTGCAGCGCCAACCTAACGCGGCTTTTGAAGGGGACGATACCTGAAACGAAGGGTTTTTAACTTTGGAGGCTTAATATCGAGATTGAAAAAACGCGAAAACATGGCACTAAGTTAGTTCTTTTTTTATTCAATCAGCATAAAGTTTATGATATTAATTCACACACGTACTAACGGGTAAATTTTCAATATAAAGAAAAGCGAAATACAAAACGAAGGGTTGTTAAGTTTGGAGGCTTAATATCGAGATCCCAGGCGCTATTTCTGGTGACTTCCGAGAATTCCCATTCTTGTTCGTAGCCTAAACACATATTGAGAAATGAGAATATATTCTGTCGAGCACAAGGCTGCAATATAATGCACTTTAAAATACAGTCAAAAGGCATCAAATAGGCAATTATACTCCAAATAGGCACAAACCCTTGAAATTGGCATTTATAGGCACAATAAATCCAACGAAATCTAGCCTAAAAGAACCTAAAACGGATTTATATCTCGAAAGCCTACGTTTCTAAACACAGGAATAAAATAGGCAAATAGGCAAATTCCCGTCTCTAGTTATCAGTAATTCAGGTAAAGACTCCAGACATTCAATTTTCAAGTAGTTCCTACTTTTGCTACCAAACGCTATCGTCAGCGACACTCGTTTTGAACTTGGTTACTAGATGCCACCGCAGTCGGCTCCTGGCGACGAACGTTGGAACTTAAGAACGTTAGTCAAATCTAACCTATAATTTAGCTTCACACAAGTGTAATTGGTGGAAGGTTCTTTTACATGCCATAAATCTATGACATGGGACCGCCGGCTTTACTACCCCTCCGAAGGAAGGCATACTGAGGGATTTTAACGCTCTTAAAAAATCCGACGACGTCGGCCGATTTTGAACCTGCGACCTTGGGCATAGAAGCTCAGCATGCTACCAACTACGCCACCGAAGCCGCAATCCCGAAATTATTTCTTCGTGTGAGAGAACACAGAAAAGTGTGTCGCTCATAGAGCTAGAAATATTATTTTCAAACATTTATAAAATGTAAAAGTGCTTAAGCTTAATTTGGGCGCAGTATTGAGAGCACTTAGAGGCAATAAAGTCCTAGTCTTAATTCAAACTAAATGGACGTAAGCGCTTTATATTTCACATGATTATAGCATTGCTGTCTCCGAAGCACTCACAGCTCAGCGTTAAGTACCCACAGATAGGTAATATTTAATGAACGGATGATTTTTTCCTCCTTTAAAGTTACAAAAATTTAATGTCTCCTAAATACACATTGTGGAGATATAAAATAAGCCTATGTTTTAGTATGCAAAGCTCTCTCCGTCACGTCTGCCAATTTTACCCAAGCCAGAACCAGGCAGTTCATTTACAGACCTCGTGGACATGTTACGTATATTACGGTAACATTACTTACATTAGGTACATACATACCACACATACTCATAGCTGCATGCATCAAAGCCGTACAAGTAAAATCATTTACCAAGCAGGGACTTGGATGTCCTAAGTCAGTGATTTCAATCAGTGCTACGGTGGCTATTGGAGGTTATCTCTTGCGCATCTCCACACCTATTAGAGCCTTATAGCGTATAGTTGTTGCGGCCGGATGCCCTTCCTGACACCATCCTCATGAAACGAGTTAATGAGAGAAGATATGAATGAACATGAATAAAACTAGGCAAAGTGAGGTTCGAACCCACGTCTACCAAGTCCGCAGATAGCTTAGCCCCATTGCCTAGCACTGTGCGTTAGTGACCGTAGCTACTATATCATGTGTATATCCTACTTTCGATTTTTTCAAAAAACGAGAGTAGACTTATGAGTAGAGGTAGGATTTTTATATAATATCAACATGCCAGATATGTACATATTTATGTAGATAATAATAATAGGCCTATGTAATAATATGTAATATTATATATAACAATGTTAAAATATGTAATCTTAATTTAATTTAATGTCTATATAAATAATATATTTAACATGAAGATATCTCATTTTATTAATTATATTTATATTTTTGAAACGTTAAGTGTGGTACAGTAATTAATTAATTAATTAATTAATTAAGGATGTCTTAATTAATCAATTAATTAAGCATGTCCATATTATAGCAAAATTAAATAAATACCATTATGTACCAAAAATTGCAAAAATGTTATAGAAGTTTCACAATTTTTATGATTTCCATTGTCACTGTTTAAACTATCTGTCCTCTAAATATTACTTTGCAGACCTCAATCTACTTACTTAACACCAATGAACTATCAGGTACATCTCCATGTTCTCTATTGTCATGGAATGCCACCGATCAGAGAAATGTTTTTGTATACAAAAGAATATTTCTCCATGTCACAGGAAGTTGCTGGTGCAAATTTAAGTATTCGTAGATTACATTTTTCAGGAGAGATGTCGTCTGGAGGATTCTCTTCTTCGCCACTGAGGATCTTGCACACTGCACTGAACGTGAAGAAGCAAGGGTTTCTTTCCAAAACAGACTCAAATTTCTTCATTACTTCTACTCCAACAGTCCCTTCAACAGCACTTAACTTTGATTTCACATGTTCCACAATGTCCAGTGATTTCTTCAAGAGCATGCCACAAGTTTCTAATTTTAAAATACTGTCAGCAATGAATCCAAAACTGCTTTGTATATGAGCTAATTGAAACTCTACATTATGGTGTTTGAAGCCATTTTCAGTATTGCCTTACTTAGGGAATAACCCACCTCATTTGGGTACAATCGTTTTGACCGACTGAAAAGCAACAAACTTTTGTTAGTACTATCTGTACTTTAGGCTCTTATTAACGAACCAAGAACAGCAACAAGTGCCCTAGAAGCGTGTGACAAATGAACACACGTAAAGCAGTTCCCGCCTTTAGCATATCAAGATATACTGTATATTAGAGAGATAAGGGGATGGGAATTCACGTTGCACCCTGCCGGAGACTCAGCGGCTGGAATTCAGTTCATTTCAATTGTCCAGTGAGTTATGATCAGATACGTAACAATAAAATGTAATTATATGATAGCTATGGTTCTAATTCATGGACATTTATCATTTTTAGTTATGTATACGCAAAGGAAAATAATATCTATTTACATAAAAATCCTAGCCCTAATGATCGGTCTAGGTTGTGAAGTTTCGGGTACGTTCTTATTGCCCCGCTGCGCTGGTCTGTCTCAACGAGGAACAGCTGACTGCCCCTCTGGCCTGTCTCTAACAAAGGACTAGTTTAGAGTGAGCTAGCCATGATGGCTGAATGTGTATGATTCGGAGCAACAGCTCCTTCGCATTTCAAGTGTTGTGTCTTTTGTATTATGTACATTTTTGTAAATGCAGTCCACCAGTGTTAGTTTGACATTTTTATTTATCCCCTGATGTTTCATCTGGGGCACATGTGTCGCATACAGACAAGAACTATGAATTATCTCAGATTGAAATATGGCCTTAAATAATAATAATAATAATTTGACAAAATAGTGACACTAGATCTACCGCGAATAGACCAATGCAATTGGAAACGTTGCCAGCACGATAAAATATTGATATAAAACTTATATAAAGAAATGAATAATATCAATAGCCTAAATGAAGTTGTCATAGGAGACTCACAATAATATTGGTTATAAACTTTAGAAAATATTGCTGTACAGACGCGTTACATGCAGTGCATATCCACCGAAACTAATTTGGTGAAAGTAAGCAGGATCTTAACTCCCCACCCAATCTAATTGGGTGCACTCATGTTGACCGACTGAAAAGCTGCTACTAATAGATTTCTTAGACAAAACTGAAGTATGACTTCTAATACAGTAATTCAATATGTCTAAGGTCCTCCTCGTCCAAATCACGAACGTCGAAGTATACATAGAAAACTTTGAAGCCATTTCTTCAGTATTGCCTCGTTAGATTCTGTGTAAATATTCTTAAGTCTGCCCACACGTATAAGGGATCCCAATTATCTTGGGCTGTTTATGTTAATATATCCAACACCAAGGGAAAGGGGAAAGATGTCATCACGCTAAATATTAGACTGTAAGTAGTGCAGTATACCATTCATAAGTGTCTTTGTATTTCAGATATTTGTGTAGGATATATTAACATTACTCGCCCAATATAATTGCGCTTCCTTTATACGTATTGACCGACTGAAGAACATTTACATGGATTCTTACCAAGTCATCATCGATTTCCGTTTTCCAGCTTAAGCGGGTCGAAGCCAATAAGACACCCCTCCACTTTACTCTGTCTGGCCACCATCCTTCCTCAACCACTTAACTGCTTTCCAGGTTTCGTTCTCTCACACTGTCCTTCACCAAATCCATCCATTGTACTCTAGGTCTTCCTCGTCCTCTCTTTCCAGTCAACCGTCTCTCTATCACTTGTTTCGGCATTCTTTCATCATTCATCCTTTTCACATGTCCATACCATCTCAATCTGTTCTGCTCCAGCTTATCATTGCCACGGTGGGTGAGTGGATAGCGTGTCGGTCTACTAACCCCAAGATTGCAGGTTCGCCCCTGACCGTGGTAAGTGATTTTTGAAAGGCGGCAAAAATACGATACGCATGTCATACGATGTTGGCATGTCAAAGAACCCATTTGAATTCAGTAGGCCGAGTTCATAATGGCAAAATTAATCTCGGGAGTTTCCGCCAGCACAAAGTTCCTCATTTCTCTACTAGAAAGCGCTATTGTGTTCAAGGAGATTAGATATCTAACATCTAACCTCCTTGACTTTCATAGTCAAGGAACTACGAAATTCGACATGCAAGCTACCCTCTGGGTGTCAAATAGCAAAGCTTGCACCAGGCACCCGAGGCCATACGATATTATTATTATTATTCAGCTTCTGCACATTCACTTCCTTTCGAATGTTTTCATTTCTCACTTCATCTCTCCCGGTCTTCTGTATCATACTCCTCAGGAATTTCATTTCGGCTGTCTGTATTCTGCTTTCATTTCTCCTCGTTATCGGCCAAGTTTCTGCTCCATACGTCATTATTTGTAAGTAATGGGTCTTACATCACTTCTTTAGCCATCAATGGTATGTCTTTATTCCAAATTAAGCTCCGAACCTGATGATAGAAAACACTCCCACATTGTATTCTCATATCCAATCTTGCATTTTCCATCAATTCACATTCTGAATATAAGAAGTGCTTTACTACATTCAGAGGGGCAGATGACCTCGTAGTTCTGCCCCTTAAAACAACAATAACTAACTAACTAACTAACAATTACTACTTTCAGATCTACATCTCCAATTATAACAATCCCCTTTCCTTCTTTCTTTCCTCTTGTCATTACCATTGTCTTACTTGTCTCTACACTGATTTTCATATCCCATTTCTCAATATTTTCCTTCAGTACATCCAACTGTTCTTGGACCACATTCTCATTCTCTCCCCAAATCAGAACATCATCAGAAAATAGGATTATGTTCATTCTTGTACCTGTGAACGCTTCCTTTGTTGCCTTTAGTATATCATCCATCACCAGTATAAATAGCAATGGTGAGAGTACACTCCCTGGTTTCAATCCATGTTCAATTTCAAACCATCATGATTTACCTACTTGAGTCTTGACACAGCTGCAACAATTACTGTACATCGCTTTTATCATTTGTATTATTTCTTCTCAATACCTTTTTGTTTTAGGCTTTCTCAAACTCTGTCTCTAGGGACACTATCATATGTCTTATCTACTAAGTCAATGAAAGTCATTACCATGTCTTTTCCATATTCCCAGTGTTTTTCCATAGTTTGTTGTACAACAGAAATAGGTTCCACTGTTGATCTTCCCCTTCTGAACACAAACTGTTACTCTTGAATTTGGCTTTCAACCTTTCTTCGGATTCGTTCCTCTAGTACTCTTTCCATCATCTTGGCTGCCCCCAGGGGCTCACATCTAGTGGGCCGTGGGTTGGCGACCACGGAACCCCAGCTGAGTCCGGCATTGCTTCCACTTCCTCATGCCGGGCTCCTTTCCGTCTTCTTTCCTGTCGACCTCCCTTGGTCAACTCGTGTTCCTTTCCGACCCCGAGGGTATTAGGGTATCCGAGGCCTAGGGAGTCTTTCACTTTCCCGCATTAATTGGCCTTCATCTCATCTATCCTGATCCCTCCTTCTTCGAGGGGTCAGACCTCTTGTTTTCTTTGCATTATATTTCCTTTTCTCTTTAAGATTCCCGTACTGTTTTTGTTAATTGACTACCCGTGTATCTAAATTCCCTTTAGCGATTTTATTTTGCATCTACACTCCATTTTGTAGGTATTTTCAATCTACGTTGCATTTTGTAAGTTTTTTCTATCTAAATTGCATTTTGCGAGTGTTTTCAACCTCAATTGCATGTTGTAAGGATTGACAATCTAAATTGCTTTTTAGTAAGTCTTTCAATATAAGGGGTGGAACTTTTGTGAGTATTTTGAATTTCAATTGCATTTTGTAAGTAATTTCAACCGAAACCGCTATTTGCAAGTATTTTCAATCTAAATTGCATTTTGTATGGTGGACATTTTGCAAGTATTTTGATTCTCAATTGCATGTTGTGGGTATTTTGAATCTAAATTACAGTACATTTTGTAAGTATTTTCAATCTAAATTGCATTTTGTAAGTATTGTCAATCCAAATGAGTAGTTTGAATCTACCGTACATTTTGTAAGCATTTTCAGTTTCAATTGCATTTTGTAAGCATTTTGAATTTCAATTGCACTTTGTGAGTATTTTGGATCTGAAATGGGAGTTTTTCAATCTGAATTGCATTGTGTATTTTCAATTTCAATTGCATTTTGTAAGTATTTTGAACTTCAATTGCATTTTGTACATATTTTCAATATCATTTGCATTTTGTAAGTGTTTTGAATATCAGTTGCATTTTGTAAGTATTTCGACTCTACATTGCATTCTGTACGTATTTTGAACCTAACCTCAATTTTGTGCGTATTTTTCAATCTATTCCTTTTGTGAGTATTTTCGTTCTAAATTCCCTTTTGTAAGTATTACCGCTCTCCATTTTGTGAGTAGTTTCAATCTGAGTTCTTTTTTGTACGTATTTTCCGTCTCACTTAATTTTCGTTCTGGTTTCCATTTTATTGTAATTTTCGCTATCACCCAGACCATTAGGGGCCGATAACCTAGATGTTAGGCCCCTTAAAACAACAATTATCATCATCATCATCATTATCTTCACAAGACCTCACCATCTGACTTCATCTAGCGTGTTCATTTCAAACTTAGCCTTCATCTCTACATTACAAGTATTCTCCTGGTATTGCTCCCATATATTTGTCCCAGCAATCATTCGATCTACCCTCATATCGGTTACCTCAAGCTTGTGTATCAGATATATCCTGAATCTTCCCAGCTCTCACTTCCATACAGCAAGGTCGGTTTAAATACTGAGCGATGTAGGGAGAGTTTCAGCGCTACACTAACTTCTTTCATGCAAAATACTGTACATCGGAACTGAGAGCACAAGTAAGTGGAAGCAATGCCGGACTCAGCTGGGGGCCCGTGGTCACCAACCCACGTCCCACTAGATGTGAGGCCCTGGGGGGTCTTGTGAAGAGACTGGGGGAGGAGAGATTTTTTTAGAGGTTAATGAGTTCACCTGTAGAGGGTAAGAGAACCAGGGCTAGACCTAGGAGGCGATGATTTGATTCAGTGTTGAATGATTCCAAAGTGAGAAGTGTAGAAGCAGAGGAGGTCGCAGTGCTAACGGCTAACAGGGGTTCATGGAGGAAACTTGTATACTAGTTTGGACGCTGAAAGGCAATTGAAACTATATGAGTGTATGTAATGTATATTATTATTATTTTAAGTAGTAATAGTAGTGGCCAGTCAATTATATTGCATGCACAACACACCGAAGTACACAGAACTGATGACCAACGTTTCTTCAAGGCCTTGAATTTTGTAACCCATCAAAGTGTTGATCAGAAGCTACGATATTACTACGAAATAAGTAGTAAAATTAACCTGTCGATTGATTGATTGATTGATTGATTGATTGTTTGATAGTAATTGGATAATTATTAATATTCCCATTTAAATGTGCTTATCGGTCGGGCTGAGTGGCGCAGTCGGTTAAGCGCTGTTCTTCAAAAGCATGATAGGAGGTTCGATCTCTGTTCAGTCCGATGGCATTTAGGGAGTGTACAAATGCATCAACCCTGTTTCGGTAGACTTACTGACACGTTAAACAACCCCTTCAGAGCAAAATAGCCACATCCCGGCGCAGCGTCTCTAAACCACAGCTGTTGAGGGATACTCCTCATTATTATTATTAATGTGCTTTTTGTAACTTTTTTGGTTTTATTGTCTCTTCTGTCAAGGAGTGGTGCAATAGATCTGAAATCTGCCTTGTTAATTATTAATGATCATCCAACTAAAACCGGCTTCGTGATTATGAAAGTGCCTATCTGCGAACTTTGAACTGCACAGACCTGATGTGGGTCAAACAAAGGTTATGTCGTAAGATACTGTGTGTGAAGACCTTCGGCTGGATGACGTCTCACGTCTTAGTCATACACCGCTAAGAGATTAGCTGCAACAGGAAGAACAAAATAGAAAGTGGTTTTCCAACGGTTGGCTGTTTTATTTACACATCATGGTCATCAGTCCTGTGAATTGGGTGTATGTGGAATCAGTCTGATTACTTCCGAAAGTCGAGCTAATGTGGTTTGTGCGTATAGCAACTAAATTCTCAACCTCCCAATCATAAGGAGCTCCTTTTTAAGTGGGCACTGTAACTGACTTAAGTGGGATTTGATTCCACCTCTTCTCTTTCCGACCTCTTTCTGTTCCGACCGCCTCGTGGTGTAATGGCTAACATTATTGACTATCCCTGACGCCCGGGTTCACAATCCTGACTCTGCCAAGAAAAATAATTCTGGTCCGAAGGGCTGGAACCGAGATCCACTCAACATCGTGAGGATAACTTGTTAATGATTCATTAGGGGCTTTGCGACATGTGGTCATGTAGCCTCGTGTACTTGGGTGTGTGTGGAATTTGGCTGATAACCTGTATCACTGTGGTGTTTGTACTAGCGTGTGTATTTATAATTGAGGTAGGATTTGGGTAGAAAGCGGCGTGACGTTAAGTTAGGTACCATCCCGGCATTTGCCTGGAGTAGAAGTGGGAAACCACGGAAAAACACTTCCAGGATGGCTGAAGTAGAAATCGAACCCACCTCTTCTAAGTTTTGCTTCACGAGGCTGAGTGTACCCAGTTCCAGCCCTCAGACCAGAATCAAATTTCTTGACAGAGACAGGTATCCAACCCGGGCCTCTGCGGTGACAGCCAAGAATGCTAGCCACTAACTTCCACAACGAGGCGGACGCGAGGATAACTAAGGGGAGGGTGGGATCAATTCCCAATTTAGCCATATGATATCTGGTGGTTTCCTACGTCTATTCCAAACAAATGCCGGGTTGGTTCCTAACTTGGGGCTACAGTAACCTCCTTCTCGATCTAAGTTCCATCATTACAAGTACGCACACTACCACAGACACCACAATAACACAGGTTATCAGATACATTTCGCTCACTCACTCACACTCACACACACACCAGTACACGGGGCTGATGACCACGATGTCAAAGCTATTCCAAGCCCCATAAATAAAATAACGACCTACTGTTCGAACTTTCAGATCAAAATCCCACACACACACACACACACACATACACCACGACGGCGGCTGACGGTTGAATGAGCAGACAGGCGATAAACAGAAACTTCGCGTCACCGCGCCGGCCTCCAATTTCCGCTGTGATTACCAGTAGGGCACTCACTCGTGCGAAATACTGTATCTCGTTCCTCTGTGATCAGGCACATGAAAAGTATCACTTCATTACACTCACGATCGGTCGCGACATATAACTGCTAGCCTGAAGAAATTTGCGTTATCATTCTTGCTGAAATTTCCCGTGGCGTACAGAAGTCATAGGTCCAATTCAGAAAACAATTTCTAAACCTGATTCGATAAGGGATACCTAATTTGCAAGAAACATGCTCTGGACTGCAGACTAGAAGGTTTCCGTTAGTTTGATACCAACGCTCTCAACAGCAGAGCACGTGCAGACTAATTTAACCACGTATTCCTATCACTTCAAACGGAGAGCTTTTACAAAATAGTTTTGAGACAGGCAAAAATGGTTTGCAATGATCAGCCAAATTCTGTGGGCTATTATATTAATACATACTGTACTTAAAAACAAATAACGCTTCCATACGTATCACTACAGATACACTGGTCAAAACAATTAGGGGATCAGTTGAGATATCTAGGTTCTGACGTATTGTCATCGGCAGAATGGCCTAAAATGGTTCGACGTCTGTCTGTCGGTTCTACGGAGTGGAGACAAAAACATTACGGCAACCGAGATAGTGGTAATAACAGAAAGTTGCTGCAGAGGGGGTTGGTGTGGACTTGTGTTTACTCTACCAAACGAATGACACAAGCAGTTGGGTTCAGATGGTGTAGTGAGTAGGCAGTGCAATGCAACAACAACGTGACTTACCCGAAAGTATGGCGAGGAGAGCCATAGGAAGGTTGGAAGCGGGACAGACACAGAGGGAGGTGGCTGCAGCTATTGGAGTGTCCCAAAGTGTAATTTCCAGAACCTGGACGCGATTTCAGACAACAGGAACCGTTAAAAGAAGGCCAGGTCAAGGTCGTACACGGGTAACATCAGTAAGAGATAACCGTTATCTCCGGTTAACAGCCCGTCGAGACAGGAGGCTGAATGCAACTCAGCTGCAACGCACCCTCCAGGCGGCAACAAGACGCGCAATATCAGCACAAACAGTCCGAAATCGCCTTCAGGAAAGTGGCCTCTACGTATGGAGGCCTATGGTGTGTGTCCCATTAAAACCACGCCACCGTTTAGCCCGCAGAAGCTGGGCGGAGGAACATCATGATTGGCGTCGTAACGAATGGCGCCGGGTTTTGTTCACAGATGAGTCAAGATTTTGTGTTCAGCCGGACAATCGTCGTTCCCTCATCCGGAGAGAACGTGGAACTCGGAACAATCCCGCTTATGTGCAGGAAACAGCACCATATCATGGTGGTGGACGAATGGAGTGGGCAGGAGTCAGTATTGGTGGACGTACGGACCACTATATCGTTCAGAATGGAGCTTTGACGGCTCAGAGGTATCGAGACGAGATCCTTCGACCGTTTGTTGTGCCCTACGCTGGTGCCATAGGCGATGGATTTATTCTGGTGGACGATAACGCACGTCCCCACAGAGCTGCACTGGTGGACAACATGCTTGACGACGAGGGCATTGAACGAATGGAGTGGCCAGCTTGTTCACTGGACTTAAACCCGATTGATCATGTCTGGGATGCAGTTGGCAGACGCATTGCAGCCAGACCAGCACCTCCCACAACGGTTGCCGAGCTGGATATTGCACTCATGGAAGAATGGCCAAATATCCCTCAAGAGCTGATTGATAACCTCATACTGTCCATGCCACGCAGGTGTGCAACTGTCCTGGCCGTCCGAGGTGATCACACACCATATTAGAGGGCAACGAGAATTACTTTTTCACTATTATGGTAGTCCCATGGTGCCTCGCTCTACGTAAACGCCATATAAACCTCCAGTAAAGAGTTGAGACAGCACAATATCGTACTGTGGCACACACAAATTACAATTGCAATCGAACTCTGAATAAAAGACGTTACCATATGTATCGTTTGTATGATATCTCACCTGATCCCCTAATTGTTTTGACCAGTGTATTATTCCATTTAGAAAGATAAAGGTAGCATTAGGGCAACAGGTGCCTTTTGAGACTTGATAATTCCAATGGATGCCAGAGGCGACCGGATGGTTCCATGGGTGCCAGAAGCGATCTGGTGAATCCAATGGTTGGACGCTAGAGGCGAACTGTTAAATCCAATGGTTGGATGCCAGAAGTGACTAACGAATCCAATCTTGGGAAGCTAGAGGTGATGAGATGAGTCCAATGAGTACCAGAGGCAAGCTGAAGAATTCAATGGGTGCCAGATCCGACCTGCTAAATCAAATGTTTGGACGTCAGAGGCAACATAATAAATCCAATGGATGTGTGATAGCCGACCTGTTAAATGCAATGGTTGGACGTCAGAAGTGACCTGATGAATCCAATGGGTGTGTGGGAGCCGACCTGTTAAATCAAATGGTTGGGCGTCAGAGGCAAACTGAATGAATTAAATGGGTGACAGTCGACCTGTTAAAAATCCAGTGGGTGCCAGAGTCGACCAGTTTAATCCAATGGTTGGACGTCAGGGGTGATCTAATAAATCCAATAGTTGCCAGAGAAGACCTGTTAAATCTAATAGGTGACAGCGCTGACCACTTAAATCCAATGGTTGAAATCAGAGGCGATTTAATAAATCTAATAGTTGCCCGAGACGACCTGTTAAATCCAATGGGAGACAGAGCTGGCCTGTTAAATCCAATAGTTGAACGACACAGGAGATGAGATGAATCCAATGGGTACCAGAGGCAAGCTGAAAAATTCAATGGGTGCCAGAGTCGACCTTCTAAATCAAATGTTTGGTTGTCAGAGGCGACGTAATAAATCCAATGGGTGCCAGAGCCAACCTGCTAAATAATACGATTGGACGTCAGAGACGACCTGATGAATCCAATGGGTGTCAGCACCGACCTGCTAAATCCAACGGTTGGACGTCAAAGGCGTCCTGATGAATCCAATGGATGACAGAGCCGAACTGTTAAATCCACTGGTTCGACGTCAAGAGGCGACCTGACAAATCCAATGGGTGACAGAGTTGACCTGTTAAATCCAATGGTTGGACGTCAGAGGAGACCATCCCATCCCTGGCCCAAATGGCCACTTTACAGTACGAGTAAGTTTATACTCCAAACTCATAGTCAAGCAAGCAGACCAAAATTACCTGTCACCACATTCATCGCAGCTCATCCCGACCCTGCTGAAATGGGGATAATAAGGGGTTGTCATATATTATTATTATTATTATTATTATTGTTACATCACGTGGTGTAGTGGTAGCACACAACCTGCGCTCGACGGAGAGCGTTTCTAATAAGCCCGAACGACAACTCTATTCGAATCCCGTTACTGAGAGCTTACTGAGTGTTACTTTTTCTCCATATTTTGCACTCTCTCCCCGACCTTAATAATTATAGTTGCACATGCTACTAAAGTCACCACAGAAACACACGATTATCAGACAAACCCAGCACACACCCAACGACAGGGCACTAATGACAGAGATGTTCCATTCCCCTAAAATGAATCAACAGCAATATTCTTTTAAAGAATGGCCAAAAGATTCGACAAATACTGTACAGTAAAACTATTGTTTTATTCAATTTCTACACAGATGGTGTAATTCTACCTTTGATATAAAACAGGTTTAAGGACCTTGTGAATCTCTGGCAGAGATGTATCGTTGCAGACGTAAAAATACAACAGAGTTTTCTGTAAGAAATAATGATTAGAGCTAAGAATTTTAGGTTCTGCTCCCTAACTTATTTTTGGCTATTTAAGTGCCCAAATTAGCTCGTCTTGCAAAGAAAACGCAAATGAACACCCCTAACTGAAATTTGATTGCACCTGTTTGCATCTTTTCTCAACGCAAGCACCTTTTTGCAAATGTCAACATGTTTTTTCATCTGCAGCATGTTATTCCTTAAAAATATAAACAAGGTAAACCGAGCGTGTGCGGCATTACACTAATTTCGCTTTATTGCAATTCCGTAAGCAATGCCAGAGGTGTCAATACAGCACGCTGGGTGCGCTGGCTGCACGCCGGCGCGCTTCTGTCGCGGACGGACTTTCAGCGATGATGGGGGAAGACTATATGTCTGTCTCTCTCACTCGCTTTCCCGTCTCACTCCCTCCCGCACTGCCTTCACTGTCTTGTGGTTAATCGGTCAAACGTCAAACAAGATTCAATATATTGTAAATATGAAAACAAATTGAAGCGAAACGAAAAGCAGGGGGGAAAATGTGACCGAAATTGCAACGTCTTAAATGAGTTCCATGATACCTTATCAATATTTCTGACTGTTGAATGTTAAGCACGTAATCTTCAAGTACCGGTACGCGAAGAAACCCACGAAACACATCGTAGATGTGTCGGATGTGTCGGACAACCAACGCATTGGACGAACAGTTTGTTTACATTACGTTCGGTGCGCTAGCGATCCCAACTTGACTCAGTAAGACGCTTCAAGTCAGAGCAGGCAGCGCAGCCAAGAGAGGGCCAGCTTTTTGTCGTGAGGCGCAGCATAGCAAGCACGCCGGGCGTGCAAAGGTTGGATGCCACTGAGCTAAGCCAACTTGGCTGGCCCGTTAACTGCAAGAAGACTGAAGTATTTCCAAGTACAGTATATACAGTACTTAGTGGCCGGAGATGCAGCCTCACTGAAATTAGCATTGAAATGTTGTTTAAACAATTATCTGGATGTGTGATTTTATCATTGCGTTCTGGGACTGGTCTTAGGAACACTTTTTAATACACCCTCTGTCTGAAAAGTTCGCTTCTTAGAACGGCTGTACAAGTCCTGGCATAGTCTTCCTGAGTGATAGCCTTCAGTTGGGTCGTCACATTACGTTGGATGTCCGAAATGTCCGAAAACCTCTGGCCCTTCAGGGCTTTTCGGTACCCTGGACCCCGATACTACATACTTTGACGCTTGCCTTCGAGGTCGTTCCTCAGGCACCAGGTCTCGTCTCCCGTGACGATGGTTTTCAGGACCATTCTATTCACGGAAAATTCACCCTTCTCACTGCCACCCGTCAAACAGGTGTGCACGTTAGGTTGCATAAATTCACCCTTCTCACTGCCGCCCGTCTATCAGGTGTGCAAGGCAGGTTGCATAAATTCCCGCTTCTCTCTTGCTTTCAATTTAGAGTTTTGACGACCCAAACTGAAGGCTATTCCTAAAGAAGACTATGCCAGGAGTTTCCAGGACTTGTTCAGTCATTCTCAGAAGTGCATAACCATCCACGGAGATTACTTCGAAGGACAGTAACGGTTGTTTCAGGTAAGCCAACAATCCGTTCGTAATAGCCCATTCACGGAACTTTTCAGACAGAGGGTGTACATAACATTAGTGAATTCTATATCCTTATATTTGATGTAAAATTGGCATTGCTAGTGTTAGTATGAATATTTCAATTTAAAATATGCACTTTTTTTTACTAATTTATAGGACTTTTTTTCTCTCTCTCTCTCTCCTGTCCCCACGATTCTATTTTAGTCGAAGAAGGTTCAAAGTTTGTATAGAAACTGTGAAGTAATCTATTATGAAGAATCAAAACCACCTTTTATTTCAGAGTAGCCTGGTATATTCTCTTTAAAGTTGTTGTTGTTGTTTCATCCAGAATTCCTGGGCGATACATACGTTAGATCTCACAATCCAGGTTCCAATGTATAAATCTTGCTCACCGTATGCATTGTATTTCTTCCATTTTCTTGTATTATTTGCTTGTCCATTATCATTGTCCTTTTCTCTGCCAAGTTTGTCTCCATTATTAATCAGTCCGGCTTTCTTTTGTTGGAGTTTCGCAACTTGAGTGTTTTATGACGCGGGGTATCAGCCGTAGTACTGGCGTAACTACGGGGTCTGATTAGGAAGATCAATCCCCCACAGAGCCAAATAATAAAAATACATAATTCGGTGACTTTTTATTTTGAACTAAACCAATCTTCGGAATGTTGACAAACGACTGGATTGTGTATGTTTATAGTTGCCAATTCAAGAACATTTCTGTTTATTCGTGTCAAACTTTTAGTGTTAACTGAAATTTACCCCTGGTTAAGCAAAACTTTTCCTTTTTGGGCTTTTGTACACTGATAGGTGCAAATAAAATGTATCAAATGCTATCGAGATCAAACACGAAAACGTGTAGTTTTGCTTTCATTGATTATGCCTCATTTTGCCTCCCCGCAGAAAGCAAAAAAGCAATAACAATGAATCAAAAGCATAACAAAAATGACACAAAACTTGAAACAAAACCTACACTTAAAACAAAAAAGAGAGAGAGAAAAGAAAACAATTGAAAACAATGTTCTGTCCTCTAAATAATTTATCAGTAAAGCCCTGTGCGGATGCGGATATCCGCGGATAAAATTTTTCGCCATGCGGATATACTTTGCATGGCTGTGCGGATAGCGGATAAGCTGCGGTTAATGTTTGGAATAAACTGTGGATAGGTTTTAGAATACAATCCAAACTTGTTGAATATCATTACTAGGACCCAGATGTTTATGACATATCATACTTTTCAGTTATGTTCTTTTCATGACAAATGTAAGATGATTATTTAAGCATATATCATTCAAATTATGTCATTAAGCATAATTAACACTCCAAACTGAAAAGGGTTGCAATTCTGGCGGTATAACATTCATTTTAAACATAGTATCAACTAGGGGTCAATACATAACCTAAGGGAACGAATTTCTACTCAAATGCCTACATGTGTTCCTTTAATACTTAATGCTTTATCTAATAAAAATAACAAGAAGTTCCGTTAAGAACTATACAGCCTACTTTTCATGCCAATGATTATTCTACAGAATATGAACCTATCTAGAATAATGACGAAATTAAGTTGGTAATATCGAAATATCTAATTAGTTCAAAATATACCTGGTATAATGTAGCCTAATAGAGCACTACAGTTGGCAACCCTGGTGACTGAATATATTCTTAGTTCCATCTCTTAAGGTACAGAATACAAAATTTGGCGGAAGTCCAATGGACGTTACTTGCAGTTAGACTCTGGATCTATCAGCACGCGTAAAAGCATGTTGCCAACAATACCATGCGTGTGCTGGTCAGAAATAATCTGAAATATTATGATATCTTGTTGGGCCAATTTTGGATGAAATACATTTGTTAGTATAGAAGTTACATGTATTTTAAAATTGGACATATCAGCAGGCATAGAATCATGTTGTCAGCACGGCCTTGTATTAATTACTCCAAATTAATCTAGAATGTCAGGTGCTATACGTGTGCAAAGTATAGAGCTGTTGGCTTGCATACTTTCTGATATATTGATATTAGGGTAAAAAATATAGACAGCATTTATTAACAGTTGGCAGCCCTGATTGCACTGAAGAATACTTATAGTCATATCTGATATGTTACACATAGCACATGCGAAATTTTGATGAAATCCTACTGATAGTATAGAAGTTACATGTATTTAAAAATTGGCCCTATCAACAGGCTTAGAATCATGTTGGTAGAACTGACGTATATAAGTTACTCCAAAATTAATCAAACATGTCAGGTACTATACGTGTGCATAGTTTAAAGCTGTCGGCTTGCACACATTCTGATATATTGGTATTTGGATAAAAAATAGAGAGAGCAATTATTAACAGTTGGCAGCCCTGGTGGCTCTTAAGAATACGCTCAGTCATATCTGTTTATGTACAGATATTACATACAAAATTTGGTTGAAATCCAGTTGATAGTGTAGAAGTTATATGCATTTAAACATTGGACCTATCAGAAGGCTTAAAATTATTTTGGCAACACTGTCATGGTTGGCCTCCTGGAAATTAAACTGAAATAGTATTATCTACATGTGTGCCAATTTTGGAATAGCTCCTATGCATACCTTGCAGGATATCCAACATGGAGCTCAAATTTCTAGTGCGTTTTTTCAGCAGTTGGTAGCACTGACATCATTTTCAAATATGGACGTGAGCTATTCCGGTGCACATCTTTACTCATACTAAATTTGGTTTTGATTGCTGCAGCCGTTTAGGAGTTGATAGGGGGGGACACACACACAGCCAGACAGAAGGACAGACAGACAGACAGACAGACACACATTTGCCCGATCTCATAAGACTACTTTTTCCTCATTTTTGCAAAATGTGAAAAGTAGGCTAAAAATATTATGTTAATGACAGTAGATTCGCATAATAAACGTGCGGATGTGGGACGGATGCGGATAACAGTCGTGCAGATGCGGGGCAGATAACAGACGTGCGGATGAGGATAACGTTTTGTTTATCCGCGCAGGGCTCTATCAGGCAAGTGACCAGACCTAGTAAAACGCTCTTCGTAGCTTATTGACTCCGCTCATCCCCCTCCAGAAGCAAATCCTAGTTACGCCACTGAGCCCTCCAACCTCTTTTGGAAGACGAGTAATTTTAATCAAGGTTTTCTTCCCTCAGCCTTTGGGGAGCCAACCTCAACTAAATCAAGGCAGCAACATCTTCACCACAGCCCCATTAGCCACCAAATTTCGGAGTTCCTGCTGGGTCTTCACAGTTACCGAAACGGCAGTCCCCACTGTACATCACCCTACCGGGTAATCCTTTACTTTATGACATTGTCCCTCTCTCACGACGTGGACGAGTGGTTGGACTTATAGCAGACGAATTTTAAGATTAAAAGATGAAAAATATAAAATTTCCAATACTATGTAAACTCGACAAAAACTATGTAAAAACCGACATTGTTAATTCATTTTAGGTTCTAGGGATACCTTAGTCATCAGCCCCGTGTACTTGGGTGTGTGTTGGTAAGACACGAAATAGTTAACCATTTGTGTGAAGGGAGCGTGGGGAAGAATCGCACTTAGGATGACCGCTGTCTGTGCCAAAATTCGAACCACCGATCTCCGGACTTGCTGCAGCGCCCCATCGGAGTAGTGATGCCCGTTTTATAGTGCATGCTTTGGGGTCAGGAAGGGCATCCGCCAGTTAAAACCATCAACTACAGAAATATTCATCTCATCTTATCCCCGACCCCGTAGATAGGGGAATAATTTGCTAAACACTGAAAATTACGGCTAAATGCTAGAATTTGCCGCAAGGAGACACCGATCGGATAGCCCAGAAAATCTTTACATATCAACTTTTTACTCTCACCTATAACTGGCTTTGCGTAACCATCCTTGACGGGTTCATAATGTAGCCCATGGGTAACAAAAAATAGTGTACTCATGACTTCAACGCTAGTTGTGACTAGGCTGTCAGACTGAATGGACCTTGTTTGGCCACCACCATCGATATCAATATTAATATACTGTATAATCGAATGGTCAGCACCCACACGGTTTCATAATCTTTACCCCGTATATTGTTCTGCTTTGAACCAAGTAGTGACTGCTAATTAAGAAGTGAAGTTAGGGTGACAATGTTAGACATTAAACGGTTGTTAAGAGAATTAGCCAGCACGCAAATTCCAAAGAAGTAAGAAGCATGATTGGGGCACGCTGAATGTCTCATCTGTCTCACCTTCGCATTTTAACGCCGTGCGCTGTCAGAAGGGGGAATGAGCGCGTGTCATCAAAGCCAGTTCATCTCTGAAGAAAGGAAACAAAATCAGACTGCGCAAATTGCCTTCCTTCCATGGACATCCCTTTCAATGTATCTCAGTAATGGTTCGTTCCGTCATAAATATTATTGACCACCTCGCGGTGTAGGGGCTAGCATTCTTGGCTGTCACCCCGGGTTTGATCCCTGGCTTTGCCAAGACATTTAATTCTGGTCTGATGACAGGAACGGGGTATACTTATCCTCGTGAGGTAAAACTGAGAAGAGGTGGGTTCGATTCCCATCCAAACCATCTTGGAAGTGGCTTTCCATGGTTTCCAACATCTACTCCAGGCAAATGCCGGGACGGTTCCTAACTTAAGGCCATGGCCACATCCTTCCCAATCCTCATCTGAATTACAAATACACACAAATACAGCCATCACAGTTACACAGGTTATTAGACAAATTCCACACACACCCAAGTACACGGAGCTATATGACCACAATGTCGCGAAGTCCTTAAATCAATCAATAACAACATAAATATTATTGGCCGAAAACGTTCATTATTAAACTATTATTTCGTTCAATTTCTGAATTAAACCAACTGTTCTAAAGAAAGGATCAAGAAACGATTGAAGGCTTCCTCACCCCTGACCTGACCCCTGAGTATTCTACACATGGTTTGTAGCTTGGTTTTCTTCCAGAGGTGCTTTCTATTTAAATACTGTACCAATTTTTGTACCATTCAACCCATAACAAACAGATGTACATTAGGCATAGGTTATAGTATTTGGTCATTATGCACCTTCTCCGGAATAAACACAAAGTTTAAGCCGAAAACTCAAAATGTACAGACAGAAATCTTATATTGCTTATATATCGGCTACAGATCACACCGTAGCTCCTAACATCTGGCAGAAACAATTCTTTCCTATTTAACGATGCTCTACAAGGTTATGTATAACTATGTACAAATGTTTACGGGAGATGGTGAACACCAAGACAAACATTTCTTCTTCTTTTTTTTTTGTCTGTGAATCCGTATCCGCTTTCGTCCATAGGCTGTATGAGGAACTGCGGTGCAGCAGTTACAAAAGAAAAAAAAAGCAAGTTTGTAGTTTAACGTGACCGTTAATCGCGCGATCATGAGCCACGGGACCTCCTTTTTACGTGGAATCCGAACCACAGGACATGGCATTTCACTTCGAAAATCTCACATGCATTGACCGGGAATCGAACCCGGTCCACCTTGGTGAGAGGCATACAGCTTAACCGCTGCGCCACCACGCCCCCTACAAAAGAAAAAGACCAGTAGTTTCATGAAGAACTAAATAGCCTATTAAAATTCTCCCTCCTATAAAAAGCATTTTCCACATGATGTACTCAATAGCTTTTAGTACACGACCTACGTTGTGATTAAGTATAGAGCAAGAAAATCAAAATCAAAACTCAATATCCATGAGTTATAGTCATTATAGGCAAGAAACAAAAAGAAAGCATAATGGTCTTACTATGGTACTAGTACATGTCCTGTCTTAAGTCAAAGCTTTCATTGTTTGTCAAGATAACTCACTTTAACACACCTCCAGCATTGGAAAATATGTGTAAAAAATAACACGATGAGGCTTTTAACGCTAAGGAATTGTGTACTGGTGTAGCCCATCATACGAATCACATGAATAAGATGGCAGAAATTTAAAAAATGAGGTATTAAAATTTCCAACTCATTCCAGCTTGAATTTTTGAACCAATTGAACATCATTAGATGTATCTATACTATGCTCAGAATAAAGATTCGCTATCCCAAGTTTCATTGCACTCGGGTGATTTGATCAGCAGAAACGTTATGTTAACCATTTGAAAATCACTTGGCCACCATGTTGATTTTGTGTTTCTCAGGATTTAGAAAATCACATAGGCTATGTTACCTTACTTAACAGTCCTCTAACACTATACAAAATGTTAGTTTGATTGCTTTGATTAGTTTGATTAGTTTTGGAGATATTGAAAACTGGTGAAATATATGGCATGGACGCCATGTTGGATTGTTTTATATAATGCTACCGATATTGAATTATATGCCAGCAGATGAATATTATAATGGTGGCTCATTATATCAACCTACTTTTACCGTATATCGCTTGTTTAGGACATGAGAAATAAAAAAGGAATTTTAAATGTTTTGCAAAGCCGCAATTTTTAGGTTCTAATAAAAATTTGAATTTGCGCTCATCGGGTTATTGAACGTCCCATAGGTGAACTTACGTTCATAGCATCTATCAACTTATAAAGTTTGAGTCTTATTGCTGCAATAAATTCGTAAATATTGAGAACCGTCTAAATATTTTGGATGATTGCCATGTTGGATTGTTCTTTATATGTACAGTAGGCCATAGTTATGTAGCCTACCATTAGTTGAAGATTATTGCGTAGGTTAATTATACAAACGTTCACTTTGATCACATGATTAGGACACAGAATAACAAATTAATTTTAAAATTTCGCACAGCCGCCATCTTAAGATTATGAAAACA
Source organism: Meconema thalassinum (assembly GCA_946902985.2). Taxonomy (NCBI): domain Eukaryota; kingdom Metazoa; phylum Arthropoda; class Insecta; order Orthoptera; family Tettigoniidae; genus Meconema; species Meconema thalassinum. The sequence goes on along the minus strand of OX336389.2, from coordinate 1,095,196,421 downwards.
ATCGAATTAAATTAGTTGCCAGTAGATTAAATCTTGTTTAATCATTTATCGTGCCATGTTTCACTGCCAAACCAAACCAAACCCCATGGCACTACAGCCCATGAAGGGCCTAGGCCTACCAAGCGACCGCTGCCCTTCCATTTGGCCTGCAGATTCTGGGGTGACGCGTGGTCAGCGCGTCAGGTCCCCTCGGCCGTTATTCTTGATCTCTGTGACCGGGGCGCTGCCTCAGTGTCAGGCAGCTTCTCAATTGTCCCACGAGGCTGAGTGCACCCCGTTACACTGCACTCAGATGATTAAGCCGTGAGAAAATGCCATTTAAATATGTTAACTTCGCTTGGCCACCATGTTGGTTAGGTGCGATACTTACAGTAGGTTTTAAAGTGTAACATAATGGAACGTACCTTAGTATTATCCAGTGCTCTTTTTTTAAACAAAATTTAAGGGATACTGTCAGTTGTAGTCGACAAAAATGCAATTTTCTGCAATTTGCAGAGTCCGGTTATTACTTTATGGGCTGACATGTTAAATGAAAGGTTGAATTGGGTTATTTACTCATTAATTCATTAACTTTCAGCTTTTTCGTTGTCTAGGTGGATGTAAAATAGTTATTTTCTTCATCCTTCAAAACTAACCACATGCACAAACTAACAACCTACCCCACCTCCAAACCTTAGCCTGCGTGCTTATAAGAACAGAACTTACTTTTCACGATGGTTAGAGTATGCTACTTATTTGCCTAAACAAGTAAATTTCCTCGAATAAGGCAGCAATTACACAAAGCTTTAGTCGAGCAGAAAATAATATGGCCTATTGTTTCGATTATGCTGCCGAGTTGCCGACCAAAACAATCTGATTTAATAGATCGATTTAAATCGAGGATTACTCGAAATCTCCTCCAGCTGTTGTGAACAGCGCGTTGACGCCAACTGATCGATGAACTTTCAAGTCGGAAGTTATATTTGCCGGATTAGATACACAAGTACCAATATTTTTTTCTTAAAAAGTTTTCAAATATTTAAGGGGTACGCGTTCCCCCTTAAAAATGTCCTGGTATTATCTATCTCCATACAAAATTTCAAGGTGATATCAATAATAGTTTCGGAGATATAGAATGCAGGTAAAATATTTCGCGCAGCCTCCATGTTGGATTGCTGATACGTACCGTAATAAAATTTGAAAGGCACGGTCGGGGTCGGACAAAATAGTGCTGTTCTTACAGAGCTTCATTGAAATCACTCTATCCGTTTAGATGTTATTTGGTGGGGGCATACACACGGACAAAAACCGATCCCATAAGCCTATTTTTTCATATGATGAAAATAGGCTAATAATGTTGTGGTTATGGCCACACGTATTCACAAAAGGTGTTCGAAGTTAAAACCACCAACACCTTGACGTGCATGGCATTACTTATTCGTTGTTCGGTGCGTTCGTTAAATATAGTCTGCACCCCGTGTTATTTTTAGCAATAATAATGGTCTTTCATTTAAATGACTTTCATCGTTTTATCCCAATTATGGGTTTTGTGTTCTCGTGGTAGAGGCACCACCATCCCTAATGACTTTTCATTGCAACGTCCCATACACATTGAATCAGTTGTGATACGCCCATAGTAAACATTCCCGTCTGTTAAATCTCGTAGAGTTTCCCATGGTGTTGTGGCGGTAAGGAATTCCTTTCTTGGCTTGGCGATTCCGCTCAAAATGTTAAGGTCAGCTTATTCCCGGTTATGTGACATTTCCACTAATAGCACGAAGGTTTCGTCGTTCGTTAAGCTTGTGAGTGTATCCGTCGTAATCACTCCCGTAGCAGGGCGAATAAAGTAATCCCTGCCCGTAGGCTACTACAAGAGATCAATCGCCCGCTCTTCTCCAACAAACAAATAAAAGAACTCAAGAACAGCACATCTGCGGCTGTACGAGGGGACCTTGTTTTACCTCCTAACTGTTCGCTTCTCGCCAAGCATTCGGATCCTGGCCATGTTGATGAAATTTTTAAACATAAAATCACGCCCAATAGCTCGAATTCCACGTTAAAGGAAGGCCCCGTGGCTTACAATCATAAGAATCAGAGCCACGTAAAACTATAAGCTTGCTTGTTCTAACTCAAAAGACACGAATTAGCAAGACATATTTTTATATAACTCACGCGGAATGAAAATGGTTAAAAATATAACATGGTTTTACTGAACCAGTATGGATGGTGCTTTCATGATAGTTGCGCCTACTCTCCCCCTTCAATTAAAAAGGTCTCGAGATGGCTGCTCTTGACTATTCAGCATGCTACTTTTAACACCGAAAATAATCTGAACTTTGCATAATAATAATAATAATGATTATAAATGATAACCAAATGCGGACGGCGGTGGATGGCACCTTGTACCTGTCCCTCCTATAAAGATGGTCATGACGACAGTTATCTCACTTGTTTATCAAATATCTTTATTTATTATCGGCAACACGATATGTAGGTCCAACTCAGGTGTGTTTCTCAAGATTTTAAAAAAACCTGCATTGCCTATTCTAATAAAACCAATCGAATAGTTTTTCTCCCAGCAGCTGCGGAATTCACGCGATATCCATGCTATCTAGCGGCAATGGAATGCACTACAAACAAGTTTTTTTTAACAGCACTTGGTAGAATCGAGCGTAGAGGTGCTGCTACCTATTACCATACCCCGCTATGAGCGCAACTAACACTGGAAACTTGCCTTTCTCTAATGAAGAAATTCACATCGAAATCAATTGTAGTTCCTCGTATGAAATCAAAAGAAAGTTATAAATGCTTCCTGACTCTCGCTAGCAATCACGATAATTATTTTCTTTTAACTCTCTTCTCACCCATTTTTCTCGGTTGATGGTGTTTAATTTCTATCTTCAGTAAGAAAAATGTTGTAGGCTACCTCGTGAACATTTACCAACTACAATTGTGACATTCGTTATAAAATGTATCTTCGTAGTCTTATCCTCAACACACATTTCTGAAGAAGAACAGTACAAGAAAATCAAGAGCGACTGTGGACAACTGCACAGTTTGACGCCCACCTTGCGGTAAATGCATTTTACACCCAATTACATGTACTCTTGGAGTACATCTGACAACGTTGGTAAGGGCGCCGAAAAGCTACACTAAGGAGCTCTGGCGGCAAATGCGGCAACCCAACGAGACTGCCTCGTTCTAGTGTTCCAGAAAACGGCAGCCGAGTATTGTGGTTAGCCAGTTGTAACTAGGACGAAGCGTAGGGCGGACTGCAACAATTGAAATCCTATCTACATATATTTTTCAAATCATGAAGGATGCCATCTAAGTTAATTTATTCAGACATTCTCTCATTATAATGGAGAAGAATATTTTTCTTGTTGTGATACCACCTTGTGACACGATAAGGCTAATCATACAAACACGAAATTGCTTCTTAAAGTGTTGATAGAACTACAAAGCATTAGGTTTATTAGAAGATAATAGTTTGAAATTACTTTAAGATTAGGATTTTTAGTGTTGTGTTTGTGTAGTTCATTCTGCGAGAAGAAACTTGTGTTTATCCGTGCTTGGTGGGCCGAGGAGCGTGCAGCCGGTCGAAGCGTGTGAGGAACAAAGAAGCGGTGGCAGCATCTCATTCGTGCATGGTATGTGAAGCAGACAGTGGTATATGTGTGAATGTAGAACGCCAAACGTTTGTAAGTGATATTGTACATTGAGACAACGAACCCACCTATATTGTATTGTTAAAGTGCAGTCAACAAAATCTATGGAACTCCGGGTAAGCACTATTACCGGAGTCATTTTAGGATGACTAAGCCGTCGAAGACACGGTGCGTCAACTGGAAATTGTGAATAGTGAAGGTACCAATATGCAAGAATTGCATTCATCATTCGTGCGTGTGGTTCTCCCCCGTGTTATGTGATATGTCTGTGTTAATACTCACTAGAAAACTTTTAACATCGATGTGTTGATATTTCACAGTCACGTTTCAGGTATGTAAACAATTTACAGTTCATATTTTAGTACTAATATTGCCGTTATTTAAATTCATGAATTGAAAATTTATGTCTATATTGTTTTGGTGTACATGTGTACTATAAACAAACATTTTTCCACGTGCATTTAGGGTTTACATCTACCAGTGTTGATAACTATAGCGCTTACATGCAAAGTCTCTAAGATGCTTTCAAGTGTGAACGTTGTGAGATTCCTTGAATCATTCAGAATCGATGCTAAATAAACTTACTGTATATCGGTGATAGTGCTGTATGTTTTCTCTCTCTTTCTATACGAACGTATACATAGCTATAGCCAACTTGGAGATACGTTTCCAATTCAAACTCATTGTTGCTTTCATATCTTTCCATCTGACGTAATGCTTCAAAATTTCGTTTTTAGAGAAACGTATACTGTACGGTAGTAGTTTTTGTCTGTAACAATGAAACGATGTGATGTAGTGCGGCACGGAATTCAAGAACAACCACCTACCTAGTAATGTGTGTTATTTCTGACCTATTCGTGAAATTCGAACAATTTTAGTTCCATTGGGTGGATTATACATGTTTATTATAAATGTATTGTAGCCTAATTATTTTCATTTGAGATTGTTAGGTAGTCAAAAGTATCCTCTTAAGACTTACACTCCCACGTATTACCTGTTTTGTGGAACTGTGGGATTATAAAGCTCTTTCCAATATTTCCTAGGGTCTGAAATGTTCTAATTCTCTTCGGAATATATGTCTCGGAGAGTCCTGAGGAGGAACTAAAATGTCATTAGTGCACCGTATAGGCTGCTTTTAAAGTTGTTTGCACTGGAGTTTTCTTGTTAAAGTAAATTACGAGCACTTTTATTTGTATAGGTAGCTTTTCTTCATAGAGGAGCTTTTGTGACATATCACCGTTCATTATGTATCGTATAATATTCTTCAATGTAAGGCCATTTTTATTCCGGCAGCTGCAGCGTGAGTGTGATCCTGCAGTCAATCTTGAGGAATTATTATTTGACCTTATACAGATCATCCTCGTCCGTCATGAAAGTAGTACGCATGCCATTCATAATTTAATAAACTTTGTGTTTATAAAATTTTACATCACCATCCACCGATTCCTTTGTTCCAAAATGTCAGGATAATGCGGGTTGATTAAAATTTCTACATGGCATTTCCGTGTTTTAGTGGGTATGTTACTCGTTAACGTTGCCATGGCTTGCAATTAATGACGGCAACTTGCAAAATAACTGTAGAAATCAACAGTTTTCGGCCGGAGGCTAGTCTTTATACTTGGCAATGTTGTCGGAGATATTTATTTCCTTTCCATGCATTTTGGTAGGTGAATCATTTCCTTTTATTTAACATCAATCGGATAAATTTCGTTATTACCATGCTTTTAGGGCACTTGTGGCTATAATTTCAGTTTTACTTTTAAGATAACTTTTAACACAGAAAACTGTAATTTAGTACAGGATAAATCCCTCCGAAATTCCTTACACTTTTTTGGTATTTAAGACATGTTATGTACTTGACATTCAGAATAAAAATATTTAAAGTATATTTGGCTGTCAGATTTAAATGGATGTTACAAACAATTAGGTTGTTTTATGGTTCTAACTGCAGGTGCTTGGAAAAACTGCACGTTCAATGAAATTATATTAATTTTTGTGCAGGTTTCCTTTAGCTACCGGGAATTCCATGGTAGAAATTTTTAAGTACATAGTTGGTTTCTCTCCCCATTGTCTAGGTAAGAGGCAAAGTGTCATGTATTGCCGTTTTATCACCCACTTCAACATCTAATGTAAGCTACCGTACTGTATACGTGAACCACATGGTAATAATGGAATGTAGTTATGCCTGGTTGTTCTTGAAAGTTTTGCAGTGATCGTTTAACGGTATTGAAGAATTGTTCATACAGATGGTTGAAATATCTGAATCATATTTTGACAAACGGATATTGTAAGAATCCAACTGGGGCAGATGACCATGATGTTCTACCCCTTAAAATAACAATCAACTCCACCACGAAGTACCCTACTCAACTTAGGCTACGGTGGACGTTATACAATAATTTGAAGAATGCCGACCACTACACCATAGATCTTACCAGTGTTTCTTTGTGTTTTGATTGTATCTCATTCCTCCAGTTCCTTTAATTAATAATTGAGCTGCTCTTATTTCTGCAGTTATGCGTGCGGAACACTTACGATTAGTGAAAATAAGCTTGCAGACTAAATGTTAGTGCAACTGTACCATGGTACACTGGTAATTCTTTTTTTTTTCTTTTTCTTTTAGTTGTTTGTGTGATCTAGTTTGCCTGTTGTGCTTCTTATAAATAATTTAATGTCTCCTTGCATTTGATGATTTTAATCTTTAGTGATCCATTGCCGAGGCTGAAATATGCTTGCACATAACGTTAACTATTTGCCTCATTGCCAGATATAGCAATGGCAATTCGTATCTATCAGTGTGATCGTGGGGAATTCCAGTTTTATTGTAATTTCGATACCAGGATGTAATAATTATCTATTTGATTTTGAAGGATGTTTCTGTTTGATTCTCCTTTTATGTCTGTTTTCTGGGTCTGTGCATCAGCAATTTTGTAGAGCTCCACTTGATCCCCAAGTCAACATTTCAGATTTTATATCATTGGTTTATCCCTGTACACTGCCATGATAGGATTCTACAATCTTCTTACAAGGTAGGCCTGTGTATACAGTGAGAGCCTTCCCTATAGCACCGAGCCTTCCGGAGAGTGATTAGTCACCGCCACTTGACTAGCATTTAGCGATAACACAAGAGCAGGACGGGAAGTCTCCAATGCTGGCATTGCATAATTTATTACATACAGAGCTGGCAAGATACCTTAGTTGAGATAATTAAGACTTGTAGTGAAGTACTGTAGGGTGTCTCTTATCCCGAGATTATTAAATATGTAAAAAGTGGAAATGTGTTAAACTAGTTGGGCGCTACGCAGCTGCTAGGGCCAATGCCTTGCTCGAGACGCAGGCTAGCCACAGTGCCCCGGCCGCCATGCGACCACCGCAACTCAACGTTCGATAGGGAGGGTCTTCACTGTATTATATGTTATATATGTAGGAAATAAAGATGCAGCGATTGGATAAATTCTGGGTTCTAGGTTTACAATAGTCAAGCAGTATTGTAACTTTCACATTCTTAAGGGCATTTATATTGGCAGGATGGGATCAAGTGAGGTGGTATTCATGCAAGCAGCCTGGGTTACAGACAGCTTGACTACAACAAAATATTGAACAAAGGGGCAGCAAAATGTGCCTGGCATTTTCATATACAGTATTTATTTTATTCTGGCAAAATGAATTAACTTATAAGTTATATATTGAAGGTAATTTTATTTACAATAGTTATCTTCCCCGCAACAAAGCCATGTACTAAGTCGCAGACCATGGTTACAAGGTATAGTTGGGAGTCCAGAGATCTAAAGTTTTAATCCCAGCGCCCAGCTTGAGTGGTTTTATCACACTCCCTGCAGTTGATCCCGGGGCATGTACCCTAACCCTAGGCCCTAATTATTACAGTTACACTATTGCAGTTACTACAGAAACACAAGTATATTAAGTGCAAATGTGTAGACAATATAGGGTTTATGACAGAGACGTTGCAAGCCCCTAAAATGAATTAATGACTGGGTTTTTTCCTGTGACAACAGTGTGGACAACCTTGGAAGTCCAAAATTAAGTTGTTTGCCACTCACCAGTAGCTAATTTCAAAGCGATAGGGCCTATGCCTGTTTGTCTATTATTAATTGGTCAAGGTATCTGTGTGTTTTATTACCCAATTGTTTATTCATTTCTATAATATCCAGAAATTTTAACTTTCTCCTTAGTTTGATTAATGATGCCAGAATGCTAATAAAATGGCTAACCTATGTTATTCTTAATCCAAATGTACGGTAGTTGGCATAAACAAAATACAAGAATTGCGAACACCTATTGGCATGATCTACAGTAGGGTTTGTCTGGTGTGCCGGCACTTGAACAGCAGTGAGAACCTCTTTCTTTTGCATGTGAACTCATAAACACTCTTCCCAAAACCATTACCTCCCCTCAATATTGCCACGCCTACTTCGCTTGGGAGCCAACAGCTGTACAGTTGTCACATTCAGATTGTATATGGAAGCGCTCAAAGTTGCCTAAAGGTCGTGAAGCTATTGGCTCTGGCTGGCTTGGCGAAGAGCTGTGCACAACCTAGGTTGTCAAGACTCGAAATGGGCTGTTTAACGAAGCCTTATGTTCAATACACTACAAGTGAACCATTAATTTAGGTGGGTAAAATTCAAAATGTGTTGACTCAGATCAGGTGTCTTTTACCTCTTCTTTCTGCAGGACAGCATTTAAATTAAGTAAAGAATTATTGGATTGCATGAACCTTTTTAGAAAGTTAGCATATGCTTCTCATCATACTAAATATTTCATCGAGTACACGTACATTCAGACTGCGTATATGCTAGCTGCACTTGCTGTATTTATTAAACTTCAGTATACTAATTACTTTGTCACGCCAGCCTCATGGTACAGGGGTTCGTACTTGGCTCTTACCTCGGCGACCCCTTGCTCGATTCCCGGCTCTGCCAGAGATATAGGCTAAGATCTTATATAAGGGCTGGAACAGGGTGCACTCAAAAGTAACCAACCTTGTTGAAAACAATGGATTAGGCTTACTGCCATAACTCATAGTTTAAATCCTTGATGATAATTCATTCCTAATGTGTTTCTACGACGTAAGCTGACATTTGCATTGTTTCTTTAAACATTTAACATAGGCTATTTAAGAAGAAATACATAGGCTACTGCTCTCAACTTTGATGGAGGGAAATGGTACAAGATTCAGTGGCTCAGAAACTGCTTTTTGTAACAGTTTTAATGGAAATCAACCTAGCGGCTAGCATTCTTGGCTGTCGATCCGGGGTCAATTCCCGCCTCTGCCAAGAAATTTTAATACTTGTGTGAGGACTGGAATTGGGTACACTCAGCCTCGTAAGGCAAAACTGAGAATAGGAGGATTCGATTCCCACCTCAGCCCTCCTGGAAGTGGGTTTCTGTGGTTTGCCACTTCTACTCCACACAAATACCGGGATGGGGCCTAACTTAGGCCACTGCCTTCTCCTTCCCATATGTATCCTCAATTAATAAATACATACTGTACACTAGTACTGCCATCACAATAACACAGGTTATCACACAAATTCCACACACACCCAAGTACATGGGGCTACATGTCCATGATGTCGCAAAGCCCCTAAAGTCAACAACAACAACAACAGAAATCAACCACTAGTGATCCTTCACAGCACTGAACAGTGCAAATTCATCACCAGCAAATCTTGTAGGTTTTTGCCATTTCTGCTAGGGGGGTTTCACTTAGAACCCAATTTGGTACACCTAGGAGGAATCCCGTAACAAATACTGGTACAGTGTTTAATTACTCGTCCAAAGAAGCCAGTATTTAATTCCGTGTAAATTCATATTTCTATATCATGAGAAGTATTGAATTTTGAGTATTTCATCCAACTGCACAAACCAGTTCAGAAGGATTCAGTCAACCTGAAAGGCACGGGGCCCTCCAAGCTATTTTATATGGCCCACAAAGAAAGTTGCTCATCTCTATTGTCCTCAAGAAAATGTATATGCATGTCTTATATTTACATCATACAGTGGTCTAAGGGTAACGGCTGAATTTTACTTGAAATACATTAAATGGGATAATCAAGTTCACGAAGTGCATACGTTGGTGTGCAACCAAACCGGACCATATCCCATGGTACCACAGCCCATGAAGAAGAGCCTTGGCTTATCAAGCGAATGCTGCCCAGCCAGATGGCCTGCAGATTCAAGGGTAACGCAGTTCCCCTCAGCTATCAATCTTATTTCCCTGACCGGGGCACTGCCTCGCTGTCAGACAGCTATTCAGTTGTCCTCGCAAGGCTGAGTGTACCCCGTTCCAGCTCTTATGTCAGTTTCTAAAATACCTGATGGAGCCGGGACTCAAATCCAGGGCCTTTGAAAAAGCAGGTGTGCTACCGTCAACACTATTGGGCCGGCTACAATATATATGTTTGAAGCAAAGAAATAGACATATTTCACTTATATTTTCTAAGCAAAGGGAAATACAGTACATCCTTTATTATTCCCATTTCCACTATGTTGAGGATGAGATGCTATGCATTTGTCCAAAGTTGAAAATAGTAAATCCCATTTCAAGAACAGAAAATGGTAGGGTTTTAACCCATTCGTCTACAGAATCTGGGAATAGCAAGGCCCGTGGCCTTGCAGCAACTGGGCTCGCACGGTTTACATAGTCAGTAAATATATAAATGCAATGATACACTTAAAACGGAAACGGAACCTGGATTGGAACACTGTGTCGGAAGAGGAATGGTGGAACGACAGAACAAAGTGGAGAGGAACCATCTTTGCCCCCACCCAGTGTCAACTGGAAAAGGGGAAATGATGATGATGATGATGACACTTCAAACTAAATCACGAGACATCTGTATTTAATGATTACATCTGACAATTAAGTTACAAGCTTGTGAATGATTAATTTTATCATAGTTTTCACTATATTTCATTCCTGAATGGAAGGAATGCTATGCAGACCTATAGCCGTTTAGAAGAATACTGTACATAACAAATCACATTAGTTGTACAAATCATCCTATTTTAAAAAAATGCAAAGGCTAAATAAATCGATTGGTTTATTGATACAATTATCTGTTTATCATTAATGAAATCCATTAAGTTAATACTGGTTGATATTTATATGATTCAAAATATGTGAAGTATTTTCAAAACTGTGCATACAGTCCGTGATTATTTCTAGTTCAAATATGGCTCATTCAGTAAGAAACAGTTGTATACCCTTGTCTTGGACGGTTGGATAAGTGAAGCAAATAGATAAGACAAGTTTGCCTAACAGAGGTACAGACTCGGTGGTCAAGGATAAAATCAAAATGATTGATGTAACTGGTTTTAGAGACCCAGGACATTTCTGGTAATCAACCCAGTGTAAGACTTATTTACACTGTTCGTTTAACATGGGATTGTTTTGGGAGTACTTACTGTGTGCATGAATTCTGTTGCGATGAACTGTATTATTGAAGTGTATGTTATTAATTGGAGTAAGGTTTGTAAAAATGTCTCAAGAGTGCAGATAGTAAGTTTGACCTGGAATGTAATTGGGATAACCCAGAGGACTTGGGATTGCCACAGAATGTCACTGTCTCCTCCTAGCCCCCTTATGAATGGTGATATGCCTTAGTAATTTTGTGTATAGAGGTTGGTGGTATAAGGAATATAAACTTCACAAGTTATGGTTTTACACAATTTCTTGGGTTAGATGTGGAGGTGAGTTAGGCAATACTCATTGTCAATAGGGAGTTATGAGGGAGTTGTATTACAGCATAGGTACATTGAAAGATATATACTTGCTGAATTTTGCATTAGTGATAGCTACTCTTGGCTGTTTATGCCATATGATTAGGACTTAAATTGAAAATCATCACTGATTTACTATCCAATACATAGGCCTATATCACCACAGTGCAATTCCCTGTGAGAATTCTTTTAAACGTTTGTTAAAATCGTAATACTTAGAAGGATACATGTGATTTAAGTGAATTATTTACAACAGGTTAGATACATGACATTACACTCATGATCAGGATTACAGAGCTTTGCATGATCTCTGACCTTGAGAATTCAATAATGTGTTTTGTCCCCATATGCTGTAACCAGAGCCACTGAAGATAATGACCACCTCGTGGTTTAGTGGCTGGCATGCTTGGCTGTTGCCCCAGAAATGCTATTCTGGTCTGAGGGCTGGAATGGGGTACACTCAGCCTCGTGAGGCAAAACTGAGAGGAGTTGGGTTCTATTCCCATCTCAACACTCCTGGAAGTGGTTTTCCGTGTTTTCCCCACTTCACTCCAGGCAAATGCCGGGATAGTTCCTAACTAATGGCCATGGCCGCCTCCTTCCCAATCCTCATCTGAATTACAAATACACACAAATACAGCCATCCCAATAAAACAATTAATCAAACAAATTCCACACACAGCCAAGTACATGGGATTACATGACCACGATGTCGCAACACCCCAAATCAATCAACAACTAAACATCATGGCAGGGTATTAATGAGGGCCTGGATATGTTCCAGGGGAATCTCATTCCATGCGGTTTGTGTGTGAGCCGACATAGCATCAACAGTGGTTGCTAGAGGGCCACAACAAACAAGTTGGTTACCAATCATATACCAGAAAAGCTCAATGGGCGACATGTCAGGTGAATGTGCAGGCCAGGGATGCTGTGGTATCCGTCGTTCTACAAAGAGGGTTGCACATTCTTCAATTCATGTCGGTAGGAATTGTTTTATTGAAATGCAGCGTGTGGAGTTGTCTGAAGGAGGCACAATACTTCGGGTCATTACGGCAACGTCTATAGTCCGTGTCACCTTGAAGAAGTTACTAACAATGTAACCTTACCATTTGTTTCGTATTACCAGAATCAGGGTTGTATTCACCGTTGCCACACACCATTTCGAAGTCAACATGTTTGCAGATCACATGTAAACACCAAATCTGACACTTATAATGTAACTTGAAAACTGGCAGTAGCCAACGAGCTGATCGTCGTCTGTCGGTGTGACGTCAATTCAGGTTCGCCAGTTTTTACATTATCAGCAAATAACAGTGCATACCATAACCTAAAGAAAACAACACCTATTGAAGAACATTAATACATAAAGTTCATGTAGTCTGCAAACTTTATGTATTCTTTTTTATACTATGTATTATTGTGTATGATTGGGACAAGATTATGCCATCTACAATGGAACTAATGTTATGTTATTGTAATGTGGTTTTACAATGGGTACGAAAGTAAATATCTATGTTGGCGGCATTGTCTCGGGTGACACATTTTCTTCAATGAATAAGTAATTTGCTTTTTAGTGGTTAACATTAAAAAAAAACTTAAAATAAGATGGCACCTACTAGAACACGTATACGGCCATCACTGTAGCAAGACAGGTCCTAAACACTACATTTTACCTGGGATACTGTTAGGCATACGCATATGTCGTCTCCCTGTAATTACATATTGCTGGTATACACATGCTACGAGTTTGGATTCATTTTGGCCATTCCTGCTGGGTGTTGCGGTTTTCATAAACGCATGTTCGTCTTTCGGCATATCTTAAAATAAGATGGCACCTACTAGAACACGTAAGCGGCCATCACTGTAGCAAGACAGGTCCTAAAACGCTACATTTTACCTGGGATACTGTTGGGTATACGCATATGTCGTATTCCTGTAATAATCACATATTGCTGGTAAACTGTTCTACAGATGCTACGAGTTTGAATTCATTTTGGCCATTCCTGCTAGGTGTTGCAGTTTTCATAAACGTATGGTTCGTCTTTCGGCATATCACGGGATGAGTGAAGATTTTTGTGTGTTGCGCCGCACAAAGCGGCTGGAAGTGGCAAGGAACAGACCTGGACTCGAATCGTGTTGAGGTTAATGCTCTCGCCCAGGGTTTCCCAAACTGGAATCCGGGCGGGCCGGAGTCTTGGACAGCGATAGAGTAGTAGATGCGATGATGAATTCCATTGTGCGCTAAGAGCACACGTACACTGGGACATGTTGTCGCACGGTGAAGGGCTATTACACTGCATTGGGATGCGCACACTAGCAACAAAACACGGATGAGACAAAAAAGTGTCCGGACTGTCGTAACAGCCGGCGTGATTTTTGTCGCGGGACTGTCGGTCTCCAGTGTTATTGCATTCAAGTATGCACACTGGGGACAAAAGTGTCGCTCACCACTCATATCCACGGCCTTCTAAACCACAGACCTAAATCTTGATTATGCAGTTCTTGTGGCGCAAATCTATTGAGGAGGCCATGATCTGGGTCTGTATGTTCCGTTTCTGCATATAGATTGCATAGTCAGACATCCAGTGGACAGGAGAAGCAGTTGTTTTGGTATACCTTTAAGCCTATTTTCATTCATGAAGCATAGGCTTATGAGATCACATTTTGTATGTGTGTGTGCTGCATGCGCATGTGTCCCCTAAAAAACTCATCGGCTTGAGCGGTTTCAATAAAACGTGGTAAGGACTTACTACTGCCTCGTCCAACCTCGACCTTGCCATTCATACATTAATAAGTGTCACCAGTCCAACATGCCAGCCGCGCGAAGTTTTTGTCCGGCATTCCATATCTCCGAAACTAATACCGCTATCAACATCAAATTTTATACGGTCATAGAGGACACACTCAAGTTCACCTACAGTATGTTACTTTCAAAATCTGATTAATATAACACCAACATGGCAGCGACGCGAAGTTCAAATATTAAAATACATTTTTTCACGGGATTTAATTATTCGAGCGCAGTGAAACGTGCTATGATAAATATTCATTCAAGGCTTAATATAGGCCTACAGGATTCTAACTTATTTGAATTGTTTAGAGAAATTCAACATAGCGGCTGGGCTAAATTTTAAAAACATGTTTTTAATTCTTGTGTCATAATCAAGTGATCGAAGTCAAAGCGTGTATAATGAACCACTGTAATAATCTTCATCCTCTGTTATATAACTCAACGGCCTACGTATAAAATATTCCAGGGGGCATGGTGGCGCAGTGGTCAAGCTGTTGGCCTCTCACCAAGATGGACCGGGTTCGATTCCCGGTCAATGCATGTGAGATTTTCGATGTGAAATGCCATGTCCTGTGGTTCGGATTCCACGTTAAAAAAGGAGGTCCCGTGGCTCATGATCGCACGATTAACGGTCACGTAAAACTACAAGCTTCTTCTTATAAAACATTCCAACATGGCAGGCATGAGAAATATTTCGCCTGTTCTCCATACCTACGAATGTATTACAGCAATCAATCTGAAATTTTGTATGGCGATAGACGCTATTAAAATAAGAACACGGTAACTTTCAATAATCTGACGATCATAAAACTAACATGGCGGCCACGCGAATATTTATGTGGGCATTCCTCACTACATAATCATCCGACTGCAGTGAAACATGGCACGGTAAATCTTTAATCGATGCGTAATATGTCTAATTCAATTCCGATTTTTGCAAGAAATTGAAAATGGTGAATGCGTAATTTAAAAATCACGTAATTTATATTTTGAGTCCTATTCAAGTAATCAAAGTGAACGTTATTATAACGAAGTACCATTATAATCTTCATTTGCTGGTATATAATTAGGATGGCCTACATATAAAACAATAAATTGAACATGAGAAGTATTTAACCAGTTTTCAATATCTTCGATGCTATTGCCGAAATCAAACTGAAGTTTGTATGGTGATAGAGGACTTTTAACTTTCAAAAACCTGAGAAACACAAGAATAACATGCGATATTAAAATATTTAACTGAACTTTTATAAAAGTGAAACAAAGCAATAATCACACCATTACACTACATCTAATATTTTATCATAGTTCAGCAAAATGGATGAAGGACTGTTCCTTGTTCGCTTTACTGTATTTCGGTAGTTGAAATTTTGTAGTGGCAATACTGGTATGTAAATGAAACGGAAAGATAAACTAAACGGCTATTGGTTAAACGATAGGTTGCCCACGTGACAAGAAATATATTTATTCGAGTAGAATCTTGGTGAACGATCTGCAGTACGAGGACTTGAAAAATTACTTTAATATTTAATTATTAATAATTATGGTGAAATGAATGATGGTAACGTTATAACAACCACTGCCCGAGCAAAGAAAATTGAAACATACTAACGTAAGTAAGAAAATACACAGTAGGTTGAATTCGATCGCTGGTTCCCTCGTACTGGAGTCGAGCACTCGACTCATTCCGCCAACTAGACACTTGCTTGGTTATATGTATTACCTATCGGTAAATATTAAGTGCTCATTTACACATTCTAATAATACCATAAGTGAAATTGACGAATTATAATACAAATATTGTAACATAAAATATACTACTATTCACGGCTTATTTCAGCCTATTTTTTAGTCTTCTTCTTAGTCGTTTTACCCTCCAGGGTTGGCCTATCACCCGGAATCAGCTCGGGATCCCACCTTTTACCGCCTCCAGGGCCAGTGTCTTGGAGCTTGAAACTTCGAGTTAGGGGATACAACTGGGGAGGTGGGACAAGCACCTCGCCCACGCGGCCTCCTGTGCGAAGCGAACAGGGGCCTTATAGGGAAAGTTTGGGAGGGATAGGCAAAGAAGAGGGAAGGAGGCGGCCGTGGCCTGACGTTAGGTGCCATCCCGGCAATCGCCTGGAGACGAAAGTGGGAAACCACGGAAAACCACTTCCGAGGATGGCTGAGGTGGGAATCGAACCGCCACTACTCATTTGAACCACCCGAGGCTGAGTAGACCCCGTTCCAGTCCTTATACCATTTTACAAATTTCGTGGCAGAGCCAGGACAGTTTAGCTGCGGTGTTCGCTTGGGCTTCTTTATTTGTTAATTCAGTTGAGGAGCTTGGGACATCTTGATCATCATCTCCGTGTATTTTTGTGTGCCACCTCCGGGGTGGCAGCTGAGCACGCTGACCACTACACCCCGGTTCAGCCTATTTAACTATTGAATTCCTCTTTATATCCTGAAATGCGCGTCCTTGATGTGCAGTGCTTATAGCCGCGGCTATTTTTACCTACACTTTCTATCTGTTATTTATGTTTTACATTGTATGCCATTCATTATGTAACATATTATGTAACATTTCATGCATTTCACACTCTGATATGACATACGAGCATCTTTGTTGTGGTAATATTCCAGCTGTTATGATCCGCCATTTTGGTTTGAATCTGTTATCATAGATAGCATCATTCTCATACGTTTTATAAGAAATTTTATAAAACCACCTTTTATAAAAGGTTTCCCCATTACACTTTCATATCTTTTATCAACGATCTTTGATAGTGTAATGATACCGGCCTTACACACACTACAACAGTCATCATCACACAATACAGATTATCAGAAAAGTTCAACACACACAAAAATACACGGAGATGATGATCAAGATGTCCCAAGCTCCTCAACTGAATTAACAAATAAAGAAGCCCAAGCGAACACCGCAGCTAAACTGTTCGTTGTGTGTGCAGGTACTGCGACAAAACAGTATTGTCCCTGAGCCGTCGCGCGCAGCGGTGGACAGGGATAAAACTGTCCCGCGACAAAATGTCCCCAGTGTGCGCGAGGCCTGTTTCCACTCTCCATATGTTTAATTTGCAGTTCTAAGTCTTCGTCAAATTTGAGAGAGCATAGTTTTAATTAGCCGGCCCCGTGGTGTTGGGGTAGTGCGCCTGCCTCTCACCCGGAAGTCCCGGGTTCGATTCCCGGCTCCGTCAGGTATTTTAGAAACTGACGTGAGGGCTGGAACGGGGTGCACTCAGCCTCGTGAGGACAATAGAGTAGCCGTCTGACAGTGAGGCAGCGCCCCGATCACGAAAACCAAGATTAACGACCGAGGGGATCCGATGCGCTGATCGCGCGTTACCCCAATTAGAGCCGGGCAAAAAGCTCCTGAGTTCCGATCGGTCTCGTTGGACGAGAATGAAGAACGGAAATGCTTGTTCCGGAACTGATATTACCGGTAACGTGGGCTCGATAACGATAATTCTCGACATTCTCGCTTGGGCAATATGGCTCTGCCTGAAGACACCGAGGTTTGTTGCGTAAGGATTCAATGGAAATTGTTCATTCCGCTGACTGGAGTCTGCGAATTGGAAGAATCCACTCAACCTCAACGGTGGCATATTAACATACTGTATTGAGCATATCATCTTAATAACATATCGAAGGAGATTTAGATAGTCAGTGCTTGCATCGCGTCTTATGATATCCTGCAGTATTTTTAGTCAATTTTACCCTCCAGGTTGGTGGTTCCCACATGCTGACCGCTACGCTACGGAGGCAACAGTATTATTTTTAATTTATTAATTTCCGCAAAAGAAAATTCTATTTGATGCGTACATATTAAGATTGTTTCGTGTAATGCCACACTCAAACAGTATGTAACTTTCACGGAATGGAACCTGAAAATTCATGCACTCGCTATATTACTAGTGCTGTGATGCAACTGTGTTCTGTCGTATCATTTTTGTAGTAAGCGGTCGACACAAACTATAAACATAATGAAAACAAATTCTAAAATACTTCCACTATCAAGTTCCGAACCTCAATTCTTTCATTCACGAGTCCAACGCGTCATCAATTCAGCCACGGAGACACTGTAACGGGTACAAAGATCAGAGTGAGAACTTTTGCATTGGATTCTTGACTATCTGAAACGCTCCTACCGGTTCGAATACTATTCTCTAGTCGTCGGCCATAAGAAAAACTAATGTTCACATTCAAGAATAAGATTGATCTTTTTTATTTGTTATGATGGCTTTGAAATATGCTTCAGCCACCATTTCAATCGCATCCGTAGGCACGTGTTCACACGTTGCATCATGGGTGGTGATTCTCCATTACCTTGTGATTGAACGAGACTGTGGAGTATCGGACTAAGTGACATTCCCACGGTAATGAGCAGATCTCAGTGAAATTCAGTCGTACTCTTGTCACTCTCATATCTTTGTCATGTATAGACGAATCAGTGAGTTGTTTGCACTGGCATGATTAATATACCGCATGCTACAAACTAATATTCCTTTCAAGCACAAAATCAGAGTTTATAGGCCTATTAGATGAAACTAGCTGATGAAAATGATGTACAGTGTTTTGCCTAACGTTTTTGCATTCTTATATTAATTTTGATTTCGTCGTTTAAAGGGGTTGTGTACAACAACCTCAGTGGCAACACAAGCTATTTATATGTTATAATCAAAGCATTTAACTGATCGTGGATACGAGAGGAAATAAATAATAATGATACACCTTTAATTTGTGAAAACTCTTCCCTCCTGAAATAGGCCATCCTATTACGCCAAGAACTTCAGGCTAATCTGTTCATATTTTCCTGGAGTAGATGATAACGATTTGAAAATTAATTCAACTTTATTTTGTGAATATAATAATAACCCTACCTAAAATTTCGTCCATCAGGCGCTCATAACTGCTTTTTCTAATAACTTCAGACCTCCAACTGCTATTATTTTTTTTAGTGAGAGAAGTCATGGTGAAATATAATGAACCCAATACAATTATGGTCTTCCTCGTCGTAAGTGGATCATTTCATACAGTTTTAAATTTGTCGCTCAGCAGTAACGATCTCGCTTGCTGGGTCCAAGGTTGCAGGTTCGTATCCTGGCGCAGTCAGCTGGCATTTGAGGGTGCGCAAATGCGAGGGAGCCGTGTCAGTAGATTTACTGGCACGTTAAAGGTCCCCTTCGGGGAAACATTCTGGCACCCTGGCGTCTCTAAAAGCCGCAGTAGTTAAAAGGGACGTAAAACCAATAACATTATTATTATTAAATTTGTTGAGGAATGGTTTTCATGAGGGTTTTGATTTCACACGGGCAGCGGCTTGAGAGAGTCCGCTCTTTCCTTTAAATAGTTACTATTGATAACGCCGAGAAAAAAACAGTTCTGGTATTATCGAGACTTAAGGTTCCCACTCAGTGCCGGTATTATCGAGACTTAAGATTCTCATTCAGCAGAGAGACCTGGCCTTTAGTGTGCTTTGTGTGGAATGATACTGGCCATGCGGCAACTTATGATACCGATCGGAACTATATGAGCTACCAGAATGGTATTGACATTTGGCCGGAAATTCCACGTCAGTCATAACCCCCCTGCCTCTTGACCAATCCATGCTCGTATAGTTAGAAGTCATAATACTCAGCGTTGCAATATTACAGCCCACGTTCTTCAGTGCCTGGTCAGCTGTATCTCTGACTTGTACAGTTTGGCAACCTCGTTCTAAGACCACATGGCGAGGCGAGAACTGTCAATCCCATTCTGGCATCACAGAGTATAGAGCAAATTTGCCCGGCTCTAACCCAATATCTGCAGGCCAAATGGCTGGGCAGCGGCCGCTTGGTAGCCCTAGGCCCTTCACGGGCTGTATTGCCAGGGGTTATTTATACAGTAGAGTCTCGATTATCCGACCTAAACTTGACCTGGAGTACGTCGGATCACCGAAAATGTCGGATAATACAGAATGACTTCGAAAATGAACTAAAACAAATAGGTAGGCTATACTGTATTACTGAATTATCAATTCATTGAACTGTACAAGCAGTATTGAACAAAGACGCCCCAAATGCCTTAAAAAAGGAAACTTTTCAACAATGTCTGCTTGCCTACTGAGTCACGTTTTCTTGCTTCGAGATCTCGCCATCGACGAAAAATCTACATGTACGTTGCGCTTGCCTCCGGCTGTTGCTCCACGTACGTCAATGCCATAACCAATGTACTCAATCCTTCACTCTGAGACATCGTTTTATCCTTTTGTACTGCAAAATCATCATCGTTTTATCCTTTTGTTCTGCGAAATCATTATCTTCATCTTCTTCTACTTCACCATCCTAATTTTCGTCAGTGCTTGTCCCACGGCTGTAACCTTCACACCGGGTATCCCAGAATTTAATGTAACCACATGTTCAAATTGAGTCTACCAGTGTCGGATAACTCGGAATGTCAGATAAGTGAAGGTCGGTTGAGCGGGACTCCACTGTAGTTTTAATTAAGTTTGCGCGTCTTCGCACGTTGGTCGCGACATCCGTTTCTCCTAACAATACGTAATTATCTCCTGTTATATTGAAGCCTCCGTGGCTTAGGCGGCAGCACGCTGGCCTCTCACCGCTGGGCCAGTGGTTCAAATCCCGGTCACTCCATGTGAGATCTGTGCTGGACAAAGCGGTGGCAGACAGGTTTTTCTCCGGTTTTCCCTGTCAAAATTTCATTCCAGCAACACTCTCCACTATCATTTCATTTCATCTGTCATTCATCTAATCATTGCCTCGAAGGAGTGCGACAGGTTTCGGCAGCTGGTACAGTTCCTATCCTTGTCGCTGACCCGGTCGGTCGACTGGAAGCAGGCTGTGGATTTTCATTTTCATATCCTGTGATATTAAGATGAGAAACAGAGAATGATTGATAATATATATTGTTTTGGATAGTGTTTCTATAGCACAATCGGTTTAAAAGCGTCATCCTAGAAATCCGCCAACCTATCAGTGACATAAGTTACTTGCATTCACTTAGGTTATGTTGTATCTTCGCGGGCGTAATTTACCTACATACAATTCCCTTATCTGCGCCTATTCGATTTTATGTCCTGTGGTATACTTTAGAAAAGGGAAACAATTTTGATCTTGTAATTTTTGGGGGTGGATTTTGAAATCCTTATACATATATTCGTCAGTTTTTACTCCCAGAGAAAATCTTTCGTTAAAGGAGAGTCTATTTATTGACAACTGGCTGCGTCTATCAGAAGCCACCTGGAAAATAAGACAGGTATACTGGGGAGGAAGTCAATTCTTGCAGTTGGGAAGACACCATACCATATTGGTTGAGCCACCACTTTGTTCAGTAGGTCTATGTGTACTGAAGGCGTCCTAATACAATGCATTTTTGTAAGAACGTTCCCGGTAACGGACATTTTTAAAGAAAAGTCAGAATGGAGGATGAGTTTGTAAACATAGAAATAATAATTTTCTTCCTTCGTTGCGATATTGCACACGAGAACATCATTTTTGTCACCAGATCACCGTGACATTTACTTACGGGTACGGGTTTAACCATTCGCCAGTGAAATGGTGTCACATAATGGTCATAAATTTTAATGCAGTTTACCTCTTTGTGTTTCAGGTTTCATTTTGAGCAATGTACTGCTCCTTGGCTGTGCGAATCTGTGTGGGTTCACGAAATTCTTTCACACTGACGTAACAGTTATAATTAGTCTACACAAAAATTATCACCTGTTGTCTCAGACTAGCTGGGAATGAGGAACCTTGCATTATGAGAATTTTTTCTGAGTATTAGGTTATGGGAGGAATATTTGCCTCCGTGTTAAGGCTGCTGTTAATTTATGTGGACTGATTATTTTTTACTTAGAAGAAATAATATCATAAGCAGTGATAACTACTTAGGACATTTTTTAGCTAGTACAAACGCTATTTTCGACATTTCCAAAACATTTCCAGATCCAGTGCAGGTATACAAAACACTATCTTCATCCTCTCTGCTTCCGGGCGTCCTTCCTCCTCAACCGTATTCGTGATTGTCTATGAATATCCATATCCGCGGATGCTGTAACTACAAGTACCAATTTACAAGTAAGAAATAATTGGAATATCGTTACCTTTCAACATTCAAATTGCCGGCAATACCGGCAGTGGTATATTTTTTTTTTCATTTCGGCAAAGGAATAATCGCGATTTATCAGTACTGTATTTAAGCGAGATATACTGCAACAGTTAGTATTGGTTGCGGTAAGACCGTCTCCTGGATACGAAGTGGCAAGTTAGCATGCTTGGAAAATAAAATGCTTTAGAACTGTGCATGACTTATAAATTAGGCATAAACTACTCCAACACATTGAATTTTAACTCAATACACGTCGTAAGATGTACTACATGATTTTTATGATGAAGATGGTGATTGTTGTTTTTTTAAGGGGTGGAACATCTCCACTGCCCCTTGCAAACAGTGGGGTCGCTTAAATGTCCGTATTTTACCGATTTATATTTCTAGCAACTGTCTCGTTTTCGTATTTAAATATTTCCGACTCACTGCTTAGGAGGCGCAACAGTACAAGACAGTATGGCGTTTTCCGTTTCTTGTTAACGTGTGACTGCAGCTCACGCAAATGTTCATCGCTACTGAGTGAAATCTAAAGGTATCATGAGATAATATTTGATGTGTGAAGTGAACTTGATTATAGATATGCATGGCACTGAAAAAGAAGTGTTCGCTTAATAGGGACTCGCGAACTTCGTTAATGACGGAATTT
The DNA here is from genome assembly GCA_946902985.2 of Meconema thalassinum. Classification (NCBI taxonomy): domain Eukaryota; kingdom Metazoa; phylum Arthropoda; class Insecta; order Orthoptera; family Tettigoniidae; genus Meconema; species Meconema thalassinum. The sequence goes on along the minus strand of OX336389.2, from coordinate 1,095,173,479 downwards.
AATTTTTCATACATTATTTGGAAGTATAGAGCCTCCGTGGCTTAGGCGGCAGCACGCCGGCCTCTCACCGCTGAGTCCGTGGTTCAAATCCCGGTCAATCCATGTGAGATCTGTGCTGGACAAAACGGAGGCAGACAGGTTTTTCTCCGGGTACTCCGGTTTTCCCTGTCAAAAATTTCATTCCAGCAACACTCTCCACTATCATTTCATTTCATCTGTCATTCATTTAATCATTGCCTCAGAGGAGTGCGACAGGCTTCGGCAGCCGGCACAGTTCATATCCTCGCCGCTAGAGATGGGGGCTTCATTCATTTCCATCCCTGACCCGATCGGTCGACTGGAAGCAGGCTGTGGATTTTTCATTTGGAAGTATATGAATTTCTAAAATCATACGCAATTGCTATAATAAATAATTGTATCTGTTAACAAGTATGGGTCTGGCTGCGTGGCTCAGGGGTAACGTTCTCGCTTGCTGAGCCCAAGGTTGCAGGCGAAACCTGGCTCAGTCAGCTGGCATTTGAGGGTGCGCAAATGCGAGGGAGCCGTGTCAGTACATTTACTGGCACGTTAAAGATCCTCTTCGGGGCAAACTTCCGGCACCCCGGCGTCTCTAAAAGCCAGTGTAGTTAAAAGGGACGTAAAACCAATAACATTATTATTATTATTAACAAGTATGAGTAAGCTAGTGGTGATGCTGCATCACTAATGAGTTTTAATGGCATGTATTGAAAGAACGCATCTAATAAAATGAATTTAGTGCACAATACAATACTACAGTAGTTCATTAAATCCGTACGTCCTTGATCCGTATCTACATCCCCAAATGTCTGAATATTCGTATCCGTGCAACTGTGGATATTACAATTACTCAAGCCAATTCATTAGTAAGAACATGGAGGAGAGTTAAAAATAATAACAATAATAACACAACTGCTGCGGCTTTAGAAATGCGGGGGTGCCAAAATTATCCTTTAAATTTCGACTATTAATTGGGGTTAGCGGAAGAACGGTTTTATTTATTGTAGCCATACCGACAACAGTAAGCTATGCTCGCTAAGTCGCAAGGCTAGACCGTCCGGTCAAACTATCGGTGGACTCTGTAGACGAGGGTTCACCCCTGTCGGCCATACTTGAAATTGTTTTCCGTGGCTTCCCATGTTCTACTTCTCAGCAACTCCAACCAAATATCGGGACGGAAAGTTGTAATAGGCCATCGCTGTTTCATTCCAACTCGTGGCTCAGTTTCATTTGCCTACATTCATTTAGTCTCACCATGGTAATTCCTTGTTGCAAAATTGGGCAAGATGAGCTGACAACCCCATCCCATCTAGTGTAACTGACTGAGAAGCTTCTACCTTCCACCGTTCGGCGGCTGTCTTTGCCTCTAGCCATGCCAGTGTGTACTGAAATTACATATCTCTTACATATTCTCGTAGCAAATTCAATTGTTTCCTTAAGTAACTTAGGTAATGCAAGCTGTTTATAATCTGTTTTCTGTTTCATGTAAATGTGCAGTACTACGAATTCCAATTTACCATTCTTATTAATAAATCATTCAGAAAAGTATCCGCTATCCGCATTGCCATATACAGTAGTATACATCCGCCAGACCTATAAGAGAAGAAGTTGGTTCGATTCCCACCCTAACCATCCTAGACGCGATTTCCCACTTCGAGAAATGCCGGGATGTTTCCTAACGTAAGACCACGGCCGCCTCCTTTCAAATCCTTCCTTCATATCAATATACACATACCCCAATAACACAGGTCATCTGATAGATTCTACACACACAAGTAGGCCTACATGGGGTTGATGACCTCAATGTTGTAAGCCCGGAATGAAACATTAAACGGACGGCGTATTTTACATTATTACATACAACCTACCATGTAATGAGAAAATAACAGACATTTTATTATGTTGAAAACTGTTATATAGGCTATGCATATTGCCCATTATTTGAAGTATTTATGGTGTAGTAGGATCGAGTACCTGCAAAAAGAATCGAACATGAAAATTCAGATTCTAACACAGGTGAAAACAAAAGAGAGACACACAGAGTCCTATATTTGAGGATTAGTGTCCTTCAGATTATCACTGCAAGGTAGATCTCTCTGTTCTAGGTAGAAAGCAGGGTAGAGAAGCAGGTTGGAAACTTATGGTGCATGCCCTGGATCCTCTTGATAAACTTTGCATCTTGCGTTCCTACTGATTGTTCTAGCCTTACAAAGAGGAGAGTGTATTGTGCTATTCGAATCCAGAATTTCATCTTGATGCAACTTCTTAACTGGGGAACAACTTAATGGAATTGGCGGTGGTAGTGATGTATTTTTTAAGGTGCGTGACATCTGGGTCATATGCCCCTGCTGATATGGATGATTTTTATTTTATTTCGTGTGACCTCCTAAGAGGCCGAGTGCAGGTCTTCCTAGTCGACGCCCGTGGGCGACCTGCGCGTCGGGATGAGAGATGGAATGAAGATGAATGAAACTGGGCAAGGATGTGGAAGGAAGCGGCCGTGGCCTGTCAGAAGGTACCGTCCCAGCATTTGCCTGGTGTTGAAAATGGGAAACCACGGAAAACCATTTCAAGAACGGCCGACGGTGGGGTCGAACCCACGCGTCTACCGAGTCAGCAGAGAGCTTGGCCCCATGGCCTAACGCTGCGCTTTAGCGAGCTAAGCCACCACTGTCGGTATATGGATGATAATGAAATAAATACTACAACTACTACTAACTCCTGACTTACATATAACTAGAAAAAGAAACGGACAAGAAAAAAGTAGCAGGGATAGAGATAGGGAAAAGGAAAGAAATACCCTCAATCCTCGAAGACTGAGGATTAAAGGACTTACAAGGGGTGTATCAGGTAAGACAGGTAAAAACCTATCTTGAAGCTTTGTGGACGCAATCGTTGTACTATAAGAGGACAACGTGCGGAAAATCAGCCACCAGATTGAACTGCAAGGCTCCGAGATCATGTGGCGAATATCTCTTATAAATCGATGGGAAGTAGCGAGTACCATACATGTTGGAACGGACAGCCCTGACGGCTCAGCCACTCAAGGCCGGTGGGAAGTAGCCACATGCTCCAATCAGCATATACGCCCCGCCACGTGACTACTCCGAATGCTAAAGATGCCCAGCTACGCCAGACGTCATGCCTGCGTACCAGGATGTCAGGCATGATGTCGGAGCCTTGCAGTTCAATCTGGCGGCTGATTTTCCACACGTTGTCCCCTTATAGTACAACGATTGTGTCCACAAAGTTTCAAGATAGGTTTCGACCTGTCTTACCCGATACTTCCCTTGTTAGCAAGAAGTAGAGCCATGAAAAGTAGATAGGAAAGGGAATGTGGAATGTGTTCTCCTCAAAGTCTCCGGAAAATGGGGGAGAACGAATCCAGTTGAGAAAATACTGTAGGTCGCCAACTCCCCAGCTCACTAGTTGTGAGTTCTTGAGGGTATAGTGCTATGCTGGGTGCATCATGAGCGGTGGGGTTACGCACACCCTGGCCCCTTGAGAGCCTCTAACAGTACTGAGGTACCGTGAAAAAAAAAATGAATGTATCAGTGAAGAAAATACAAGGGTCACTTTAGACGGTAAGATTGAAGACACCCTAAGCTCGGATACCGTCGGGGTCGCAAGAAGAGAAGAGTTGGCCCAGGGAGGTCAACAATAAAGGCGGTAAAATGAAATATACGGTAGGCTACCCTAGGCTCGGACATTCTGATGCATCAAACTAGTTGTGAGTACCTGGGGGCGATTTGTCACCACTGGTTCCTCCACACAAATGGCCTTCTTTTGCTGATAATGAACAGTCGAACGACATTAAACAGTGAACTAAAAATAAATCCCTTTGAAATTGCCGTAATGATTTCTCTCACGCGATTGCTCTGGTGGTCCGTGACTAATTTTCCGACTTTGCTAATAAGACTTGTGTTCACAGAAGTTATTTTCAGATTCCAGATCACTTTTTTTTATGGTACAGAGTAGTTCCACTAGCGACCGGAGTAAGGCTATCTCCAGATTGCAAACGAGCGGGTTTGAACGTGACCTTGGTTGTCACGGTTTGAACCCTGCCGTTGGCCATCCTTGAAATGGTATTCTGTGATTTCCCTTTTTCAACTCCAAGCAAATGCCGGGATGGTAGGCTACCTCATAATATTCTACGGCGGACTCCATCCAACTCGTTGCCCAGTTTCATTAATTTCATCTTATAATATTTACATTTCGACATCGTCGAACACAAACTCCGTTTAGATTGACGCTAGGAGGGACTCTAGGTCGTAAGGCAATCTGCCTCATAGACTCATCTCACCTCATCCCCGAACGCATGGAAACCACACATACGAGGACAGATCGGAAAGTAACGCACAATCATTTTTTTCCACGAAAAGTTTAATAGGTAACAAAACGAAACAAATCACAAATGAACTTACATCTTTGACCTACTTTTCTACATGGTCACCAACTTCCTCATCACATTTCTGCCATCATGGTACCCGTTTTAATATGCCCTGTTCGTAGAAGTCCGTTTGGTTGGAGTATAACCATCTGCGGACAGCTGATTTCACTTCCGCATGTGTCGCAATTTGTTGGCCGCTGAGGATTTTTTTCATGGGACCAAACAGATGAAAGTCCGACGGTGCTAGGTCCGGACAAGTATGGTGGCTGCTGGAGCACCTCCCGCTCAAATTGGGCGATTTTCTCACGAACAGGAGCAGCAACATGGGGGGCGGGCATTATCATGAAGTTTGACACCGCCAGCATTAATGTTGTGGCTTTTGTCTCGAAGGGCACGACGCAACTTATCCAAAGTTTTAATGTAGGCTGCAGCATTCACAGTGGTCCCGTGTTCAGCAAAGTCCACCAGTAACACATCACACATAATCCAGAACACTGTTACCAGCACTTTCCTAGCAGATTGAGCAACTTTGATTTTTTTTTCGTACTGGGGAACCAGCATATTTTCACTCCATAGATGCCTGCTAGGTTTCGGGGGTGTAGGGGTATGCCCACGACTCATCACCAGTGACGATTTCTGGAGACATTTCTATGGTCCTTACAGTCGTCCCCATACACGCCACGCATGTCCCTGTGAATTTCACTCGGTTTATGCCCTTTGGTCCACAAATATTGAACTACACTTCGTTGCTCTTCACAAGTTGACGACTGTAACATGCGTACCATGCTTGTTTCGTAGTTCAGACTTCTGTCGCTAGAGCTGCACATGAAAACAAAATACCCTGTGTAGCGCAAACTTCAAACTACTGTATATCGTCGTGAAATTTCAACATTCCTACTGCAATACCAAGGGAGAAAAAAAAGTGTGCGTTACTTTCCGATGTGCCCTCGTATTATAACAAACAACAACCCGTGGCACTACAGCCCGTTAAGGGCCTAAGCCTACCAAGCGACTGCTGCCCAGCCAATTGGCCTGCAGATATTGAGGTGACGCGTGATCAGCGCATTGGGTCCCCTCGGCCGTTAATCTTGGTTTTCGTGATCGGAGTGCTGCCTCACTGTCAGACAGCTACTCAATTGTCCTCACGAGGCTGAGTGCACCCCGTTCCAGCCCTCACGTCAGTTTCTAAAATCCCTGACGGAGCCGGGAATTTAACCTGGGGCCTCCGGGTGAGAGGCAGACGCGCTACCCCAACACCACGGGGCCCCGTATTATAGCATGGTGAAATTCCAAATCGGATGAGGTAATGGAATGGAAATACTGCCAAGATCCTTAACTGGTAGGTTATCTAGTGGAAATATCATCTTGCCCGTTATGTGAACCGTGGCCCCCTTTCATTTGGTTGAGTTTGAGCCTCTCCTAGAAATGAACAGAGATGAGATAGCCTATCCCTTGGTTGCTTGCTTTTTGTTTTTCCCTCCAAATCAAATATTCCGGTACCCCAGCGTCTCTTAAAGCCGCAGATGTTAAAAGGGACGTAAAACAAATAACAATATTATTATAAATATTTGATGAAATCCTGAGTCCTTGATCTACTTCGAAAGTTAAAAGATTAGTTTTATGTTGTTAAATCTTTTGAGGGGCTTGGGACATTGGTCATCAGCCTCGTATAGTTAGGTGTGTGTTGAATTTTTCTGATAACCTGTATTTCTGTGATGACTGAATTCATGACAGGGATGGGGTAGGTGTCCTTGGACTTGAAGTCCAAGGAAGACCCGGGATTTGAACCTGTGATCTCCAGACTTACAAGATTTAAGACTAGTAGTGAATAAAACAATTCTTACTTACTGGTCGGCGCTACAGTCCCTGAAGAACCTTGGCCTCCATTCATCTCTATCTTCCGCCTTCCTTCTCCAGTTCCTGATTCCCAGACCCCTAAGGTCGTCTTCCACATCATCTATCCACCGTCTCCTGGGTCTTCCTCTTCTTCTCCTTCCATCCGGTCTTTGTGTAAACACCTTTTTGACACTACGCGATTCCGGCATTCTCTGTACGTGCCCTGCCCATCTTATCCTCCCCTGCTTAATTTTTACCACAATATCTACCTGTCCGAAGAGTTCCTGTAGTTCCACATTTGTCCTTATTCTCCAACCTTCCTCCACTCTCACTGGCCCGTATATTTTCCTCAAGATCTTCCTTTCTCATCTTCGCAGCCAGTCTTCTTCTCTTCTATTGAGAACCCAACCTTCCGATCCATACATAACCACAGGTCTTAGTATTGTAACGTAATTTTTTTTAAACAATTCTAGATGCTAGATATTGAATGGCCGATAAAAAAAATTGGTTGAAATGTTCTTCTTCTTTTTTTACGTCTCGTGGTGTTGTGGTATGCGTTGTTGGCTGTCACCCCCGGTAAATTTGCGTTTGATCATCAGCTCTGCCGAAGCCTCCGTGGCTTAGGTGGCAGCACGCCGGCCTCTCACCACTGGGTCCGTAGTTCAAATCCCGGTCACTCCATGTGAGATCTGTGCTGGACAAAACGGAGGCAGACAGGTTTTTCTCCGGGTACTCCGGTTTTCCCTGTCAAAATTTCATTCCAGCAACACTCTCCACTATTATTTCATTTCATCTGTCATTCATTTAATCATTGCCCCAGAGGAGTGCGTCAGGCCTCGGCAGCCGGCACAGTTCATATCCTCGCCGCTAGATGGGGGCTTCATTCATTCCATTCCTCACCTGGTCGGAGACTGGAAGCAGGCTGTGGATTTTCTTTTCATCAGCTCTGCCAAGGAATTAAATTCACGGAAAAGTGTCGTAATTTTTTGGTTTCACGGCTCACTGATTCACAGCATGGATTATAATGACATATTCCTTATGTGGAAACAACCTTGGCTTCATAGAGCTTACAATCGCCAGGAATCAAAATTGAATGATCAGGAACCCTAGTGATGACTATAAGTTAACTACTGGAGTGCTACAGTAATATAGGCTAACTACTTCAGTTTTCAATAACATTCATGTTGCAAGAGGAATTTTTGGCATATGAAAATACAAAAATTGAATAACTTTTATCTGTATACCAAGCATTATGGGTGTGCACTTCCTCCCCGCATAGAACAGTTGTAAACAAGCACGTGTTCCCACTGAATTGCAACGAGTGTAATATTATTGACAAGACATTCTCATATTTTGAGTATTAAATGTTTTCAGTTCACTGCATTAATTTAATAAACAAGCCTGTTTTTGTTTAATTCTTTCTCCGCAGCAGCTCAAGGGGAACGTAAACCATTATTATAATTATTATTATTATTATTATTATTATTATTTACGCCTCGTGGTGTTATGGTATGCGTTGTTGGCTGCCGCCTCCGGTAAGTTCGCGTTTGATCATCAGCTCTGCCAAGGAATTAAATTTCGTGACTATTGTGAAAAATGTTTACCTAGTAATTATATATTTTTTAAACTCCTGTGACTTTAAGGACCCTAGAGTCAGGATTCTTCCCTTGGATGCGATTCTTAACAAGCCAGTAAATTACTGGTTCAGGATCGGACTGAGCCTAGGCCGAACCCGTTATTTTGGGGTTTGAAAACCAATGTTTAACCGACTTTTATCCAATAGCTAGCAGGTGTAGTGATTGCAAATGGAAGTCTTGCAGAGTGGTGAATATATAGTGTTAGTGTAAACATATCGTACTCTCTAAACATAGTCAGTGCTTTATTTTGTTGTAATCGTTAAACTGGTGTCGTTAACGTGTGACACATAACCTTCACAGCCTCCTTACACGTGATGGTGAGCGTGGTAATACCACAGCTGCATTCCATTCTTCCCTCCACGAAGCATTGAATTTCATTCTTCACTGATAGAAACCTTCGCAGCTCTTTAACACCATTCGTTCTCCATTCTGAAATAAATATTTGATAGCCCTCTTTATGTTTCAAACTATCTTTTTGACTCTTAATTGCTTACAAATTTTGCACGAATGGAATAGTTATAGCCTTAAGTGTCTAGTATCGTGTATGGGTTGTTGTTGTTGTTTTTGTTCGAATCCGAAATCATGGTCGACCTCTAAGTTGATTTATACTAGTCTTTGGTCGAGGGAGAAAGAGTTAACTGCCAATAAAGTGATTCGGAAATAACACCATGCATAGTTACTTAGCCTAGTTAAGTTCCATGCGCAAGGTACATTTACTCGTATGTAGGCTATCTTTTGCCTACTTTAAAAGAAACATTTCTTTGGATGTCTGTGTCTGAAGTGTGGGCGAAGTAGCCCTCTCGGCAAGACGCTGGGATCCAGCCAGAATTTTTTTACTTTGACCTTGCTCTTACCTGAAACTCCACCCAGGTTACACATTTGTCGGCGTAATGCATTGGACATTGAATTGCCAGCTCTCTCCGTGGCTTATTATTGCAGTGCTATCGGAGGACTTATGCCTCTTGTTAGTCCTGTTCCTGCTGAAAAATAATTGTCTGCAGGAAAGTAATGTATATTCATTTTTCCTCTGACCTTCATTAAACTCATCTAATTCTGCTTTTCGTTATGATCGTCCTTAAATATACATGTATATTTCAAGAAGGGGATTTATTTTCAATCCTGAGCTTGTAACCAAACCGGACAAAAAATTAGTCACTCCTTTAAAAGAGCACACTTGTCGCTTTGCAGCGCTATAGATGGTGTTGCACAGGTACTAGATGGTCATGTGACAATTCGCTGCTGACATATGACCATGGCAGTGAAGTAGAGTGGGTGTGCCGATCTTCAAGCCGCACATCTTCAGTGGGCCAAACAACATCGAAAGTGGATAGTAACTGACTGGAGGCGTATTGTGTGTGTGGTCCGACAAGTCGCGATTTTGTCAATTTGCAAATGCTGCAACGCGTCGAGTGCGTGGACGATCCAATGGGGCGTTTCACCCGCAGTGTATGGAGATTGTACTTTGTTTTGTGATATTTTAGGGGTATTTTTCGTACCACGACTTGGACCCATTGATTCAGGTCATCGTGAACATGAACCAGGTTATTTATTTCAACACTCTTATTCAGCTCGAGTGCATTGTAGCAATTATGTGTTAGCTTTCTTAAGCAACTAACCACATTATAATAGACCACCAGTAGTTATATAGAAACAACATTAACTATAAAGTGTCGACAACATTCATATCTTAAGTTCGTTACAGTAAGAGGTTAATAAATCACAGTGTTGACATACTTTAAAAAAATTAACAACAGCAACGCAACATTTATAGAAGTGCTATAGACCAACTAAGCAATAATATCTGTAAATAAGAACGTCATGTTACACAAGTTAAAATCTTTTGTAGTTTAATAATCGTAAATATGTTTGTATATCAGTGTAAACATATCCACCGCACCTTATCTAAGCCTAGGTGAACAGGATCTGATGATGATCGACACGTCATCCAATTAAGACCCCCTTTCCCCCCTTTTTGTTTGTGTGTTAATCAGGTGATAATTAATTCATCTTCCCGCCTAATATAATTGGGTACAATCGTGTTGACAGACTGAAAAGCATTCTATTATAATATATTACTAGTTAACACTGAAAAATGGCTTCTAATACTTCAACTCTTGGGCGACCAGGCATTGTCTTTTATTCTACATCCTCATGATGAGTACGCTGTGGACTCTTCCATTTTCCAAGATGGCAACAGCTGTGTTCACAGGACTATACGCATATCATCATCATCATATATATTATTTCAGGAGTATAGATCCCTCCTGGGGCGCTAATAAGCGACCGATCGTAAAAACTGAGCATTCAAATAAAAGAGAATATACATTACCAGTGACGCAATGCACTCTAATTTCGTAAATATCTATAATTTCTTTAAAAATGACTTTTAAAAAACTGTACGAAGTGTGTGATTTGCAGATACTGTTGCTGCAGGAAGATACGCTCCATAATTGCTGTCCACTTCACATTTTGGCCGCTGTGACGCCTGTTTCATGTCGTTTTAACATTCTGAGGTCTTTCCTATATAATTTTGCATGGATTTCAGAAACAGTAATTTAAAGGAATGAGTACTCAAATCGTATAATTTCATAAATATTGAATAACCGGTGAGTGTTACGGCTAAGCTGTCAATCAATGGACTCAGCACACAAATTGCATTAGCAGTGACGAATTGCATTCTAATTTCATAAATATCAATTTTTTGTAAGAAGTGTGCGATTTGCAAATACTGTTGCTGTAGGAAAATACGCGATATCATTGTGGTTCAGTTCGCATTTTGGCCGTAGGGACGCCTGAAACGTAAATAGTGTTCTTTAATCATTTGGTTCAAATAAAAACATAACAACCTTTCTCCTTGAGTCTCTTATAATAAACCTATTGGGGAAAGTGTGGCTTATGAACATGCGAGATTTATCGCATGGGTCCGCTAGTATATATTATTTCAGTAGTATAGATCCCTCCTGCGGCGCTCAAAGCGACCGATCGTGACAAATGAGCATTCAAATGAAAGAGAATAGACATTAGCAGTGACTTATTGCACTATTATTTCATAAATATCTATAATTTCTTCAAAAATTGACTTAAAAATGTACGAAGTGTGCGGTTTGCATACACCGATGCTGTAGAATAATACGCTCCATAATTGCTGTCCACGGGCCTCTGTGACGCCTGTTTCATGTCATATTAACATTCTGAGGTGTGTCCTTTATCCTGAAATGTAAATAGTGTTCTATAATCATTTGGTTGGAATAAAAACATAACTTTTCTCCTTAAGTCTCCCATTATAAACCTATTGGGGAAAGTGTGGTTTATGAACATGCGAGATTTTTCGCACGGGTCCGCTAGTATATATTATTTCAGTAGTATAAATCCCTCCTGCGGCGCTCACAAGTGACCGATCGTGACAAATGAGCATTCAAATGAAAGAGAATAGACATTAGCAGTGACTTATTGCACTATTATTTCATAAATATCTATAATTTATTTAAAAAATTAATTTTAAAAAATGTACGAAGTGTGCGATTTGCAAACACCGTTGCTGTAGGAAAATAATTGCTGTGCGCGGGCCGCTGTGACGCCTTTTTCATGTCATATTAACATTCTGAGGTGTTTCCTTTATCCTGAAATGTAAATAGTGTTCTATAATCATTTGGTTGAAATAAAAACATAACCTTTCTCCTCAAGTCTCTCATTATAAACCTATTGGGGAAAGTGTCGTTTATGAACAGGCGATATTTCTCGCAGGGGTCCGCTGGTATGACTTATTTGACGAACACACGTGCACCAGTCGCACTTTGACTTACCCGCTAAATCGCCCGATCTTAATCCCATAGAAAATGTGTGGGACTATTTGGAATAGCGGGTGAAACACAGAAACCAGCATCCCCGCAATGGTGTCTACGGGATCTTATCATCAATCAGTTACTTCAACTGGATATGGCATACCTGCAGAAACTTGTGGACCCCCCTTTCTTGCCGAATCAAGGTGGTTATCAAGGCTAGATGCAAACATTTTCACAGGGTTACACATTGATACGATTTGGCTTCACATGACATCGCGACACATTGTTTTGAAATAAATATGTAATAGTTATTTTTAGATATTCTCATACGATACCTCATTTAAGGGACTAGGCCGAAAAATGCATATAGCATTGTACGTTTAACTTGCTACCATGGGTATCGACGGAAAGTGGCCCTTGATTGGGAACGTCCTATTCAATTTTTCATTGGTAATTGCTAAACTGCCATCACAATGACACAGGTTATCACTCAGGAACCCACACGACAAAAGAACACAAATTCCACATACACCCAAGTACACGAGGCTTAATGTCCATGATGTTGCAAAGCCCCTAAATGAATCAGTAACAACAAATACTGAACGTTAATTTACTGTTGGTGCTGGTTTTTTTTTTTTCGTCTTCAAATTCACTTCTTTGTCAGAATTAATGTTGGAAATGTCTTCCTCGCACATAAATAGAGGGTTGATTGGGGAGCAGTAAATTGAAATAAAACACTAGTCTTTTCAATTTTCCCTCCGTTTCTACGCTTATTTATTACTTTCAAGCAAGTTTGCCTCCTACCAGTTGGAATGTTTTTAGTCCTCCCACGATTCTTTTAATTCGAAAACTATGTGTTTTGCATTGGACCTTTTCTATCTATCAGTGATCTTGAACCGGTAAATTGTAGTAATAAAATACAATAAAGATTTATTATCGTACCGAGAAGACCAGTCATTCCAGAAGATGTTAGGACCTTTGAAAGCTATTGCTTTGAGAAATATGTTCAGGTCATCACACAAATTCCAGGCATAGGTTATCTTTGGAAAGAATAGTGACAAGGAGCAGTGCAGTCCCCCAAAGTAAAATATTTAACCGAGAGTGGATTGAGAATCAATTTTCAATAGATTGAAGGTTTTCCTATCCTCTACATTAAGAGGCAATAACAACAACAGTCACCTTTCCCAAAGGAGTCTTATAATGCCCATGGCATATCTAGTTTCATAAGAACAGATAGGTTAAATTTCTTTCCTTCCCTCTCTGTCTCTGTAAAATCATCCAAACATGGCAAAGAGTGTGTAATGTTACCGCACGTTATATTGTAGGTGCCTTCAAGTGACGTCAAGCATCTGTAGGCGCGGGGGAGTAACAAAAGTCAGCCTTGGCATAGCGAGGTGCGCAGCATTCGTTGCTACATACCAACCAGCAAACATTTCAGCTCCATGCAGACTGCAGCATGCTAACTATAGGGGTCATTGATCGCCAGTTCAATTTCTTAACATCGGAGTCCTCTCATACGTATTGTGAAAAACGGTTGCTCTATATGATATTTAGTTCCATCTAGAGAAATTGGATCAGGTTCTCTGCCTGACAACCGGTGAACTAATCTTTAGATCACTTGTTACAGTCAGTATATCGGTATATTTGTATTAGGGCTGTTACCTTTAATAGATTAATTTCAGATTTCGATTGATCGAAACCGAATAATCGATTAATTGTCGCAAATAACGATTAATCGATTTTCCGGATAATCGTTTAATCGGTTTTACGAATAGTCGATTAATCGGTTTTTCGATTTGTTTTGTCGATTATTCAATGTATTTCGCACTTTTAACTACGCTCTCACAGAATCAACAAACTATGACAAAAATTGGTTTCTTAATGCAATCACTCGACATGGTTAGCCGGGGCAGTCCCATGATGGATGGTGTTTTTGATTCTTTTATGGGATTTGCAACATCGTGGTCACGTATCCCCGTGTACTGGGGTGTGTTTTAAGACTTGTCTGATAACATGTGTCACTGCGATGTCTGTGCCAGTGTGTGTATTTGTAATTCAGGTAGAATTTGGGTAGGAACCGACCGTGGCGTTAAATTCGGTACCATCTCGGCATTTGCCTGGAGTAGAAATGAGAAACCATGGAAAATCACTTCCAGGATGACTGAGGTATGAATCAAACCCGCCTCATCAGTTTTGCCTCACCAGGCTGAGTGTAACCCGTTCCAGCCCCCACACCAGAATTAAATTTCTTGGCGGAGCCGGGAATCGAACCCAGACCTCCGTGGTGACAGCCAAGAATGCTAGCCACTGCTCAACGCCCACTTTGAGGTTTCATTTAACTTCACTCCAAGGATTACCGTGTTGGAAGCCCTTTTTCAGGCTTGCCTTAGAAATCGAAATTTGTTCGCTAATCCTGAAAAAAATATTACATGATGTTAATAAATACACTTGGATGACTAGTTTCGATCGTCAAGTGATCATCATCAGATCATTTACACTTAGGCTTTTAAATCTACTGTATATGGAAAAGTATGGAATGATAATTACAATGTATACACTTATTTATTTGCAGTAGCAATTAAACTAGTCAAGATATGTGCTTTTTGTTAAGATACTGATAATTTTTGAATGATGCAATTAGCAGTTTGAGCTATGTGTGGTCCGTTTTTGTGCACAACGTGTGGATGTTTTTTCTGACACAATAACCTGACCATTTAATAACAATAACATAATGACACTAAGCAAGCCAACTTGAAGATCACTTCCGAGCGAGGCGCGCGATGACTCGTGATGGGCTCCATCTCGGCAACGCTGAATAGCTTTCCCCGGAGCGGCTAGCTGGTGAACCAAGTCTTATTTCCTCGTACAGATACAAACCGATATAAAATAAGTGAATTAATATACGTATTTCACAGTCATACGACATAACGTTTTGATGTATAAGGATTACAACGCGACCAAGAACTACATTTTCCAACCACCCCGGGCCGAGAAAAAGTTACCTTACAAAAATGATAACAAATTTGTTTCTTGGACACACAAAATTTTGAAATTAATAAACCAGTTATACAACATTCCAATGTATATTGTGTTAAAATTTGGATTCGATCCGATGACGAGTTTTTGAGATAATAATTCTTAAATGTGACGCATGGTTGAAACACGCTTAAAAAAGGGGCCCTTGTTGTGTTCCAACTGCGACAAAAAATATTAAAATATAAGTTAAAAATTCCAAACCTACATGAACTAAAGTAAAATAGAACGACGAAAATGATGATGTTATTGGATTTTATGTAGGTCTATTGGTTACTTCACAAACAATCTTCAAGAGTGCACGTAATACTTGGGTCGACAGTAAAGTCAACTCTTAGGCATGTTCGATAAAAATTCAATGTTTTCATGGTAGGGCAGTTATAAAAAGCGCGGTAAAAATAGGAAATTTTGTAGATGTAGCGTAAATATTGCAATCATTGCAAAAGACGAGCTGGACGTCTATCTTGGGAATTCACCGTCTGACTTGCATACTCGCCCTTTTTCACAGGTGGAAAATGAATAAACAATATATCCAAGGCCCGCTAAACTAGCGACAAAATACTTGATATTCCCCGCGACCACCTGCAGTGCTGAAGGAGTATTTTCAATTGCTGGAAACATTGTGACTGCAAAGCGGAGCTGCCTCGCCCAAAGAAAATGTGTACTTGCTAGAATTTTTGCACCAAAAAAGACAATCAATTGAAATATATTGTCACATTTATTTTTAATACAGTAATGCATCTTGCTTGTGAACTGTTGACGCCATTCTTTCAGTGTTGCCTATACAAACTGTCAGTTGAAACTCTTCAGTCGGTCAACATGAATTTGTCCAATGACTTTGCGGGGTGCAATGTATATATAATATGAGTAATAAGTAAATAAACTCCTTGAAAAAAATACATGTATTAGTTATAATCACAATGGAGCCTCCGTGGCTTAGGCGGCAGCACGCCGGCCTCTTACCGCTGTGTTCGTGGTTCAAATCCCGGTCACTCCATGTGAGATCTGTGCTGGACAAAACGGAGGCAGACAGGTTTTTCTCCGGGTACTCCGGTTTTCCCTGTCAACATTTCATTCCAGCAACACTCTCCACTATCATTTCATTTCATCTGTCATTCATTTAATCAATGCCCCAGAAGAGTGCGTCAGGCCTCGGCAGCCGGCACAGTTCATATCCTCGCCGCTAGATGGGGGCTTCATTCATTCCATTCCTGACCCGGTCGGAGACTGGAAGCAGGCTGTGGATTTTTTTTTTCAGTTATAATCACAGTAGGCAGGCGTAACAACTCTACGACCAAGGCTCCGCTGAGATTTGTAATCATATGCATAATAGAATTCAAGTGCATGCTCTAATTTTATTTTATTTATTACAGTACAACCTGTCACATCCGGACCTGTGATATCCGAACCCTCCCATATCCGGACACATCTCCGAATGATTTTTTAAGTCGTAGTTGATAGCGAGGATACATTAGTGTGCTAGCCAGGGAGGACGAGTGAAAGTTGCAGCGCTGGAAGGCTGTGTGCGTGCTTGACCGCGAGGGGTTGTGGCCTGACTCAGTCAACGATATCTTCCCGGAAACTCATCCCTTTGTGTGAATAAGCGATATTCCATTCATGGCTTCTGCCTGCCTGACACCTACGTCAACACGAAGCTGCCTCTCTTTCTACCCTTCAGTCTGTGCGTGAGTCTTGAAGCGACAGTTTGTTTTGCGAGTGTGTTTCTGTTGTTACTGTTATTGTTTACCGTTGTTTTCGTTATTGTTATCTTTTAACCTTGTTTTTTTTTTTTTGCTAAAATGTCCGAAAAAAGGAAAAAAAAACTGTCGTTACGATGGAAGAAAAGTCCCGTGCTCTAAAAAGGTTAGATGCTGGTGAAAAGCCAAGAAGATTGCCGCGGATATGGGAGTAGGAACAAGCACTGTGAGTGACTGGAAAAAGGCTCGGAGTGATATTGAAAAGTGGTGCTCGTCACAAGCGTCAACAAGTGGAGTTAAAAAACTTAAAATTATGAAAAAGGCAGCTAACATCCAAGTTAATGAGGCATTGTTTCTTTGGTTTACCCAAAGAAGAGAGCAAGGGTTACCTACCTCAGGTCCTTTACTAAAAGAAAAGGCACTACACTTTAATAAGGAAATTGGAGGGGATGAACAGTTTGAAGCAAGTGAGGGGTGGTTGGAAAGCAGGAAAAATCGTCATGGTGTGCGGAAACTACAGATCACTGGTGAAAAGCTATCGGCTAACAAAGAAGACGTTGAACATTTTAAAATATTTTTACACGGTCTAAT
Organism: Meconema thalassinum; assembly: GCA_946902985.2. Lineage (NCBI taxonomy): Eukaryota > Metazoa > Arthropoda > Insecta > Orthoptera > Tettigoniidae > Meconema > Meconema thalassinum. Next base: position 1,095,156,495 of record OX336389.2, on the reverse strand, counting down.
TGATCAACATGGGATGACTGGAGATCAGCTCTATAATTGCGACGAGACTGGGCTCAACTATAAAATGCTTCCCACCTGCACGTTGGCTTCTAAGAAAGAAGACAGTGCACCGGGGTATAAGAAGAAAAAGAAGAGGGTCACCATTCTAGCCTGCAGCAACGCTACAGGAGATCACAAGCTTCTATTAGGATTCATTGGGAAATCCAAAAAGCCAAGGGCTTTCAAGAACTTTAAAGACTTGTCTGGCCTACCAGTTTCGTACAGAAACCAGCGCAGCGCATGGATGAACTGCGAAATATTTAGTGATTGGTTTCACAAGCAGTTAGTGCCACAAGTGGAAAAACATTTGTTGAAAAATAACTTGCCAAGAAAAGCAGTGCTCCTACTTGACAATGCACCCTCACATCCAAGTGAAGACGAACTTAAAGATGGAGATATAAAGGGTGTGTTCTTACCACCAAACGTGACATCACTTTGTCAACCTATGGATCAAGGCGTGCTTGAGTCACTAAAGCGAACCTATCGCCGTAGGTTACTTTCTGTGTTGATTGCTGGAATGGACGGAAAAGAAAGTGTTACAGAGACGTTAAAGAAGGTGGACATGTTAGACGTGATAATGTGGGTATCCCAGGCATGGGATGAAATAAAACCGTTGACGCTGGTAAGGTCATGGAGGAAGCTTTAGATCACAAAGCTTCTGATAAATGGACGGGGGAGAAAACAGAAGACGTCAATGAAACTTATGCCTGCAATAAAGAAAATCGTCAGATTACTGAGCTTGTGCAATGCCTGCCTGGTTGTGAAAAAATCAACAACGAGGAAGCCATAAATTGGTTAGTAAATGAAGACGAAGTCAATGAAAATTACAGACAGTGACATTACAGAAATGGTGTGCAATGATGAGGAAAAAAAAAATCTTTGAACCCGAAGAAGAGGACAACCCCCATATAATGGGTCACTGAGACATGACCATAGAATCTTTAATCACTTATGTAGAAAAACAAGATGAAACGAGTGTGACTGAAGTGATGCTTTTAAGAAGATTGAGGGACATGGCATCCAAAAAGCGTGTACAGTGCGTGAAGCAACAGAAAATCACAAACTTATCCAAAAACCAATGTAGAAACAGTAGGCCCAAGTGAAGTGCGTGAAGCAACAGAAAATGACAAACATTTTCAAAAAATTATGTAGAAGCAGAATGTACAGTGTATTTATGTAAGTACATGTACTGTAAAGCATATTATTATAATTTAATTATTTTAATTTAGTTTAAAGCAGTTCTATTGCTTAGCCTATGTACAGTATACAGTTAACAAAATGATACTAAACCGTTAAAAACATTAAAATTAATCAACAACAAACTCGTGAATTATTTCTGGTCACCTAGCTATTTGTAAAAATAGCCTTGTGATATCCGGATTTTTCCATATCCGGATCGGCCGGTCGCCACATTAGTCCGGATATGACAGATTATACTGTATATTGTGTTATTTTTATTTGTATACACGATCATAATACTCATAAGTAATTCACAAACCCTTATTAAACAAACTAAACTTATACAGTGCTCAAAAAATGTTTTGCATATTTTGATTTAGTAACTTGTTTATTTTGCTATGTGTATGTTATCATATTATACACAATATAGGGTACATACATAGAAAAACAACACACAATCTGCTTTGCAAAAGAGACAGAGACACAACAACGAATAACAAAAGTGATAATGTGGGACTGAGCACACAAACGTCCTTTTCATATTGGTACATACCAATACCGTGTATGGCCACCACGAACTCTAATCCATGCTTGCAGACGACGAGGCATACTGAGCACCAACGAATCCAACGTGGTTTGGGGCAGATTATCCCACTCTTGGACAGCAGCTTCAATCAGTTGCTCTTTGTTTGTTGGAGGATTGGGACGGTGCGAAATTGTCCTCTTGAGCTCTTTCCATGCATGTTCAATACAGTTCATGTCCGCAGAATAGGCAGGCCACTCCATTCTCTGTATGACATACATCTGAAGGAACTGATTGACCACACTAGCTCGATGGGCACGAGCATTATCGTCCACTAGTGTAAAGCCCTCACCCATTGTGGCAGCAAATCCTGCAACGACAGGTTCAAGGATGTTGTCTCTATACACCAGACGAATCATGTCACCGTGGATAGGAATTAGAGGCGTACGTCGACCGAACATGATTCCACCCCAAAACATGACTGAACCTCCTTGTTGTTGGTGGCTTTCCTGGATGAAGGGCTCGTGAAATCTCTTACCCACTCGGAGCATTCGAGTGTGCGACGTAATAGTGATTGCAATAGTGATCATAACTAACACATGTAATGTTTCCAGGAGTGTTATTTACTTATGATTCAGATATTTTATACATTGGACTCCGCCCAGTCATTGGGCAAATTCAAGTTGACCGACTGAAGAGTTACAACCTACAGGTTTTTGTGGAAATTAGGCTAAACCCGAATGAAACCAAAATGTTCCTGTCCTAAATTGTAAACAGCCTTCCCAACAAAAATTGAACAAGATTCAAAAGCTTTGCTGAAAACTACTCGTTTTCTTTTCCTGAAATCCTTCCCAATTTGATTGATGTTTGTCCTTCCACGGTCACTGACAGTTATTTGGTTATCGTTAACATAAACAAGGAAGGACACGTATCTTTACGCAAAATTTAACTCTTATAGATTTCTATACATCATTCAGAAAATAAGCCTAACTCAACTTAAGCCGATAACTTCTCATTTAAACCATTTTCAAAACTTATTTTCTTATCTCGTGTCCACTAATCGACTTTTCGGTTAATCTATTAATCGATTGTAAGAATGTTTGATTAATCGTTTCCGATTAATTTCATTTTAATCGATTAATTGAAAATCGATTATTACCAGCTCTAATTTGTATTCCACCTGTGATCCGGAACCACAAAAATATTTTATTGTCTGTGGTTGAGTTGGTAGGCTATTTGCACTTAGATTTTGGGACAACATGGTTATCAGCCCAGTGTACTTGGGTGTGTTTTTTGTCTTATAACCTACGTTTCTGGGGTGACTGTAGAAGTACGTGTAATTTTCATTATTGCACTAAATAAATGGGATGTACTTGGAGGGTGTTAGCAAAATTCCGTCGGACAAACCTCACTCAGGATTACTGCTATTTGCACCGGTATTCAAACCTTGGATCTCCGAACTTGTTACAGCCCCCAATTGCTGTCGTATGCGTGACTTCCTTGGGTATTTCATTTCATATTACTATATCAGTGGATACTGTTTATACTATAGCTATATTAAACTAAAGGGAGTCTATGTAAAGAGTAAAACCCCACTCTACACTTGAGATGTGCCAGAGCCCCTCTCGCTTAACGCGCTAGGTTACGTTGTTGGGTGCCCTATTTGGGTACTGTATTATATTTCTGTCTATGAGTTTGAAAACAAAGATATGAAATCTCCAATTTTAATATGCTGAAGTCTTTCTTTCTCGAAGACATTTTGGTGAATGCTACCAAGTTTCAAAACTATGTATCAATTGACAAGTTCCTGAGTGGCCCAAACTAATTTGAGCTTGAAGTCAGCTGTTTTTAACTTCATGTCCTTTTAATCCGAATTCGTTTGCAGGAGTTACTTCATCAGACACTAAATGTTGTTTCTAATCCTACAGTTTATTTTCAGAATTATTTGTATTAATATCCAGTAAGTGTAATGTCGCAGGTTATCAGACATATTCGACACACACCTCAAGTACGTTTGCCGCTTAACTTGGCTGCGCAATTGGTTGTTGATAATAGCAGCAGGAGCCTTGCATGACGAGCAGGGGGGGGGGGGGGGCAGTGATGATGGAGTACCGTCTCCATATATGTCAAGTAGCATTGGACGCCCTACTTGTGTTGGACAGAAGTTGGCCTATATTGTGAATTGTGAACGGAACAATTAATAATAATGGGTGAATCAAGGTTGGTGTGTTTCTAATTGTTTCGCAACAGCACAGCTGAACTTAACAGGAGTAAAGCGATGAAAGAATGCTGGACGTCATATTCTTCCCGCGCGACTGTACCTTTCAACTAAGCAAGCTGCCAGCATGACACAAGTAAGCAAAGAATAGTTTCCACCTCAGCCACCGACGATCGGATCCTGAAAGGCTAATACTCGGGGTTGATGGCTACGGCGTCTAGACCCCTAAATTAAACGACGACTTATTATTTATAGTCACAAAATACGAAGTATCTATTGAGTGATCAAAACAGACATTTTCCTTTCATCAAGCCCATCTAACAAGGAAAGTTACCGCAGTCAGGCACTTCGTAGTTATTACTAGTTTTCTTCAGACAACATTCTGATGGCGTAAGAAATGGTGTCCCGGCCATTGCTCCACATACCGTGCTGCTTACCATGCGTACTTGATCAAGTTCGTAAAACGTGGTGATGAAAACTGTTAATGTGCGAAGGAGAGAAGTTTGTTGAACAACAAAATGACATACAGTCGAGTTATCGGAAATTATACTGCAGGATAATTTTCTGAAAAATACTTTGCACGGCCGGAAAATTATTTATCAATTGGTTGAATCACACTGGGAAGAGGAATTCTCATAATTTCACCTATCACTTTGTCGTCCTCCTGAAAGACAGGGATGTTATTGTCCTGGCCAAGGGTCCAACAAGAACACGGAATTATTTTCTGGAACGGCAAGAATGTGTTTCGAATCAAGTATTGAAATGACTTTTGGGTTCCACCCTCATAACCTACGGCAGTGGTTTTTGATGATCCGACCATTCTTCTGGCTGACTACCTAACAGATTGTGGTGATTGTTATTTTGAAGGGAAGATCATTGAGGTTATCTGCCCCAGTTTTTCACCTGTAAGTTATCTTAAGATTAAGCAATATCCTAAAATAATTAGGAAAGGTGAATTAGAATCATTTAAAAATATCCCCATGACAATTTTCTCTTGATGTTTTTAGAATGCAATTCAAACTTCCTTTATTTTAATGCTACGATCACTGCCATGTTGGTTTAGATTATGTACAGATGTACATCGGATTCCAAATGACATTGCAGGAGGAAGCCATGACTTAAACCAGGGGTCTCCAAACTACGGCCCGAGGGCCACATCCGGCCCGCGGACAGATTTTGTCCGGCCCGCGGAGAGCTAGCATACTTGAAAACTCCTTTTCGAGAACATATTTTTTTATAGCAAATTAAATTTAGTTTACTGAAGTATTCTAATTTTATGTTGAATAATTATTAATATGACATCTACATTGATATGGTCATGGGCTAACTACTCATAACATTGTTGTAGGCTTATTGTTATTGTTTTTGTGATAAGTTGGATAAAGAAACACAGAATTGTAATGAGTAAAGACATGTATAACATGCAGACATATGAAATACTAATGAGATTTATGTAATTGAGATTTTCCACTGACAATAGTTTGTAGTTGTGGACTAATTTTACTTGTACCAATTATTAAAAGAGATTTAAGATGCTCATCAGTTAATTTAGATCTGTAAACACTTTTTGTGTACTTCATTTTGGAGAAGGTCTTCTCACACAAATAAGTAGTACCAAAAACAGAAAACAGCCCACGAGCAAATTTATGCATATTATCAAATTGTGTCAGTGGAAGACTCTTATAAAATTCCAACAAAGATGAGTTTTGATATTTGTTCTTAATTATATCACTGCACTGTAGTTCAATCATTTCCATTTGAAGTTCCGGGGCTAGGGTTTCAATGTCAGTATTAAAAGGATCCTGAAAAATCTTAATTTGATTCGCAAAGGCATCGAAGTCCGAGAAACGAGTATCAAAATTTATTTTCAAAGCACTCAAAGTTTCGATTGCAAAATCGATAGGAAACTCAGTCTCAGTGGTGTGGCTGAATATTTCACATGTTTTAAAATGTGAAAAACATTTACTTCGTAGTTGTGATTGAAACAGTATCGATTTCTTCCGGAATGATTTGATATTAGTGTATAAATCAGGAAGATGCTGGTTTTCTCCTTGCAATCTCAAATTCAGTTCGTTCACATGTTTTGTCAAATCAACATAGAATGCTAACTTCCACAGCCATGCGTTGTTTTGTAATTCAGTAAGAGGGCGATGCTTTTCATTCAAAAAAAATTCGATCACTGCTCGAAGTTCAAAAAAGCGCTGAAGGACTTTCCCACAACTAAGCCAACGTACGGCAGTATGATAAGGTAAGTCATTTTCTCCAATCTCTTCAATAAATTGTCGGAATTGTCGGTGATTCAGCCCAAAAGATCTCATAAAATTAACAGTTGATATGACTGGTTTCAGAACTTCAGACATATCCAAACATTTTCCGCACAAAGACTGTTGATGAATGATACAATGTAAGGCTAATGGTTTTGAACCACCGTCATTTTCTACAGCCTTTGACACAAGAGCGACCACTCCTTTATCTTTCCCACTCATGTTTTTGCCTCCATCAGTTGTAATACATTTCAAGTTTTTCCATCGAAGGTTCTTTTGATTAATGGCCATTTCAACTCCTTTAAAAATATCTGTACCAGTAGTTGTGCCATGAATACTATACATATCAAGAAGTTCTTCATGCACTTCATAGCTTTTATCTACTCCTCGAATATAAATCAACACCTGAGCAGTATCTGACACATCCGTTGACTCTTCCAAGGCCAAAGAAAACCACTCAACATCTCCATTTTTGTCGAACAGTTGAGAGGATATATTTTCAGCGATGTTTTCTACCCTTCGAGCCACAGTGTTTGCTGACATACTGACAGTTTTTAATAAATTTACCTTTTCAGGGCACATTTCTTCGGCTGCTGCAATTATGCATTTCTCCATCGGTGAATGGTTTTCCACGTTTTGCAATTTCAAGAGCCACACGAAGGCTGGCACGAGTTGCAGCCTCTTGTTCGGTTTTGAGTTTTGTAAATGAAGATTGCTGCGATTTCAATCCGCGCTTCATAGCTTCGAATTTTTCTGTCCGCAAACTTCCTGTATATTTTGAGTAATTTTGAAAATGTTTTGTTTCATAATGACGTTTAATGTTATATTCCTTGAGAACGGCTATGCTTTCATTGCAAATCAAACATAGCGCCTTGTTACTGGACTCAATTACGAAATACTGAATGTTCCACTCATCTTTGAATTTTCTGCATTCACTATCAATTTTTCGCTTCTTTTCCATACTACTAAATCACACACAAAAGCAACAATTCAAATCAAAATACTGTTACAAAGATGTCTTAAACTTAAACACGCACAAACACGTTTTAAGGAGGTACGCACTATTTTATTTCACAACAGTGTCATAGGAACTGACTTGTGGTTGCGCAACTAGCCTTCTTATATATTCCAATTACTGCCATCTAGAAGTGAGTGGAAGACACCAGAACTCTCTCGAACCAACGAGATTACTCTCTACGTGCTATTAGCGCCATCTGTTAGCGATAGAAGGTACTACCTATTTCCGCTTGTGTCCACCAGATGTCGTGTCACGTTACTCCTCATGGCTCGTACTCTACGACTAATCTAGAAATTACAGATAATGACAGGAAAATTAATAATATGCAGTGTTGCCGTTTTGAGGACTTTAGTCCGATTTGCAGCCTTTTTTCAACGTTGCGTACTTTTTCGGACTTTTTTTTTTCATCAGTGGACTATTTCACTTTTTACCACCGGCAACAATGATAATATGGTTTTGGCCCTCGGAACTTACTGGAGTAATCAGTATGGCCCTAGGGCTGGAAAGTTTGAAGACCCCTGACTTAAACCATCACATTTTCCAAGTCGGCGCCCGACTGACTTGGCGCGTCTTCTGTAGTTTAATGCGATCGCATATGAATGTAACTGAGATTGACGTTTGGCCAAGGTATTGTGTTCAGAAAACGTTGGGAGTCATGATGTGTTTGTGCCTTTATTTGGATGACAATCCATTGTATGGTAAACAATGACGCCTGAATAGTCTTCAGGAATGGAACGCTCACTTCAAGTACCAGATGCTGTTGAAGGTTTACATGACCTTCGTGAAAAGATAAAGAACTGGTAAAAGATTTGTGTATTTTTGGTGTGTTAATTTTGGCTGTTCAGTAAAGCTTTATTTGCTTAAAAAGTTATAGTTAATAGCACTGAGCGATTCACCGATATATAAAGCTGCCCTAGAAGGTGAAAGGTGTGATATATTTGCGTCAAAACATTGATTTGGTTTTGCTTAATGAAATAATTGGTTATATGGCACATTTTAGCACATGTTATAGAGTGCTGATGAAAGGATGGACTTAATAAAATTTCCGAGAACACACACTTTAAGATTGTACCTGTTTCATATGAAAATGAAAATCCACAGCCTGCTTCCAGTCTCCGACCGGGTCAGGAATGGAATGAATGAAGCCCCCATCTAGCGGCGAGAATATGAACTGTGCCGGCTGCCGAGGCCTGACGCACTCCTCTGGGGCATTGATTAAATTAATGACAAATGAAATGATAGTGGAGAGTATTGCTGGAATGAAATTTTGACAGGGAAAACCGGAGTACCCGGAGAAAAACCTGTCTGCCTCCGTTTTGTCCAGCACAGATCTCACATGGAGTGACCGGGATTTGAACCACGGACCCAGCGGTGAGATGCCGGCGTGCTGCCGCCTATGCCACGGAGGCTTCCACCTGTTTCATATAATTGTTCCTATATGGCTGAAGATCATATCATATAAAGGACGTGACTAAGTGTCTTGGACTAAACTTGATGGTCTGATACAATGCAATTCTTTGGATTAAGCTAGACATTTAAATTGAATTGAACTGATAATATCTCTCACCCCCGGAACGTTTTCTCATAAGGGAACCTTGCGAACATCTACAGATTGAAACTTTGCACACATGCTGGTCACACCGCAAGTGAATTATCAGTCCTGGGATTTGGTCCTCAAATGCACTAGGGCCATCCCTGAACGCGTTTAAATCAGGATAGGAGATGTTTATCCTCTCGGACTTCTAATTTCGTGGGAAATCTCAGCCCAAGTAATATATAACTACGAGATAAGCCTGGAGTTAATGGTGGTATACTGAGTTACAGTCTATAATTTATTCATCCTCACCGACATCAATGTCGCTGTGAAAATTCGTAGAACATCTCCATTTTGGGGGAGGCTAGCCTGGGTGAAGTAATATATCGAAAAGATTGATCTTTTATGGAGCTGACTTAATCACCTCCATGTTATGGGTCGAAAAGAGATAATAATTGGAATAGAAGTTCACTATATTGTGGAGGAGGTGGTAGTACACTAATAATGATGATGGAGGTAATCTACCACTGATCCACCGATGAAGCCCTTTGAGGATAGGACTGGAAGAGGTGAGCGTAGGCTATTTTGTTGTGGCAGGCCGTTTCTGTGGGGTCGAGGATGACGACTAGGTGCCCTTCCTTACAACCTCATCAAGGGGTAACGTTCTCGCTTGCTGGGCCCGAGGTTGCAGGTTCGTATCCTGGCGCAGTCAGCTGGCATTTGAGGGTGCGCAAATGCGAGGGAGCCGTGTCCGTAGATTTACTGGCACGTTAAAGATCCTCTTCGGGGCAAAATTCCGGCACCCCGGCGTCTCTAAAAGCCAGTGTAGTTAAAAGGGACGTAAAAGCAATAACATTATTATTATTATTATTATTATTATTATTACAACCTCATCAGAAGAGTTAATATGAGATTGAATGAATCTGTCAAACGAAGGAAGCAGTCATGGCCTGTATTAGAAGGTACCGTCTTGGTGAGTCTGGAGTTGAAAATGGGACAACCTGGAAAACCATTTCAAGGATGACCAACTGTGAGGTTTGAACCCACTAATCTGCCTAATTCGGAGACTGGCTGACCCCATGGCCTTGCAGCTTACCGCGCGTAGTTGACGGCATAGCTAGAGGCATCTGCCCTGTGTGAGTCTTTTGTTTCAAAATTGATAACGCTTGTTTTTTTTATGCCTCTAGTAATGTAATCGGGCTGAGTGGCGTACTAGGTATAATGCTGACTCGAAGACCCAAGAATGCGGGTTCGATCTTGGCTCAGTCCAAAGGGTGTTTAAATGTGACAATTTCACGTCTGTAGAAGTGCTAACACATTAACGACAGCCTTCCCTCTTTAAAGTCACAGCAGCTAAAAGGCACGTCAAACCAATGCCATTGTTATTATAATTATTATAGCTGTATATTCCGAGACAAGAAATAAGTTAACATCCTAGCATTTTTGCTGGAATGATCATGGATGTCTCGGAGTAAAACTATGATTAAAATAGCCACTGTCAATGCCGTAATTTGATCACTTGATCTCCCATTGGTGTAGTCCACCGTGCATCCCTTTAAATATTCGTGCAGGTAGCCCTAAGTATGCTTAAAATCAATTTTCTTTCCTGAATTATCACACAGCCGAATGTGAGACCTGACGCCTTTGTGCTCCTTCGCATTTTTTTAGCAACCTTTGGACTATAACCTATGTGACCCTAAGCATGGAAATACATTAATAGAGGACCGCAGTGTGCCAAGCGCTGATGAGTGTGCCCTCGCATCATGGACTCGGGAGACAGGTGACTTCGAATCCTAGTGGATTTCAGAGGTTTCCCAGTTTTACTTCCAGGCATATACTGACGTTCACGAGCACTTACTCCTTTTCAAAGCCCAAATGATAAGTTTACACACAAGTAGAGAATACCACATCAACAGAAGTTACCAAACAATAGCAAGCACATGGGACTAAGACCACGAAATCCCAGGGATTTAATTAAACAGCAAATAACTACATGCACTTTAGTTTCAAGTCCATTATATCCCTAAGAACATGTAATGGATTATGGGACCGTGTTGGCGCTGTGGTCAAGCTGCTTATCTATAACTAAAGAGGACCAGGTTCGATTTCATGGTAATGCACCTGAGATTTTCAAGGTGAAATGCCACGTGCGGTGGTTTGGATTCTACCTAAAAGGAGGTTCCGTACCTTGACGATCACAAAATTAATAGTTACGTAAAACTGCTAAGTTTTCATTTATTTGCACTGTACCACTGTCTTGAATCAGCAGCGTATGGAATGCAGGGTGTGGAGCAGAGTTGACGCACTTGCCTGATAAGCCAGTTGACACTGAAGAGTATACCTACAGTAGGTAGTATACTGGATGTAGTTAGCTAGTGTTTCAAATTCGAAGATTGTATTCACGAGGTTAAAGACACCTCATCTACATTTCTCTAATAATTGCACATAACCATGAAGTTTTTTCTTCTAAAAATGAAATACTTTATTTTGTGGCGTTCTTCATTTTTATTGAATGTACTGTAGGTGATTATGATAATAATGACGAGCTTGACGGCACAGTGGTCAATCAGCTTCGATTCCTCGTTAATGCATACGAGAGTTTTGAAGTGAAAAGTCACAACCAATGGTTCAGATTCTACAAAAGAAAGTTTTGAAACTGTTTTGCCTTCAGCGTCCAGTCTAGTCTGCAAGCCTCTGTTTGCGAACAAGTCGCCTCCATGATCCCCTATTATCAGTTAGCACTGCGGCCTCCTGTGATTCTACACCTCTCACTTTGAAATTGTTCTAACACTGAATCTAACCATCGCCTCGTAGGTCTACATCTGCTTTTCTTACCCTCGACAGCCGAACTCATCAACCTCTTAAGTAATCTCTCCTCCCCCATTCTCTCCACATGGCCCCACCATCTGAGTCGGCTCATATGAACAGCTTCATCTAGTGTGTTAATTTCTAACATAGCCTCTATCTCTTCATTGCGGGTACCTTCCTGCCATTGGTCCCATGTACTGTATTTGTCCTAGCAATCATTCATGCTACCCTCATATCAATTTCCAGATATCCTGAATCTACCCAGCTCTCACTTCCATACAGGCAGGTCTGTCTAAATACTGAGAGATGTAGGGAGAGTTCCGTCACTATACTAACTTCTTCCTTACAGAATACTGTAGATCGCAACTGAGAACTCACTGCATTGGCTTTGCCATACTTCGACTCTATTTGCTTCCCTACATGAGAGAATACACAGCCCAAGTACTTAAAATAATCCACCTGCTCCAATGTAGTTCCTCCTACCTGGCATTCTAGTGAAAGCCTTCCCTATAGCACCAAGGCTTTCTTGTGCCACGTGACGCGCGGAGAGCGTTGAGTCAGCGCCACTTGACATGCATCTACCGTTACACAACAGCGGGACGTGAATCACCGGATGTGGTCATAGCATTCATTACATTCCCAGCTGGCAAGATACCTTAGTTCAGAGAGTTATGATTCGTGGTGAAGTACTGTAGCCTGTCTCGAATCCCATATGATTATCAAATAAAAGTGCAAATGTGTTCAACTTGTTGGGCGCTGCGCTGCTGCTAGCACCTTGTACGACAGGCGGTTACACTCAGTGGTATGTGCGTCACGCGGCGACTGCAAAGCCCCGTTCTATAGCGAGGGCCCTCACTGTATAATACTGTAATAGTAATAATTATAATAATAAGTTTTACTAAGCTTATCACTACTGCATATCACCAGGCCTCATGATGTGGGGGTAGCACACTTGCCTCTTACGTAGGAGGCCCCTGATTCGATTCCTAGCTCCAACAGAAATTAGGAACCTGACGCGAGGACTAGAACGGGGAGCACTCAGCTAATTGTTTAGTTGCTTACTAAGATAAGTAGTACCCTATAGCCTAAAACTAAGGTAATCCAGCTGAGGTTGCCGCTACTCCAGCCACGCACCCCCTATAATACAGGCTATACGCTCGGCGGCAGTCTTTCTTGGATATGCGCGGTCCTCTAGGCCCAATCGGGGGATTAATTTGTTGCTGTCATAGATCTGCCTTTCATGTTACTATGTCATACATCTACTCTTTGAAAGTAAAGTTAATTTGCGGTTCTCTATTTAAGATTTTAACTTCGTCGAGGTGTAGCCGCATTGGTGGCTAAACGCATCTGCCTGGACATCAGGAGATTATGGTTCGAATCCTGACTGGGGTCACATTTTCAAGTCTTTCTCCACACATATGACCAATCTAAGGAGAGCTATCCCCTAAATACATTTCTATGATTTAACATTTCCCTTAAAGTAAATAAATATACTATAAACTATAATAAAACATAAAATCATTACAGTCATCACGAAGAAAAATACTGTACACATATTTATACTTTCAAACGTGTTATTAATGAGTTATTCTATTCCTGGGGGTCGAATTTGACTTGACGGTACTTGCTTTCATGACAAACTCTGTTATTCTTCTATAGGCCTGAATTAATCCGTTTCTAAATTCATAAATTAACATAGCAAATTAGGATTGTGATATTGATCATTTTATCAATACTAATACAGTGCGCCAGGAAATGTTCTCCGTAGTGACTGTCGGCTTCTGCCAGAGCTAGCATCATCAGTTTAGTTGGCAGCACGGTGTCCTTGACAGGGTGAATCCCACACGTGTGGGCTGTAGGCTGTCGAAATCGTCAGTGTGTATTGCAATAAGCGAGCGTGTGTGTCATCAGCACTTCCAGCATCAGTTATGAATGGCTGCAGTGAGTACAAAGTTTACTGTTTGTTTGTTCTGATACAAGCGACAGTCGTGCTGCCAACGTAACTACTGATGCTAACTCTCGCAGACGCATGCAGGCACTGCGGATAACATTTCCTGGCGCCCTGTGTAATAAAGCTGAAGAGTTTGTTTGTGCGTTTAAACGCGCTAATCTCTGGAACTACCAGTCGGATTCAAAAACATATTTTTGTATATGATAGCCATATTTGAGAGAAATAGTTTACTATGTAGCATTAGGCTACACCTCTCAGGTAACCTTAAAGATTGATTTTTGTTCAGTAAGTCATAAGAACAAGCGCTCCCGAACAGCTTTATCCGCGTGCGCTGGCGTTTTGGTTAGTGATACGTACACCGTTTCACCTATCTGAACCAAAATTTGTATACTTACCCTTTGGAATCCTGTCCACTTTAAATTTCGGACAGACCACTCCATTCCCTGCATTTAGGCCCTTTGGCACAAATCTACACCGTTTCACCGATCTGAACCAAAATTTGTATACTTCCCCATTGGAACTCTGCGAGTAATACTGTCTAAATGAAATTTATGACAGACCAGGCCATTCCCTGCATTTAGGCCCTTTGGCACAAATCTACACCGTTTCACCGATCTGAACCAAAATTTGTATACTTACCCTTTGGAACCCTGTGAGTAACACTGTTTAGCCTACATGAAATTTCAGACAGACCACTCCATTTCCTGCATTTAGGTTCTTTGGCACAAATCTACACCGTTTCACCGATCAGAACCACATTTTGTATACTTACCTTTTGGAACCCTGCGGGTGACACTGTCCACTTTAAATTCCGGACAGACCACTCCATTCTCTGCATTTAGACCCTTGATCACAAATCTACACCGTTTCTCCTAATTGCACCAAATTTTACATACACTTTGAAACCCTGCTGGTAACACTGTCCACTTGATATTTTGGACAACGCTCTCCATTCCCTACATTTAGAATAACAGACAAAATGAACTTGAAAACCACGTATTAAGGCCCTAGAACCATTCATGTCCATAGTACTGTAACTGTAAATGTATTTTAATACGTCTATTTTTGACTGGCAATTCGGGCTGCATTACGTCACCCCTACCAGTGTTCTGGTGCAGAATTGCGAAAATAGTTGCATCTTGCGCTGTTTATAAATTGCAGTCACGGGGAGTAATTAGTGCAAAATGATTTCTTAGATCACTTAAAACAGTTATCATCATGAAAATATTATGCTTTTGTATAAGTGGAATGGTGTTGGTGCAGTACATTGAGGTTATCAGCTGCAATAAGCGTTGGTGCTGTCAAATTTACCTTTATTTATTCTGAACCTTATCGTTGAGCGCTATGTGGCGATAAATGATACAATTGCTACCTCAGGAGATCGGGACAGGCGAAGTTTTCCAAAGTGTTCTGATTATTTCCTACGGCGCTATGCGACAAAAGACGACACTATTGGTCTCTACATTTCTAACAGCCAATGAGATATAGGCCCTACGCAGTGTCTTTTATATCACTTACTCCTTTTTCTAATATTTTTTTTTAAATTCGTTTGTAAATTACATGTGTCAGTGCTGTAGTTAGTAATATCCGTTTCCCTGTTCATTATTATCATTACGGGGAAATGACCTGAATGTTACGTCCATTATTCTGTACTACTTATCACCCCCACTACAACCACCACCACCACCACAAAAAGTTATATTTTTAAAATATTTTTTCTTATGTTAGTTTAAGTATCATGTGCCAGTTCTGTAGTAGTATTCATTATCATCCATAATACAAATAAATCCACCGGGCGAAGCCGGGCACTACTGCTAGTAACTAAATATTATCCTAGCATGACGGGTTGAACATTTATGTGTTGATGGCGTACATTGTCTTATGTTAAGCTTCATAGTAGGTTAGCAAGTAACTCAAGTCAGGTAGTGTTCAGCTCGTCGTTGATGCGTTCTTATTTATATTAGAGAATCGAATTGTCATCCTTTAAATGACTTTAATTTCGAAGCAGTGTTCATATTGATGGTTCGGTACATACTGTACGTTATTCAGCAGGTGTGGCTGTCTGTGCGTTGTTGTTCGAAGTTTATTAGTGTAATTAAATTGCATGTTTGTTTGACCAGTTCTCAAAATGAGCGCTCTTTCTTTTAACACACGCTCTTAGTCCATCTGGTCGTTCATTCATTACATCACTCAGGATTGCTGCTCTGATTTTGAATTAATGAAATTTCTATAATTTATGGCAGACACCACAAAATGTCAAGTGCACACATTCACCGTGCGATTTGCAGTCTAGTCACGGAAGTGCTTATCGCTCGAAACTAGTGAAGTATTTGTCGCTTGAAACTCGGACGTAGTTTTCAGAATCTGTGGCTCTGACAGATTCATTTAACTAGGAGACAAGCGACCAGTGAAGAGCATGCAGTGCTTCAGCAGTTTGTTATCGAGGTAATTTAGCAGTATTCAGATCTGAGCATCGTGACACTTAGTTGAAATTAGTTTAATTGTTTTAGCGGGTGTTTTAAGTCCATGAATGAAGGGTTTGTATTGTCCACAATGGCCGTGATGGACGTATGTAGTAATCAAGAAGCATTATAATTACTGAGGGTTGACTCTCCACTGATATATTTGTCTTATAAGCAAAGCTCAGTGTATATGGTTGAAATTAGTTTATTTGTTTTAGCGGGATTTTAAAGTCTATGAATGAAGGGTTAGTATTGACCACGCCGGCCTTGCTGAACAGTCGTATGCAGTAATCGAAAAGCATTATAATAACACTTCCAAAACTGGCGAAATGCTTGCCTTTCTTGAGCTCCTGTTTGGGGTGTGTAAGTTGGGTTTTTATACTGCACGAAATGTCCTCGACTGAACACTAGCATAATCTGAAGTCGCGAAGCTGTGAAGTAAATGGATTCTCTATGAAATAGCACATCACTGATACATGCATTGTCTTATTAATAAATCAACTCTGGAAGTGAACTTCCCTATGGTGGTGAGGGCGAAGAGGAAGAAGTGGTCTGTGGCTAGAGAACGGAAGTGGGTGTCGACTTTCTGCAGTGTGTGCCATGGTGAGCAATGATACTGGCAAACAAGGTTATATCTTGCAGTGTACTGTAAGTTACGGTCTGGTTGGTTGTGTAAGGTGGTTTCGTATGGATGCAGACATGAGTCACATTTAGGTTTAGTCCTTTCCGTGTCCTCTCTTACGTGCTCGTTTTCTTACCGTTATTATTAAGACCCAAGGGTGCAATTTCTGGTTGTAACATACATGGTGTTCCTTGGCAAATACCTTCTACATTGATACACATTAGATCCTTCTGATTTATTCCTTCGTTGCAGCTATTTTGCATTACTAACGGATTTCATACACTGTATAAGTATTTTTCGTTTTTTTACAGCCCAGTGTAGATTTTATTCCTGTGATATTTGACATTGGGCTGAATGTTCATATTGCCAGTATTCTCCATTAATATGCGAGAAGACATTTAGGTCTGAGCGATCTGCCTTGATATTCTATGTAGCCCCATGCACAGCAGGATTCGATGCACTGTGTGTAGTGACACAACATCAAACTAATTTGCGATCTCGGCCACTCAACAATTTGTCATTCATCTCCTGAACCATTGTTTTGGCATGTACTCACCTGGGCTGATCGTCAGCACACCACAGGACTCACCGTTTTGGAAATATCCCTGTCATGGTGCGTAGCAATTTGGTTCTTACCAGCGTTTGGACCTGCACATAAATTCTTGTAACCTTCATTGTTCCAAGATGACTGACAGCATTCCCCTCATGGAATTCGTCATAATTTTGTGGTTCGTCAGTGTTTCAACGAATGTACCCGGGGCTTCAAAGCCACGATATCGGGAAGTCCCTTAATGGATCAACAATTACAACTGTATTGCCGATTGTATGTATACCTACCCCATTTCGCTTTTCAACGGGGTCACGGTTGCCGCCACCCCTTATAAGATGAATTACTGATGGATTACGTGAATTAAGCTGGGCAGGGTCTATCAGAGGGTACTGTCCTGACATTTGCTTGGAGTTGGAAATGGGAAACTACAGAAAACTATTAGAAGGACGGCCGACGGTGGGGTGTTGACCGAGTTGGAGTACAGCTTGACTCAGTAGACACGCGCATTGCCTTAGTGAGCGTAATAACCGCAATTGGTGTCTATGTATTAGATTATGCCAGATAAATACGTGTCTGAACGGTAGGTTAAATAACGCAAAAATCATGCACATTTACACCTTTGCACCATACAAACAGTAGTTGGGCTATTGACAAGCAATACGTCGTTCCGTTTATTTGTTATGCATATTGCGTGTAGTGTACGTTCACATTGCTATTATTGGAGAGGATTTTTAGACTACAACATATGCTCCTCTCATGACTTGCCAAAATATAGAGTAACTGTTTGTTTGTTTGTTTGCATGGTCCATTTCTTGTTATTTATGCTGGATGAGAGCATAAACACGTGATTCGGTTCACCAAAATATGACCCATTTCAAGAATAAATCGGGGAGTACAAAATATCTAGTCGGTGTATGTAAGTAACTTTAGAACTGATGTAGTTAAACCTCATGCTGAAATCCCTGAGCGAGCTAGAATCATTGCTTGCTGGTTCGAACCCGCGGGGCAAGTTTTCTTTTCTTCACCCCGCCACGCTGGCAGTAACAGTGGGAAAACCAATCAGATTACAGGATGCCGCCACCATGCTTATTACACGTAGGAATGTCATTTTACCGGCAAATATTGGCATGCCAAGGACCTCACAAACGTGAGCGGATAGTTGCTCTCGTTGAAGAAAGAAAAAATAACCGCAACTGGAGACGCATTGGATCAGACATTTTTAAGATCCGGGAGACGCATGTCAAGTGCTGGCTCGAATTCTTGTCGGTTCTCGAACCGGGAACAGGACAATGAGTTGATGGCTGAGGCCCATTCGATCCCGATTATGAGCGCTGTACAGCTACGTCTGGCAGCGCCTTTTCTCGGCAGTTACAGGATGGTCTTGAGGCGTTTGAATGAGGCAGGGTCACAATCCCGGCGAATAAGCAGAGGTTGTTACACCCCGCGTTTACAGAGGGCAACGTGCTAAGTTATTGGTTGAATGTTATATTCTCCGGCAAGAATACGTTTGCCTCGGTGGACGATGAGCCGGTATGTACTGTATGTGTCGGCATTTTGGCACATGACACATCCAGCAAACGTGGCCCAAGCATCGGTACTTAATTCAACTAGCCGCAGCAGACTAACCTGGTTGACTTCGTGTGTTCAACGTTACGTGGCGCTTCTCGAGATGTATTTCCATTTGCATGCACATGGACGCAGCGTTCCTACACATTGCCATTGCGATGTCGGTCCATTCACCGTATTTTTAGATGCCGTTACAGCTACCGCGTGGACAGTCCACAACTTCCTCCTATAGCATAGGGACGGGCACCAAATTCGAGGATAACAGGGCGCTTCACAGTATGACTGAAAAGTTGAATTTCAGTGATTCAGTCCTGGTGTGATCTATTGTACAACGGTCTTAAGACACCACATTGGCAATAAAATACTTTGGCAAGTAATTTTTGAGCAAATTCTTATCAGAAAGTTCTGACATTATCTATTTTCCAAGAGCTGAGAGTTATTTGTACTAGAAGCGCATTAGGACACTTATTCTCATAATTCTCATAACTAAGAGGTTGTGGACTGTCCACTTGGTAGTCTTCTCTCTGGACAGTGGGTTTACCGAAATCTGTCTTCATTTTAGGTCATGTTTTTTCTTATTGTTACGTTATGTTATTTACTATTATCAGTGGCACAATTGGTTTAATGTGCATGCCATTTCCTAGCCTCACTACCAGTATTATTCCAGTGTGAGATGGAACTAATTCTTTATCAGTAGTACCACACAGTCCCTGATGACTTTCCTTTATTATGCATAGGTTCATAATATAAACTAAGCAACGCATTTTCCTTGATACGTACACTGAAATGGACACCCAAAACTTATTTCACACCAAAACTGACGTGTTGCGCGGTACAGTGTTTTGCATCCCTTTTCACGATGTCCCAAAATCTAAGATAAATAATAACCCCTGGCACTACAGCCCATGAAGGGCCTAGGCCTATCAAGCGACCGCTGCACAGCCATTTGGCCCGCAGATATTGGGGTGACGCGTGGTCAGCGCATCGGGTCAAAATCTAAGATGGCGTCTGATATTCCGACTCAATCCGAAGGCGTTTACGGGTGTATAAATGCGACACCTTCGTGTCAGTAAATTTACTGGCTCGTTAAAGATCCATAACACCATTACTCATCACCGTCTTATTGTGACGTATGTACTAGCTTATGTATTTGTTTTGTGATTGGGTTACGCTCCACTCAGTTATCCTCACGAGACTGATTGCACTCGTTCCAACAATCCATATACTGTACCAGGATGTATATCCTCCGTGGCAGAGTCGGGAAGCTACTATAATAATCCCTATACTGCAATATGCTGTTTTAAGGTCACTCTCGGAATAATTTTTTTTCTCTGATACTTTCATAAATGTTAAGGGCCGATAACCTAGATGTTAGGCCCGTTAAGGCAACATTTATCATCCTTCATCATCATTCTTAAATACAAATGTGATGCTTTTCAGTCGGTCAACACCATTGTACCCAAATGAGATGGGGTTTGCCCTAATCCTGAAAAACATTTATATGAGATTAATAAATACACTTGGGTGACCAGTTTCGATCGTCAAGCGATCATCACCAGATCCATTACACTTAGGCTACAAAATTTTTATGTCTGAAAGTATGGGTGAAGATATTTACAATATGTACACTTCTTCAGTTGCGGTATTAGTTGAGATACTTCAACTCGTCAAAATTTGTTGGTTATAGTCTATGTGATGTTTTGTTAAAATACTGAAAGTGGTGATTGACCTCCAAACTTGCTTGTTTAGAGCGAATATGTGATTGTAGCTAAATGGTTAATTCAGGTTTTATTGTACAGGCTACTTATATCCTTGTGTCTTGCTTGTCCTGGTGAGAGCAGTTGTCTTCGTCACTATCTCCACTCAACTGGGGGATCTTCCTGTGGGCCAGGGTCTCTTATATACCTGAGTATTTCCCCTCTCGCATACCTAAGTTTCTGTGTTTGTCTTACAAATGTGACTGCATGTGGCCAAGTCTAGTCTCCCTAATGTGGTGTATGTTACTGTATTCAGGATAATCTTCAACTATTAAAGAACTGGTTTCAATTCTCGCCACGCATAAGCTAATAGCTATATAAGCGCTGCCTGGTCTAATGAGAATGTCCCGGCACCTTTAACTCTGAAATGCTAACCATTCGTACATTTTACGATCAAGGAAACGTTTTTGGTTATTTTTCGAATTCGGGCCGCTTGATAGCGCCAAGCGTCTCAGTACCTTCTTCGCTCAATCCCCACTCCTCAGTATGCTGTAAGCAACAGACGTGGGTGGTAGCCTATGTGTGCACCGTTACTCAGTCACGATCGTAAATTTTACGTGTGATTAGCTTTAACGCGAGTTTAGGCATGGTGTTGTGTGTTTACGTTATCATTTTCATATTCATATAAAAGTGCACACTTGCTTTCTCACTGAATACAAAAGTAAACATTTTCCAAACATTTCATGTGTCAAAAATCTTATTTTAAGACAGTATCACATGAACATGTAGATAAATTCTAGATAACTATGTAAACTAATTTTTTGACGATCTAATCAAGATTTTATCAAGTCAATATGCAGTATATTTAATCAAATGAAAGTTCGCAACAGATAACGTTCTTTAACTTTTCAGTCTTATTAATTTCTAATAAAATCACGAGGTCGTAAGATTTACGAATGGTTAGCCTTAACGTATGTCAAAGGAAGGTTAGCATTCTAGGGTTAATATTGCCGTTAATACCGGCCTCGGTATATTGAAGAAAAAGATACATCCTACATCCTGATCCAATAACATGTTTCACTTAATAATCCCTTATCTAGCTTGGGGTCCGGCTCCGTGGCAAAATGGTTAGCGCACTAGGGTTTGGCCCGAAGTGCCCCAGGTTCGATTCCCGGCCGAGCCAGCAGGGATTTTAATCTCATGGGGTTCATTCCCGTCGTTATATAGTGTCTTATTTCCGACGGGGTGTGTTTTCTAGTAGAGTGAAGAAGGGTGAACTCTCCATGAATACGTGTTCGTTTAAATTATTGGGGTTGATTATTTTAGCTAAATGTATCTCGATTGCTTTCTTTATGTCAAGAACCTATCGGTTCGTGATGAATTATTTTTACGACGGTTTCAATGTTAGTAGAACTGTGTTCCACGTCGCACATGTGTTCGCATACGGCCGAGAGCGTCCCGTATTTTATCGCATTTCTGTGTTCATTGTATCGTGTATCCATTCGTCTTCTACTCTGCCCGATGTAATTTGCTTGACACCTGTATCTCGGCATGTAATGGAATATACCCCTGACTTTGAATACGGGTCTTGTTCATTTGGATTACTTTTGTGCAGACGCTTTCCGGTTGTGTTATTCGTTGTAAACGCTACTTTTATGCCTTGTTTTTTTTTAACAGATTGGTGATTTTATAATAATATGTGTTCGCGTTCACATAATTAAAACGTGCGATTTTTTCTTCTTGAATGGTCATTCAACAACGTTTTGTGGATTAAAATATTATTCCTATTTTTGAGACAGGTTTCAAGTGCTCAATCGGTATGCGGGAAGAGAAATAGCATCTATCACATAAATATAGAGCTAGTATCTTACTTTCTCTCGCATCACCTCACCTGTTTAAGGGGTGTACACACGTCTTTAGATTGAACCTATCAACATATTACTATCTAATGCCCATCCATAATGTCTCTAGTTTCTGTTGTATTTACAACTGTTGTGTTCAAATGAACTTCAATTCTCTCTCGAGAAGACATTTTCTCTATGTTCCTCTTCGTTGTGGACTGACTGAAATATACATGCATTCACACACTGCTCTACGGCTGCAGTTCGGAGATCCGAGGTTTGAATTCCGGTGCTGCCGGCGGCCATCCTTGGCGTGGCTTTTCTCCTTGGGGTTTCCATAACCATTCCAGGGAAATGGCGGAACGGTGCCGTATATCATGTCCTGGGGCACTTACCCCAATCCTAGATCCTAATAATTTCAAACACACTCACTACTACAGTCACGACAATAATGCAGATTATTAACACCATTACTCGGGGCTGATGACCAACGATGCCCCAAAACAAAAACCACATTGCACTCGCGAAGAGTACCGCAACTGGGGATAATGGGAGATGTAAATCATGCCTCCTTCGCTTTGATACTTATACGAGATAGTAAGCATGCTACTAGCTCGACCCATGCGCTATCCATCTGGTCACCTTCATTGTGAGTACGTATTCATAACATTTATATAATTTCGTAAGTAAGTACTGGTCATTAACTGATAGTGGGTTTTATGTATTCCAATTATAAGATGAGTTGTGTGTGTTCTTTTCGCATACATTGTAGTCACTATAAGGAATAATAACAGACTTTCCAAGGAAACTGATTTGGTCATTCACATTGATATGTGAAGTTTTGGAGCCATTTTTTAGTGTTGCCTATACAAACTATCAGTTTATACTTTTTCAGTCGGTCAACACGTTTTTGCCTAAATAAATTCAGCGGGGTAACTATAAATAATTACCGGTAACCCACTATTACTGAAAAGAAAATACATGTATTAATATTATTCACTGATAAAAGGGGAATTTAGGATTGCACATTTTGACCATCAGGCGGTCAACTTTAGATCCCGTTTACCAGGGTTGGAGTTAAATTTTATATAGTAGTCTACTAGCTATACTCGGCATGCGTTACAATGCCAATCATAGACAGAAAGAAAGGAAGATACGAATAAAGTTATTGGTTTTACGTCCCTTGTAACAACTGCGGCTTTTAGAGACCTTTAACGTGCCAGTAAATCTACTGACACGGCCCCCTCGCATTTGCGCACCCTCAGGATTCGATCCTACAACCTTGGTCACAGCATGTGAGAACGTTTTCGCTGAGGCACGCAGCCAGCCCAAGAAAGAAATAAAATAAAAATAAGTGTTTGAATTGTAATTTCGTAACATGTAGGCCATTTGCCCTTAATGATAATATAATAATAATGTTATTGGTTTTACGTCCCTTTTAACTACACTGGCTTTTAGAGACGCCGGGGTGCCGGAATTTTGCCCCGAAGGGGATCTTTAACGTGCCAGTAAATCTACTGACACGGCTCCCTCGCATTTGCGCACCCTCAAATGCCAGCTGACTGCGCCAGGTTTCGAACCTGCAACCTTGGGCTCAGCAAGCGAGAACGTTACCCTTGAGCCTCGCAGTCAGACTTAATGATAATAATAACAATAATAATAACCCCTGGCACTACAGCCCATTAAGGGCCTAGGCCTACCAAGCGACTGCTGCCCAGCCAATTGGCCTGCTGATAGTGGGGTGACACGTGATCAGCACATCGGGTCCCCTCGGCCGTTAATCTTGGTTTTCGTGATCGGGGCGCTGCCTCACTGTCAGACAGCTATTCAATTGTCCTCACGAGGCTGAGTGCACCCCTTTCCAGCCCTCGTGTCAGTTTCTAAAATCCCTGACGGAGCCGGGAATCGAACCCGGGGCCTTCGGGTGAGAGGCAGGCACGCTACCCCAACACCACGGGGCCGGCTAATGATAATAGGCTAATAGACTAATGAAAAAGGAAACGTTTACTAAACGAAAATGGTGAAATTTTAAAACTGATACAGGTAATTCAGATTTCTACCTTTGATATCTTCCTAGTCTCAACCTTATTTGCTGGCTTTGGCCGATACTCGTTGCATCTAGACTCTAGAGAATGTGCTGTCGGCATACTGTTCGGGTCCCAGCTACGTGGATTTGAGAGGAATGTGGATTGCATGGATGTCGATATAGCCTACGGGGTTCCCGGTCCTTGCATAGTAACAGACCAAATACATGGGGCGTGCACACAACAACTCACCCAAGTTTCATCGCAATCGGTGATGGTATATGAACGCATAAGGGACTTGAAACGATTCGCGGTCGAGGCGCCGGGATGGCGGAATTTTGGCCCGACACGGCCTCCTCGCTTTTGCGCACCCTCAAATGCCAACTGGCTGCGCCAGGATTCGATCCAGCGACCTTGGTCACAGCAGGCGAGAACGTTACCGCTGAGCCACGCAGCCAGCCCAAGAATGAAAGAAAGAAATAATTAAAAGAAGTGTTTGAATTGTAATTTCGTAACATCTAGGTCATTTGCTGATATAGGTAATTCAGATTTATACCTTTGATATCTTCCTAGTCTCAACCTTATTTGCTGGCTTAGGCCGGTACTCGTTGAATCTAGAGAATGAGCTGTTGGCGTACTGCTCGGGTCCCAGTTTCGTGAATCTGAGAGAAATTTTGGATCGCATGGATGACGATAATTATAGCCTACCTTTCCTGGGGTGTGAACAACAATTCACTAAAGTTAAATCACAATCGGATGACTGGTATATGAACGCATAAAGGACATGAAACGATTCGCGCGCT
Source organism: Meconema thalassinum (assembly GCA_946902985.2). Taxonomy (NCBI): domain Eukaryota; kingdom Metazoa; phylum Arthropoda; class Insecta; order Orthoptera; family Tettigoniidae; genus Meconema; species Meconema thalassinum. Next base: position 1,095,131,396 of record OX336389.2, on the reverse strand, counting down.
GTAACTCATTTGTCAAGTCTACTCGTGCGCTACCTATCGTAAAATGGATTTACGAAGCCAGAAACCTTCCCTGCAGTGCACACAACTCACCCAAGTTTCATCGCAATCGGATGAATGGTATATGAACGCATAGGAGACAATCACGTAACATTGATTTTATATAATAGATTTTTAAATGTATTATTTATTTTATAGAACTCGTCTAGTTAGTATTATGATTCGCAGTGAATCTCGTTACTTGCTGTTTAGTCTATTCTATGTTATTGTTTTATAGGTTTGAATTTATGTATTCGTATTACGCACGTGTATATAGTTCAGCGATATAACAATACAATATACAGTACATTAAAAGCATGAACACATAGTTCTTACAATGATTATGATTACTTATCCGTTTAGATTAGTCCAGATCAGGCACGCTCGTTGCACATGTGTTCAATTGTAACTACTGTCGACCAAAATATTATGTGCACTCGAGTTTGAATGCTGTTTGTGAAGTAACCAATAGGCCTACATTGAATTCAATAACATCATTATTTTCGTCGTTCTATTTTACGTTAGTTCATGTAGGTTTGGAATCTTCAATTTATATTTTAATATTTTTAATCGCAGTTGGAACACAAAAAGTGTCCGTTTTTAAGCGTGTTTCAACCATGCGTCACATTTAAAAATTATTCTCTCAAAAACCCGTCATCAGATCGAATCCAAATTGTAATACTATATACATTGGAATGTTTAATAACTGGTTTATTAATTTCAAAATGTTATGTGTCCAAGAAACAAAGTTGTTATCATTTTTGTAAGGTCACTTTTTCTCGGCTCGGGGTGGTTGGAAAATGTAGTTCTTGCTGGTGTTGTAATCCTCATACGTCAAAATGTTATACTGTATGACTGTGAAATACGTAAATTAATTCACTTATTTTATATCGGTTTGTATTTGTACGGGGCAATTAGACATGGTTCCGTAGCTAGCCGATATGGGTAAAGCTGTACAGCGTTGCCGAGATGCAGCCCATCACTTCCGAGTGAGGCGCGCCAAAACGCGTGATGGGCCCATCTCGGCAACGCTGTACAGCCTTCGCGGTATCGGCTAGCTACGGAACCATGTCTAATTGCCCCGTACAAATACAAACCGATATAAAATAAGTGAATTAATTTACGTATTTCACAGTCATACAGCATAACATTTTGATGTATAAGGATTACAACGCCACCAAGAACTACATTTTCCAACTACCCCGAGCCGAGAAAAAGTTACCTTACAAAAATGATAACAACTTTGTTTCTTGGACACATACAATTTTGAAATTAATAAACCAGTTATGAAACATTCCAATGTATATAATGTTAAAATTTGGATTCGATCTGATGACGGGTTTGTGAGATAATAATTCTTAAATGTGACGCATGGTTGAAACACGCTTAAAAACTGTCACTTTTTGTGTTCCAACTGCGATAAAAAATATTAGAATATAAATAGAAATTTCCAAACCTACATGAACTAACGTAAAATAGAACGACGAAAATGATGATGTTATTAGATTTTATATAGGTCTATTGGTTACTTCACAAACAGCATTCAAACTCGAGTACACATAATACTTTGGTCGACAGTAGGCACTCCTCTCTTACCACTAGCCTAAATTCTGGCGGTAATGCACGCTCGACAACAACGTGGCATGCTGTGAACAATGTCATCAGTCTCATTTCGTTGTATTAACGCCCATTTTTCCTGTACAGCAATTCTTAACTCCTGGATAGTGCTTAATGGAGTCGAACTTGAAGCAGTTCGTCTCCCGAGAGCATTTGAAACTTGCTCCATCGGGTTTAAGTCGGGAGAGCAAGCAGGGCAATTCATGCGAACAACATCTTCAGCTTGTAGGAAGAAATCAACCAGCTGCGCTTCATAGGGGTGTGCATCATCGTCCATCAGTGCGAAATCTGGACCCATAAATAAATAAATAAATAACCCTTGGCACTACAGCCCATGAAGGGCCTAGGTCTACCGAGCGACCGCTGCCCAGCCATTCGGCCTGCAGATATTGGGGTAATACGTGGTCAGCGCATCGGGTCCCCTTGGCTATTAATCTTGGTTTTCGTGACCGGGGCGCTTCCTCGCCGACAGCTACTCAATTGTCCTCACGAGGCTGAGTACAACCCGTTCCAACCCTCGCGTCAGTTTCTAAAATCCCTGATGGAGCCGGGAATGGAACCCCGGGTCTCTGGGTGAGAGGCAGGCGCGCTACCCCCAACACCACGGGGCCGGCAAATCTGGATCCATACCACCTCGAAACAAACGAACCGGAGATGCCAAGACCTCGTCACGATACCTGACCATCGTCAAACCTTATCGGTTTACCCGTACGTCATGGAGAGGTCCTTACGTGGTTATTATAATCCGTCCCCCACATCGTTTATTGATTCACCTCAATATTGGTCACGTTCCATAATAGTAATGGGCCGAAACTGTTCTAAGTTTTTGCCATGTGCGTATCCGGCATGACTGAATCGGAACGCTTCCATTAACAGAACATGGCCCACTATTCAGCTGTCCAGGCGGTATGTTGTTGACTCCACTCTAGATGTCTCCTGTGCACACGCGTCAGCGTTAACACATACAGCCAGTCGTCGTTAGTAAAATCATCTCTGCCTAAGCCTTCTGTACACTGTTTGCCTTGATACAACTGTTCCAGTCACTGCTGTGAGATCATATGCCAGTTGCCATCCACTCTTACGGTTGTACCCTCGCCCTTATAGTTAAATAACATTCCATTCTTCCTGAATCATCTCTGCCTAAGCCTTCCGTACACTGTTTGCCTTGATACAACTGTTCCAGTCACTGCTGTGAGGTCATACGCCAGTTGCCATCCAGTCTTACGGTTGTACCAGTCACTGCTGTGAGGTCATACGCCAGTTGCCATCCAGTCTTACGGTTGTACCCTTGCCCTTATGGTTAAATAACTGTCCTCTCTTCCTGAATCATCTCTGCCTAAGCCTTCTGTACACTGTTTGCCTTGATACAACTGTTCCAGTCACTGCTATGAGATCATACGCCAGTTGCCATCCAGTCTTACGGTTGTACCCTCGCCCTTATGGTTAAATAACAGTCCTCTCTTCCTGATATAACTTCTGGTTGTCCTTGTCAATTTCTTCGGGACGCATTTTTGGACTATAAAGACCGGTACTACATCCGAGAAACAACAGACCGATGAGCATTAGCTGTTTGGCCACTTCAAAATGCGACTTCCCAGCGTTCATTCGTCCAATCGCCCTCCACAGGGACTCGTCTATGCGTCTTCTCTGTGCCATAGTTGAATGTTTACAGTGTAAAGTTTATACAGTAAAGGGGTGGAGGTTGGACGAATAGGGGAATACTCTCTGCATACACTGAAGGGGCACTAGCGTCATCGCTTTCGTGATTGTACGAAAACAGGCATGCCATTTCCCGTGCAGAGTGTGCTATCTATCATTTGTTTGCGCGTTACTTATTACCTGATCTTAATATGTGGCGTCGCGGTGTAGCCGTGCTCGTTAAATCTTGCACCACAAACCGCGGGCAACTGAAGCAAGTCTGGAGATCGTAGGTTCCAATCCCGGTGCTGACAGCGGCTATCCTGAGTGTGGCTTTCCCCGTTTTTTTCCACACTCCCTCCAGGCAAAACCAGGATATTACCTTATTTCAAGTCCCGGGGCACCTACCCGATCACTGTCCCTAATACAGCTACACACACTACTCCAGTCATCACATAAATACAGGTTAAAAGACAAATTCAACACACACCCAACTTCATGGAGATGATGACCAGGATACCCCAAGGTCCGTAAACGAATTAACCGAAACAAAACAGCAACACTTATTATGTGGTCGAATAGACATTGGGGGAATCAATTCAGTATGTTGCTTTAATTTTGAACAGAAATGTAGTTGAAGATGTATTGCTGTTTCAAACCATAAATGGCACGATTGCCAGTCACTTTTTTTTTAATGAGAGCAACGCAGCTTTCTTAAAGAATGAGTTTCAGAGTTTCTTTGTAAATAAAATATTCCTTCCAGTGTGGTTTTATTCTTCTACTACAGTAGGTAGCCAACAAGTTTGTTGATACCATTGCAAAATAAATATTGACGTGCTGGCCAAGAATGGTCGACGGTGGGATTCAAAACCTCCTGTGTCCTGGACATTCGAGTGCACTCACTGAGATTTTAGTCCAATGATAAAGCAGTGTTTTACATAATATGAAGATTCGCTTAAATGTACGAAACATAATTGCTGCAGTTGCTTGTGTTCATTTATATTGAGGTTTCAGTCATTTCTTCCGCATGTAAGTTTGAAATAACGATTCACTCCGTTTAACTTTCCGTAACGTACGTAGGCTTTTGAGCTGTATTCAACATCTTCTCGAGTGTGTCAGATTGTTATATATGACTGCTGAGGCGTGTTTTCCAGCAGGAAAGAAATCGTTCCATGCTTTGAATTTTATTCACGTGTCACATTTCTACGTCGTTAGTGTTTGATATACTGTACGTCTTCTATAAAACATATATTCACGTGCGTTTAACAGTGAGAACTGATAAAGCATCTCAATAATAATACAAATAAGCATACTGTATAATAATGATGATGGTAATAATAATAATAAAGGGAACACTAGCCTGATGCAAGTGTTTGAAATTTACATCAATTGGGTAACTTCCATATACAGGGTGGCGCACGATAAGTCACCCGAATGAATTTTGAACCTACAAGTATTATATTGGGGCAATAGCTTTCAAATTGTGCGCTCAACTTCCTGCAGTTCATGGAAATTACTCCAGATGTCATTACGAGTTCATCGCTTCTGTTTTGAGTCCACCATTTCAGTTTGCCGCGATGGCGGACAAAGGACGGTTGACCATTGCACAAAAGACGAAGATTGTGTTACTGATCGCGGCGACGAACAGTGTTACATTGACACAGAGAAGGTTTCGTGCTCATTTCGGCACACGGTGGGCTCCCAGTCCACAGACAATACGCAGATTGCATCACAAATTTGCAGGTACTGAATCTGTTTAGGAGTGTAAGCGGCCACATGCACGCACCGTACGTTGGCCGCAAAACATTAAAGCAGTTCGAGTGGCTTTGACTCGTAGTCCGAGTAAACCAACAAGAAGAGCCAATGCCGAGTTGGGAATTTCACGCCGATCTGTACAAAGAATTATTCAATTGGAGCTTCGCTTGTATCCATACAAGATGACTGTGGCGCATAAGCTTACTGCGAGAGATAAGGACTGGAGACTGCAGTTTGCAAGGTGGGCAATCAAGCAAGACCAAGAGGCAGTGCCACACAACACATGGTTTTATGACGAAGCTTAGTTTTACGTGAACGGTGTTGTGAACAAACAGAACGTTCGATTCTCGGCACGTGAACCTCTGCGAATAATTCACATTAACGACACCTACGGGGAGAAAATGTGCGTGTGGGTTGCGATGGCAAGCCATGGAATCATCGGTCCGTTCTTCTTCGATGCTACAGTTATCGGTGAACACTATTTAGACATGCTGCGAAACCAGTTCTTTCCTCAACTCATGGCCACACGTTTTCCATTGCAGACACAATGGTTCAAGCAGGATGGAGCACGCCCCCATACTGCCAATGTTGTGCTTGATTTCCTACACGAAAGACTTGGCCTTAGGGTATTGTCAAAGAGATTTCCAGAACGTTATGAAGGAGGAGGAATGTGGCTTCCCCACAGCCCGGACATTAACCCATGTGACTTCTTCCTTTGGGGGTTCCTTGCAGAGAAAGTGTACCACAGAAAACCTGAAATTGCAGTGCAACTTAGGGCCATCATTGTGGAGTTATGCCGCGCCATTCCAGAAGATTTGTGTCGGAGAGTAGTCACAAATGCACGTGTACGACTTGAAGAAGTTCTAAAACCAAACGGCAGTCATATTGAACATGTGATTCATTAGGTTGTATTTCCAAGCTGTATTCTTTACTTCTACATCAATAAATTACAAATATTGTCAACAACGAATGTGTTATTCACGAAACAAATCAGGTGACTTATCGTGCGCCACCCTGTATCAGCAATACCTCAAACCTGAATAAAATTCATAGAAAGAACTTGGAATTGAACGTGGGCCTCCGAAGTGGCAACCAAAACGCTACCCATCACGAAACGCATATACGTACATAATAGTATTTATTTATTTATTTATTTATTTATTTATTTAGCGTATGGCTTTTAGTGCCGGGAGTGTCCGAGGACAAGTTCAGCTCGCCAGAGGCTGTAGCTGCTTCATTGCGGACACCCATGGGGTGAGCTATAAGTTCCGTTCATGTTTAAGTAGTTCCACCTTTCGCTACCAGATGTCACTGGCACCTAGTGGTGAACGCTGGAACTTTGATAGAGTGTTTCAACGAAATCTAACCTGCAAATTTAGCTTCACACAAGTTTAATTAGTGGAAGGTTCTTTTACATGCCATAAATCTATGTAATGGGACCGCCGGCTTTACTTTCCCTCCAAAGGAAGGCGTACTGAAGGATTTTAATGCTCTTAAAAAATCCGACGACTTCTGCCGGGTTTGAACCCGCGAAGTTGGGCATAGAAGCTCAGCATGCTACTGACTTTGCCACCGAAGCCGCTACATAATAGTAATAAAGAGAGGTTTCCAAATTGATGTTTGTTATCGTTGTGTGTTTTTTGTGAGTGTGTGCGTGTCCGTTGAAGAAGGAAATGTACAGTATGTGGAGTTTTTTCGCCCCTCTTCTCCAGTTCTTGTTCTATGTACAGTATAAGACAAGTTATAATAAGTCATAGTCATATAATGGCTCTTCTCTTGCCCTATGGCTTTTGCCCAAGCTTGTGAGATCGAATGTTGGCACAGTCAGTAGGCATTGAAGGGGGTTTCAATGCGATATATCCGCAAGCATATCCTAAGAGTTTCTTACTTGAATACCTTACCTTACCCCGTGGCGCTACAGTCCATGGAGAACCTTGGCCTGCTCCACCACAGTCTTCCAGCTTTTCCTATCCCCTCAGGGGCCGATAACCTAGATGTTAGGCCCCTTAAAACAACAATTATCATCATCATCATCATTTTCCTATCTCGTGCACGCCTCCTCCAAGCTCTGACACGTAGCATCCTGAGATCCTCATCGACATCGTCCAGCCAGCGCTTTTTCGGTCGCCCCCGTCCTCGCTTTCCAGTGGGTCGCCCATGGAAGACCTGATACACCATCCTTGACTCCGGCATTCGCTCGACATGTCCGAGCCACTGAATCCGGGAACTCTTGGCCTCTGCGACGATAGTAGGGTCCCCATACAAATCATAGATCTCCTTGTTGGTGCGGAGGCGCCACACTCCACGATCACACACAGGCCCATAGATCTTACGGAGTACCTTCCTCTTCCACCTGGTCAACAAATCCTCATTCCTCCTAGTCAACACCCATGTCTCACACCCATAGGTGACAACAGGACGGATGACTGTCTTATAGATAGTTTTCTTACAACTGCGTGATAACGTTCTTGATCGCAGCAGATGGGAGAGACTGAAGTAGCTTCGGTTCCCGGAGCGCAGTCTCTCATTCATTTCCTCGAGACAGTCAGATCCCTCAGTGATAGTCGATCCAAGGTATTTGAAAGTGCTGGTCATAGCGAATAACAAGCTCCTGAGGTACGTCACCCTGCCTCACGGTGGTCATATACTTTGTCTTCGTGCTATTCACCCTCAGCCCAGCTCCTGAAGCCATCTGGTCTAATTCAACAAATGCCCTCTTCACATCTCCTGATGTCCTTCCCAGCAAAGCAACATCATCCGCATATGCATATACTTGAATGGCCACCTTAAATCAAGCAGTTTTCAAGACAAAGCAGGTTGCCCAACGTTTCGTGAAATATTATTTTTAATTGATAAATGTACATCTTTCTCAATGCTTCAAATATCTTCGCACACTCCGTGCAATATGGAGAGGCTGGCTGCGTGGTGCAGTGGTAAGATTCTTGTCTGCTATTTCCAAGGTTGTGGGATCTAACCCCAGTTGGCATTTGAGAGTGCTTAAATGCGAGAGACCCATGTTTGGAGATTTACTGGTAGTCCACCTCCTGGCGTACTGACTAGCATTCTTAGTTGTCAGCACGGAGGTCCGGGTTCGATTCCCGGATTTGCCAAGATATTAAATTCTGATCTGACGGCTGGAACAGGGTTCACTCAGCCTTGTGAGGCAGAAGTGAGAAGAGGTGGGTTCAATTCCCACCTTGGCCATCCAATAAGTGGTTTACCCACTTCTGCTCCAGGCGAATGCCGGGGTGGTACCTAACTAAAGGCCATGGCCGCTTCTTACCCAAATCCTAGTCCTAATTACAAATACATACACTAGTAAAGCCATCACAATGACAGTTATCAGACAGATTCAACACATACCCGACTACACGGGGCTACATGAACACGACGTCGCAAAGCCTAAAAGAACCAACAAAGACTTGATTTACTGGCACATTATAGATCCCCCTAAGGAAACAATTACATCCTGGCATCTCTAAAGCCACATTATCTTGATTATTGTGTTTGAAGCATTTCTCAGTGTTGCCTTGATAATCGAAATTAATAATAATATAATATATAATATAGCTAACAAATCTTGATAAGTTGCTCTAGTTTATAACTACTCTCATGCTGTGACAGCATAGCACCTTAGAAAAGTGAATGCGGGAAGAGTCAGAGTCTGGTGCCCGTAAACCGGGCTCCTTTTACTCTGTTTTGAAGGGAGGACCTGATAATAATAATTGAATGATTGAAATAATACGTCTGGCAATGGTAAATCAAATAACCATTGCCAGCGTATTTGTTGTGCGATGATTAATAATTGTTGTAACTAAATAAATGTAGACTAGCGAACCCGTGCGAGAAATCTCGCATGTTCATAAACCACACGTTCCCCAATAGGTTTATAATGAGAGACTTAGGGAGAAGGGTTGTTATGCCTTTATTTCAACCAAATGATTATAGAACACTATTTACATTTCAGTTAGAATTCCAAGTTCTACGTTCCCTAACTTAAGAAGGCAATCACTAAAAAATGGATCATCATAACACTCACCAGTTATTCGATATTTATGAAATCACGATTTGAGTAGGCTACTAATTCCTTTAAATTACTGTTTCTGAAATCCATGAAAAATGATCAAGGAAAGACCTAAGAATGTTAAAATGACATGAAACAGGCGTGACAGCGGCCAAAATGTGAAGTGGACAGCGATTGTGGAGCTTATCTACCTGCAGCAACAGTATCTGCAAATCGCACACTTCGTAGAGTTTTTTAAAAGTCATTTTTTAAAGAAATTGTAGATATTTATGAAATTAGAGTGCAATGCGTCAGTGTATATTCTCTTTCATTTGAATGCTCATTTGTCACGATCGGACGCTTGTGAGCGCCGCAGGAGGGATCTATACTACTGAAATAATATATACTAGCGGACCCGTTCGAGAAATCTCGCAAGTTCATAAACCGCACTTTACCAATAGTTCTGCAATTCGCACACTTCTTACAAAAAAATGATATTTATGAAATTAGAATGCAATTCGTCACTGCTAATGTCATTTGAGTCCATTGATTGACAGTTTAGCTGTAACACTCACCGGTTATTAGATATTTATAAAATTATACGATTTGAGTACTCATTCCTTTGATTTACTGTTTCTGAAATCCATGCAAAATGGTAAAGGAAATACCTCATAATGTTAAAATGACATGAAACAGGCGTCACAGCGACCAAAATGTGAAGTGGACAGCGATTATGGAGCGTATTTTCATACAACAACAGTATCTGCAAATCGCCCACTTCGTACATTTTTTTAAAGTCATTTAAAAATAATAATTATAGATATTTATGTAATTAGAGTGCAATTCGTCACTGCTAATGTCTATTCTCTTTCATTTGAATGCTCATTTTCACAGTCGGTCGCTTGTGAGTGCCGCAGGAGGGATCTATATTACTGAAATAATATATATGATGAAGATAATAGGCCTACGTATTGTAAATACCATCACCCACATACTAGTAAACATTGATCTAACCACGACTCGACGATCGAAACTGTTCATCCAAGTGTATTTTTTTCTACAGGTTTAGGGAAACACCCCATTACAATTGGGTACTGTCGTGTTGACAGACTGAAAAGTATTAATTTCGATCTAAAGCCACTGTAGTTACAGGGGCGTAAAGCACATATCGTCATATTAATCAATGCGGAAAGCAATGTGATGAAGCAGTTGTTAAGGGGCATATTGAAGGGAGAATAGGAATTTATAATCCGTAATTGTTTCGCAATGTTCATTTGTTCAGTGATACAGCTGCATATTCCTATTTTTATTCATAAAATAAGTATGTACTGTATATAAACATTACGGTGGTCAATTCTTCTACATTATGATGCAATATTCTATACTTCTCCACAGGAACCGTTATTGTTCAGATATAAGTAATAATGTTATGGGTTTACGTCTCTATTAACTTTTGCGGTATTAAATACGTCTTAGATTTACGGCCATGTTGCCAATATTGTAGCACATGTTTTGCCGATTTTTGAGCCTATTAGCATACATATTGTGTGGTATTCAATACAATCATATATGTTTCATTTTACTTTTCATTGATTTTCCTTGACTGGAAGCATATCGACTCCCCTCCCTGCCCTATTCTTCTGTCTTAGTTACAGTAGTTTTTAAAAGTGTGTGTTTTTTTTTTTTGCTTTCATCTCTACATAGCATGTAAGCAGCTTCAACTCATTTAGCTAAAGATACTAGAGTGCCTGTGCGAGAAATCTCACATGTGCTATTAACACCCGCCCTGCTGTTCTGTTATGTAGGCTCGACGCGACACAGTTCTGGCGGGGCCTATCGTATTGTTTATTTGTTTAAACCATTTTTAAAACCAATTGTCGATATTTATGAAATCAGAATGCAATTCGTCACTGCTGCCGGCAATTCTCATTCTTTTGAATGGTCATTTGTTACGATCGGTTACTCGACAGCGCCCCATGTGTATAGACCACCCGCCCGGCGTTACACAGTTCAGGCAGGGACTATCGTCTTGTTTATTTGTGTAAACGAACTTTATAAACAAATAACTATGTTTCCTGTAATATTGAGACGATTTGGAAGATTTTGGCACGAACCGCACCTTCTCTAACTCCCTCTGGTTTATGAGCTTGAGTTTTGTGAAACATACACCTTAGTGTTGTATACTGTATATACAATATGTGATGATATTTGCGTGAATTTGTTTAGCAAAGGACATGCATAGATAAACTTGCGATTAATGACAGTTGCAACACAATGTAGTGTTTCAACACCACACCCAAAACAATTGAACCTGAAGTACTTAGGTATGTTGCGACTAATGACAGTTCAAACTCAATGTAGTGTTTCAACACCACTCCCAAACAATTGAACCTGGAGTACTTAGATATGTGAAATTTCAACCATAGTGTATGTATACTGTATATTTATTGTGTTGAAGGGTTTTATAAAATCATATGTCCATTTTCATCCATCTTTGTAATATGCGTCAAACCGGGCTTTCAAATAGTAAATTTATAACCCCCCAATTTATAGCCTATTCTTGAGTTCGAGAGACTAGCCGACAAGTGACAATAGACTTCGCTAGAGAAACCTTCACCGCAATAAACCGCTTAAGAAGATACCGGAAGGAGTCCCAAGGGAGCAACAAAAATAGCAAACCCTCGGTAGCGAGGAGATGAATTCTAAAATAATATAGTAACAAGGAAGTCTAGAAAACAGTAGCCATCACAACCTTTTAAGGGCCGCTACATGACACCAAAAAGAAGTGTGTCACTGGGAGAGACCTTCACCCAAAAAATTGCTATTTGGTCCTGGATAAACGAAATTACTTCAGCCAATGAGGAAGAAGCGTCAGGTTTAGAACAATACGTAGACATTGAAGTTGGCGGATTCCATACTGCTGGTGGGAGGTATAATTGCCATATATAAGACGGGACAGACCAGTATTCCGGCATCCATCTTTTCATTCGTTCCTTACTCAAAATTTGATCCATTAAAAAGAATCTTGCTCAGAAGTCGGACATCTGCTGAAAGCTAAAAACGTATCTGTAACCAGCAGATGATAAGAATTAACGAGAAAACTCAGTGGAGACTTAGACAGGATATTTCCAGCAATGTGCTGAATATCAGAGAAGGGTGAAACAATTCAATTTCACTCAGCTAGGCGACAGCATCCGTTCAATTAGTGATCAGATAACTCTGATAGGTAGGAATGGAACAGCATCTATGGCAGAACCCTCCACAGGCCAATGGAAGGAACGTGTCGACTTTGGCTATACCACCCAAGAAGATTAACAAGGCGGTGAGCTCTATTACAGTGACAGTTGCAAGTCTGACTTAGTTCTGTCAACTTCACCTATTTAAAGTGAGATCCCCGACTTTTTAATTTCACTAGTTGAAAGGTCGCTAGACGTCATTCATCTCATATTTGTTTTAATAAATTATTTGTAGCGATCTATGACTTTCAGTCTATATATTCCCATATCTCTACTTCCCAGATGTCAACATAAGGTGTTTTACAGCTAGCGTCTGTTGCCACTCCCCCGAAATTAACGAGTCTCATTTTAATAATTATTATACATTTAACTCACAACCGTCTGTTGGAGATTTGCGCCCTATTGCCCGAGCTAATTGCTCTTTCACTATCACTCAGGAGTGGAACCATTACATCACGACGCCCAAAGGTGGGTTGAGATTCCTAACACCTCCGAACCATACATCATAGCACCCAGCAATGGGGCAAACTGTGCACTAGGCGCGGCACATTACAACAATGACCTAGGCCGAACCCGAATCGGCAGCAGGCGCATTGCTCAGTTTGAAGAGAGCTTACACACTGGCCCTGATCTACCGCCTGCTGGCGTCATAGTGAGTTCATCGTGTCGCTGGTGCCCTGCAACACTTGTGTCTCGGGACAGTCGGATGAGGAGCCAGAAAGATGCGCGCGCACCCGGCAGGGAGGAGCATTTGAATAGCGCAAGTTTTAAGAAATAAAATATGGAGGACGGTTGTCGTTTCGGGGTAACATTTACAGTCGATTTGCATTATTAACGCAAAGCGGTCGTGAAACTTGCTTTAAGTACATTTGAAAATATGCATTCCAATCAATATTCAAGATCTAACTGTAATAATTGAATATTTAACCATACGCACTATTAAGGACCATAACAATATGCGGTAAAGTCTGTCGGAAAAGTGTGCGAGTGGTATCGCGCTCGCTTGTTGTTTTGAAGATCCCGGGTTCAAGGCTACCCAAGGGCGGAAATTTTTACTTCTTTTTAATTATTTTATTATTTCCTCCTCACGTCGTACAACAATATTGCAACTTAGTTTTGTCTACATGATCTACGAGGACGATAGTAAACATGTTTTCTCTCATTTAAAATTCTTTTGTAAATCAATTCTTTTTTTTTTTTTTACTTTACAATCTCAATAATATTTTTGTAGCATGTGAAGATATCTATCTCCCATAATTCTGTGCATCCATATTAGTTAAAATAGTTATCGTTTATTTTTAAATAATGTTTAACTTTAATTTTTGGAAATAAAAATTAATTTTGTGAAACTATTTTTTATTTCAGGAACTATTTCATATTTTTCCAAACCCATGCACAGAATTATTAGTCTGTGCAATGCGTACATAGTGTAAAAAGATTGTAAAGTTTCAGCAATTGTTAGTGGTAAATAGTTCCTATCATTTTTTTTTTAAGGAAAAGACTATCTTTTAGTAATTTCTGCCCATACTGATCAACTGAAAGGAATAATTTTTCACTTTTTGCTTTATGAAAGATGTTGGTCGTATGGAAATAAAATTTGGTGCAGTTTGGATCACTGGGAGCAAAAAAAAATTCTTGGGGTAGCCTATAGTGTCCCCTTAAAGAACCTTCCACTAATTACACCTGTGTGAAGCTAAATTGTATAGGTTAGGAATGTAAACAACGCTGTTAGGTGTCTACGTTCGTTGCCAAGAGCCGACTTTGGTGTCGTCTAGTAGCTAAGTTCTGAACTAGGCCTAGTAGTCGTTGACGGTGGCGTCTGGCGGCAAAAGTAGGAACTATTTGAAAAATTCAAAGTTGAATTCCTTACTTGAGTTAAAAAACAGATACACACATTAATACAGCCATCACAATTATCACCGGTTATCAGACAGATTCTACACACACTCAAAGTACACGGGGCTACATAACCGCGTTGTCACAGCCCCTAAACTTAGGAACCAACCAACCAAATACAGAACGTGTCATAGGCTAATATTATTATTCTGGGATAAATTTTGAACTATTTAAATAGTATCCGTCCATGGTCTTAAACAGTATTTAGGGAAAATAGAATTTTAAATGAGAGAAAACATGTTTACTATCGTCCTCGTAGATCATGTAGACAAAACTAAGTTGCAATATTGTTGTACGACGTGAGGAGGAAATAATAAAATAATTAAAAAGAAGTAAAAATTTCCGCCCTTGGGTAGCCTTGAACCCGGGATCTTCAAAACAACAAGCGAGCGCGATACCACTCGCACACTTTTCCGACAGACTTTACCGCATATTGTTATGGTCCTTAATAGTGCGTATGGTTAAATATTCAATTATTACAGTTAGATCTTGAATATTGATTGGAATGCATATTTTCAAATGTACTTAAAGCAAGTTTCACGACCGCTTTGCGTTAATAATGCAAATCGACTGTAAATGTTACCCCGAAACGACAACCGTCCTCCATATTTTATTTCTTAAAACTTGCGCTATTCAAATGCTCCTCCCTGCCGGGTGCGCGCGCATCTTTCTGGCTCCTCATCCGACTGTCCCGAGACACAAGTCCCCGCAACTTGAGTTATCTCCCAGCGATTCTAGTTCCATTTGGCCCAGCAGTCTCCGCTCCCCTCCCCCTAATTTTCACACGCCAGAGACGCCAATGGGTGTGTCGGTCAGGCTTTGGGAAAGTTAGGTTCGCATGGCAGCTTTTATTTCTGTTTATGTCGTAAAATTAATTTAATACTTGTTTTGTTGTAATTTGAGTCCCATATCTCTCACATTACAATTTAAACATGATCGAATTTAATGGTTGCAGCATTAAGGGGGATGGCGTTGGATCTTGCACGTGGCTAGTTACATGAACTGTTTCAATAAGCTGTAATTTATTTTTACAGCACATCATCATTACTGCCAGAAGATATGCCGCGAAAAGTTCTCGAGTATCTCTTAAATTTATAGTTTCCAAATCACTGTTGTTTTTGCTGTAGTCTTGATGTTCATAAGAGCAGAGTTTCTCAAAATCAGACCGTTACCTGGCCATTTCTTTTTGATGAACAATGAGGCCCAGCCAACCCTGGTGGAAATGTCAGTTTTAACTGCAAATTTTCCAATAACTCTTAACCAATTGTTACACGTTCTAGACGTAGTAAGCCTCCGTGGCTTAGGCGGCAGCACGCCAGCCTCTCACCGCTGGGTCCGTGGTTCAAATCCCGGTCACTCCATGTGAGATCAGTGCTGGACAAAATGGAGGCAGACAGGTTTTTGTCCGGGTACTCCGGCTTTCCCTGTCAAAATATCATTCCATCAACACTCTCCACTATCATTTCATTTCATCTGTCATTCATTTAATCATTGCCCCAGAGGAGTGCGTCAGGCCTCGGCAGCTGGCACAGTTCATATCCTCGCCGCTAGATGGGGGCTTCATTCATTTCCATTCCTGACCCGGTCGGAGACTGGAAGCAGGCTGTTGATTTTCATTTTCTAGACGTATTAGTGGTTTTAGGAGAGGAGTAAGTGGTGTATAGGTATATTTGTGGCACACCTAAGTTGTTACCGTTCATTTATCGAAATTTAATGAGATTTATAATATTTATATATTTATTAATCTCATGTAAAACTTTTTTCAGAATTAGGGAACCACCCATTACAATTGGGTTCAATGATGTTGACCGACTGAAAAACATTAAATTTCGATTACAAAGGCAACATTGAAAAATGGCTTCCAACACGATAACCGTTCATTTAGAAGTCGGTTTTGGGTGTTTGCTCTTAAGTGATTTAACTTTCAGCAACTTTTTCTTTTCAAAGTGAAGGAATAGCTTACGCGTCAGGTGAAGTGGCTGGCTTAAGGTATAATAATATCGTTAACACGATATGCTATAAGCCGGACGTTTGTTTTATTAGACGATTGCCCTTGATCTTGAAGCTTGTGGGCGAGCCTGTACACAGTCACTCTCTTGCCCTCCCGCTTCACATTTGTCACCACTGGTCTGATGTAATGGAATTCCAGACTTAAGCCCGTACGACACCACCGTGCAGACAGTATAGTACACATCGAAGTATTGTGTGACGTGGAAGTACACGTTATATAGGTACGAACAGAACGCCATTATATTTGTCAATGACTACTTCAGCAGTAGCGTGAGATAGCTTTGTCAATCATCTGACTACATGGGCTAGCTGACCAACACATAAGTACTGTAGTAACTCGCCTCCAGGTTTTCACTAGGATTGTCCACTCGTCTAAAACAAACGTCCGGCCTGTAACAAGCTTATTGACAACTTTATGACTCGTAGGGAATAATGGTCGTGAGCTCTGATGAAATGACAAGACCTCCTACTACGAGGGCCTTCCCTATAGAACGGAGCTTTGCTTGCGCGTGAGGCGGGTGGAGAGTGTTTAGTCACCGCCAGTTGACTAGCATTTAGCGATAACATAAGAGCAGGACGGGAATTCCCCAGCGCTGGCATTGAATTTATAAGATACGGAGCGGGCAAGATACCTTAGTTGAGATACTTAACACTTGTGGTGAAGTACTGTAGACTGTCTCGTAACCCGTGATTATTAAATACGTTAAAAAGTGTAAATGTGTTAAACTAGTTGGGCGCTACGCTGCTGCCAGCGCCAGTGCCTTGCTCGACACGCGGCCACTGTCACCCTCCGTTTGATAGGGAGGGTCCTCACTGTACAAATGTAGGGTGCTTAAAATCCGCAGTTGAAAGCATGTGAATATATTCTTGGGGTTTAGTACACAGCAACAAACGTAAATATATGCATGAGTTAAATATTAAAATTGTGTGTGTTATAACTAGGCGGTTTTAAAAGGAAATACCTGTAGATCGGACATCAGGCTTTACTCTGTTTGACTCGACATATTTCAAGGCAGAGTCAGAGTTGTGTTTCCTAATTTTAATGAAATTAAAGTTTAAGACTCAACTCCATATTTCGTACCCTACATGTTTAGCCTGAAGCAGTAGATGGTCATAGAAAATAATTATCCAATATTATTGAAATATTTAGCGTTGTCTTGAGGAGACAAGAGGAGACACTCGAATTGTATGCTCTACATCTCTAGCAACTATTCTAATTTCTAAATAATTCTGTGCCTTTTCCCCATAATTAATTCATGTAGGTATTATAGTGAGTTGAGTGAACTAACACATTTGCCCGCGTGGTAAGGAGTGAGTAGTTTGGCACCCTCGTACTCGCGGGAGGTATGGAACTGCGCCCATTATCAGTGGTATTTCCAGATCCTTTTAATTAGGCCGATTGAACTGCGCCCATAGTCAAGTCGGCTGTTAGCCCAAGGTCGGTTTAAGGGTAAGTGACGGACTGTCTCCCACCACTGGCTTCTGCACTGCTGAGAATAAGAGGTAGTCCCCCGTTCCGATAAGCAGCTGTATTACGGGCCTCCGGAGGGTGGCAGCTAATCACACTAACCACTACACCACAGAGGCGAATAATAGTACTAATAATGAAATAATAATAATGAAAATCCACAGCCTTTTTCCAGTCATTGGACCGGGTCAGGGTTGGAACGAATGAAGCCCCCATCTAGCGGCGAGGATAGGCATTGTGCCGGCTTCCGAAGCCTGTCGCACTCCTCTGGGACAGTGATTAATGAATGACAGATGAAATGAAATGATAATGGAGAGTGTTGCTGGAATGAAAGATGACAGGGAAAACCGGAG
This sequence comes from Meconema thalassinum, assembly GCA_946902985.2. NCBI lineage: Eukaryota > Metazoa > Arthropoda > Insecta > Orthoptera > Tettigoniidae > Meconema > Meconema thalassinum. The sequence continues at coordinate 1,095,113,384 of OX336389.2, read as the reverse complement.
TACCCGGAGAAAACCCTGTCCCGCCTCAGCTTTGCCCAGCACAAATCTCACATGGAGTGACAAGGATTTAAAGCACGGAACCCAGCGGTGAGGGGCCGGCGCGCTGCTGCCTAAGCCACGGAGGCTACACTGATAATAATAATACAACTCTCTCTAATCCACCATAAATAACTACCCCTCTAGTTTTGTTATACAACAAAAGAAATATAATAATCTTCTAAATGGTAAGATTATCTCAAACTACACACATCAAAAAAAGTTTTGCATCACCTCGGTTCCAAGAGTTCCGGAACCGTTAAATACAAAGGGAATAGAGATCAACACAAACAACATTTCAGCTCGTTTTATTGCTCATGAGACCCACACATTGCATGTTGTACCATCATACAGCTAGACTTGCAGCATTTGTGGTCCAGATTGCAGTACACACCACTACCTCTAATACCCAGTAGCACGTCCTCTTGCATTGATGCATGCCTGTATTCGCCGTGGCATACTATCCACAAGTTCATCAAGACACTGTTGGTCCAAATTGTCCCACTCCTCAACGACAATTCGGCGTAAATCTCTCAGAGTGGTTGGTGGGTCAAGACGTCCATAAACAGCCCTTTTCAACATATCCCAGGCATGTTCGATAGGGTTCATGTCTGGCGAACATGCTGGCCACTGTAGTCGAGCGATGTCGTTATCTTGAAGGAACGCATTCACAAGATGTGCACGATGAGGTCGAGAATTGTCGTCCATGAAGACAAATGCCTCTCCAATATTCTGCCGATATGGTTGCACTATGGGTCGGAGGATGTCATTCAGGTATCGTAAAGCCGTTTCGGAGCCTTCCATGACCACCAGTGGCGTACGTCGGCCCCACATAATGCCACCCCAAAACATCAGGGAACCACCACCTTGCTGCACTCGCTGGACAGTGTGTCTAAGACGTTCAGCCTGACCAGGGTGCCTCCAAACACGTCTCCGACGATTGTCTGGTTGAAGGCATATGCGACACTCATCGGTGAAGAGAACGTGATGCCAATTCCGTGGGGTCCATTCAGCATGTTGTTGGGCCCATCTGTACCGCGCTGCATGGTGTCGGGGTTGCAAAGCTGGACCTCGCCATGGACGTCGGGAGTGAAGTTGCGCATCATGCAGCCTATTGCGCACAGTTTGAGTTGAAACACGACGTCCTGTGGCTGAACGAAACGCATTATTCAACATGGTGGCATTGCTGTCAGGGTTCCTCCGAGCGGCAATCCGTAAGTAGCGGTCATCCACTACAGTAGTAGCCCTTGGGCGGCCTGAGCGAGGCCTGTCATCGACAGTTCCTGTATCTCTGTACCTCCTCCATGTCCGAACAACATCGCTTTGGTTCACTCTGAGACGCCTGGAAACTTCCCTTGTTGAGAGCCCTTCTTGACACAAAGTAACAATGCGGACGCGATCGAACTGCGGTATTGACCTTCTAGGCATGGTAGAACTACAGACAACATGAGCAGCGTACCTTCGTCCTGGTGGAATGACTGGAACTGATCGGCTGTCGTACCCCCTCCGTCTAATAGGCCCTGCTCATGCATGGTTGTTTACATCTTTGAGCAGTTTTAGTGACATCTATGAACAGTCAAAGGGACTGTATCTTGGATACAATATACACAATCAACGTCTATATGCCGGAGATCTGGGAACCGAGGTGATGCAAAACTTTTTTTGATGTGTGTAGATTATTATACATTTGCAATAACAAAACTATTTTAGCCTACTTTTCACATTTTGCAAAAATGAGGAAAAAGTAGTCTTATGAGATCGATCCGGGAAAATGTGTGTCTGTCTGTCTGTCTGTCTGTCGGGCTGGCTGGCTGTGTGTGTGTCCCCCCCCCCCCCTTATCAACTCCTAAACGGCTGCAGCAATCAAAACCAAATTTAGTATGAGTAAAGATGTGCACCGGAATATCTCACGTCCATATTTGAAAATGATGTCAGTGCTACCAACTGCTGAAAAAACGCACTAGAAATTTGAGCTCCATGTTGGATATCTTGCAACGTATGCATGGGAGCTATTCCAAAATTGGCACACATGTAGATAAGACTATTTCAGTTTAATTTCCAGGAGGCCAACCATGACAGTGTTGCCAAAATAATGTTAAGCCTTCCGATAGGTTCAATGTTTAAATGCATATAACTTCTACACTATCAATTGGATTTCAACCAAATTTTGTATGTAATATCTGTACATAAACAGATATGACTGAGCGTATTCTTAAGGCCACCAGGGCTGCCAACTGTTAATAATTGCTCTCTCTATTTTTTTCATTCAAATACATATATATCAGAAAGTATGCAAGCCAACAGCTTTAAACTATGCACACGTATATTCTGACATTTTAGATTAATTTGGAGTAACTTATATACGTCAGTTCTACCAACATGATTATAAACCTGCTGATAGTACCAATTTTTAAATACATGTAACTTCTATACTATCAGTTGGATTTCAACCAAATTTCGTATGTGCTATGTGTACCATAACAGATATTACTATTAGTATTGTTGAGAGCAATCAGGGCTGCCAACTGTTAATAAATGCTGTCTATATTTTTTTACCCTAATATCAATATATCAGAAAGTATGCAAGCCAACAGCTCTATACTTTGAACACGTATAGCACCTGACATTCTAGATTAATTTGGAGTAATTAATACAAGGCAGTGCTGCCAACATGATTCTATGCCTGCTGATATGTCCAATTTTAAAATACATGTAACTTCTATACTAACAAATGTATTTCATCCAAAATTGGCCCAACAAGATATCATAATATTTCAGATTATTTCTGACCAGCACACGCATGACATTGTTGGCAACATGCGTTTACGCGTGCTGATAGATCCAATGTCTAACTGCATGTAACGTCCATTGGACTTCAACCAAATTTTGTATTCTGTACCTTAAGAGATGGAACTAAGAATATATTCAGTCACCAGGGCTGCCAACTGTAGTGCTCTATTAGGCTACATTATACCAGGTATATTTTTAACTAATTAGATATTTCGATATTACCAACTTAATTTCGTCATTATTCTAGATAGGTTCATATTCTGTTGAATAATCATTGGCATGAAAAGTAGGCTGTATAGTTCTTCACGGAACTTCTTGTTAAAATATGGTAAGGTTGTCGAAAACATCCCAATGTACCAGTTAATGCTAATATTGCTAGAACAAAAATTAAATATTAGTCTGTTTTGAAAACTGTACCTGTTTTATGTATCCCAGGCCAACACTAATCTCTTGTCCGCAATTTGGACAGGGTATACTTAGTTGTTCGCAATCTGGACGGTTTTTGACTTGTTCGCAATCAAGACACAACCGATTTTAAATGAGTCATTTCAAATTCACACCACTCGACACAACATAATTCGGCAGAGGGGTGGAGGGAGCGAACCTACCTGACCGCTCTCAATGGGCGCAGTTCCACTGCCACTTTCCGAAGGCTGGTGCTAATGACCAGGGTCATTAGTGAAGCTTGGGCGCAGTTCCATACAACCCGTACTCGCACCGCATGGCAAGACGAGAAACATACTCGTACATAGTATGGCGACAAAATCGCTTAACAGCAACACTAGAATATTCAAGGTTTTGTAAGGCATAACATGAAGCGACAGTGCTACAGCGATATGGATGGAAACTTAACGGAGAATCATTGCTTCGATTGGACATCCATTCATCCGTCATTCTTGGGAAATCTCATTGGGTTACCTATTGTGTGGTTTCGTAATTCGATAACTACAGCAATCAGCCAGCCAGTGTGTCCCTAAGGCTGGCAGGCTTGATACTTCTGATTTAATAAATTATATGGAGTATGCGCGGTACATAATGCGGAGTTCAATACGATCAGTCAGCATGTCCTCAATGAAGCACTTGTTATCAGCGTTGCAATTGTGTTAGAAAACTTCAGGGTATTGTTACCATACAATACAACGTTGCATGCATTGATATCACCGTGTAATACGATTTTAGCTTAACGTAATGACTATGCAAGTTGTGTTTCTTGTGCCAAAAAAATGTGGAAAATTATTAGATTTTTGTAAAAATAGCTTGTCTTGGTGCCGAGGACTTATTATTGAGGCAAAACAATAAACATAAAACAGTTTCAAAGACAACGGATCACATCTACCATGACGAATAGAAGACCTAATGAAGTCACTCACCGAGTTCAAGCATGAACCACAGTGTGGTGTTGGTTTAGCCAGTGGTGCACACCTTGGCGCTCCCGGAGAAGTAGGGGGAGCTTAGGAGCGCACCGGCCTAGTTAACTTGGCCGTGAAGGTAGGGAAGTGGAAATGGGTAGCAGCAAGGCCTCCAGGGCTGACCAAAGATGAATACATAGCGTGTATAACAATGTGCACTGTCACTGACCACCAAGTATGCTTTTAATACACAGTGTTGTATTGTAACTGCCAGCATTATACAATTCAGCCCTTTGAAATCCCGCATCAACTGAAATATTACTAAATTGATCGTTTCTGGTTGTTATTTTATTGGGTGAAACATAAAGGTTATCTGCCCAGAAATATTATTGGAAATTAATGATGACATTATATAGGAATGACCTCAAAACTATTATCATCAGTCGCTTGGGTGTAGAAAGATGGGTAATCTTTACAAGAGATAACGAGTGTTGATTTAGAAACAGCTATATTTAAAACCAAGTAGATTAAAGCTATTCTTGTTGTTGATCCACTTAGGGGCTTCGCGATGTCGTGGTCATGTAGCCCCGCTTACTTGTGTGTAGAATTTGTCTGATAACCAGTGTTATTGTGATGGCTGTATTAGTGCGTGTGTTTGTAATTGAGACTAGAATTGGATAAGGAGGCGTCCGTGGCCTTAATTTAGGTATCATCCCGGCATTTGCCTACAGTAGAAGTTGGTAAACCACGAAGAACTACTTCTAGGTTGGCTGTGGTAAGAACCCAGCTCTTCTCAGTTTTTCCCCACGAGGCAATCCTGAAAGTGGGTTCCCACTTCTATTCAGGCAAATGCCGGGATGTTACCTAACCTAAGGCCACTGCCGCTTCCTACCCAAATTTTACCTCAATTACAAATACACACACTAGTACAGACATCACAGTGACACAGGTTATCAGACAAATTCTTCACACCTAAGTACACGGGGCTACATGAACATGGTGTCGCAAAGCCCCTAAAAGAATCAACAACAGCATTCGTCTCATCATCTGTCGGGAAACTAGTGTGACCTTTGAAGTGATTACTGCTGGTATTGCTAATTTAGAGACTTTTCCGAAAATTTGGCGTCAAAATGTTCAATATTTAGTATTGTTTAAATAGGGATTTGGTGACTATTTTAACTGAGCTTTCCCATGATTTAATTTAGAATGACTTTCGTTCTACACGTCAATAACATCATTTTGAAGAAATGAGTGAAGATTTTCTTCTAACCCCCTCATCATTTAGGACTATAATTCATTTGTAGTCTGTTTACTGTGGAAAAATATATTTTCATTATTGATAATATAGAATTCTAGTGACTTTTGACTGCTAGTCGACGTTTAAAACCCTGATTTGGCAGCACTGACAGACTTACACTGATCCTGCCTAGCCAAGAAATGTTATTCTTGTCTGAGGGCTGGAACGGGGTACGCTCAGGACCGTGAGGCAACACTGAGAAGAGGTTCGATTCCAACCTCGGCCATGATGGAAGTGATTTTCCGTGGTTTCCCATTTCTACTGCAGGTGAGTGCCGGGATGGTTCCTAACTTAAGGCCACGATCGCCTTCTTCCCAATCCTGATCTGATTCACAAATACACACACTTAATTCAGCCATCACAAATAACACAATTTATCGGACAGATTCCACACACACCAAAGTACATGGGGCTACATGACAACTAAATTGCAGAACCCCTAACTGAATCAACAACAACAACAAATGAACCTGTCTGTCATCAATTGTATGTGGCATCATTACTGATTCATCAGGTACACACTCAGTTTGGCTCTTGTTTCATCTCTCATTTTAGCTTCAGTTTTCCCGCTGTATCCGCAACTATTACACTGTAGGAAACAGTACGGCATTATTATTATTGCTTTGTCACTAGCTTTGGTGAGAAATTAAGGAATGCAAATAGTATTGACAACTATCAGAAGACAAAGAATCAAATACTGTCACTATTAACATCATATTAAAACTGCACATTTTACAATAGTAACATACCGACTGCTGCTGCACGTGCGAACAGGTCGCGCGAGTGCGGTTCAACGCGAGCAGCTGAGAGGCAGCGGAGTGATTGCACTGTTTATTCGTCATGCATCTACTGTACTCCTGACCGTCCGTGTGCAGTGAATGTTACGCAAGGTTTGGTTTAAACACATCTCCACACAGGAATGATGTAATGACATGCCTCACCTGGCATGTTATACAGCTGAAATATGTGAATGACGATATGCTATGGTATTTTACTTACATATCAAATCTATTTTTTCCATTATCTCAGCGAGGGGATTGTTGATCAAAATTATATTTGGGTTAGCATTCCCATAATTTAATTTACAATGACTTTCGTTCTACACATCGATAACATCGTTTTGAAGAAATCAGTGAGAGTTTCCTCCTAACCCCCTCATTAATTACGGATATATAATTCATTTGCAGTCTGTTTACTGTATATTGTAAGGGTTGCCTTCTACTTTTACACGAATTTTTAGGCCATTCTCTCTAGTACTGACGCCAACCCATGACAAGCAGACAAATATTAAACGGCGGGACATCAAATACCTCAACTGGAATAAATACTAGATTTCAGCTGAGAATTCAGAATGCACCGATAAAAGAAACTTACTTTATATATAAAATACTAGCTTTCCTACCCGTCGTTGACGGGTACATATTGTAAAGGAGTTGACGACAACTTCTAGGTCATGTCTCCGTCACCTATGAAAACAAACAAAAGTCCTATGCCAGAAAAATAGAGGACAGTCTTGCCCTTTAAATAGCTAATAGTGGAGTGAATAGCACTAATCCGATGTTAACACTTAAGTATTTACTAATATTTGAATCTACAGTACTGTTTGTAGAAAGTGAAACACCCAGAAGAAATGGTCGGAGCCACTCCCAGAACAGGGGTCGTGTAGGCCTGCGGTGCCATACTAAGTGATTGAAATCGCAGAGAGATGGCGTGCAGTGCCCTCTGTCGTGGGACCGGACAGGTTACTGTTCCGCACAGCTCTGTCAGTGTGGGGCCGTCATACCAAGTGTAAGCAAGTGCAACGATGCCTCGCCGACGTCACAGGATGGACTATCAGCATGTGAGTGCGGTTGAACGGGGCTGAATGCTTGGGCTCTGGGAGGCGGATCTGTCGTTCCGGGACATTGCGGCTCGTACAGGGCACGCTGCGTCTCCAGTGGAGAGAGGAGGGCCGTACACAGCGACGACAGGGTACGGGACGACGCAATGTGACCACAGCGTGAGACGACCGCCATCGTCTCCGCATGGCTGTTTCGGACAGAACGGTGTCCGGACAGTTCCCCACACTGACACTCCCACACACTGCAAAAAATACTGACACTTCCCCACAGCTCTTGGACGTGGCTACCTGTTTAATGACTCAGAAATAATATCGACTGACAGTTCCACACACATCCCCCCTCCCCCTAGCTACTATGAAAACGATCAAGTTGAAATCTTGTCGGGAGATCTCACCCCAAATTAAAAGAGGTTATCAAAGTGTTGAAGACGGAAGCTGAGAAGACAAACTGCGCATTTGTAAAGGCCGAGCTCAACATGGAAGGGAAAATAACAAGACGAAAATATGTCAAACTGGACGGACGGATTGAGAACATTCAGAAAAAGTTCGAAAATGACAAAAAAAAAAACTGAAGGCAGTTGCCTATTCACAGAAAATGGATTAGGTTAATATTATTGTTGAAGAAATATGACAAAAAAAATATTTTTTTAAATACAAAACAACTGACGAAGCCTAGAAAGCTGATTTTAAACACGCCAAAATTATAACCACACCAAAATGATAGGTTTTGTTATTATTTTGCCAGTCCGCAGCCTGGATACAGTGTGATGGAAATCAGACTCTGCATTTATTTTATTCTGATGGAAATTACACTACATCACAATATTTTCGAGACCGTGTTAGTAATGAAGTACATAGACCGAGCATTTTTCTTCACTCCAAAGGAGTATTATGTTAAGGTGCATTGTCACTGGTGCGGCTGTAACGATGATCGGTGAACTTAGGGGGGAATTGTGTGGAACTGTCAGTCGAGATTATTTCTGAGTCATTAAACAGGTAGCCACGTCCTAGAGCTGTGGGTAAGTGTCAGTATTTTGGGCAGTGTGTGGAAGTGTCAGTGTGGGGAACTGTCATGTAATCGACAGAACAGCGTCGTCCTCGGTTTTGGCTCGACGTTGGAGCACTGCAACGAGGGTGGACATGTCTGCGTCGACGGTGTGGCGCCGTCTTTTGAGGGCTGGACTGGTAGCACGCATGCCACTGTGTCGGCTTCCATTGACTGGGAACCACTGACGCCTCCGATTACAATGGGCACGTGCTCGCCTACACTGGCAGGGTGAGGGGCGAAATGTAATGTTTTCGGACGAGTCCCGCTTCAAACTGTCCTACAGTGATGGCCGCATACGCGTTCGAAGCCGCCGTGAAGAACGCAATTAGGCAGACTGTATTATTGAGCGGCATAGCGGACAAATACCAGGTGTAATGGTTTGGGGCGCAATTGCCTATGACAGGCGATCGCGCCTCTTTCGTCTTGCGGGCAATCTGAACAGTGACCGCTACATCAGGGAAGTTTTACAGCCCGCGGCACTGTCCCTCTTGCAGGCCGTTCCACAGGCCATATTTCAGCAGGACAATGTCCGCCGCATGTGGCGAGGAATGTGCAAGCCTTCTTCGCAAAACGACGGATACCTCTGCTTCCCTGGCCTGCCCGTTCGCCTGACATGTCGCCCATCGAACATGTCTGGGATATGGTCGGTCGGCAACTTGTTCTTTCAGGTCCACCTGCCGCCACTGTTGATGCTTTGTGGATGCGCCTACAAACCGTGTGGGACGGTATTGTCCCAGCAACGTATTCAAGCGCTGTATGATTCCATGCCATGATGTCTAGCGGCTCTTAGTGCAGCACGTGGTGGCGCGACGCCGTACTGAAGATCGACCGTCAACGTGCATGTACCGGACTGTCCTTCTAATCAGTAATGTATTGTCATGTCCCTAATCTGTGGGATAAAGTGCAAGTCACATCTCTTGTTCTTGGTGTTTCACTTTCTACAAACAGTAGTGAATAACAATATTAGCACATCCTTCGTCAATAAAAAATCATGGAGTTAGGGTAACTTCAATAAACTTCCACTTTTTGTTGTAGCTGTGTACTTCTCCTTACCTCTGGCCGCAGACGGTTAAACCAAATTAATATTATTGGTTTTACGACGTTTTTTAACAAATGAGGCTTTTAGAGACGTTCGGGTGTCGGAATTTTGCCATTTTAGGGAGTGTTAACGTGCCAGTAAATCTACTGACACGGCTCCCTCGCTTTTGCATACCCTCAAATGCCAACTCACGGCGCCAGGATTCGATCCTGCAACCTTGGCAACAGCAGGCGAGAATGTTACCCTTACGCCACGCAGCCAGCCTATAGGCAGTTTAAGTCAGGGACCAGGAACAGAACGTAACGCGTAACGGAAGTCTTGTCAATGTGGAACGGAGAAATTCCGTTTTCTTGAAGGTTATTTCCAAGTTGTAACGTTACCGCTGTCTGTTCCAATGCGTAACGTTACCCGTCCTGGAACGGAACTGAGCATGAAACCATACCCGGTAACTGGAACGGTGGCCGAGCCTGTACCGGTACAGCAGATTGGAACCGGGCGGAAACATTACGTCTTCCCCATACTGAAATGATCAGAGGGATATCCGATACGTTACAGTTCGGGACGTTCTGCTTATAAAAACGGAACAAATCAGACGGAACGGAACAAATTTTACGGGATTTGTATTGTTACAAGACTGCATTATGACGTTTCAATGTCAAGTAGGAGAATTTGGAGCGGTGCGATGTAGCTTTTATTGTGATTGCGACGACAGCGTTAGTGGTCAAATCACATCCAAACACGGCGCATGCATTTACTCACCCCTTTCTTCTCACCACACACTCCCATATTCCCGCTCACCTCACCTCACGCCCGCCAGCCTTCTGTTTCAGCTAAGGTATAGGTAGAGGTCCTGTACCCTAAAAGGAAATGCGCGAACTCCGTCCCCTCGCTGTGATCGGTTGATCAACTTATCTTTGGGATACGGCACAGTGCTATCAAGTGGTTTAGTGGCACCTTTTCCGTATATACAGTTTAACCCACCTCGCATTACACCCACCGTCGCCAATCTAATATATTTAGGCATTATTCGGATGTAAGGAAGGAAGATTGTAGTTTTACGTGACCGTGAATCTTGTGATTATGAGCCACGGGACCTCCTTTTTACGTGGAATCCGAACCACAGGACATGGCATTTCACTTCGAAAATCTCACATGCATTGACCGGGAATCGAACCCGGACCGCCTTGGTGAGAGGCATACAGTATTCGGGTGTAACACTTGACGTGAATAACCCTGTATGTACAGTACTTACTTAATAGTCCTTTACCATCACACAAAATTTCAGTTTGATTGCTATCATAGTTTCGCATGTCGAGATCAAGTGAAATATTTCGCAAGGCCATCTTGTTGAATTCGTTAAATTAATCAATATTCGAAAGGCACGGTCAAGGCCAGACGGGGTAGTACCAATTCCGTACCAAGCTTCATTGACATCGCTCAAGCCAATCAAAAATTTAAGGACACGCACACACACGGACAAATTGTGATCTATTAAGCCTATATTATATAATATGAAAATAGGCTAAATGTACCTACAGTAGATACGATTGTTAAAATAAATCAGAAAGTGCAAGAATATACCGATATACCATTCATATGCATTTTCTCTTTTGCGTATACAGAGAGAAAATGCGTTTTTTATGCAATCTTAAAATTATTTGCTTTTAAGATGAATTAACGCACGATGCACTTGGGAGAAGATTTCTAAATTACTATTTTTAAATCAGACCAAAGAACATGGTCGCCTACACATATGGCCCAGCATCGTTGAAACTGGGATAGTTGTTATGACGCAGAAAAAAATATCTTTTTTTTATCAGAGTTATAGGTAGAGTATTAGGATATCCTGAAAGAAATGCCCCTAGATAAGATAACATGTATGTCATTTGGTGCTATTATTGTGTAATTATCCTATTATGTGACAGTTTGTATTAACCGACGTAATAAATCCTGTAGTACAATTGCCGTGGTAGTGTAATAGACTGTGTAATAGCCGTAATAGTCTAAGTAAAAAATTCGGTGCAATAGCCGTAATGGTTGTAATAGTCTGTGCAATAACTGTGGAATATTTCTGTAATAGTCTGTACACACATTTTGGGAAATCCTGCTGTACTGTTCCAGCTCTGTATCGTTCCAATCCTAGATCCCAGTAATTACATTCACACACGTTACTAGTATCGCAATAACACCGGATTTCATACATTGTCTAGAGCTCTAGACACTCTCACAAGTACATTGTACCAAGGTGGGCAACGACAATGACTGTATCATTATTACTGTAAGATTACTTACCAATGGTATAGCACGGGAGTTGGCGAATTGAGCCAGCTAATCTTCTGAGTGGATCTTTCTTATCTTGTCATTCCATCGCACAGTCCTTTCTGGCCAATTGCCCCAGGCCAAGTTCTGGTTCTTCCGCTGAGATCCTTCTCTCTTCGGTCCCCCACCACTACCATTGTCAAAACCCAAAAGCAAAGATAACTTACTTGATCTTGCAGAATGACCCACTGGCTCTGGTATTTCCCGTAATCACACTTCCATGTAGGATTGTACAAAATGGTATTTGCACACTTTCAGTGAAACAAACATTATGCCTTTATTCTTTTAAAAGGCCACAACAGTTAAAAGGTACCTTAAACCCCTTACATTATTATTATTATTATTATTATTATTATTGTCCCCCGTGGTGTATGGATAGCACGCTTTTCTCTTACCGAGGAGGTTCTGGGTTAGATTCCAGCCAGAAACGTATGATCTATAGACGCCGGGGTGTCGGAATGTTGTCCCGAAGGAGATCATTAACGTGCCAGTAAAATTACTGACACGGCTCTGGCTCCATCGCATTTACGCACCCACAAATGCCAACTAACTGCGCCAGGATTCGATCCTGTAACCTTGGGCACAACATGCGAGAACGTTACCACTGAGCAACGCAGCCAGTCATACTTAAGATCTGACTCGAGGGCTGAAAAGGGGTACTTTTTGTCGTTTATTCATTTTAAAGGCTTTGCGATTATGTAATACTTTGGTGTATGTGGAATCTGTCTGATAATTTGTGTTATAGTGACGGCTGTAGCGTACTATTGTGTACTTGTAATTGGTCTAGGATATGGTTAGGAGGTGTCCATGGTCTTAATTTAGGTACAATCTCGGCATCTGCGTAGAGTAGAAATGAGAAACCTTGGAAACCACTTCCAGGATGGCTGAGGTGGGAATCGAACCTGCCTCTTCTCAATTCTGCATCAGGAGAAGGAAAAGTGTACACTCAGCCTCGTTAGGACAATTGAGTAGTTGTCTGACAGTGGGGCAGCGCCCCGGTCACGGAGACAAAAATTAACGGCCGAGGTGACGCGACCTGACCTCGCTTCACCCTTCAATCTGTAGGCCGAATGGCTGGGCAGCGGTCACTTGGTAGGCCAGGATCAAACATGGGCTGTAGTGCCACTGGGTGGTTCGAGTTATTTTGCGTGGATTAAAATTCGTCTAGAGATATTTGCATTCAAATGCTCTCGCTATGTGTTGTAACTTGATAGAAAATAAGTTCTTAACCAGCTGTTTCACTATTTGCATAACATTAGCCTATGTTTGGGCAGATGGCCTTGCTGTTCCGACCGTTAAGACACCAATCATCATCATCATTATCATCATCAAACTTGTTACATAATCATTCTTATCCTGCAAATTACATGCACAGTTATTTTTCTCTAATTTTGAAATTCATCAACGGTAGGCGTAGCCCAGTAGTTCTCAACCTTTTGTGGCCCATCTCCCCTTTCTAGAGGTTGACTAACACCAAATGCAAACACCTTACAAGTAAAATAAGAAGAACAATCTATATATTTCACAATTTAAAACATATTGTCAATTACAAATTAATAAGAGACATCTCCCATGCTCTAGTCCAGTCAGTTCTTGCCTGGGGAGGCGCCTATAAAAATGTACTAAAAAGAGTTCAGATAGTGTAGAATCTCATACTGCGAATAATGTTGATCACTCCATTTTATATCAACCTAAGTTATGTATAGTCAAACGTAACTTTCTGTATTTCTCACCAAAATTATATAATATTCTCCCAATTAAATTAAAAGAATTTAAAGGAAATCATGCAAACCTGAAGATGCATATAAAACATTTTCTCAGAGAAAACAAAATTAAAATTGAAAATATAATTAGTTGAGCCTACAAGTTTATACAAACACAAATTCAATTTTCCTTCATATTCATTATTTTTAGCCTACTTTCGATTTTTGCAAAAAATGAAAGTAGACTTATGAGATCACTACAGGGCCAAAAATTGTGTGTCTGTGTGTGTGTGAGTGTGTGTACTCTGAATGTCTGTCCCCCCTATCAATTCGAACACGGTGAATCCGAATTGAACGACATTTGGTACAGAGTTAGCACTGGCAAAGGGCACCTCAGTGTCATGTTTTATATCGCCGCCATCTTGACGTAAACGTAATGGCGGCCACTCAAATGTTCAAAGCTTAAATCAAATTACGACCAACCTATTCATCTGATCTCTACCAAATTTTGTAACATTATACCTTTAAGTATGAAGAACCCTTTGACCAAACTACGAGGTCATCTGCACAATAATTTGCGGATGGTGGCCATATTTGTGTGCAAATCGATTCCCCCTATCTTTTCAAACACGGTGAATCCGAATTGAACGAAATATGGTACATAGGTAACACTAGCAAAGGATATCTCAGTGTCATGTTTTATATCGCCGCCATCTTGACGAAAACGTAATGGCGGTCACTCAAATGTTCAAAGCTTAAATCAAATTACTACCAACCTTTTTATCTGATCTCTACCAAATTTTGTAACATTATACCTTTATGTATGAAGAATCTTTTGACCAAACTACTAGGTCATCTGCCCAATAACTTGCGGCTGGTGGCCATTTATGTGTGCCAATCGATTCCCCCTATCTATTCAAACACGGTGAAACCTAATTGAACGAAATTTGGTACAGAGGTAGCACTAGCAAAGGGCACCTCATATTCATGTTTAATATCCGTATGACACTTATTTCAACAAGCTACTACAACCAACATTCAAATATACTCCTTGGAAAGGACAAAGAGTTATAACAATACCCATGCATTTAGGAGAAAGTAGGCTATATGTTCTTTACTGAACATCTTGTTTAGTGTATACATCATTTACATTGAACGTGTTATTCGGCTAAGTCATTATACAATATTTTGAAATAGTAATCAATGATATGCATGCCACACACAAGGTTGCACCTTTTAGTGGCATATGTGATATCTCTTCCTGCTCTGTATGAATTTGTATCCTATTTCGACCTGTCTTTATCATATTGTAACAATATAATTTAATAATTGTAAATTGACAGGTTAAACAATGAGTAGGAAGTGTAAGGAAATTCATAAAATGTGTCCAGTTAATCTGAATTTTGTAAAATGTAAGTATTTGTAACGATTTAATAAATAATAATAATAATAACCTATCGCCCCCTTTTCATTTTCATTGTATGGCTAACTTGAATTTGAAGTAAAGTGAAAATAATAAGACAGATTTATTATTTTAAACAATTTTACTACCGTATATTAAAACAACCGAAGCAGTTTTATCCGGTCACTCTTAAATAACACTGAAAAAATGTACATTTTTTACGGATTTTTTAAGGAACAAAGAATTGAAATAATTAACTAAGATCATTGACGTACATTTAAAAAATAGGAATTCGTGTTTTCTTTTTTAAATTGGAATCTGGAAAAAAGATTGACAGTTAGAAAACTTTGTTATTGTATTTTACCTTTTCAATGGCTGCCTTGTGCTTGCTGGATTTCAGTTAAAGCTTGAATATCCGGTTTTATGTTCGTTAAGTTCCCGGGCAAGTCTCCTTTGAGGCATTTCCAACTTATTTCTTTGTTTTGTGAGGAGCTGGATAACAAAACTAAATCCTTTTTCAACTAAATATGTAGTTGTGGATAAGTGTCCATAAGCTTCACCCTGGTATCCCAGGTAACAGTATCTGCAAATCGCACACTTCGTACAGTTTTTTAAAAGTCATTCTTTAAAGAAATTATAGGTATTTATGAAATGCAATGCGTCACTGGTAATGTATATTCTCTTTCATTTGAATGCTCATTTTTCACGCTCGGTCGATTGTGAGCACCGCAGGAGGGATCTACACTACTGAAATACTATATATGATGATGATTGAGCATATATGAACGTAAATATAGTACATGATGTGAATGGTCTTCACCTGAGGGCTGATGTTGATGCTTTGAAAATTCGCCTACTGCCTAATGCTCAATGTAGTTGTTGATTGAGGGGCTTTGCGACATCGTGGTCATGTAACCCCACGTAATTGGGTGTGTTTGTGGGGGGGATTTGTCTGATAACCTGTGGTACTGTGATGGCTGTATTATTGTGTGTAGGCCTAGTGTAATTCAGATGAGGATTGGGAAGGAGGCGGCCGTGGCCTTCAGTTAGGACCCAATCCGGCATTTGCTTGGAGTAGAAGTGGGAAACCACGAAAACCACTTCCAGGATGGCGGGATTAGGAATCGAATACACCTCTTCTCAGTTTTACCTTACGAGGCTGTGTGTACCCCGTTCCAGGCCTCATACCAGAATTGAATTTCTTGGCAGAGCCAGGAATCGAACCCGAGTCTCCGTGGTGACAGCCAATACGCAATGAGGTGGACACATAATGCTCAATGAAATGTAATCTGAAAAGACTGACTTAAAAAAAAACGATCAAACTGAAATATGGCAACCGTTTTACCGAGGATTCATCAAAGCAATCCTGTTTTATTCACTACTCAATTACCATATCCTGAACGCTGGGTCATACATATGCGACTTTATAGTAATTGACACTCCTGGGACCGTGAAACTGAGAGTCACCTTCCCTCCAACAGTTTAATGAGGAAAGGTTGGAACTTGTGTACAATATGGTATGTGTTGGCTGCAGAGTGGGGGAAGAGAGGGGAGATTGCTAATGAGCTATAGCTGGCCGAATTGGACTATGTCTTATCAAAGGGGCATATCATGCTGGCCAGAAAAGTCTGTCCGATTTTATCAGTGTAATTAACTGGCCGAATTGGATTGCGCCCGGAGGAATCGCTCTCCACTTTAGCCACTGCTAAGATCCACCTCAGCAGCGTAGTGGTCAGGTTTTTGGCCTCGAGTTACTACATTGAAATCCAATTTTGCTTCTACAGTAGGTAAGGTCAACATTTCAATCTGGGGTATTTGATTTACAGAAAAGGAATACTGCTGTAAATACAGTATATATAATAATGAACAACGAGGCGTAGCCAGGAGTTGCTGAGGGGTGTTTGCGCACCCCCTTTTGGTGACCTCCCCAATGTTTTTGAGGGAAATTTAGTTCAAATATTTAAAAGAAATTTGTTTTTATGGTCATGGTAAATTCAGTTAAGGTTATTTTGATGAAAATGTATGAATAAAAAATTCTCTTGCATTTTACGTTGTTGCAGGAGAGTATAGCTGCGAGTTCTGAAAAGGAACTTTAAATTTTAAATTGAAAATGAGCCTAACCGCTGTAACTTTTAAGGATCAGTGGGACAGGGAAACTACCGTTCGGAGTTTCAAATTACGAATCCCGGCGGGTCCATTAGCAAGCACTAACTTGTAAGTCATACTTCGAAGTATTCCTTTGTTTAACCCTAGAACACTAACCCTTCGTAATTTTTACGACGGTAGGTAGTAGTACGTTATAGTTTATTACCTTCCGCGCATGCGTGCCTGTCGCCAATTTGTGTAGCTAAATTTCTCGAGCAGTTGTTGACTGTGGCGGGTTCGATTGTTGATATATTTGCTCATTCTTATAATAATTGGGTGGGTGTCGTCATATAGACGAACGGTTAGTGATAGTGCAATACTTACAAGGCAGTATAATGTATCTTAATACTTTTTTACATTTATACTTATTTTATTTAATTTCATGGTAGTTTAGGTTTCTTTGTGGTATAAGGAACCCACATTTATTTTAATATCTAGTATAATAAAATTAAGTTCTTATAAAACGTGTTAATGTAATGTAGCAAGGTTGCTTTATTTAACAAATAATCACATCAAATTATTTAATATCTACTTATTTTGATTCATGATCTGTTTATGAATCTATAAGAACTCGAAATATCAAAAATCTTGCCAAATATTATCTGTAACGTAGTAAATATAACAATTATAAGTTGGAGTAGTCAAATTTACGAAGGGTTAGTAATAATGAGCGGCGAAAGTGGGTTGGTGTTCTAGGGTTAAGGGCGTGGAAAGTCAAATTCGGTTATTAAAATCATCTCTTTGCATGAAGCCAACATAGTATGATTTCTTTAAAAATTTGAACTGAACTTTGAACGATGCGCCTTGTAATAAACTAAATGCAATAGTAATATGCCATTTAAGTACGGAGTTAAAATATTTCATTTCTAGCTGCTGGGAATGGGCTTTTCAATTCCCTGAATGTGTCATAAAAGAGCTTAATGTATAATGCCGACTTAATTAAACACGAAACTTGTTTAGCCGGTTCAATGGCGTATGTGCTGGCGAGGTCACAGCGTGTGTGTGTGTGTGTGTGTGTGAGTGAGAGAGGCCGACTCGGTACATATTTCGGTGTATGGTTCTCTTTGCGAAGTACTGGGGTTTATGTTACGGCGAATGGCTAAAGAGTTGGACTGCAGTAATCAATCTCCTACCTCATTTTTATTGCTTTAAACAGAGATTGTTATTTTTATATGCCATCCGTTCTTAATGTAGCTGCAGTATATAGCCAGTCCCTACGTAAGTTACCATCTATATTCTAGATGGCCCAAAACATATTTAACTGATGCCTTTCAAACAGACTAGACTAGCATTTTCATTCGAAGAACTGTACCTCATAAAGCAGTGAAAATCTCCATGACGTGATCTAGAGAAATATAGAGCAGTATTTTACTAGAGATCTATAATAATAATACTGTGATGATGATGATGATGATGATGATAATAATAATAATAATAATAATAACTTCCATGATTGTGCAACCAAAATAGGACTCAAGATATCTTACACTAAAACGAAATTAATCTCCAATATAAAGAAGCTCAAGCTCATCTTCAAACCACCCGCGGCCAGATCTTAAAAGTTCAAAGGTTTAAATATCTTGGCGAGTGGATCGAACCAAATAATTCTGAAAAGTTCGCCATCTCAACACGAGTCAATAAATTCGAAACAGTCTTCCGCCTCACACACCAACTGTACAATAAAAAGTCCCATCTCTAGGAATGCAAAGTTAAGACAGTATCAAACTGTGATTAACAAACCGCGCAGTTGGCCCGATCGAGAGACTTGAAATTAAGGAAAGAAAGATCATTAGGAAATTCTTGGTCCTAAGTTCAATGATGGAGGTTACAAGCTCTGGAGTAATCCAGAAATATACTTCCACACTGAAAAGATCTCTAGTGTAATGCGGAAACGGAGAATAACATTCTACGCCCACCTCCTGAGAATGCCAGTCAGTAGATTCTCCAACCGTCTATTATCATACTTCCGAGGTTTAAAGGCGATGCCTCATTGGCTGGTGGAAGAGGATCAGGACTTGTTGAAGTTTGAAATTTCTGAATCAGATATCTTGCTCAGAACCCCATTGAAACAAAAACTCCGCCAGGTTCAGCAAGAGATATGTTCACTCGGATGAGTGGAAGAAATCCCATTCTGAAAGGATGAAGGCGTGGTGGGCTAACAGGAAGAAAATCAGTTGAGATCTCGCGGTCCCTAGTGGCCACAACTATAAAAGTTAGTTAGTTAGTTAGTTATTGTTGTTTTAAGGGGCGGAAATACGAGGTCATCTGCCCCTAAAAGTAAGTAAGTAAGTAAGTAATAATATATAAATAAATGAAGTGTATGGGTGACGTTAATCATGTCAACACAATGTCTGTTTGGAAACTCCTCTTTACGGAACTGTATGATGGTTATTGTAATTAATTTTAAATAACAAATTTAACCATTTTATAGGGCAATATTTAGCTTCGGCAAATACAATCAAATTTTAGGTAAGGAAAGTTTAGCTAATTGCTTTATATTTACATTGGTTTATAAATACAACTTAAGACTCATTATAGCAAACGTTCGATTGTTCTCATTTTCAAACAATATGAATTAAAACTACTCTTACTTCAAGGACCGGTCACAGTCAACCTGTCTAAAGCTACACCGAAACGTCTTCCGTGTAGGGCCGATACTTGAATCTCCATCAATGGTGTAGTCAGGAAATGTTTTCAGGGGGATTCGAAGTTAACTACTATGTTTAGAATGCTGGTAGCATATTTCCATTATACAGTATTAGTAACCAAACCGACTGGCCGCGTGGTGCAGCGGTAACGTTCTTGCCTGCTCTGCCCAAGGTTGTAGGATCAAATATTGGCGCAGTCAGTTGATATTTTAGAGTGCGCAAATGTGAGGGAGTCGTGTCAGTTGATTTACTGGTATGTTAAAGATCCCCTTTAGGGCATAATTCCGGGACCCTGGCGTCTCTATAAGCCTCAGTAGTTAAAAGGGACGTTAAAACAATAACCGAACATTATTAAGTAACTAAACCAAATCCATGTCACCACAGCCCTCGGTAGGCCAAGGAATACTGACTGATGACTGGCCTCCTTGTGTTCACCCAGCAGTTAAGTCGTTTATGCCAGGGGAGCTGGAACTTCGGAGATCGAAAGGTTTGAATCCAAGTGCTAACTGTGGCTATCTAGAGTATTGTTTATCCCTGTTTTTTCCTCATTCTCTCCAGGCAATGTCAGGATGCTACCTTGTTTCAATCCCCAATGCTCCTCCCAGGACCACAAAAGCACAGATGCAGTAAAAGTGGATTTATCGGATTTTGTTCCGACGCTCCTCAGTTGCTTTATCTCTCTTCTATCTTTAGGGGAGTAACATACCTTAATTTCCTTCCACGTCGCATAACTAACTGAAGTCTTGGAGACCATAGCGACGTTGAATGTTCCACTTTTTATTCAGTTGACGCTGGTCAATTTTCACGCCTTGTCTTTCAGTATTTCCATCGTGTGGATACCGGAAGACAGACGGGCATCAGAGGGCGGTACGATTGGAGGTAGTACAGGCAATGCCCATTATCAGTTTAGATCGCATCAAATGTAGATTTCTTGTTATAACTTTTCCCATCACTATGTATCTTCCCATGCAATTAAAATGTTTGCTTTATTGCGGTCTTGCACGTACTTTTTTACCGCATGGCTTTTAGTGCCGGGAGTGTCCGATGACATGTTCGGCTCGCCAGAGTTTGTAGCTGCTTCAATGCGGACAACCATGGGGTGAGCTACAAGTACCGTCGCGTGTGTAGTGTTGTCTGGGGAGGAAAGTGTGAATGTAAGAGTACGAGGATTTGGAAGGTAGTGGCTGTGGCCTATAGTTAGGGACCAACCCCGGCATTTGCCTGGAAGGAAGATGGGAAACCACCATCTTCAAGGTTGCCGGTGGGGGGATTCGAACCTCCTTGCCTCCTGGATGTGAGCGACTGCCTGCAGCCACACCGTAACGACCACGGCTAACTCACCCGGTATGCACGTACTGAAATGCAATATGATTTTTGCTAACCATATGGCCAAGGTACGGCTAGTAGCACCAGCATTAGACCTCGCACTAAGAATAATACTACCTTAATTTTTATTTGATTTAGTTATTTATTTATTCATTTATTTATTTATTACCAGGACAAGGGTCTCTCGTGCCCATTCGTAGCGAAACATATCACACACTTCCTCCTTTGTCCACGGTTGCAATACACGTCCGTTCCCCATGCATGCCGGGCACGCACTATTCCGTTCTCACTCCTGTGCCGCTTCAGCGATGAAGGCCTTGATTGTTCTTACCATTCCTATATTAGTTTCCACTCATTTCCGTCCATCTGATGGTTTAAGACTTGGAAGCTACCGAATTGTCGCTTT
The DNA here is from genome assembly GCA_946902985.2 of Meconema thalassinum. Taxonomy (NCBI): domain Eukaryota; kingdom Metazoa; phylum Arthropoda; class Insecta; order Orthoptera; family Tettigoniidae; genus Meconema; species Meconema thalassinum. Next base: position 1,095,092,036 of record OX336389.2, on the reverse strand, counting down.
GTCCTCTTGCTAGTTTGCTCGTAGATAGGGTCATTATTTGACGATTGGGACCAATATCCAAGTGTTTCGTACTTCGTCATGGCTAATACGATTCAATGTGTGTGCTCCTGTTTGTTCAATATACAGTACAGGGTGAACCAGAGCTCCACCGACAAGCTCTCGGAGGAGGCTCTGGATCCTCCAATGAAACACGCACGTAACAAATGCAAAACTGTTTCCTTACAGGTTGTTGCAATATTCTGCGTTTTGTGTTTACGCATATAGCAGGTTGTTTCACTGTTGTGAATGTATTTACACAGAAACGAGGATGACTTGGGCAACAAACCGAATAAGAAAGAATTACATTATTACTCTGTAACAAGCCACCGGAGACCACGGATACCCCACATCTAAACACTCGAAGGGTGTTCCTGAGCATCCTCCAGGATTTTGTCGGTGGAGTTCTGGTTCGCTTGTATAAGGTTTGTTCTAATGAAACAGACTGATGTCTAGAAACGATCACAATATGTATTGGGCAATCCATTCATTACTTCACTTATTTATTTATTTGTTTATTTATTTATTTATTTATTTATTATTTATTTATTTATTGATTTATTGATTGAAGGCCAGAGAAAGAGGATCCTGGGGCATACACAGTGTGCCCCAGGATCAGTTTACAATAAACATAAATATACTATTTACAAACGAAGCTAGAAAGTATAAAATATTTACATATGCACATTTAACATTTCTCATTCATTTTTACACTTAATGTTGGTGGGAAGGTTGTTCCAAAGCCGCGCTCAACGAGTAAAAAGCCCTAGTCTGAAGGAGTCAGTCCTCGCATAGGGTGGGTATAAGACACACACACCTCTTTGCCCCTGCGGACAGAACTATGTCGTAATGACAGCTTACAGATGACGGTTTGAGGGAGTCTCCATATATTCACTTCCACTTTTCAGGCAGGGTAGAGGTTTCACCACTGATCTAGCGGTTCATAATGCTATGGAAGAGTGATTTCACCAGCAACCAGCGTCCTTCTTATTTGAGGGTACATACAGGGAAGCTTGATCAGCGTTGGTAGAGGTGCCTGAACGGTGGAAGTGAAAATATGTGGACCCTCGAACTGTCAACTGTATGCTGGCGTTGTGATGATAATGTATGTTGTCCAATACATATTGTGTTCGCCTCTGAGCATCAGTCTATGTTTCATTTAACATCCCTTAAAATATACAGATTAAATTTTGTTTAAGAAAAACTTGTTTTACCTTTTGGGAACCACGAAGAAAGTCAGGTCACCATTCAGGATTCCTGCTGACTTGCGTTATTAAGCTGTACGTAGTTTGGTTCTTTTGAACCCGTGGACGATGGGTGCATTCGGTTAGTTATTAAATAAGCCAGCGATTTTATTTTTGATGTTAAATGCTCCACGCGTATTAGGGATACTCTACTTCCTGTTGAAATTTAAATTAAATTAAATTTAAAGCAGTGTCCGCATCCAATTAAATTTTTTGTTAACTGCAATGTGATTTCCTTTTTCCTTTCATATCATAGAAGGTAAAATGTCTACTTGTTAAACTTTGTTGTCATTTCACGCTATTTGGTTAAACTGTCGAAATTTCAAATACAAGTTTAGCAACCGTAATTTAATATTCCACAACGTACCATTGTTTATGCCATAGTAGCTGAACAGCTGCGTGCTAAGGATATTATTTTTTGCAGCATTCCCTAATTCCTTCCTCTCTCCTGAAGGGAAACTGTTGGAGGCGTTATACGAACCTCCGTGGCCTGGAAGATTCTTCTTTCTGCCTTCCCCATCTTTTTAATGTGTTCCTTATACAGTAGTTGCATGTGTAAAATTCAAACCTATTGTTACTTTTGATTGTCATATTTGCTCTAGTTATACACACAAATTTAGTATAGAACTGGAAAAGCAAAGCCAACTCCATACAGGCCATGGAGGCCCTGGAAGTAGTGGAAGGTAGAGGCTTCCACCCTTTGTGACTGGGTAGATGGGATGGAGTTGTCAGCTCCATGCCCGTCTGTCTTTGCTCCCAGGAATTACTCTGGCACTCTTTTCTAGTGTAGGCTGAGTGAACCCCATGGCTATTTGCGTATCCGAAAGTGTTTTTTTTTTCTCTCTAAAATCCTCTACCTGGTTGGGGATCGAACCCACTCCATTTCAATCAGAATTTCAGCGCCTCTGCTGACTGTGCCACGCAGCCCCCAGTATAGAACTGTGAGTATACTAATTTTTAAAAATAGATTTAACAAGCAATTTAGTGCAGACAATTATCTCATTTCCAGTACAGTTGTGGTAATACAGATTTATTGTGGACTATTTTGGCTATTAAAGCGTAATCAGAGTTTATCAAATAATAAGCTACCCCATTGTGTAAAATCAATTGTTTAAAACTTAACAACTGCCAATTTTTTGCTATTAATTATCTTTTGTTTTAATTGCCTACTGTATGAGTAAATATTTAATGCACGTTATGTTATTTCACCAACCTCTCATCGAAGAAGGCTGTGCAGCCTTGTGTAGCTTGTAGTTTTACGCTGCATTACATCTTGTGATCATGACTCGAGCTATGGAACTCCCATTTTTAAATGGAATCTGAACAGTTGGATGTGACCTTTCATTTAGATCTCACACGCAATACTTGGGAGAATGAAACCCACGTCACCTTGGTGAAGAAGTGGTTACTTATGCTGTATATCTAACTGGCGCCGTTCGCGTGTCCATCGAGTAAAGGAAGGTACTGTATGAGAACAGCCTCTAGATCAGGCGTTCTCGACAGTTTTTGTTGCTGTGAGCACCACCCTCATGCCATACAAAGTACCCGGAAAATATTAAATCCAATATATTATTATTATGCAACACGCATGTGCCTTTTTCCTTTTCCTATCTCTCTCTCTCTCTCATTCCATCAGAAGTGCTGAAATAGCTATGGATTCACCGCTCACCAGGCATGCTGCAACTGCTTGCATGGCTCATGCAGATAAGATACATTTACGTATGGGCATGGGACCTTGCTACCAGCGGACTCGGTAGACGTGGGTTCGTACTCCACCGTCGGCCGTCCTTGAAATTATTTTTCGTGGTTTCCCTTTCTCAAGGAAAAGGAAGATTGTAGTGTTACGTGACCTTGAATCTTGTGATTATGAGCCACGGGACCTCCTTTTTTACGTGGATTCTGAACTACTGGATATGGCATTTCACTTTGAAAATCTCACGTGCATTGACCGGGAATCGAACCCAGTTCACCTTGGTGAGAGGCCAACAGTTTGACCGCTGCACCACCACGCCCCGTTTCCTATTTTCAACTCTAGACATAATGCAGGGACGGTACCTTGTAATAGGCCACGGCCGCTTCCTTACAATTCCTTCCCAGTTTAAATCGCCTTCATTCATTCATTCATCTCATTCATCTCTCATCAACTCCGCTCATGAGTCGGCGTCAGAGAGGGCATCCGGCTGGTGTCAGAAAGGGCATCTGGCCGTTAAACCACTCGCCCCAATTAATTTCATCCCATCCCCTTGAAAAAGGGAATAATAGCCATACATACCCGAATTTACAGCAAGAGATCAATGTTAGCACATCACTTTGTCGAGAAGGAGAGTAGACAGTAATAAACATTGTAGTTCAGGAGTTCTGAAGAGAATCGATCATCCGTACTGCTGGTCGGAGACAGAGTTGAAGTAGCATGACGATGGACTTACTTTACGGGCCACGTGAAGTGAATGATCTAGCGACTTGAAATTCAAAAGGTCGCACAGATATTATAGAATCTGACTCAAAATGACATAACGAATTTCGTCCACAAACGCCAATGTAAAATTGAATCAAATTATTTATCACAAAGGTGAAACTTAAAATCTGTTTATCTCGCTTCGTATAAAGAAATAGATCTTTGAAAAAAATGACAAAAAAATTAAAATCATAAATATCTGTCTTATTATTCGTCGTACGATTAAAAATAGCAAGAGATATAAAATATATGTTATTGCCTACAACCTTTGTTATGGTAAATATAACCATAAGACTAATACTAACGGAGATATGAGATTTTAGTTTTGAAAACTTCACCCCCTCCCCATGAGGCACTTATGCTAAATAATTTGTGGCTTAGTTTCATTTTTGGGGGTGGCTTCTACTGCTCGAGTCCAAGCTCTGTGAACCTGAGAGGAATGTGGATCGCGGACGATGAAGAGAGATGTGGGGGGTTCCCGGTCCGCGCGTAGTAACACAACCAAATACATTGGTCGGTCACTCACTTACTCATTTGCAACACCACACTGGTATAGGCAAGGGCCCTATGTTAGCAATATTGGAATATACAGGACTTCCAGATAACACGGTGGGCTGTTGACAGGCCTTTCTCTTCCTGCCTCCCGCGTCACATCACCTCGCAAGTTCACGCGTCATGACGGGACTCTCTTAGAAGTGATGGGCTCCATCTCGGCAACGCTGTACAGCTTTCCCCGTATCGGCTAGCTGCTGAACCATGTCTTATTTTCCCGTACAAATACAAACCGATATAAAATAAGTGAATTAATTCACGTATTTCACAGTCATACAGCATAACCTTTTGATGTATGAGGAATACAACGCGACCAAGAACTACATTTTCCAACGTCCCCGAGCCGCGAAAACGTTACCTTACAAAAATGATAAGAACTTTGTTTCTTGGACACACAAAATTTTGAAATTAATGCATATTGTGTTAAATTTGGATCTGATGACGGGTTTTTGAGATAATAATTCTTAAATGTGACGCATGGTTGAAACACTTTTTGTGTTCCAACTGCGCTAAAAATATTAAAATATAAATTAAAAATTCCAAACCTACATGAACTAACGTAAAATAGAACGACAGAAATGATGATGTTATTGGATTTTATGTAGGTCTATCGGTTACTTCACAAACAACCTTCAAACTCAAGTGTACATAATATTTTGGTCGACAGTACGGGATATTTGGTCATAATACAACTCATCGTGGATAATTACGAAGTTTTAGCCGAAAATTCAGACTGTTCGTACAGAAAGCTAACTTTATTTATAAAGATAATATAATAATATTAATACGTAATTAACTTGATTTACTTCAAAGGAATGTAGTCACATTTTTCTAATTTAATGCAACATTCTTCTCATAAGAAGCCTCCGTGGCTTAGGCGGCAGCACGCCGGCCTCTCACCGCTGGGTCCGTGGTTCAAATCCCGGTCACTCCATGTGAGATCTGTGCTGGACAAAACGGAGGCAGACAGGTTTTTCTCCGGGTACTCCGGTTTTCCCTGTCAAAATTTCATTCCAGCAACACTCTCCACTATCATTTCATTTCATCTGTCGTTCATTTAATCATTGCCCAGAGGAGTGCGTCAGGCCTCGGCAGCCGGCATAGTTCATATCCTCGCCGCTAGATGGGGGCTTCATTCATTCCTGACCCGGTCGGAGACTGGAAGCAGGCTGTGGATTTTCATTTTTTATTCTTCTCATAAGAGTGAAGAAAAATGAAATGTGAAGTTTTGAAGCCATTTTGTCAGTGTTGCCTGTACAAACTGTCAATTCTTACTTTTCAGTCGGACAACACACTTTTGCCCAATTAGATTAGGCGGGGTATGTAATATAATACACTTCCTAAAAGTCACGTAATTGGATTATCTTCTCTTTATCAGTGACTACTGTAATACTAATATATGTCATTTTTCCAGGAATTGTAGGTATTATACAGTGAGGGCCGGAATCTCGCCGGGGCCGTGTGACGCCCGGAGAGCGTTGAGTCAGTGCCATATGACTAGTATTTACCGATTACACAAGGGTGGGTTGGGAAGCACCGGATGCTGTCTAAGCATCCATTAAGACTAGTTGTAGAAGTACTGTAGCCTATCTCGTATCCCATGAACATGGTTAGGTATAGAACAAAACATCAAATTTTCCTAGTGGAAACTTAACTTCTCAAGACGAAGTCTTCCAGTATGTTCGTACGCTTCAGCGTTATGAAATTTTTACTTGTGGAGGAACCTCAAACATAAGGTTTAAAGAAATAATCCGCGTACTCTGGCGGCTCTCGAGATCGAAATAACTGCAGTACTGAAGATGAATTACAGTGAGTGTACCAAAACTTCCTACGTTGGTGCAATGTGTGTTTAGAAAATGAAGGACAGCATTTCCAGCAACTGCTCTGAAATTCAAGTAAGTAATGATTATTATTAAATATGTTAAAATGTGTAAATGTTTTTAACTAGTTGGGCGCTACGCTGTTGCTAACGGAAGTGCCTTGCTCGACAGGCGGCTATCCACAGTGGCCCAGCCGTCACACGGCGCCTGCGAGGTTCCGTTCTATAGAGAAGGCCCTCTTCTGTGATAAATACCCCGCCTAATCTAATTGGGCTAAAGTGTGTAGAAAAGTATATATTGACAAGGAAATAAAATGCTAATTTTTTATTAAAACATTATTGCCTGAGGATATTTTCTGTGAAACCCCAAATATAATGATCGTGTGGTTCTGTTCATTCATATGCCTTTTTATGCCGTTTCAATTTAAATCACAACTGTTCTCAGGAAAACGTGACAAATTATCTGAACTTAGTATAGTTTACAATTTCATTCAAAAATAGAGAGCGGGATCTCGTACGATCCCAACGTTTTAATCATCGGAAACATAAAACGTACAAATATATTACTGAAATACAAAAAGAAGCAGACTGCGACGGTGAAGCCGTATGCTGTAAAACGGTACCCTTGGAAGCAAGTCATTCGGGTCTCCCTTCGCAGAATTCTGTCTACAGTCCTTCGAATACATTCGTTTGAGCATGCAAGCATTACACCAGCTCAAAAATATTAACGGTGATTATTGTCAAATGAGCTTTGATCGTCGATTTATTGCGAAACTTCTGCTTGTTCCATGGCCAATTTTATCTGAACGTGGCGTTCTTTCACTGAAGACGCCAATTTCTGCCTGAGGTCTACGTATGTATCGTTATTAAAAAGCTGGGAGCCTTGCAGCATGAATCAACTTTAATTTTAGTATGCCGTGTCTTTATCGCTGTTGTTAGCCATGTTATTGAACGTGTTCAAAGATCAAAGAACCTACCATCAGCCGCAATTATTCACGCATGCCTATTGAGGTGTGCTTTCTCCGGGAACGTTCAGTCTATCGGAGGCAGGCGTCGGTTTTCTTTAGAACTCAGGCCCATGTTTTGGAAATGCAAGTGTTGGGTAAGAATAGTTTCAGCGATTACTTTTAGGCATAGCCAAAGATGCTTTGATCTTTGAATTGCCTGTAACATACAAATATAATCTTCAATCATTGCACAAAACTTTGTGGGATTGCTTTTAAGCCCCTCTCTTGTTGGAGCTCGTTAACTTTTTCAATGGCTCTCTACGACTCCTTATCGTTAGATTATTGAAGCTCATTCATCTTGATGGAGTAACGAGGATTCTTTCTGTCTTATGGCACCCTGTTGTCAGCTTTCCCCTCCAGTAACAATGACTATTTCTTATCAATATACCGACTGTCCCAAAATTTGCTAGAATATGGGATGAAATTACCAATGAAAACAATCCATTATTGGACGGATCCGGAGTTGTCTCTTATGGGGCACAATTTTTATAATAATAATAGTAATAATAATTATATCATCATCTATTGTTATTGAGATGATGACTAATATCTGATATTCCCTTGAGGATTATGGCAATACATTTTCTATCTGGTATTTTCTCTGCACACCTTTATAATCATTTTCCACAATCATCATTGACTGACAACCACACAGTAGAAACCCTTAAAACAGTAATGATTGTTTCTACCGCGTAGCTCTTCTCCCATGGTTTGCTCCTTTATTACCTAACCTAACCTTCGTGAGTATTACAGCCGATCTGTCCCACTAACGATCTTTGGACCTCTAATCATAGTTTACCCATGCTGTCTAGTAGTGGATATGTGCTACATTATTACATTGAAATTGTTAATTTCCAACTTTTTGTGGATATGAGGTGTGGTCTCTGGAGTGGCCTGGTGCAGGTCTTTCGATTTGACGCTGGTGGGCGACCTGCCCGTCTTCATGAGGATGAAATGAATGATGAGGACGTCACGAACATCCAGTCTCCGTGCCAGAAAAAATAACCAATGGATATGGATATGGATATGGATCCCGGAAATTGAATGTGGGACCCTTCAGGCCAAACCGTATAATCCTAACCATTTAGCGAGGGAGCTTGGTGTTAGTGCAGATTTTTTCAGATGTGTCAGCTCATGGGCCAGGAGTATTTATGATAATCGTGCCTTACGAGTCAACTCCTGAAGACCCTGTCCCAAACCATTCCTCTTCGCTAATTTTTGCCATACATACTTCGCTCGGAGAGCTAACCAGGTCTAAACCCCAGTCTAATGATAATAACGAAGCAGTTCGTTTCCTTAAAGTATTTACTGTACTCGTTAAATCTCACAATTGATGTTATCCCAAATATTTAGTCTTCATTTATTTTCGAACAGTAGATGACAATAGATTATGACGCATATAAATATATCATGGATGATTCTGTGAGCAGTTTTCTTTCTTTCTTTCTTTCTTTCTTTTCTTTCTTTCTTTCTTTCTTTCTTTCTTTCTAGCAAGGTAATCCATTTCGTGTTACTAAGCTCTCTGTCGCTCGTACCGCTATCTCCCTTGAAATAGGATTTAGTAATGAACCTTGTCTGTAGGGGCGATCAAGAGTCATCAGGGTGCGTTTAATGGATATGCTGCCTTAATATTAGGTCCTCTATTTTGCTGTAGGTTCCTGTGCTCGTGCAGCACATCAGCACATCGCATGCCAAAGTAGTATTAATCCTGCTGTTCCCCACCCCATCATCGCGCCCTGCTAGCCATTCGTTGTTCAGGTGAAGAGAAATTAAAAAGAATAGATGTAGTCGATACGGAGAGCGTAGAACGAGCATGTCGGTAAACATTTGTTCCACGTAATCTCTCCAGTGTTAGCGGCTGTGTTGTTCTTTCAGCCATCAGAGTATATGGCATGAAAAGCCATGTTCAAAGTATGAGAGCTGTTGTAGTCAGTTACATTTCTTATTCTAGACCATGAAAATGAAATTAAGATTTCTCGTTCGTAATTTGATTAAAATATCACTTGGTTCGCTTAGGCATACATGGCGATATACTCTGGCTACGTTTGTTTGGTGATGGGTCCCCAAATATTCATCCTAATGCTTGGATATCGACTGGTGCCTGATGATGTTTAGGTGATATAATTTACCTTCTTGACTGGCTGTATGGGAGCCGTGTCAGTAGGTTTAATGGCACGTTAGTGATCCCCTTAGGGACAAAATTCCGACACTCAGGCGTCTCTATAAGCCACAGTAGTTAAATGGGACGTAAAACCAATAACATTGTTACTTTTCTTTCTTTTTTCTTGTTCTTGTTCTTCTTCTTACTACTACTACTACTACTACTACTACTACTACTACTACTACTACTACGTGTTGTTTCATTTGAGGGGCTTGGACCTCGTGGTCATTTAAACCCATCTACTTGGATGAACTAGGAATCTTGTCTGATAACTTGTGATTTTGTGATGGCTGTTTTAATGTGTGTATTTGTAATTGGGGTGAGGATTTGGAATGTAATGGCCGCGGCCTTAAGTTAGGAACGATCCCGGCATTTGCCAGGAGTAGAAGTGGGAAACCACGGAAAACCACTTCCAGGATGGCTGAGGTGGAAATCGAACCCACCGCTTCTCATTGTTGCCTGTTGAGGCTGAATGTATTCCGTTCTAGCCCTCAGACGAGAATAAAATTTCTTGGCAGAGCCGGGAATCGAACCCGAATCTCTGGGGTGACAGCCAAAAATGCTAGCTGCTACACCAGGAGGTGGACACCATTCTTATAGAAGCTTCTTTTTAGGGGCTGCAGACAACGTAGTAATACGCCCCGTGCTCTTGGAGCGTGTGAAAGTTGTCATATGGTCTGTTACAGAAGTGAGTCTGCTATTGTGCATTATCGGTAATCATTTTGGGACAGGAACAGAAATCTGCATTTAGGATGACCACTTTCAATGCCGAGATCTCTGATCTTCAGAGCATACAGTTCCGTTGCGCTCAGTGACGCAGTCCATTAGGAGCTGGTCTTCAAACCCCTAGATTGCGGGTTTGATTCTGGTTTTCTCCAGTGGTATTTACAATAAGGGACCCAGGGTGCTTCAACCTCGTGTCAGAATTTTTGCCACGTTCAAGATCCCCTCTGTAGCGACAGCAGTTGAAAGGGACATTAAACGTATAATATTATTGACAGCATGCAGTTCAGCAGTTTGAGGCTATTGCTGTACGAGCTATGCCAGTGGGTGCTATAATCCTTAACGAACTTAACCAGAGAAGTGACAATTTGTTATCTTCTGACGTTTAAATGAGTTTTTCGTGTAATTTGTTGAAAGGTTGTCCCTAAAAAGTATTTCAGCTGAACTTTCCCGAACTTGTTCAAGAGCGACGAAGAACATTATTTTCGGCACTTCTAATTATTTTCTGTTGCTAACGCGTACATATTGACGTGCTGTAGATATGTATTGTCTGCAAGTCAGCCAGAAAGTGGCAGTACATAACAGGCCATATCATGAAAGTACGTCTCCTCCACTAAAGCGTAACTATTCAGCAATTTGTCAGTGGAACGTTCATATAGTCAGCACTTCATTTGATCTTGAATATCTAAGGAAAGTTCATCCGCTCTGTTGGGCTTGAGATTCTCTGTTACATGATGTGAACTCGTTAGCGGTACGTTTACGAGCTGTGATCCAAAAGCAATTGCTAATCAATGATTCCTTCATTGTCTTTATTGGCGCTTCTTGCCCTAGAATAATCTTTAATCACTGGGTCATCTCGAGCAAATCTCTGCTTAGTAGCCTCCTTGTAAAAAGACCCAGCTTATGCAGGCATTCAACTCACAGAAATATGGAAGGGGCTTGTACATCTTGATAAACTCGATGTCCTTATCTCATTCTACCCTCCGAAGGTTGCGTAACATTCGGTATGATTTAACTGTGTCACTTCTCACCTCCGAAGCATTGCCTCTTGTTTACTGAGTACTAGTTTTTCTGAACGACTGTGTGTGCTGCTTCAGTTTTTGTTATTATTATTATAATTCTTATTGACAATAATTGACTGTTTTAGAGACGCCGAAATTCCGCACAGGATGGGATCTTTAATGTGCCAGTTTATCTACTGATACGGGTCTCTCGCAGTTAACAACACTTGTATCTGTTTGGAGTGCTGCGTCATGTCATGTGCGTTTCACATACAGTAAGTTATGTCTAAGTTAAAGCTACTGTTTAAAACCTAACTCACTAAAAATCTGTTATCCTGGTCGGTTAATTGATTAAAGGCAGCCGATCGCCAGTTCATATTAAAACCAGTAATCGACTCATTCCTTGCTTTGAGGAAGCTTTTCAATTTGGTTTGTGATATTGTGGATGTATGGGAGGTAAGCGGCTAATAGTGACTCACAAATTATCTTGACTCGTGTGGTGATAGTTGCGAGGACCCACTGCCGGTTAATTGTTCGAATCTGTCTTCTGATAGCGGTTTATGTGGAAATGTTTGGAAGATAGAGCCTTTGTTTCAGAGTACACCTTGAAACAAATAGCCATCTTGAGTGTGGATTTCTCATGGCCACACCATCAGTCTCTTCTTAATACTACCCATCACAAAAACATGTACCTGGACTAAATGAAGTGGTGGAACAAGTGAACAATAACCTCCACGGAAAGTTGATCCATAAGGATGAAAGAGTAAAGTAGGATCGTCTACGATAAAACTGTTTCTAATGGGAATCACAGAGATAGCCAGTTGATTTAAAAATGTTTAAACTCTTTTGGTCTCTAGATGAATGGCCGAAATAAACCGTACACGCCGAAGAGTTTTAAGAAAACTCAATAGGGAGAGAGATGAGCGTCTGGTATTACGTAAAGCTGGGAAGAGCACCCATTCATCCGCTGTAAAGAAGAGACGAAGTAAAACTGGGGATACATACTACTATCTCAGCGACACCTTTAATGTGAATGAATACAGCGCATTTGCTACATCACCTTAGGGTAGTGATGTAAAATGTCTAGGCATTTATAAGTCGGGGCAAATGTCCAGGATAAATGCCCGGGCAAATGCCCAAAACCCATAAATGCCCAGGCATTTTGGACGTTTACCTCTTTTAAAAACACATTCATAATCAACGCTTATATAAATATTTTTTAGCCATATATGTATCTACATATATGTATTCTATATATGTATCCATAAAAGCAGGAGTTGAGGCCAAAATAGGCTGCGGAAGTTGTTGTAGGAATTCACTGAAAGAACTTGTTTTTGGTTCTGAGGCTGAGCTTGTGCTTGGTACTGCACATAGCTTGTGCTTGGTACTGCACATTTGTTGTTGAAATCATCTACTTCAATTAGTAAAGGTTCATAAGGGGATTTTCTTTCGAAAAGGTTTGTCAACCACTGTAATTGTACCTAACTGAAGCACTTTTTTAAGATCCTAAGGGCACTTAAAACACTTCTTTATGTGCTTTTCCATATGTGACTGGTAATAGTCCTTATTACAATATTTACAAGATACTCCTTTTCCTTTCAAATTTAAGTTCCAAATGGGTCCTTTTTTCCTAAGCATTTTGTAATGATTTAATCTAACACTTAAAAATATAAATAGCCTAAGAAAGAAGTAAGGTTATCTCAGACTCAACCACTCAACAGACAGCTCTACTTCACAACTAACTGCTGGTGGTAGAATGCCTCGCCAATCTCAATTTCACAACCACCCTACCCCCATTCCAAGATCATAGCACAATGGCTGCCCAGGGCCTAGCCCATCCACCCTCCTCCCAAAGCCACTATTCATACCATAGTCAAACTCCTACCTAATTTTCCTAAATATAAATGAGTAGACCTGCAGGCCTAACTCAGTAATACAATGTTTTATTCAAACCAGATACCGGTATACATAATTGCCATTTAGATGTTATTGACAACATTGACACAGGATAATTAAATTATTATTAGCAATATTCAGGCATTACTAGTTTATCCATGAAATGTTCTTTGATTAATGGTTTTTATTATGTTATAGATGTTGTAATAACAATCACAATTAGTAAAAAGTAAAAAAAAAAAGAAGTTTTCTTAAATGCCCAGATTTTGGGCGCTTAAAACTGCTTTGGGCAAATGCCCGGGCAAATGTCCATTTATAGATGTCCTGCCCACTGGGCATTTGCCCAGCCCACATCACTACCTTAGGGTGATCTCAAGTTTAATTCACAACAAAAAATGGACACAGGGAATTGAGAAATTGGTACTGTATTACACGTCTGACGAGTCTTTGCCGTTTTTCGTTCCTAATATCTCTTGAGCCCGGGTAATAATATTTCTTATCTATACTAATATAATAAAGCTGAAGAGTTTGTGTTTTTTTGTGTTTAAACGCGCTAATCTCTGGAACTACCAGTCTGATTCGATTTTTTAATATGATATCCAGATTCAAGAGGAATAGTTCAGGCTATGTTAAATTTCGGACATACCACTCCATTCCCTGCATTTAGACCCTTTGGCACAAATCTACACCATTTCACCGATCTGAACAAAAATTTGTAGCCTATACTTACCCTTTGGAACCCTGCGAGTAACACTGTCTACTTGAAATTTCGGACAGACCCCTCCATTCGCTCCATTTAGGCCATTTGGCACAAATCTACAGCGTTTCACCGATCTGAACCAAAATTTGTATACTTACCCTTTGGAACCCTGCGAGTAACACAGTCTGTATGAAATTTCGGACAGACCACTCCATTCCCTGCATTTAGGCCCTTTGGCACAAATCTAAACAGTTTCACCGATCTGAACCAAAATTTGTACACACACCCTTTGGAACACTGCGGGTAACACTGTCCACTTTAAATTTCTGACAGGCCACTCCATTCCCTGCATTTAGGCCCTTTGGCACAAATCTACACCGTTTCACCGATCTGAACCAAAATTTGTATACTTACCCTTTGGAACCCTACAAGAAACGCTGTCTGCATGAATTTCGGACAGACCACTCCATTCCCTGCATTTAGGCCCTTTGGCACAAATCTACACCGTTTCATCGATCTGGACCAAAATTTGTATACTTACCCTTCGGAACCCTGCGAGTAACACTGTCAGCATGAAATTTCGGACAGATCACTCCATTCCCAGCATTTAGGCTCTTTTGCCCAAATCTCCCCCCTTTCACCGATCTGAACTAAATGTCACATACTTACACTTTGGAACCCGACGAGTGACACTGTCTGCTTGAAATTTCGGACAGACCACTCCATTCCCTGCATTTAGGTCCATTGACACAAATCTACACCGTTTCACCTATCTGAACCACATTTTGTACACTTACCCTTTGGAACCCTGCGGGTGACACTGTCCACTTTACATTTCGGACAGACCACTCACAAATCTACACCGTTCCTCCTAATTGCACCAAATTGTACATACACTTTGAAACCCTGCTGGTAACACTGCCCACTTGATATTTTGGACAACGCTCTCCATTCCCTACATTTAGAATAACAAACTGAACTTGAAAACCATGTATTAAGGACCTAGAATCATTCATGTCCGTAGTAGTGTAACTGTAAGAGTATTTTAATACGTCTATTTTTGACTGGCAATTCAGGCTGCATCACGTTGCCCCTACCAGTTGTTCTGGTGCAGAATTGCGAAAATAGTTAAATCTTGCGCTGCTTTTAAATTGCAGTCACGGGGAGTAATTAGTGCAAAAGATATCTTTGCCCCTTAAAACAGTTATCATTATGAACATACCAGCTGCAATAAGCGTTGGTGCTTTCAAATTTACCTTAATTGATTCCGAAACTTATCGTTAAGTGCTATGTGGCCATAAATGATACTATTGCTACCTCAGGAGCTCGGGACAGCCGAAGTTTTTCTAAGGGTTCTGATTATTTTCCCACGGCGCTATGCGACAAAAGACGACACGATTGGTCTCTACATTTCTAACAGACAATGAGATATAGGCCCTAGGCAGTGTCTTTTATTTCTCATACTCGTCTTTCTAATCATTTTTAGAAAATTGTTTGTAAATTACATGTGTCAGTGCTGTAGTTAGTAAATAGCCGTTTCCCTATTCATTATTATCATTAGGGGAAATGACCTAAATGTTAACGTCCATTATACTGTGCTGCTTATCACCCTCACTACAACCACCACCACCATCACAAAAAGTTATATTTAAAAAATCTGGTAGTTTAAGTATCATGTGCCAGTCCCGTAGTATAGTATTTCATTATCATCCATAAAACAAATAAATCCACCGGGCGAATATAATATTAATATTATTATTGATTTAAGCCCACTAAGAAGCGCTTATGACTAGTTCTTCTTCGATGCCCTTTTTCGTTCCTAATTAGTCCTGATCCCAGTTAATAATTTCTCCTTTCTCTTCTGAGAAAGGGGTTTCCGGGACGTAGTCATTTTGGGTAATGGGAACCAAGAGTTAACCATATCGCAAAATTTGGAACGATCTTAGACATCAAGGGCAGAAATCCTGGCGGATTCCAAGACTTTTTGTACTTCATTTAGTCATTCTTATAGGTTTCAACCAAGCAGAAAATTCTCTTGGTAAGTCTTCTAGCATATAATATAATACTAATAATGTTAATTCTAGTGTCAATTCTACTCTTCAGTTAATTGTACGAACCGGAATGCTTTTCAACTTTTCCCATAACACAAACCTGACTACTCAAGTGAAACACTAGTTGCTGCGGGAGGCTGTGGTGTGTGTGTGTGTGTGGGTTTTTTTTTTTTTTTTTTTTTTTTTTTTTTTTTTTTTTTTTTTGAAAAAAACTTTTGTAGAGTATTGCAAAAACTTTACCTTTTTCCTTTGTGTTCAAAATAAACGCAAACATTTTTCTTTCTGTTCTTTAATTTTATTGTTCACATTATTCTCAAAATACTTGGAACTACGTCCAGTGTTCTATGTATTTGTAAGGCCATTTTACTCGCCATCGATGATGCGCCAGAATGTTTTCTATTAGAACTATTGTAACGCAGAGTTATCCTGAATATCACTATTTTCCCATGCTATACCTTCCTCGCGAAGCAACCAAAATCTTGCCCATGTTCGGGTTCAGTCATGCACGTGAATGGATTTTCTCCGTAACCAATGCATTTTGCATCTGACGAACGTGAACCTGGAAAACATTTTAAAACGTGTTCCTGATATTATTAGGCTCTTCTTACAACGTCAAAATAAGTAGTAGCAAAACATGTGTTATATGCATTATTAACTTTATACTTAGTCTATACATAATGGGTTTCTTCCAAAATAAGCATTTTTTTCTTTTTAGACCTACTCAGCTCCAAGCACAGACCATACTCGAAGTATCATATCAAGTAGCTTTCTAATGGCAACAGTAAGGAAGGGAAATATGAAAAAGTGTTTGGGAACCCTGTATTTTTACAAACGCTTCTTGAATTAAAGTTACCTGATACTTTCCAAATATTGAACAATCTAAAGTATTTCGCTGATAAAAATGAAGCTTGTAGTTTTACGTGACCATTAATCTCGCTATCATGAGCCACTGGACCTCCTTTTTACGTGGAATCTAAATCACAGGGCGTGACATTTGCACTTGCTTTGAAAATGTCACCTTCATTAGCCGGAAATTCGATCCCGGTCCACCTAGGTGAGAGGGAAGCAGCGTGGCCACGGTGCCATCATGCCCCTCACAGATAACACTGTCGTAATATACTCATTGATCATTTCATGTGGAGAATAGGCGGTTTTTGCCAGTCGTCATTTCTTTATACTTCACTCACTCCGTAACTACACTCTCTTAGAAAGTGTCAGCTACCTGGAGCATAGCAAGCGTAAAGTTTTAAACACACAAGCACGTCTAGCAAATTTTGGTGGAATTAACTTTTGTTAGATCGAACAGTGGTTTCGTTCAGGATATAAATAAATTCTAAAAGTATGTTAATGAAACACTATAAACACGCACAGCAAGTACACGGTGCTAATGACCAGGACGTCATAATATTTTAATTAAACAAGAGCAACAACGAAGACACTTCATCTAATATTGTAAATGCTGTAATTGCCAATGCTGGAAATTTGGTACCTTTATAAAGATGTTGCCTTTAATTACAATCTTCGCATTTCTGAGATTCAGCTACTGTACATTACCAAATACATTTATCTATGTATTTCTCTTTCTTTTGAAGTAATCATCATCAGACACCTTGGGTGTAACCATCGGTTGATAAATGCATTGGACGATGATATTTTCGGAGTAGAAATGTTCAGCAGAAGATGTCACCTTTGTGACTTTTCGTGTCAAGCGAATTTTAGAGAGTTCGTGAAGAATCGTTTAAGTTTGATGATGATGATGATGATACTGGTCTTCAGAAACCGTAAGCACCGTAAGTAAGTGCCGCAAGAGTGCTTCTATGGCATGGGATCTTATGATTGCGGGATTGTCGCCTTCAAGCATCATAACATTCCATCGACATTAACTGGATCGAATTCAGCGATGTTGGGCACAGACTGCAAACTCTTTACCTAAAAACCCACACAGACCATTGTAAAAACTAAAGGGTCTTCCTCGCCCAGTCATTTGCAAGGATTTGTGTTGTGGAGAAGCGAGGCTGTAGTCTCGGCAAAGACGATGGTAAATGCTTAAGAGCATGACGCTGACCGAGGAAGACCCTAAGAAAGCATTGCAGCCACTATTTTGTGCAGTTCAAGTTTCATTTTGGTGTCACAAAATTCATATAACTTATCGTAACCTTACTATCTAGTTAGTTTGTTCCAGATTTTTGCAATATTAATAGAATTAGCAAGGTCACTGAGAGATTGCTGATGCATTGCCATAGTACATTAAAATAAATTGCTTCCAGTCTTGACAAATTAATCATTTGTTAGTGATTACAGGACGTCAGAAAATGTTCTCTGCAGTGACTGCCGGCTTCTGCCAGAGCTAGCATCAGCAGTTTAGTTGGCAGCACGGTGTCCTTGACAGGGTGAATCCCACACGTGTGGGCTAAAGGCTGTCGAAATTGTCAGTGTGTATTGCAATAAGCGAGCGTGTATTTGTTATCAGCACTTCCAGCATCTGTTATGAATGGCTGTGGTTAGTACAAAGTTTACCGTTTGTTTGTTATGATACAAGCGACAATCGTGCTGCCAACGTAACTACTGATGCTAGCTCTCGCAGACGCTTACAGGCACTGCGGAGAACATTTCCTGGCGCCCTGTATAAGGAGACAGAAGAGCGTTTCTAATGGACTTCTGCGCCTTCTCTACACGATTGAGTCACCTGATACGTCTTTCGTGCTGATAAATACTGCAGTTTCTTCGTCAGTTACCTCAGAACTCATACTGGTTTTAACCTTATGTAGATACCAACAATGAAACCATGCTGTCCAAAATAACACAGTATTTGGGTTAGCCAGAGCTCATTAATAAAGTTGAAGCATTGCTCGTTAATTTTATGAATGAGGTTTAAGTCACTGAACGCTTGTCTTTAAATACTATGTAACTTTTACTTGGGCCATTTGGTGGTTAGCCCTGGCGATTCATACATATACTGTATTTTCACTTTCCTGAAATCCATCAGTGTAGGTCTGAGTTTCCATTTCCTTTCAGGTTTCTCTCCTGTATCTTTTCCACAAACACACTGTTAATATTTTATTAAATTCCGAGCAACTCGGTAACCAATCCCGAAAACGATCCTTCATATTTCATATTGCTATATTGGAACGAACATTTTGTTCGAATTTTTCTTTGTTGGGAATTCGTGTTAATGAAAAATGTCTGCATGCGAACCGCTGTACTTAGCCAGGGCAGCTAGATCAGTTTGTGTAATCAGAGCGTTTGTGTTAAGCGACTTTGCGTTGATAAGGTTTTACTGTAGCATCGTGTCAAGCCTGTGGCAGAATGTTTAAAACCATTTTCTCTCTTTGTTCAATGTTACTTATTTTGTTTTAGCTTTAGTGTGTAGAGTGTCTTCCGGAAATCCCTAGCATCGACTGGGATTGCTGTGTTGCATCCAGAAGCATATGAATCACTGTTCATGCCATAATGTATGCTTCTTGGACTCGCAGTAAGGCTGCTTTGCTGTGGATTTAAATGAATCATTCAGTAGTAATCCGAATGCGTCGAATGCCTAAGGGTTCCTAGAAATTATTTGGGGTAATTGTTTGAGGGAAAGTAGCGATCGAAATCAGCCTTCGTTTCTAAGTTATGCTATCGTTCAATCTTTCTCTGTAACCATACGGTTGTCATTTAGGAGGCAGTTATCTCTACCTACGGAGCCTACCAGAACACAAGAAAACTTTCATCCACATTTTTGTTGAGTTAGTGCCAAAGTTCGTTCTCGTATATTCTTAAAAACAAATGATATATCATATATTACAACGTATTGTGCGTTTTAAGAGAATAATTTTATCTTTTAATTGGTTTAATAACAGAATTATTTAAGCAGTATAACATTTCTAGTTCTGGCGTAGTGCTCGAGTGTGTTTGTGCTGGAGCGTTCATGAGGAAGAAACATTTCTCAACTCTGTCAGCTTGGCTAGTCCATTTTTTTTAAATTACTCGAATTATACATAGACGAAGACAAATGTAATCCACTTGGATAGACAATATTCTGAATGCTCCTAGTGTGACGCAAATATTCCCGTTCGGGTGCCTCCCTGAGAAAGTTTTACGTATTCCCCTGCGTTCCCTACCGGTGATCATCCTGAGAATCCTTATATGTAAATTTTCATTTTTCTGAACTGAACTCCAAGGCATGTACTTGTATCGTAGCCAAATAAGGCCCTCCGCAGCTCCGATGGTTAAACGTCTGCTGCCTCTTGCCGCGGCATCCCAAGATCAAATCTCAGTAGATGCATGTGAAATTGCTTCCTGGAAAAATAAGAATTGGACCAGGTTTCCTTCGGGGTCTCTGCTTTCTCCTTTCATTGTGGTTCCAGGAATACTCCACAACAATTCATTTCTTGCTGTCCGGGAAGTTAGCGACAGGCCTCGAGACGGCACGTTTCCATGAGGAAACGTTTCCAATCGCTGGTTTCCCTGGTCCGGCAATTGGCTGGAATCAGGATAGGTAGATTGACATTTCACTTGGTTATGTACCTTACTAGAAAAGTCTTCGAGGTGTTTCACTAAGATTTCGTTCATATTTGGCGTAGTACTGTACATTGTACGTACTAATAGTGAATACATTGATACGATGTACATTGTAATAGTGGAAACCGTATCAGCCCTATTGAATATTATTTTTAATGTCGCTTGTTCAACATTGAAGCGCGCCGAAGTGAGCTGCAGATTGAGTCAACCTTAAAAGGTTTTATCGCGAGAGAGACAACGTTGGCTGGTACATTAGGGTTAGATTAGTGGTGATTATTGCATGCATTTGCTCTGCCTTCCTAACCTGCTGCAGAAGGACTATAAATATTATGGATTACAGTGGTAAGAATGCATAAATCTGTCTTCCACTTCTAATGTACAATATACGCTGATGAGTCATCACATTATGAATGTTGAATTAATATTGCATATGAAAGCTAAGTGAAAATAATCGCATCTGTCATTGATACATGCAGCGTTGCTGTGCGCGTTATATCAGTCACAACGACCGAGATGGGGAGCTGCAACAATTCCGGAGATCAGAGGTGCGATATGTTGCAATTGAACATAACTATGTATGGACCCCCTAGATTGAAATATTATGTTCTATCCCTTTACATTTTGAGATTTGCCCTGGGAACAAGTCCGAACTTTTTTTAATGTGTGCTAAAGGGACCCAAAAAACAATAGGCCTACAGTAGACTGTTCTCGCTGTTACAAGGATACGCAATTGCACGTGTTTTAGAGTCATTTTATTAAATGCGGGTTTGTTTCAACATATTTTAATTGCATGACGTGATCTCATAGTAACATTATACTTTGCATACAGTATTTTCTATGTTCCAGTTGTGTCTTCACTTTTTTATGCCAAACGTTCGGTATTGAGTGTGTGCAACCCGCAGCGTAGCTATGCGCGTTAAATCAGTCACAACGAGTGTGATGGGGAGTTAGCAATTCCGGGGTTCAGAGGTGCTAATCCCGGCGCTAACACTGGCTCTCCTGATTGTGGTTTTCCCTAATTATTTCCACACTCTCCAGTCGAATGTCGGGATTGTATCTTATTTCAAGTCTTGGGGCACCTACCTCATTCCCGACTTCTAAAATCATGAACCCGGGCCCTCCGGGTGATAGGCAGGCGCGCTACCCCAACACCACGGGGCCGACACATATCTTTAAGATCCAAACTGTAGCTTCAACAAAGAACGAAATGCAAAAATGTTATTCATTTTCAAAATGATCGAGGTCATTTTACCGCTCCACAAAGGTGTTTTGTGGACTAGGAACACCTCTATATAATCACGAAAGATCATACTTTACCATGGACTATAGTTTTGGAAAATGCACAGCACTGTTTTCGGTATGGGCGTATTTATATACTGTATTATTATCATTATTATCGTCATTATTATTCTTATAATTCTTATGATTAACTGACAGTGGTAGCTAAGCTCGCTAAGACACAGCGCTATGTAGACGAGCCGGTTCGAACCCCACTGTCAGTCATCCTTGAAATGGTTTTCGGTGGTTACCCATTTTCAACTCAAGACAAATGACGGGCCACGGCCTTCATTAATTTCGTCTCTCTTTATATCTTTTCATGTGGTTGGTGTTAGGAAGGGCATCCAGCCGTAAAACCACCTGCCACACATGAATTCACCGACCCTGTTGAAACGGGAGTAATAAGTGATAGACTTACTTATTCTGCTCAATAATGCAATATGAGGAACGTGATCTAATGGAATCTCCAAATACAGGACGACGTCCGTTCTGAATATGTCAACTTACTATGCAGACATACCATGTTTCAACTCTAGAATGTCATGTCCTCTGTCACGATCGGTAAAATTTGCACACTTCAGTTTATGTCGAAGTTTGTATTGTCATGTGTAGATAGTACAGTGTGACGCGACAAGCAATTTGGGCCAATAGAGTGTCAATGAACAAATTCCAATTCCCACTACGAATTAAATCACAGGTCGGTCACCTGATGTCTTCCTTTTCTTCTGATTATAATATTTATTCGTAATATACAGAACCCTAATTGAATATCCCCATTACTCTCCAAATGAACTACAGATGTCATATTGGGAACTAGAACGATGAAGACCACAATAATATATAAGAACCAGGAGCTAATATTGCAAGGCACACCATGCCAATAGAGGAATACAATCGAGCAATTGATAGCATTTCAGTCAACTTAGAGAATATTAAGAAGATTAGGCTATTGTCACTATCATAGAAGAGTTAACGGAGGCAACTGTGTACAGAAATCATATCTTACTGCGTAGGACACCTGTTTGTGCATTGACGGCATTTGTTTTTGTGATTGCGTATTGTGTATATTGTAGTGTGTTGTGATTTGTATTTTGGCAATAAATTAGATATTGTAAGAACTTCGTTATTCCAAATTGTGGTGGGTAGCCTACGTAAATACTTAATTCGGGACTTTTCATATTATCTATGATCCGCAGAGCAACCGTAATTAATAAGTAGCAACGTTCTATCGTTATCTCACAAGATGTTCAGAATACCTTGATGGCTCCTGGTTTATGTAAAGTGTACTGATTATTATCAAATGTTTTGGGAAAGACCAGTGAAAGTCGAAAACTACGATCACAATCAGAGCAGAACCAGCTTTCATTATTTTAACTCGAGAGCAGCATGCGTTGGAAACGTAGTGTAAATGAGCTTTCTTTTCACGGTTTGCTCTCATATAATTGCCAAGGTCGTATGCTCAGCTATAGTGTAGTTTCTGATAGGTGCCTGATTATGGGAGGTTAGTTTGATCGTGTCTAAAAGCTTCGTTTCTAAAGGCTACAGAGCTAGAAAAAATATCATCAGTTCGCTTTCTGATGTGGAACAATGAACGAAAAGAGAAGATGCGAGACTATTCCTCGCCACATCCTACATCATATTTATATCTGTTGACGCCAATCAATGGATCCACATTTTGATCGTGATAATGTATTCATTGATGCAGAGAGAATAGTAGATAATTCACAGCAGCAGTTGGGTTATTAATTGCGGTTGGTAGCGGTGCAGAATGTTGGTTAACTGAATCGGCAGGTTGCCATATAAATAGCAAAAATTAAGATATTTCAAAGACGAAAACCTATACCAGTTTTCTGATTATACGTCAAAGAATATGGAAAAATAAGAACACTCTTAAGATTCCCAATTGATTCGCCCATAATTATTGATGATGATGATGATAATTGTTGTTTTAAGGGGCCTAACATCGAGGTTATCGGCCTCACGCCCATAATTAATCACTAAGTAGACTACATGACTGTTATGAAATACTGTTCATGGAAAGAATTCATATCACGTTCAGTATTAGCTGGGAGAAATAAGTACTGTAGTAGAAAATGAGCAGCAAGTGCACTGCATTTTCACCTACCCATCAATACCTTATGAGATAAACTCATTCGCTCTTCAGAATCAGCTAGGTGTTGTGGAAGAGGGTGTTCGTCCTGAAGTTGAGAATTATTCATTGACTGTTATATCTGACATCCTGGGTTCGATTTCCGACTTTAATAATAATAGTAAATTTTACAAGATCGACTCCAGTAGAGAACATTAATCAATAACCAACATTTCTCCGAGAAAATTACTATCAGGACCAAGAAATCATGGACGGAAGAACGGAGAAACTTTGGAGCCCAGATGAAGAGATTTTGGGAGAAGAAAAAGAACTCATAAGCAAAATAAAATATATCGCGCTCCACAGCTGGGCATAACGAT
Source organism: Meconema thalassinum (assembly GCA_946902985.2). NCBI lineage: Eukaryota > Metazoa > Arthropoda > Insecta > Orthoptera > Tettigoniidae > Meconema > Meconema thalassinum. The sequence continues at coordinate 1,095,068,144 of OX336389.2, read as the reverse complement.
GTAAGAAAAAAATGTTATGGGCTTACATTCCTTTTCAGCTACTGGAGCTTTTAGAAACGCCGGAATTTAGCCCTGAATAGAATCTTTAACGTGCCAGTAAATCTACTGACATGGCTCCCTCGCATTTAAGCACCCTCAAATGCCAACTGACTGCGCTGGGATACGATTCTGCAAACTTTGACACAGCAGGCGTGAACGTTACCCCTCCGTCACGCAGCCATCCTATTTCCGACTCTCTCAAGAAGTTTAATTCTGACCTGAGAGCTTTAACAATATTCAGGGTTGTGATAACCCCCATCAGATTGGAATTTGTAATGAGAAGAATCGATTAAATAAATTTATATTGTAGAGCCGGAGTACTTCCACAATAAATGCCAGAAGTGCGAACAATACTGTATAAGCTGTAAGTGCAGTAGCAAATTTAACTTTTTATCATATCCTATCATCGCTCTTCGTTTGTGAGACAATGGACGACGAACGTATACAGACGATACATTCCAGTGGCTACTTTACAGTACACTACAGTAATGTATAGTGCAACAGTACTTTTAGTTTTCGCAACTGCAGATGAATATAGAATTATAGGTGAACAGTACAGGCTGGCTCCCAATGGCATTTAATCTGCAAGAAGATATGGAATTACGTTTTACACCCTGCCAAGTTTGTAAAATGTATATTAAGGCTATTTAATTTTATATACCATATTTTGAGTTTCATCATTCATGAATATAATTGAGGCTGGCTGCGTGGTTTAGGGGGTATGGTTCTCGCTTACTGTGCTCCAGATTGCAGGATCGAATTCCGGGACTGTCAGTTGGCTTTTAAGGGTGTTAATGCGAAAAATGCGTATCTAAAGGTTTAATGGCACGGTAAGATTCCCTTAAGGGCAGAAATCTGGCACCTCGGTGTCTTTTAAAATGGCAATAGTTCAAAGACGTAAACGTAATTTTTTCAATTAGTTTTCTTTCCCCAATGGCCTCATGTGTTGAATGGTTTGTTCGGTCTTTTATACATTTTATGTTTTACCACTGAAATGGACAAGTTGTGGAAGGGAACTTTGACAGCGCCGCTATCATTAAAGAAGCGCATTTAAAACACAAGTAATATCATGCAGGCCCGCTTATTAATAGGTTCGTACGTGACACGAACAGTCATGTGTGACACGACACACGCGTATGGGAAACACTCACTCACGCACATATTTTAATGATCATGTGGTTGAAAAAAAAGTCTCAAGTCACGCGCTCGCCTCCAGTTGTGAACGTAAGGTAAATATCAGTTAAAAGTTGTGTAAACATTTGCGTAATGAATGAGATGTGGAACTGGGCTCAAGATTTTTAACTGTCCTAATGTGTGCCAGCCATCCACCTGAAATGAGATCGGCAAAACCTAGGTAATTTAAGTACTTAATGCAGGGACTTAACATTCATCGGCAGAGAAAAAATATGTATGTTTTTTCTCCTACATTTTACTATCAGAACTAGCTGGGCGCAAAAGAAAACATTTTCTACATTGCTGTATCATCTTATATCACTGATGGACATATTCATTAACTGTCAGTGAAGCAGAGTAATGGTACTTCCAAAGAAGCTTCAAACGTGGAAATTCTAAGTTTGCCAAACACATTTAAATGATCATTGCCCAAATGTAGAAAATAACAAGTTAATGTTGGCGTATGTATTTTTAAAATTTCATAAAAACATTACTCAAATTTCAGGCTCAGTGCGTGGTGCAGTGGTAAGTTTCTCGCATGCTGTGCCCAAGGCTGCGGGATCGAATCGGAGCGTAGTGATTTGGCAATTGAAGGTGATTCTGATTACATGCGAGAGATTCGTGTCAGTACATTTGCTGGCGCGCATAATGCCTTCACCCCGGTGTCTCTAAAGCCGCACTAGTTAAAAGGGACGTAGACTAGTAACACAAAATAACATACTTACAGTAAGTATATAAATTTCTATTGTTTCATTCTTTCAATGCTAATTTCGTCGTTCATATTATGATTTGGTACATCCTAAATATATATATATTGAAATAAGCTCCACGTTGAAGATCACATTCTGGGCAAGATCCGGCACCTCGGCGCATTGTTTAAAAGATCAGTTAAATCCATAACAATATGATTTAATCCATCGACGATTTAACCCTCGTTTACTGTCAATGTGCAGCATGGCGTAACATGAGCAGATCAGTGATTTCGGGTGTAGCATGGTACCTTCAAACTGAACACCGCACGATGTTGGCGCGTGGTATTGCCGCTCGATTAAGTGCAGGTGAAAAGAAAAAATCAGAAGTAAACATGTCCGCTGTAGGTTTGACTTGTAGTCAAAATTATATTCACTCACATCCTCTCTCCCGCTCCACGTTCATTATTATTATCATTTTGTTTTGAGTTTAACGTCCCTTCTGGAGGGGATGGTCGAACTCCGCTAATTAGGTTAAACCCAAACAGTCCTGTCGGTTTACACTAATGGGTTCGGGAAGAGAGTGGGGGTAGGCAACCTCCCCTGAAATGTTGGTTAAGCCATGAGTTGACTGACAGCTACATACACCTGGAGTTTCTGTAGATATAGGCTAATCAGTGCAGCTAACATGTTATCCATGTACAGTCAAAGAAGTGGAGGATTGCGAATTATAGGAAACTATACATTTCATAAGTGTGCGTTGTCAAAACGGGGCCAAAAGTGTAGGTGTTCAAACAAAGAATGTTCTGCCCATTTATTTACAAATGGTGGTAACTTTGTTATGTGGGTCTCACAATCACGAACCTTGTACCACGATTAATGTACATATTGATCTGTATAGTAACTCTGAAACACAAAGAAAATGATTGCACTTGAGTTTTTAAGGAAAATCTGGAATAACGCCTAAAATTTCTAATGAGTGGTATGAAATACGTGTTTGAGATAACGAGTAGGAAGTGAGGATCAGCGCAGGTTGACACATTACGACAATATTTACTACCACATCCACTTTGGAGTTGGGGGCACTGAAACACGCCTCAGGCAACTTCCCCTGATAGGATTTTCCTAACTAACCCCCGTGGAGAGAACTCATTAGCGGAGCTCGGTATCACCCCTTCTGGACTGGCTGCGTAGCGCAGCGTAACGTTATTGCCTGCTGTGCTCAAGGTTGCAGGATTGAATCCTGGTCCAGTCAGTTGGCATTTGAGGGTGCGCAAATGAGAGGGAGCTGTATCAGTAGATTTACTGGCACGTTAAAAATCTCCTTCGGGAGAGAATTCCAGCACCCCGACGGCCCTAAGAGACACAGTAGTTAAAGGGACGTAAAGCCAATAACATTATTATTATTATTATTATTATTATTATTATTATTATTATTAACGTCCCTCAGAACTGTTGTGGTTTTGGAAACGCTGGGATGTCGAAATTTTGCCCTGGAAGGTAAATCTACCGACACGAGTCTCACTGCCGCTTATGAGTATTCTTATTGGCCTAATCCGGGAACAATTATGCCACACAGTCCAATTTAGTAAGGATCGTGGTGCAGAGTGTCGATGACTCCTGCCCTAGTCCATGTCTTATCTAGCGATATATAACTGTACCTTGGAGTTAATTCGCAAGTTGATTGATCTGTCGCGCTCTGATTCACATATTGCCTAGTAAGTTTTGTGCATGGAGCAAATTGTATGATATAATATCTTTTATAACTGCATCAAAAGATACTATGTACTCTGCTCTTAAATTTTTTTATCGTTCATATCCATCACATTTAATTGACTTAGCGTGACTTCTTGTCTAAGCTAGTATAAATCGCCGCTCTTCCCCATTGAGTTTTGCTGTCCAAAATTATCATAAATCTGCATCGTTCATTAGTTTGTAACCATGCCTTCGCTGATCGAGTGGGTGGTGCATGCATATCCGGCTGGCGAAACACAACACTTGGCACTTTAACTGTCAGGCATGGGTTAATTAATTACATTTACTTCCCTTGAACCCCTCGGCTATTCCTTTGAGTCTGAGTATTGAATTTTAGAACATGCTGTAGCTAGAAATTAGCAGCAGTTACTCAAACATTAGTTCATAGGTAGATCTACTCTGAAGACGGGTTGAAAGGTTCTTTTGAGATGTTCAGGCGCCCATTAAAGTTAATTGAAAGTAACCAATAAAAATGCCCTTCGTATTTCATTCTTGTGTGGCTGGGAATATCTTCCTCATCAGCCCCGTGTCCTTTGTGTGTGATCTGTTTAGCGACCCGTGTTATCGTTGGGCATGTGGTTGTGTATGCAGTAGTGTAACTGTAATTACAGTACTAGAGTCAATTGTTGCAATCTGTTCCTTAGAATTTAAAATAAGGTACTATTACATTTTCTTAGAACGTACGAGAAAGACAAGAATCCGGGGACACCCCTCTCAGGATGGCTCTTGACAGTGCCAGAATTCTAACCTTAGCCCACTCAGGTACAGAGTTGCGTATCAAATCTTACGGGTAGAGGTTTTCACAGTTTTTTTCAACGCCACTGTTTATAGTGCATTATAGTAAGAGAGAGCTTCATCAAATCTCTCTAATTTGAAGAATTGGTGATTGTCCATCAGATGGTATTATTTATTGAAAAGTGAAGACATAGCAGTCTCCCATCTTGGGGTACCCAGTTTCTTCCCGGTTCTGCTAGTGATCTTGATCTTCCCGGTTCTGCTAGTGATCTTGATTTAACTTAATATTGTCGAATTTAATGTACCCCATTTTCGTAGCGCCGACTTGCGAGCGAAGACTGTTTCCAGAACCTTGATGAATCTCGGTTAGGATTGCTTTTCAGCCTGTCGTCACATCCACGGGGTCCAATTATCTTGGGCGGTTAATATTAGTAAACGTACACATTTATTTCCAAAGAACCTCAATAAATATATCAATAATCCTCTTACAAATTACAGTATACACTTTACATCAAATAATAATTAGGGGTTAACATGTTTCGTTCATCAAGCGAGCATTTTCAGGTCCGCTTAGTTAATTCGCTAAAATGTTTAGGAAGTACACTATACAAAGGATAATTGATGGTTATAATCAGTTCTGGTGGGCTGTCTCTTGATTGTACTCTTGATTGAGGAGGTTTGATCACGATCGGCTTCCAGATACACTTGATTAAACAGAATGAATGAAAATGGAACACAAATATTAAGCCTTAAAATGCTCAATATTGTCTGTTCCGAAAGATGTAGCGGGTTATTCCTATTGCACTGCTACTCACTGAACAGGCACTCCAGAACCCGACATTTGCCTGGCTGCTGTCAGCAGAATTCGAAATCGTGATCTCCCTTGAGGGACGACTACACTTCTCGGTCAAAAACAGGGACTTCACCTAACCCTGTACTGCCATCTTCTCGTGATCGACTGCTCGGCACGACAAAGTACACCGTTCATATTGTGGTATTCAGGAAATCATTCAATACGCATATTATTATTGTGCTCGGTGCCCCCAAATTAAGTAGATATTGGAAAAGTTTTTGGGTTCCATTACCTATAGGCTCGACTCTACAGAACTCAGCGTACTTTCGCTGATATCCTGTGTTCATTGTATGCTGTCACAGAGGGGAGACCATTTTACTGGTGACTGGTTGCATATGATAGGTTCATTTAGTTGTCGAGTGTTAATAGAGGCTCGGGAATTCTCCAGGCTGGGTCAAGGAAATTGTGACCCGGTCAGAATAGCAGTGCATAATTTATGGGTGTCCTATCCTTAGAAATAAGATGTCAAACGAGTACTTGGCTGGCCGCTGTCAGCGCCAGATTTTGAACCCGTTATCTAACAGGGAGTGTGGTCCAACCCACTTATCTACGCTGGTTAGGGGCCGATAACCTAGACGTTAGACCCCTTAAAACAACAATCATCATATTTACACGGGTGGATGTTACGTTTTGTTCAGTGTTGCTGTGTTGCTTTTCGCAAGGCAGCTGCTGTCCGTGGCGGAGGAAGTGGGAACTAGGTTATGGGCATCGTACAGTATTTATTGTTGAGAACCGATAGGATTTTGCTGAAATAGGAGATTGTTGACTGAAGAATGAAACAATGATCTATCGTCGTTGTAGACACGAGTTAGGAAATTATGTGCATTACCGGACTTGAAGTTCAAGCAGACGTAAGTTAAAGCTGGTTTGAACTGTGCTACCTTTTGTGTGTGCTTTGTAATTTACAATTAAGTCGCTCAGCTATTGGTCACTTGTTTCCTAAGTTCAAGGTGCTAAAATTGATTGATATGATCCCACACCATGGTGACTTTCGGTGGCTATTCTGAGTGTCGTTTTCCAACTCATTTCTTATACTAAGTCCCAGAGCACTGATCATCCCCAAGGGCTCACAACTAGTGGGACGTCAGTTCGGGATCGTGGGACCCCAAATGAGTCCAGCATTGCTTCTACTTACGTGTGCCGTGTTCCTTTCTTTCTTTCTTTCTTTCTTTCTTTCATCTTTCCTTCTTCTGACACCGATGGTATTGGGGTATCCAATGCTGTGTCTTTCATTTCGCTACTTTCATTTGTCCTTGTCTTTTCTTTCCTTATACTCTAGTCTAGTGTGTAGCCCCACCGTAGACCGTACACGGTGCACCGTGAATCGCGCTACACACTCGAGGGTTCACGGCTGGTAAGTTTAGGAGTTAGAGACCCCGAGTGATTCCTGAGCTGGGTACGTTTTTCCTGTGCAGTGACTTTGAGGCAGACCCTATCATCTTTCCCTTTCCTGTTTGACTTTCTTGGCTGTATTTCCTTGAAAGTCCCTCCATCCTCATTCTTCGAGGGTTGAAAGACATTTCTTTTCTCTGTCTTTTATTTCCCTTACTCCCCCATTATTTGTCCATTTTTTCTTTTAATATGTAATCGATGGTGATGTTCATTTTAATGATCGTCCTTATCATTAGAGTCAGATTACGACCCTTAAAACAGCAGTCACCACCACTCACCACAATCCTATATCTAAATAATTACCCTTACAAACCCTATAACAGATAGAACTTGAGTGAAATTCCATGTTTTAACCGTCATTCACAGAGTTACGGACGAAAATTATGTTTCTTTTACCTTTTAAAATATATGTTAATTAGAAAACACTATTTTTCTTTAAATTTGAACACTAAAATTAAGTTAATTTGTCTGTGTATGAATAGCGTAAACTTAAATAAAAACATAAAATAGTTCAAAGTTGTGAGATGAACATATCCTTCCTTTTTGAAATTACATTAATTAGCAGTCACATTACAAAGACACCTTAATGCTCTTTTAGGACACCTGCCTTGATAAAAATGATTATCTGAGACGCCCAGCATGTTCATCATGTGCAATATTATTCGGTAGTCTACAGACTGCAACTTCAAAGCGAAATAATATCCCCTATAATTAACTAACTGTTCCTAGAACTCGGTTTCAATATTCCCCACTCACCCACTATAAGTAACTCACCAGAGCGTGGCCAGATGATTCCAGCAAGTGGGCTGCGGCATGAAATAACGATCCCGCTATAATGTCATCAATGGTTATAAGCCGCAGGTTGTAGTTTCTAGTTGCGAAGTAGATAGAATACCCCCCTCCCTAATAGTCTCCCTTTCATATGACGTTCATAGAATCACGGTTGCTCAACAAGTAAGGCTAATTGGAATACATAATTATCAATAATGAAATTAAGTTTTCCCATGGTATGAATGGCGTAAACTTAAATTGATACGTAGAGTAATTCAAAGCTGTGAGATGAACATATTTCTCCTTCTTGAAATTACATTAATTGGTATTTTTCTTTAGCGTCACTATGCTTGAATACTGTTTGTTTAGTTAGCAGTCACATTACCGACACTCTTAAGCTCTTTTACGACGCTTTTCTTTCTTAAAAATGTATTTTCTGAGGCGCACGGTAGAAAAATGCCGTCTACACCCTGCATGTTCAACATATGCAATATTATTCTGGGGACTACAACCTCAATGCCTAATAATATCCTATACAGTACTTAATATTTCGGTATTCTTCCACTAAATCGATAAGAGGGGTGAATGTTGCAGCATTTATTTATGTTTTAATAAACAAGAATATGGTGCTGTATTAACATTTTAATTCAATGTTCATATTTTATAACAGGAAAGTTTTCCAGGAACAGGAGAACAGGAAATTTATTATTTTAATATAAAACAGGTATAATTCAGAGTTCAGTTTGTTAAAATATTTGAGTTATTTAGATAATCCACGCCCACCACCTAATTATCGGTATTGGTGGTAGTTGAAGGCCGGTTCAGTGCAAACTTAACCTTCGTAGGTGACTGAGTGATTTGAGACATTGAAACATGACACATACATACACTAGGCTGGTGCCCTAGATATTCCTAGCCCTTAAAATGAAGCATAAACAATTACCCTTTCATTGGTCTGTATTCTCTTTGAAACAAACAAGTTTATCTACATTAAAGTTGATACCTGGTTCTTGATTTAGATGAATTATGTTGCCATTCCATAATTGATTCGCGGTTGACCGAGATGTGCTTGTTTACGGACTCTGAATCGTATTTGACCTAAAATGATAAGGAGGCATTCTTCAGTTTCTGCACGATGCATTGCTATTTCCCAACCTTCTTTCTAACCATGGATGTACCGGAAATATAAAATATATATATTGACCAATATGATTGCGATTGTTAAGCTTATTACCTTCGGCCTCTGTTGTCTGTATATTGCCAATTGAAACCACAAGTTAACCGTTCGAATTCTCCTGAAGGTCGTAAAACGCATTGATTGCTTTAGGGGTTTATTCCTATCACAAAGCAATCAAAGGTGGACTCTAACACAGTCTAAGGTTGTTGGAAATCGTGGGCCTTTGCGAGTTCGGATTGAAAGAAAAGCAAAATCAATAGGACAGGCAGCAAATAGATACCGGTACGACGGCTGCAATCAATACGAACAAGCACTGAGGGTGCGCGGTGGAGGGCAGTAGAACGATGTGCGCTTGCGTCAGATCTAGCAGAACAATTGCTGGTGTGGGACTGGTTTTGAAACACTTCAATTAGATGACCCTCAACTGCTTGTCACGTTAATTCTCTTGTGATGTGTCATTTTTGGTTGTGTTTGTATTCTTGGTATGATTCTGTTTCCACGCGACGCGTCTGTTCGGCACACGATTTATACTGTTAAATGCATACACAGTAGTCTACATTGGTTTCTTGTGTTGAGTATGTTACCAAAGTAGTTGATAAATATCCGCTAAATAAAATTTCTTATGCGTGCGCTAAGAAAAGCTCTATATTAAGGACTACATAGATCCATCGTTTGGATATCCGAGGTTCAAATCCCGGCGCTTACAGTAGCCATCGTGAGTGTGGAAGTTCCCCGGGTGTTGCAACACTCACGGGTAGATTCTTATAATATAGTGCCTTGTTCCGACGCACTTCTGCCGATCCCATACCCAAATCAGTGTACACTACTACAGACGACGCAAAAAAAAAAAAAAAAAAACGGAATTCCACTCGCTTACATGACCAATATGCCACTAGCTCGTATATTGAACACAAACAGCCTTGAACTTCACAATTCAACATTTCTGGTCCAACCCCATCCCAGTCCGATAGCCTAAATAAAGCGACGACCTCATGTTCGTAGATTTATCGATAGGTTATAAAAAGAAACCCGGAGGAAAACCTCAATAACCCAGCGTATCTAAATCCGCAGCAGTTATATGGAACCTTAAACCCAAAACACTATTGTTATAACAGTATATTATTTCTTTTAAGATTTTCTATCGATAAATATACCAACAACAGTAACCGTAATATTTTGAGATGATCTTCGCAGCAACTGGATAGTAAACGCATTAATTTGAAGGGGGGATACAATTAAATGAACATTATTATGCAAGGGGCCTAACATGAAGTTCATTATCACGAAGGTATGATCTTCTGGGCTTATATCCTCACTACTTACTGATGAGATGAAAACGACGGCCACAGGACCCCCGAGTGAATTTGGCATTGTTTCCACGTGTGCAAGGTTCCTCTTTATCCCCGTCCCGCGGCGTAGCCATGCTCCTTAAATTGTGCACCAATGCCGCGAGGGCAGCTGTGGCATGTCCGGAGATCGTAGGTCCAATAGTTGACAGCGGCTATTCTGAGTGTGGTTCTATCCCGTTTTTTCCACACTCCCTCCAGGCATATGCCGAGGTAGTACCTTTAAGTCTGGGGCATCTACCTTATCCCTGTCCCTGATATAGTTACACCCCTACAGTCATCGCAGCAATGCATGCTATCAGACAAGATCAAAACACACCCAACTACACGGTGCTGGTAACCAAGGTGTCCCTAAAGTCATTGCAGCAATACATATCATCAAACAAGTTCAACACACACCCAACTACACGGGCTGGTAACCAAGATATCCCTCGTGTTATTTACCAAAGATCATTCGAGGACTGGGGTGTTCTTCATTCTCCCACCCACCTTGGGTATTATCATTCTTTAAATAGGTCAATTAATCTTACCGTTAGATGGGCACGTAGAATTGTTTCCCTTAGCCTATGACAACCATGTATGCTAATGTTCCAGTTCAAGGTGACTTCGCATCTAGATTATATCCCCCTTTATTGAAGAATAAGGAAGGAATCTAATCCTTCTATTGGTACAGAGGAAAGAAAGAGGAGGACCATGAAAGGTGGGAAAGCGAAGAGCCCTTTGACTCTCGAATGCGATAATAGCGTTGTCGTTGGAGGGGAATAAGAATTGACTTAGGGAACTCACGCTGTAACGGTGTTGCTATCAAATTATCATGCCATATTTTTATATATACCGTATACTGTATATGTATATAAATAACTGCAATAACCGGTCAAGTTATTTGTTTCATATTGCTTTTTCATGAGATAGACCGATTGGCACACACCAACCGCTATTGTACTACCTATGATTCCGAGGTTATTGTGAAACAACGGATGTTATTCTTTGCCTGGAGTTCAGCGAGGAATGCATATTTATTTCATATAGTAATTTTCAGTGAACTCGCTTGGCCCTCGACGGCTCGCTAATATTTGTTTTCGTCAACCATAGCAAATTTTAATAAAAGACAGGATGCTACATAAGACCAAAGCATGTGTATTGCCACGGACAGTAATTTCCGGTGAGTCCTAACCTGTCACTAACGGCAATTTCCGGTGCCGCCTAACGTAACCTGTCACAAACAGTCATTTTTAGAGGGTTCGCTAATATTTGCTTTCTTCCACCCCAATAAATTTCGTGTCAATCATGGCAATCTTTGAAAAACAAATGACAGTCACATTCAGGAATAGGATGCAAGACCATACGTTTTCAATTTGTGGCAGAGTATTCATCGTATTTGTACAGGTTAAACATTAATAAAGAAGTTATTTAGTTGGTGATTTCGGAGCTTGAGTTATGACATAGTTTAAGATAACTATGGGAATGACACCGTTGTACTCTGGCAAAAACAATTGAGAGAACTCGAGCATTTAAGTAAATGGAAGGAAAATTTGACTCATTTCAGTCTCTCGTGGTCACCAGTTTTGTGCGGGGGTAGCAGCGTTCCGTTGTTGTAATTCCCTTTACGAAGAACTTTTTAGGGGAATAAGGAAAGAGGAAAGATTCATAATTTTGTTAACAGCTATGAGTCTATTACATGATGTTTGCTTTCAATTGTGAACTTTATTGAGCAATCTCATTGAGGTAATATTGGCCAGGGGCAAAATAAAAAAGCAATATACTAGTCTCAAACTCTAACTTGACAAAGTATTTCCACAATGTTTGTTTAGTCACTTATTAATATTATTCTACATTATCATCGTCGATGATGTAGTATTTCGCTCCATGGTAAATTATAGCTACTAGGTAACAGCATGTTCTTTGCGAATCAGACATTATGCATCTCTTCCATGTTGACCACCTCGTAATATAGCGGCTAGTAGTCATGGATGTCGCCCTGGAGGACCGGGTCTGATTCCCGATTCTCTGCCAAGAAAATTAATTCTGGTCTGAGGGCAGGAACGGGGTACACTCAGCCTCGTGAGGCATAACTGAGAAAAGATGGGTTCGATTTCCACCTATGCCATTCTGGAAGTGGTTTTTCGTGGCTTCCTATTACTACTACTACACTACGGTTCCTAACTTCAGACCACGTCCGCTTCCTTCCCAATCCTCACCTGTATTACAAATACACATGCTACCACAGACACAACAATAACAAGGGTTATCAGACAAATTCCGTCCATTTATTCATACACACACCCAAGTACAGGGGACAAAATGGCCATGACGTCCAAGCCCCTCAAATGAAACAACGACAACAACTCTTCCCCAAGTTCACGACTAAATAAAAGAACTGCTCAGCGGTACACTTAACTTACGGTAACTTAAAACTTTCCCCGGACATCGTGTGTGTAAACCTGTGAATCCGCTCGAGCAAAATGGCTGTCTGCCCCTTGAATCCGTCTCCTGTTCTTCCTCCCGTGAATTCGAACCATCTTTAGTACGCGTGCAGGGCATGACCAGGCGTATATCAGGTGCAAGTAGTAAGGTGCGCTTTTCAGCAGTTTCCGAGAAATTAATTAATTGCAATTATAGTGCGGCGTCGATGTGCGTAGTACGCTAGCGAAAAGCTACCGAGCGCGTGGTCAGTGGTAAGAGCCCTGCTTCGTAAGAGCGGGATTGCTCGTTGAATTCTTGCTAGCGTACAACGCACATAGACGCCGCACTGTAATTGAAATTAATTAATTTCTCGGAAACGGCTGAGAAGCGCACCTTACTACTTGCATCTGATATACGCCTGGTCATGTCCTACACGTGTACTAAAGATGGTTCGAATCGGTGACCCATGCATCGTATCCTCCCCTTGTCAGCAGCACGCGAACAGTCATTCTTGCAGCTAGCGAACGTCATACCACGTGCACAGTACGACAAACTTGGTGTAGCGCATGCTCTTCCAACCAAACCACAATGGACAGTTGTCGTCCCAGATGTCCGGGTTCGACTCCCGGTTCTCCCAAGTAATTTAATTCCGGTGTGAGGACTGGAACGGGGTAAGTTACACACAGCCTCGTGAGGCAAAACAGAGAAGAGGTTGGTTCGTTTCCCACCCCAGCCATCCTGGAAGTGGTTTTTCGTGGTTTCTCAATTATATTCTAGCTGGGATGGTTCTTTACATAATGCCACGACTGCCCCCTTCCCAATCCTCCCTTGAATTACAAATACACACTCCAGACACCACAATAACATGGGTTATTAGACAAATTCTAGACACTCCTAAGTATACAGGTCTAATGACCACGATATCCAAACCCCTCAAATGCAACAACAACACATTTTTTATGTTTTAAGATATCAATCCATACTTTTTTGTTTTAACATTTCATTATAATGTAAGAAGTTTCGAAATGTTAGAATCGTATTTGATTTCTGTACTATTCTGGACATTTCAACATTGTCGTTGTGCATTAGCCTCGCACAATAGTAAAAGGCTCGACGCGACACAGTTCTGGTAAGGGATGGCTGTGTACATGCTCGGCTTTCCTGTTATGCGGGCCCGATGCGACACAGTTTACAATATAATATGTGATGTTTGTTCAAACAAGTGTGACAGTAGCATATCTCCAATTCAATCTATACATTCATCATAGTACCAGTATGAAAACGGAGCGTAAATTAACATTTTAAGAAGATCCAAGCTGTGTAGTATACGAGTAGGATAACATGTCAGATGACTTCACATACATTTCAATCTCAATTTCATAGTAGGATAACATGTTACACATCATATGTGACTACTGTAAGGCTCGTGCCTTTTTTTTTTTTTTTTTTTTCTTTGTTGAACTCCTAACGCGTCAGTTTACGTTCGTGCCCCGAAGCTCCCTTTTGAGATTATTTGTAATGCAATCCATGAACACCTTTTCAAGTTGATGGGACCAGTTGTAATTTACGTGCTGGAATATTGGACACTTTTCTACCCCAAGTGCAGAAATTACTGAAGAATATATTACATTTGGGATTCAGACACATTAAGTTGAGTTAATATTATTGCACGAATCTCTCTCTGTCTCTCTTGTTTTCACATAGGTTATCTAGCTAGTTAATCTTTTCATTTAGCGAAGGTCTATCGATTTTTCGCATCCTTGTTAGCGACTGCGTATGGCTTTCAGTAGATAACACTGTTCTCCCTCGTTTACATTCAGTTATGTCAAGCTTCAGTTCCTTGCATTGTGAGAGTGACATTAGCGACAAAGTTCCTCTTCCGGACAACGGCGGTGATGATGATGATGATGATGATGAATGAAACTATGGCTACCTGCAGTTGACTCGCATTTAATGATCAAAGATGTCGGAAGCACCTTAGTGAAGCAATATTTACCTATAGTCTCTATCGTCTGTCTGTTCATCAACAGAACAAACCAAAATATGATTTTTGTAATGCTATAATTGATTCTAATCATACAGAATACGATATATTTTTATAAAAACTAGATCCACATCATATTTTGTGAATTATATCCAATTAAGTTATACGCATAACTTCAGTAGTGGTAGTGGTTTTCTCTAAGTACTGTAGTATGAATGTTGTCATCGACTCAGTTTTGGGTCTGTTCTAGTTTCCGTTTGCAATAATCAATAGTGCCCAGGAACTTGGGGTCAGTATCAAGAACTCGAGGAAACAAGTACTGTAGCTCCGTGAAGCAACCTGTTGCCATAGATTCGACTAGTGATGCATATAACAAACCCACAGCCAATTAAATATGTCCCGCGGCGTAGCTAAATCGTGCACCATGGCCGCGAGGGCAGCTGCAGCAAATCGGAAGGTCGCAGGTTAGAATCCATGCGCTGACAGTGGCTGTCCTAAGTGTATGTTTTCGCCGTTTTTTTTCAACACTCCCTCAAGGCAAATCTCTGGATAGTACCTTACTTCATGGCCCGGGGCACCTACCACATCCCTGCCCCTAATACAGTTGCACGCATTACTGCAGTTATCACATAAATACAGGTTATCAGACAAGTTCAGCACACACCCAAATACACGGGACCGATGATCTTATCTGAAGCCCCTAAAAAAATTAACAACTCTCTCAAATATATTATCCATGTGATGGACTAAACATTTGGTGCTAGAATTGGCGCCGTTTAAAATCAAAGCTGTCGGCATTGCTCAAGATATCTCCCATCAACACTTCAACACTGGTAAACACAAGTTAGAAGTACAGGGTGAGGCACTATCATAAATACAATGATTATAACTCTAATAATAATAATAATAAACATGTACCAGAATAATTAGTTCCTCTGGTGGCATATTTCATCAGCTTTCCGAATGGCCTTTGGAATAGAACAAGAATAAGAGATAGTCATGTGTAGAAAATGACGTTCGTATCATCCGTAATATATTATGAGTACACTAGATATTTGAGGCAGATGGCCTCGATGTTTTTCCCCCTTATAACAACAATAATTGACACCAACACACGAGCAAAATTACTCATAAGAATAATTAACTCATATTATCGATAAATTATGACCACTCCCGTTGAGATCGCATCTTTCTGTGGCGAGTAACGGGAGTTCGGTTTAGGGAAAGTCATATGCTCAGTATGTATAATCTATAAAAGGTAAGCTAGATATTTTTGTGTCAGATTATTAATAGTATTATTATTATCATTATATTATTATTATTATTATTATTATTATTAAGTATTAATCACATACTTTTTCCAGCTACTGTATCTGTTCAATATCCGTACGAACCACAAAGAGTAGCCTATAATCTTAGAAATACGCGCAAAGGCCATCTGCAATTCATTAATGCAACATTTAATCAAGTAGTTTCGTAAGGGACTATATAGCCTATTTTCATATATCCTATTGGTCTTTTCTATTACCAATTCTCCCGCCTATGAAAAGGATGGCCATGTTGGATTGTTCAGTATGTAGACCATAGAGGTATGTACCATTAGATGAAGATTATTGCGTAGGTTCATTATTCAAACGTTCACTTCGATAGCAATATTAGGACACAAGCAATAAAAACTCCATTTTTAAGTTTCGCACAGCCGCCATCTTGGGGTTATGAAAACAGTTGAATTTAATTAGATGCCAGTAGATTACATTTTGTATGAACATTTACCGTACCAAGTTTCACTGTGCTCGGATGATTACATCGCGAGTTAATTCCATTTAAATGATTTAACTTCGCTTGGCCGCCATGCTGGTATTGTGCTCACCAGGTTATTGAAAGTCCAATGGGTGAACTTATATTAATAGCCTCTATCAACATACAAAATTTCAGTTTAATTGCTGTAACAGATTCGTAGATATTGAGAACCGTCTAAATAATTCGGATGGTTGCCATGTTGGATTGTTATACAGTATATGTAGGCCATATAATTATGTACCATTAGATGAAGATTATTGCGTAGGTACATTATTCAAACGTTCACTTCGATCGCATGATTAGGACACAAGAAATAAAAACATAACTTTAAAATTCTGCACAGCCGCCATCTTGGGGTTATTTAAACAATTGAATTAAATTAGATGCCAATGCATTGAAATGTATATATAACTTTATTGTACCAAGTTTCACTGCGCTCGGATGGCTAATCGCGTGCAAAATCCATTAAAATGGATAGTGCATATGTCAATTCTCAAGATATGAATTATCCTAACTCGTCGCGGAATGATCAGATTACTGTGAAACTTGGAATTGTGGACCACAACTACAATCTAAACCTACAGGTACATTAACTAATATTTTACTTGTCATAAATTACACGGGTTAACAGTGATTTTGGTGCCGAGGCTTTTTAAGCTGATTTTATTGAATTCGATGCCCTGAATTCAAATATGCCATCAGTTTTTGCCTAGCAGCTCTAGTTTCTGAGATATGACATTTTTTGTGAAATATACATTACACTATCGCATGGTAATGAAAAACTAAACACAGAATTTTCATTATTATACACTTCGGTCCAAAAAAAATATCCCCACCTACACATTTTACTTAATGTATGTCAAAAACACAATAAGGAGGCTGTATTTCATTGGTTTACTGAAGTTTTATTTTTGTTTAAATTAAAATGATGTTGATCAGAACATATTAAATCACAATCAACTTGAATCAATATTTTGTGTGTCCACCTCGTGCCTTTTTAAGGGCTTGAAATCGATGCGTCATTGACTCGACAAGTTTTGCTCATGTATCAGGTGGCATTTCATGGTACCAGACTTGAACAATTTTCTAAATTAACTCTACTGTACTGGAACAACAATATTAGCTTAGTTTTGTAGACATAATTGCCCACAAATTCTCAATAGGGTTCATGTCAGGAGAATTTGGGGCCCACCATATCTGCTCAATACCCTGATCTGCGCAACACTCCCGGACAACCGTGGCACGGTGACAGCTAGCATTGTAATCTTGAAAAAAGAAAGGTCCAAGATTTTCTCCACTGAAATGATCCCTTGCTGTATTTAATACTTCATTTTTAAGGATATCACAGTATTTTAACCCCGTAATTGAGCCAGAGAAAACCTTAATTCTTCCCACTCCTTTGGCAGTAATTGCTCCCCACAGCATTACACTTTCACTGAACTTCTTCGTTTCCACTACACAATCTTTCTTTAATTCCTCTCCTGGCTTCATCCATAGTTTCAAACCACTGTAATTGCCGTACACATTAAATTTCTTTTCATCCGAAAAAATCACTCTCTTCCAGTCTTCGGTTGTCCAGTGTTGGTACAGATCGACAAACATTTTTCTTTCTTCAACATGCTTTTTTGTTAGGAGGGCTTCCTTTGCAGGTTTTTCCTTTTTAAGTTGAGATCATAA
The DNA here is from genome assembly GCA_946902985.2 of Meconema thalassinum. NCBI lineage: Eukaryota > Metazoa > Arthropoda > Insecta > Orthoptera > Tettigoniidae > Meconema > Meconema thalassinum. The sequence goes on along the minus strand of OX336389.2, from coordinate 1,095,050,350 downwards.
AGGCGTCTAAACACTGTTTGATGGGAAGTTGAGGTCCCAAACTCCTGCTCAATCTTAAAAGCAATCTGCCTTGGACTCAGTTTTCTCTTTTGCTTTGCCATCATTTTCATTGCCCTGCACAATCTGGGACTGGTGATTTTCATCCAACCACATTTGTACCTCAAACTTGACTTTCCAGTTTCAGCTTGTTTCTTCAAAACATTTCCCACAGTTTTGTAGTCAATTGATAGTTTCCTAGAAACTTCTCTATTCGAGAATCCTTCAGCTTTGAGCCCCAAAATCATCGCTTGGTTCCTTAGAGATAGGTCTTTTCTCTTTCCCATATTCTGTGAAACCAAATATTTGTATAAATAACCATGGCAACTCAAAGTCATTGTTATGTATGCTATTGTAGCACAGTAGGTAACAATAAAAACTGCCTGGATGCTTCCTCATTTATTTTTTGACACAATTCTTCATAAAAAAGACACAATTCACCTTAGCAAACAACAGCTGACAGAAAATTGGAGGGAAAATAAGCTAGAGACATCTGGTGTAGGGTACTAAACTTCCAAGTATGTAAGTGCCATCTAGTATCAATTATTCTAACAAATTGATATGTATTTCATTTCAAAAACTAGTCAAGTATTCCCCAGAGTTCAACCCCTTAAAAATGCTTAAGATGGACACACAAAATTATAATGAAAGTTGATTGTGATGTAATATGTTCTGTACTACTTGATTTCACTTTAAACAACAAGAAAGTTCAGTAAAACAATCAAATATAGCTTATTTGTAGTGGTTATGACGTACATTAAGTAAAATTTGTAGGTGGGGATATTATTTTGGACCAAACTGTATTATACAAATATTCTTGCATCGTTATGCCCGACTCAGGAGCACGGTTGAACCTGTTTAGCTGATGTGTTGGCCTTCTTTTCCTTCCAAAATCTCTTCATCCTCTCGCTGAGCGCCTTTCTTCGGTCTTCTGTCCAAGTTATGGTGGCCCTGGTGTTGGGTTTGTCTTCAAATTGGTGATTGTCGATTAGGGTTCTGAATTTGCATCTGTCCTGTATAATATTGTCTGAAATGTTGATTTCCTGGAGATCTGTTTCAATTTCACGTAGCCAGCTGTTCTTGGTTTTTAGTGAGAGGGCCAAGTTGAGAATTCTTTTAGTCAATCTGCCATTGTTCATTCTGATAATGTGCCCGTAAAATTTCAATCGTCTTTTCCGAAAAGTATGAGACATTTTTTCACATTGGCGATATATTTCCTGGGATGACTTTTTCCTCCAGATTCCCTCTATAAAAACTGGGCCAAAAATTTTTCGTAAAATTTTCCTTTCTTGTTTTTCAATCTCTTTGGTTAAAGATTTGCCACCAATGATTAAGGTTTCTGATGCATATAACGCCTCCGGTTTGATTACTGTATTATAATGTCTAAGTTTTGCTTTCCGAGATATTGATTTTTTGTTATACCTATTCCAAGTGATTCTGTAAGCTTTCTGTAATTTGGAAATTCTCTCTTTATTTGCTTCACGGTTTAAACCAGAGGGCTGAATAATTTCTCCCAGATATTTGAATTCGTTCACTTGAAAGATTTTGCCGAATTTAGTTCTCATAGGTTGTCCGTCTAAGTATCGTGAGGCTCCTTCCATGTACTGAGTTTTCTCATAAGAAATTTGAAGTCCCGTTTTGATGGCAATTTCATGTAATTTTTCAATGGAATGAATTGCTTCTTGTCTGTTATTAGAAAGGATTGCTATGTCATCAGCAAAGGCCAAACAATGTACATGAATTCTATCTTTGAGTAGTCTGCCAAGGGTTATTCCCTTAGTTTCCTTTTCCCAGGTCCTGATTATCTTCTCAAGTACGAGGCTGAAGAGTAACGGAGATAATCCGTCTCCTTGGCGGACCCCAGTGTTAATTGCAAAAGGCTCAGATATTTCGCCGAGGAATTTAACTTTTGACGTAGTGCCAGTTAGTGTTTGTCTGATTAATTCTCTTGTTTTTCTATCAACTTGAAATTCTTCTAGAGTATTGAAAAGTGTTTGACGATCTATAGAGTCATATGCTTTTCTGAAATCTACAAAGGTAATGACTGTCTGTCTGGTTTTGCGCATTTGTAGGATAGTTTTGAGATTGAGAATTTGTTCCGTACATGATCTTCCTTTTCGGAAACCTGCCTGGTATTCTCCAATCAGACGGTCTGTTTGTTTCTCAAGTCTAGTGAGCAGGGCTTTGGAGAAAATTTTATAAATAACTGGTATCAAGGAAATTCCTCTATAATTATTGATGTTGGTTTTATCCCCTTTCTTGTGCAGTGGATGGATTAGCGCACATTTCCAATCCTCAGGTATTTCTTCGGTGATCCAGATGTTCTCAAGAATTGAGTGGATTTTCCGGGCTACGTTCTCACCACCTATCTTCAGCATTTCGGCAATTATACCATCTTCCCCTGGGGCTTTATTATTTTTAAGTCCATGGATTATTTCTTTAATTTCTTCCAATGTTGGGGGTTCTGAATCTTGGTTGGATGTTTGTTTTTCAAAGATGAGTTGTTCTTTAGGGGATTCACAGTTTAAAAGATCCTTGAAATAATCTGCTAGAAGTTTGCAATTTTCTTGATTATTTGTTTCCAATGTCCCATCCGGGCGTTTGAAGCAAAGACTGGGTGCCTGATAATTTGATAATTCTTCTCTGAAGGTTTTGTAGAAGTTTCGTGTATTGTTTTTAGTAAAATCTTGTTCAATTTCAGCCAATCTGTAGTGATCGTACTTGCGTTTTTCAGATCTGATGATTTTAGAGGTTTGTTTCTGTACTTTGGTGAATTCGTGCCAATTTTCTTCCGTTTTGTGAGAATTCCAATTCTGCCAGGCTTTAATTCTGAAGTTTATTGCCTTGTCACAGGTTTCGTTCCACCACCTATGCTTGCGTTTCCTGGGCGGTGTGCCAATGTTTTGAGAAGCTTTCGAAAGTATATCTTTGAGTTCTAACCAGCCAGAAGAATCGTGAGTAGGGATACTTTCTTGGAAAGTACTGGCGTTCTGTTTAAGAAATTCTGGATCGACGCGCAGATTTTTTGTTATTTTTGGTTTGGATCTGTTCGGTTGAAATTTTACCTTGATTAAGGATAGATGGTGGTCAGAGTCAATGACTCCTTTCTTGACTTTGACATTCATATTTTTTTTTGATTCTTTTTGGAAATAGCCACATGATCTATTTGAAATTCTCCTAAGTGAAAATTAGGGGATCTCCAGGTCTTTTTCTTGTGTGGAAGTGCCAGGAAATGTGTTGACATTAGTTTGAGATCAAAAGTTTTGCAAAAATCAAGTAATCTTTCTCCATTTTTATTAGTTCTATTGTGTGCTGGATATAGTCCTACAATGGTCCTGAATTTCCTTTCTCTACCAATTTGGGCATTAAAATCTCCCAATAGGATTTTTATGTGATGATTTGGAATGATGGCTGTAGTTTCTTCCAGCAGTTCCCAGAAGTCTTCCACCTTTTGTGGATCTTTACGATTGTAGTTGTTGGTGGGTCCATGCGCATTAATAAGCGTATAAGCTTTGTTTCCTGATTTAACGGATAGTGTTGAAATTCTTTCAGAAGGCGAGGAAAAGTTAAGCACTGAGTTTATATTGTTTTTTCTGACAGCAAATCCAGTGCCAAATTGTAGTGGCTTCATATGGAGGGAGATTGCTGGCTTTCCTTTATAAATTCTATAATTTCCTGATTCAAAATGATTTTCATCCGTGTATCTGGTTTCCTGTAGTGCTAAAATTTGGATGTTGAAGTTATCCAACATGTCTGTTAATTGTTTTAACTTGCCAGTTTTCCGAAGTGTGTTGATGTTTAAGCTACCAATGAAAGTTTTGCATTTTGGGCGAAGAGATTTGGGAAGCTCCGATACATTCCCGCATGATGTTCTCGGTCCCCCAGAATCCGATGACCGAGAAAAATAACTAGTATGTCTACTAGGGCCTGGGGTAGTTATATTGTAGGTTGTTTCCATCATGCTAACAAGTTGAAAGTAGTGGGGACATCGATCTATGTCGGTGTCATGGTTACAACTGAAGTAGTGAGCTTCAGAGGTTGCTGAAGATGTTGTCAAGCTGTGCCTGTTTTTGGTCCGCGAGAGGTATTTTATTTCCCTCAAACCCTCCGGACAAGTCCGGCGAGCCTCCCTATCCGCCACCTGGGACGCGCCCGATAGGGGAACAGGCAGAAACCCCCACGGGATTATACAAATATTATTATATACAAACATTGAGGAAAAAGTCATGAATGAAACCAACTTCGGAAGCTTCTTTTCCGTGACATTATTGAATGTATTTTGGAACAGTAACTTTTTAAGCTCCAGCAGTAATCTGCAATCATGTGCATGTCCCATCTTCCTTGGTAGCAGTCCTCTACAGTTTTAATATCCTGGTGAATTCGTTCACCTTGTTCCTCACTGTTGTCTGCTAAATTTTCAGGAAAACGGTCGAAGTGGCTGTGTAAATAGTGCACCTTGATACGCATGTTGCACCCAAGAGATTTGAAACTGTTAAGCATCTCGTTTACCAGTTCAACATAGTTTTCAGCTTTGCGTTTGCCTAGAAAATATTTTACAACTGACACAAATTAAGTCCAGGCTTTTAACTCAGATTCATTCAACGAATTTACGAAGTCAGGATCCTTAATGAAAATCCAGAGCCTGCTTCCAGTCGACCAACCAGGTGAGGGAATGGAATGAATGAAGACCACATCTAGTGGCGAGGATATGAACTGTGCCGGTTGCCGAAGCCTGTCGTACTCCCCTGGGGCAATGATTAAATGAATGACAGATGAAATGAAATGATAGTGGAGAGTGTTGCTGGAATAAAATTGTGACAGGGAAAACCGGAGTACCCGGAGATAAACCTGTCTGCCTCCGCGTTGTCCAGCACAAATCTCACATGGAGTGACCGGGATTTGAACCACGGACCCGGCGGTGAGAGACCGGCGTGCTGCCACCTAAGCCACGGAGGCTAAGGATCCTTGATGAGTTGTCTTATTTGTGGGCCATCAAATATCCCTGATTTAAGTTTTTCCATTCTCAAGTGAGGCATTTCCTATAAATGCAAAGCATGATCCGTTCTTATCAAGAGCCTTAACGAGCTGCTTGATAAGGCCCAACTTGATATGCATTGGAGGAATAATGATTTCCTCTCGTACAACATTTTTCCCCCCAACATCCATGTTTTTTCTCTTAAGCCACTCTTTTCTAACCCAGTGGTGTGTTTTGCCTCTGCTATCCCATAGGCACAAGAAGCAAGGATATCAGACTGACGATACGACACAATATACATGACCCAATCCTTGTATATTATGATTGAGAATTGCACAAAATGGAGTTAGAACTGCACATTTCGTGTAAAACTGCACATAAAAACAACACAGATCTAAACAAATAGAGGTGATATGGGAAAACTGATATCTAAAAATAGAGCTGTTAGAGAAAAATTGATTTCATATTTATATTCAGTGATCCAAGTGAACCTAAAATCAGTTACAAAATCCCCGGCACAAAAAAAAAGTTTTTTTTTGTAGGCCTGTGTTGTAGATGGGCGTATGTCAATTCTCATAACATGAGTTCACCGAACTCATCACTGAACGATCGGATCACTGTGAAATTTGGCATAGTAAATCACAGCTATAATCTAGGCCTGCAGATGCATAGGCTACATCTGTTGCTTCCTTTTCACAAATTACAGATGGCATGCATGTCCATTCCTGATATATATGGAATTTTCTAACTCGTCAAGAAATAATCCAATCTCTGTGAAAACTAATGTAGTGAATCATGTCAATTCGTCAGAGACGAATTCATTAACTAGTCATGGAAGGATTTGATAAAATGTTTCAACTTCGCTTTATTTATTTATTTATTTATTTCGTGTGCATCGTCTACGAATGGATTCATATTTCATTTAAAGGTAAGTAATGTAATCTTATCTTATTATATAATCCAAAAAACGAGGTATTGACTCATTAATCATCGCATCTTTGTAACCACAAGGACTATGAAACTGAAATTTTGCATGTTGATTTCTCTGTTTGTAGGTGCTCACTAAGAAATGTTCTTAGAATATTCAAGCTTTAAGTGGGTCTATTCGGCCATTTGGCACTCATGCATGGGTTAATATAGGCAAAATAGGAAGTTGTACAAAGACTGGACATAGCACCTTTTACGCCTCTCGGCTCGGCACGTGGAACACTACTTGAAGTCCCAGAGGGACCCAGAGAAGTTAATGACAGATGAAATAAATTAAGATGAATGAAGCTGGGCAAGGAGATGGAAGGAAGTGGCCGTGGCCTATTACAAGGTACCGTCCCAGCATTTGCCTCGATTTGAAAATGGAGAAACCACGGGAAACCATTTCAAGGACGGCTGACGGTGGGGTTCGAACCCACGTCTACTGAGTCCGCAGATAGATTGGCCCCATGCCCTAGCGCTGCACGTTAGCAAGCGTAGCTACGCTTGTCAGTCTAATTAGTTCTCCATATAAAGTATTTACTTTTTCCCCCGGAAATTTATTTGAATCTTTGTGAAATATGAAAATCATGTCACACTTGAAGTAGTTCCGTTTTCTCTTGTCTGGCTCGGTACTTCTAACAGCGGATTTTACAATCTACGCCCTATTAACGAAGTTTTCTTATCCAGTAGATACAATAAGGATGGCTAAAATAGCTGTTAATTACTGATAATTCCTATGAAGATTTTTGGCTTCCTTAATAATAATAATAATAATAATAATAATCAAGCGTTCAAATATTTGGGTGAGTGGATAGACCCCAATCTCTCCGAGAAGGCAGCTTTCGAGTCACGAATCAGGAAAATGGAAATGGCATACAATCTAACAAAGGCCATTTACAACAAGAAATCCATATCAACAAATGCCAAGTTAAGACACTACCAAACAGTCATCCGTCCAGAGGCTTTGTATGCTGCAGAGTGTCTTGCGATGCATCGCAAGGGACTAACAGAGAAGCTGGAAGTGAAAGAAAGAAAAATTCTAAGAAAAATCTTGGGTCCGGTAAAAGAAAATGGGGAATATAGGAGAAGGCACAACCACGAACTTTACACCCACGTGGAAAAAATAACTGATGCCATGAGGAAACGGAGAATTACCTTTTACTGTCATATAACAAGAATGAACCCAGCACGATTGACAAATAGAATTTTCACCTACTTCCTCAAAAAGAAAACCAAGGGAGCTTGGTTCATTGAGGCGGACAAAGATTTACAAGAAGTGGGAATAACAGGCAACGATATTTGGGAACGTGCCACACTTAAACAAAAACTAACAGCACACCGATGTTTTCAAGAAAAGCCAAAGCTTCCAACTGGCAAGAAGTGGACTGCAGAAAGGAAACAACAGCATCGAGAACTAATGCGAAAGTACTGGGAGGATGTTAAAGCTCGATGCAACAAGAAACAGTTGAAATGACGTGGTCCTTAGATGGCCGAATCGAAAGAATAATAATAAATAATCAACGCTATATGATTTAGATTCGTATCTTTCAAATATACGTGTGTTTACTTTTTACATACATATTTCTGTTCAACTGTGCTGAGAATCCGCGATGGTTATATGGCATTTGAAGCACTGAACGCCCCTATATTTTTGGGATCCATTTCATCACGTAGTAAATCCTTCCACAACAAAACATATTAGCGCACGTAGGGCTGTGCGGCTAATACACTGATCAAAATAAATTTTGCATATTGCAAGCTTATGTATTTGTGGACCAAATATAATACACGTGCTTTATCCGATTACTGTTTTATTTATTTATGTAGCGTATGGCATTACACATGAAACACAATAATAATAATAAGTACATATACAAGGACAGATATCAACCTTATTACAACTTTATGTCTAGTCTATTTCTCCAGTCCAGACTCGATGGTGTAGCATTGAAAAATTCGTTAGGATCACATAAGTATGCTCTTAGTTTGCAATCTTCGAGAATGTGCCTGATGGTCTGGTTCGATGTACCGCAATCACCTCAGGGGTTTGGCCACTTCCCCCATTTGTGCAGGTTGTATGCACAAACTCTTATGTCCGATAACAGTGTACGGTGCAAACAAACAAACAAACAAACAAACAAAACAAACGTGTTAACTTAGAGTTAACACATGAGCCAATGTGCAAAAACGAAAATGATGTCGTCATACAGCAATGAAAATACATCATGTAATTTGGAAAACTTTATTTGACCAGTGTATAAATTCGCTCTATCAGGCCAGCCTGAACAGCGATATACACTGGTGTCCAAAATTAAAGCAACAAACTGCTATTTCTCCGTCCTGTGGCTAACTCACGATATAATCGGACCAACTGTCAACAAATGTCCGTACAAGATGGCATTCCTGTCATCGTACAACCATGGCAGCGATGACGTCAGCGCATCTGTCTAACGGGGTGGTGTTTACTGGGTAGTTCCACATCAACACTCACTGTGAACACATGCACAGAAGGTGCAGTATGGCACAGAGAATACGCCTAGAAGATCCTCTGTGGTGGAGAGCCATAGGAAGAATGGAAGCAAGACAGTCGCAAAGTGATGTTGCCCGGTGGCTTAATGTGAATCGTTCTGTTGTTACTCGGATGTGGTGACAGTTTGTAGAGACCGAAAATGTATCCCGAAGACCAGGGCAGGGCCGACCACGTGTGACATCAGAACGAGAGGATCGTTATTTGGCTATAAGGGAACGACGGTACCGCCGTAATACTGCAAGGCAACTGGCATCTGACCTCGGAGCATCCACTGGAACAGTTTTATCGAGGCAAACAGTATACAGAAGGCTTCGACAGAGTGGCCTTTATTGTCGGAGACCTGCTGTATGTGTACCCCTGACCTGTCTGCACAGAAGGGAACATCTAGAGTAGAGTCGTCAACATGCCAACTGGACGGTTGAACAGTGGACCCACTGTTCTTTTCATAGATTTGGTCTGGAGAAAGATTCTCGACGGATTCGCGTCTGGAGAGAACCTGGAACACGATTTTGGGACCCAAACATTGTGGAAAGAAACAGATATCGAGGAGGATTCCTAATGGTGTGGGCAGCGATTATGTTGACTACCCGAACACCTCTTCAGGAAATTGTACGGGTGAATCGGCAAGGTTTAACTGCTGTCAGGTATCGTGACGAGTTGTTGGGACCTCATGTTCGGTTGTTGCGAGGTGCTGTGGGCCTAGTCTTCGTATTGATGGATGATAATACCTGACCTCATAGAGCACAGGTGGTTGATGTTTTCTTTGAAACCGAAGATATAGCACGCTCGCTCTCCCGATTTGAATCCCATAGACCATGTATGGGACGCACTAGGAAGACGAGTTGCATCACGTCAGCATCCACCAACCATTCGCAGCATGACCTGCCGTTGTCAGGTCTGTATTGCTTCCCGATGTTGTGACACCCCGTACTGAGCACATTAACCAGTTGTCGGAATGTGTGTGCATATCTATGAAGTGTCTACTGTTATACGTGTTGCAGTAGTTTACTTTCTGTATTCTTTACATTGTTGCCACTTTACTATCACCTGTTTTTACTGATTTGTGGCAAAATAAACGCAACCTTGCAACATTTTCGTTTATTGCTTTAATTTTTGACACCATTGTAGTTAGGGAGTGCTAAGGAGTACTTGAGCATCCCCTTCGGCCACTTCGCACCCATTGGACCACCCCGAATTATTTAAGAAAATTAATATTTATAGTTACTTACTCGAACGTTGGGAACTCACGTGTGAGTACAGTACGTCAAGTACATTTTGGAAGGGTATTTTTAAAGAGAAGATTAATTTTAATAAAATATTTTTTGCCTTCTTTCTTTCTTTCTTTCTTTCTTTCTTTCTTTCTTTCTTTCTTTCTTTCTTTCTTTTGTTTCTCAAGACACCATGCATGAGAGTATTGCTTAGTGGCCCAGAAATGAATCTTAACTATTTTGGGTTTAAAATAATTCACAGGACATAAGTTACGGCATTTAAACTCTAAGGCCGAATAGGTTTGGGAATTCTGACACTGACAGTGGTAATCCCGAGTTTGTTTTTTCCCAGAGTTCTCACACAGATGAATGCTGCTGTTCTGTCTTCATCTAAAGTTCCGCCCGTATAATTTCGGTTACAGTACACATGCTACAATAGGCACATAATAACATTGTTACTCATATTCTAGACGCACACATCTAAAGTGGGCTGATGACCGAAATATATATTACCCATAGAAGGGCAACAACTACTTTTTAAGTTGCACCCATCCCGTATCAGCCCCTCCCACTTCTCTCTTGCTCTCAGTTCCTAGAATCTGGCTCCCTGAGCCCGAAATGGCTGATCTCCCTTCATATTTCCCAGTTTAAATAGAGCAAAGTTGGTGCCACTTGTACTTGCAATTGCATTTACAATACTGTGGGAGACGCATAAGGAATATACGGTCTTGTGCTGTCCGATTTGAGATTGTTGTTGATTAATTGAGGGCCTTTCGACGTCGTGGTCTTGTAGCCCCGTGTGCTTGGGTGGGTGTGGTGTTTGTCTGACAACCTGTGTTATTGTGATGGTTGTATTAATGTGTGTATTTGTAATTCAGATGAGGATTGGGAATTAGGCGGCCGTGGCCTTCAGTTAGGAACCATCCCGGCATTTGCATGGAGTAGAAGTGGGAATCCACGGAAACCACTTCCAGGATGGTGGAGGTGGGAATCGATTCCACCTCTTATCAGTTTTGACTCACGAGGCTGAGTGTAGCTCGTTCCAGCCCTCAGACCAGAATTAAATTTCATGGCAGAGCTGGGAATCGAATCCGGTCCTCCGTGGTGAGAGCCAAGAGGGGTAGCCACTACGCAACGAGGCGGACGATTTGAGATTGGATGACTCAATATTTTAAAAATATTATTGCCCATACTGGCGACCTAATCATCCTAGTGCAGTGGAACTTGGCGTTATACGGTATATGTGTTTTGAGCGAAACAATACTGTAATTCAACTGTTTTAAGAATACAAGGTGGTGGCCGTTCGAATTTCTAAATATATAGATCTACTCATGTTGTAGCGGCTAGCATTCTTGGCCTTCGCCCCAGAAATCCGGATTCGCGTTTCCCGGCTGTGCCAAGATTTTTAATTCTGATCTGAGGGCTGGAACGGGGTACACTCAGCCTCGTGAGGCAGAACTGAGGAGAGATGGATTCGATTCCCACCTCAGCCTTCCTAGAAGTGGTTTCCTACTTCTACTCCAGTCAAATACCGGGATGCTTTCTAACTTAAGGCCACGGCCACTTCCTTCCCAGTCCCCACCTGAATTAAAAATACACTCCCTACTATAGGGATCACAATGACACAGGTTGTCATAAAATTCACAATTATTATTATTATATATATATACACACACATCCAAACCCGAGTATATTGGTTTGAATGATCGCACCGTTCAAGCCCCTCAAATGGAACAACTTTTCAGAAAAAAAAAGTGTCCTATTACAGTTATCGGGCTGATTGGTGATAGGGCATCATATGGAATGACCAATATAACATATGGAAATAAGTGGTTTAGTTCTTCACGGAACTACTTGTTTTTATTACTGCGTGCAGTTTGTATGAGAGTTGTCTTCCCTTCGTTCTTCTTCTAGAAGAGTGCTTACCACTGTACCGTAAGGTTCTATTCTAGGACACATAATATGTCCGTAATTACCAGTGAGAGATGATTATCTTTTGAAGGGCAATCAGGAAGTTTGGGTGATGTGCAATGGATGGGAAATAGCAGTCGTAACGGAACTACTGAAGAGTGTGAGTCAGTTGCGATCGATTCCCCCATAGTTCCATTGGATGGATGGTGCACGTAGTTTAGGGTGCTATTTTCTTATCAAAGCCCGTGTAATAACGGAGCATTATTCTGTTGAATTTGCTAAGTCGAGCCCAAAACCTGGCCGTTTTGTTACCACATGGTGAGTCCTCTCAATGTATTATTTAATCGATAAGTTATTCTTGTTACGATTGTATTCACTTCTGAACGAGCCCACCTCCGTAACAAAATGCTCAAAGACTCTCTCCAAGCATGTGTTAAATACAATAGTATATTCTTTCAAGTCGTTGTCCCTAAAGAAATACAGTTGCGCACACTTGTACAAACATTAGATTATCAGAGTAGTAGTTGTTTCATTTCAGGCCTTGAACTTCGTGGTCATCAGTCTCAAGTACTTAAATGTGTGTTCAATAGGTCGTATTGGCGTAACGTCACTGTAATATTATTATTAGTCTGACTTCAAGTGGCGGCCATTCTCCAGGTCTCCTTGATTCCTTACCTGTATTTGTTTTATCATTCAAGGAGATTTTTGTGTTAGAGGTATAACTGGAAACAGCTACCGTTAATATAAATGTAAGTGCCATATTTAGCTGTCCAATGGGATCTAGGCGAGATCCAGTGGGGTTTTATTGTCTGCAAAGTGTCAATACGAACAGTGTTATTGCACGAAGGATCTGTCCAAATCCCTTACATCAGTATTGTTCCCATGTGTTATCCGTATAAATATCAAAGGGCAGTAACTAACAAGAGAAGTTAAAAATCTTTGACCTTGGCAAGTAATAAAATTTAGCTCCCGCAGATCTCGGCGTGGTCTTGACCATTTGATATTGAGATTCAGCACTTGGCCAATTAAGTTAACTATTTAATATTGGTATTTAGCTGTAAAATTTTGATTGATTGGTATATCGGTTCGAGAAGACTTTTGGGTTGCCGTACCTGTAAATCCTCTGCACTAACATTTTAGGTTATATACAGCGGCTATATCACTCACCTTTTAGGGCCCAATTACTTGCTTAACAGGAAGCATTTTGATATTTTAAAACATTAATACGATTGGGTGATACAAAAGCGTGTTGTTCCAGGACTTTATAACTCTTCATTTTGCGAAGGGAACAGGTTTTAGTACCTAATAATGCGTATTTTATTCAACATCGCCCTCTAGGAAGTCTTCGCTGGTTATATATCAGGATGGCGCTGTGACTTATCGAAATATGGTTAATGCAAAGCTCGTTTAGTTTTGCATTCCTATGCACATGCATCACCAACTGATATCTTATGACATCGTAAATAATAGCGTACATTACAAAAAGTTTGGCATCACCTAGTTCTTAACCCAAGGGATGACAGATGACCTGGAAAATGGCTGCTCGTGATGAGTTTCGAAAAAATCACCATCAGAATACGTTCTACCCGATACCATCTATCTGTGTTATTGTGGTATCTGTATTTGTAATTGAACCCAGGATTGGGAAAGAGGCGTCCGTTGTCTTAAGTTATGAACCGTCATGATTTTTGCGTGGGGTGGCCGTGGGAAACGACGCAAAACCACTCCTATGATGGTTGTTGTTGGTAATTCGTTTTAGGGGATTGGGGCATCTTGTTCATCAGCCTCACATACATCAGCCTCGTCTACTAGGATATGGATTCAATATGTCTGACATGTGCTTCTGTGTTGACTGCAGTAGTGTGTGTAATTATAGCCTATAGGGTCGCGAATTAAGGTACTATCCCGGCTTTCGCCTGGAGGTGCTGTAGAAAGCCCGATGAAAGCCTCACTCATGGTTGCGCTGTCAGCGCCAGGAATCGAACCTTCGGACTTACTATAGCTCCCTATCGTAGTCGTGGTGAGCAATGGAACTTGCTCGGCTACGCCGCGGGATTTTTCTAGAATTGCTGAGGAGGGAATATAACCCATCTCTCCTCAGTCCAGGCTCACGAGGCTGAGTGTACTCGGTTCAAACCTTCAGTTCAGAATAAATTTATTGGCAGTGCCGTGAATCGAACCCGGACCTCCAGGATCACAGCGCACATACAAAAGCACGGGCTGATGACTAAGATGTCCCTGGTTCCTAGAGCAAAATCAAAACTTATATTCTTTGGTGTCCTAAATCCTGCTGGTACATAAAAGCGTGTTAGTTTGTAGGGTATGTAAATACTTGTTTCCTGCCTTATGTAATTGGGCACAATTTGTGTTGACCGACTGAAAAGCTTTCTTTAATAGAATTAGACAACACTGAAAAATGATTTCTATCACTACATTTTCCCCCGTGCTCTGGATGAATTCTGGTACATTTCTGCTGTTAAAGATACGTACTAAAGGTTGTTTCTGCTGGCAGCTTTCTGGATGATTATACCGTTCACCTTTCTTTTCGTCACTGGAATATAGTGATACTAATGCATTTTAATGCCGAATTCAGATGTGCAAACGGAATCCTATTATCAGAAATAGTATCCTGTGACAGCTACTGTCTATATTTGGATTTTATATTCTGTAATCCAGAGTTTTCAAACGTGTGCCACTAACTGCTGAGATGCATTATATCTGTAAACGTGTTCCATTTCAAAGGCCAGGGTGCATTTTTCCTAATTAATGATTTTTTTTCCCTTAAGCCTTGCGGTACTAGCGTGAAAAATCATGAATTAGTTATATTACATAATTTCTGTAGTATAGATCTCTTTTGCGACACTCGCAAGCAACCGATCGTAACTAATGAGCATTCAAAAGAAAGAGAATTACTCTGAGCAGTGATAAATTGCACACTGATTTCATAAATATCGGCAATTTGTTTATAAACATATGTTTAAACAAATAAACAGAACTGTGTCACGACAAGCCCGCATAACAGTAAAGCCTGGCTCGTACACAGCCAGCCTCTACCAGAACTGAGTCGCGTCGAGCCTTATTGTTGTGCGAGGTTAATGCACGAAAACCTAGGTTTTCAGAATTTATCTAATTATGGTATCCCACTAGGAATGACACACAGGATATTGGAGTATTCTCGTGGTTGTTTTGATTTACAAACGATAATTTGTGCTCTCGTAGCAGCTTTTCTTTGTAATCAAGAATTTAAATACTGAATGTTTGGTGATTGTGTGGCCATACCGCCATAATGTCGCACAAATACGCCCACTTATCAATTCTGATGTCACAAGCAGTATCCAGACGGATTAGACCGTTGTCTATGAGATATGGAAGGCCGGGATATAGGCGAGGGATCACTTGTTGCGCACTTACGCCGCCAAAGTCGGATTTATGGTCTGTTTTCAGCCCAATGCAGCCGTTAACTGTTCACCCTCGAATCACTCAACATGTCATATCTTAGGCATTTGTGGACGATTCGGGATGATTTATGCACTACTGTGATTAGTATACTGCCATACCGCTATTGATTTTACATTCAAGCACCAACTCACAGTGTTGCTCAGCTAATATGGCTAGAAAGTTTGCAGTCAAATTTTTCGCAAATGTGTTTTCATCTTCCTAGTCAAATACGATTGTTGCTCGGATAAGAAAGTCTATTATGTTGGAGAAGGAAGTTCAAAGCTTCCTTGAAAGAAACCCACAAGCCGATAGGGGTTTTAGGTAAGTATGCATATGAGACTTAATCGCTCGCCGCGCATTTGTTCCTTTAGATCCCGAACAACATGGTTCCTATAATGATTTTTTTTAAACAAATAGACACCCAGGAAATTACTGATCAACACATGACGCATTTAACAGAATCATAATAATAATAATTCAGTGAACATAAAGAAACAATATTTTTAAGTAGCATCTGCCTACAACTGCCAACTAACAATAAATTAACCACAACATCATCATTGAGTGTAACGGCCCTTAGCCAAGAGGAGAGAGGCTTAATTAATGTACGACGTTTATAAATTACAGTTATGCACAAATATACGATTATACAATGTTTAGATCACATACGTTTTGTAAAAACTTGTGTAACGTGTCAATCTTATTTCGCCTACATATATTATTGCTTACCTCTATAGTTGTTGCATCAGTATTATTGTAAGTATGTTGACCTGTGATCTATTGAATTATTATTGCGACTAACTTCAAGAATGATATTTTCTACACTATTTTGTTATTTATGTTCTAAATGGATGTCACAGCCATGCCATAGGAAGCCTTTGGAGGAGACCATAGGGCAGTGGTAGAAAAACTATAAGTAGGAACGGTCATGAGATTACCAGAAAAAAAGGGAAAGAAAGATTAAGGTCTGGAGACTAAAGGAAAAGGAGGTTGCAGAAGTGTTTAAGAAAGAATTGCAAGAACAGACGGATTTCACCCATGTGGAACAAGAATGGGAAAAGTTTAAGAGTGCATTTGCAAATAATGCAGAGAAAACATGTGGTAGAACATCAGGAAAGGTACGGGAATATGCGACAAAATGGTGGAATGATAGAGTGAAAGAAAAGGTAAGAGAGAAGAACAAAACTTGGAAGGAATGGAAAACAAAAAAGACTGAAGAAAGTAGAGCAAAATATATAGAAGCAAACAGAGATTGCAAGAAAGTAATTGCAGAGGAAAGAAGAAAAGCTGGGAAGAATTCACCCAGAAAATAAGGGAGGATTTAAATTGAAGACTTGAAATAAAGAAGGCTCTAAGTGCCAAAGTTACACATTTTGAGATATTGTGTGAAATAGAATCTACTCTCCAAGCCTATCAATGTATAAAAGGCTCGAACTCCCACGAATGATGGTGTAGTAACAATATCTATCAACAGAGGGCATGCAGTTTATCTGCCGCTGCTGTTAACATATGAAAAGCTCTATGCTCCGCGCGCCAATGCGCACGCATTTTCTCATAGCGAGTTTTTAGAGACGTGTTTTCAGAATTCGATTTATATTTAAAAAAGGAATGTGCATGGATTGCTACAGTAGTGTGAAGACTAAGAGTCGGGAAATAGGAATGGTTTAAAATTGTCACTGGACTAATGCAAGGAAGTGTGTTGTCACCATTATTGTTCTTAATGGTGATGGATGACATCATGAAGGCAGCAATGAAAGACTATAGTAGGGCAAAGATGAAGGTAATGTTGTTTGCAGACGATGTTGTGATCTGGGGCGAGGATGAGATGGAGGTACAAGAACAGTTAGACGTAATAAATTAAAAGATTGAGCAATAATGGGCATTGAAGATAAACGTGGAGAAGAGTAAAACAGTGGTGATGAATAGAGGTAAGAAAGAAGGAAAAGGAGTAATCAAAGTCAGAGATAAGGAATTAGAAGTGGTGAAACACTTCAAATACTTGGAAGTGAACTGACTGAAGATGCAAGACTATATTTGGTAATTAGCAGAAGAATACAACTCGGGAGTGCTATCTACCAACAGGTACGGGGACTAGTATGGAACAAGGATATACCAATTAAGGCTAAAGAAGTTATGTACACAGCATATTATGTTCCTATAATGACAAATGCAGCAGAAACTTGGACAATGACTATGAGGTATAAGAGCAGAGTACAGGCAGCTGAGATGAGATTCCTGAGAAGTATGGTCCAGAAAAAAGAGGAGAGAGTGGAGCAAAACAGATTGAGATGGTTTGGACATGTCAAACGGATGAGTGAAGTAAGGCTACCAAGACGAGCACTGGAACGACGGATTACAGGGAAGAGAGGACGAGGAAGACCAAGAATGCGTTGGATGGACTCGGTGAAGTATAGCATTAGAAAGCGGAACCTGGATTGGAACACCGTGTCGGAGGAGGAATGGTGGAACGACAGAACAAAGTGGAGAGGAACCATATTTGCCCCCACCCAGTGTCAGCTGGGAAAGGGGAAATGAAGATGATGATGGTCTAAATCAGTTGTTCCTGTTTAAACTGGTAGCCTATTGTTATGTGGTTATCAAGTCAATGTGGCGAATACACAAATGATACACTGCACAAAAATGGAATAATTTTATGTAAACTTAGCTGTTGTTTGAAACCTGTTGTCCGTTCTCGTTCACTGCTCACCTCATAAGCATCGTGCATTAATTAAGCCTAGGTAAGCAGGATTTGTCGATCGAAACAAATCATCAAATTATGTAACCCCGCCCCATGTTTGTATATAAAAGCGTGTTATTTTGTGATAAATATCTATGTAATATTTCTTTCAGGTTAGGGTATACAGGGTGTCCCACCTAACTCTGCGACCTCAAATATTATCGAAATGAAACAAGATGTGAAAAATCTACTTGCACAGGAATGTAGCCACGTCAGGGGTCACACAATGGGAGGATATGCACAATCCAGGAAATTATAACAATACCACTTTAAACGGAAAGTTACCTTTTTTAAATGGAACATACATGTTTTTTTCTAGCAAAATCAATAGTAAACATACAATTATTGATAACAGAATTGGTTTCACTTCTCTAAACCTCGTACCTTCTGAAATAACTAAAGTTGTATGTTACTAACCAACGACAGTGGAGTATCAATGTTTGGTGCGGTATCACTGGCAACCATATTGTAGGTCCCTATTTTTATCAGGGAACACTAAACGAACAGCGATTTGCATCATTTCTTCAAGACACGTTATCCCTTCTCATGGAGGACGTGGGATTGGAAACTCGTGTATCAATGTGGTTCCAGCATGATGGGTGCCCCGCACATTTCGCACGTGTTGCCAGAGATGTAATGGATGAGAAGTTTCCAAATCGGTTTCGGCGTGTGCGGAAATATCTGTGGAAACACTGGGATCAGTACAACGCTCTGTTGTTCACAGTCTACAGAAGTGCATTGATGCAAACGGTGGTCACATTGAACATCCGCTGAAGTGACACAGTTTCGTCAGTTAAGATGTTCCTGCTTACTTGTGAATGTCTCTTCCGTGCTGGATGTAATTTAAAAACATGACGTTTCTTTTAAGCTATAGGCCACAAGTTTGTTTAGGAAATCGGTGATTGTACATTTTGAACTATGTGTACAGTTCTACACATTTGTTAAACTTGACAAACAGTGTCTCCATTGCCATCCTCTACAACGTTAGTTATTTCAGAAGTTACGGGGTTTAGAGATGTGAAACCAAATCTGTTATCATTAATTGTATGTTTACTCTTGATTTTGCTAGAAGAAAAAAAAACATGTATGTTCCATTTAAAAGAGGTAACTTTGCGTTGAAAGTGATATTGTTATAATTTCCTGGATTGTGCATATCCTCCCATTGTGTGACCCCCTGACGTGGCTACATTCCTGCGCAAATAGATTTATCAAATCTTGTTTCATTTCGATAATATTTGAGGTCGCAAAGTTAGGTGGGGCACCCTGTATAACTACTTGTTGTCTCGCCTAATATAATTGGGCACATTCGTGTTAACCGACTGGAAAGCATTCTTTAATATGATAGTATTTTGTCGCTACAGCCCGGCGTGGACATTGTCAATGTGGGCGTATTTCCATAACTTTTGGCGTAACTTGACTAACCGAGGATCCCTGACACGGGGCAGTTTCCGTGCGAACAATAATTGTTTCTTCCACTGCATATACGAGGTCACACCAAAATTTTGACTGGGATAATCAGAACTGTACAGTATTCTGAAAAACCAAAAACAAAAAACAATTGCAACTAAAAGTATTATCATATGGCGGAGTTGGCTTCAAAACAAGGTTTTATGGCCCATACGGTTTAATGATTATTACTCCGGTTAAAATGAACTGAATGTAGTCCTTTTTCCTGCCATGCATATTGTTTTCACGTTACCTTTGATAATCTTTGATCAAAACATGTTACTATTGTTAGCGAACTGAAATAGGTTTTTCTTGAACATTACGTTTTGCCTTCTCCTTGTATATAAAAAAAATACGGAAAAAGCTGTGCTCTTGAATACAGTAGAATACATTGGAAATACACTGCCAATGTGTTGTCTATCTTTGATATATAGGCAGAGTGGTTAACCATTACGGATTGTCCGTAATTATTACTGGTTTCTAACCTCTACTGCGGGAATACGGATGTGAACATTTTTTAATGTCTAATTCGAACTTATTTTGGCTGCGCTTTGCGAGTTCATAGTTTCGATATATGCAAAATTGATACATATATCAGTGTCAATTTCTGAAGCGCGGCATGAATATCGACCTTTCACCATTTTGCGATTGCGTCACGCCCGCCTGCTTCCGCTTGCCTTCACCCTTTGCCTTGCCGCTTGGTGTTTGTTTATAATCTGTGTAACAGTGTGTAGTTTGAGGTTGCAGTTGGTGGATGCTAATTTAGGTACAGGTCATTTTAAAACAAGCGGAATGTAATTTTGTAAAGTAATACATTCATAGCTGCGGTAGGGAGTGGCCGTGTTTACGTATTTCGAAGATTTCTGAAAATCACGTGTTGTGCTCTGTACGCATAAAATGACTTCTTTATCGCACATGAAGGTGGTGATGACTGCATGAGACATATGCAATTAAAAAAACACCACCATGACTACGCAGAATCAAAAGTTAACTTTGAAGCCGATAACATTTTTCTTTAAATCAAAGACACCGACAATTATGTTACAAATGCAGATCTTTTAAATTCTCACCTTTACTAGTAGAACACAACATCAGTTTCTTGTACTGATCTTGCAAGTCCTTCGTTTCGATCTACTGTATATTACCCGTCTCTACCGCTGGAAAAATTAAAATAAGGCTGCATGTGGAAGAACCGAAATAACTGTTTTAGTTAAGCCCATGGAAAATACTGCAAATAAGGAAATTATTTTGCAGTTTTTACTGAATGCACCATTTGTTTTGGCTAGGCCTATATATAGTAGTACAGATTCGAATTCTCTAAAACTGTACCCCGTTGTTTCGTACTACGATAATGAAAAGGACAAAAGATGCACATTGTTGGAATCGGCTGATAATTATGGGGAAGCGTTTTAACATACCTTAGGGAAATTGTTGTGTCCTTTGCTTATGAAAATGCAAACACCATGGTGGGCAGTTTGGAGGTTTTTGAGTTCTTCTGGAAACTATAACCTTCTATACTTATGCAAGGTCATTATTGCTTTCAAACGGAATTTCGATCTAATTTAAGCAGAAAATAAATAAAATCCTGTTGCCATCACACAATATGTCACAAGAATAAGGTCAGCAATGAAGAGATGCTGACTGCGAAGATTGCAACCAAGTTGTCCTTATCAAGTCATAAAAGGTAATATGCGGTAGGGTGCCTTTATTTCTATGTATTATTTGTATAGTTTCCTGTTTCGTGTTCAGAACAGAAGGCAATACGTATTAATTACCGGTACGCTATGACGTCCCCATTTCCTTTGTGTCTGTATTTCCCTCCCTCTCCCCCCCCCCCCCCCCCCGGTACTAGCTTTGCGAGTAGTGTCCAGTTAAGTATCACTGATAGCCTTCTTCAAAGTTAGGCATCTCTGTATTGGGTGTATGGAACATGACTAGGCAGCCGGGAACGTATGATCTTCCAGGTCAGGAAGCGGCGAAAGGTGTGAAAATCGTATGGTAAAATAAGCGGTTTAGCGAAAAAGGAGGCGATTAGTTACATTACTTATATATGTCTTGCAGGCTAATCGTACTTGCTACTAATTTGTATTTCCACCACGTTGTGCAACGTAACAAAATAAATAGATGATGTTTGTTGGGATGGATCTGCATACGACGAGTCATTCCCCCAAAACTCCATGTTGCTGCAATCACTCACGTTGTGAGAGGCAATTCTCTTTAACCAGTCTGGCAACAACGCAGCAAGTGTCGCGAGAGAATAAGAGCAGCCGGTTGAGGGGTGAGACGGAAATTTGTTTGGATTGATTCCCCACTCCCTTCTCCGCAAGACCGGCCTTCTCTAATGGCCTGCATGCGTAACCTTCACCTGGATACCAGCTGGCAACACGTCTGTTACGTGTTATCTTGTTTACGTTTCTCAACGCACAAACCAGTTTGTCACTTCTAGACTTCTAGTTGCCGGGTTTGCGCACCGTAGTGTACTTGCAAGGGGTATTGGCGATTGCGACGTACTTTTCCTCCTGTTTTCACTTAACGTGCATTTTACTACATGTTTTTCACATATTTCGGTGCTTTCTGACCTGGGAAACCATATGCTCCCAGTTGTCTGGCAATGCACCACACACCCTGTGTTAGGTATATACCAGGCGAATTAGCTGCCCTAATATTTTTTAATGCAGCCCAACTAGCGTTGTTATCAGGAAGGTCGATATTTCTTTGCTTGCATCCCGTACGGTACTAATGCACTGCAAGTATAACCTGCAAACGATACTGGACTCTATTAATTTTCCCTCGATGTGACTTCAGACTGATGCGAGGGAAAATTAATAGAGTTCAGTATTGTTTGCAGGTTGTGCTTGCAGTGCATTAGTACCATACGGGATGCAGGCAGGGAAATATCGACCTTCCTGACAACATGCGTTAATTGGACTGCATAAAACAATATTGTTAGGGGCTGCTGATTCACCTGGTATCAGGGTGATTCAGGTAAGAGGGCCACCTCAAATATCTACTGAACCGTTTAAGATATCGTCATTCTGTTTTCAATTTCTTAAATCGTATTAAGGGGCTTATACAAAATGGTCCATTTTGCTCCCAGCACATACGTATTTACTGAGAACACGGCAGCAACGTAGGTTTCTTAAATGGAATTACACTAATACCACCGCCTGGAACGACTAATAGTCAAGTGGCAAGTTCGGTGATGTGCTTATTTTGCAAATCCGACGAGTACTTTTTAAGATATTAAAGGTTTCCATATGTGTCGGCAATATACAGAAAGCTATGCGCCAGCCGCTGGAATGTGGAGGGAATGATTCTCTTGCGTGACCCACTCCTTGTTGACAAACACACATACCGAATTTATCCCATTCATTGCATACTGTAATGTGTACATTATCAAAAACAAGTCTCTTATGTAAGTGTGCCTTTTTCCCTCTCCACTTCGTCCTGAATCCTTGCGGAAATATCTGAAAACACCTCAATAAAGAGGATAAATAAAGTACGGATTTTTTTTGGTGCTGGCGGACCTGCGACAATGACTACTTGATCTATATATTAAAATCAGAAATGTAACAAAACTCGCCCATTTAGTTCATTGGCGAACGTCTCGTCTAATGTTAATTCTTACGAGTCCGGTTAATCATCAAGCAGTTTCAAAATGTACACATTACAGTATGAATAGAATGGAATAAATGCGGTATGTGTTGGTCAACAAGGAGTGGGTCACGCAAGAGAATCGTGCACTCCACATTACAGCGGCTGGCGCATCGCTTTCTGTCTTAATGCCGACACATATGGAACCCTTTAATATCTCAAAAAGTACTCGTCGGATTTGCAAAATAAGCACATGACTGAATTTGTCCTAGTTGTTCCACTGGGTGAAATGAGTAGTCTCATTTAAGAAACCAAAGTTGCTACCGGTTTCTCGGTAAATACGTTTGGTTTCAATTAATACTAAAATAAGTACACAAATAAGGATGGAATCATCTAAGATCAAGTCGAAATTGATTGGATGTGGTGGGGGCGAAATGGTCCGTGTTGTATCAGCCCCGTAATACGATTTAAGAACTTGAAAACAGAATGACGATATATTATACGGTTCCGTAGATATTTGAGGTGGCCCTCTTACCTGAATCACCCTGTATATGTTTGTGTGTGTGTGTGTGTGTGTGTGTATGTACTACAGTTGGGGAAACATGGAACCGGTCTTGTACTTAATGCGTTTGTCTCTAGTACAATGCCAGTCATCGGCAGAAATGTGATAAATGTAATCCTGTGACCGTGGCCATCAGAAACTACGGAAATTGGACCATCTATATTAGGTCACCTACAAGGTAGTCAGTAGTACATTACGTGAGAATACTGTTAACCGGATTGAATACGCCACTAGTAGTAGTGATTGTCTCGATGAGGTTATTGTTGTTATTCTTGTTCTTGTATTAGTCTACTTGGGTCAAGTGTATTTGTTGTCTCGTGTTTGATCGAATGCCTCGTCCAAACTACAGTACGTTGTATCAAGATATCTTAATCATTCAGGAAAATGCAAAAAAGAAAATCTCCCGCAAACTGCATGTTTTTAGGGAAGAGAAAGTTGACTGGCGAATGGTGAATATATTGTACAGTATGTCCCCTGAAGCACTGTAATCTTCATTGTCAAGTGAGTTATACAAAGGTTGTACCATATCTGCCAATTGTTACGGGCTTTCTGTCGAATTTACGGAGTGTTTTACGGTTTTGTGGACGAGCTGTAATATTTGACTATTTTACGTACCGATTGCTTCTGTTTGAAATTCGGGCCAGGACGAGCTTCCGCAGCCGCCGAGATATAGTGTCTGTGGACCCGTGAATATGCGATATATCGCTCTGATATTTATTTTTTGGAACGATCTTCGATCATTGATACGATGCGCCCTGCTGATAATTGTTTCTAATTGTTTATGAATCACAGTAGCTTGATATAGGTGTTTGTCTTCCTTTGTGGATAGTCCACGAGATGCGACAGTTGCGAAGCTGAGGTCATGTAAATGAGCGAATTACGTTGCTTAAATTGATTTCATTTTAAATATATATTTGTAGCAATTTCATTCTGACGAAATGTTTTGTCACTTTGTCATCAGTTATGTAGCATTTTATATTAAGGCTGAAGAACTCTGTTTATCTGACATCTGTCTGTATATCCGCATGTTTCTATGACTAGGATCGCACATTACATACGAACAGCTGCATACAATTTCATGAAAATCTGTCTACGTCTAAGGCCATTTGGGCACTAGCCTAGAATAGAAATCATTTTTGTAGTACAGCGGCGAAGAAGGGTTTAGGAAATACTAATTCTGGTTTTCCGAGTTCTTCGTAACAATTCGATTCCTGAAGAAAATCCCTATGACAAAAATATTGGAGATAAAAGGTTGAACATTTGAGAAACTGCTCATCCAAGTGTATTTATTAATGTCGTGTACATTTTTTTCAGGATTAGGGAATGACCCATCTCATTTAAGTACAATCGTGTTGACCAACTGAAAAGCATCAAACTTTCGTTTACTAAGGCAGCACTGCAAATGGCTTCAAACACCGTAACGATAGCAGCATTAATAGTCGTTCACCAATGGACATTGGAGGGATACGTAATCTACTAATCCGGAAATAAGAGAGCGATTACCGCCGCCCCCACCCCCACTTTCCAACAGCCACGGTATAGTTAAACATCAGAGGGTTCTCAGGGGGAAAAGAAGTAAAAATAATGTTTTCGGGGGATGTCGGGGCGCAGGGGGTACACAATATTTGTCGTGTTTAATCTTAGCAATTTGAATTTTAAAATTTAGTTTTTATGTATCGCATTTCATATGTAGGCTAGTGTCCACCTCGTGGCGGAGGTTCGGGTTCGATTCCCGGCTCTGCCAAGAAATTCAATTCTGGCATGAGTGCTGGAACGGGGTACACTCAACCTCGTAAAGCAGAACTGTGGAAAGGTGGGTTCGATTTCCACCTCACCCATACTAGAAGTGGCTTGCTGTGGTTTCCTCACTTCTACTCCATGCGAATTCAGGGATGGTACCTTGAGTTAGGGCACGGCCTACTTCTACCCAAATCCTAGCCTCAATTACTAAACTAATAAACACAATGACAGGTTATCAGACAGATTCCACAAACGCCCAACTACACGGGGCTTCATGACGACGATGTCGCAATGCCCCTGAAAAGGTATTTGTTGCATTCTGTGTCAGAGATTTCCCACCACACCCGCCTCCTTTTCCTTGCCGATGTTCAAGTTGCAATCATAATTCTTGTACTAGGTATGACTCAGTGATCGTTCTTTGGCAAATCTCACCAGTAGTCTGACGTCCAAAATCAGAAGGTTTAGTATTAGTATTTACTCATTCAATGGTATCTTTTCTCTGTAAACGACCATTGCAGGGAGCTTATTTCTTCGATGGGCATGGGAAGTAAAAGTGAAAGGAAAAATGAAAGAAGGAAGCTGGATGTGACCGTTAATCTCACGGTCATAAGCCACGAGACCTACCTTTTACGTGGAATCCGAACCACTGGACCTGGCATTTCTCCCCAAAAATCTCGCATGAGTTAACTAGGAATTCAATCCAGTCCGCCTTGCTGAGCAGCAAGCTTCACAGCTACGCTACCACGCCTCATAAAGGTGACTCGTTTGTAAATTTACATTGAGTTTCAATTACTGTACATCGAAATTCAATAAGCCATCGAGATATAAACTTCGTCAATATGTACGTGAAGTAGATTAACGTTTGTTCGCCCTCTATGGACGATGGCGTAGTTTATTTACATGAACCGTGTCCTGACAGGGGCGCAAGCGTGACATGGAGAAACTCCATTATAAATAGTTGGCTACTCTTGATGAGACCAAGTACTGTACGTGCGTAGGCAGGTGTTGTCTGCTTTAAAACCTTCGGGTCTGTGTTAGGTGGCAGTGACTTTCCGTAGTCTACTAAAAACACTGCGCAACCTTGGACATTGAACACAAGCTAGAAACAGGATATGCTTTACGAATGGAGTGTCTCACATCAGATGCATTACATGATCTGCGTAGACATCATTTCATAATTGCAACGCACTGTATATTTCTGTGCATTATTATAAACTAGGGTGTACTTCAGACGA
The DNA here is from genome assembly GCA_946902985.2 of Meconema thalassinum. NCBI lineage: Eukaryota > Metazoa > Arthropoda > Insecta > Orthoptera > Tettigoniidae > Meconema > Meconema thalassinum. The sequence continues at coordinate 1,095,023,969 of OX336389.2, read as the reverse complement.
TACTTGAAATAGTCGCTCGCAGTGTTAACTTGGAACTGTGCTTACCATGATCCTTTGCCTTCATTGAGGTGAATCTGAATTACATTATTCTTGTTGATTAATTTAAAGGCTAAGGACAGAGTGGTCATCAGACGGGTACATATTGAAACTGATATATCTGTTCCATTGTTGTGAATGTAGAAGTATGTGCTTATTATAGCGATCTGTGAATGAAGTAGGTGCTCCTGGATTCGTAATAAGTTATGATCCAATACTTTAGGGGGGGGGGGGCATTGTGAAGTCTGGATTAGAACACTTAAGATCTCCGAATATACAGGTTCTGAATCCACTGGTGTTCGCCTATGTAGGTGGGTAACCGGAGGGGTCTGGTTATTATTGAATGTGCTGTGTTCGTGAACACTTATGAAGTGTACTGTACTTGTTTCCATGTACTAGTGTTTTCATGTTGTACAGCAATGTGTGTTTGGTTTGCAGGCGACATGGGCGCTCTCACCTGGCTGCTCACTCTCTTCTTGCTGTTCCTCGTGCTGCTCCCAGCGGCCCTCGCGCGCAATGCTGGTAAGTCACTACAACTTTCATTTTCCAAAGCTTTTAACCGGTTATATTGACGGCAGTAGCGAATATATCTTATTTAGGGAGTGCTGATTTTAGCGTTGTAGGTGGGATAGGAAGTTTTCCTTCCAAAATATGGTTCATTTAGTTCTGTCTTTTTTTTAGGAATATCACGCATTGGCAACAGCCATGGATTTTTCATTGTTTAGTTATTAGTACCATTATAGGATGCAAAAATAACTATTGATCAGGTAAGCCTTCATGAGTCAATTCATTTTCTGTCGCTTGAGACTACGTATTTCGTTGTATCAATTTTGAAAAACACAAGTACGTTAAAAAACGGATACTTCTTAGTTACAACGTTATTAGTAAATCTTGAATAATGCCAAGTGGTAGGGTTCCCATCATTGCGTCAAGACAATAATTATTATACAAATCTAGTATATACTGTTCGGTATAGTACAGAAGTTTCAAATCTTTAAATGCAATTTCCATACATATATTTTGAGCTGTCTCATTGTTGTCCCTGTTGAATGTTGTATGATATTTTTTATTTTCATATTCGTCCTTTGATCGGGATGAGTGGCACAATCTGTTAGGCGTTAGCCTTCAATATCAAAGATTGCTGGTTCGAACCCGGCTCAGTCCGATTGCTTTTAGGGTGTTAAGTTCTGCAACATCGTGTTAGTCGATTTACTGGTAGCCTACGTTGAAAATAGTCTTCCAGGGCAGATTTTTGGCATCCCGACGCTTTTGAATCCTTAGCAGTCAAAGGGACGATAAACATACAGTGTAATATCATATTCGTCTTTCGTGGACCCATCCAATTGTCATGAGAATTATTTGCTCATTTCAAATTTTAGAAGAAGTTTCATTAACATTTTCTAAATATCCTGTCATATTTTAGTGTTTTTCATACTACTGCATTTCTTTTAAACGTTTCAATGAGTTATTATTGATATTATTTTCAATGACAATGCCCCAAAATGTATCCCAAGTATTTTAGAAGAATTTCGTTACTGACATTTTCATCTTTGTCATTAACATTTTGTTCATATGATTCCTCTTTCTAACCATTACTTTATAAGCTACAGGCCTAATACCAACCAATTGAAAGTGATTATTTATAATATGTATCATCAATCTTTTTCACTACAAGTATGGTAACAGTTACAGAAATCATTACAATTAGAAGTAATACAACAGTTGGGTATGGTATATGAGAAAGTAGTTACCCCATCCATATCTGATAAAATCACAGCCCGCAACCAGAGGGCTCTTATACTAAACGTAGATTTCATTTAGTTTCATTGAATGCATTAATTGCGTAATGGCAATCCTGATCTATGAACGGCGAAGAGTTGTCGCACTTAACTGAACGCTAAGCGCTGTGGGCTGTCACTCCTAGTGCTGAATACAAAATTAAACATTAAAAAACCATGAACAGAAATCACACACTAGAAATCGTAAATCGTGGTCATCGGGATGAGCAGCTATCACGGGTCTGAGATGAAATGGTTATTGTTGATTTATTTGGGAGTTTTGCGACTTCGTGGTCATGTAGCCCCATGTGCTTGGTTGGGTGTGTGTGGCATTTGTCTGGTATCCTGTATTATTGTGATGACTGTATTAGTGTGTGTATTTGTAATTCAGGTGAGGATTGAAAAGGAGGCGGCAAAACCTTAAGTTAGGAAACATCCCGGCATTTGCCTGGGGTAGAAGTAGGGAAACCACGGAAAACCACTTTCAGGACGGCTGAGGTGGGAATCGAACCCGGCTCTCCTCAGGTTTGCCTCACGAGGATGAGTGTACCCCGTTCCAGCCCTCAGACTCAGAATTAAAATTCTTGGCAGAACTGGGAATTGAACCCGGATCTCCAGGGCAACAGACAAGCATGCTAGTCACCACACCACGAGTTGGTCGAGATGAATTGGCGACTACTCCGTATACTGATTAATTCTGTGCCTGGTAAAACATAAAATGTATCTTTTTAGCTACGAATGTTCCGCCCCAGGTCATTATGCGGTCCAAACTTTTGTCGATCATTTGTATTTAGCAATACTGTGGAAACATTTTGTTGCGAATGCGTACATTGCCTGCATGTTGTGCTAGAAATTACGTTTATAGGACATTAAAATACATGAAACATTACTAGTTCCATTACCTAATCGGTCTGACTACTTTCACATATTTTGCTGGCTGACTCGTCTCCCACTTAAGGCCTCGACAATCGACCATTAGCCACTGGCTTAGGACTGGTTTCACAGCTGAGCACTATTCTTCGCTGTGCTAGGTTCACATTGCAAGTGAATGGGAAATAACCTAAGTTAATGGCGCCTGCTGTTCACAAAAGCAGACATCTGCATAGATTGTTTCATATAGTTTGTCATTTTTACCGTTTTTGATTTCTTTTACCACTTCAGTGTTCATGCATTCGTTGGATTCACGAAACTGTACTTATAGTATGTTGTCATTGGTGTTATTTATATAACTTATTAATCATCAACATTCAAAGCAGATATGGTGACCTCATTCAATTACGCCCCATACAATAGCTACAGTATCTACCCCATATGTTCCACTCTTCTTTGAGGCAGATGACGTTCAAACAACAATTATTACCACCATCACTCTTCATCTGGTCAATACGTACCAGTACCAGTAATCCCATCATAAAACAAACATAAGTCTCCTCTGAAATATTAAATTATCTTTAAACTAGCAACCCACCTCGGCTTCGCCCGGGAACAGTTATGAATGCATTACGTGATAAACGCCTTTATTTTCGATGTCGATGAACTACGACCTATATCCGTTTTACGTCTCAGCATGATGGTTTAAAATCACTGACTGGACTATTAATTATATTATCATGGAGATGCTTGTGCAACGAATTCTTGTCGGGCGTAATTTAAGAATGGCGAGGTGCATGAAACTCAAATCCCCCTTCCATCCATTCTAAAACACTTATAGTAGGCGATGTATTGAAGATAGAGATATGCCTTCCCGGCATTTTTTGTAGAACTTTTCATGCTGAACAATTCTTACACTCATAGTAGGCCTATATTGATATTTTTAATGGTTTGCCCAGAGTAAGCTTAAAAAGCGCACAGACGCCAGGTTTTTCTTTCAACTTTTTCACTGAAATCGTTACTGATTGGCTTCCTTTGATCATAAATAAATTTATTTTCTACAAAAACCTTCCTGGAGATATCCTTTACAGAATGGTGAAGACCAAATCAAAATCCATCCAGTGGTTCTTGAGATTACGCATGCCATCCAAGAATCGGGGACTTTGTTTTATACTAAGTAGAGATTATACGCCAATCAGTATAATTTAATATAATATAATCCCCCTTCCGTCCAATCTTAAATTGACTGTGAATTTTGCGGAACGAAAAGTTCACAGGCGAAATGAGAGTTGCACTTCCAGGGAATGGCGGGGTGAATGGAACTCAAATCCCCCTTCCATCCAATCTTAACTTGACTTTGTTTCACAGGCGAAATGAAGAAAACCTGAGTTGCATTTCCAGGGAAACTCCAAACACAGCCACTCTTCTCAGAAGTCTTAACTCAACACGGCTCAACGGTTTGCTGCTAGCTGTATCTGGGCAATAGGTTCGCCCGCTAGCTAGGCTTGTAACAGGGATGATAGACTCGCCCTTAGTTAGCTCGTAAACTGTCGCATCCGTAGTTGAATGGACATGGTTGGAAGAAATTAAAGAGTAAAAACACTTATAGTGTGCGATGTATTGAAGACTCGCGGACTTTTTTATAGAACTTTTTATGCTGAACAATTCTTACACTCATAGTATTTAGATATTTTTAACGGTTTGGCCAGCGTAAGCTTACAAAGCGCTCGGACGCCAGTTTGTGTTTTTTTTTCCGACTTTTACACTCAAATCGTTACTGCTCGACTTTCTTTGATCATAAATAAATAATTTTCTACGGAAATCATCCTCGAGATATCCTTTACAGAATGGTGAAAACCGCATCAAAATCCATCCAGTGGTTCTCGAGTTTACCCGTAATATCCAAGAATCGGGGACTTCGTTTTATACTAAGTAGAGATTGGCATAATCATTCTGAGCTACAACAATGTTTACCTACACTTCATGCATTTTTGTCACCAACAAATGAGTAAATGTAGGCTTATAACTTATCTCTATTTTTTTTAAATTGGATTATTTTATGAGTCAAAATTGCAAATATTTTGTTAGACTAGTGTATTTCATGTATAGTATCGAATTATAAACCTTTTCTGTTGTAAGGATAAAAGACAAACTGTATGTAGGAAAAAAAAAGTATATGAAAATAGGATGATTCACAACATGATTGACTTCTGCGACTTTTCGTAGAAATACCGTGATGTCGCAAAGCCTCTAAATGAGTTAACAACAATTTTCCTACGGGAGTTTTTAAAGTTGGTGGTACAATTCACTCCGCAATATCTCGTCAACGCCTGAGAAGTGCACATCTCCTAGTGGCGTATGTAATAATACTTATGTAGAAGTTTATGTATCAGCAATAGCTCCGGTGTCAGTGAACTGAAGGTCATATGCTTCAATAATAATTTATGTGTCGCCGTTTTGCAGGAAGATCCCCACATATGCCAGGAGTTAGTATTGCTCAGAAAGTTCACGCTCCTTTTTGCTCTGCAGTTTCATAAAATTGACTGAAGTTGCGTAATCCTTTCCCTACCTTATGTATGGCCTTTTATCCCCAGTTTTACCCTATTATTTGAGAATATGTGAAAGACTGGAAATAGAATTGAAAATTTGTTCATAACATAAAAAGAAGCCCACATAATTATCTAACATTTTACAAATATATTCCATATAATTCAATAATACCTCAGATTTACTATCGCAACCCTGGAGTCCCGAGTTCCTTAGTTCTCAATGCCCACTTCCAATATCGGTGGTCAGTCATAATATGCTATTACTTGGTGACACTATTAAAATGGTTTGATATCTGGAAATTTCTTCTCAAAGCACATACAATATTAAGGATTTTCCAATGGTCCAATATTTCTGAATGTGGATAGACCCCATATATAAAACACTCCCCAAATAACTTTTACTAGATCAGATGTGTCAATCCACTCGCTCTCAGCCTTCCCCTCTTGCGGCTGCGTGTACTCGCATAGAGGTTAGTGTAACTCATGATGCTTCGCTAGTTCGCTGCCATTTACCATAAATTCAAAATATGTTAGATCTATAGAACCAGAAGGTAGATTGTGTACGTGTCCCCGTTATCGCTGGGAAAATTGCCTTGCAGAGTGAAAGGCAGAACAAATGAACATTTTCCGGTGGTTGTATTCTACCAGCGTTGCCGGCATTTGTATGACGGTGATTTACAGCTTCCACATCACCAAAACGTAAATGATCATTCACACTTAAGTCAAAAAGAAAATAACCACCACATGAGCTTCCTGAATGGCTGAAATAAGCTTTTACCCAACCGTATTTTAACATGGGCATTTAAAACTGCAGCCATGTTTACAAACATAACAGCAGAACGTGGCGTGGTAGTCATGGAATACACGTTCATGATGTCCTCTTGGCTTCAATCCTAGGCCTTCTAATCTTGTCTTACGCATGGCTGACATATTAGTGTGAGTTTACAGTTAGTAGGTATAACAATCTCGTCCGGCAGATGGCGGGGGTTAGCTGGGAAGTACAAGGGCGCTTTCGGATGTGGCTTCCACCGTCGGGCGCATTCGTGCGCTAATTGAGGGAGAAGGTTAAGAATCGAAGGAATGTATGACCTTGCCGTTCATCCTCATTTCTCTTGGCTGTCTGTACCCATCGTTCGCACTGGGGATCGGAAGTAACCATTCGGGTTTCAGTGTATCATTAAATGTTCTCGGTCATACTGGTATTGTTCCTCGGTGACCTAATTTGAATAATGTATGTAGGGCCTACCCTGAATGGCAAAATTTGCGCATTGAATTATCAAATCGAAACATAATAAGGAGTGCGTCCCTTCAAAAGTTGTATGATATAAAAAAAACCAATATAGACCGCCTCGTGATGCTGTCACGACTTAGATTCGGGTTCGATTCCAAGCTCTGCCAAGAAATTTAATTCTGGTCTGAGGACTGGGCAAAATTGAGAAGAGGTTGGTTTGACTCCCACCTCAGTCATCCTAGAAGTGGTTTTCCGTGGTTTCCCCCTTCTACTCCCAAAAAATACTGGAATAGTACATACATTAAGGTCACGGCCACCTCCTTTCCCAATCCTAGTTTCAACTACAAATACACACATTACTACAGTCGTCAAAATGACACAGGATATCAGACAAATTCCTCCAGTGTACGAGGTACATTACCTTGACGTTGCAAAGCCCGTAAATGAATCAACAACACAAATATATTGTGGTGTTTGAAGCCATATTTTCAGTGTTGCCTTAGTAAACAAGAGTTTAGTGCTTTTCAGTCGGTCAACACGAATATAACTTATTTACCCACCTTGAGAGCGTCACTTTCCACCTTGACTACCAGAATTAAATTTCTTGGCAGAGCATGGAATCGAATCCGGACCTCCGAGGTGACAGTCAAGAATGCTAGTCTTTAGACCGTGAGGTGGTCTTTTCTTGGTGTAGCTGCTCGGGTGTTATTTTTCTTTTCTTAAATGTTCTCGGTCCTACTGGTATCGTTCCTCGGTGATCTAATTTGAATTGTGTATGTACCCAGAATGGCAAAACTTGCACATTAGGCTAAAGTGAAACTTGCACATTGAATTATCAAATCGAAACATCATGAGGAGTGCGTCCCTTAAGCAATTCAAAAGTTGTATGGTATAAAAACAGTTCATCTGTTGCTTGAACTCCATTAATCTCTAATGCCAACTCACTATGTAGCGTAGCCAGTGTATTTCAAAACAATGAGACCATTTTGCGCCTTATTTAAGATTGTATTCTTTAAAGGTGTGTACATGTCTTCTTAGAGTGAAACTTGTCTACACGGTAGTATGAGTGACTAGGAATGATGAGTAAATTTTGTGTGAACTGCATTTTTTGTCCCTTTTATGAGTTTGTTGTGCGACTTTACTTGGACATTGGATTGTTGTAGAGACAAACACTTTATTTAATTTACTACTGATGAGTTGTGATAAAATTGGTGTGTTTAGAACAAAATATTAATATTGTTAGCATTAGAACTAGTATATTTCAGGCCAGTGAATCCGATCATTTATTCTTAACTACTTTGTATGCTAGCTGATTATCACACTATATGAGTTTTCTATAATGGCGCTGCATTTTGTCATCAATAAACTTCCATTAAACCCTCGCTTCGTTGTTGCATGATGAGCCTTATTCTACAAAACATATAAGGATCTAAATATTTTATCTCCAGCAACCACAGAGATATTACAGAACCAACAAAGCGAGAATGTAATCTCATGATGAATTTTGAGGGCATGTACAGTATATAAATGTTATTGCATTCCTGTAAGCTTGCAAGCCCATTTATATTACAGTACTGAAGAATCTCTCCCGTCTTCCAAAATTATTACACAGAATATTAAGGTAGCTGGGTATGTCCAGCCTTAGTCTGTTTGAAATGTTCCCTTTTTTCAGTCAGTAGATTAATTTCACTCCATGTGAGATCTGTGCTGGACAAAATGGAGGCAGACAGGTTTTTCTCCGGGTACTCCGGTTTTCCCTGTCAAAATTTCATTCCAGCAACACTCTCCACTATCATTTCCTTTCATCTGTCATTCATTTAATCATTGCCCGAGAGGAGTGCGACAGGCTTCGGCAGCCGGCATAGTTTATATCCTCGCCGCTAGATGGGGGCTTCATTCATTCCATTCCTGACCCGGTCGGAGACTGGAAGCAGGCTGTGGATTTTCATTGTAATTTCTGATGGTTTCTTTTCTGTGGTAAGATTTGTCTGAAACCGTTATTGGTTCGCTTCGGGGCTTGGAACATTGTTATACTCAAGTATTGGAGTTTCACGACCGCATAGGTAGTCCACAGCTGTCAACAGTCACAGCATGACAGGCTGACACAGGCCAGCGTTATAGAGAATTTCAGTGTCACTCATTGCTTCAGCGGTACGAAAATCGGCGTATAAAGCCGGAGGTCGCGGTTCCAAATCCCGGATGGGTCAGACTTTTAATCACAATCTGCATGGCGTCACCATTTGTGCATTACACAACCTAACATCGTAAAGCCTTCATTAGTCGTTGTGGTCCTCATCTTGAGTATTCACTGCGAGTATGAAACCCGTTAATATCTTGTATCGTTTTGAAACATGTATCGCATTATGCATTATTTGTAATTAACCAAGGTAGGATTAGGGCGGAAGCGACAGAGGACTTTCAAAGAGGGCACCAAACCAGTATTTACAATGACAATTGTATTGTTTAAGTTTTCGTGATAGCTTATTGCTTATTGTCAATAGCTTATTGCTTATTGTCACATTCTATGATGCTGTAGACGTATTGCATGCTTGTTGCTTAGTATGCCCATATATTTGATAGTGATGAAACTAGATGATGTTATTGGTTTAACGTCCCGTTTAACTACTCTGCCTTTTTGAGACGTTGGGGTGCCGGAATTTAGCCCCGAAGGGGATCTTTAACGTGCCAGTAAATCTACTGGCACGGCTCCCTCGCATTTGCGCACCCTCAAATGCCAGCTGACTGCGCCAGGATTCGAACCTGGGGCTCAGCAAGCGAGAACTTTGCCGCTGAGCCACGCAGCCAGACAATGAAACTAGACCTATGAAGTTCATGCACTAAATAATCAAAACCTCTCTTAAATATGCCCATTAATGTGACACTCTTATGTGGAATGAGGAATTCTGGTTGAGATGTAGGGCATTTATTAGCGAATTGCATTTCGTTTATGCACGTTCAAAACAAATATCGGAACCATCTAACCGTCATTCCTAAAGTAAGAGTAGGACTTTTAATGTCTATTGTTTTATTTTAGGCATGCTGAAGTAAGTTGTATGGCATACGATCAGCATAATTGGCCTTACAAACTGCCGATTCCATGTAGACGTCGCTGATCATCGTTGCATAATAATAATCATAATAAATATATTACGGTACTGTAGAATCTCTCTAAAAGCCGCCGTCGTTCAAAGCGACGTAAAACAATAACATTAACAACACAGAATCTCTGCAATCTTCCAAATGTGTTAAATCACAGAATGTTAGCCGGGTATTATTAATTTATTATTATTGATCCTACGAATTGTCGTTTTCTTGGATACTTGCGTCGCGGAGCATCTTATTTAATTACCAGCGACGGAGTGAGTAGGAGACAGCTTCTTCTCTCCTACACACACCTGATGGCAGATATGCATATATGCAGCTTATTTGTCCAAAGAATGACATTGTCTAAAGAAAAAAAATCTCATCTGCAGGTAATTGCTTTGATTTTTTCTGGAAAGGCAAAAACAATAGATAGCCTGCACTTAAGTTTACGCCGAAAGTTCTCATTTTTATTTTTATTGAGAAATATTGAGCCGTTTTTGCTACATGTAGGGTTGAAGAGTATCGTGGCTATCAACCCCATGTACTTGTGCCTATCCGTAGGATATGCTATTGGACTTAAAATAAGGTGTCGTACTATGTCAGCATTTGTCTTGAGCAGGAGTGGAAAAACCCTGGTCGGCTCGGAATTGATTCTTTCAACTTGACTTCCTAGTATCTCATGGTGGGGGTTTGATTGCCTAGCGGTATGCTGCGTCCTTCCCACCAAGGTGGGCCGGGTTCAATTCCTGGTGGCTGCATGTGGATTTCGAGGTGAAATGTCACATCAAGCGGCCCAGAGTCTTCGCAAAAAGGAAGTATTGTGGCTTAAGATCTCAATATAAACGGTCACGTAAAACTATAACTTTCCTTTCTCCCTTTCCAGCTCATGCTGTATGTCTTGGCATTCACGGTTTTGACGATAAGTTATTTTCCAGACAGAAATGTACAGCCTCGGATATTGCCACAATATTTACGCACTGTGCCTTTGGCGACGTGTAAGCTACCTGTGCATGCGTATGTACAAAGGTTCATAACACAATGTGCTTAAAATTAATGTTGTTGTTGTTGAGTATGTTATATTGAGGGAAATGTATTTGTACGATGGTACTATGTAACTGAAGATTTTAGTCGTAGTTACGTTTATTGTCATATAATTAATTGCAACTTGGAATTTGTATTCAGAAAATACAGAGCATTGTCCTCATTCTGTCGCAACTCTTAATTTTCCATTTTAACAATTATTGGCCAATCGCAACCATCACCAGCACTGAGGTTACTTGTGAAGGAATTGGGATCGTGTTGAGTGAATGCAAGCGGGCAGGGAGGCCGGCCGCGAACACCAAACCGGTTCGGACACCAACTGTGAAATCCATCGCCGACGTTGCCAGCACAATGTTGCCATAATACTATCTCTCTTCCTCGCTGATGTGCCCTCTTTTGATATGATCCCAATCTCGGCAGGATTTCAGCATTAAACAAAACTTTCATTTATATATTTTTTCTTTTCCTCTGAAATGTAGATCGTTTTGAAAATATTCTACTTGCGTGAGATGATAGCTTGATTTCTTTCCTGGTGGGATTCTAGTAATATACAGCTTACCTTAGCCGTGGTTCATCTACAATTTAGCGATGCTAATTGGATCTGCTCCTTAATTTACGATGAAAAGGATATGTTCGGAACAGTAGATGCGTAATTTATGAATGGTCCTTTTAATTGTTCGTGTATATCGTTGCATAGTGCATCAGTAATTTTCATTGCGGTTTTATTGTCGAAATATAGAGCGACTACATGTGTGGCTCAGTCAGTTGAGCGGTGCTATCTTTTAAGTTCAAGATTATGGGATCGATTCCAGCTTGGGTCAATGACATTCAAAGTTCTTAATATGACGTTAGTTTTAGGAAGATTTGCCATAAATGAAAGATCCAGAAAATAAATGTCAACACCTCCAAAATCTCTGAAGGGCCTTCTATGATTATGATTATTATCATCATCATATCTCTACTTAGTATAAAACAAAGTCCCCGTTTTTGGATAACGGGTGATCTCGAGTACCATTGGATGGATTTTGATGCGGTTTTCACCATTCTGTAGAGGATTTATTGAGGAAGGTGTCTGTAGAAATTCATTCATGTCCAGAGGAAGCCGAGCAGTAACGATTTCAGTGAATCGAGTCGAAGAAAACCCTGCTGTCCGTGCGCCTTTAAAGCTTACGCTGGGTAAACCGTTAAAAATATCTATATACTATGAGTGTAAAAATTGTTCAGCATGAAAAGTTCTACAAAAATGTCCGCGACAACATATCTCTATCTTAAATACATCGCACAGTATAAGTTTCTTTGCGTTTTCATTTCTTCCAACAATCTCCATTCAGTGGATTAAATTACTAGTTTGTGAGCGAGTTTACGAGCTAGCGAGCAAGCCTATCACCCCTGCTTCGGTCAGCATCAAACTGTCGAGTCGAGTCGTGTCGTGTTAAGACTTCAGAGAAGAGTATACTCGTATGTGTTTGGAGTTTCGCTGTTCACCTCAGCTTTTCTGAATTGCGTCTGGGACCTGCCGTCCGTGTGCTTTTTAAGCTTACGCTGGATAAACCGTTAATGATACCAGGCGAAGCCGGGGCGGGTTGCTTGTTATAGGCTATATAATGCTAAGTTGTATGTTTCACAAAACTCAAGCTCTTAAACCAGAGGTAGTTTGAAGGTGCTGTCTGAGCCAACATCTTCCAAATCGTCTGAATGCTACTGAAAGAATCTGAAATTCTTGAAAAGCCAACGGTTTTTTTTTTTTCATCAAGTGCGTTTAAACAAGACGATAGCACCTTCCATAACTGTGTCACGTCAAGCGCGCTTAATAACAGTAAAGCAGGGCGGGTGGCCTATACACATGGGGCGTTCTCGAATAACCGATCGTAACAAATGAGCATTCATAAGAAAGATAATTACCCGCAGCAGTGACGAATTACACTGTGACTTTATAAATATCGACAATTTGTTTAAAAACTGCGTTTAAACAAGACGATAGCCCCTGCCAGAACTGTGTCGCGTCGGTACCGCGTACTAATAATGCCAGGCGGGTGGTTTATGCACATGCGAGAGTTATTATTATTATGTCGTCATTATTGGGTAGAAGAAATGCAGTTATTTGAATATTAATGTTTATATCATTCAGATACATCGTCTCATTGTTAGCCCGTTTGCTCTTTCATGCAGAATTAACTTCTGGAAGGTAGTATCCACAGGTTCATTATGTCAATCCTTTCAATGGAAGAGAAAACAGCCTACAAATCATTTAAATGTGTCTTGTATTGTGGCGTTGGTTAGTTACAACTATGGCAGATATGAATTGAATGTGTTGGCTTCTCGCACCATTATGCATTAATTCCTTGTCCAGTGGTAAGTGATCTTCTATTAGTTTGCAGTATAGACGGCGTGGATTCAATTTCTGCCTATGCTTAGAGTAGGGAAGCTTGTAGTTTCGCGACCGTTAGTCCCACGATCATAAGCCACGGGACCTCCGTTTTACGTGGAATCCGGACCACCGGACGTAGCATTTCACCTCGGATATCCCACATGCATTAACTGGGAAACGAAATGACATTGAGAATTAATAATCCCAGTATGAGGATTGAACCAGGATTGAGATGATTTGGGTTATCCCTCAACGGTCGGAAAATATTCTTTGGGGTGATATTGATAAATTACTGAGTACGGTATTGTATGACAAATATCTTCTTGTTCCTGGTGACAGTGTTCTGGGCGGGCATCACTTCCGTTCGGGAATTCCAGTCAGGTAGCCAGGCTTACCTGAATTCCACTCGGTCCTCAAAGGGACCTCAAAAAAGTTCCTCAACTCCGCTCAGGCTTTGACAAGGGGTCGGCAAAGGGGTTATCCCCAATGACCTAAACACATGTCATAAACCTCCTGCTCGCATACCAAGGGCCGGGTCAAACGGTTATAGGACATAACGTACCACCGGACATAACGTACCACTTGGCCGGCTAATTACCTGCGATAAGTCAACTAATGACCTTAAAATATTTAGGAGAAGACATAACGTACCATTTGAAAGAGTGGGAAGTATTTAGGGTGCATGAAACCCTAACCACACGGCCACTTGTTCGGTATTGCTCAATTAATCCTGGTAATAAATACGTGGGCAATAACATAACATAAACTAATATAAAATATGATTAAGTTTTTGGATTCCCATCACACTTTATCCAGGCTTTGGGCTGGCAAAATGTTTATAAACATTTTGGCGTGTTTAAGCTGTGGGCAAGCTCTGGTCATTTTTCGTTTTCTTCACTATGTTTTCTTAATTTAAAAAAATTAAATTGTTTTTTGTGGGTTTTATATCCTAGCGAATAGTATTTCGTCATGGGATGTTTCATTCTAAGTGAATAGCAAGTTCGCCATGTGAAGTTTCATTCCAAGTTCTGCGAATATGAGTGAGCTCTCAAGCAAGATTTCAAATTTCCATTCTCTTCATACCGCTTCATTATTCTGTCAAGCCGTTCATCATACTTGACATATTTCTTCTTTCTCTTTGAACTTTCAATGTACAATTCGTACTTCATCCGTCGAAGTGCGCACATAAACCGCCCTTATTCGTTGTACACAACTTCATGTTACAATACCAAAATGTTTAAAGCCGCACAGTGTGATCGCCACTGATGTTTATGTGGTAATGAACCTGTAACTGGAATGTGCGTCTGACATCAAGTGGTAGGTTATGTCCTAGCGTAAATATCTGGGGATTACGGGAAACCCGTTCTTAGGTAGATAACGACATAGGTGGTACGTTATGTCCTCGAAAATCATGTGGTACGTTTTGTCCGTGGTATGTTAAGTCCGGACACCGGGTCAAACACCTTATGCAGCGCATGAGTGAATTCTTGAATGCAGCTGTTTTTTCTGTTCTAGGCTGGAAAACAGTATTTTCAGCATCCGCAGCTGATATCGAAAGTATTTTTTTAGGTACAAATTATACATCTATTATTATCTAAATTTAATTTAATAATGTCTGACTAGGTTAAAAAACATACAGACATTTAATTATGCACATGTTAAAAACAATGTATAAAATTTGTAGAAAAAAATAGAAAACTTGGCAGACTTATTTTAAAGAATAGTATGATTAATTTTAAATCACTTGTATTTTCTGCCATATAAGTTATAATGTGTTAAACACGTTATACCTGATTCAACGAATGAGCGGACTTGACATCAGAAGGTTGACCAATGACACAACAATGTCTTGCGAACTCCACCACGCCATTGGTCAAGCGCTCTGAAGTCAAGTCCGCTCATTCGTTAAATCAAATATAAACATGATACATTAAGAACTAGATATTACTCACTGTTGTTAAATAAAAATATGGACAGGAAATTTAATAAAATAGGAAAATCAGCATCTTACAATCACATAAATCTTTACTTCATTTCAAACTATACAAAAAACATTAGATGCGTTGCAGAAGATGTTTGACCCGGCCCTTGGTATGCGAGCAGGAGGGTTATGACATTTGTTTATGTCATTGGGGATAACCCCTTTGCCGACCCCTTGTCAAAGCCAGAGCGGAGTTGAGGAACTTATTTTTGGGTCCCTTGGAGGACCGAGTGGAATTAAGGAAAATCGAGCGGAATTGATGTTCGACCGTTTTTCTTATCAGCTCCCTAGCCCTCATAATTTGTGTAATTTTAAATCGGCGTTGTACCTACGAATCCAGGCTGGTGTGATTTTCCCTCATTGTGTTCGATTCTGCGTATGTTTTGGCCAATGTTGCCATATTTAGCCATGGCATGTCTAGATTGTAATAAATTATTAAAAAACGTTGTTAGGCTACCTTTGAAGTGCATTCCCAAGCTTCCAGACATTTTCGAAGCCATTTATTTTGTATTTATTTGTTTATTTATATATTTGTTTATTTATAAATATTTATACTTGGCTCGTTCATTTATGTTATTTCATAATAGTATCGTGCTGTTCATTGGCACTTCTTCGTTTTAAAACCGGTTTTCCAAAGTCAAGTATACTCTTATAAATATTAACGCTATTGTATAGCATACATGTCAGGCACGAAAATATGACCTTTATGTGCGAATAATGTTCAGTTTGTGCTACAATTACACCCATATCACTACTGCAGTCACTACAAAAGACACAAGTTATAATAAAAAATTGAACACCCATCCAAGTACACGAGCTGATGACAAAGATGCCCCAAGCCCCTAAACCGATTTAACAACAACAGCAACAACTAGCAAAGTTTTTTTTCCTCAATCGGTTGCACTGCTGCATGAATGTTACTAGACCACAAAATTGGTTTACAAAACTCCAGTCTGCCGCCTCCTTCCTGATCTTAGACCCAGTCCTAAGTACACACACTATAATATAACTTATCTATTATTAGCAAACTTCAAATTTCAGGTAAGATTCTATTTTGTTCCTCTGAATGGATTTACAAATTATTTTGTATTTTTAAACGTTTCATTCGCTATGTCCGACTTAGGGGTTTAGAAGGTAGGCGGCTAGATTTTGGACCGAAAGGCCCCAGGTCCAATTACCGGTGGGTCGTTGGATTCTAACTTCCCCTGGTTATTACCCCTCTATCTGGGATTGTGTATTTTGAAGTTTTCATTATTATTCCATCCTTATCACGACTCGCGGGTCACCTGCGAGCGTCAACTAATGAAACTTGAGCCAGGGTTCTCTGGGGCCCACACGCTATTATTATTATTATTATTATTATTATTATTATTATTATTATTATTATTATTATTACATCCTTGGCCGAAAACAGATTTTCGCAGAATTATTCTCCTGCGCACTTGGCCTTCCTGCCATCTGTGCAATCCTTCACGGATATTATTAGCAATATACTCAGAAGACATGCTCTCAAGGCCCATATTCAAGCCATAGGCAAATCCTTGCTTTCGGTCAAAGATCTACAGTTTAGTTGGTCTTGACTGTGCTGGAAAAAGGACTCAGTGTTTCTGTGGATACGTAACATATTATGTTGGCCAGACATGTAGGAAATCACAAGGGTTAGGGAACATCGTAAGCATTTGCTGTACGTCTTTGCCAACCATGTAAGTTGGCCGTATTGTACATGCCATTCAGAACGACCATCAAATTAGTTATGATGAGATATCTGTCATCTGTGTGGAGAAACATTTCACACCCAAGATCCTTTTAGAGGTGATAGAAGTAGTTAAACGCCCTAAGAGTCTTAATAGATGTGATAGATTTCCTTTGAGCAGATCATGGTTTCCCTCTTTAATATTAAGTTACCATATTCTGCTTTGGCTCAATAAGTCGTGGAGTAGTTGAATTATGTTTCAACAAGGCCTACTATCTAATGTCATTTTACCTATGGAGGCGACATTCCATTGTTAACTCTTACTCCTTTGCTTAATTTCTAACCTTGATAATTGGACAAGCTGTTGTCCCTAAACGTGTCTGTTCATTAATATTACATCTCGTCCTAATAGTCTCAATGCTACGTAATGGATTGTTGTTGTTATTGTTCTCTTGACTGTCCATAAATGGTTTATAGGATCAAAAAGCATATTTCGATGTTATGCCGTAGTATTGTTTATGTTAGGTCTTTTCTATAACTAGATTATAAGAATAAACGCGTACCTCACATTCACGCAATGGACGTAAATATTTCGGTATTTCAGGCAGCACGAATCTGTATTGGCAGTGGTAGCTATGCTCGCTAAGGCGCAGTGCTGGTCATGTGGCCGGGTACCTGTGGAATCGGTAGACGTGGGTTCGAACCCCAACCTTGGCCGTACTTTAAATGGTTTTCCGAGGTGTCCCATTTTCAACCCCAGGCAATTGCCATTGGCCATGGCCGCATCCTCCCAACTCCTGGCCCAGTTTCATTCATCCTCACCAATTTCATCTCTAATATTTGCCTCTCGCGAGGTTGGCGTCAGAAAGAGTATCCGGTCGTAAAAGCCACCCGCCATACAGAAATTCATCACATATTATCCTCGACTCCGTTGAATATGATAAAAATAATATAATCGGAGTACCATGTCCACAAGGGAATTGGGTGACCCGATCAGTGCGGTAGGATGACTAATTCATTTCCGCTCTTCCTCCTGCCACAATATTCAACAGGTTCCACTTTGGCATCACGAGGCGGGAATACTCTGTACCATACCATACTAAAATCTCAACATTCCTGACAGCCGAGAATCAAACCCGGGCTCTCGGGGATGTGTGAAAACGATGCTACCCAGTACACCAGGAAGTGGTCGATAGAAGTAGGTAGCGAGCTTGTAGTTTTATGTGATCGTTTAATTCTGCGATTATATGTCACGGGTCTCCTACTGTATTTACATGGGATCCGAACCACAGGATGAGTGGTTTCACCTCGAAAACCTAGTCCGCCCTGGTGAATGACAGGCAGCTTGAGCTCTGCGTCATCACGCCCCCTATGGTGAATAATCATAATAATGTCATATGTTTTGCTAATAGGTAGGCCTACTATGACAATCACGTGGCCATCATTCTTCCATCAATCACCTTCAGGTCCTGCTTTGTTATTTTTTCTTTTCTTTTGACGTCTACTTACCAGTTTGTGACTGTATATGTGGATAAATTTTAACTTACTGTATTTACATTTCAACTCCATATGTCATGTTAAATGATCTCTTTTTCGCTTTTAAAAGCTTATTTCATGGTTAGAGCTTATTTTAGGCTCCTAAAATTGCAATTTTAGAACCTAAATGCCCGTTGTCTAATTATAAGAGCTCTTACACGTACCTAAACCTTACGCGGGAATGATGACCACGATGTTCCAGAGCTTTCTTTTGAGCTATTTCGGTGTCCGCCATTATTTGGAGAAACACTAGGCGCACACAGCAGTAACTAATTGCATTATACATGCCGTGATCACTGCTATTCTCTCTTGAGTAGTTGATTGGTCGCATGAATTTCTATTTAGCAATTCTGTCCGTAAAAGCAATTAGGGCGTACGGAATGATGTACTTACTTCTGCGTCTGCCAGGGCCATTACGTATTTTTTGCCATATCGTCCCGTCTCAGACATTTTGTTCTTCGATCTTGCTTGAAAGAACTTGTGATTTGTTCTCGCCCACAGTTCACTGAGCAATTAAAATTTGATCTCCGCTTTCGCATTTACACAGCCGTTAATGACTTTTTGTAATTCATAAACCGTAGGCTACTAAAATATGACTTGTGGATAAAATCTGCAACAACTGACGCTTCAGAGAGAATTCTCTACCAGTTTCTTGCCGCCGGGCTACCACACGAGTGGTCAAGCGAAGAAGTGAAAGTCCGAGGAAGCTCCTTGAGAGATGTAGGCCACAATCCGCTCTCTCATTTGCATGAATGATATGAAATCGCAATGGGAATTATGAGGATGAACGTTAACCAATTACACCTCAAGAAGACAGTGAAGAAATTATAGTTATTTATGCATACTGTACGTACATTCTATTTCCTCATATGGTGTTCATTATAAAGAAGCGTTACTTTCATCGGAGAGAGCTCTCGTGTGCCAAGAATCATCATTTTTTTTTTTGAAAGAATCCAATGCTGTGTTATAATAATTGGTGAGTGGTTACTGGAAATAAGTGTCGAAATCATGACAAATGGGTCTAATGTAACAAATGCCTTGGTATTATTTATAAATACAGTGTATAGGCTATATTAAAGGCGTGTTCACCTGAAGAAATACTTGGTTGTGTGTTTGAATTATTTTAGAAATGTATGGATTGAAGGGTGACTTATAAACCATCCCAGTAATTATGTAGTAGAGTGAGTAGAGAGACAGTGATGATCCTAGATATCAACTTATTGATCCCCCCTCGTATTTGTCTTTTAAATTACTTTTTAATTACTATACGGTATTCTTTTATTCCATATGCGGCTGTCCGCAACCGTTATCATGAATATTGCGAGTAGTGGGACAGGGTGGGCTCTAATCCACTAACCTGTGTTGTTATAATGTCTGTAGACGGTACATTATGATATCTCGTGAACCAATGATCAGAGAAAGTCGTGCGATAGTTTAAACAAAACGGTTTTATATTTTCTAACCCAAGGACACTCCTAACATAAAAACTACCATCTTTATAGAGGAAATAGTGTCCCCACCATTACCACTCTTAAACCCTAAATTTACCCCAATTCCCAAAATTTCCTTAAAACTTAAGATTTATCCCAAATCCCTAAATTTAGGGTTTAAGAGTGGTAATAGTGGGGACACTATTTTCTGTGTAATGAGGGTAGTTTTTATGTTAGGAGTGTCCTTGGGTTAGAAAATATAAAACCCTTTTTTTTAAGCCATCGCACGACTTCTCTGATTATTGGTTCACGAGATATCACCAAGTACCGTCTACAGACACTATAACACAGGTTAGAGGATTGGAAGCCACCCTGTCCCACTACTCGCAATATTCATGATAATGGTTGCAGACAACCGCCTGTGGAATAAAAGAATACCGTATAGTATTAAAAAAGTAATTTAACTGACAAATACGAGGGGGGATCAATACTGGAATGTATATGAGTGAGATAATATGTCCTAGGGGATGTTGAATTGGAGCAGTTGATGGAAATCCTCGACTGAGATCTCAAGAAAATACTTGCCAAGTTGGATTTACCCACGGTTACAATGCTACTATAGATCATTTCGAGAGGAGCACTAATCAATAAGTGGATATCACACTGGAATAAAGTTGTTTATTGGTGCAGTAGACAGTAAGTCGATGATAGCCGATAATCTAAGACTTGGGCTGTGCAGAATGCGTCACGGGTTCTATGCTGCGCTCATCCTAATCTGGGAATTGTTTAGGATTGTCATTGTTAGACGAACAACCTTATCTGTCAAACACCACATATGAATAAAATTAAGCCCTCCAATAATATTTCGTCGATGCCGTTATTCACTACAGCGTGTAACTTCACTTTCAGGTTTGTTTGATTTTAAATGGTTAATTGTTAACATTGAATAAGCGGCGTTTTAAAATGCTGAATAGTTGCTAAGTGTACATTTAATTCTGAATATGATTCTGAAAAGCTGTTTTGTTGTTTGTGTTGTACAGTGTGAATATGAACAAGTATTTCTGTATGGAGCCTACTTTTCTTAAAATATAAGATTCAAATCAATGATTCATCTATTTATAGCTTACTTAAAATAATAATCATATTTAAGGAATTAAGTTGGTAACACCGGCATTTATTAATTGCTTAATATATACCTGACATATTGAGGTCTAATAGAACACTACAGTATTTCTGAAATTGTTTCGTTACATGGATTCTCAGGTAGTTGGTTAGAGTGCTGCCTCTGAAAATGTGCACAGTTTTATCTCTGATGGCATATACTGTAGGCCTATATAAAGAAGTTTGGTAGAACTAGAAATCCTTTGAATATTATGGAATTAACATACAGTTGAAAATGGAACTTTTAAACTGTTATTTTGGTAAGACTGTTGCCCTGAATGTGTCCGCAATATTAAGACATTATAATGTGCAGCGTTTCAAATTGTTTATATGAACAGATTCTACGATATTGAGTCTAGAGCTCATATTCGCAGAATATTACTACTGTCGACCAAAATATTATGTGCACTCGTTGTGAAGTAACCAATATGCCTACATAAAATCCAATAACATCATCATTTTCGTCGTTCTATTTTACGTTAGTTCATGTAGGTTTGATATTTTTAATTTATGTTTTAATATTTGCTATCGCAGTTGGAACACAAAAAGTGCACGTTTTTAAGCGTGTTTCAACCATGCGTCACATTTAAGAATTATTATCTCAAAAACCTGTCATCAGATCGAATCCAATTTTAACACAATATACATTGGAATGTTGTATAACTGGTTTATTAATTTCAAAATTGTGTGTCCAAGGAACAAAGTTGTTCTCATTTTTGTAAGGTAACTTTTTCTCGGCTCGGGGTGGTTGGAAAATGTAGTTCTTGGTCGCGTTGTAGTTCTTATACATCGAGAAGTTATGCTGTATGACTGTGAAATACGTAAATTAATTCACTTATATTATATCAGTTTGTATTTGTGGGGGGAAAAAGACATGGTTCACCAGCTAGCCGTTCCGGGGAAAGCTGTACAGCGTTGCCGAAATGGAGCCCACACGCATCATGGCGCGCCTCGCTCGGAAGAGCAGATCAAATTTGGCACATGCGCTAAACTGGGGAATGAAGGATTAAATAGTTAAACAGCATTTTTTTTTTCTATAAAAGGAAAAAGGACATTGCATTTTCTAAGAGAATCGTGGTTTGGCCGCAAGCAAATGTTTTACCGAAACCTCCTACATGTTGATGTAAAAAAGAAAAGAAAAAAAACAATTGACGTTTCCCTATATGGAGAGACAACATTACCGCAAGCTATTGTACCTATGGTATTTTACCGTTCTTGAACCTTCGTTGTTGCCCTTCGAGTCATTACAAGATGAATATGTTTCGGAGAAATGAATACTGGAAACTGGAACTCAACGTTTAGTACTCAAGCCATTTTATTGGCTATTAACTCATTTATGTTCCATTCACTTTTGCAGATGTATATATTATTTGGATTGTATGCTTGTGTGTGAATCAAAAAAGACGTATGCATCATAAAACGAACTTCGCTGCATGATTGCTGCAGCGAGTGTTTATTCATTATACATCATTCCCTTGGGAATGTACTGTAACTAACATTTGATCGTTTGATCTCATTAACGCCTAACGCAAATGCAGTACTAACAGTCACCAATATTAACGTGAACGGATTACAGAATGTATATATTTATATGACGATGATGATAATTCTTCTTTTGAGGGGCCTAACGTCTAGGTTATCAGCCCCTAATGGTTTGGGTGATCATGAAAAATTAAAATAAACCTATAAATAAATACACTGACGAGAATGGAAATTTCAACACCCAGAAGGAGTGGTGCTACATTGCTGCGACTAAACATGCAGGACGAGTGTTCGGTTGTGATTCGATGATTACACTTTCAGGTCTCTGTGACCGTAAGTTTGGACAACAATCAATACAGGATGTGCCCACCACGAGCTGCAATACATTAATGAATTCGGCGAGGCATGGTGTCAATAAGGCCCTGGATCGTTTCCTGAGGAATTGTGGCCCATGCTTGCTGCACTGCACGGGTCAGTTGTTCCAGAGTTGTGGGTGGCTGAGGACGGTTGGCCAGTTGTCGACCCATCATGTCCCACACATGCTCAACAGGACTGAGGTCCGGGGACCTGGCGGGCCATTCTAAGGTTGTGATGTCGTGGAGAGCTTCTCTGGAGATGCGTGCAGTGTGAACCCGGGCATTGTCCTGCTGAAACATCCCATTAGCAATGTTCGCCATCATAGGGACAACCACTGGATTGAGTACCCTATCAACGTACTGTCGAGCAGTCATAGTGCCCTCAACCAGCACTAATTGTGATTTCACATTAAAGCCAATAGCTCCCCAGACCATAATGCTTGGTGTTGGCCCTGTGTGCCTCTCGACAATAAGGTCTGGGCGGCCCCTCTCCCCGGTACGTCGGCGCACACGATTCCGGCGATCACTGCGGGCAAGACAGAAGCGCGATTCTTCACTAAAGACGATCCTATGCCATTCGTCGACCCATGTTGATCGTTCTCGACACCAGGCCAGCCTTACACGTCGCTGTTGTGGGGTCAATGGAACACTTTCTGCAGGGACACGGGTTCGTAAGCCAGCTGCACGCAGGCGAATACCAACTGTTTGTTGTGTAACATGGGGTGCCACAGCTGCTCGAATTTGCGCTGCTGTTGCATGAGGTTCCATCCGGGCCATCCGAATGATGCGGCGATCCTCTCTCACAGTTGTCTGTCGCGCTGGGCCTGTGCCAGGTCTACGAGTGTGGGTACCTTCATTTGACCACTGCTGCCATACACGTTGTACCGTAGATGCCTGTCTGCCAACACGTGCAGCGACAGTCCTTAGTGATAATCCAGCCTCACACAGCCCAATTATCCGAGCCCTCTCAAACGGCAACAGTTGTTGATAGCGTGCTCTTCTCTGTCGTCGAGGCATGTTTGACGGGGAACACTTCACTGCACAGACTGCAAGTCAACTACGCTACACCAGAGTCCGTATACTGGAGCTGATTCCTCCGCGACCAATCACGTGGGGAGACCTGTAGCAACAATCCAATGGGTCTGAAACATTGATCGTTTACATACCTACATGGCATCGTTCCATATCTTGAAAATCAACCCAAACGACCAATGCCTTCATGGTGTTGCAATTTCCATTTTCTTCAGTGTATAACTAGAAAATTACAACTAAAACTAACTTCAGCTTACACACTAGAAGAAAAAAAAACAAGAGTAAGGAAAATAAGGGAAATGTGGAATAAATGCCCTGAACCCCCGAAGAATGAGGATTGAGGGACTTAGATAGAAGTAGAGCCAGGAAAGGCAGATGAGAAAGAGGAGAGGGCCCGCCCCAAAGGAAATAGAAATATGGGAAAAACCGGACCCGGCTCGGGAATCCCTCGGGGTCGCCATCTCCCAAACTCACCAGCTATGGGCCCTTGAGGGTGTAGTTCTATCTAGGGTGCACCATAAGTGGTGGGACTACATACACCCTGCCTCCTTGAGGGCCTTGAGCAGAAGGCAGGAGCTACTTGAAGGAAAAACAAGAGGTCTGACCCCTCGAAGAAAGAGGGATCAGGAAACATGAGAGAAGGGCCAATGAAGGCGGGAAAGGGAGAGACTCCGTAGGCCTCGGATATCGTAATACCGTCGGGGTCGGAAGAGAACAACAGTTGACAAAGGGAGGTCGATAGGAAAGAAGACGGAGAGGAGCCTGGCAATGCCGGGCTCAGCTAAGGTCCCGTGGTCGCCAACTCACGTCCCATTAGATGTGAGCCCCTGGGGGGGGGTATTTATTTATTATGATCCCAGTCATGTTTTAGCGGTAGCGTGGCTACTTTCTGTCCATGTTTTCCCTTGTTTGATCTTTGATAATACCAAAGATTTTAATTTTGGTCAAGAGAGTCTGGAACGGGGTTTGCTCATTACGTGATGACAATAATAGGTGATCTGCCTGATCATTACTGATCAAGAAATATGATATTAGTTGTGGTGGGGGTTCTTCGCGTTGACCTTAAGTTTATTTCAATTTAGTCCAGATTAACAAATCGACATAAATAGTAATAAGTTACCTATTGTTAAAAACGAGTAGCCTACGCCAATGATTAATGATTGAATCCTAGACAAGTAGCAATTCCATTTTTATTCTTTCCTTTAACAAAATAATTGACAAAATAATTTGCCCTGGGATGCGTGTACATGTTTCTCGGTGTGTGGTTTATTCGTTGCATCATTGCTTGTTTCCGGTACCAGGTAGAGTCAGCAGTATAAACTGATGTTGCAGCTGTGTAAACAGGAACGTTCTAATGTCTCTTACCTGGCGTATGTTTCATTCAGTCTGAAGTTCAGGCACTTGAAACAACACTACAGTAGTTCCATAATATTTATGCATGGGGACAATGCATGCTTCTACACGTTTATAGTTGCAAAGGTAACTCATAGATCTATAAGTATGTATGTCAAATTTGAAATTAATTCCAGGCATTGCTGAAAGTTACAGCATATGTGAAGTCGATATATCTGAATCTTAATATGTTTTCACAGTGCTTTCTGAGCGCACAGTGTATTGGTATCACTACTCAAGTCTAATAATAATAAAAATACATTGAAGTCCTTCTCTAAATAACGGAATCTAGCAGAGGCCGCGTGCGGGACGGGCCACTGGGTGTAGCAGCGTGTTGAGCAAGGCACCACCGCCAGAAGCAGCGTAGCGCATAGCCAGTTCAACACATTTACACTTTTTAACGTATTTAATTATCATCATTACTCACATGAATTTTAGAGTTGTTGTTGGATATGCTGTCCTTCATTTTCTATACACACGTTGCACCGACTTTGGAAGTTTCAGTGCGCTAGCTGTAATTCATTCTGACTGATATTTGGTATCAGTGCAGTCATTTCGTTCTCGAGAGCCTCCAGAGCACGCGGGTTGTTTCTGTATACCTTACGTTTGAGGTTCCCATGCAAGTAAAAATCGCACGGCGCTGAAACTTCCGAACACATTTACTGTAAGACTTCTTCTTGAGAAGGTAAGTTTCCACTAGTAACATTGTTTTGTTCTATACCTAACCATATTCACGGGATACGAGATAGTTTACAGTGCTTCACCACAAGTCTTAATTTATCTCAAACTAAGCTATCTTGCCCGCTGCGTATGTAATCAATGCTATGACAGCATCCAGGGCTTCCCGATCCACTGCTTTGCATTTGGTGCATGGTAGTTATTTGGCGGTGACTCATGGTGACTCATCGCAACTCGTCCGCTGCACGGCCTCTTCGAGGTTCCGTCATTTGGAGAAGGTCTTCACACTAATAATTATAATAATAACAATAATAATAATAATAATCATGATCATGTGTGGTAGTGGCGAACTTCGTAGATCCTTCATTCAAGAATAAACCTACTGTGAAAGGAACAACATTTTCTGTGTTTTAGTGTAGCTAATATTGGATTTAAATTTATTTTAGAGGTAGGATATATTTAAAAAAAATTCTATTGTTGACGTAAAGTATTGAGAAACGTTTCGAATTGTCATCAACCATGGTAATAAACGCGACTGTTTTAATGGACTTACTGATTTTGCATAAATTTCCGTTGATGTTGCTTCAAAAGTTTGTACATAAGTGGGTAGACGCCACATCTATAACTATTGATTGTGCTGGTGTTTCGAAAATAGAAGCAGTCTATCATGGCAAAATGTAGTGATCTATAAAGGCCCCCTCCGAATTATCTGCCACTCCATGCGCCCACCAAGATGAAATATTGTGGCGGCGCTACAGGATATCATCCATGGTGAACCAAATACTTGATGATTTGAACATTATTACGAACAACATAACCAGCCATGCCAGAGGTCGGACACGAACCGGCAGCAGACGCATCGTTCAGTTCCTCACAGGCTGACCTTGAGATACGCCTGCCGGCTGGGTGTAGGTTTCGAACGGTTATGTAGTCAAAGGTTGTTCGGTGCTACTTTTCTGTGTTCAAAGTTGCGAGTTCGAATACTGGCCTAGTCTATTGCATTTAAAGATTCTTAAATGTGAATGGTCCGTTTCTG
This sequence comes from Meconema thalassinum, assembly GCA_946902985.2. Classification (NCBI taxonomy): domain Eukaryota; kingdom Metazoa; phylum Arthropoda; class Insecta; order Orthoptera; family Tettigoniidae; genus Meconema; species Meconema thalassinum. Next base: position 1,094,997,235 of record OX336389.2, on the reverse strand, counting down.
TAGATCTACTGCCGCATTCTAGAAGCTCTAGAGGTTTAAATTCTCATACCTGGACTTCTCTGAATTCGCAGCAGTTAAAACAAACGTATTATTATGATCATCATCATCACCATCATCTTCATCGTAATCATCATCTTGGTTTCGATCCTAGCCTAGAAAGGGAATATTCGTACAAATACCCCGCAACTGTAGCCAATGGGACGTGGAGGAGAGGAATTGGCCATGTAACCTCGCATTAAATATGGCTCAGAATGCTACTTGGGTGGTCCCTCGATTTGCTTGCGAGGTTACTTACTGTGGTCGCGACTTCCAGAAATACATATTGACGTAGACCGCTCACCAAAACCAACCAGAATATTCGATGCTATTTATTTATTTATTTATTTATTTATTTATTTTAATGAACAATATCTAATTCGTTTCAAAATTTTGTATTGCATGAAACTGGACTCATTTTTTCGGCAAATGTTGGCACCGAAATACCTATTTGAAATTGTATTATTTTAAATACAAAATTATGAATCATTGCATTTTATGCATTCAATTATGATTATTATTATTACTATTAATAATAAAAGGGATCTCGTATTTAAATGAATTCTGGAGACATTCGTTAGTTTTTCTGGAATATGTTCAATACTCCAAGGAACTAATGCTATCTGAAAATCACCAGCGCATGATACTTCATTACTAATTGACCGTATACTGTGCAGTTATTTACAACAATAGCGATGATGAAATTGGCGAGTGCCCTTTTACATTTAAGACAGACTGTACATTGCTGTTTCCGAAAACCAGCTGCATGGCTCAGTTGATTGTGGTATTCAACTCCTTTGACCATGGTTGCGGAATCGAATTCTGGCACTGTGGGTTGATATTTAAATGGGCTTATATACTAGAAACCCCTCCCAGTAGATTTTCTAGCTGCTTTCATGTGCCAAATTCTGGCTCTTACGCGTTTCTCAGACCACGTCGGTTAAAGGGGACACTATTCATGGATCGACTTGGATTTCATCCGTATTTATGGAACATAATGTTCTTGTTGATTGATCTATATTTTTAAATAATTTGTGGTTCGTATTGTTCTCATTGACGATACTACATGCTACAGCGACTCTATTTAACTTAAATTATGTCACTGTAGCCAATGCCACCTGGACCAGGTCCCACTGCTATACGCGTTGCTGTAGCCCTCTCATTAGAAGAGCAGTGAAGTGCACTCAACTTGCGTGCAACTTGTGAGCTAGTGTTAAGTTAATATTGGGGCACAATACAATATATAGCGTAGTTAATGTTTAAATTGTACGTATGGTATTTTAGTTTTTTTTTTTTTTAAATTCGCTATAAACGCGCACAACATTTGAAAAATCAAGATTTTCAGTAAAAACATATAGCCTACTTCCTTCTAAATGTATAGGTATAGCAATGACGCTTTGTCCTTGTCAAGGAGTGTAATTAAATGTTCTTGTTATGAAGGTTAAGAGGTGTATCCTATACAAGACTCCCCGTCTCCTAAGTTTCGATGTAATTCCTATTTTGTACCCAGGGGAATTGATTGAAAAGTATGCCCATGTAGAATGTATGAAATCGTTTATTTTGCGCCTTCTGAAGAGAAAGCCTATTATGTGAGACTACATGCTGCGTTTCGTGATTGCAACTGTAATATACAGTACACTGTAATGCATTGTCGATTTTAATGTCTGATTTATTCAATATGCCGGCAGCGCACTATATGCAGAGTGATGGTCTTATGACGAATGCAAGCGAGGTATCTTATCTGTTTCTGTCCTCTTTCAAAGTTTCGTGTTAATTGCGCCATTGGATCCTGAGTTATTGATTTTGAAGTTTCAATAGTATGTGGAATATACTGTATGACGGGGATGTTTTTTTTCTTGTTTTTTTTTTAATACAAACCCCATATACGTTTCTACATTTATGCTAATTTGAGATATTTTATCCATAATATATATATATATATAATTACTACAAATTTGTATATTTTATAATATCAAGATGGCCGCTGCGTGCTATGTTCAGCTATATATGAATAATGGTATCGAGGTCTTTTGTATGGTGCTCCTCTTTCACTGCATTTCGCGTTAATTATGCTATTATATCGTGAGTTAAATATATTCCGGTCTTAATAATACGCCCAGCCGCCATCGTGAACGTATGGAGTCACTGTTCTTTTGACTTGGCCATAAGAAGCCACTTACAAGATTCTACATTACTGATAAAATTTCGTTGTTATATCTTAAAAATACATTAAGCTATTCACTATCCTATAATTTCAACATGATAGCCGCTCGTTGCATTCAGTGCCTTATGCTTTTGGCTTATTTCAGCAACGTCCCATATATGGTACTGGACTTCTTTCTTACTAAGTTTCGTTTCAATTGCGCAATTACAGTTTGAAAGATTCATAGTTACGTTTTAATATTAAGTCCAGCCGTCATTTAAAAAATAGTGTAGCTGTAGCACAGCTTTTTGTTGTTGTTAAATCATAGAAAGTTATTTACATTTATGAAATTTCAGGATAGCTGCTGCGTGCTATATTCAGTGTAATAAATGTATCACTAACAGCACTGACGCCTTAATATAGGAAAGTCGTCAAATATGGGGAGTTTTTTTTATAGGGCTCACATTAATCATAAGAAGGAACGGAATAATTTTGGTTTTATCACTAATGTAAACCTCAGGGATATACTATGTATATTACATATATGGGCACGTTTGATGTTGTAATACCCTCTGATAGTATTGTTAAATTTAAAAGTGCACTTCCCCATATTAGACAACCGGGGTTCATAATATGGGGAGGTGAGAAACCTCACGATTTTATTTATAATAGATACACTGAATAATATACCCTTCTAATTAAAGCATTAATTCTGACAATGTAATAAAATCATGAACATAAATTGTACAAAAATGCCAAGAAAAATGTAAGTTAGTAACAGTCCTAGTTTCATGTTACCGAACTTCCTTACAAAACAACCTGTCTTTGATTCTACACACAATGCGTAAGCCCAGCACTCTGTTTTGAATTAATGTGAGTGCGCTGCCAACTGTTTACATCTGTCTGTCGCCTCTTCAGGGCGAGTGTGGGGCACGAGGGAAGGCATGAAGCTCAGGGAGAACTATTTGTTTATTAACTCTGCTGCTCCAGCACGCAATCCATTTCCCCCGTTAGCAGCCAATTTGGGATCGGAAGGATGTCAACAGCTCGAATTAGAGGACTGCCCCCCTCCCCAATCAGATGTCAAGGCCTCTGGTGAAATGTCACCACTTTTGTTTGGAGGAGAAGATCTAGATTTCCATGTTGTACCTCTACTGAGAGGTTCGGAAAATCATGGTCCTGGAAGATGTTCTTATTGCACGGATAAAGCCCAGATTTACAGAACCCTCCTACATTTTCAACAGTTGCTGCCTTCATATACGCAGGTCACCAACCTATTTCGTCCTTCCCGACATCTAAAAATAAGTGATATGCCACTTAGTAAGAGCTGAACTATTCCATTACATTCAATAGAACGTAATATGGGGTTCCCCATGTTAGGGGACAATGAACTCCCCATATTAGGCTATCTCAGTATCGATGCTTTACCATTTTACTTCCAACAAATTTATAGGCTAAGACAAAATACTACAATAGTACGTTGAACGCAAACCCCTGACTGTATATACAAACACAATTAGAGAATTAATTCACTTACCTTTTCTTATCAATTCGTACGAATTCAGAAAACTGAGATATATTTCACAACGATCTAGAACAACAAACTTCAATTTAAAAAAATGGCTATGATGCGCAGCTAACGGCAACGTCGTGCTTTACCCTCACAGCTTATGGACAACAATTTAACGTATTGACCGTAAGGTTAGCATGTACTAAATGAGAAAATACTACATCCCCATATAAGGAAACCTCCCCATATATGGCGACTTTCCTCTACTCCTCTTCTGCCAAAGTTTCGCCTTAATTGTGCAATAACAACTTGAGTTACTAACCTGTGTACTCTACTTTAATAGTACGCGTAGCCACCATCTTGAACCTATGGAAGCACTGTTCTTTTGCTTTTTCATACAAAGCAACTTATAAGGTTCTATTACAATTTCGTTATTATAGCTCTAGGATATCGAAAGTTTTTTTTTTTAATGTAAAGGTGCGTTATATTCAGTGTGATAATCTTTTGACGTAACGCGATTGAGAGCACTTGTATGATACCTCTTGGCAAGATTTTTCTTATTCGCCCAATTTCATTCTGAGTTGTCGATTTTAATGTTCTAATATATTGCGCAGCCGCCATCATGAATGCAAGTCTGATCTATTTCCGTAGGCATATACGGTCCTAGAGCTCAGCAACTCCAACTGATAGCCCGAAAAAAAAATGCGAACTACAAGCTCGCTGTCCTCTCTGTCACACTGGCTGACGGAGCTAGTGCTCGCACAGAGTCGCACTTCAAGTTGCTGAGCTCTACCTTGTCTCTAATTTTCGTTACTGTAGTTCTTTATTGTTGAGAGTTATTATAATATTTTATAATTTTAAGATGGGCGACTGCGCGGTGTATGCACTCGCATATACAGTACTCCTCACGTTTGTAACTGATAGTCTTCATATTATAAAACTGTCTGAATGCCAAGTACTGTGAACATTAATACTGTATGGATTAGAATGCGTGCATGATACGTACGGCTGCCATCTTGAAATTATTTGGTTTACGAGCTTGTAGTTTGGACACATGACCCTTCGCACAGTACGTTTTTATATCGTGTTGATCTCATCAGCCTTTTTTTTTTTTTTTTTTTTTCAAGAATGGAAAGTAGGGTTATAACTCATAGTTCCATTGGTTCCATCTGTGGCAACATTTGTAGATGCCTATCGTCTTTATTATTATTATTATTATTATTATTATTATTATTATTATTATTCCCATTATTATTTCCCAAAATAACAAAGTTGCGTCATAACGTAAAGGGGTGGTTTGATAGCAGTGAATTTAAGAATTTCTATATGGAGGCTTGTGGTGCTTTGTAACTTGTCCAAATATAAGACGAAGCTGAATCACAAATCACAATTAAAACTCCCCGATACTTTATCTTCTTCCAACATCTAAGAACATGTGGTTACACATTCGTTTGGTGTATCTGAGGATGTAAAGCACGTATATGCCATATGGTTTCAACCTAGATTTAGTTCTCCGTGAGGGATGATCGGCGTATGTCGTCCAACAATCAAGGCAGCTGTGGTCGTTGCTATGCTTCTTTTTCCTTGCCACTTACTGCTTCCCTTTATTCTTCACCTTCAACTCTCCTCAGCCAGTTACGCACTGATTTGAGATCCTGCTGTTTTAATTGTGCCTAGTTTTACAGTCTAGGGATCGTCAAACCTTGGGCAACGATTTCTATATTGACATCGAACCAGGTATGGATATTTCGTTTACACTTCTAAATAAATCTTCTAATGTTTCAGTGGAGAGTAACGTTTAATCCTTGTTTTCTCTGGAAACAGGTCTTCGGACAAACATTTTTAGCATCTACTCTTAAAATTCCTGACGATTTCCGCAAATATTTCCTTGAACCATACCGTATTTGTTATAAATATTTATTCACAATTTTATATACGATTTTACCCAGTAAAAAAAGGAAGATTGTAGTTTTACGTGACCGTGAATCTGGTGATTATGAGCCACGGGACCTCCTTTTTACGTGGAATCCGAACCACATGACATGGCATTTCACTTCGAAAATCTCACATGCATTGACCGGGAATCGAACCCGGACCGCCTTGGTGAGAGGCATACAGCTAGACCGCTGAGCCACCACGCAAAACACTCAAGACTTAGAATGCAGTAACATTATTTTTAGGCAGAAAGTATTTGCAGGTGTAAATAACACAAGAACTACAGAGTGTTCTCACCATGACTTTCTTAAAACATCGACCAAACTCATTTCAACCTGATGGTATTAAATGTTTCATTAAAACTGATATCGGCTGCCGGATTGCGGGCCAATTGGTCACCATTGCGTATTAGATTTAGCCACGGACCGGGAGACCCTGCTCGCTGTTGAGAAGGACAGTGTACACATTTTCTAGCCATTGAAGAAAAATTAACAACCTGGAAATAGGCCTAGTTTACAGTATAAAGACTTGTTAATTATATCGTTTCCCCTCGTCGTGTCGAGTGATATTATTGGTTCAAGCATAGATATAGTACGAGATCCATCCATCACACGCTGGTTCCATTCCCAGGCCGTAGACTTCTTCGACACAGAAACACAAACGTTGATCCCACGATATGACAGGTGTCTCAATTCTGCTGGTGATTATGTCGAATAATGGTTGAAACATTGCTGTATCTGGTGCCAATAAAAATATTCATGTAACTATGTTTTCTTTTTATTTGAAAAATAGGGAAACAGAATTTCTGGATGAGCCTCGTAGTTCACACTGCGCGGCTGGTGCTAAAGGAGCGCGCTAAGATACCCACTGTGAATTCGCATCAACAGATTAGGAGCGCATCGCCTCCTAATGACATCTTTACTTCTAGAGTAATACTACCTGTCTGAAAAAAGAAGCCATACTTATGCTCCTATTTCACCAGTATACGTTCATACTTAATCGTGATCTTTAAATTTGTGTGTTTAAAATGTTCCCGTGACCGGTAACTGTGCATTTCGATTTCCATTAACCTCCGACCAGTCTTCTTGCGTTGTCGCAATGCGCGAACATTATGATACTGATCATGGTCGTCATGGGGATTAATGTTTCTAGTTGTAACGTCGCTTTTAACTGCTGTGGCTTTAGAGAAATCTTCGTAGAAACTTAACAAAAATATACGGTTGTTTTTTAAGAGATCGCGTTCATTTCCTCAGGTGAACCTTTTTAAGCTCTCTTGTCCAGTAAGAACAGGCTTGCCAGGCCGAATAAAGGATCTAACTAGACGTACACATTGACACTCATATCCCAAAGTACCTGGATTCAATTCTCGGCTTTATTAATTTAATTCTGGTTAGGTATGGGGTACACTCACTCTCGTGAGGATAGGTGAGAAGGGGAGAGAGATGTCTACTCCCACAGTAGCTATCCTAAGAATGGTTTTCTCTAGTTGTCGGGCGGCACGATTATCGTACAGACACCACTTTTACAACGGTTATGAGAAATAATCTAACACACACTCAAGTACATGAGGCTGATAACCATGATGTCTCAAACCCCTAATGTTACACCAGCAACAGCAAAATATGTATTGTGTTTTGATCCGGGATCCTAACTTTCTTACTTGTTTTCTCTTTGGTAGACTGAAATTTAAATTTAGCTGGTAGTCGACTGCTAGGGATTAAATATCGATTCGGGTAAATCGTTGAGAGCGTGCAAATAGCAAACGAAGGAGAACACAACAGATCGCCCGCCTTGTATAGTGTGCGTGGCCAGAAGCTGTAGAGACGCGAGAATCTGAGCAGCAGCAGCAGCAGGAGCAGCCAGTGAGGGGGGAGAGGGCTGGCATACAGTGGAAGGGGGAGAGAGAAGAGCGAAAGAGAGAGACAGAGAGCGGGACAGAAAATCGATGCGGTTGGTACTGTGCACAGACCTCGAGCTAAACTCGCCTTACCTCACCAATCGACCTGTACAGGCTGTGCGCAAAATTAATTTCTTTTTAAAGCGCCGCCTTTATGGAGGTAGGTAACCAAATTCTGCCCAAGGACATTATACTGCAGTGCATAACCTCTTTATTGTTGCATTTCTATTTCGGGAACGCTTTTCAAAATCCTAGGTGTGATGATCCATGTTTTGATTGTTTGATTTTGTTCTTGACATTTGCACATTAAGAGTCACACATATTGCTAAACGTGATAACTGCAGGTGCCTAAGTAAGCACATTGATTACCGTATAATAACACTCAAGGCTGTACATGATCGCTTCGCTCTCCCCGAGATCTTCTTTTGTGGTGATAAAACTGAAGAAAATCGTTCTTAAATTAACGGAATTTGTGAAACGTTGTCGACAACTACAGCTAAAATATCGAAAATATGTTAATCAAGAGACACTATTTTGTTACAGTTTATCTGTGTAAAGTCCGCTACAGTCACTCTTGAAAATAATAAATTTATTGTAATTTTCCTCCAAAATTACTTGTCAGATTTCGAAATAATTTCGACACTGATTTCGTATAGTTAGAAACTGTTCTTGGCAGAAGTTGTTGCTTTTTTAAATAAGCTTGGTGGTGGAATTTCGGTGATTAAAGACGAGACAATGCTGCACGATGTTTTATTTACCCCCTTGTTGACATCCTTCAGGATAACAGAATGCCAATATTGTTAACGTATCAGAAGGTAGGTATATGAGATGGCCAAATTCGATAACAAATCTCCCAGTGTCCATTTTGAACAGTATTATTTCTTTCTTCTTAGTTTATAAGAATACAGGACTATTTTTTCTTCTTTATTTATGTTGTGTATTTTTTGTTTAGAGAGCGCCATATGGCTTGAATTAACCTCCTGACATGCCCCCATCTCGTATTAATTTTGCGCTCTTTGCTCCATGTCATCCATATTGTCTCTTGGTGTAATAAGCGAATGTTCGAGGCTGAGGTGAAACTTACGCGTATCTGACACTTGCCATGTTCAGTCCACACACTTCTCTGTCTTGGAGGACCTTGTGCCTGATCAAGGGGACAACGCTCCTGGTAGACTTTTCCTTTCAATTGATAAATTTACTTTTAACAATATTTCGGTTCTCTTTCCAGTCATGTAATTAAATGTACAATCTAGTATGTTCAACCATGCTTGTTCTACAGTAAGAATAGGGATTGGTTAAATAGCTTGTCCGTCCTTCGCTTGTGCCTATACGCTCTGCAGAAGTTAATGATGGATTGCCATCTCGCCTACGTCATCGCAGGGTGGTGTGGATTGAGGAGCGATAATTGTGACCAGTTGCTGCTTCATCAAGCCTGCTAAATCATCCACCCTTAAGCCGGCCATACACGTTCCGGTAAGACTGTCAGTAACGACTGAACAGTTCACCGGACGCTGTCCGCCGGCTGAACTGAAGACCCCATACACCATCAGTTGAAAATAGACCGGTATTAGCACTCGACGTCCATTTTGTAAGTTTTCTCAACCTAAATTGCATTTTGTAAGTGTTCTCAACCTAAATTGCATTTTGTAAGTGTTCTCAATAGACTATAAATTGCATTTTGTAAGCATTTTGAATCTAACTTGCCTCTTTGTGAGTATTTTGAATAAGCGGCTTCGGTGGCGTAGTAGGTAGCATGCTGAGCTTCTATGCCCATGGTCGCGGGTTCATATCCGGCCGAATCCGTAGGATTCTTTTTAAGAGCGTTAAAAATCCCTCAGTAGCCTATGCCTTCCTTCGGAGGGGAGGTAAAACCGGCGGTAAAGCCAGATTTATGGCATGATAAAGAACCCTCCACTAATTAGACCTGTGTGAAGCTAAATTGTAGGTTATCTTTGACTAACGCTCTTAGGTTCCAACGTTCGTCGCCAGGAGCCGACTGCGGTGGCATCTAGTAACAAAGTGCAGAACTAGTTGGTCGTTGACGGTGGCGTTTGGTAGCAAAAGTTGGAACTACTTGAAAATCGAATGTATGCAGTTCTTACTTGAATTAAAAACAGATAACACACACTAATACAGCCATCACAAGTAACATCAGTTATCAGACAGATTCTACACACACCCAAAGTACACGGGGCTACATGACCCCGTTGTCGCAGCCCCTAAACTGAGGAACCAACCTGTATTTTGAATCTCAATTCCATTTTTTGCGTATTTTCACTCTACATTCCATTTTGTAAGTTGTTTTTTTCATCTAAATTTACCTTTTGTGATCATTTTCAATCTAAATTGCATTTTGTTAGCATTTTCGATCTTACTTGCATTTTGTAAGTATTTTCAATCTACAATGTATTTTGTAAGTATTTTGCATCGCGGGCGCCGACATTTTGTGATTGTTTTGAATTTCAATTGCATTTTGTACGTTTTTCAAACCTCAATCGCAGTTTGTAAATATTGTCAATCTACATGTCATTTTGTAAGTCTTTTGAATCTACATTGCATTTTGTGGGTATTTCGAATCTAACTTGCATTTTGTAAGTATTTTGAATCTAAATTCCACTTTGTCAGTACCTTTCCTTTAACTTGCCTTTTGTGAGTGCTTTCAGTCTAAGATACCTTTGGTAGGCTACATGTTTTCAGTCTACCATGGTTTCCATTTCATTGTCATTTTCGCTATCACCCAGACCATTAGGGGCCGATAACCTCGATGTTAGTCCCCTTAAAACAACAATTATCATCATCAACCTCTATACACTGATTTTCCTTTTCGCGTACAGGAAGAGCTCATTTCAACCCTGCAGAGGTCGCACGGCGTCTGACCCGTCATTTTATTTCGTCATTGCAGGAAATCCCGCAAGATCATTGAACTGAACTGTTATCTACCTTTCAAGTAACTACATTCATAATCAGCATAGTTGAGTATCAAAACATTCTCTTTGAACGTATTTTCTTCATAATTATTGCAAGAGACTGTGTATTTGTTGTTGTTAATTCATCTAAGGGCCTTGAAACATGTAAGTTATCAGCCCCGTGTAGTTGGGTGTGTGTAGAGCTTGTCTGATAACAATCGTGTTGACCAACTGAAAAGCACCGAACTTTCGTTTACCATGGCAACACTGAAAATGGCTTCAAACACCATAATGATAACCGGTGTTAATGCGATGGCTGTATTAGTGTGTGTTATCTGTAATTCAGGTAAGGACTGCAGACGATCAATTTCTGGTAGTTCTTACTTTTGCTACCAAATGCTACCGTCAACGACACATAACTGCAAACTTGACTACTAGATGCTACCGCAACCAGCACCTGGCGACGAACTTTGGGTCTTAATAGAGCGTTCATCAAATCTAACCTACAAATTTAGCTTCACACAATTGTATTTATATGATAAACACACAAATAAACACTGTTCACCACGTGGACAGGCTTCAGGCCGGTTGACTCTCTTCAGGTCAACCGGATGGACGATTGAGTTTTCGTTCGATCACCGGCCGCCTGTTCAGTCGGAACTGATAGGCCATCCAGATCCCACACACGTTCCGGCCGCCGGTTTCGTTTGGACTGTTCAGGCATAACTGACAGTTTGGCCGGTACGTGTATGGCCACCTTTAGACATATTTTATCACATTATCTCAGCGAAGGAAGGGATTCCTCTTGACTGTTAACTTCCTTAGGACTAGGTTAATACTTTATAGCCTACTCTTATTTTTGGGATGCCTCCTACATAAATACACATTTTCATGCCATTTATTCCAGTAGTTTTGATGTCAGCCCATAACAAAGAGACAACACATGAACTGGGGATATATTTGGTCTTGTTTTACACATTTCCGGGATAAATTCGAAGTTTCAACTGAAAGGTTCAGACAGAAAGCTTACTTCATTTATGGAGGAGATGATATTATTATTAATGTTATTGTTAAATTTTCTTATATTGTTCATTTGGTTTCATGCTCCATAGTTCTTGAGGGTGTGTGGAATCTGTCTAACAACCTATGTTCTTGCGCTGTCTATAACAGTATGTGTACTTGTAAGTAGGTTTAGGGCTGGGAAGGATGTGGCAAATTATGAAACGTCTTTTCTACTGTGGCTGAGCGTCTCTCCATCCCCTTCCAACCCTCGTGCCAGAATTTAAATCCTCCAGCGCAGATCCGACCCGAGCTTCTTTTCTTAACCCTTTAATTTCCATTCACGGTGACGACGGATGAAGTAAAATAGTACATTATGCAACGAGCCTATAATGGCAATAATTAAGACACGAGTATGTTTATAAAACGAGCGTATGCGAGTTTTATAATTTCCGTACGGGTGTCTTAATTATCATTATAGGCGAGTTGCATACGACTGTTTATGTTCGACGATAATTATTATAACTATTTTTTTGTTCGAACATAAATATTCATAAATATCTGTCGAGATTTCGCCAGTTTTATGTACTGAACAGAGCGCATGAGACGCAGAGAATGCTTTGTATTTGACCATGGCCTCCTCGATTACCCTACTATGACAGTAGGCCAGGCAGTGATATTTAAATTAGAAGGCCGTGGAACTCAGCGCATCTAATTATCTAATTGGTCAAACAACTGTTTCTTGAGCTCTGATTGGTGGGAGAAACTGTTTCATAATGAAAAATAGTGTGAGCCTCATTATAGTACAGTTTTCTGACATATAATAGTCAGGGTCGAACATAAAACATTTTTATAGGTCTGGTAATATAGCAGCTTGCACGTCCAGGTTTGCTGAATTCCTCGTGAACCTTCTCTCTCCTTTGTATTAGAGATGTCAGCAACATATTCAGTATGTACAGCGCAAATCATTCACTGTAATCAGTTTTTAGAGGCGTTTATTCTCAAAATTATTTCTTAGTGTAATGGAATATTATGTAAGGTACGTATACCGATGTGTTTACTGTTCATTATAGACTTCTTTTTTGTTTGCCTTACAGCTACGCAACGCACGGAAGGTTTACTTTGCGCGTTTATTAATTGCGTTTTCCCCGAAAACTTTAAAACATTCTGGCCGGCGTTTATGTTACGAGGTTTAATGCTCTCGAGGCGTATTTCAAACGCATGCAAATATGCGTATGTAATCACATGTAAACACATGTAAACAAAGTTGCTCCACTGCTGGAACCTGCTATACGGGCAAAGCTTGACGCTGAGATATTTTCGTACACTTGCGATTTAGTGATGGCAAACGATGGCAGTTAACATTTCTCGATTTTTCCCCCTGAACATGATGTTTCCTCTCTATTCAACTCTGATGTATCTTGCTAAATGATTAGAATGAATGTAATTTTACTAGTATACCTACGTATGATTTTTCGCCTTTCTTCAATTTCTCCACTTTCTGTAGCCTTAATATTCTATCCTGGCCGTATGGTCCAGTCAGGACTTAGCTCTACTACCACCACCACTATCGTAGTCAGCTTGGGTGGCGCACTAGTTTAAAAGCTGACAATATAAGGCATAAAATGTTATTGATTTCATCATGGCCCAGATAGATAACAAGTAGTTCCGTGAAAAACTAAATAGCCTATTTTCATATATCCTACTATTAATTCCCTCTATCAACATACAAATTTTCAGTTTGATTGCTGTAATAGATTCGTAGATATTGAGAACCGTCTAAATATTTCGGATGGTCACCATGTTGGATTTTTAAATATAGCCATAGAGTTATTTACTATTACATGTAGATTATTGTGTAGGTGTTTTATTCAAACTTCAATCGCATGGTTAGGGCACAAGAAATAAAAACCAGATTTTAAAATTTCGCTCAGCCGCCATCTTGTTGTTATGAAAATAATTTTAAATGAACTAGATGCCTGTGGATTAAATTTTATATTAGCATATACCGTACCAAATTTCACTGTGCTCGGATGGTTAAATCGCGAGAAACGTCCATTTGAATATTTAAATTCCGCGTCGCCGCCATGTTGGATTACTGCTCACCAGGTTATTGAACGTCCCATAGGTAAACTTATGTTTATAGCCTCTATACACATACAAAATTTCAGTTTGATTGCTGTCATAGAATAATATATATTGAGAACCGTCTAAATATTTCGATTGGTCGCCATGTTGGATTTTAATATATGTAGGCCATAGAGTTATGTACTATTAGATGAGGATTATTGTGTACGTTCATTATTCAAACGTTGATTTCGATCGCATGATTAGGACACAAGACATAAAACTTAATTTTAAAATTTCGCACAGCCGCCATCTTGAGGTTATGTAAACAATTGAACTAAATTAGATTTCAGTGCATTGCAATTTGTATAGTCATTTGCTGTACCAAGTTTCGCCGCGTTTGGATGGTTAAATCGCGAGAAAAGTCTATTAAAATGTTTCAACTTCGCTTGGCCGCCATGTTCGTGTTGTAGTTAATAGGTTTTTGAAAGTCACATGGGTGTACTTCTAGTAGTGCCCTTTATTACCGTACAAAATTTCAGGGTGATATGAGGAACAGTTTCGGAGATATAGAATGCCGGTGAAATATTTCGCAAAGCCGCCATGTTGGATTGGTGCGACGTAATTAAATTTGAAGGGTACGGTCGGGGTCGGTCTAAGTAGTACTCTGACCTTCCCGAGTTTCATTGAAATCGCTCCAGCCGTTTAGAGGTTGGGGGGGGAATTGCACACACACGGACAAAAGGTGAGCTCATAAGCCTATATTTTTCATAAATGAAAATAGGCTAAAAATTAGACCAGTTTAGTAGTAGGGGGTGAAATTACGTCCACTGAATTAAAGGAGTGAGAGATCCAGCTGTGTATTCTAGCATGGTTCAAGTACCCGCGTTACATTCCGTTGTATGCGGACTACAGTGTATGTGTCAAGGCTGCAGCATATAACTTTTGTGCAATTAAGTTACTTTGAGCATGGACATATTTTGAGATTGCGATTGGCCAGCTGGGCATTGCGCTGCATAATCGCAGTTCACGTGGGTCGGGACGTATCGGTGGTCGTAGATGATAGGAGACAGAGGGTTCACTCAACAGACATGCCTCACCAGTGCAACCTCGACACTGATGAGCACCTGGACAGAGGAATCGTTAAGGCAGCCCTGACTGACAGTACGACGTCCACCAGTGCAATCAACCTCTCCCCCTCTTGCGCCCGCCCTATAATAGTAAATGCAAATCTATTGTTAGAGGATCTTGCGTTCCTCTGGCAGGTTCAAACCTTGACACCAAAAACATTTACGGTACTGTCAAGAGGGAGTGTATTCGAAAGGCATGGAGAACAGTAGTATTCAATTACGGGAATCATTGCGGTCTTGGACAAAGTGACAGTCGTGTTCGTGTCAGACGACCGGCAATGTTTTTCACATCCTGTGCAGCTCTAGTATCCAGTCAGGGGGCTATGACGAGTTCTTGGTACATTCGTGACGTTGTCAGTTCCATCTTCCGATCATATCTGGATACTGGGGGAACCAATATGCCAAGGGGATGACGTGCGTACCATTTTGTAAGGGCAAAACAGTGTGCTCTATACACTCCATATATGTGCGCCTTCTACCCTGGTCTTTTGTGCACCAACTTTTAAAGTGTGGAATATTTAACTTAAAATTAAAGTAGGCTTTAATATAACTTGACGAAATTGCACCTTGCTTCTGGGAATATACTGTAGTCTTTAATAGCATTTTTTAAGACTATAGACAAGTAATGTACAGTTCACGTGCATACGTACGTAATTACGGGAGAGAGGAGGCCAGTATTGCTTTCAGGAAGTTGTGACTCTCTATAGTAGATAATGTTCTTTTTCAGACTTGTTAGTTCGTAGAGAAGTCAATATTCCTACCTAAGCAAGTTCCCCTCTGAAACCCTAAAATTTCTCCCCTGCTGTATCATATTGTTTAGACCAGTGTACCACAACCTTTTTCTACTCGTGGCCCACTATTATGACTCAATACGGCACAATTAAATACTAATCTCTTCAAGAACGCACATTATAGTATTAATGTAAATTCATGCTGTTATTAACCGATTCTTATTATTTCCGAGGAATTAATGATTTTCGGACGTTTCAATCTAGCTGCCATCGTTTCGCTCCATTGTGCCGCTGGGCTCGTCAGTTGGTAGGCTTCGAGCACACCTCTGCAAGACGCTGGCTAATACATAATAGTAAGCCACTGCAAGTTAAAAATAAATACCACGAGCAGTGGCATTGTTCTCTCAATTAAGTTGCCTCTCTGGCAGTTTCAAGTAAAAATATCTGTTTCCAGGAATACTTTTGCACAGAGGAATTCAGTTTGAGAAGTCTGAAAAAGCATTAAGCATTGCCTCATTTAAGCAGCGCGAAGACAGGGAAATAAATACAAGCATGTGAAATATATTAAGTGGGATAAAAAAATAATGTGAAATTCTACAGTTTATAGCCTATATTGTAATAACTAGGGCTCGGATTCGAGCATATTTGCATATTTTTTTCCTGAATAGTACACATTGAAAGAAGCCTTTCGGTGGTATTTTCACCTCTCCGGGACCAACAGAATTGAAATTTATCGAGCATATAAATGCATAAAACCGCGGTTTTCAGAATAGAAGCATAGAAATGCTTATTCTTGTGGTTTTCGTCTAAATAGTTTGTTTTTCTTCGAATTCTTCCCCGAATTCGGGCCCTGACCATCCTTAAGGTTCGAAAACAGAAATAATTATTGAAAAGCCTATCTGGTGTGAATAATAGAACCACAGGCTTTTAACCTTTAGTGAGGTCGTTCTCGTCTTTGAAACTTTTATTGACTGATTTAAGAAAAGCATTCAAAACTGAAAAAATAGAAAATTTCTTGTTTTACAGACCAATGCAGATCTACTTCAATGACTCGCCTAATTCTGAACATTTTGTAAATGAACTTTTAAACTGTAACTTTTATGACTCTTATATATACTTGAAAAACTTGAATGCGAGTATATTGCAGTGTATCATACACACAATTAGAAAATAAAGCTCGTATATAAAGGTATGTTATTGGTTTTTTCGTTTCACTTTCCTTTCTATAATTTTTAACGGTGTTTTCGAGCATATTCTGCATATTTAACCGCATATAATGGGGGTTTTGAGCATAAAATGGTTTTTTCGAGCATATAATGGGTTTTTCGAGCATATCTATCGAGCATAAAACACATGGTTTTCGAGCATATCTGGAGATTTTATCGAGCATATCGATCCGAGCCCTAGTAATAACATATGACTGGTGAAATTCGCGTTACAGCTTTCGCCTTGTGACACGGCGGTTGCGGAACACTGACATTAGTACAGTGACTTTATTAATACATCATGGCCAAGTCCTGGCGGCCGCCATTTTCCTCCCAACGAGACTCAACGGTGTCTGTCAATGCAAGTCCAGGAACATGTCGTTGTTGTTGTTGATTCATTAGCGACATTGCGACATCGTGATTATGTAGTCCCTTGTACTTGTGTGTGTGGAATCTGTCCGATAACCTGTGCCATTGTGATTACTGTAGTAATAGGTGCCCTTGTAATCAGAGCTAGGATTAGGGAAAGAGGCGGCTGTGGCCTAGATGTAGGTATCCCGATACATGCCTGGAGTAGAAGTGGAAAACCATGAAACCATTTCCAACTAGGCTGAGTAGACCCCGTTTCAGCCCTCAGACCAGAATTACATTTCTTGCCATTCTTGGCTGTCGCCCCGGAGGTTCGGGTTCGATTCCTGGCTATGTTAAGAAATTCAATTATGATCTGAGGCAGGAATAGGGTCTACTCAGCCTTGTGTTGTAAAACTGAGAAGAGGTGGGTTCGATTTCCACCTCAGTCATCCTGGAAGTGGTTTTTCGTGGTTTCCGACAAATACCGGAATGGTTCCTAACTTACGGCCACGGCTGCCTCCTCATCAATCTTCACCAGCGTTACAAATACACACAGTAATACAAATAACACAGTATATCAGATAAATCAATCACAAACAGCCAAGTACACGTGGCTAAATGGCCACGATGTCGCAAAGCCCCATAAAGTGAATTAATAAAGAGGAAGGAAGATTTTAGTTTTATGTGAGCGTTAATCTAGAGATCATAAGCCACGGGACCTCCATTTTACGTGGAATCCGAAACGCAGGACATGGCATTTCACTTGGAAAATCTCACATGCATTTGGCCGGGAATCGAACCCGGTCCGCCGTGGTGAGAAATTAATAAAAACTCTTACTCCTGATATTCTAATCGATTTACATAATCAAGAAATCCTGATGGAACTTCGCTACCATGCTTGTATTTTGTAAATACAGTAGCACACAATATCAGAATTCTTTCATTCTCTCGTTCTGCTACCCTTTCTCCGCTTGAGAAGTTCACCGAGTGGGTAGTGAATTGCAAACAAAAATTATGTTTAGGATTCAAAATTTAGAATAGTGTGATTTTCTTTTCTTTTGCTGCCTTAATCAAATTAAGATTCGTGAACTTATCCCAGAAGTGCAACACATCCGTATTGAACGATCCTTTGTGGAAGACTATTGATACCTTCTAATTGGGTAGGCCTACTTGCTTAATAAAGTCGTCATGAATTCCTTCCTTGCCCTGTTAATATACACAACAACCGGGCTGAAATTTTACCTGAATCTCGTATACACGAGAGCGCGTTTGACAGGAGTATGGTGGCTCACAGCGCGGTGCGAGGTAAGTCAATCGGAAATGAACACCTACTTGGCCACACTACTGTATGCATAGAGTAGTGATCGGCAGGCTGCACCCGTGCGAGTCGACTCATGCTCTTGCATCCGCGTGGGCAGCATACAAGACTTTTGCTTTCGCTTCACAACGTCCATGACGTAAAACAGTAGTACGTGACGTCATAAATCCCAGTCGTTAGATTGGTCTCGTACACTGCCGATCGTTGGCATAGAGATTGCATGGCCCTGCCTAGGCCTAAAGCCAGTGAATTACAAAATATTTGACTACAGTGAGAGTCATCTCTACAGAACGGAATCTCGCAGGTGCCGTGTGGAGGCCGGGGCACTGTGGCTAGCCGCCTGTCAAGCAAGGAGCTAGCAGCAGCGTAGTGCCCAACTAGTTCAACACATTTACACTTGTTAACGAAGTGAATAATCATCATTACGTACATGAATTTCAGAGTAGCTGCTGTAAATGCTGTCCTTCATTTTCTAAACACACATTGCATCAACATAAGAAGTTTTGGTACACTCGCAGTAATTCATCTTCACTGATATTTCGTTCTCGAGAGCCTCCAGAGTACGTGGATTGTTTCTGTATACCTTTTGTTTGAGGTTCCCCCACAAGTGAAAATCGCACGGCGCTGAAACGTACGAACACATTTTCGGGAAGAGTTCGTCTTGAGAAGATAAGTTTTCACTATGAAAGTCTGTATGTGGGAATATAAACCAATATGAACCAAAGTCCCTTTCTGTGGAGTTAGAAGTACCGCATCCGGAATAGCTATTCACCAAGTTTGCAGCGTTATAGGCCCTAATGCCCGTGCTTGCCAACTTCATGTTAATAATAAACTGTATTGCTGACCTGCTATTTGCACCAGTCGTTGACGGGTTCGCACTGTAGGATATTGTAAATTTAAAAAATCATTTTGACTTCCAACACTTTGCGAATGGGGTGAATAGGTGAGCTGTGGCTCGACAGTCGGATGCAGTGGACTCATGTTTGGCTATTGCCCATGTGAATTCTTACATCATACTGTGCATCTAGTTTTGTTAGAAAAATGATGCTGATTACAAAATGTTGTTACAGTGATAATAAACATAAATCAGTTGTGGAATATAGAAGCCTCCGTGGCTTAGGCGGCAGCACGCCGGCCTCTCACCGCTGGGCCCGTGGTTCAAATCCCAGTCACTCCATGTGAGATCTGTGCTGGACAAAACGGAGGCAGACAGGTTTTTCTCCGGGTACTCCGGTTTTCCCTGTCAAAATTTCATTCCAGCAACATTCTCCACTATCATTTCATTTCATCTGTCATTCATTTAATCATTGCCCCAGAGGAGTGCGTCAGGCCTCGGCAGTCGGCACAGTTCATATCTTCGCCGCTAGATAGGGGCTCCATTCATTCCATTCCTGACCCGGTCGGAGACTGGAAGCAGGTTGTGGATTTTCATTTTCATTTCAGTTGTGGAATATAGACTACAATCGTTCAGGGAACAAATTATACAGTTAATTCCTATTCCTTTTATTCCCGTTCCTTTGGGCAGGGGGGGGGGGGATGAGATTTTATGTGATCTGCGGAATGCCAACCTTATGAGAGGGGGGGAATGAGAAGTAAAATTAATGAAGGTGAATTAAGGATGATAAGGAGTTTAAACCAACGGCCTGGCCATGTTGAAACACAGGATCCCATGAGAACTCCGCAGTTAAACATCATTGGGCGTGGTTGGGCCCTGGATGGAATGCCGGTTCAGTGGGACCACGCGCTTTTGGCAACGAAAGGAGGAGTGGTAAGGCCCTAGCCACCCTACCGCATGTAAACTCCGGGTGAGGATGGCCTCTTCGGAGGCACGGACCTGCCTTCGGGCAGAATACCAATAATTATATTAAGGAGTTTAAAGGAAGTGACCTTTGTCTATTAAAAAGTACCGTACCGGTATTTGATGGAGTTGAGAACCCACTCGTCTTTCCAGTCCAGAGATAGCCGGGCCCATGGCATTGCACGTTAATCCGTGTAACACGTCGGTTAAGGCTTTCTTCAGCATATCCCAATTGTCTGGGGCCGTCGGAGCCACCCTGACGTTTTCTGCTTTTCACTGGATGCCCTATCTGAGACCGCGTGATTTCTCAGATGAAAACTACGCCGTTGCAACGGCTTGCCTCCATTCTGCCTTACGCACAAATTCTAAAAATAACTAAGAGAAATACATTGCTCCTGCCCTAAGATACATGATTTGTTAAATCGATTGTGCGTCAAAGCTCTGTGAGAACTGAATTATTTATTGCCGTCTCGCGTGCATTATGTTGTCTCAAGGCGGTGTGGATTGAGGAGCGATAGTGGTGGTCTGGTACTGCGTCATCAACGCATGTTAAATCATCCAACCCTTGTCATATTTTATCGCATTATCTTAGTGAGACTTCTTTTCGATCAAAATGTTATTTGACTTGAAATGTTCATAACTTAATCATAATGGCTTCTGTTCTTTACATTTACAGAATTAAGCCAATAATTTTGAAGAAAAGCACGGTAAACGATTAATGGCTTCCTCTTACCCCTCCCCTCAAAACCAACCATCCTTTAGAACTAATTTTATTGTAATGGTATCGTGTACTTAAATACATATTTTCATGCCATTCACTACAGTAATGTTTACGCAAACCCATACCAAACGACACAAAGACCAAAATCATTGCACACCTCATCCAGGATAAATAAAAGTTTTAGCAAAAATTGAAAACGATCAGACAGAAAGCTTACTTTATTTGTAGAGGTGCCAGCCTAAAAAGAATTGACTTGTTCATTAACTTGCGGTGCGAATACTCGATGAAGTCAAAATCAGTATTCGAAAGTTAACTGAAGAGTCTTGTGAAGGAAAAGGAATAGTGAGGTAGGCCTGCCAAGACTTTTGCTGACTGCTATGAAGAAGAATTAACATACTCCGTGATATCATCGGGTTTGAATAGTTGTTTTGGTCTTCAATACCACTTTAATATGGTTCTGAAAATGAGTGTGAAATCGCGGTGCACCTCTGATCTGTGTGCATTGTTGTGTTGGCCTATTTAGAAGATTTTTCATGAGTTAAATTGGTTAGTAAGCATTTACATTTGAGTCAAATAAGATATACAGTATCTTCCTAATTTTATTGATTGGAATTCAGTATCCTATCTGATGGCCTCGTCTTTTTTGGTTTTCCGAAAGCAGGAACATGATCTGTTAGCTCTTTTCGAGAAGGTGGTTGGATTTCCGAGGAGGCTTTGGATGTGTCAAATAATGGTTAATATCTAACCTATGTTCCAACAAAAAGGCATTGAGTTTACCTTGCTATTAATAAGACCTTTCTCGACGATAAAATAATGTATTTCCCTTCGAGTGCTGTAATTGACGGAATATTTTGAACTACCCCAACTTGCCTAGCGGCACTTGGGTGTAATGAATTAATTACACCTTGAACTGACTAGGTGCTTAGCATAATGCAACGTCGCTATTAGCCACGTCTCCCAACGGGTATAAACAGCAGTT
The DNA here is from genome assembly GCA_946902985.2 of Meconema thalassinum. NCBI lineage: Eukaryota > Metazoa > Arthropoda > Insecta > Orthoptera > Tettigoniidae > Meconema > Meconema thalassinum. Next base: position 1,094,975,509 of record OX336389.2, on the reverse strand, counting down.
ACTGGAGTATTAGATTCCACACTTTTGGACAAACGAGCCCGGCATGCACTTCAAAGAAACAATAACAACAAGAATAACTGCATAATCTTTACATTAAAGACTAACTTGTCTGTAGTAAGAAAAAAAAACATGTCTAGTTCTTTCCGAAATGTGATGGAAAACAAATGGATGACATCGTTATCACACTACAGAACGCGCTCTGTGCAAGTGTGCTGCTTCCTTTTGGTACAATCTCTTAGGTATATGTGGATATTTAAAGGTCTTAACAGATGGAGATTATTTGCCCAGCGCTTATTGTTGTACTGGATGGTACTTAATGTATTATTTGTTCCCCACCTGGGAGCACAAATGATGTTCTTGACCCGTACATCAGAGGGTGAGGTTCCACGACACGCTCTTCATGCTTTAAATAGCCGTAGTTACGAACAAGGTTACTTAAATACGAAGGGCAAGCAAGTTAAGTATCAGCGGACCTTAAAACGTCAAAGAAGGGTGATGAATTTATATCTTAATTCAACTAGTCCGTTTGTGCGTCCTGCTTTCTCCGTACAACTTATAAATAAGTCCGTATTGTTGAAGAGCTGGAGGAGGGTAAACAGTAGGCCTAGACAGCTGAGAAATATAGCTCTTGTTGTAAAGTCCAGGTAGGAAGAACCTTGTACACCGAGTTTCTTTCAGAAACTGTGTTGACGGTCAAGTTTGGATCGCCTGGCTGCGGGGCTCAGCGATAACGTTCTCGCTTGCTGGGCCCAAGGTTGCAGGTTTGTATCCTGGTGCAGTCATTTGGCATTTGAGGGTGCGCAAATGCGAGGGAGCCGTGTCAGTAGATTTACTGGCACGTCAAAGATGCACTTCGGGGCAAAATTTCGGCACCCCGGCGTCTGTAAAAGCCACAGTAGTTAAAAAGGACATAAAACCAATAACATTATTATTATTATTATTATTATTATCAAGTTTGGATAGAAATTCTTTCAGCTAGTCCTAGCTATCGACAATTGTATCGTCAGCAGACCTTGTGAGTAAGATTTCATGAGTGATTCCCTCTCGTTGTGACGTCTGAATATTAAACTGAAATTATTCCCTGGTGTGGACATGCTACATTCGTAAAATGTATAAGGGCATTGCGTTGAAATATTAAAGAATCACCTCCAAGTCCCTCTCGAATTAGCAGAAGGTGACCATCAAACAGCGCCTAACGATCGATCGTTCTCATACGGCCTCTTCAGTAAATCAAGCCATATCTTCATTGGTAAACGTACCTACGAAGACTGACGGGAGAAATTTTCCGTCTTGCTGCTTCATAAGATCCGCTTTCTTCAGCTGATCTCGCAAGAAGAATGACAGACATAATATGTTCATCTGCTGAAAATCATAATGTTTGTCCCGCCACAACTACAACAATAACATACAAGCTACACACGATACGTTTCTGGGTCTCTTCCTCCTTCATAACTGTTTTGCTTTCTTCCCTTCTATTCTTCAGTTGTTTCGACTGGCAAACCTAGACAACGGGGACTTGAAGCGTTAATGTTGAAATTACGTGACACTTGCGTCTGAGATGATCAACAAGCACTAAGCCTCCTAATGGCTTTTTTACTTCCTTTTTTCTTGTCCAGACGACAGCCTTTGTGGTCCCCCAGAGGAATTTTTGGCTCCCTAGTTCTTTCCCAGCTTTATGTAATTACAATTAGGTTACCAAGCATTGACATCTCCCAGTAAGCCTTTCCATTCACAAAAGAAAGAAAAAAGTGGATGCAGACATAATATTACGTAATTGTTGAATGTCCGCCGGGACCTTTCTTTCATTGTAGTCATGTTCGTTGAACATTCTTTATGTTGTACCCGAAACATTACTTTCGAAAATTGGTGTGCTTAAGATTTTCTGAAGGGAAATTAAAGCAGGCATAAATAGAATGGCAGAGGAAAAATACGTGATATTTGCTGTGTTACTCCTGTAATTGCTGTAGGTTGGTGAATAATATCAAGTTTCACTAGTGGTAGGAAGTAAATTAAAAATATTTTCTCCAAATTCTATGATATCCTCTTAGTTTTATTCAAGCACAATCCCACATATTTGTTCATCTTGATGCTGTGCTATAAATTCATCAAGAGATCGCGCTGTTTGGCAATATTTCTGTTTATTCGCATGCCCAGTCATTAGTAATTGGTTAGTGACATGTCAATGAAAAATATCACCGACTGCAGACTCCAATTGAACCATATTCCTGAAGACTCGCTATTTATTGCTAACTTTCATCACTATCGAATAACCGGGTGAGTTAGCCGTGGTCGTTACGGCATGACTGCTGGCAGTCGAGGAAGTTCGAATCCCCCCGCCGGCAACCTTGATGATGGTCTTCTGTGGTTTCCCATCTTCCTTCCAGGCAACTGCCGGGGTTGGTCCCTAACTATAGGCCACAGCCGCTACCTTCCAACTCCTCGACCTTCCAATCCAACTTTCCTCCCCAACGGTACTTGTAGCTCACCCATTGGGTGTCCGTCTCGAAGCAGCTACAAAACTGGCGAGCCGAACATGTCCTCAGACACTCCCGGCAATAAAGGCCATACGCTAAAAGAAAATCACTATCGAATTACTTCCCGTAGTAGTTGAGTAGCTCGTGTACGGACGCTTATGAAGGTAAGAGCTGACACCATACAGAACGTCGTCTGGGGATGATGCGTATTGACTGATAACGATGACAAATAGTGTAGAAAAACTACAGTAACAGCCATTTGAACCATAAAAGAGAATATGCAAAATTTACTGCAATGTTGGGGGAAAAAACTGTTGACGCCAAGAATAAAACCAGTTGTTATTAATTCATTTTAGGGTCTTGGGACATCGTCATCAGCAACCCCGTGTGGTTGGGTGTGTGTTTAACTTGTCTGATAACCTGAATTTATGTTATGACTGTAGCAGTGTGTGTTAGTGTATTAGGGGCAGGAATGAGGTAGGTGCCCCGGGACATGAAGTAAGGTACTGTTCCGGCATTTGTCTGGAGGAAATGTGGAAAACAAAAACGGGAAAACTACACTCAAATTAGCTGCTGTCAGCACCGGGATTCGAACGGACTTGCTGCAACTTCCCACGCGGTCATGCTGCGTGGTTTTAATGAGCGTGGCTACGCCATGGGGGCAAAATCAGTTAAATAAGCCGTTGTTGACTAAATGAAAATGTTCGAGTAATGGCTTTCTAGAACTGTTACATTTAGCGTATAATTCGCCTTCAAGTGATCTGTTTTTAAATCTGTTCAATTTAGTGTATATTCCGCAAAGTTGGAAACGTTGCCATTTAATAATAATAATAATGAAGGTTTTACGTCTCTTTTACCTCTTGCGCCTTAGAAATGCCGGGATGCCGGAATTTTACCCTGAAGGATATGTTTAGCGTGCAGTTCATCTACTGATAGAAGTCTCTCGCATTTATGCATCTGAAATGCCAACTGACTAAGCCGGGATTCAACCCTGGAACCTTGGGTACAGCAGGTGAGAACCATACCGCTGTGCCACGCAGCCGGCCACACTGTGATCTTGGTCGGTGTTTTAGTTCAAACACTGGCAGTCTATTTGGTGATACAGCTCATACTGACAAATCAAAATACTGTTGTTACATGTAGTTATTCAGAATTACGAAATTCCTGGGAAATATTTACCCAATTGGTTATGCACCTCTTTGTGTTCTAGGAAAATGAAAGATTGATGCTTTTCAGTCGGTCAACACGAGTTTTTCCCAAAAGAGATGGGTTATTCCCTAATCCTGAAAATCCTGCACTTATGTATTTATTAATCTCATGGAACTTGTTTCAGGATTAGGGTATAACCCATCTCTTTTGGGAAAACTCGTGTTTACCGACTGAAAAGCATCAACATTTCGTTTACTAAGGCAACACTGAAAATGGCTTCAAACACCATAATCTTTGTGTTCTGTCGGCCGGAAGAGGATAAAAATACTACACATTCTGTTGAGCTTCGGTGTGGAAGATGAGGCCAGTGTAGTCAGAACTACGTACATCTCGACCAGCCTTTACCCCCGAGGAAATCAACTAAAGGAGAACTCCTTCTAGTGTCCATCTTGACTGCCGTCTGAGTTGACCAGGAGCCGCAAAGAATAATATTGATGAGTGGAAATATGTAATGAGTCGAGAGACACTGTTTTCAAATTCACATTTTTATTGTAATTTGTGCTATGAATCACCGCCGAAAAATGATAAAATGAGCCATTTGCAAAATTACTTCAAAGTAGTTACTGTAAAATGTTCTCAGAAAGATGGGGACGTTTAAAATGTTTTAAACTATCCTCACTTTCAGCTATCTGATTAATCGCGGAACTTGTTTTGGCTTTGGTGCTTGGCCCATTATATATTTTCACTGGCTTAGAAATGTTTATAACTATTTGCAAGATCTTGACAGTTATGTAGTCTATTAGAAGCTTATATCGCCAGCACAGGCGCCATAATGGCATAGGAAATTTATCAGGAATCACGGAAGATAATGATAATTTGCGTTTAAAACTTTCCTTTTTTGTATACTTGTTGTGGTACCAATTTATTTTTTGTAAAGACGTTACTTGACCTACCGGTAAAGCTGTCTCTGAAATGCCCAGTGAGTGTGCCGGGGATTTGATCCTACAATTTTGGGCCCAATAGGCGAGAGAGCCCTACATTCGAGTGCTGCACTCCCAGTCGAGAATTTTTTTACGGAGCTTCATTAATTTCGAAGCCGGATTGGAAGAAGTGGGGCGAGACTACTTCAAACATTGCATTGCTGATGTTTATAGCTTGCCAGGCAACTGACCGAAAAGAATCCTCTTATATTGAACCTAAAATGACAATGTGACGTATCATGCCATGTCATGATGTTACTTGTTTTTAAGAGAAAGCGGAAGTGGAAGATTTGCGTTTGAGTTCGTTCGAATATACCATGATGAGGTCACTGTGTGTCACCCGTTCCAGGAAGTGTGCGAGTTCCCGTTCTGCTTGTTCCTCACGTCTCTTCTCCACTTTCTCCTGGCCTCCAGGAGTTCATCATGATGGCAGGTTATTATATGATTAAGGCCGCAACTGGCCCGGGGAAAGTTGTCTACCCCACGAAGCTGCATATTGGGAGTTGCGGAAGAGTTTTGTTCTTGAGCTCTGAGACGGAACTCTACACCAATGTTCTGCGACTTTTATCAGGCGTGGAATTCCTATCTTATTTTTTTTATTTTCTCAGACGCACTGGTAGGAAGTTTGATTCGTCAGTTGCTTCAGTGCTTCAGTCGCTGTGAATATCTTGTAACAGATGGATGGCATGTTTTGGAAATGGATGCACTGGACTTTCAGACAGGATACAAGTTAAGCTCGCTACTTGGAGCACTCCAATTTTACTTCTAACTTCTCCAAGATTCAGCTTCTTCGTATGCATTGTGAACATAAAAGTAGCGAGGATGGGTGGGGTGTAAAAAAACTCCTGAAAAATTGCCGGCCAAAATTGAATGTTTAGTTTGGTGTGGCTATTGAGGGAGGCAGAGTAAATTTAGTCCTTTGAATGTTCGTAATTTTGGGGAAATGTTTTGATATAAAACTTACATGCCATATTTTAGTGCTACCTTTATAGATTTTATATAACATTTTGTTTTCGAGTCGGTTGAAGGATGCGAATTATTTTGGGTGGTTTGCATTTTTTATAATATATAAAATACCTTACATATAACTTACTAAATAATGGAATTAATTGATAACTTCTAATTTTTATGTAGAAAATTGTGCAATTTGTGTTTCGTGTGCGTGTTTATTTCTGGTGTTTCTGTAGATACTTATGTTAACCACACACGATAATCGGGCTCCCGTCTACGTGTTGAACAACAGAAAAACAATATTTTACGTAGAAAGCTTTTAAAATATGTTTTCGGTCCTGAGGATGGAGTACCAAATTGTAGCAGGTAGACCATTTCAAGTACCGTACTTGGGCAGTGTGTTATCGCATAGGTGTGGGAAAGCTGTTGCCATAAGTTATACTGCTATTTACTTTATACTGTACGAAGAACGTTCATGTTCAAATCATACAGTATTTGTATAGGGGTGAAGCCTATGCATGTACTCTGGTTATCTCATTCACATGGTTGAATAAACAGACATGAAATTATGGAAAATATTCGCCAGCAATGGCAGGCGTGTAATTGTAATGGAGAAATAAAATCAACGTTAGAAAACACGATCGATAAAGCGGTGTGTGTGACCCCCACTGGGGTGGTGTACAGTAGTAATGTGAATGAAGGTGGAGAGATTATCTACCTCATATACAGGGTGTTTCAAAATTATGTTATGTGAGAACCGATCCCTCTAAATCTTACTTTACAACCTCTTCAGGCTCTTTGCCGTGGAATTTCAGCCCCGTGTGTATGTGTTAGATTTGTCTGCTAACATGTGTAATAGTTGTAATTGAGGCTAGCATTGGGAAGGAGGTGTATGTGGTCTTAAGCTAGGAACCGTTTGTCTGAAGTACAATTTGTAAACCATTGGATACCATTTCCCTGGTGACAGGTTGGGGTCGAACCCACCTCTCCTTATTTTTGCCTCACGACGCTGAGTGTACTCCGTTCCAACCCTCATATCAGAATGTAATTTCTTGGCAGGGCTTGGAACGAAACATGAAATCTGGGGAGTGATAGCCAAGAACACTAGCTACTATATCACGAGGATGTCGCCCCTACTGCCTTCTATTTGTAATTTCAGAGTCATTCCTCTCTCTATTGCTAGATTTTTGGGCCATTGTGCGTACCGGTAAGATATTTTGAGTAATGGATTTTATTTTACTGGAAATAGTATATTTTGTTGTTGTTTCATTTGAGGAGCTTGGACATCGAGGTAATTTAGACCCGTTCATCTGGGTGAGTGTAGAATTTTGTCTTGATACCTTTGTTATTGTGATGGCTTTATAAGTGAGTGTATTTGTAATTTAGGTAAGAATTTGGGAAGGAAGCGGCCGTGACCTTAAGTTAGGAACCATCCTGGCATTCGCCTGGAGTAGAAGTGGGGAAACCATGGAAAACCACTTCCAGGATGGCTGAGTTGGGAATCGAACCTACCTCTCCTCAGTTTTGCCCCGTTCTAGCCCTCAGACCAGAATTAAATTTCTTTGCAGAGATGGGAATCGAACCCGGACCTCCCGACAGCCAAGAATTCTACCGCATTACCACCAGGGGTATACCTTCTGCAATCTAGATATGAAAAGCATGGACAAATATTTCTCTAACAAATGAGTTAAATTAAAGCATGGTGCTTTTAGTATACCAACTGTACACCTGTCACGTCTGCATACGTGAAGTGCTCATTCTCCTCGCAAGGTTGGATTTGCAAGTAATCAACTTTCATTTAGCTTCGGCTGCCATTTCTACGCGACGCATCTCAACACTCTGGTTAAATGGGAAGTAAAAGATATCCTTACCGGGAGCTCCATAGTTGGAGTAATCCCCTCGGAACCCGCCATGTCGAGAATCTGAACCAGAGTCCTCCAGAATTATTCTCCAAAACTTGATGCGTCTCCTAAACCTGCACGTACCATTTAAATGAGTAAACCCGTAGGAACGCTTTGCATGGTCGGGTGGTAAACTGTCCATTCTGGCGGTGTGGCTACATTCCCGGTTCTTCCTTGGAGGATTTAAATCCTGGTGTGGGTATTGGAACAGGGCACACTCATCTTCGCGAGGACAACCGAGAAGGGAGATTGGTTGACCCATCCCAGAATTGGAATTCCATGGATTCCACTTCCACTACTGACGAAAGCAGGATGGTACCTAACTAAAGGCTATGACCACCCCTTTCTCAATTCTTTCCCCTTATCACAGGCGCACACACTGGTATTGACACCATAATAAACCGGGCTGTCAGATTACTCACAATCAAGTACACGAGCCTGATGCCTGCGATGTCCAAGCCCCCAAAATGAATAAAGATGAAATTTTCATCCAGTGTAGTGACTGAAATGCGCTCAACGTGTCTTACATATTAGGAGCGCTGGAACAAAACCCGGTAAACAAATTGTCGATATTTATGAAATCAGGGTGCAATTTGTCACTGCTGTGGGTATTTATCTTTCTTTTGAATGCACGATCCGGTACTTGTGAGCGCCCCATGTGTATACACCTCCCATCCGGCTTAACTCTTATGCGGGCTTGACGCGAGACTGCTCTGAAAGAGGCTATCGTCTTGTTTATTTGTTTAAACGCACTTTTTTTTAAACAAATAAATATATTTCCATTGACGATTCACGAAATACAAGATTTTTCCTGTGCTATTGAGATTATTTGGAAGATTTTGGCACAAACCGCACCTTCTAACTTCCTCTGGTTTAAGACCTTGAGTTTTGTGAAACATACACCTCAGCGTTTTATACACATGATGATAATGTTAATGGCGTTTCAAATTAAGTTTAAGGTAACAGCTTAGGCTTTCACGGCCGGCGTCCATAGCTATGCACGGGCCAGGACAACTTGTACATAGCTATTTTAAGTTATATTGGGCAGTTTCTTTAATAGAAAATGTTCGTGGCATCATATTTCGGCCAATACTTTCCCCAGAAGCACAAAACATGAATGCAGCAAGAGTGGATTCATCGGTTTTCTTCCGACGCACCTCATAGTATATGTACAGTATTTTATGTTGGGACCGATGAAGGATGCGTTCATAGCGCTAAATCTTTCAGGACGTTTAAACCAACACGATTCATTGTTTATTACTGGTTGCCGGCAGGTGTAGTTCAGGGCCGAGATGTTCAAGGTCACAAACTTACTCGTCCGTTTCTTTATTACTAAACAGAACTCTGCTCATTCTTTTGAACCATCTCGTTAGAAACGCTGCTCGTGGTAGTCAAGAACGCATCTGAGTGGACTGGACAAATGAACCTCGAAATGTTCAGACCACCTCGTTCGCCCGGTAGCTCATTCTACTGCGTGCTGGCATGATGATGTCATGTCACAAACGTTCAGTTCAAATCCTTGGCAGTTTTTATGAAACGAAGTTACATGTATACGCTGGCTTACCATTGTCTACTCAAAGATCAAACAGTGTCATATCCACAAGTGATGTAGATAACCTCTGGCTGTCCCAAGGGATCACTAACGGGGCGTTTTGAACCGGAGTTTACGTGCGTTAGGGTGGCCCGTTCCTTTCCACTCCTCCATCTGCCACAGCATCCGGCAGATTCCCAGATTCCCATTTAGAATAACGAAGCTGGGAGACTCCATACCAGACCGTAACAAGACCTTTAAATTCTTGGCTGAGCCGGGGATTGAACCCAGGACCTCTGGGATGACAGCCACCAATTCTAGCCACTGCGCCACGAGGTGGTCTCATTGTCTACTGTTTAAAGCAAATTCACGACATTTTTCCATTATATTTATAGCCAAATGCCTGTAAGTTCCTTTAAGGCTGCGCGATACTGGGCCCATATTATAGCATTGCTTAATTAATAAATCAATGATTGAATGAATGGATACATTATATATTGTTACTACAATGCTACTAGAAACTCTAATACACCTGGTTTATAAAACTATGTGAATTTCATCTTACCTCAACGTACCTGCAAGTCTTTCTACTGGGATTGAGTTGTTAAAAGTTGTTGAATTTCAATTCCTTTCTTTAGATACACACAAAGTTTGTCATACGAAGTTACACTCATCCTAAAATTTGAAAAAAATAAAAATGGCATTGTGGTCCATGGGGTATTAAAAATACCACACGTTGATCGGATGAACGCTGTATTTTATTTTCCTTCGCTTCTTTTTTAAGTAATGTGCAATGTCTATAGCTACAGGAAATAATCATCTTCTTCATGGCCACGCATCGTTGGGGCGAATGAACGAAAAGTGACCCATTTGCTTCTGACATTAGATAATTCACAATACCTTCGCCTACTTCATGGTTGCATAAACAAGGGAGGAAGTGAGTTTGTAGTTTTACGTGACCGTTAATCTCGCGATCATGAGCCACGGGACCTCCTTTTTACGTGGAATCCGAACCATAGTACATGCCATTTCACTTTGAAAATCTCACATACATTGACCGGAAATCGAACCAGGTCCGCCGTGGTGAGAGGCCAACAGCTTGATCGCTGCGCCACCACGCCCCTGGTTCAATAAACAGCCATATGAAATGTGCCTGGTAATTTGTGGGACTTTCCACGTGTACGTAGGTGCTGGTACTGGACCTTCAGTTGTCTAGGTGTACGTATTGAAGCTACATCAAAGGATTGAATTGCCGCTCTACCAAGAATTTCAATGGTTGAAACGGGGCACACTCCGCAATCCAAACAAATGCTGCGGTTGATCCTAACTTAAGGCCACAACCACCTTTTTCCGGCCCCTATCGCAAGTGCGCACGTTATTAGCATTAGACAGATGCCACACACACTGAAATTACACGGCCAACAACAACAACAACAACATTAACAATTCTGAATATGTTAACCACTACCTGAATAAAATTACAAAACGCATTTATAGGCATTAAAACTTCGCATTGTAAATATACGTCCTCTTCTTCTTCTTCCTCCTCCTCCGATATCGGTCATCTATGGGCCACATGAAATACATTTCTCATGTTTTATCTCTTTTCTTGATTTTAGTTGATTTCCACCAGACTATTTCATCATCCTTTTACTGTTTTCTTTCCTTTTGTAATCTGCCTAAACAGTTGAGCACTGTATTTTATTGTTTTCCCCAGCAACCCGGAATTTTCTAATCTCTTTTCTAAATGTCAGCCTGTCTATAATGTCTTGTTTATGAATGTTCATTTCTGTTAAATTCATTTTCACTTCGATGAAACAACCAATTTGCATTATTTTTTTGTCAGCAAGGTCGAATATTTATTTTGTATATATTTCCGTGTTCATTCGGACCAAGTGGTTGTAAAAAGAAATTCTACTCTTTCTGAGAATATTGGTAATTATATATATTGATTATTATTATTATTTACTGGTTAAATAACAAATCGGCAATTAAGTACCGATACCGAGTTTAACCAGTAGGCCATGTTCTGAATTAAAAATATTACTTACGTCAAACGATTTTCGATAATTATTTAACGTTTTAGCCATTTGACAAAGCGAAATTTCTAAATATTGGTTTTATCTTAAAAGTGTGTCACTATTAGGAAATTGTGTCAATGATAGGAACAATAATAATATTACAGTAAGTTACTGTTTGTAGAAAGTGAAACACACAGAAGAAATGGTCGGAGACACTCCCAGAACAGGGGTCGTGTAGGCCTGCGGTACCATACGAAGTGATTGAAATCGCCGAGATATGGCGTGTTCATTGGCCCACCAGTGCCCTCTGTCGTGGAACCGGACAGGTCAGTGTTCCGCACAGCTCTGTCGGCGTGGGGCCGTCATACCAAGTGGAAACGTGTAAACAAGTGCAACGATGCCTCGCCGACATCACAGGGTGGACTATCAGCATGCCAGTGCGGTTGAACGGCGCAGAATGCTTGGGCTCCGGGATGCGGGGCTGTCGTTCCGGGACATTGAGGCTCGTACAGGGCACGCTGCGTCAACAGTAAGGCGTATGTGGATCCAGTGTAGAGAGAGGGCCGTTTACAGCGACGACAGGGTACAGAACGACGCAATGTGACCACAGCGCGAGACAACCGCCATCTTCTCCGCATGGGCGTATCGGACAGAACAGCGTCGTCCATGGTGTTGGCTCGACGTTGGAGCACTGCAACGGGAGTCGACGGTGCGGCGCTGTCTTTTGAGTGCCGGACTGGTAGCACGCATGCCACTGCGTCGGCTTCCATTGACTGTGAACCACCGACGCCTCCGACTACAATGGGCACGTGCACGCCGACACTGGCAGGCTGAGTGGCAAAATGTAGTGTTTTCGGACGTGTCCCGCTTCAACCTGTCCTACAGTGATGGCCGCATACGCGTTCGACGCCGCCGAGGAGAACGCGATCAGGCAGACTGTGTTGTTGAGCAGCATAGCGGACAAACACCAGGTGTAATGGTTTGGGGCGCAGTTGCCTATAACAGGCGATCGCGCCTCTAACGCCTTGCGGGCAATCTGAATAGTGATCGCTACATCAGGGAAGTTTTACAGCCCGCGGCACTGCCCCTCTTGCAGGCCGTTCCACAGGCCATATTTCAGCAGGACAATGTCCGCCCGCATATGACGAGGAATGTGCGAGCCTTCTTCGCAGAACGACGGATACCTCTGCTTCCTTGGCCTGCCCGTTCGCCTGACATATCGCCCATCGAACATGTCTGGGATATGGTCTGTCGGCTACTTGTTCGTTCAGGTCCACCTGCCTCCACTGTTGATGCTTTGTGGACGCGCCTACAAACCGCGTGGGACGGTATTCCCCAGCAGCGTATTCAAGCGCTGTATGATTCCATGCCACGACGTCTAGCGGCTCTGAGTGCAGCATGTGGTGGCGCGATGCCGTACTGAAGATCGACCGTCAACGTGCATGTACACGTTACATTTTCTCTGTTTAAAGTGTTCAGGTTAATCTGGGGGGGGGGGGGGTATTGCTATTTATTTTAGTAAGAGCTAAAGAGGAGATAGCAATATGACGTAGCCGTCGCCACTACATAGGATAGTTGCGAGCAAAGAATACTTTGTAATCGACCACGGCTTCCTCGAATACCCCACTATGACACTAGTCAGGCAGTGACATTTAAATTAGGAGGCCGTGGAAGTCTGCGACAGTCGCTCTAGCTCTGACAATGAGAGATGTCGCTAATGGTAAAACCAAAACTGGATGTCTCTGACGCGGCTACAAAGTCGCAAGTTTGGCCGCAGCCTTAGTGAGCGTGGAAAATATTTACGTTCTTTTACGATTTATGAAAACCAAAGAATATTGAAAGTATTTTATCGTGCTTAAAATGCCGTAAAAATGGCTAGTGACTTACTTCTCACAAAAATAGGCTATAATTGAGTAGTGGTTTTCTCCAGTTGCTCACTAGACGTAGAATAAAGTAAAATGAAAAGGACTCACACGAATAAAGGAAGGTGTCAGGAAAGAAAGGACGAGGGCAAACGAAGGCAGGAAAGTAAAAGATATCCTAGGCCTCGAATACTCTCAAACCGTCGGGACTTGACCTAGGGGGTCGACAGGAAAGCCGTAATGTCAAAACAAGTGCTTATACAAATTTTTACAACCCTAGTGCGATGACTTCGCGAGTTAATGGTGTAATTAATACGATCGGTGGGGGGAGACGATGCTTAGTTATAAGTGTGAACAAATCAAATTGAAGCTTTTCGGGAATACTACAGATCTCCAAATGTGGTTAGTCCTGAACATGCAACTCGCAGTAAAACTGCACCGTTAACTCGCGAAATAATCGCACTTGTGTTGCAAAATTTTGTATAAGCAATTTTATTGTTTTGACGTTACCTACATTTTGATAGAAAAAAATAACTTTGTCTTAGCTGACCCATGAGGAGATTTGTTTGTTAAGGTGAATAACCCTGTACTTGACCACTTACAGAGTCACTTATACTGTGGCAACACTTGCAGTTAAAGCTAGCAGGATTGCGAAGAATTGACGCATTAAAGCTATCGGGATTGCGAAGAATTGACAACCGCACGTTCGTTGACTCTTGGTATTCCGGGCAGATTGGAATTTCGAGTAGTCGAAATGCAATTCTGATTATCTGTACTTGCTTATAAATACTGCTCATTCATATACAAACCAAGAATGGATTTGTACAGTCATGGATATTATACTTTGTCATAACATATCTTCCCTTGCATCCTGGGACCTATCCCGACTACATCACTGCGCTCATGCGATGGTAATAGTGTGCCTGTCACTATCACATGACCTCAGTGATATATAGGCGGGATAGGTCACAGGATACACGGTTATGATACTCTGATTAGGTATAAATATCCATGACTACATCTTTAGCTTAGCGCCAGCGTATGAGACTCGGGAATTGAGCGATGCGAGTGCTGCCAGTTCAAGCCCGTCCTCGGGCATGGGCTCTATATGTGTTCAAATAATCACGCATTATATTCGTCATGTGGCATATCTACGGAATGGTACTACAACAATTTATTAATAAAAATATGCTCGAACCAACATGATCCAAACATTAACATTAACATGGCATGGTCGATAAGACCGAAATCAAAATAATGAAATGATAATAATAATTCGACGGAATGCGGGGGCGGAAACGAGAGCAAAGTCACACGAGCTTGTTTGACTAGTTAAAGAAATCCTTTTCATGTAAATTTTAAAGCCATATTTTCAGTGTTGCTAATTCAAACTGCTAGTTAAACTCATCAGTCATTCACTTCCTGGTGTAGTGGCTTGCATTCTTGGTTGTCACCGCGGAGCCGGGTTCGATTCCCGGCTCTGCCAATAAATTTAATTCTGAGCTGAGCGCTCGAACGGGGTATACTCATCCTCGTGAAGCTAAACTGAGAGGAGGTGGGTACGATTCACATCTCAGCCATCCTGGAAGTGGTTTTCTAAGCTAAACTGACCGATGTGCTCCCAGGCTCTTCATACTTCTCCGGGAGCGCTCAGCTGTGCATCACTACTTTATAGCAAACACATGAGTAATGGTACGCATTCTCACTCCAACCCAACTGGTTCACGAAGCCTATGGTAGCCTATTAGGAATGATTTAGTATTGTTAGCGAGCAGGAAACACTGTACATCCCATATGAGATAACTTGGGGGACTTCCTCATTCAATGTTGTTTGGATAAAAACGTGCCCGTTAGTCACCGAGCATGACGAACAGTGAAATACCAACCGAGTAGGACAGCTTCAGCGAGCTTGGGTGGGGTGTATTGCTTTCTCGCATTTTCCCCTTGGTATTCGAATTTACCTCTTCAGCTACGTTACAACTTGGCCACATGGTTTATCTAATATAGCAATCGTGGTGATTTTCTTCCCGTTGATGCAATAGACTTGATTTAGAAAAAGACTAGATGAAAAATTATCAGTGTCCGTGTAGCCCGCTTGATGAGATTTAGAGCTAAGGAATTACCACTTACATCTCCCTTCCCTTTCATCGACCCTTCGCAGGGCAAACCTGCGCTGGGTCCTTCTTCATTAAAAACATTTTTATTTAATGGTCGCATTATGCTTTGTCACCACACTTACGTCATTGCATCGGCCTCTCTCTTTTCTCGCCAAATTAACGTGCCCTTAAAATTGGTTGCTCTATTGGGACAGATTATTCCGTTATTCAATTAACGAATGCATGATGTATTTTTTTCTCAATTTTACAACATCTTGTCCGTGAGTCTCATTAGCCAAGACGAAATATTCTGGGCTGGAGTTAGCTTGTTATTTCATTAGAGAGGCTTGGACATCGTGGTCGTTTAGCCCCGTGTACTCGGGTGTGTGTAGATCTAGTCTGTTGGCATGTATAATCGTGGTGTCTGTAGTAGTGTGTGTATTTGTAATCCATGTGAGGGTTGGGAAGGAGGCGACCGTAACCTTACGTAAGGAACCATCCTGGCATTTGCCTGAAGTGGAAATGGGACTTCGGAAAACCACTTGCAGGATGGATGGCTTGGATAGGAATCGAACCCATCTCTTCCTCAGTTCTGACCTCACGAGGCTGAGTATACCCCGTTCCAGCTTCAGACCAGAATTAGATTTCTTGGCAGAGCCGGGAATCTAGCTCGGACCTCTGGGGCGACAGCCAATAACACTAGGAGGTGGACTGGAGTTGGATTGATGTAGGCAGTCCATTGTCTCTTTCTTGTTCTTGGTCCTTACAAAACCACTCACCCATAGGAATGGGCAATAGTTTTTATATGAAGTAAATAGCGACTTAGCATAATGTTCTCTCTTGTAAATAACGGTCTTATGGTCAGAAATCGCCATTTTTAGACGGATGGTCGGAAATCGCATTAAAGAGCTAAAATGGGACGAATTACAAAACAACACCTAACGTAGCTCATATCTGTTCCAACCGAACGTACATTCGTGTGGGGCTTTGCCAGAGGAAGAGCAACAACGCACAAGCATGATCTAATGGTGTGCATGGCTCACCGCTCGTAGCTGATTTAAAATTGAATAAACTCGAATGGTAGTCGTAGGGGAGCGTCCTTGTTTGAAGCGTTTCACTTGATTTCAGTGTGCTCTATAAATGAAATAAATGGCCCTCAAGGAGCATCTGGATAATGAATGATCGTGTGGCCTCCGGAGAGGCCCGTGTACTCGGGTGTGTGTAGATCTAGTCTGTTGGCATGTGGGCGACCTGCACGTCGTAATGAGGATGAAGTGATGATGAAGACGGCACATACACCCAGTCCCCGAGCCACGGGAATCAACCCCAGGAGATTAAAATCCCTGATGGCTCGGCCGGGAATCGAACCCGAGGGACGTTGGGCCAAAGCCTAGCGCGCTAACCATTTAGCCACAGAGCCGGACAGCATCTGGATGACTTTATTCGAAGAAGAATAGACTGGGAAGCTCCAGGAAGGGTGGAGTGCGACAAGTGAGATGAAGAAGTGTGGTATTACCCATCGCATCGTACTGTGCGTATAGTAAGCCGATAGTGCGACAGCTGTGGGACAGATCGCTGCAAGTTCATGGTGTGATGGTGATTGTTGTTTCAACGGTTGAAAATATCAATGTCACCTGCACCCTCGGTGGAGGTTGTTATGGAAGACCACACCTCATGAAGACCATTATAGGCCTATACTTATAACCGCCTAGACTAATAGGCGCCAGTCGGTGAGTAACACTGCATACATAGGGGCCATATACTAGGGTATCATTGTTTACCGTAGCCCTAAGACTGCGGATGAGGTGAATTATTTGCCCGATGTTGACTAAAACGTGTTCTATTAACACCTGCTCGTCGAAAACACTGTTTACGGTGGTGCGGAGAACACAAGGACTGGGCCACAGAGCAAAACGTTAAGTACTCTTTATTGTTTAGAGCAAAGCCTCAGTAATGATTTTGGACGCCAGCTTTTATTGAATGCTATAAAATGGCGGTCCAGGTGCTCTCATTTCTTGACGCATTGTGTTGGCTGGACGTACAGAGCTTCAGATATTGGTACACGGTACCTGGCGAACGCTACTGCAGTGAGATCATTAATCTGCATGTGTGTCTATTCCGAGGTGCTACTAGCGCCGAGTTTACGTTCGAGGATGAGATTGTTGGGCCACACTTACTGCAACGGCTTGAGGCACTGTTGGAAAGGGGGCTATTTGACTTCACGTCCCCCCGTTCATAATAACATAACACGTGTGAGATGCCTTGGGAAGACGGGTTGAGAATTTACTTGCGAGACAACATAGTCAAATCGACATTACATTAAATTTCAAGATAATACTTTTATATAGGGTATTCTATGGTATAAGGTGCGTTCAAAAAGTAACCAGCCGGATGCATAATTACAGAAACCAGTACCTGTATGTTAGAAGTATTGGCCCTGGCTGTTGAGGCATTTGTCCCACTGTGACACGAGGCGGTGAATGGCTGTCTCATAAAATTCCCTGGGCTGCGATGTGAACCAGTTCCGCTCGTACAGCTGGACGTCGGCGTCCGAGGTGAATCGTTGGCACCGCAGAGCCCTTTTCAGGCGACCAAACATGGCGTAATCACAGGGAGACAGGTCTGGACTGTATGGAGGGTGGCCGAGAACCTCCCATTTGAATTTCTGCAGGAGTGCCGTGACTGTGTTGGCC
This sequence comes from Meconema thalassinum, assembly GCA_946902985.2. NCBI lineage: Eukaryota > Metazoa > Arthropoda > Insecta > Orthoptera > Tettigoniidae > Meconema > Meconema thalassinum. The sequence continues at coordinate 1,094,957,852 of OX336389.2, read as the reverse complement.
GTATGAGGTCGTGCATTGTCGTGGAGCGACCACGGCGGCTATGGCGTTCACTGTCACTCGGCGGTCCTGGGTAATGAGTGCATCAACCAGCTGGACGCAAGGAGTAATAAGGAGACGCCCTGTCCAGCGCTATAGCATGCGGAGAGTTGAAGCACTGACCACGCCCCTATACTTGCCCGGCTCGAGCGGTAAATGGAGCCTACCACCGTAGACTTATTTATTAGTGGGATTTAAGTATGATTACCAGTAAAAGATTCATGTGAGGGTATAGTACGAAGTTGTAAGGTAGGCCATTATGACGATGGAAATCAAGGAACATTTGTTGATCTTTGCTGGCTAGCGTGAAGTGTAGGCCTACGGCAGTCACAATACATTTCGTCGCACTCGAAAATCATGTAAACTGCCGTAAAACGTTTAATTTTACAACATAAACTAGAGCAATACACCAATCTAAAATATAGTATAACACTTGGGAAATGAATGTATTATACAGGTTTGCAGTTTTTATAACCTGTATTATTGTGATTTTTCAGGCAACCAGACACCCAGCACTGTTCTTAACTTATAACTTACCAAATAATAGGCAAATAATTACCGAGATACCAGTAGGCCTGCCATTATATTCACGAATGTGTATTAAATAAATTAAATAAATTTAAAATATTAAGGCATGCGAACTACTGTAATTGGGTGGTGGCGTTATTTTTTTTATTGCACGATGTTTTTTTAATAGGCCAGTTCAGTTCCGGTAACAATCTAAACAAGGTCTAGGCTGAGGTATGAGATTAACACGCTTAAGTATGCAAATAATGGCATATCAATCTTCTAACACCCACGAGCAATAAATCTAGAGCTCAAGCCACGTTAAAAATAGATTGGGGTAATTAGATTACAGTAATACCGTTCATTAATTAACAAGCAGAAACTGTTTCCAGTAAGAAACGAAGGAAAATATCCGTAATTAACTCCTAGCAATCAAAATACGGTACGTATATTGGTGGACGTAACATTTAATGGCAAATAAAGTGCATGTACTTGTGAAATGACATTACTTTGGCAGGTGGGAGTTCTGTTTGTGCAAAAATAGGCCCCACACGTCGACATTTCATCCCACACGCGAAATATCACCACTTTTAAGTACGTACGTCACACCGTTACATGCTTTTCTTATGGGACTACCGCAATGTTTTGAGCATATGTGAAGGAGTAACTTCTGGCTTCACTTCTTTGCCGTTAGGGCCTCTCCTTATTACTCCTTGGCTGGACGTTGTCATCGGTAATGCAGGGGGATGCCCAAGACCAGGCATCATCGGCTAACGACACCCGTCCTTCCCTGAAGCGCTTGTGCTACGCCTTGACCCTTGCAAGCGACATGCTGTGTTTGCCGTACACTTGTGACAATCGGCGATGAATGTCCGTTCCCCCTACTCCTTCCGCTGTCAGAAACCGAACAACACCTCTTTGCTCTTCGGTTGACGCCTCCATGTCACTATTTGCAATGCGACTGACAGCGTTGGACGATTGATGCATGCTGCTGCTCGCTTTGTATCGTCACGTGACGTGCACGCGTGCCCTCTAGCGACGGACTGTGACCTTCCACGCTCTGGTCGGAACTACACCTCGTTACACACGCCACGATTAGCCGATGTCACCGGTTTGCGCATTCGAGCCTCCGGCTCGTTACTTTTTGAACGCACCTTATACATATTCAACTACTTGGTTTAATACACGAACTTAATGTTTTAAATTAATATTGTAAGGACGTCCGTTTTTTAATAGTATTGTTGTTTGATATTGTTATTTCTAGAGCCTACATTTTATATGATACTAGCAACGCGCTCCGGCTTCGCCCGGGAACAGTTATGAATGTATTACGTGATAAGCGCTTTTTTCTTCGATGTCAATGAACTACAACCTATATCCGTTTTACGTCTCGGCATGATGGGTTAAAATTACTGACTGGACCATTAATTATATTATCATGGAGATGCATGTGCAACGAATTATTGTCAGACGTAATTTAAGAATGGCGAAGTGCATGAAACACAAATCTCCCTTCCGTCCAATCATAACTTGACTGTGTATTTTGCGGAGCGAAATGTTCACAGGCGAAATTTAGAAAAGCCGAGTTGCACTTCCAGGGAAACTCCAAACACAACCACTCTTCTCTGAAGTGTTAACTCAACACGACTCGACAGTTTGCTGCTGGCTATATCTGGGGTAATAGGCTCGCCCACTAACTAGGCTGTAACTGGCTAGCTAGCTCGTAAACTGTCGCCTGGAGATTGTTGGAAGAAATGAAAACGTAAAAACACTTATAATGGGCGATGTATTGAAGATAGAGATATGCTCTCCCGGACTTTTTTGTGGAACTTTCCATGCTGAACAATTCTTACACTAATAGTATATTAATATTTTTAACGGTTTGCCCAGCGTAAGCTTAAAAAGCGCACGGAAGTCAGGTTCTCATTTCGACTTTTTCACTGAAATTGTTTCTGCTTGGCTGCCTTTATCATAAATAAATTATGTTCTACAGAAACCTTCCTCGAGATATCCTTTACAGAATGGTGAAACCCGCTTCAAAATCCATCCAGTGGTTCTCGAGATTACCCGTGACATTCAAGAATCGGGGACTTCGCTTTATACTAAGTAGAGATAATACGTTTTTTGTTTGTTTTATACTGTATGAGTAGAGGAAACAACCTATGCTGAAGATGACCCCATTGTGGGTCGAAAACATGTTTCATTAAACAACATAATAGTAGTCTATTAACAGGACGGTGTCACCAGTAATTTCATTACCTGAGTTAATACGTAGTCTATACGTAGCACATTATCTAATATGGTTAATGTTTTTGCTTCATATAAGACGGGCTGTGGTACGTGGACGCCCGTCGGAAAATGTCCTGCAGCTGAACACAGTGAAGAAAGAGGGTTGGGCTATTTTATCACCCAAATTCCTGGAAAACCTCCTCCATAGTATGGAAGGATGATGCGAGGCATGCATAGCTGTTAGAAACAATTGCTATACTAACAGTAAGGCCTACTGCTGTCCTTTGTATCTCTGACTTTTGGTATATCTATATTCTGTTACGTTAGTCTGAATTACAAATACATACAACAATTCAGAATCAGTTCTAACTAAGCACGGTTGTAACTTTTTTCCGTTCATTGTTTCTATCTATTGCTTCTTCAACTTATGATATACAGTATGATTTTCACCACAAATGCATGCTTCCTACAATTCACTATAGGGAAAAAACCAGTTTCGTTCTTGATATGCTCACGAATGTTGGAAGCATGTACACTTGTATGTTCCGTACCGAATTTCAGCTCATAATTATATCAATCTGCCCTCTGTCCCAATTTCTTAGTCATTAGGCGTCCATCCATCGTGCGTGAGTGAAGAACCACTGTAAATTCAGCTAATGGTAACTGGCAGTGGATTGTTTAACAAGTCCTACTTCGGTAAATACGGAAGAACTACAGTACATTCATTTTCTAGCCTCTACACACTAATTTTATTTCGTATCGTGAATTATGTTCTGGCTACACTTCTCTAAAGCTCGGCTAATGGTAGCCTCTTTGGCTGAAACGCAGAACCATGTTGCGGCTGTCAGGGGCTTGCACAACATTGATTTGTAATCCGTATAGCCAACTACAGGAGAGAGATGCTAGTCCCAACATGCAAATTGTGTCAGGACTCTTTACTACTGCCATTCATGCATATTTAATTAGTCTCACCATTAGTCTGGCCAAGTTATACCTTGGTCCTACTGCGGCTTCTAACAGCACTATGTAGGCGGAGATAACTGCTTCGATATTTCGCAGTTTGGTATTTTACTTTGGTTTGGGACAGTTATGAATTTAAAATTGCAAAGTAGTGTCAAAGTTTCCGATTATGAATTCATTTTACAGTTGCCTTTAATAATAATAATAATAATAATAATAATAATACAGTCATAATAATAATATAACAGTTCACATCGTTCTGGTGTAATTTGTATGGTTCTAAGACAGGCTGTTCCAAATCCGTGAGTTTGCGTATGAGTACACGTGAGTACTCAGCAGTAATGCTCGGAGCACGGTTGAAGAGGAACTGGGGGTGATAGCCAATACGTCACTGGGCGAAGGTCATAACACAAGTCAATGAGTTTCCAGCCAGTCTTGATGTATCCACCGCGCAGTGACAGCAGCCCCCTCCCCCCACAACAGAGCTGTATTGCATGTTGCAGGTTTACTCACGGACGGCGGCGAGTACTCCACTGCTCACGAGCGAGCTGCTCGGCTGGAACAGCCTGTTCTAAGAGTTCTATAGGAGGATAACCCTGAGTGAGCATTATGTCTATTGACAATATCAGTGTGCATGGTACCAGGTGGAGTTAGCCGTGGTCGTTACGGCATGACTGCTGGCAGTCGCTCACATACGGGAGGCGAGGAGATGCGAATCCCCCCGCCGGCAACCTTGAAGATGGTCTTCTGTGGTTTCCCATCTTCCTTCCAGGCAAATGTCGGGGTTGGTCCCTAACTATAGGCCACAGCCGCTACCTTCCAACTCCTCGTCCTTGTACATTCCCACATTCCTCCCCAACGGTAGTCTACTTGTAGCTCACCCATTGGGTGTCCGTCTCGAAGCAGCTACAAAACGAGCGAGCCGAACATGTCCTCGGACACTCCCGATACTAAAAGCCATACGCTGAAAAAAAAATGTGCATGGTGAGGTGACTCGGTTCACAAGTTGATTCATACTCTGTAGAAGTGAGAGCAGGAAGCCCAGCCCTTCTCTCCATTTTTCTTCAACATCTCTCTCGTTTTCAACTTCTCTATTTGTAAAGGCTCTTCGGCTTCAGTGCATATCCTGCTCGTTGCTAACGCTAAACGAAAACTAAGCAAAAATCCTGCAACGGAGTGCTGCTAGCAGATTGGTATTTTGTGGTGACTCGACAAAATGTGTTTTATATGTACTGCATACAGCAAACCGCTGTTTTTTTATTTTATACGAGTTCCGCTCCGTTCTTCTAATTACTGTATACCAAGACACAGTCATGCTTCTGTATATTACTCTTCGACATGGCTGGCTGTTCGATGCAATTGCTTGAGGTGTTCCCCTCCTGTGCTCAAGGTTGTGGAATCCAACCCCAGCATAATTTGTTGTTATTTAAGGATATTTAAATATGAGTGACGGGTTCTAGTAGGTTTACTCGCACTGTTAATCACCTTCTTGAACAATGTTTCAGCACCATGGCGTATTTCAAACAACATCATTAAAAGGGACGATGATCTCATTTCATTATTCATGATTGGCTACATAGTTTTCATTCAACTCTTCTCGCACTACAATTTGTGATATGCCACACCTAGTTCTACTGCTCACACAGGTGCCTTAATACCAACTGTTCCTTATAATCCTTTAGTCAAACAAATATATTATTTTCGTATAAATGCACAGTATTTTAAGCTATCTGATCAGTAAACCTAGTATTTTTAAAATTTAAATAAACAGCACAACGTTTATGTTTTTGTGCGGAATAATACCAAAACCTACAAAGGTTTCTTAACGACATAAAATATTTTAATTCACCATAAAATACATTAGTACCCGAATACTATTCGTCATTGTAACTCATTGAACCGTGAAGCTACTTCGTGTTACGGTAGAGAATATTATTATTCTGCGTTTATGTTTATGTGCGGAATAACACCAAAACCTACAAAGGTTTCTTAACGTAATATAATATTTTAATTCACCATAAAATACAGTAGTACCCGAATACTATTCGTCATTGTAACTCATTGAACCGTGAAGCTACTTCGTGTTACGGTACAGAATATTATTATTCTGTTGACTTTTGAAGCTCATTCTTAATTTTCTGTGGTAGTCGACTGTTCTCAGGTATGTCTCCTGTGGTCAAACATGTGTGTTTTTATTGTAACTACAGATACGTTAGAATGTTGAAGTAATATTGAAATACTATGTTGAATTAGCTGAATGTCTGCGAATTAGTATTGCTTATTGGACATGAATATTCACATCCCACTGGAGAGGCGTCTTTTGATTCCACCCTACCATGAAAGTGTTTTCATGTCGAAATCAATGGATGAATGTAACCTGTCGCTCCTGTTTGCACACGTGTCATGTGGTGGGGCCGGGTTGCATGATATCTCATAGGGACGGGTATCATAGTTAATGCAGGGCGGGCATCAATTCCACTCGGGTACCTGAGTCAGGTAGCCAGGGTTACCTCAATTCCACTCGACACTCCAGGTAGGCGCCAGAGGAGTCCCTCAACTCCGCTCGGTCGCGGTCTCTTGATCCTTATGCATTCTTAGAACGACACCAAGTCTTCAAATTCACTTCTACCATTGATTATAATCAATGCTTCTAATATAACTAATATAACTTCTAATAATGATAACAAATTAAGTATAACTTCTCAAAATAACCTACCGTGGTCAGTTATATTTCAGCAGTACAATAACCACTGCTTCAGTGTTTACATTTTTAAGTTTACTAAAATAAGTGGAACAGCTAATTTCAAAACATAGAGTAGAATTGTTTAACTTTTTGTTGTTACTTAGTCTACTCCTCATTTAACAATTGCATAGAAAAAGTGGTGTGCAGACGATATCTTAAATGCGAATAGTTGTTACGGTAAACAAGCATTTGCTCTATAAGAGTTAGAATTCATAACTAATTTGTTGTGTGGAAATGCAGCTGATTTTTCCGTTCTAAGCTGGAAAACAGTGTTTTCAGCATCCGCAGCTGATATCGGAAGTATTTTTAGGTACAAATTATACACCTATTATTGTCTAAATTTGATTTTATAATGTCTGACTGGGTTAAAAACATACAAACATTTAATTATGCACATGTTAAAAACAATGCATAAAATTTGTAGAAGAAAATAGAAAACTTGGCAGACTTATTTAAAAGAATATTATGATTAATTTTAAATCACTTGTATTTTCTGCCATATAAGTTATAATGTGCCAAACACTTTATACCTGATTTAACGAATAAGCGGGCTTGACATCAGAGCGGTTGACCAATGGCACAACAGTGTCTTGCGAACACCACCACGCCATCGCTCAAGCGCTCTGAAGTAATTTTTTTCTACAAATTTTATGCATTGTTTTTAACATGTGCATAATTAAATGTTCGTATGTTTTTAATCTAGTCAGACATTATAAAATTAAATTTAAATAATAATAGGTGTATAATTTGTACCTAAAAAAATACTTTCGATATCAGCTGCGGATGCTGAAAATACTGTTTTCCAGCCTAGAACGAAAAAAAAAACCGGCTGCATTCAAGAATTCGCTCATGGGCTGCAGAAGGTGTTTGACCCAGCCCTTGGTATGCGAGCAGGAGGGTTATGACATTTGTTTACGTCATTGGGGATAACCCCCTTTTGCCGACCACTTGCCAAAGCTTGAGTGGAGTTGAGGAACTCATTTTTGGGTCCCTTGGAGGACTGAGTGGAATTCAGGAAAATCGCGGAATTGATGTTCGACCTTAATGCAGGAATGTTAACTTCTTTGAGATTACACAGATGTGTAAGTGTTGTTTCTTGTCGGGTATTACAATAGTTAATATCTGATTGGCTGGGTCCGTTGTAGGTTTTATTCCTGCCCATGGCCGTGATTTTAGGCATCCCCGATACTTGGATACAGGTCACCTTACCACGCGAAAACTCTTCGAAATAGTGAAGAGGTTAGACAATATTTTCAATGTTTTGTTGTTGTTGTTGTTAATTTTTGTATCTATGCTCAAATCGTTGCTGTCAGCCGCGAGGTTACTTTCTTGTAGCCCTTCTACCACTCTAGGTAGGCTCTTAAATAGTTGTTTGTTCCTTACTGCTACTTCAGAGCTGACTAAGAGCAAGTATCGATTTTCAGCTCCCTCCTTTGTGGTTTGTAGTCTCTCGTAGGGTGAAGGGAAGACGATCCTCTACCCTCGCAAACCACAACACAACCGAGACAGTGAATTCCATATTCATTCTCTTTTGTAACCTGATACTGGCAATTTATTTGGAATTTGCCTCACATATTCTTTGTTTCAATATTTTAAACCTCACCAGAATAACTATGCAGGCACTTTAGTATTGACTCTGAGAGAAGGAGACTGAGTGTTCCTGTGTTGTTGAAACATCGCCGGCTACTCGCAGTGACAACCTGCTCACCGCGTGTCTTGTTTTGGCCAAGGAGGTGGGACTTGACTGGAATGTACAGTAAGTCTTGGTGTAGGGAAGACTTCTGTTCCTCACTGCGGAATGAGTGGTGTGAGGAGACTATTGTTGGCTGATGGCACGGCTGGCAGGAGGGGGAGCCGGCAACGCTGAGAGAAACCCAAATGTTCACGAAGGCTTCCTTAGAAAAACCCACGTCTGCGCTCACTGAACTCGGAGGGGGGGATAGTATAGCAAAAATTTTTCGTCATGAAAGGCTTTGTTGTGTATTTTTTATATTAATGGTTTTATGTGAGGGTCTTCCATATTGTGCTGCCATTTTACTTCAACCCTCGTCCATCACGTCAGTGTAAATGGAAAGAGGGAGTGAGAAGAAGCCGCATTATACTAGTAGGGCACACCTTGTGCGTGTCACTACAGTAAATGGTTCTTGATCATGTTATGATACATGCAGCATGCTCGCTATCATCGCAATGAATTATTTGCCGTGAGTGATCTGCTTACTCCCTGCCAAGGCTGGACCAAGGGTACTATTTTCGAATACAATTTTCCAGTTAGTTTTCCAAAAGCTTTGTATCGAAATAATATTGTGAAAATATTCTTTGAAAATATTGTGAAATTAGTGTCAGGTAAATTTAAATAAAATTTTCACTTTTGTGGCTTTTATGCTGGAGTTTCGCTTCTTTTCTTCTTCGAAACCGTTACTTTTAAAATGGAGAGGAAGCCAACAATCCCTGGAGGGTGTTTTTATGTACAGTACAGTATAATGATGACCGTGCTGACCATCTCAGCGAAGGCACCTCAACGACGTCTGGCTCATGTAGAGAATTATCAACGAAATACTTGACTAATATAAATTGAAGAAGGCAGTTTTCACTGTTGCCTACTTCTATTAAAGAAAGTTTTCCAGTCGGTCAACACAAATTGTGCCTACATTAGGCCCTAACCTGAAAGAAATAAGATATTATTACAAAATAACACGCTTTATATACAAAATGAGGTGAAAATTGGATGATATGTTTCGAACATCAAGCGTCATCTTCAACCTAAGCCTAAGTGAGCAGGATCTGAAGACGAGCGCTTGACGTTAATAAGCTAAGGGTGTCAGCGTTGCCCACACGTCCTCGATAATCCGCAGGCTATGAGCTACGTGGCATCCTTGAATTTGCGTGTGCCTCGGAGACCCAAACATGGGGTTAGTTAATACACATAGGATGATTCAAAAGGTTGCGCAGAAACTGAATAGGGGCCGATAACCTAGATGTTAGGTCCCTTAAAACAACAATTATCATCATCATCACTGTAACTTTTGAATAGGAACAAGTACGAAAACTTGCTTTAGGGCTTTCCCCTCTAAAAATGTTCGACATTCCTGAACAATTCTGAACTAGCCATCAATAACGTGATAGTTGTTTGTGCTTACAATATACACACATCAAAAAAAGTTTTGCATCACCTCGGTTCCAAGAGTTCCGGAACCTTTAAATACAAAGGGAATAGAGATCAACACAAACAACATTTCAGCTCGTTTTATTGCTCATGAGACCCACACATTGCATGTTGTACCATCATACAGCTAGACTTTCAGCATTTGTGGTCCAGATTGCAGTACACACCACTACCTCTAATACCCAGTAGCACGTCCTCTTGCATTGATGCATGCCTGTATTCGCCGTGGCATACTATCCACAAGTTCATCAAGACACTGTTGGTCCAAATTGTCCCACTCCTCAACGACAATTCGGCGTAAATCTCTCAGAGTGGTTGGTGGGTCAAGACGTCCATAAACAGCCCTTTTCAACATATCCCAGGCATGTTCGATAGGGTTCATGTCTGGCGAACATGCTGGCCACTGTAGTCGAGCGATGTCGTTATCTTGAAGGAACGCATTCACAAGATGTGCACGATGAGGTCGAGAATTGTCGTCCATGAAGACAAATGCCTCTCCAATATTCTGCCGATATGGGTGCACTATGGGTCGGAGGATGTCATTCAGGTATCGTAAAGCCGTTTCGGAGCCTTCCATGACCACCAGTGGCGTACGTCGGCCCCACATAATGCCACCCCAAAACATCAGGGAACCACCACCTTGCTGCACTCGCTGGACAGTGTGTCTAAGACGTTCAGCCTGACCAGGGTGCCTCCAAACACGTCTCCGACGATTGTCTGGTTGAAGGCATATGCGACACTCATCGGTGAAGAGAACGTGATGCCAATTCTGTGGGGTCCATTCAGCATGTTGTTGGGCCCATCTGTACCGCGCTGCATGGTGTCGGGGTTGCAAAGCTGGACCTCGCCATGGACGTCGGGAGTGAAGTTGCGCATCATGCAGCCTATTGCGCACAGTTTGAGTTGAAACACGACGTCCTGTGGCTGAACGAAACGCATTATTCAACATGGTGGCATTGCTGTCAGGGTTCCTCCGAGCGGCAATCCGTAAGTAGCGGTCATCCACTACAGTAGTAGCCCTTGGGCGGCCAGAGCGAGGCCTGTCATCGACAGTTCCTGTATCTCTGTACCTCCTCCATGTCCGAACAACATCGCTTTGGTTCACTCTGAGACGCCTGGAAACTTCCCTTGTTGAGAGCCCTTCTTGACACAAAGTAACAATGCGGACGCGATCGAACTGCGGTATTGACCTTCTAGGCATGGTAGAACTACAGACAACATGAGCAGCGTACCTTCGTCCTGGTGGAATGACTGGAACTGATCGGCTGTCGTACCCCCTCCGTCTAATAGGCCCTGCTCATGCATGGTTGTTTACATCTTTGAGCAGTTTTAGTGACATCTATGAACAGTCAAAGGGACTGTATCTTTGATACAATATACACAGTCAACGTCTATATGCCGGAGATCTGGGAACCGAGGTGATGCAAAACTTTTTTTGATGTGTGTAGTTATGCATTTAACACTTTCCAGAAGCTGTTGGAAAGGTCACTCGTCATATTCAGTTATTCAATGCAGGATTTCGTCCTTGACAATACTTTCTTATCCGAAGACTGTTGAATAGACCTTCTATGGGGTACTTCAATTTCTGCGCAATAGTTTGAGTCATTTGTAATGCCTATACATAATTGAAGGTTTATTTTGTGTTTGCTAATTTATCCGAAATTTCGGCTTTTTAGGGTGCTTGATGACGCATGCGTGGAAAAGTTTTAATCTGTTTCTTTGCATGCTTTTAACATGAGAACAATCAATATACCTTTGGCTCTACAGCTCATCGAGTGTCTTGACCCACCAAGCGACCACTGTTCAGCTATATGACCTGCGTATTACGGGACAAATCGTGGTCAGAGTAACGTGTCATCTCAACCTTAACTCATGAATGGCTCTGTGATTTTGAATGAAATCCGGTGTATATATCCACCACAGGCGTGATTCAAATCATTTCTATAATTTTCCACCGTTATTGCTCATTAAAGGGGATCATGGGAGAAAACCTCCCGTTCGAAAATAACAGTAGTTTTGTCATAGTAGGATCGGCTAAAGCTCATCTCGATTGGAGAAACAAATCTTGGTTGAATGGACCCCAAAAACTAATTGTATAAGTCCATACCCTGGCCGCAGCCGTAGCATTATAGCCTGTAAAATATAACATCTAGCTGTTAATTACATAAAGTATGATACATACTTTTCCACCGACAGGAACTCTTGGGGGATGGGGTTGTTCACCCAGACGAAACCAGGTAAGATTTCTCCGTCCGCTCATTAGATTTTTTGCTGCAATTTTCAAGGACTGATACTATACAGTACACGATTCAGATGCTTCATCCCTCATTTTTGTTGATTCTGTTTGTCGTACCGTGCGGTTTGATTTGAGTAAACGCAAAAAAAAAATGACATCATGTAATTGCCGTTATTAGGGTGCTGACGTCCAGAAGTTCCCTGCACTTGGTTTTACCTCAATCTGTTGAGTAGGAACTGTGCAATAGCATCATTTGTTTGATCTTGAGAATACCACCTCTCAGCTAGAAGGAAAGAAGTCTTTTTCTCCGCCAATACCGCGCGCAGGTCTACTGCGCTTCTGCATGATGCGTACCCATTAAAATCACATTGTTGGTTTAACTGAACACATGTGCAGGCCTATACGTTTTCCAGTTCAGTTCTATAAATGGTCACAAAGGCAAGGTTTACGCATGCGAAAAGTAGGAAGTAAGTTTGTAATTGTACGTGACAATTTCCACGCGATCATGAGTCGTGGGACCTTTCATTTTGGGGAAGTCCGAACCACCGAACGTGACATTTCACCTCGAAAACCATGCATGTATTAATCGGAAATCGATCCCGATCCTCCCTGATGAGAGGCAAGCAGCTTTACTGTTACACCATTCCATCCCCACGACAGTGTGGTTTGGAGTGAAGTTCGGTATACGTATCACTATCAATTTGTACTTTCCAGTCGGTCAACACGCCTTTGCCCAATTTGATTAGGTGGGGTAACTAGTCTATGTGTATAACACACCTTCCTAAAAAAAATACATGTATTAATGCGTATTAATATTATTCACTAATGAAAGGGGGTTGGGAAAATTTTTTGTTTACGCGTTTCGACCGTCACGCGGCCATCATCAGATCCTGACCGTTTGGGTTGAAGTTTAAATGTATACAAGTTTAGAAATATGTTCTGCTATACTTTGTATAGCTTGTCTAGTTAATGTTAGTATTTATGATTCACAGTGAATCTCGTCATTTGAAAAGGTTGGTCTTTTCTATGATCTATGTTTCCGATCTACTTATGAATATTATGCACGTGTAAATAGTTAAGCTACACGACATATAATATAATTAGAGCATGCACACTGATTTCTACTTAAGCTATGTGTACGTACTTGTTCCTAGAGTAGGCCTATCCTTACCAGGCCCCGTCGTCACACAGATGTTCACACTTGACTAGCTTGCACCTAACGTATGCGTATCAACCAAAGGCATGATTCAAATTACTATTATCATCTTTTACTGTTTCTCTCTTTTAAGGGGTTTATGGATCCCCCTCCGGACATTATATCATTTTTGTGTATAGAAACCGGATAAAGCTCATGTATCTCTCAGTAATATACCGAGAGATCGAGATTTAATCGATAATATTATCCTGAGAGAATGTGGAGCTCGAGTTATACTTATTTTTACTGTTTAGGGAGTGACTAAAATATAAATGTCCACCTCCTGGTGTAGCGGCTAGCATTCTTGGATGTTGATTCCTGGCTCTGCCTAGAAATTTAATTCTGGTCTGAGGTCTGGAACGGGGTACACTAAGCCTCGTAACGTAAAACTGAGGAAGGGTGGGTTTGATTCCCACTTCTACTATAGGTAAATGCCGGGATGGCCGCCTCCTTCCCAATCTTCACCTGAATTGCAAATACACACACTACTTCAGACACCACAATAAAAGAGGTTGTCATGAAAATTCTACACACCCCCAAGTACACGGGGCTACATAACTACGATGTCGTAAATACCCTAAACTGAAAGAATAAAAAACAACAAAATAATTAAAAAAGTGAATAGACTAAATATAAAACAAACCAACTGCCTGTAGGTTATATCTGCCTGTAACTTATTCATAGAACAAATTTTGCAAACGGAAATATAGGCTAGTTTTATTTTTTTCATTTAAACAATTTGGCAACACATATATTATTGAACAACTAAAGCTTGTCTTAAAAATAAAAGATGTAAATACATTTCATTATGCTGTTCTGATGAATAAAAGCAAGTGCTCGTAGGTAAGATCAAATGAATGTGATAAACTGAAAACGAAGAAATTATGACTATAGGTAGCTGTGACATTGTGGGGTTTGAAGCCATTTTTTCAGTGTTGCCTTAGTAAACAAGAGTTTAGTGCTTTTCAGTCGGTCAACACGAATTTACTCAAAAGAGCTGGGTTATGCCCTAATCCTGAAATAAATAACATGGGATTAATAAATACACTAGGATGACCAGTTTCGATCGTCAAGCGATCATCATCAGATCCATTCTATAAAATCTATGTTTGAAAATACAGGTGAAAATATTTACAATATGTACAATTATTTAGTTGCAGTATTGGTACTGCAACTGTCGGTGTATGCTAAATGCAGTATATATGATGATTTAGCATTTCACCTAACATCATATATACTGCATTTAGCATACACCGACAGTTGCAGTACCAATACTGCAACTAAATAATTTTACATATTGTAAATATTTTCATCTGTATTTTCAAACATAGATTTTATAGCCTAAGTTTAATGGGTCTGATAATGATCGCTTGATTAAAGCTGGTATCCTAGTGTATTTATTAATCTCATGTAATTTATTTCAGGATTAGGGCATAACCCAGCTCTTTTGGGTAGATTCGTGTTGACTGACTGAAACGCACTAAACTCGTGAGGTATCTGTGATTAGTTGAAATTTCTGATATTCACCGGATTCGCCACTGATTGGTCTCTGTATAACGCAACATCTGTTAATTACCTAAAGTATGGTGCAACAGAGAGAGAGGGGAGCTATTGCCAGAAATAAATAAAGGCTCTTGGCTATTGTGCCATTCCTTGGATGGTACTTTTACCACGAAATCAGCTAGAGCTAGGCTACGTGCTTGATGTGTTTCCCACAGACGACAGCACTCGGTTTATGCGTCTCCTGACCCGCGTGAAACACGATCGGCAGCAGTAAATCTTCGTAGGAAGATTAAAACGACCTACTGTATACGTGGATAAGTCCACTTGGAGCAATTCTAATGATGTGAGCACTGGCGCAGTAGGCTCTTTATCGTGGCCTGTACAAGGCGAACTATAGAGCATCCAGCGTAGAAAAGACTGTGGAGCCTTATGGCGACAGTGTTGCTATCTCTAGGCAGAGGTAGCGCTGACGTCATACGTTATGTTCACCCGCTTCGAGTACTGGGCTTTCGTAAGTTAGCGAGACAACACAACCCTGGCAGCTACCTGAAGTAGAACACGCCCAGGAAGGAGCAGATTTGCAGGTGTTAACGGATTGGACCAGTATTAAGGATACTGTACGCGACAAGAACCAATAACGACATTCATTTCATAGTGATATGACGCATTATTGATTGACAGGTGTCGAGAGCACAACCCTTCCTTCCTTCTCGGATGTATGCTGACGATGTTAACAATTTTTACGTCAGCAATACTGTTGATCATCACCTCTTTAGTTATTTGTTAGACTGTAATTTAGTTTCTTTCAATTTTATTCTTGTTGTTTTGTTTAGATTAATATTTGAAATATTGTAGTGAGTTAGCCGTGCGGGGTGCGGTTAGGGGCGCGCAGCTGTGAGCTTGCATTCGGGAGATGGTGGGTTCAAACCCAACTGTAGGCAGCCTTGATTCGATCGAACAGAAATAAAACAGACACACAACAATAACACCAATGACGGATAGTGCTTCAGAACTTATGTTGTCGGCGGAACTGAGCACGTGCTCCACTCCGGGCAAGCATGCATCAAAGGACGAGGCTCTTCTTTCCAGCGTGCTAACCTCGAAAAATTTTTAATTACCAAGACGTAATATAAACGATACTTGTATGAAATAACAAAGGTAATTGTCAGATAATGGTAGGAAGCTATTATGACGAAAAAAAATATATGTTCAGAGTTCCTTCATGATAAAAGGTGTGGTAACAAAACCAGTGTAGGGGGTCGGTCCGTTAAAAGTAAAAGCCCATAAGACCCACAGTCTTTTCTAAACGCTGGATGCTCTATAGAGGGGTGGGAGAATCACGATATATACTGTACGATGTGAACGTATCAAATATGTGTTACAAACGAGGATAATACATCCTACAGTTCTAAATCATTGCTTTCAACTATACGACCTAAAGATCGTATTTAGAGCCCATCCTAGCGGTAGTTGCTGGAGGCATTTTGATGAGTTGTTTCATATGAGCTACTGTGTATGTAAGGTGATCTTGCATAATCTGAGGACCACCTCATGTTCTCATAGTGTAATGGATAGCGTTGTTGGCTACCATCTCTTGATATCCCTGGTTCAATTCCGGCCTCTGCTAAAGATTGTGGGTTGGTTCGGACTTCACTCAGCTTCTTGAGGATAACTGGTAAAATACGGGCTCGAATCCCATCTGTCATACTATAAGGGGTTTTCCGTGGTTTCCCACCTCATCTCTTATCTTCCGGAATGGTATCTAATTTACGATCACCTCTTTCCCAGTTCTAGCCCGAATTAAAATTACGCATGTTAGAGAAGTTCGATGACTAAGATGCCCCAAGGCCCTTAATGAAACTACAACCACCACCTTCCACGCTTAAGGAGAGGAGGGACAGCAGAGTAACATAAGGTGGCTATGTGGTACAGTTGATAAGGCTCTCGCTTGTCGTGATCGAGGTTGTAAGATCGAATATCGGCACAGTCAATCATCATTTCAGGGGTTCAAATATGAAGTCCGTGTCAGTTTCATTGGCATGTATTAGGTCCCTCACTATGTAAAATTGCGGCTCCGACATCTTTCAAAACCATTACCAGTCTGGTAGGACGTAAATCTTCTATATATATAAAAACCAATGTTACGTGATAGTTTGTCTGTGTGTATGTCCCCTTTGCGTTCATATACCATTCATCCGATTGCGATGAAACTTGGGTGAGTTGTTGTGTGCACTCCAGGGAAGGTTTGTAGCTACACATTATTTATGTAACACAAAAGGGTGAGGGACTTAACAGGAACCCTTAAATCCCACAAGAACCCAATTGCATAATCTGTATACTTATCAGTTATCACACAGCAACGCCAGGTGTTCATGGCTTGCTGATTCATCGCGAGGTGACATGAGAAGACTGTCAGCTGCCCGCCGTGTTATCTGGTATTGCTGTCTATTCCAATACAGTTCACGCCACAGTTTTTGGCAGGGGGTTCTTAAAACTGAACTCAAGCTTGGAAAACCAATAACATTATTATTATCCTCCTTTCTTTCTATCTGTCTTTGATTCGCATTGCAACGCATGCCGGGTATAGCTAGTCATTTATAATTAATTATTTTCGGACAGGTTTTACGTATACAGCTCTAAGGAGCTGATGACCAAGAGTGTCCCTAGTCCCCAAATGAAGCAACAGCAACAAGAAGGAAGTACTTCCCATTCGTTGGCTCGAGGTATCAGGCCTTTTAAGAAATAATCACTAAATATTTCACCCGTCTTCGAACCGAACGTCTTGAAAGTTCTGTCCGTAAAACTGCCTTTCATAGTTCTTATGTCGACACTAGTCTACTTTTAACGTGATTCAGAGCCCCACCCCCACTGCGGGGGCCCCACCCTTTCGACTACTGCCCCCTTAGCTTCTCGAAAAATCTGTCCTTTCATGTTCGTTAAATCTTTGCTTTACTTTCGGGTCACACGGATACTGACTAGCCTCATATACTATGACTAGTTTAATCACTTAAGTTATATGCAATTTTGTTCTGGTCCCTGTTATTTATATTGCCTTCTGTTTACGTCCCATATACTTTTATTTTTATTGTAGCACCTCCCACTGTAAACCTGCGATAATCCTTAGTTTATGGCATGTCATATTTGTTTAGGGGACTATTCAGGTATTACGTAACTCTCTTGGCGGTGGGGGTTTCGACCTATTACTCTGGCGCTTTGTAATGTATGTGCAGGGAGGCGGACAGCCTATGACAGTGCTATGGAAGAATTTATTTAACTGAGATTACAATGGAATTAACAAAATTTATGTATTTTCAGAACGTTTTGATGTTGTAAAGTGTTTGTGAAAATACTGCATGGTATGAAGCTTAATGATTTGATTTTGTAAGTTGGAGAAAATGTCGGACAGTGTGGTGAATATACAGTTTTTGTTATATTGTATGAAACACTTGAGCTCGTTACAGAAATCTGCAGCATTATCCTTGACCTGGTATAACTCCGGAATGGCTGACCAATGTCAGCAAATACAACAAATATCCATGGCTGACGCTAAGGGCGTCAGACTAGAGAACTGTGAGGTTGGAAGTCTAGGGTTCGAATCATGACACTGAAAGTGATGGTTTCCATCTGGGTTTATCCATACTCACTCAGGCTAGTGCTGGCAGTCCCTGAGCACCTTTCTCCGATCATAGAACGAAATATGACTATAGTATGACACGATAGTACAGACACCAAAAATAACACCAGGTGTCATTCACATTAAGTAATCGGGGGGCAAGGACCACTGTGATATAAACATCCTAAACGGGCAGACAATAACAACACAAAATGTTCGAGTACTACTGACATAAGGTTGGAAATGGAGCGTATTCCGTGCCTTCTCAGTTTTGAATGTCATATTAGGATCACGAAAAGATGGGACTAAGAGTGAAAAATGCGTGCATGTATTTTGAATTTACTCCTGCAGGATCTTGACCACATAGAGATATGTTTATATTCGAGATCACAGAGAGCGTGTTACTTGCAGGAAGCATGCTAATTTTAGCCAGAGTCATTTGCTGTCCACCCAGAAAAATTAAGCTGATTCATATTGTAATTTACAACACCACCTCGAAAGTGCTCATTTTGTCTCACTGTCCTTGCCCGTTAGGTACTGATCAGAGATCAAACTAAGGTGTTTGAAATTGTTTTTGGATCATTTATAGGTTTTGTGACATCGTGGTCTTGTAACCCCGAGTACTTACTGTCGACCAAAATATTATGTGCACTCGAGTTTGAAGGGTGTTTGTGAAGTAACCAATAGACAGTGGCGTTTTCTCCAATACCACGGCGTAAGCACCGCTTACCTAGCATATTCTCATAAAAATAAAGTTTATATTATGACTTTCTAACGCGCGATGAACAGCAAAATCGCCGCTTTGAATGAAGTTCCTCGTTCTCTATCCCATTTCTTCACGATCGATCACCACTACTTTGTAGAGAAAGAGGAAATAGCGTGGCCGGTTGCTATGACAACGGCTTGTGTACCTCCAGGAGCCTTCTGGCCCGGAACACCACTATGGCCGATGGAATGGTACAGCAAGAACGTCAGGTCGTCCTTGATTGGCTAAGACAGGGGGTGTGGCGTTCCATAACCATGGGGCTGTCGTCAAGACAAGTCAAAGCTGGTAGCAGGGTCTGCTTCGATTCGGACAGCTTACCAAGCTTACCCTCGTGAGCATGGAACACCAGCCCTGCTTAATGTTATTTGGCGCGCTTCTCTAATCCCCACCCTCCATCGAAGGTTGTTCACCCCAAGAGAAAGTTTCTGACCATCAGACCCCACCTTTGATGGGTGCGTTAGTTGCAATTCTGCTTCGTCCGGTATAGGCTACTCACAACTGTATGTTTTTGAATGCAATTAGCAAAATTTAGTATACGGTACCGTAACTAGATATTATTATGTTTGAGTGTATAGTGCGTTGAACGAATTACCGTACTTCATAAATTATCATGTTGAGCGAGTAGTAGCCAACGTTAATATCTTTTTAGTTTGTAGTTCGTTGTGTACGTTACGATTATCATATTTTAAAGCACGAGTGTTAATAGGTGAGAAAGTGTGCGTGTGTTTATTGTAGTAGTAGCCAACTAAGCATAGAGTTAAATTAATATTTGTTACATGTAGGAACATTCTTTGCCATGGAAAATTATCCTGTATCTAGAGTAGACACTGCCAGTGACTGTATAGTGTGTGATATCCTAAACACGGATTTTAGTTCCTGTCCTTTCGAACAGAAACGGGATATTATAAAGCGGGGAAGGCAAACACCGAACATAATCAGTACAACTGGTAAACATTATTTGAGGCATTTTCATACAAATCACTACGAGAAACACACTTGGTTAGCGGGATGTAGTAACACAAATAAATTATTTTGTTGGCCTTGTCTCCTTTTCGGAACGGAAAAAATGTATGGAGTAGGACTGGATACAATGACATGGGGAACTTCCCTAAAGCCGTAAAGAAACACAGTTTATCACAAAATCATTTGCAGGCAATTGTTTCAGAAAAAAATATTCGGCAAAGTGAGAATAGATTGTTTACTAGATCAGCAGAAGGACATTCGAAACCGCCAACCCAACGAATTGGTGCTTAAAAACAGGGACATTCTAAAGCGTTTTGTAGATGTTGTGTGTTACCTAGCGAAACAAGAGCTCCCATTTAGAGGCCACAATGAATCAAGTGAGTCATTGAATCAAGGAAACTATGTAGAGCTAGTTAAACTTGTTAGTCAGTATGATTTGCCACTCAAACAACACTTAGAAAACTCGTCCGTTTTTACTAGGATGTCAAATATCATTGAGAATGATTTGATTGAAGCTGTATCAAAAATTGTTGGCCTAGAGATAAGAAATGAAATAGGGAAAGCTAAATATGTTTCTATAATTCTTGATGAAACTACAGACTTGAGGACTTTTTTCTCAGTTGTCCTGTGTATTTCGGTATGTAAGCACAGATTGTAAAGTTGAGGAAAGATTCATGGGTTTCATAGATGTTGCAGAAAATCGCACTGCGGCTGCTTTGTACAATATTGTGCAGACTTTCGTTAAAGAATATGGCTGTAAAAGTAAATTGATAGCGCAATGTTACGACGGTGCTGCAGTTATGGCAGGTCATTTAAATGGTCTACAAAGTAAAGTTCGAGACACTTATCCACACGCTATTTTTGTTCACTGTATGGCTCATAGATTAAATTTAGTGTTGTCCCTGTCATCGTGTGCAATTAAAGAATGCAGAATATTTTTCAGCACATTAAATGGTTTGGCAACTTTCTTTTCTAAGTCATCAAAACGAACGAAAGCACTTGATGAAGAGGTAAGCAGAAGGTTGCCTCGATCTTCAATTCGTTGAAATTTTCATTCCCGATTAGTACGGACAGTACATGACCATCGAATCGATTTGATTGCCTTGTTTGATAAGATAACTAACCCTGATGAAAAATGGGACCAGGAATCGATGACAGCTGCCAATGGTTTTCAGGTATTATTGAAGAGCTTCGAGTTCAATTTTCTTTTGAATGTATTCGCAGACATTTTCCCGCATAGTGAGGTTTTATTTGGGATAATTCAAACAAAAGCTCACGACGTTGGATACTGTAAGGATAAAGTAAATGAGTTCACTACCCTACTTCAAACTAAACGGGAAGATTTCTGCAAATTGTGGGACTTAACAAATAGCGATATCGAAGTGCAGGAACCGAGCAAGAAACGCCTAAAGAACAACGTGGACGCCGAAACATCTTATCGAAGACTATACTTTGAAATCATAGACACGTTAGTGCAACAATTAAGTGATAGGTTCAGAAGCTTAGAATCTCTGCAGTTTTTGGAACTACTAAGTCCTAAGAATTTTGTAACTTATAGGAACACTTTTCCTGAATCTGGGCTTCAGTCTCTAAGGAGTATATACGCTAACTTTTTTGACTTCGTTGCTTTGAGAGCTCAACTCCAAGCCGTATATCAATCAAGCGAATTCAGTGGGAAAAGTGCACAAGAACTTTCAAAATTCATTAGTTTGACTTAATTGGGGCGTATGGGGAAGTTTTTAACATATGCAAACTAGTACTAACAATTGCGGCGTCAAGTGCATCAGTGGAAAGAACGTTTTCTACCACGAAACGTATAAAACCCTTCACCCGAAACTCACATCTCGCGCTTCTTTCCATTGAAAAGGAGTTGTGCAGCCTGCAGGGGAACACTGATATCTACGACCACGTAATTGATGAATTCGCAAAGAGGGAGAGAAGAATGGAACTTCGCTACAAGTGATCCGCCAAGGTAAACAGTGACATTAATTAATTTTGTACTATTTGGTGCATGGATATTTCAAAAGTGAGACTGGCACAACAGGGATGGCAAATACATATTCACTTCTAATTTCTCGTCGGAGAAATCGCTTGCTTATAAGAAATGATCTCGATAATTTAGTGAATGTTTTCCTTTGAAATGCATATTTTTCAAATTAATTAATCGTGTTGTACGTAATATTTTTTGCATTAATGGCAGCTTCTTTTCTAATGCAATAACCAACAACTAATTCTTAAATAATGTGATAAGTCTTTGAAATATTATTCAAATTATACGGATGCACATTTAAAATGATCTATCCTTTACACCTACTATTTGAATATAATTTGAATGATATTCAGATCAACTTTTTGGGTTGTTGGACTACTCTGAAGATTCCTACACCGGCCGTGAAAGCCTACTTCAATATAATTTGAGGGATATTTGCAAAGAAATATTAACCGAACATGCAATACATTGTCACAAGGTTATCTATTACTAGTAACATGTTTATTATTTTAATGTTCACTTAGGTCCCATAATAGAAAAAATAATGTTATTGGTTTTACGTCCCTGTTAACTACTGAGGCTTTTAGAGACGCTGGAGTGCTGGAATTTTGCCCCGAAGGGAATCTTTAACGTGCCAGTAAATCTATTTACATGGCTCCTTCGCATTTGCGCACCCTCAAATGGCGACTGACTGCGCGGGGATTCGATCCCGCTATCATGAGCTCAGCAGGCGAGAACATTTCCGCTGAGACACGCAGCCAGTCATAATAGAAAATATACGGGTAATAACCTGAAGGTTTAGCTCCGTAGACCAAGAAATGCGAACAACAAAAACACAAACTGCCACACTGTTCAATCGTCAAATGACACATGATCAGAAAAGCTCGCCAACCCTGTTGTTGAATAATTTACTCCGCACTTAATATAGTTACATGGATGTGCATGGCTGAAATTTGAAAAGGGAATAATGAGCTGTGCTGTATTACAATCTCTTCATTTTTTTAAAATGTGAAGGTCTCATAATTATGTGTGTACGGTAGAATAGTTGTTGCTACTTCAGACATCAACCTCTACGTTGACAAGGGCGTCGCTAGAACCGAGTGCTGAAGTTGCTTTATGGGGCAAGCTTATACTTTCAGTCTTCTTCACAGCTTACCCCCGAAAAAATACCACGCCACGCCACTGCCAATAGACCTACATAAAATCCAATAAAATCATCAATTTCATCGTTCTATTTTACGTTAGTTAATGCAGGTTTGGAATTTCTAATTTATATTTTAATATTTTTTATCGCAGTTGAAACACAAAACGTGCCCGTTTTTAAGCGTGTCTCAACCATGCGCCACATTTAAGAATTAATATCTCACAAACCCGTCATCAGATCGAATCCAAATTTTACCACAATATACATTGGAATGTTGTATAACTGGTTTATTAATTTCAAAATTTTGTGTGTTCAAGAACGAAAGTTGTTATCATTTTTGTAAGGTAACTTTTTCTCGGCTCGGGGTCGTTGGAAAATGTAGTTGTTGGTTGCGTTGTAATCCTTATACATCAAAAGGTTATGCTGTATGACTGTGAAATACGTAAATTAATTCTCTTATTTTATATCGGTTTGTATTTGTACAGGGAATTAAGACAAGGTTCACCAGCTAGCCGCTCCGGGAAATGCTGTACAGCGTTGCTGATATGGAGCCCATTTCTTCCGAGCGAGGCGCGCCATGACGCGTGATGGAGCCCATCTTGGCAACGTTGTACAGCTTTCACCGGAGCGGCTAACTGGTGAACCATGTCTTAATTCCCCGTACAAATACAAACCGATATAAAATAAGTGAATTAATTTACTCTCGTGTCGTCTGCCTGGAAGGCCCCCCCTCCCCCTTTTTTTTAGGTTGGTCCTCTACCTTGATACTCGGTCATTCAATTGAGTGCCCTCCACAATGGATCGGTTAGGAGCCATTTCTTCCTTACTGTGATGACTGTGTTGTCCATTTCACTCCTCAACTTTCTGATGTGGCTGTTGGTAGGAATTATTTTTGAGGGCTGTCAAATGCAGGCAGTACATAGCTCACTCTATTACTACGGACGTCAGTTCAACTCAACTTATTATTTTTCAGTAATATCTCGAGGTACACCATCCTTCTCTGGACCGACAGTAGTGGCTACGCTCGCTAAAGCGCAGTGCTAGGCCATGGGGCCAAGCTCTCTGCTGACTCGGTAGACGCGTTTCGAGCCCCACCGTCGGCCGTCCTTGAAATGGTTTTCCGTGGTTTCTTATTTTCAACACCAGGCAAATGCTGGGACGGTACCTTCTGACGGGTCACGGCCGCTTCCTTCCACATCCTTGCCCAGTTTCATTCACCATCATTCATTTCATCTCTCATTAACTCCTCTCGCGAGGTTGGCGTCAGGAAGGGCATCAGGCCGTAAAAACATCGCCACAAAGACTTCCATCGCATCTCCTCTCCGACGCCGTTGGAAAACGGGAATAATAAGGGGTAGACATACAATACACCATCCATCTCTGGCACCTACGTTCTCACCTGCTTTCGGTGTAATTTGATCAAGTAAATTAAAACAGGCTTTAAGAATTCTATGGACAACATCCATCGATAACGTGCACCAATCAGCTGTAGAAAATTATTAAAATGTGGTTATGGTCGAAACATTACTATTTAAGATACGGGCTGAACGTTTTAGACACATAACAAGCATGAATGCTCAAAATGATGTAATTCAGTTTAAATTCAGAAGAGAGTGTTATTCATGAGTGAAAGCACATTAATTGTTATTTGTGTGATTGTGAAGCAAATAGAAATCTTTCCTGCTGTGGCGTGTAAAGAAACATGTTATTCTGCATCGTTTGTCTGCCAAATTATCTGCATCTAACTAAAAACATACCAGGTTAATTCATCACATAGTTCCACATACCTACGGTTAGACCACTTCCGGAGTGATAGAATCATATTCTACCTGCCCACAAACCACAGTCCTCATACCATTAGTGCATCTTCAACAGGATTTGGTAAGGAGGAGGGGAATGAGGATAGGGCTGGGGACAGAATGACGGCCGACGAGGTAGAGAGGTTGGCAAATAAACTACAATGTATCAGAGCAGCAGGGGAAGATGAATTTCGGTTATAGATGGTAAAATATAGTGCGAATGCTAGGATAATGTAATTGCCTCCGGCACTCCTATATAAAAAAAAGCAAGAAAATCAACAGTGTGTAGTTCGATTACTTACCACAGTTACATTCGGCGGCTGAGTGCGCTGGCTTCCCGGTTCTGCATAATATTGTTACGGCTGTGAGTTTGTGTCATCGCTCGCCGCATGAGTCACAACTGCCCCAGGGCTGGGCTGTGCCCTGCCTCGTGTATTGCGTGCGCCTTATGCAACAGGGTTACTAGGACAAAGGGATGGTCCAGAATATTCGTGACTGAGCCAGCGATGGAAACCGCGAGAAGCCGTGAACCCTGGATGGATCTAGAAGCATTTATTGAGTCACCGGCCTGATATATAAGAGCGACCTGTCAAGCAGTTGTTGTTGTTGTTTTTTACGAGCGAGTGCGAGCGCTTATCCTGAGCGACAGAAGTGTGGAGACTTGCGAAACCCCTAGTGAAGCCGATTCTCTTGACAGCGAAGGGAGTGAGGAGCTTACAGGGGACTGCCTGTGTTTTGAGCGAGTGTGCTTACCTAGTGCGAAAGAGGTCATTGTGGTGAGTTGCAAAACAGTGAGTGACAGACCTAGTGCAGCTATTTCCAGCCAGCGTACGGGGCCGGACCCATTAGCGAGAGGATTAACTGTGGTCTGTTGACAAGTGAAAGGGGAAGTATTCTCGACGTGAGGAAACTGGAGTAAGGTAATAATTGCTTGTATTTGCTGTTGAGTAGTGTATCTTTCTGGCCACAATAAAGTTAATTATTTCTTTAAAACAGTAATTGGTGTTGTGCTTTCTACCCACCGTAATCCAGTTAACAAAAGTGCCACTAGGGGGGTGGCACGTAACAATATTATGACAAGATTACTACACGCGTATATATATTTAATTTGTGCGTACTTACTTAATATATAATACAGTACTGTCTGTAGAAAGTGAAACACCCAGGAGAAATGGTCGGAGACACTCCCAGAACAGGGGTCGTGTAGGCCTGCGGTACCATACGAAGTGATTGAAATCGCAGAGATATGGCGTGTTCATTGGCCCACCAGTGCCCTCTGTCGTGGGACCGGACAGGTCAGTGTTCCGAACAGCTCTGTCGGCGTGGGGCCGTCATACCAAGTGGAAACGTGTAAGCAGGTGCAACGATGCCTCACCGACATCACAGGGTGGACTATCAGCATGTGAGTGTGGTTGAACGGGGCAGAATGCTTGGGCTCCGGGAGGCGGGTCTGTCGTTCCGGGACATTGAGGCTCGTACAGGGCACGCTGCGTCAAACGTAAGGCGTATGTGGATCCAGTGGAGAGAGGAGGGCCGTACACAGCGACGACAGGGTACAGGACGACGCAATGTGACCACAGCGCGAGACGACCGCCATCTTCTCCACATGGCCGTATCGGACAGAACAGCTTCGTCCTCGGTGTTGGCTCGACGTTGGAGCACTGCAACGGGGGTCGACGGTGCGGCGCGTCTTTTTGAGGGCTGGGCTGGTAGCACCCATGCCACTGCGTCGGCTTCCATTGACTGTGAACCACCGACGCCTCCGACTACAATGGGCACGCGCACGCCGACACTGGCAGGCAGAGTGGCAAAATGTAGTGTTTTCGGACGAGTCCCGCTTCAACCTGTCCTACAGTGATGGCCGCATACGCGTTCGACGCCGCCGTGGAGAACGCAATCAGGCAGACTGTATTGTTGAGCGGCATAGCGGACAAACACCAGGTGTACCGGTAATGGTTTGGGGTGCAATTGCCTGTAACAGGCGATCGCGCCTCGTACGTCTTGCGGGCAATCTGAACAGTGACCGCTACATCAGGGAAGTTTTAGAGCCCGCGGCACTGCCCCTCTTGCAGGCCGTTCCACAGGCCATATTTCAGCTGGACAATGCCCGCCCGCATGTGGCGAGGAATGTGCAAGCCTTCTTTGCAGAACGACGGATACCTCCGCTTCCCTGGCCTGCCCGTTCGCCTGACATGTCGCCCATCGAACATGGTCGGTCGGCAGTTTGTTCGTTCAGGTCCACCTGCCG
Organism: Meconema thalassinum; assembly: GCA_946902985.2. Lineage (NCBI taxonomy): Eukaryota > Metazoa > Arthropoda > Insecta > Orthoptera > Tettigoniidae > Meconema > Meconema thalassinum. The sequence goes on along the minus strand of OX336389.2, from coordinate 1,094,930,757 downwards.
CCACTGTTGATGTTTTGTGGACGCGCCTACAAACCGCGTGGGACGGTATTCCCCAGCAACGTATTCATGTGCTGTATGATTCCATGCCACGACGCCTAGTGGCTCTGAGTCCAGCACGTGGTGGCGCGACGCCGTACTGAAGATCGACCGTCAACGTGCATGTGCCGGGCTGTCCTAATCAGTAATGTATTGCCATGTCCCTAATCTGTGGTATAAAGTGCAATGTGATCACAACTCTTGTTCTTGGTGTTTCACTTTCTACAAACGGCAGTGTATTTTAAATTCTACGGATGAGTCAGGCTAGCGACGCAACCCACATTACTGCAAAGGTGTCCCAATTGCATACACTTAAGGGGATATCGAACAGGAATTAATTGGATTAAACCGAGAAACGTCAAGAAGAAGCGTTACCGAAACAATCTCACTGCTCACGTCGTCAGACTACGCTACTTCAGTTGCCGCCTTTTGTGGTTTAAGTTTCAGACTCATGAAATACCTATTTTAAACGTATTCTGGGTTCGATTCTCTGCTCTGCAGGAATTTTAAATTCTGGCCTGATGCCTGGAAGTCGGTGCACTCAACCTCGTATGGACAACTGTTTAGAGGGGTTTCGAATCCCTGCTCTTCCATCTTAGATGTGATTTTCCATAATTTCCACTGCAAGCAAATGCTTTGTTGCTACCGGAATGTTTCACCGCGCCCACCTTCTTCCCAATCCTAGTCCAAAATACAAGTACACTCACTTATTGTACACATCGAAATACTTCTTATCACTGATTTTGCATTCGGGATTAAGTAGGATATTAAAAGTTTTAACTCTCAGGTGCATTGAAACTAGGTGTTAATAACAGGTTTCCATGTGTGTTATCAGTCACACAGATCTGGTTCTAAACACCGTCGCAATTCTACTTGTTCCAGAGTCAAACTCCAGAGGCACCTAGCTCAATCAAATACAGCTCAACACACTATCTGTCTGCACGCAACATAATATAATACATGTTTCGCACATACATACAAGAGTTATACCTACGTATATCTTGCCCGGTATCAAACCAGGGACTACATATGTTTCCCCTAGAGATTCTAATTGTGAATCTCTTTATTATTATTATTATTATTATTATTATTATTATTATTATTATTATTATTATTATTAATATTATTATTTTTATAAAGAAATAAAGACACTGGAAAAATTTACCACAAGTCATGTGTAACATTTCAGGAATTTAACTACTCCTTAGAGGACCATGTATTGGTAATGAACTTTAGGTAAAACACCTTTAAATTGTATGACGGCTTGCCAGGCTTTCTCAGAACTGTCAGGTAGAATCACTGTCTCAATTTCTGAGTCAACAGGGAAAGACCCCATATAGTTCAAGTAAAAGCGAATGTAATGTCATTAGAGGTTTCTCGGAATAGCCGGAAACAGATTAGCATTGTTAACAAGAGTAAACCTTTTACAAAACATCAATAATATTTCAAACTCCCACCTCTACTTTACTTAAAAGCATTATTTTCTCCCATAGAATACTGGGATATGATTTATTATAAACTACAGGCGTCTCCCTTTGTCATATTGAGGTCAACTCGCTCATAAGATGATATTATATAAGGACTGACTCAAGTGAGCTCAAGAATCTACATTCACTATTCTAATGTCGTGTTACAATCATGTTACAAACCGCATGGCTTCTGTAACTACTCTGTAAATATGTTCTAACTAAATAAATATATCAAGCATTTCAAGTTGGAATTTTTCATTCATTTGAATACGATACTACTCAGCGTGTAAAGAATCTAAACGGACCGTAGCTTAACAAACAAAGTGAGCTAAGTACGCACGTTAAGCTAGAAACTTTACTCAAGTACATGATACTGATAAGTGATGTCCAAGATTCCCTGATTCCTAACTAACTCAGCGCCCGATTCCTAAAAAATGGGTATGGATTCTTTTCTGTTTCGGTGCCTGTCAACTTTTTCAACACTCATCCGGGTATGTGTACCCTCGATACTGCTGCTACACTTTCTCCTTTCCCTCCGGCGTAGCTCCACGACTTCAGTGGGGAGTTGCAAGTTCGGAGATTTTTTAGGTTCGAATCTTGGCTTTGATAGCTGTCATTCCGAATGATTTTTTTCACAAAACAAATGCCGGTGTGGTACCTTGCTGCAACTCCCCAGGTGACTATCCCACCCCTTGTCCCACATAATTAGACTACCACAATACCACAGGTTGTTAAGCAATACCATGTACTCAAACGTACACGTTGCTGATGACCAAAGATATCCCAAACTCCTAATTGAACCACCAACAATATCAATATTTTTATCTTCTTTCTTGGATTTATTAGTATCGTTATAAGAGGTCTAATAAAGTTGTCATGTGTCATACATCATCAAAAGAAGAGTAACCGTGTACAGCATACAGTCATGCAAAATTGACAGGAGCGTCGTGGTAATCGGCTGTACTGGGGGGGCAAAATCTGTTTGATAACCTGTGTTGATCTTTTGTCGTTAGTACTATTGTGCGTATTTGTAAATGATGTAGAAAACTACCTTGGCCTTGCATTGTGTACCATCTCGACGCCTGGAAGTGAAACCACGGATATATGTTGGGTGATACCGAGCTCCGCTGATGAGTTCTCTCCACGGGGGTCAATTAGGAAAATCCTAACAGGGGAAGTTGCCTGAGGCGTGTTTCACTGCCCCCCACTCCAAACTGGACGTGAAGGTAGTAATATCAACGGAATGTGTCAACCTGCGATGATCCTCACTATCTACTCTTGTTATCTCAAACACGTAGTCCATACCACTCATTAGAAATTCTAGGCGTACTATACAAATCAATATGCACATTTTTATTTGTATGCTTTAGCTTTGTAAAAATGTTATCATATGAAAGTTATAACCAGCAGTATGAGCATTACAACGATATTCTGCTACAAGATGCAAAACTGCAGACAAAAGCTTTACTTCCACTGAAAGTTCGTGGAGTTAACATTAAAACTTTGACGGTATGAAAATAATTCATCTTCTTAGTATTTTCATTCAATCAAGACGAAGTACTGGTATAAGAACAAAATTGAATGTAGAAATTTTGTGATTTCTTAAAGTCTGCAAATGTGTAAATTGGGGGATCAAAGTGAAACGATCAAGGTGGGGGGAATTGTGTTTAAATGTACCTCCTGTATTAGTCCAACAACTAACCAAAATACTCATTCTACTAATATTTAATGTAACAACCGCTATTTTTTTTTTTTTTTTGGTGGGGTGTGAAATTTGTCACCGCATTGGTAGCCCCACTAAACTACATTTAGTGGCAATATACCTAAATGAAACCTTGTTATTGACACATTGCATTACATTTCATTTGCATATTCCTTGTTGGTGCACACTGTTTCTTGAAGATACTTAGTTGAGTTTATTCTCGACTTATCCATATATTTTGGCCCATCAATGTCCAAGTATTTCATTCAACATTCAACCTATAAATATACTTGGCAAATTGAATTATGATATGAAATAAATCACCCGTTTGGACAGCTAGTTCTACAGAGCTAACCTAGAAGTAGGATCCTCTGGTTTTATTCGAGGTTAGTTAGTTAGTTAGATGGTTTTATCATTTATAAAACATATTTACGGTGTTCGACCATCTGGAAACAACATATTGTAACCACAAATATATTTCAACGGGACTCTTTATAAGGTTAGATGACTTCAAAAATCTTACGCATCGTTCCATATCAGTATGCCTGGCTGGAAACAACATCCCATAGCATCCATCAGCGACATCCGTTTCAATATATAATAATAATAATATCATATGGCCTCGGATGCCGGGTGCAAGCTTTATTTGACACCCAGAGGGTAGCCTGCAAGTCGAATTTTGTTGTTCCTTGAAGCACTATGAAAGTCAAGGAGGTTAAATATCTAAGCTCCTTGACTCTATAGCGCTTTCTAGTAGAGAAATGAGGAACTTTGTGTTGGCGGAAAATCCCGAGATTAATTTTGTCATTATGAACACTGCCTACTGAATTCAAATGGGTTCTTTGACATGCCAACATCGTATGACATGTCGTAATTTTTGCCGCTTTTCAAAAAATCACCTACCCCGGCCAGGAGCGAACCTGCAAGCTTGGGGGGTTAGTAATCCGATACTATAACCACTCACCCACCGTGGCAAGCAATATATTATTATTTAGCCGTATTGAAGAAATCTAGTCTAATATAGGTCCAATATAGAAAGTTTGGGTTAAACTAGAACGTTTTTCAAGGTTAGAGGACTTTATCAGTCAAAAATTGTTACGCATTTCACCAATTTTTTATACGTGGAAACAACACCTTTTTGCAATCAACAGGAGATCCGATTCATTATATTGAACCATAATGAAGAAGTATAATGTAGACAATCTATTAAGGTAGATTTATATTAACTTTAGTCTTGTTTCGTTTATGTTTTTTTTCTTGTTTTCTGGGACCTTTCATTTTATTTAAATTTTAATGTGTACTTTGTAAAGATATCCATTTTCACTTCGGCATTAATTGTTAACATAGTGTTTAAGATTATTTTATTATTTCAATCTACGCTGACGATTATCATTGTATACCGAAGCATGTACGTATTAATTTAAATATTAAACGTCTTTTAAGTGTTTGACAAGGCGGCTATTAAAATTTGAGATTAATATAGTGAAAACCAAAATTTTAATGTATAGTCTATATCATTTTAAAGCTTATAAAACAGGTTACAATGTTAATACTGAGAGCTCTCCGTTATTCTTTTGACGGAGGTCCATGTTTTATTCCCGGCTCTGCCAAGAAATTTAATTCTGGTTTATGGGTTGGAACGGGGTACACTCAGCCTCGCGAGGAAACACTGAGAAGAGATGGGTTCAATTCCCACCTCAGCCATTCAGGAAGTTGTTTTCTGTGGTTTCCCCACTTCTACTCCAGGCAAATGCTGGAAGGATCCTAACTTAAGGTCACGGCCACCTCCTTCCCAATCCTCCAGTCTAGTCTGCAAGCCTCTGTTTGTGAACATATCACCTCCATGATCTCCTATTAGCAGTTAGCACTGCGGCCTCTTCTGCTTCTACACCTCTACTTTGAAATCGTTCAACACTGAATCTAACCATCGCATCCTAGGTCTACCTCTACTTCTCTTACGCTCTACAGCCGAACTCATTAACCTCTTAGGTAAGCTCTCCTCCCCCTTTCTCTTCACATGACCCCACCATCTGAGTCGGCTCATACGAACATCTGGTGTGTTTCTACGAACATCTGGTGTGTTTATTTCTAACTTAACCGGCCGCGGTGGCCGAGAGCGCTAACGGGCTACCTCGTGCCTCGCTGGCATCGGGAGAGCGTGGGTTCGAATCCAACCTCGGCCGTCCTGAGAATGGTTTTCGTGGTTCCCCATTTTCACCACCAGGCAAATGCCGGGGCGGTTCCTTTCAATAGGTCCACGGCCGATTTCCTTCCAATATCCCTTCCCTAACCCGTCCTGAAAAGAAACAGTACATGGCCATTGGCTGCATTAATAACATTATCATTATTTCTAACTTATCCTGTTTCTCTTCATTTACATACAACAATACTTAAATGTTCCGTCTATAAAACTATAATAGTAAATTATCAGACAAGTGCTTAGGGGCAGCAAGTATGTCTTTTCTCATCAACTTCGATGGCCGTTCACATATATTATCACGTACATTTCTTTTTACACTGTTCGAAATACATTCTTGATTAATCGTCGTACATGGTTCGTGATTGTGAGACCCACATAACAGAAAGTTACCACCATTTGTAAATAAATGGGCAGAACATTCCTTGACACCTCCACTGTTGGCCCCGTTTTGACAACTCACACTTATGAAATTTATAGTTTCCTATAATTCACAATTCTCCAACTCTTTGACTGTACATGGATAACATGTTCGCTGCACTGATTATATCTACAGAAACCCCAGGGGGTCCAGTCAACTCATGACTTACAAACATTTCAGGAGAGGTTGCCTACCCCCCACTCTCTTCCCAAACCCATTAGCGTGAGCTGACAGGACTGTTTGGGTTTAAACTAATCAGCGGAGTTCGACCATCCCGTATATGTTTATAGCATGACAAAAGTGGGAATTGAACACCCAACTTCTCTGTTGTACTCACAAGATTACTCTAGGCTGAATGTATCTCGTTCCAGTCGTTGGACCAAAATTGAATTTCTTGACAGAAGCAAGAATAGACCCCTGAACTTTTCAGACGGGAGACTCAATACGTACCCCCTGATGACGAGGGCGGTGACCTCTTATCAATTATTGAGCACTTTGGCGTGACGAGATAGCATTTAAGCTGCTGTGAAGCTCCCTTATGGCTCGATTTTTTTCTTTTTCTTTTTCAGAAAGAACCAAAAAGGATCACTAAGATGAGGTGCTTTCTTGTTCTTGGTAGCCAAGTTCCTCGATCATCTGGCGGGTGTTCCGGCTCCATTTTCTCATTTTTTTTTAAATTTATTATTGTCTCGCCACATTCACACAAATCCTCACCACTCCTTCGGTTTTACTTTCTCGTTTAGCGACGTGCAATATCTCGATAAGGACTGTTTTAAAACAGCGCGTTTTATTGGAAACAAACTAACATAAATAATGAAATCAGAACATGGGCTATATATTTTGAAAGTGTAGGGTGCGGTGGATCCATTTACCAGTGATGCACTTGTCTTTATGCTATCTCGTTTGATTATGTCTGTACTGTCAATTTCGTCAAGCTGAGAACAAATGGCCCCACTTTGATCGTCCATTTCTAGCGAGCATAGTGGAACTTTTAAGGTCCAGTTAGACTAAAATTAACAAACGCGTATTTACGTTACACAAAACGGCACTTAGATTGAATCACAAAAAAGATAGTGTCAATAAAACATTGACAGTTTGAATCAAATTGCTGCGGTATAACACTGCCTATCGACCAGACATCAAAGCACTTTAACACAACCGGTTCTGCGAAGCGATTACAAGAGAGTGCAGGCTCCACTCGGTATTCCCTTCGTCTGCAATATCTCCAACATGATTCAGTGTGGGGTTTTAGAAAAATCTCTATAATTGAACAATTAAATAGTTCTTATGGTATTTTGTGTGTTGGTTATTAGAACAAACAATGCAGACACCTTTGAATTAGGTACGTCCTTTACCTGAACATGCATTCCTTTCGCTTAGGCTGCTCTGTACTGTAATGAATTGAAAAGAATCTCAAGCTTGAGGCGGTGTTTGATCCAAGGCTGCGTTTTACGCGCGGTTCACTTTCTGTTCACAGCAAATCCGGTTTTAAATTAAAGGCGTTGGTTCGCTGTGCTATTATTTAGTTGATTGAGCGTAATTAATTAGTGAATCCAGTATAAGAAGCGGACCGCGTCCTGCGTGAGGTACTGGCACCCTACCATCATCTTCGGTGGACACCGACCTCAAGATAACTTCTCGTATAGATCTCAGCCGGGTTTGTAAAAGTGGTTGTTGTTTTTTAAAATTTATGTTGTTGCTTTTTGGGGCTGCGACATGGTGGTCATATAGCCCCATGTATTTGGGTTTGTATGGAATTTGTGTGATAACCCGTGTTGTTATGATGGCTGTACTAGTGTATGTTTGTAAATAGGATGGGGAAGGAGGTGGCCATGGTTTTGATCTGGGAACCATCCCAGCATTTGCCTGGAGTAGAAGTGGGCAAACAACGGAAAACCACTTCCAGGATGGCTGAAGTAGGAATCGAACGCTCCTCTTCTCAGTTTTGCCTCACGAGACTGACTGTACCCTGTTTTTGTTTGATTTAGGGGCTTTGCGATATCGTGGTCATATAGCCCCGTGTACGTGGGCGTGGAATTTGTCTCATAGCCTGTGTTACTGTAATGACTGTATTCGCGTGTGTATTTGCAATGGAGGCTAGGATTGGAAAGGAGGCGTCCGTGGCCTAAAGTTAGGAGCCATCCCGGCATGTACCTGGAGTAGACTTGGAAAGCCCCGGAAAACCACTTCTATGATGGCTGAGGTGATAATCGAAACCACCTCTTCTCCGTTCTGCGTCACGAGTCTCGGTGCATTCCGTTCTAACCCTCACACCAGATTTTTTTTGCAAAGCCGGGAGTCAAATGAAGACTTGAGGGGTAACAGCCAATAATGCTAGTCACTGCGCTTCGAGGTGGCCCAGGTTTGTAAAGGTATATTTTTGTAGATACAAATGAACGCTATCTGAAACTCGGAACTGGATACAATTATTCTAGTATACTCTGTTCTCGGCTGTTTGGAGCTGAATATTTAATAATAATAATGTGTACACTATACAGTTTCATATATGCACACCTGTATTACTGTTTTGCCTTTCAGCATTCATTCTAGTTTACAAGTTTCTGTGAGAGAATAACGCGCCTACACGATCCGTTTTTTGCAGTTATCATTGGCGTCTCCATCTCATTACCTTGAAATCGTTAAACATCGATCCTAACCAGTATCGTTTATCAATTTCTACTTCCCTTACAATCTACACTGAGTTCATTATTACCGTAGGTAATCTTTTATCATTTGTTCGCGTCAGATCGCATGAAGCTATAGCAAAATATAACTGTAATATTATTTCTTGTATATCATGTCCAAAATTATGCATTCTATAGAAATGCAGTGGAATATTAATAATCTATTGCCTGTTAAAACGGAGTTCTGTATTAAATAACTTTGTTGAGGTTTAGTTGTTCTATCTGCCGGTTAATATCAAAGACTCTTTGTTTCTCATGCCTTGTTGCGGAGGAAACGCAGTCCGGAATTGTTTGTTAGGAAAATAGCCTTTTAGTATTTTGTAATGTGGGACTGCATTTGACCACTACTGGGGGAGTTACAAACTGATTAGTTACTGTGTTATGTGATTGGGCCAAGTAAGACGACTGTTTTGGCCCAAGAAATATATTGTATCTCCTTTAATGCTCGATTATTATTTCTTGTTGATGAAGCGTTCCCACTTCCGCCAGATCATTGGGTAGACATGTTTTATTTTTGTCAATTGCATTACTCTTAGCATTACCGTAAATCGCGACATTCAGGTTGAGCCCTGGATGGCGCTGCAGTGGTAATTAGCAGTAATCTACAATGTAGGCGACAGCGCTTGCAAGTGAGCCCTGACTCTTACAAGCGTAAGTGGATAGATGAACTCTGAAATTCCATTGGCTGATATCGCTCCACGTTGACTGTATTACTGAACTGTCGAAAGACAGTAAGTGGCGAAAAGACCAGTGTAGTTTCATTGAGTGTTGCTCGAATTGCAGGTTGAAGAGACTCCGTATTTTATCTGTCCTTCCTCAACTCGGAAGTCGGCTTACCCGCGTGGATGTTAATGTGAGTTTTATGCATGCTTATAATGGATGTTATCAGACCTAGTGAATGATATAAAGAGTTTTTTAACAGACCTTATTGCAATTTTACACAAACTACACGATTATATCCACTTATAAATGTTCCCTTCTGAAATCCTTTGCTATTTCATCCACTTAAACACAAATTTTTGACATCTTTGCTTCTGAATTGGAACTGAAGTCGCCACATGAACATGGCTCATCTGCAGTTATGTGTGTTTGGGGACAAGGCGATTAACGCTCCGATAGTCATAGTGCATGTTGTTGTATGTAGCCTGGGGATTTATTGGTACTAAAACATGTAAAATAGGCAGGGAAAATGGGATTAATGGGGCATTAAAATTAGAGACTATATAATGCATCGTTTTGCCAATTAAATAACTCGATATATTACTAGGTATTCTTTTGCGTAAGCTGGTCCTAAGTGCCACTCGCTGGATTTTTTACTTATATAGCATGCATGCTCTCTGGATTTTAACGGTATATATTGCGCTACTTAAAGTAAAGGTAACATAAATTTTGGTACACCTCAACATTTGGCTGGTGTTGACGGGGGAAAAATGAAAATTACATTCTGCAATAGACGAACTAGGCATTAATAATAATAAGTGTATACTAACACTAAATGACCTAAAACGGATGTACTATACCAGATATGCATTAAAAGCCGACGATTTATGTATTTAAATACTTTAACCATTCCTCCTCATTTGTCCCTTCGAAGTGGAGTGCACCACACTTTAGCCCTCATATCATGAGTCTAATCGTCTATGGCGGATCCAGGAATCGAACAGAGCGCAGAGCTACATTACGTACCTTTAAATCACGGTGATGCAGCAATAAAATAACTGAGAAGTATAAAACGAAATTATCTCCTTCACATGTATTATCTTTCACTCTTCTACCGTGAAGTCCATCTCTATACAACGGAAGCTCGCTGGCGCCTTGTGGCGGCTGGTCCCACTGTGGCTAGCCACCTGTCGAGCAAGGCACTGGTGCTAGTAGCAGTGTAGCGCCCAACTACTTTAACACATTTACACCTTTTCGCGTATTTAATAATCATCATTTCAGTATAGTTGCTGGAAATGCTGTCCTTCATTTTCTAAACACACGTTGCACCAACGTTTTGGTACACTCGCTGTAATTCATCCTCATTGATATTTCGTATCAGTGCAGTTATTTCGTTCTCGAGAGCCTCCAGAGTAAGCGGATTGTTTCCGTATACATTTTGAGGTTCCCCCACAAGTAAAAATCGTACGGTGCTGAAATTTACGAACACATTTACTATAAGACTTCTTGAGAAGATAACGTTTCACTAGGAAAATTTGTTGATTTGTTGTACACCTAACCATGTTCACGGGATACTATACAGGGTGTATCTTAATTATACCGACACAAAAATCAGGGACGCTCTGCGTGTTATGTAAAAGACGATGCCGCAATCGGATTGGCGGAGAAAATTTTTCCCTTCGAGAAAATGAGGTTACTTTGTTACTTCCGGGCGCGCGATTCAAATCTACGAATTCAACGTATTTGCTGACCCAGGGAGCAAGCCGCTGGCCACTTCCTGTGCTTCAAGCAAGGGAAGTGTGATAGAAGGAGACAGAGATATGCTGGCGGGCATGCGTAAGTTTCCTCAATCACCTCGGCTTGCCGCATGCCCGCCAGCATATTTCTGTCTCCTTCTATCACACTCCCTTCCCTTGCTTGAAGCACAGTTAGTGGCCAGCGGCTTGCTCCCTGGGTCAGCAAATACGGCCAGTTCGTAGATTTGAATCGCGCGCCCGGAAGTAACACATTAACCTCATTTTCTCGAAGGGAAAAATTTTCTCCGCAAATCCGATTGCGGCATCGTCTTTTACATAACACGCAGAGCGTCCCTGATTTTTTTGTCGGTATAATTAAGATACACCCTGTATAGGCTACAGCACTTCACTGTAAGTCATAACTCTCTCAACTAAGGTATCTTGCCAGCTCCGTGTGTAATAAATGCTATGGCAGCATCAGGCGCTTCCTGACCCGCTGTTTTGTAATCGGTAGATGGTAGTCATGTGGCGGTAACTCAACGCTCTCCGCCCGTCACATGGCCCCGGTGAGGTTCCGTTCAATGGAGAAGGACCTCACTGTATTTTAAGTGCATTCGCTGTTAGTTATAATTACATGTAAAGGTTTCAGTGCATAAGTGGTCCACATTGTATATTTTATTACAACTTTATAACTAACACATCAAAAAATGTGTTGCATATTACCATGGAGCACAGTGGGGATGAAAGTGAGGACGGACTTATTTATTAAGCAGTGTCCACGCCTGCTCTACACAATTGAGATTGCGAGTATGGCAGGCCATTCCATTCTGTGAATACTATTCTCCTGAAGAAAGGCATTGAGGGCGAGCGTTATCGTCCACGAAAGTGAAATGTGGGCCGAAATTGTCAGCATAGCCTTTCACTACAGGTGCCAGGATAGTATCCCTGTAACGTATGTCTGTCATGCGCCCTGAGATGTACATGACAGGTTCGGCGACCATACATGATGCCACCCCAAAACATTGCACCACCTCCTCCCTGTTGGTATCGGTCTCGGATGTATTGGTCGTGCATACAGTTTACGCCATGGTTTTTGGCCGGTCAGCCCCGATCGTGCAGTCGTACTGATGACAGTCGACGAAGCCCACGCACGTGCAATTGATTCGTGAGTTTTCAGTTGCGCGGAAAGCAACTCACGTATCAATTGCACATGCCTGAGGTTCGGCGACTCACCTCTGTACGACTGCACAATCGGGGATGATCGGCCAATAACCGTGGCGTAAACTGTACGTTCACCGGGTTGTCCCTACACTCGCACAGATCTATCCTCATTGACACAGGCGTGTGTACACATCCGATATACACGCACGCAAGAACGACTAATGCGTTTGAGACCACTACGACTCTCGGCCAGCAATATGCAAAACGTGTTTTGATGTGTGTAGAAATATCCGTTAGTTTTTGTTGTTAATTCATTTTAGAGGCTTATGACATCTTGATCGTCAGCCCCGTGTAGTTTGGTGTGTGTGTTGGAACTTTTCTGATAACCTGTATTTTTGTGTTGACTTTAGTAGTGTGTGTAACTGTATTAGGGAAGGGATGAGGTAGGTGCCCCGGGACTTGAAGTAAGGTATTATTCCAGTATTTTCCTGGAGGGAGGGTGGAAAAAAACGGGGGAAACCCTCACAGGATAGCTGCTGTCAGCGCCAGGTTTCGAACCTGCGATCTTCGGACTTGCTACAGCTGCCCTCGTGGCCGTGGTGCATGATTTAACGAGCACGGCCTCGCCGCGAATCAATATTCGTTGGGGAGAGACACGAACTCGCTGAATTTCCTATTGATTGTGCTTTTCCCTCTTCTGGATTCATTTTAATATACAGTATTAATAAACATAAATAATGGCTTAAATTTTTGATAGATATGTTTAATTGTAAATGAATATAACATTGATAACCAAATTAGGCATTTATAATAAGTGTATGCTAACATCGAATGACCTAAAACGGCTATACTATAGAAAAGCATCTAAAGCTCACGATTTATGGATTTAAAAGGAACATTTGGTTTTGGCGCAGTGGATAAAATTCGTTTACCTTAATCTTCATTTCTGTGCAGTTCGAATTCAAATTCGAACTCAAGTGCTTGAAAGTGTTATCGGCTCTGTTGGTCCTTTGTATTTCATTAATAATAATAATAATAATAAAAACCCGTGGGGGTTTCTGCCTGTTCCCCTATCGGCCGCGTCCCAGGTGGCGGATAGGGAGGCTCGCCGGACTTGTCCGGAGGGTTTGAGGGAAATAAAATACCTCTCGCGGACCAAAAACAGGCACAGCTTGACAACATCTTCAGCAACCTCTGAAGCTCACTACTTCAGTTGTAACCATGACACCGACATATATCGATGTCCCCACTACTTTCAACTTGTTAGCATGATGGAAACAACCTACAATATAACTACCCCAAGCCCTAGTAGACATACTAGTTATTTTTCTCGGTCATCGGATTCTGGGGGACCGAGAACATCATGCGGGAATGTATCGGAGCTTCCCAAATCTCTTCGCCCAAAATGCAAAACTTTCATTGGTAGCTTAAACATCAACACACTTCGGAAAACTGGCAAGCTAAAACAATTAACAGACATGATGGATAACTTCAACATCCAAATTTTAGCACTACTGGAAACCAGATACACGGATGAAAATCATTTTGAATCAGGAAATTATAGAATTTATAAAGGCAAGCCAGCAATCTCCCTCCATATGAAGCCACTACAATTTGGCACTGGATTCGCTGTCAGAAAAAACATTATAAACTCAGTGCTTAACTTTTCCTCGCCTTCTGAAAGAATTTCAACACTATCCGTTAAATCAGGAAACAAAGCTTATACGCTTATTAATGCGCATGGACCCACCAACAACTACAATCGTAAAGATCCACAAAAGGTGGAAGACTTCTGGGAACTGCTGGAAGAAACTACAGCCATCATTCCAAATCATCACATAAAAATCCTATTGGGAGATTTTAATGCCCAAATTGGTAGAGAAAGGAAATTCAGGACCATTGTAGGACTATATCCAGCACACAATAGAGCTAATAAAAATGGAGAAAGATTACTTGATTTTTGCAAAACTTTTGATCTCAAACTAATGTCAACACATTTCCTGGCACTTCCACACAAGAAAAAAGACCTGGAGATCCCCTAATTTTCACTTAGGAGAATTTCAAATAGATCATGTGGCTATTTCCAAAAAGAATCAAAAAGAAATTATGAATGTCAAAGTCAAGAAAGGAGTCATTGACTCTGACCACCATCTATCCTTAATCAAGGTAAAATTTCAACCAAACAGGTCCAAACCAAAAATAACAAAAAATCTGCGCGTCGATCCAGAATTTCTTAAACAGAACGCCAGTACTTTCCAAGAAAGTATCCCTACTCACGATTCTTCTGGCTGGTTAGAACTCGAAGATATACTTTCGAAAGCTTCTCAAAACATTGGCACACCGCCCAGGAAACGCAAGCATAGGTGGTGGAACGAAACCTGTGACAAGGCTATAAACTTCAGAATTAAAGCCTGGCAGAATTGGAATTCTCACAAAACGGAACAAAATTGGCACGAATTCACCAAAGTACAGAAACAAACCTCTAAAATCATCAGATCTGAAAAACGCAAGTACGATCACTACAGATTGGCTGAAATTGAACAAGATTTTACTAAAAACAATACACGAAACTTCTACAAAACATTCAGAGAAGAATTATCGAATTATCAGGCACCCAGTCTTTGCTTCAAACGCCCGGATGGGACATTGGAAACAAATAATCAAGAAAATTGCAAACTTCTAGCAGATTATTTCAAGGATCTTTTAAACTGTGAATCCCCTAAAGAACAACTCATCTTTGAAAAAAAAACATCCAACCAAGATTCAGAACCCCCAACATTGGAAGAAATTAAAGAAATAATCCATGGACTCAAAAATAATAAAGCCCCAGGGGAAGATGGTATAATTGCCGAAATGCTGAAGATAGGTGGTGAGAACGTAGCCCGGAAAATCCACTCAATTATTGAGAACATCTGGATCACCGAAGAAATACCTGAGGATTGGAAATGTGCGCTAATCCATCCACTGCACAAGAAAGGGGATAAAACCAACATCAATAATTATAGAGGAATTTCCTTGATACCAGTTATTTATAAAATTTTCTCCAAAGCCCTGCTCATTAGACTTGGAGAATACCAGGCAGGTTTCCGAAAAGGAAGATCATGTACGGAACAAATTCTTAATCTCAAAACTATCCTACAAATGCGCAAAACCAGACACAGTCATTACCTTTGTAGATTTCAGAAAAGCATATGACTCTATAGATCGTCAAACACTTTTCAATACTCTAGAAGAATTTCAAGTGGATAGAAAAACAAGAGAATTAATCAGACAAACACTAACTGGCACTACGTCAAAAGTTAAATTCCTCGGCGAAATATCTGAGCCTTTTGCAATTAACACTGGGGTCCGCCAAGGAGACGGATTATCTCCGTTACTGTTCAACCTCGTACTTGAGAAGATAATCAGGACCTGGGAAAAGGAAACTAAGGGAATAACCCTTGGCAGACTACTCAAAGATAGAATTCATGTACATTGTTTGGCCTTTGCTGATGACATAGCATTCCTTTCTAATAACAGGCAAGAAGCAATTCATTCCATTGAAAAATTACATGAAATTGCCATCAAAACGGGACTTCAAATTTCTTATGAGAAAACTCAGTACATGGAAGGAGCCTCACGATACTTAGACGGACAACCTATGAGAACTAAATTCGGCAAAATCTTTCAAGTGAACGAATTCAAATATCTGGGAGAAATTATTCAGCCCTCTGGTTTAAACCGTGAAGCAAATAAAGAGAGAATTTCCAAATTACAGAAAGCTTACAGAATCACTTGGAATAGGTATAACAAAAAATCAATATTTCGGAAAGCAAAACTTAGACATTATAATACAGTAATCAAACCGGAGGCGTTATATGCATCAGAAACCTTAATCATTGGTGGCAAATCTTTAACCAAAGAGATTGAAAAACAAGAAAGGAAAATTTTACGAACAATTTTTGGCCCAGTTTTTATAGAGGGAATCTGGAGGAAAAAGTCATTCCAGGAAATATATCGCCAATGTGAAAAAATGTCTCATACTTTTCGGAAAAGACGATTGAAATTTTACGGGCACATTATCAGAATGAACAATGGCAGATTGACTAAAAGAATTCTCAACTTGGCCCTCTCACAAAAAACCAAGAACAGCTGGCTACGTGAAATTGAAACAGATCTCCAGGAAATCAACATTTCAGACAATATTATACAGGACAGATGCAAATTCAGAACCCTAATCGACAATCACCAATTTGAAGACAAACCCAACACCAGGGCCACCATAACTTGGACAGAAGACCGAAGAAAGGCTCTCAGCGAGAGGATGAAGAGATTTTGGAAGGAAAAGAAGGCCAACACATCAGCTAAACAGGTTCAACCGTGCTCCTGAGTCGGGCATAACGATGCAAGAAGAATAATAATAAAAAGTAGTTCCGGAAGAACTAAAATAGCCTTTTTCATATTCTACTGGTCCTTTCCACCTCAGAACTCTCTTCGTCAATTAAATAGATTTTCCATGTGATGAACTGAGAAGCTTTTGGTAGCCTACTTAACCTATATTGTGAAAAAAGAAAAAAAAAACTCAACATTCAAACATTGCAGTCATATTAGACAAGCATACAAATAACATTTTAAGATGGCGAAATGGTCATCTATAGTATTAGTTCTTGCCATATCTTAAATCAAAGGTTACATCGTTGCTCAAGATAACTCACACCAACACACCTCCTGCACTGGAAAACATCCATCTACAATACATGAATACAGTACTAAATAATTAGGCTATGAACCGGAATATTTAATTCATGGTACTTGTTTATCAACTTTGCCAAATACTCGTCCAATAACTCCGATGTACCACACCTTAAACAACCAACATCACTACAATAAATGATAATGAAATAGAATATACTGTATAGCTTTCAGTATCGGTTAATTATGACTCTAAAAGCCACAGTAGTTTAAAGGGCCGTAAAACCAATAATTATGAGTTATGACTCATGTAGTAAAGAAGTAATAGTTTTGTAACTAGTTGCAGGAGTTCATTTTAAGGAAAGTCATATAGGCTACACTGCTTCTATAATATACGGAACGTAAGCCAAATAATTCAGTGCTGGTACATAAAGATTAGTATGGTAGTTCAATATGCGGAACTTCACTTTCATCGCTTGAATAGTATACGAGAAATTAAATACTGTAGTCTTCTATCATCCATACAAAATGTCAGGTCGATTGTTGCAATCGTTTCGGAGACATTGAGAACCAGTGAAATATTTACCGCTGTCGCCATGTTGTATTGGTGAGACTTATTGAAATTTGAAAGCCACGGTCGATGTCGGACGGGATAGTAGTAAGTCCTTACCAAGTTTCGTTAAAATTACTTGAGTCAATCAGAATTTATTCGGGGACACACAACATGTGTTGATTACCAGTGTTATGGTGTCTGTATTAGTGTGTGGACTTATAATTGGGGCCAGTATTGGTAGGGAAGGAGGGCTGCGTGGCGCAGTCGGTAGAGGCGCTGAGCTTCTAACTGAAAGGGAGTGGGTTCGATCCCCATCCAGGTAGTGGATTTAAAAACACAACTACCACTTTCGGAAACGCAAATAGCCCTGGGGTTCACTCAGACCACACCAGAAATGAGTACCAGGGTAATTCCTGGGAGCAATGGCGGCCGAGCGTGAAGCTGACAACTCTATCCCATCTAGTGCCGATGTCACAAAAAGTGGAAGCCTCTACCTTCCACTACTCCCAGGGCCTCCATGGCCTGTACGGAGTTGGCTTTGCTTTCTTAATTGGTGGGGAGGCGGATGCAGTCTTAAGTTAGATTCCAACCCGATATTTGCCTGGCGTAGAAGAGGGAAACTACGGATAGCAACATTTAAGATGGCTGAAGTGTTGATCGGACCCACTTCCTCTCAGTTATTCCCAAGAGGCTGAGTGGACACAGTTCCAACTCTTCGAAGAGAATTTGTCAGATCTTTGATCGAACCCAGGTTGTTAGTTGTAACTCTTCAGTCAGTCAACACAATGACAGAGCGGGGTTACAATGTAAATAAGTAAATAAAGACTCCTGGAAAATATACGTATATTAGTTGTGATCACTATTATAATGGGGCGATTTAGGATCATAACGAATACTGTACATGTAATACATGTTGATGACGTGCGGGAAGAGAGGGGTATACGATATGATTACGTAATCATTTAATAAATAGCAAAACTCACCTTATTTTATGCTCGCGATGACGGAAAATGCGAGCAAAGCCAAAGAACAGTCTACTTCTATTCAGATCATAAGGAGGTTCAAGATATTATTGATGAAAAGTGAAGTAGAATTTCCGTCAATTGTTCGTACATTTCATGTGCATTTTGTTTGCCCCTGAAGCACCTCAGGAAACTGCAGCGTGATATGTTTTACAGTAATTGATGTCCCTGAGTCTCTGGCATCGTGTTTCTTGTTTCATTTTTATACGGATAAATCGTGACGAAATCAGAAATATTAGATGTTGCCTTGTGATTACGTAATACAGGGAGATGAAGGTGGTGGTCGTCATCGATGCGCTGATTACGCGTGATTACCTGGGGGAGGGTGTTAAATTGACCAATTACGTAATATGTGGACGGCCCCTAGAATGTAACATTTTTTTCGTGTACTGTAATTAGAGCCAGTTTACCTTTGATAACAGTAAAATAAGCAAACGTGTATGCAGTTGAAAGAGAGTACACTCCTCTTGTGGAGTCACCAGTGGTCAATATCGAAAGGCTTCACGTGGGGTGATGAAAGAATTGTGGCATTCACGAGGACTCTTACACTCGGACTGTTAAAACTGGAAATTGTTTTGCTACCCCCGATGCTTGTACCCGACTTGGGTTATATGAATGTTCATATCGACCTACATGCCCCTCCATTAATGACGTTTGATTCCACGGCCCATTTATAACGAAAACCAACCGTGGAACATGTAGTGCACCCAGAGGTGAATGTAACTCGTGTAGTTAACACACAGGTGAATTCAATTCTGTAAATTTGAAGCAATTGTTTCACGCCGGGGTCACATAACCCCCCGCTCGTCAATTACATGCCGCCCACAAATAACTATCGATTCTGCCGTTCACTACAGCGAAATACTGCGATAGCATGCTCACGCTACACTTACTGCAAGCGGGGGTGGGGATTTACATGCTCTATCTAAGGTGATCGGTTTCCACTGACCCCTTAACCCACTCGTCTCTAGTTGTATGGTGCAGACGTGCTGCAATAGGCGGCCGATGTGATGGCATTGTCTTCTCCAAAGTGTGTCAGTGCCCACTAGCGCAAGTGGTGAATAGTAATTGTTGCTCTTAGGGCCAGTTGTACGAACTCGGGTTATACCTCGGCTAAAGTTATCTCCGTAGTTAGCGCAGAATTGAGTTGTACGACATTGGTATAAACGACGGCATAGCTAACCGGGCATGGAATAACGGGCTATCTTCTTATACGGAATATATAATGGCGGACGGGTGAGACCAGAATAACATTCGAAGTTAAATCATCGCAAACTCTTAATTCCAGTGAGCTATTCATAAATGGACCTAAAATGTATAATTTGAATAGCAGCACAATAATTAGATACACATTTTTACAGAGAAGTTACCAAAGCAAGCCAGCGACATTGCGTATGTAAGCATCATATGCGTAGTCTTCAGCTCTGGACGTCATGTCGCATTGGTCCAATGGCTAGCGTGCCGGACTCACGACGAAAAACCGCAATTTTTGCGGATCGAATTCCACCATTTTCAACTTGTTTTGTTTTTATGTTATGCTTGGTGTTTCTGCATTATCTTGAATATGTACCGGTAATCATTTGGGGTGATCCTAGGTTCAACAGGGTATTAATAATAACTCTGCGTCAGTTAAGAGCATAGCCTACTCATATTCACATGGTGGCCACTACTCCTGGAAACCTGGAAATCCTGAAAAACTCCTGGATTTTTAAAAAGTATGGGAAACTCCTGGAAAATGATGAAAAATTTGAAAACACCTGGAAAATAAGCACTGTTAATTAATTATAAAAATCCTTCCATCTTAAATCATACTCCCGCTGCGATTTTGGGTGAGCACTCTATCGTAAACGAAATAAATTTCCTCAGGCTACCTGTTTCTGTGTGGAGGAAACACGCGATAGTATTTTTGTAAAACATATTGAGTATAGACAACTTCACCGCAATAAAATTGCTGACGGCATTCTTTTCTCTTCTTTTTTTAAGTGGATATATCAGTCACGTCACGAAGGCTTTTTTAAAACAACAATTAAATCATTTGTGTGTAGGCTTGCGTATCAGTAACGCAATCACCACTAATTTTTGTCAACATCTGTATAAGTAAACCAAACACAACTGTTTTATTTTGGTCTTGAAGTAGGCACCCGATAAGCACGTCCCCCCCCCCCCCTTCCTCCTTCCTCTCCCCCCGCCCCCGGACTCGGCTTATTTTTAAGTCTGGAAAAATGAGAATTACTCCTGGAAAACTCCTGGGAAATCGTTGACCGATTTGAGTGGCCACCATTTATTCAAGACAACAATCATGCTGGAGATGCCAGGAATTAATGTAGAAAGTGAAGCAGAGGCTCACTTATTAGAAAGAATATTTCTCTAAAGAAGATCAGACAGAGGCCGGATCATTTTCAGAACTGTGATGAAAATGAATTCTTTAAACAGTTCAGATCGGAAAAAGGCACAGTTTTGAGGTTATTAGATCAAATTAGCGATTGGCTGGAATATATGACTGAAAGGTAAAATTTATGATAATAATAACATGTAAGTTAGTAACCTAGCCTGCACCTACCGGTACTTATTTCTGGGATAGTCTAGATTACCTTGCATTATCTGTACTTAGTATAAAACTAAGTCCCCGATTTTTGGATGTCACGGTTAATCTCGAGAACCACTGATGGATTTTGATGCGGTTTTCAACATTCTGTAAAGGATATCTCGAGGAAGGATTCTGTAGAAAATAGGAAACCAAGCAGTAACGATTTCAGTGAAAAAGTCCAAAAAATCCTGGCGACCGTGCTTCTTTTAAGCTTACGCTGGGCAAGCCGTTAAAAATATCGATATACTATGAGAGTAAGAATTGTTCAGCATGAAAAATTCTACAAAAAAGTCCGCGAGAACATATCTTCCAATACATCGCCCACTATGTGTTTTTACGTTTTCATTTCTTACACCAATCTCCATTCATTTACTGAGGCGACACTTTACGAGCTAGCTAGGGGCGTGCCTATGACCCCAGTTACAGCCTAGCTAGCCGTCGAGCCTATTACTTCAGATACAGCCAGTAGCAAACTGTCGAGTCGTGTTGAGTTAAGACTTCGGAGAAGAGTGGTTGTGTTTGAAGTTTCCCTGGAAGTGCTACTCGGCTTTTCTTAATCTCGCCTGTGAACATTTCGCTCCGCAAAATACACAGTCAAGTTAAGATTGGACGGAAGGGGGATTTGTGTTTCATGCACCTTGCCATTCTTAAATTACGTCTGACAAGAATTCGTTGCACATGCATCTCCATGATAATATAATTAATAGTCCAGTCAGTGATTTTAACCCATCATGCCGAGGCATAAAACGGATATAGGTCGTAGTTCATTGACATCGGAAAAAAAAACGCTTATCGCGTAATGCATTCATAACTGTTCTCGGGCGAAGATGGGGTTGGTTGCTAGTTTTATACACACGATATATTATTATTTAACGACTCGTAACCAATGCATGGATTATGCATTCGTTATTTCTCACGGTCTCATGATTCATGAGTATCGTGAGTATCGCAGTGGTTAATACGATATTCATCTGTTTCCAAATAAGTTCATATTTGGTATCAATATGTCCACAAAGTTAGCTCCGTTTGTTACCAATTTAGCTGGTTTCTCAGACAAACGCGTAATAGCGAGCCCCGGAATAAAATCTTGTCGTACAACCCACACTTGAAGATATACCAAGGAAGACGCTAGCCCAGGTATAGCGATTCCCGTGGATAACCCGAGTTCATACAACTGGCCCTTGCAAGGGCGTGTGCATATCGTTACTTGTTACCAACCTCCTAGCTATACGCGATAATTAAGCCAGCATTCATGGGGCGTAAAAGCGCAATGGTCTAGCACAGGCCTGTCCAGCCATGCCACTGGTGGCTGTGGTGCCACGGCTTGCCACGAGACTCGCTCCGTGGCAGACTAAGCCCCGCACTTCCCCACTCCACCGCTACTCCCACCAGCTTCTCCTCTCACTACCTTCTCTTGCTTGAGACGAGAAGACGGACTTGCCCGCCTCTGCCTCCACACTCCTGTCCTAAACACGCTTCGCTATAGTGGAATGGGTCATAAGCCAAGTGTCAAGCAAGGCAAAAAGGAGATTCTGATATCCTCTTCTTAAATAGAACGGTACATCAGTTGTTCAAAAGTTGCGAATGGCAAAACGACGTTCAACATCAGAGGTGGGTGGCGGATACTACCATTCCTGGGAATTCAGTTATTTATTAGTACCCGTCCCACGCCGGCGGACGGCAAGTGGATGTTCTTGATATGTCACACTTTCTTAAAGAATAACAAATACAATATATTCAAGCTTTACAATTCAAAGCGTAGTGAGCAGCTATTTCAATTAATGAATTTGAACAAATGTAAGCCGAGGTCAACTTTAACTGAAGCGTCACTTGTAGTTATTCTCAGAATTCATTCGGCAAACGCAATGCAACTGAGTATTGCAAATCTAATTGCATTGAAATCGAAAACATGAACTACATAAAGATGTGACCTGTTGATAGTTTTAAAATGTAATAAAGCAGGCAGTATGATTCAAAGGATTTGTTATAGCTACTGATTATTGGTTACTAATATCCCATTCAACGCCACGCAAAACGTTGCCCCATCTTTTCGCCAGCTCGCTCTCTCCGCTACCGCAACATCTTCCTCGCTTGCAGCCATGCCTCGACCCCCACCTTCCCCACACAACCTCCGATTCACCAAGGATAGGCCGTGGCACTAGCGTGCCAGAAGACTGCCACCGTGACATTTTCCCTGGACAGGCCTGGTCTAGCAGATAGGCTCTAGCTCAGGCTGTTCCAGACGAGCTGCTCGCCAGTGAGCAGCTGAGTACTCACCGCCTTGCGTGAGTAAACCTGCAACATGCAATACAGCTCTGCTGTGGGGGCTGCCGTCACTGCGCGGTGGATACATCGAGACTGCCAGGAAGCGCATGGACTTGTGCTATGACCTTCGCCCAGAGACGTGTTGGCTATCACCCCCAGTCCCTCTCCAACCGTGCTCCGAGCTTCACTGCTGAGTGCTCGCGTGTACGCATACTCAAACTCGTGGATTTGGAACAGCCTGCTCTAGCTGCTCCCTTCTCACCATTGCGGCATTTCGAACGCTGATTAACACTTGTGATAAATCACCTCTTTGTGGTTCGGATTCCACATAAAACTGTAGGCTTTGTGTTTTTAACACTAGATTATTAGTCTCGCAGGACTACAATCCAAAGTTGAGTGGGTCGTATTTGGGCCACGCTGACTTTTCGGGGCTTCCCCAGATTGTTCCAGACCCACAGTCAAAAGCTGATTTGTTGCCTTATTAAAGCAATTCACCTACCCGGACCCCCGAAAAATAGATGCATTCAATGGTGCGCACACAAGCAGAAATCCATTTTTATACCCTGTAAACATACGGAGCTTGAGGACTGTGATATTTCCTAAGGGAATCAACCGTCTCCTTCTGTTAATCTGAGTTCTTTCTTAATTTTTTTCCATCCGTCTTTCTTCTCGTACAAGGGTTATTATTCTGTCTGAACTGTGTTTATCCTCCACATTGCAATTCAAAAATTAAGTTAGGTGAGCCATGCGCTACTCCTCCTCCTCCTCCTCCTCCTCCCCTCCCCCCCCCCCCCCTCCACAGGGTTGTTTCGTAACATCTCATTCTGCTGTTTCAAGCCTGCTTCTCTTGATTACTTTGTGATCAAGTTCACTCAGCACTTCCTGAGAGTAGTTCTTTTCTAGGCTCCTCAGATGTTGCTGCGTACATGAAGTAATATAGTCCCTATTACCGACTCCTGCAGCTGCCAGAAGCCATTGTCTGTGTCAGAGACGGCGAAATTGTGACCCACGCGTCATTGGTGGTACGCCGTAATGGGAAACTTTACATTCGATCAGATATTCTTAGTATAGTTGTAAAAATGAAGGGACTGCTGGCAGCAAATGCAGTGAGCCCACTTGATACCGCTGACTTGAAATGAAAATCCACAGCCTGCTTCCAGTCTCCGACCGGGTCAGGAATGGAATGAATGAAGCCCCCATCTAGCGGCGAGGATATGAACTGTGCCGGCTGCCGAGGCTTGACGCACTCTTATCGGGCAATGATTAAATGCATGACAGATAGTGGAGAGTGTTGCTGGAATGAAATTTTGACAGGGAAAACCGGAGTACCCGGAGAAAAACCTGTCTGCCTCCGTTTTGCCCAGCACAGATCCCACATGGAGTGACCGGGATTTGAACCACGGACCCAGCGGTGAGAGGCCGGCGTGCTGCCGCCTAAGCCACGGAGGCTTATGACTTACATATTTAAAATTCATCACGATATTTGAAATAAGTTAATGTTTTGTTGTTTAATTTAAGGGCTTGTGGTCATCCTCCTACACTTTGTGCGGGGAATCTACCTGATAACCTGTGTTGTTGTATCTGTACCAATGGCGTATTTGTAATTGGAGTAGAATGGGGAAGGAGGCATTTGTGGCTTTACGTTAAGAATCATCTCAGTATTGAAGGAAACAATTGAAAACCAATTTTAGAATGGCTGAGGGGAATCGAACCCACTCCTCTATTGTTCTCTTGATTTGAGTAAACCTCGTTCTAAGCCACAGACCAGTATTTAATATTCATGGCAGAGACGGGAATAGAGCTCTTGGATGTTTGGAACAGGACTAATACGTACCCTTAGACCTCAGAAGTCGGCCGAAGTATGTTATGCAGGTAGGTAAGTAAATCATCTGAGATTAGATTAGATTTTGCAGTTTTAAGAAGGTTCTGAGTGTTATAAACTGATCTGCAAGTAGACATATTGTAATCTCTACATAATATAAAACAAAGTCCCCGAATCTTGGATGTAATGGGTAATCTCAAGAACCACTAGATGGATTTTGATGCGGTTTTCACCATTCTGTAAAGGTTTTCTCGAGGAAGGTCTCTGTTGAAAAACATTAATTTATGATAAGGAAGCCGAGCAGTAACGATTTCTGTGAATCGAGTGAATCGCCTTTTTAAGCTTACGCTGCGTAAACCGTTTAAAGTACCTATATACTATGATGGTAAGAATTGTTCAGCATTATAATTTCTACGTAATAATCAGCGACAGCTTATCTCTATCTTTAATACATCGCCCACTATACGTGTTTTTACGTTTTCATTTCTTCCAACAATCTGCATTCAGTGGAAATTTAAATTACTAGCTTCAGAGTGAGCCTATCACCCCAGCTTCTGCCAGCATCAAACTGCCGAGTCATGGCGAGTTATATCGTCTTTGGTTAAGACTTCAGAGAAGAGTATAATGTGTTTCAAATTTCGCTGTTCACCTCGGCTTTTCTGAATTGCCTCTGGGACCTGTCGTCCGTGCGTCTTTTAAGCTTACGCTGGGCAAACCGTTAAAGATACCGGACGAAGCCGAGGTGGGTTGCTAGTAAGGAATGAATTGAGGTTTGCAACATACGGCCTCATTATGGACTTATAAAATACTCCAGAATCTCATTAATACAACTAATAGAGAACGTCTTTTATGGGGAGGAATGCAACGGACTATGGAGAAGAGTTAACATTTCTCAGGGAACTTTTAAATACAAACAGATTTTTGGCTGATCCTTCCAGGGCAAGAGATGGGGAACACCCTCAGCGTATTTTACCGCGGTTTTAGCATTTTATTTTTGTGGAATAATAGCCTAAGTTTTAAAATTTCATGTTTTCTTTTTATTGTTCCTCAGCATGTATTAATAACAAAAAACTATATTTAGCTGTGGTATCCACTAGAGTACAATTACATAGTTTTAAGTATGAGGTTTTAGGATTGGGATAGGTGTCCTAGGTTTTGAAATAACGTACCATCCCAACATTCTCCTGGAGTTAATGTGTATACGAGGTACGTCCAGAAAGTAAGTTCCGTTTGGTAATAACATTAAATTGTGTACAGATACAGAAAAATTATTTATTGCACAAAATTCTACAACCCTTAAACTACTTTTCCACATAACTGCCGAAATGTTGCAGGCATTTGCCGTAGCGTGGCACGAGTTTTTGTATACCTTCTTCATAGACGTGTGCCGCCTGTGTCTTCAGCTAGTTGTACGTTCCGCTGCAGCGCAGTTCCGCATATGCGCGGTAGACGCTCTGTATCAAGGAGAAGAAACGTGCGCCATTTGGAGAGCGCTGTTAGCCACGTACGCGTTGTTGTGCATGTTCACTCTACAATGTCGGTGTTTATTGAAAATCCCGCCGCTTGTGAAATCAGATCTGTGATTCGTTTTCTGAATCCTAGGAAAGTGAAAGCAATTGAAATTTATCGGCAAATTTGCGAAGTGTTTGGACAAAATGCGATGAGTGATTCAATGGTGAGAAGATGGGTCCGACAGTTCAATGAAGGACGTAGTGAAGTGCACGATGAAGAACGAAGTGGGCGTCCCTCTTTGGTTACAAAAGAACTGGTTCACGCGATTGATGACAAGATCCGGGAAAACCGCAGGTTAACAATTAGTGCTCTCGCTATGGAATTTCCCCAAATCTCACGATCACTAATTCATGAAATTGTTACCGAAAAACTGAGCTTTCGTAAACTTTGCCGACGTTGGGTACCAAAGATTCTTACGGAGCAACACAAAACAAAACGGATGGGTAGTGCACTTCAGTTTTTGACCCGTTACAATGAAGGCGGCGAAGAATTTCTGACACAGATAGTCACAGGAGATGAAACTTGGGTTTCTTACGACACCCCTGAAAGTAAGCGGCAATCAATGGAATGGAGGCACACTTCATCCCCAGCAAAGGTTAAGCCGAAACAAATCTTGACACCTCGGAAAATTATGTGCACAGTGTTCTGGGACTGGAAAGGCATCTCACTCATTGATTTCTTACTGCGTGGTCAAACAATCAACGCAGATGCTTACTGCGAGACACTTAGGAAATGGCGCCGCGCAATACAGAATAAGTGCCGAGGGTTGCTGTCAAAATGTGTTGTTTTTCTTCACGTCAACACACGACCACCCACTGCAAATGTGACGAAAAACCTGACGTGTTTGACAACCCTCCGTACAGCCCTGACCTCGCTCCTAGCGACTTTCATCTGTTCACACATCTCAAGTCTTTCCTTGGCGGTCAACACTTCATCAATGACGACGAGCTGAAAGAAGATGTTTCCAACTGGTTGAAGACACAGGCGGCAAACTTCTATGAAGAAGGTATCCAAAAACTTGTGCCACGCTATGACAAATGCCTGCAAAAGTTCGGCAGTTATGTGGAAAAGTAGTTTAAGAGGTGTAGAATGTTGTGCAATAAATAATTTTTCTGTATCTGTACACAATTTAATTTTATTACCAAACGGAGCCTACTTTCTGGACGTGCCTCGTATAGTAGCGCATTGTACGGGTACATGAGGAAGGATAAATTAAGGGTTGGAGTACGCTGTTACTAGTAACAGAGTTTCTTCCAATAACGACGGGGTAACGACGTTAGTTTCGTTAGTGATGTAGACAGTGCTGCTGGTCCAGCATTCTTTAACTTGTCAGCCATGGAACACCATGACGCTTGGCAAATAATATTCTTTGCAGAGCTAATTTAATTATTAAGTTGTTTGCTAACATTTTTGGAAAATATAATATTAAGCGCATTTGTAATGGTTCAATTGTATTTTTACCGGGCGTTCCCACAAACTCGGCGTTATCTTTTTTTCATAATTGATGTGTTTAAAATTATTTCCCATGCCTATTTTTCCTTTACCTTCCCCCGAACAACCCGAATAACCCTCCACATGCAGCTGCTAATCGGCTGAGCGTTTGATCCTTGGAACTTTCCCGGCTTCAGCGAGTGGTGACTTTCATCGTGCGGGCGTCATAAGACTTCTTCCAAATAGCGAAGGCATAATTTGTACTGTAATTGCCACGGCTAATACTACTGAAATTTGTGTTGCAAAATTGCTTAACAAGTGTGGCAGCTGGCTGGTCAGGTTCCGCTGTGCATGCATTTTCATAATACAGTACAACCTTTCACAGTTGTGCCGACACGACGTTTCCGTTCGGGTGTTTGACACGCAAGCGTGCCCGTTTTTGTCCTTGTCCCTCCGACTGCTAGTACGAGTGTAGGTATAAGTGTAAAACCTAGTTAGTAAGTTACTTAATGTACTTCTCTCCCCTTGAAAATGTTCTGATTTTGTAGAGGGATGTGTTAAATTTGTTTCCATGTAAACATCAGGTTTTCAATTTTGACTAATTACAACTTTGAGGTGAACTGTACGTCATAGCACTGATCGGATCACTCTATGACGTAACCATGCGCGTTAATTGTTGCACCACGACTGCGAAGGTGACCTGCGGCAAGTCCGAAGATTGGTGGCTTGAATCCCGGCGCAGCCATCCTTAGTGTAGTTTTCCCCTAGGGTTTTCCACACTCCCTCCAGGCAAACGCCAGGATGGTACCTTACTTCCAAGTTCCGGCCCACGTGCCCTTACCATCATGAAATTGAAATGAAAATCCACAGCCTGCTTCCAGTCTCCGACCGGGTCTGGAATGGAATGAATGAAGCCCCAATCTAAGCGGCGAGGATATGAACTGTGCCGGCTGCCGAGGCCTGACGCACTCCTCTGGGGCAATGATTAAATGAATGACAAATGAAATGAAATGATGGTGGAGAGTGTTGCTGGAATGAAATTTTGACAGGGAAAACCGGAGTACCCGGAGAAAAACCTGTCTGCCTCCGTTTTGTCCAGCACAGATCTCACATGGAGTGACCGGGATTTGAACCACGGACTCAGCGGTGAGAGGCCGGCGTGCTGCCGCCTAAGCCACGGAGGCTTACCATCATGAAATTACAATTTAAAAAAGTACTGCAGTTGTCACAGAAATACAGAAATCAGGAAATTCCAACTCACACCCAAGTGCACGGTGCTGATGATCATGTCCTTAGCCCCTAAATTGAATTGATTGTCTGGCTGCGTGGCTCAGCGGTAACGTTCTCGACTGCTGTTCCCAAGGTTGCTGGATTGAATCCTGGCGCAACCAGTTGGCATTTGAGGGTGTGCAAATGCGAGGGAGCCGCGTGCCAGTAGATTTACTGGCACGTTAAAGATCCCCTTCGGGCAAAACTTCGGCACTCTGGCGTCTCTAAAAGCCGCAGTAGTTAAAAGGGACGTAAAACCAATAACATTAATATTATTATTATTAAGTGAACTGACAACACTGAGCAAGGAGGCAAATGCGGAAGGGAGATCTGTGCTCTGTACTCTCATCCCTGAGTTTTATTGAGTGTTTCGTGGCCGACTAATTAGCCTTAAATATGTTCCAAAATTGCGCGTGCGTTTACCATCTTATTTTTGTTGGGCTCGATTTCATTTCATTCATTGTTTAATTGTAAAGTCTTTTTCGATTGAGACCGACAGTAGTGGCTACGCTGGCTAAAGCGCAGCATTAGGCCATGGGGCCAAGCTCTGTGCTGACTCGGTAGACGCGTGGGTTCGAGCCCCACCGTCGGCCGTCCTTGAAATGGTTTTCCGTGGTTTCCCATTTTCAGCACCAGGCAAATGCTGGGACGGTACCTTCTGACAGGCCACGGCCGCTTCCTTCCACATCCTTGCCCAGTTTCATTCACCATCATTCATTTCATCTCTTATTAACTCATCTCATGAGGTTGGCGTCAGGAAGGGCATCCGGCCGTAAAAACCATTGCCACAAAGTCTTCCATCGCATCTCATCCCCGACCCCGTTGGAAAACGGGAATAATAAGGGGTAGACATACATTCAGTCTTTTTCGATTGATGTGTAACAATAATTAGTGCAGTTTATTTATTTTCATAATGTTACTGAATGTTTGTGCATGTAATTGTTTGATGCTGAATGAACTTCATATTTAAAATATTTACTCGGGGCTAAATTCATCGTGGCACAGTAATATGTCCTATTCTCCCTGGATCAAGCCCATTTAGTCTGTTTTCAAACTGGTAAACTCCGTTCTAGCCGGCCTCGTGGTGTTGGGGTAGCGCGCTTGCCACTCACCCGGAGGTCCAGGGTTCGATTCCCGGCTCCGCCAGGGATTTTAGAAACTGACGTGAGGGCTGACAATCGAGTAGCTGTCCCACAGTGAGGCAGCGCCCCCGGTCACGAAAACCAAGATTAACGGCCAAGGGGGCCCGATGTGCTGACCACGCGTCACCCCAATAACTGCAGGCCAAATGGCTGGGCAGTGGTCGCTAGGTAGGCCTAGGCCCTTCGGGGCTGTAGTACCAGGGGTTATTATTATTATTATTATTATTATTATTATTATTATTATTATTATTATTATTATTATAAACTTCTTTCTACACCTGCTGAAGCCGAGGAATACTTGGACTGATGTCCATGTCACTGTCACTCTCCAATATGTTGTGTACGAAACGTATTTTTATTTAACTTTTTTGTTAGCACATTCATATTGTTTTTTGAAATACATTACTGTAATTACAGTTGGACCACCTGCTTTACTTTGACCAGGCTACCTCGCTTAGGTAAGACCCTGAAATTATTGAAAACCTCATTTCCTGAAAATAGAAAATATCTCGGCAATATGTTCAACTTACGAAATACGATTTTAATGAGCAAAATCTGCCCATTTACAACACTAATGACTACTCATCAATCGTCATAAATATGCATGATACATATAATTATTGAAATGCCTCATCAATACAAATGCGGATTTGAATGTAATTCTCATATTTAGTTATGAGGGAGAAGAGAACTCAAAACTTCGAACATGTTCGCGGAAGAGTATCCGATGTCATTTGTAGCCACCACGCCAGTGCTCTTTAAGCCTGTTAGAATGGTATCCCTGGGCCAGGTGGTGCGGTGTGTTAGCGAACAGCAGCACGCTGGTATTAACAGCCTTATATTCTCTGAGGTAGAATAAATGGCTTCTGACATACACACCTGAGGGAACATGGTAGATTCCTCTCAACGTGCAGTAGCTCGAGGTCCCCATTTATGGCGCTTATCGATCCAGGTTCACTTAATGACTAATACTGTAACTAATCGAAGCATACCAGCCGTCCCGTTGAAATGTCCTATGTAGCACTTGCATCGAGAGTGGCTTAACATGTCCGCGAAAAGTCTGCCGTTTGGGGCCGACAATTTACCATTGTTATTACTTTCATTGGTTGTGGGTCATTACTGGTTGATTTGATGATTCCTCTGTTTGCACTAATTTCTCTTTTGGATGCGTTGCATGATACGTGGACCTCTTAACAATGTTATATGGGCACTGACAAGCCAAGGCATTATCTGAGCTCGAGCTCCGAACACGCAGACTCTGAATTGCCAGTTCACCTTCAATTCCCCATTTTGTTCACACTCGATTGACTGTCCTGGCATTGTGTTCATCACTAAAATAATAGTAATGGATATGTGTTGGAGCAAATTCAATGCATGTCTG
Source organism: Meconema thalassinum (assembly GCA_946902985.2). NCBI lineage: Eukaryota > Metazoa > Arthropoda > Insecta > Orthoptera > Tettigoniidae > Meconema > Meconema thalassinum. The sequence continues at coordinate 1,094,899,036 of OX336389.2, read as the reverse complement.
AAGTCAGTATTGGCTCTTGTGTAACTCCAGGAAAATGCTGAAAGCCACGGCCGCCTGTTTCCCAATTCTCGCCTGAATTAAAATACATAAACTTACACAACCATCACAAAAACACAAGTTATCAGACAAAATTGCTCACACACTTAAATACACGGGGCTGAATGACCACGATGTCCAAGCTCTTTTAATGAAACAACAGCAACTATCTCTTGTTACAAACCAGCTGCAATTACTCGGGCTCATCAGTTCCTCCTGGCCCATATATTGCTTTGATATTCTCTTATGAGATTGTTTGGAAATCTGGTCTTTGTATTTCTTGCTTCTCCGTCTCCTCCCACCGTGTCATCAGCTTAGCGACCCAGATTTCTCAACCATTTCAAAGGCGAAAGTAAGAATGCGGGTCTTGCCTAATTTCTTTATCAGAGTTTGATGTTATTTGAACGGTTACTAGTGAAATTGGCCTTATCACTGGCAAATTATCCGATTATGTGCCGATTTTCTGGCAGAACAGTATTTGAACGTTATACTAAAACACTATTTTGGACTAAGTGGCTCCCTTGGTCAAGATTTAGAGATCAATACCAACACAGAGCACTGTGTGTAAATGTGACCTCGTGTCGGTAATTTGCTGCCACATGTTATTTATTATCACCGACAGCGGTAGCTAGGCTCGCTAGCGCAGAGCACTAGGCCATGGGGCCAAGTTCTCTGCGGACTTGGTAGACGTGAGTTCGAGACCCACCGTTGGCCGTCCTCGACTTGGTTTTATGCGGTTTCCCACTTTCAACCCCAGGCAAAGTCGGGGACGGTACCTTCTGACAGGCCAACGCCGCTTCCTTCCACATCATCCTTCCCCAGATTCATTCATTTTCATTAATTTCATCTCATTTACTCCTCTCATAAGGTTGGCGTCAGGAAGGGCATCCGGCCACAAAAACCATCCGCCACATAGACTTTCATCGCATCTCATTCCCGACCCCGTTGAAAACGGGAATAATAAGGGTTAGACATACATTATTATTATTATTATTATTATTATTGTTATACATTTTCATTTGAGACTGATTTGCCTTTCAGCGTTCAGTCTAGTCTGCAAGCCTCTGTTTGCGAACAAGTCGCCTCTATGATGCTCTATTAGCAGTTAGCACTGCGGCCTCCTCTGCTTCTACAGCTCTCACTTTCAGATCATTTATCTCTGAATCTATCACTTCCTAGGTCTACCTCTGCTTCTCTTACCCTCTTCATTATTATTATTATTATTATTATTATTATTATTATTATTATTATTATTGAATCATAGAAATGCCTTTGGGGGAATAGGTCCGCTAGGAGCGGTCATATCTTTGGAGTAAGAGTTGAAAATATGCCCGCAGTCGGGATTCGAGTCGGAATCTTCTTGCGTTTAGCCACTTACACCAATGCGCCTATCCATCAAAGACTTGAAAACATTTCGTCGCCAAAGAGTGGAGGCGTTGATGCAAGTGGCTAAACGCGCCTGCCCAGACAGTAGGAGATTCGTTTTCGAATCCCGACTGCTGTCACATTTTGAAGTAGACTACAGTCGAACCTCGATATCTCAAATCGTTAGGGGATGTCAAAATTAATTCGACTCATCGAAAATTCGAGTTATGGAGTTACGTAGCTAAATAGATACATTTGTGATATACTGGTCGCAAAATACTTCATGTAGGCTTACAGCATATAGTTGTCTAAATTTATGTTATAAAAATGGATGTTGGTAATGATATCATTACATTATCTAAGTAAGTTAAATTTAACAATACAAAATCCAGACGGGCCTTGATCTACTTTTTCATGACTTGAAGAAATCCGTCATCTTCTTCTGCTTCATTTTCTGTGCACGAGCTTCCGCCACAAATTTCTCAACCACATTCAGTGATGTATGAAACAAGTTGCACTGTACAAATACGTAAATGTTCCAGATAACGAACAAGCTTAAGTGCCATGGATATTGTAATTTAAGGGTCGAGATATTAAAAATTCGAGTTATAGAAATTTGACTTAAGAGAAAAAAAATACATGTAAATTATAGGAAGTTTGCTCGGGAAATAATAATTAGTCTACTACGAGCTAGTAAACATTCGAATAATAGAAGTTATTATTAATATTGTTATCTTCTTCTTACGTGCCGGCTCCGCGGCGGAGATTGGCCATCACCACTGCTATCCTTTACTTTGATGTTGTTGTTTGAAACTGAGATGCTGAGTCAAGGTCAAACCATTCTCGCAAATTTTTGAGCTAGGAGATCCTCCTCATCCCTGGTCTGCGTCGTCGCTCTATCTTCTTGCCCATCCGATCCAGCACCTCGGTGTTTCTCACCTTATCGGTCCATGGTATACGAAGCATCCGACGATACATCCACATTTCACACGCTTCCAACCTCCTCTCTTAAGTTTTTACTAGCGGACCCGTGCGAGAAATCTCGCATGTTCATAAACGACACTTTCCCCAAAAGGTTTTTAATGAGAGACCTACCGTAAGGGGATACGTTACGTTTTTATTTCAACCAAATGATTATAGAACACTATTTACATTTCAGGATGAAGGAAAGACCTCAGAATGTTAATATGGCATGAAACAGGCGTCACAGCGGCCCGTGGATAGCAATTATGGAGCGTATTTTCCTACATCAACGGTGTTTGCAAACCGCACACTTCGCACATTTTTTTTAAAGTCATTTTTTAAAGAAATTATAGATATTTATGAAATTAGAGTGCAATAAGTCACTGCTAATGTCTATTCTCTTTCATTTGAATGCTCATTTGTCACGATCTTTCGCTTGTGAGCGCCGCAGGAGGGATGCATACTACTGAAATAATATATATGATTGTTAACATATACAGGGTGTTCGCAGCAAGCCCTACTTTGTGCTGTAACTCGTTTCTTTTTCAAGATATTTTAATTTTGACACTTGCTTTGGAAAGTACCTTTCAAGCTCTAAAACTTTTGTTTCGTTGGTTTTTGTGTGAAGTTCGCGCATAACGCGAAAATCAAATTTTTGTGTCACGGTTTTGGCACTCTTTTGACCAATTTTTTTTACATCACCTATCGAAAGGGCGACATCGAATTAGTCGAATTAGCCACCAAAATATCAGTTTTTGCTCAAATCAAACTCGAAAAATGCGAGTTTGTGTTTAGATTTTCGTCCGCTTATAGCATGCGACCTGCCTCTGCCCGGCCTGGTCGAACCAATCTGATTTGGGCAAAAACTGATATTTTGGTGGTTTATTCGACTAATTCGATGTCGGCCTTTCGATAGGTGATGTTAAAAATTCGATTTGGGCAAAAAGTGCCAAAACCGTGACACAAAAAGTTGATTTGCGCGTTATGCGTGAACTTCACACAAAAACCAACGAAACATAAGTTATAGAGCTTGAAAGGTACTTTCCAAAGCAAGTGTAAAAAATAAAATACATTGAAAAACAAACGATTTACAGCTCGAAGTAGGGCTTGCTGCGAACACCCTGTATAAAAATCGCCAACGTGTATGTTTCAAAAAACTCAAGCTCTTAAACCAGAGGGCGATAGAAGGTGCGGTTTGTGTCAAAATCTTCCAAATCGTCTCAGCAGTACAGGATAAATTTTGAATTGCTTGATAAGTCAACGGAAATATATTTATTTGTTTAAATGTGAGTTTAAACAAATAAACAAGACGATAGCCTCTGGCAGAACTGTGCCGCGTCCAGCCCGCATAACAGTAGAGCTGGGTGGGTGATCTATACACATGGGGTGCTCACAGGTAACCGATTGTGCATTCAAAAGAAACAGAATTGCCCTCAACAGTAACGAATTACACACTGATTTTATAAATATCGACAATTTGTTTAAACAAATAAACAAGAAGCCTGCATAACAGTAAAGCCGAGTGGGTGGTTTATGAACTTGTGAGATTTCTCGTACAGGTCCCCTAATTATTATTATTATTATTACCTCGATGGATCAGTGGTAATGTGACTGCCTCATGATCTTAAGATCCCAGGTTCGATTACCGGCCGAGGAAGGGGGATTGTTTAGTCGATGGTAAAGTCCACGTCACTCCCGAGTTGTTCGATGTAGTTCATTTGACCTTTCGTAGCACAGTTGGATACCTAACATTAACACCCAGATTCTGTGAATTACTTTTCATTTTAAAGCGTCCGGATCCTTGGATAACCAAGTAGACAGGTTAGTGATGGAGATCGCCTACTAGGGATGTCTTAATTTTAACTTATGAAATTTGAGTGCACAAATATTTAAGTGGTACGTTATTAGGCAATGTTCTGATTTAGTGCACATTGCCGTATATTACCGCTGAATGAATAGTTTTTAGTACACTGATAGGTCTCTGAAGTCAAGTCTTACGAACCTGAAGAGAACTTAAGCTAAGTATTTCCGCAGCTTAAGTTACACCAGAGAACATCTTAGCTTATCTGCCATTTTGTTAACTGTGAAACGAGACCTCCCCTTTAAGACGGGCTTAAGCCCAGCCTGAAGCTTAGGCTGAGCATTGAACCAAGCCTAGCTTTGCTGTAAACGTTTTGAACTTCTCATTTAAAAACATAACAGCACAATTTTGCCGTACTTCGCGTTTAAATTGACGATTTTTTGACCAACGAGAAACTAGTGTGTATAGGCCTATAACATCATTTCCTTATCAGTTATCACGCATATTTCGTGAATCCATTGTTCATTCACCCCACCCCATCCCATACCCTAGGCTCATTACTAGTGGAAGGTGGGTTGGCGACCACGGGACCTCAGTTCAGTCTGGCATCCCTCCACTTACTCGTGCCGGGATCCTCGTTTTCATCCTACATAGGCCTACCTCCGTTGGTCAACTCTAGTTCTCTTCCTTCTACGACGGTAATAAGGTATCTGGGGCTAGGGATGTGTCATTTTTTCTACCTTAATTGGCCCTTTTTTTCTTTTTATTGATGGTATTTCCTGCCTACTGAATGAGGCCCTAGACAGGGTGTGTTTAGTCCCACCACGCATGGTCTAATACTCCCTGGATAGCGGGTGTTGGCGACCCCAGGAGATTCCTGAGTCGGATCTGTTAGTTTTTTTCTTTTTCAGTGACTTTTGGGGTGGACCATCTTCTCTTTCCTACCTGCATTTCATGAGTAAATGTAAGTCAGTATACGCAGTATATCATTCATTAGGGACAGATGACCTAGATATTTCACCCCTTTAAGCAGCAATCACCACCACATTCCTTCATTCACAAAAACTATGCATCTGTAACGTAAATTTCAAGAATAAAAATATGTACACAGTAGCCTCCTATAGGACATATGAATGATCGACTTCCGTCTTCCTTGAGACTCCGTTTCCTGAGACGTGTGGACTGAGTGATGAATCCCATTGCCGCATATGTCTATTTTCGTGTCCGGGATCGGGATTTTTATATGAATTTGCTCTTCTACTGCCCTTACTAGGTTTAATCAACCACGTTCCAGACCAAGAGTTGGACCCGGGTCATCCAGACGGCATTCAGCCTCACTAACCGCTCTACGCAATCATATAAAGTTAAATAAAATTATTGATATGCTACAGAAATATATGTGACTGATATACTAGCACTGTACGGAATGATGTCGGTAGAACATTCTATCACATGCGTCTTTGATTTTAAACAAATCCCACAATGGGCGGGCGAGGTCATACAATTTGTTTTCAGTCATGAAATGTTTTTACTGTTTTTGTCTGGATTCAACCAGGCAGACGCCGCCAAATGATGTACTTTTTGTGTGTAAGTTGTTGTATAAAATGAACAACCAAACCCTTTTTCAGCAAAATTAGATTATTTGAGGCTATGTGCTATTATACTTGGCAGATAAATTGCAAATTTACTGGCATACCGGCGCACTCTGGCGTGAAGCAGGTGCTTTTTATGCAGAGGTTGTGTTAATTTACCCTACTCTCCACGTATTAACTACTACCTCATTCACTTCTCGTACCTTGTGTTTATTTAACATCAATTTTCTGGTATGTTAGCTTCTTTTCTCTTGTGTGTGCTTGTTTTTGTGTGAGCTCATTTGTACCTTATTGATGTATTTTCTTTCTAAATGCGTACGTAAATGACATACAGACAGCCTTTTAGTCATGAAATATATTTTTGTATGATGGGGGGTGATTTTTCCGTAAGAATGATTGTATGTGTTAAATTGCAGTATTTAAAAGTTATTATTGAAGTAATGTCACGTATATCTCATCCTTTATTAAACATACTGTATACATCAATTTTCCGATTCACGTTGACCGAGTGCGATTTCTTCAACGTTTTCACTATTTTATTGACTATTATGTCGTAGGCCGACTACCTGGCGTAGTTACAGGGTGATCAGCCAACCTGGACAATCTGCAGATCGTGGAGACAAGGGACGTAAAACCAATAACATTATTATTCTTATTCTGCTTGAATGCTTTTGTTAATGTCACCAACATACACTTGATACATTCTGTGTGTATTGACGAAAACTTCTGTTGGTACTGGGCCAGCTCTGTGGCATAGTTGGTAAAGCACTTGCCTTCTGTGCCGAAGTTTGTGTGTTAATTTCACAGCAGAGTTTGCAATTGAGTCTGACACCTGTGTCAGTAGATTTATTGGCACATTTAAAAAAATCTATGGAAAAATGTCGGTGCCCAAGCATCTGTAAGCCTACAGGAGATAAATCACAGTAGAGATATTTGTTTGTTTGTTTGTTGCTTTCAATGTGCCAAATAGCTTTGACTGTATTTTCATTGTGTTAGGTTTTGAGAACATCCAAAATTAACAGTTAAAGCACCGTGTACAAGGTGCAAATAAGACATCACTAGAAAATTTGGAGGCAAAATATATTTCCGAATTGGCCACTCAGTCAGTAAGGCTCTTGTCTACTGTAGGATGCAGGATTGAATCCGAACGCAATCAGCTTGCATTTGAGATTACTTTGTGGTAAAAGGGCCCACTGCCAGGTTTCTGATCCCTTCCGGGAAAGAAAAAAAAACCAAAAAAAAACCGCTACTTTGACCTAAAGCTTCTGAGGTTGAATGAACCGCTAAACCAATAATACTAGGCTATATTACTGCTACCATAATGTATTGCTGCGTTCTTAAATCTGGTCGTGTAATATGTTCATAATCATCATCCTTTTTGCAGAGCATCGATACATTTTGCTACTAGTGTTTAGGAACCTTATCACTTGGGATCGGATTGTTAGGGTTTTAAAAACGTAGTTTTATTATTACAATAAGTCAAATAGATTTTTCAATTATTTCAAAAGCTAGCTTGTGTGTGTGTGTATGAAATGGATTTTCTTTTGTGTACTTTTATGTATAACTTGTGCAAGGGGCTGCAATATTATCCGAATTGTTAAATATGTGCATTATAAAAACAGTATAGAACTCATGTAAGAAAAATGTTAATGTGAACATAGGGTTGGTATTTTTTGATAAAGGAGTATGTCTGTGATTGGTCGCGCAGTGTTGTTAATTCATGCTGTTTATTATTATTATCATCATCATTATTATTTTATTATAGGTTAATGATACTTTCTTAATTATTCTCAAGCGCTACATGCTCAGAGGTTTGTCGTCAAGCAATATACAGTAAATCTATTGACAAGGTTTTCCAGTTGACTATTTTCGCAACTTTGCTTCATTTTTAATTAAATGTTCATCATATTTAATTCTAATAATGCAATTATGTTGGGTATTCTCTTTTACGCTGTGCAACCAATCATTACGTTTCATACACATTATTAAGAGAGAGCAGGCAGACCGAGAAATAAGTTATCTGGTGCTCATGTCTGTCTGAGCCAGTCAGCCTGCTTGCCCCCCTCCCTTGTTCCTCGCCGGGCGCGAGGGGGTTGTCAGCCGCCTGGCAGGCCGGCAGTGTTGCCAAAGCGTTCCTACCTGCTATCGACCACAAGCGCTAACAGCCCACCGAGTTCGCACTGCTGCTCCCCGTTGTAGACGATTTTAGTTGTGCAGATGGTGACATTTTTCCACCCCCTAACACTGCCGAAGTAGCGGTCCCTCGTGCGACAAATTGCGATTTGTGCATTATTTTAGTTGATCTGCGTGCTTATCCTCAACGTTCACGTACTGGTATTTCAACTTTAAAGGTATTTCCTTGGCTACTTATTTGAAACGTTGAACCCCTAATTTTTCTTTCATTTCGTTGCCATGATATTATACAAATCTCTGCGAGATTTTAATTCCTATATTCCTATATTTTGTGTTGTCAAACGAATTTCTGGAACAAAAGAATCGGATGCCTACTGTAACACGAGTTCATGGTACCTGGAATGTGACCAAAACTGATTTGTTGAACTACTCAGCTAGTTTTCTCCAACTTCCTAAAAGCTCATGCTTTGTCTCTTGCATCTTGACGTTCTGTCCTTATACATCGCCCCTAAAAAATAGCTTCCTTCCTTCTTCCTCTCCCAAGCGCATACCTTTGTCATTGCGTTGGTCTGTAGTGCTGCATTATAAGAGCAGTTTCTTTCATAAAACAGCTCGCAGGAAGTTTAGTAGTTATATTTTTGGCTTTGCCTGTTTAAATTATGTGTATAGAACAACACGTTAACGTCAGTATGGCTGAATAGCTAAGATCAGCTATCTTGTGATAAATTGAATTACGCGTCTTTTGTTTGAGTTTTGACACCAAAAATGTGTCAGAACATGATGAGTTTTTAATTAATGGGAAGACGCCTAATTGACATGTGCGTGAAGATTTCCTTAAAATGTGACGTTGAACAGCCTGAATCCACTGACAGCAGTCGATGGAGGTAGTCTCTGCTGGTGCCAAATATTCCAAACTGAAGCTGGTAAAAATTATACCTTCTACTAGCCATCATAATTATAACTAATGGGACTTGATGTTATTCCACTCCGAAGTGTAATAAAAGGAGTAACTCAAGAACCGGTTCGACCAAATGCATTTTCCATTTTAAAAACAAAAACAAAAACCTCTCTGGCTGTAATGTGGAATGTCGTTATTGTGTGATACGCTTACATTTAAATACCATAGATCCATCACACTGTCCAGATCTCTTCTTATGGTCATCTTTGGGGCATCATTTTCTAGAGGCAGATGACACCAGCACGTCGTGCTAAACTCACGCAACAAATAATTCAGTCTATTAGCCTCTGCCACCTGAATGTGACATCAACTTGTCTCTAGTTTGAAGTAGGCCTATCTGGTTTCGCCAGTAATTTCAAATGTCTAGTTAACACCTTGATGTCGTATACTTCATGTACACAACATGACTTAATAGCCGAAAACTTTCATTTGGTATATTTTCAGTTATTTTCAATTTTTGCATTATTGATTAAACCATACCATTTTGTTTTCGTTTTTACCCTATTCTCATTTATGAAGAAAATAGGCTTATCTATGAGATCACCTTTTGTCCGTGTGTGTGTGTATGTGTGTTTGTGCGTACGTGTGTGTGTCCCCCTAATAAAATCTAAATGGCTAGAGTGATTTCAATGAAACTCGGTCAGGACATAGTACTATTTCGCCCGACCCCGACCGAGCCTTTTTAATTTTAATGAGTATTACCAATCTAACATGGCGGTTGTGCGAAATATGTCACCGACATTCTATATCTCCGAAACTACTAGTCTACCGATATCACCCAGAAACTTTGTACGGTGATAAAGGGCACTACTAGAAGTTCACTTATGTGACTTCAAGAAACCTACAAAACGAACATGGCGGCCAAGCGAAGTTAAAAAAATTAATAAACGTTTCTCGCGATTTAACCATCCCAGCACAGTGAAACTTTGTACAGGAAATGTTTATACACATTGTAATGTACTGAAATCTAATTTAGTCAAATTGTTTACATAACCTAAAAATGGCGGCTGTACGAAATTTTCAAACTTTAGTTTTCATTTCTTGTGTCCTAATAATGCGATCAAAGTCAACGTTTGAATAATCAACCTACGTGATAATCGTCATCTAATATTACATAACTCTATGGCCTACATATATAAAAATCCAACATGGTGACCGTGCGAAATATTTAAACGGTTCTCAATATCTACTAATCTATGACAGCAATCAAACTGAAATTTTGTATGTTGATAAAGGCTAGTAACTTCAATTCATCTATGGGACTTTCAATAACCTGGTGATCACAAATCCAATTTATTACGTTAAATGCTTATTCAAATTTCAATCCACTGGCATCTAATTCATTTCAATTGTTTCCATAACCTCAACATGGCGGCTCTGCGAAATTTTAAAATCTCGTTTTTATTTCCTGTGTCCTAATTATGCGATTGAAGTTTGAATAATAATCCTACGCAATAATCTTCATATAATAGTACATAAATCTATGGCCTACATGTATAAAAATCCAACATGGCGACCATTCGATGGTTCTCTATACCTAAAATCTATTACGGCAATCAAACTGAAATGTTGTCTCTTGATAGAGGCAATTAACAAAAATAGGATATATGAAAATAGGCTATTTAGTTCTTCACGGAACCACTTGTTTTATTTTTAAATTCTCGTATTAAAATTGCTTTTGTTGTGTGTCCTTATTTTAATTTTATTGATTTGCTTTCCCCAATTCTGCTTCACGTTCATTTCAGCTAGTATAATCTTCGTTATATTTTTCCGGGTTCCATTTATGCACTACCCTTCTTTGTCTCTTATTTTTCTCCCCATCCGTCCCCGCATTTAATAGTTCACACCGGTCTATTATTGTATCCCTTGTATAGGCTACTCTGGAATCGCATTAGAATTTCTTCCTATAGTCTTTTATAAGTAGGAACCGTATTGTTAGGGTTTTAAAATATTGTCATTTTAGGTTTTCAAAAACATATTTTTTTACGTTTTCAATAGGTAGAATAGGTTTTATGTTTAAAGTGTGGCAAAAGTTGACATAAATCCCGAAAAGTTTAGAATTTATGCCTAATTGTTAGTAGATTTGAATGCAACTAGAGTGTAAATATTTTACATAATGATACGTCGTCAAATTATCACCGAGAACTTCACACTTTTAGGCAATATTTGCTCTCCTTAAATATGTTAATTATTCAAATTCAATACAACCAAGACTCAAATAGGAACAAAGCACCAGGCATAGATGATGTACCGATTGAGTTGCTACGCTGCATAGGTGATGTAGGTCTGATCTGGTAATTTCACTTCGCGTGTAGGATTTATGAGACAGGTGAGGTACCCTCTGATTTAGAGAAGAATGTTATCATACCTATACCGAAGAAAACAGGAGCTGACAGATGTGAAGATTACCGTACAATCAGCTTGAATACTGATGCTTCAAAGTTCCTGACTAGAAAAATTTACAAGAGGATGGAAAGACAGATAGAAACAGAGTTGGGTCAAGACCAGTGAGGAGAAACGGAGAAACAAGGGAAGCTGTACTTAGTGTCTTAGGCTGATTTTGCAAGCTAGAATAAGGAAGGATAAGAGAACGTTCATGGCATTTGTAGACTTAGAGAAGGCTTTTGATAACGTTGATTGGAGTAAGTTGTTTGACATTTTGAAAACGATTGTTTTTTTAGCGTATGGCTTTTAGTGCCGGGAGTGTCCGAGGACATGTTCGGCTCGCCAGTTTTGTAGCTGCTTCGAGACGGACACCCAATGGGTGAGCTACAAGTACCGTTGGGGAGGAATGTTGGATGGGAGGGTCGAGGAGTTGGAAGGTAGCGGCTGTGGCCTATAGTTAGGGACCAACCCCGGCATTTGCCTGCCTGGAAGGAAGATGGGAAACCACAGAAGACCATCTTCAAGGTTGCCGGCGGGGGGATTCGAACCTCCTCGCCTCCCGGATGTGAGCGACTGCCAACAGTCATGCCGCAACGACCTCGGCTAACTCACCACGATTGGAATAAAGTACACGGATAGGAAGATGCTCTACAATCTATACAGAAACTAGACAGCAGTTATTCCAGTCGAAGGGCATGAGAGAGAAGCTGGTATTCAGAAAGGTGTAAGGCAAGGCTGCAACTTATCACTCATACTTTTCAATCTATACATTGATCAAGCAATGAAGGAAATTGGAGAAAAATTCAAAGTAGGAATAGGTTCAAGGCAAATTTCAACTAGGAGATTTGCTGATGACATCGTCATCTTAGCCGACACACCAGAGGATTTGAATGAGTTTTTAAATGGTATGGATTCTGTCTTGAGGAAATAATTCATGATGAAAATTAATAAATGGAAAACAAACAAAAAATTGGAATACAGCCGAAATAAATCAGAAACTCCTATAGACGTCGAATTGGCAGGTAGAAAGCTAACGGAAATAGGAGACTTCTGTTGTTACTTAGGAAGCAAAATAGCCAGTGATAGACGAAGCAAAAAGGATATAAAAAGTAGGTTAGCACAGGTGAGGAAAGCATTTCTACAGAAAAGGAATCTGGTGTTATCGAATATAGATTTAGGTACTAGGAAGTAATTTTTAAAGCCTTTGTCTGGAGCATGTTACTCTATAGAAGTGAAACTTGGTTTGTTAAAGCAGCAGAAAAGGGGAATTGAAGTGTCAGAAGTGTGGTATTACCGGAGAATGATCAGATGTGTAGATAGGGTTACAAATGAAGAGGTATTAAGACGATTGGGAGAGCAGAGATGTTTGTGGCGACTGCTAATGAAGGGAAGAGATAGGTTGGTAGGGCAGATACTAAGACACCCGGGAATAGCAAACTTAGTTATGGAAGGAAGAGTCGAGGATAAGAATTGTAGGGGTAGACCAAAGAATAGGTATAAACCAAAGAATCCGGTCCCTAGTTATAATTATAAGCGTAGGTTTAGTGGGCTGACTTTACAAAATCTGTCCATTCTTCTCCCATTAGGTCATTGTTTTGACCATATCATGTAACACATCGTGTAGTAAAGTGCCACACACGAATGGTTTTATTTTCAGTAAAACAGGGGAACGAAAGTACAGCTAGTCTTTGCATAACACGGCCCTGATAACGTTGGCGTACATTACACTATGAATGCATAGCATACTGTATATGTTGCATGATTGCAACACTTCCATACACAGTTGGCCGTTGCAATCATTGTTGCTGAATAGACGTTACAACGCCGTACCACACGATGGCATCGAGGGCCATGTTTACTAGAATAATACACCATGCCATTTTTCGCACTTGCCTCCATCTTCACGTGAGCACATTGATCACGCTCTGCTCTTTACACTTGTATGTGAACCTTGGTCCTCCGTAACATCTGGCACTTACCTAAGTTCGGCCATTCTTAGTGATAAGCACAGTCGATTGCAAAATCATGAGCAGTGGATAGTGTTCAATTCCATAGGTCAATGTTTTCGATGTTTTTTGTTGTTGTTTCTGTTTCATTTAAGGACTTGCACATCATGAACAGGATGAACAAAACAGTACAACGTCAGGAAAACCGATGAAATTCTGCGTACTAATATAATTCCCATTTTTGATCGTTATTTTATATATAGGCTTGTGGCGTCGTGGTCATCAGCCTGGTTTATTTTGGTGTGTGGGGGAGGGGGAATCTAATACTCTGAGTTATTATGGTGTGACCTTGTCATTGTGGGTAGGATTAGGTAGGAGGCGGGATCGTTGTAACTGAAGTGTCAATACGTAGCCTACCCCTAGACCATGGAAGGCGACTTTCGGTAACTATTATGATGTTGCCAGTCCAGAGTATAAAGGCTAGCTCACCGATCCTAGAATGACTTAAGATCATGTAGTTAGAATTGATAGTAAAGGATACGGAGGAGAGGGCCCACTAAAATATCACATAGAAAGGGTCTGTTTTTCAATCTGTGGTTAAAGTGAAGGGCAACTACTCCTGGAGTAACCTAACTTTGCCCACAACTTTTATTCCTTCAGTATTTAAATCGCGTTTTTTAATGCAAAATCAGTCCCTTGGGCTGCTACTTATTAGAAGCATCGACGAACGGCAACAGTTGCCAGTCCAGTGCCAGTGATTGGTCGAAATTGAATTCTGGCTGATAAACGCTGGTTGTTGTGGCTTGCAAATCCTGGTGTCGACTGATTGAAACACAAACCACATGGACTCAGTCTTCGTATCGGTATTTTAAATGTTATTATTATTTAATACGAAACAAGGTAACTTAACTGGTCGGCAATATTAGTATTATGTTTCTGCACAATGGCTATTCGGATAATAATGCGGTAATGCCGTTATCAAGATAATGTATTTCAATGAGTTAGTACAGGAACTGGACAACCCCTTCACAGACTAATATACCCATTATTCTATATCCAGGTATCAGGCAGAATTAGAACTCAGTTTCCATGCTGGAACGTTATCGAAAAGAGCAACGTATTAAAGGAGCGTAAATTATCAGTTCCGTAATATTACTCATGTGAGGACAAGTTACCCTCTTGCGCTCTACTTAGGCTATTGTGGTCATGGTGGTAGCGTACCTGACTGAGACCCGGGAATCCCGGGCTCGAGCCTGGGCAGTTTTTTTCTTCTCAGATTATCATTGTTATAAATTTTTATCGTATCTCTATTATTATTATTATTATTATTATTATACTCTACGTAGTAATAAGAAGTTTTCATCTTCAACCGGATAAAGGGACTATTACAATTTTTGAGGGTTGGTGCCTACTACAACCTCGATAAATTTGCCTGCCTTAGCAAACAGCTTAAATGGTGTGATTCATTTAGAATTCAAATGTGCCGCACAAACATAAAATATTCGAGTATAAACCGCAATACGTACGTGAGTGGGGGAATATTTTAATGTAGTCGATGACGTACGGACATACATGTTCGTTTGCTTGATGTTGTGCCTTCAATTGCCGCCTTATTGCACAGCTGTATGAGGTTTCATATAGTGCGTCGTTAAATGCGAATGAAGTCACATGTAATCAAGTGCGAGGTTTGGTCGTGAATAACGAATGTTCTTAAATTACTTTTAGTTCAATTTAATTGTAAAGCTGCACTGCACTCTTCTAAAGTCATTGTGAGACAAAGTCTACTAGGTTAGTCGACGGTCTGGGTGAAACCATTGATCGCACTAGGTTAGACGACTGTCTGGACAAAATATAGGCCTACTGCTTGTACTACAAGTCAGGAAGTCTGCTGGAACGTAATCTCCAGGTTAGGTTTGTGCTTGTATGTAAAGCCTTATTGACAGAATTTAACATGTATGCATAGTTTAAAACTAAAGTGTCGCCCATGACGTCATGCATGCCGCCATTTTGTGTCTAGGGGAATTTTGTAGTGTAAGGTATCGTGATCTATATTACTCTCGTATAAGAACCACCGACCCATAATAATATTGCAGGTGATGTGCTTAAGAAATGGTGATAGCCTAATACAGTGATGAAACAACCCGACAGATCATGTTTCATTTGTATACGTAGCAGAAATATGCCAGATTCAGTTTGTTTGGCGGAAGGTGCAAGACTTCCCATAGAAGCTTCTGAAGCAAGTTCTCAGCTCTTCCCCTGCCCATTTTCGGTGAAGGTGATCAAAGTCGTCCATTCAGCTGTCGAACACACGCAGTCTTCCACATGAACGTACCTTTTTCAGCGTCTTATGTAAAAAGAATAACAGAACTATCCCTTGGAGAAAGTTTGGCAGTCAGTGATGCGTGGTTATTAAACTTGGCGGGGACTGAGAGCAACCCTCGCAGTAGTCAGAACAGCACTTCGGCAGGCTGGTAATTGCCTGGCTAATGTAATTATAAGAACAAGTTCTTTACCCACGTTTATGCAGTTCATTCTACTGTAAACCAGGGGTCTTCGACCCTTGGTTGAAGCTACATATATCTATAGCCCTCACAAAACGCATATGTAAATGCTAGATTTACACTGAATAGAGGTCTAAGATTAGTAATTCGTGAAATCTATTCGACATGTCAAAGGGATAAGTTCAACTTATTTGTTCCTATGACGTAAAAGGGTTCACTTTCATGGATTCCATACGTTGGTGTGCAACTATTTCTGTCACCACGCAGACCCGGGTTTGATTCCCGGCACTTAAAGAAATTGAATTCTGGTCTGAGGGCTGGAACGGGTTCGATTCCTAACTAGCCTTCCTGGAAGTGGTTTCCCACCTCTAGTCCAGGCAAATGCCAAGATGGTATCTAACTTAAGGCCACGAACGCTTCCTACCCAAATCCTACCTCGGTTACAAGTGTACACACTAGTACAGACAACACAGTGACACAGCTTATCAGACAACTTCTACTCACACATCCAAGTACACGGGGCTACATGACCATGATGTCGTAAAGCCCTTCAATTAATTATCAACATCTTTATTTCGTTAATGAATGGGCAAATACTATACACGCATATAAAAGTTCAGAAAAATACATACCATATTACAATATATAATCAGACAAATGGATTTCAAATTGCACAATTTCTCTTAGAAAAATGAACATTAGAATAATGAATAAATACCGGTATATAAAAATAAAATTAAAATACATAATTCCATCAGTTTACCATTATTTAAATCCGTTCCTTAATGTTGGTTAATATTTACAGGCTACAAAATATACTGAGTTTTTTCGGAAACGTGCATGCGGCCCTTGAATATTCCTGTAGTGAAATAATTGATTCTCTGTTGTTCAACATGTTAATGTGTTCAGTTATATTGAGCGGGGCATAATACTAATATACTCACACCTGCTGACGTGGAAAATTCGCTAGATTAATCATACACGAGTATATTCGGTCGAACATCAATTCCCCTCGATTTTCCTTAATTCCACTCGGTCCTCCAAGGGACCCAAAAATTAGTTCCTCAACTCCACTCAAGCTTTGGCAAGGGGTCGGCAAAAGGGGTTATCCCCAATGACGTAAACAAATGTCATAACCCTCCTGCTCGCATACCAAGGGCCGGGTCTAACACCTTCTGCAGTGCATTTCCTGTCCATATTTTTATTTAACAACAGTGATTAATACCTAGTTCTTTATGTATTATGTTTATATCTGATTTAACGAATGAGCGGACTTGACTTCAGAGCGCTTGACCGATGGCGTGGTGGTGTTCGCAGGACATTGTTCTGCCATTGGTCAACCGCTCTGATGTCAAGTCCGCTCATTCGTTAAATCAGGTATAAAGTGTTTGGCACATTATAACCTATATGGCAGAAAATACGAGTGATTTAAAATTAATCATAATATTCTTTTAAATTAAGTCTGCCAAGTTTTCTATTTGTTTTCTAAAAAATTTATGCATTTTTAAACATGTGCATAATTAAATGTTTGTATGTTTTTTTAACCTAGTCAGACATTGTAAAATTAAATTTAGATAATAATAGGTGTATAATTTGTACCTAAAAATACTTTCGATATCAGCTGTGGATGCTGAAAATACTGCTTTCCAGCCTAGAACGGAAAAATCAGCTGAATTCCCACACAAGAAATTAGTTATGAATTCTAACTCTTATAGAGCTAGGCTTGTTTACCGTAACAGCTATTCGGATTTAAGATATCGTCTGCACACCACTTTTTCTATGCAATCATCTCGTCTGTTCTTATCAGTTTAAAAGTGATAAGAAATTGTTAAATGATGAGTAGACTAAGTAACAACAAAAAGTTAAACAATTCTACTCTATATTTTGAAATTAGCTGTTCCACTTATTTTAGTAAACTTAAAAATGTAAACACTGAAGCAGTGGTTATTGTACTGCTGAAATATAACTTACCACGGTAGGTTATTTTGAGAAGTTATACTTAATTTGTTATCATTATTAGAAGTTATATTAGTTATATTAGAAGCATTGATTATAATAGAAGTGAATTTGAAGACTTGGTGTCGTTCTAAGAATGCATAAAGATAAAGAGACGGCGACCGAGCGGAGTTGAGGGACTCTTCTGGCGACTACCTGGAGTGTCTAGTGGAATTGAGGTAACCCTGGCTACCTGACGCAGGTACCCGAGTGGAATTGATGCCCGCCCGTATATACAATAATAAAGAAAGCGTTCCAGTGGTCAACACAAATGTTGTGCCCATTTACATTAGGCGGGAAATCAAGTATTTATATGCCCTAAAATGAAAAACATTACATAAGATATTTATCACAAAATAACACGCTTTTAGGGTATTTAAAATGGATGGCATCTTTCCAACGTCAAGCGTTCATCTTCAGATCCCGCTCACTTATTCTTAATTAATTAATTACAATGTTTATGATTCACACTTAAGCTCCAAAAAATATATATATACAATGTTCACATTACATAAGTTGGTAAAAATTGTTTAACGCGTCCGGGGTGAGTAGTGAACAGGAGCGGACGCATAGGACTCAAGTTTCGTATATCAGATAAATTTAAATAATCTTATTCCATTTTAGTACCGGTACTGTGTGTAATTTGTGCATTATAACACACGCAATATGCCACCAATTTAAATAGGGATGGCTGATTTAGAATATAATTTAAAAAATAGTGTAGACATCATTCCTGAATCTGTTCACCATAATAATTCAAGAGAACACTGGTTAACATATTTAAAATACATCATTAACGCAACAACCATACAAGTGAACAATAACATCTATAAATAAGATTGACAACATATAGGGGTGTACTTGACTCTCACCAAGACGGACCAGGTTCGATTCCTAGCCAATGAATTTAATAATTTCGAAGTAAAAATTTCCCGTGGCTCATGGTCGCGAGATTAACGGTGAAGTAAAACCATAAGCTTCCGTAACAATATAACTAATACTAACAGCGCAAACGCAATATTTAGAGATGTGCTATAAATTAACAGAACTGAGTGAAAATATGACACGTTATAAATGAAAAATGAAAATCCACAGCCTGCTTCCAGTCTCCGACCGGGTCAGGAATGGAATGAATGAAGCCCCCATCTAGCGACGAGGATATGAACTGTGCCGGCTGCCGAGGCCTGACGCACTCCTCTGGGGCAATGCTTAAATGAATGACAGATGAAATGAAATGATAGTGGAGAGTGTTGCTGGAATGAAATTTTGACAGGGAAAACCGGAGTACCCGGGGAAAAACCTGTCTGCCTCCGTTTTGTCCAGCACAGATCTCACATGGAGTGACCGGGATTAGAACCACGGACCCAGCGGTGAGAGGCTGGCGTGCTGCCGCCTAAGCCACGGAGGCTCTACACGTTATAAATGTTTTTATAAAATATTGATGGTATAAACGTAAAACCAGATTTTGTGTAGTTATAATTCGGCATGAAAAACAGGCAAGTTTCATTAAGTATATATTTCTGTAGAAAATGTGATTTCCATACTTTACGGGAGCCTATACGTATCCTATCTATTTACGAGTCGCCCTCGTAGATACATTTCTCTGAAGTCAGATTTTAGCCTATTTTCATTTATGGAGAGAAAAAAAAAAGGCTTATGAGATCACCTTTTGTCCCAGTGTGTGTATTTGTGTTGGGTGTGTGTCCCCCTCCGTAATAAAATCTAAATGTCCGAAGCGATTTCAAGGAAACTCAGTAAGTGCATGGGCCTACTACTACATCGTCCGACCTCGACCGTGCCGTTCATATTTTAATACGTTTCACCAAGTCAACATGGCGGCCGCGTGAAATACAGGGTCTTTCACTCAAAGTGCGGCCGGCAGCGCGGCGCGTAGAGGCAGCTCGCTGAGCTTAGGGTCGAGAGTCCGAAGCATCAATCCAACAGCACTTCCTTCCTTATCTTAATTATGGCATATGCTGTGACAGCAGCGCGCTGCGATATGCTTGGCTGACCTTTATAGCTGCACGTTCTACCTGGAGCGCTGGGCCGGCCGCACTTTGAGTGAAAGACCCTGTATTTCACTGGCATTCTATATCTCCGCAACAGTAAAACAAATATCACCATGATATGTTGTACGCTGATAATGGGTATCACTAAAAGTTCATCTATGTGACTTTCATAAACCTGTTGGTACAAAACGAACATGGCGGCAAAGCGAAGATGAAACATTTAAACGGACTTTTCTCGCGATTTAACCATCCGAGCGCAGTGAAACTTTGTATAGGAAATTTTTATACACATTGTAATGTATTGACATCAAATTTAGTTCAATTGTTTACCTAACTTGAAGATGGCGGCTGTGCGAAATTTTAAAATAAAGTTTTTATTTTTTGTGCCCTAATCATGCGATCGAAATGATAGTTGGAATATTGAATCCACACAATAATCTTCATTTAATGGCGTGTAACTCTATGGCCTACGTATATAACAATCCTACATGGTGACCATCCGAAATATTTAGACGGTTCTCAATATCTAAGAATAAATTACTGCAATCAAACTGAAATGTTGTATGTTAATAGAGGCTATTAACTAAGGTCATCTATGGATCATTCAATAACCTGGTGATCACAAAACCAACATGGTGGCGACGCAACATTTAAATACCGTATTCAAATGGATTTTTCTCGCGACTATTCAACCGAGCGCTGTGAAACATGGCACGGTTTGTCTTCATACATGCCTTTATATACTGACTTCTAATATAATGGAATCTTGTGAGAAATTAAAATGGCATTGTGCATTTTTTTTATCTTGTTTTCATTTCTTGTGTACTAAGTAAGACCAGTAGGATATATGAAATTAGGCTATTTAGTTCTTTACGGAATTACCTGTTTAATATTTAGTTTCGCCTCATAAATATTTGAGGTCGCAACGCTAGGTGAAACATTCTACAGTGTATCTAAAGAGACATTAATATACTCGTACTGCCCCCCGTAAATTGAATTAATTAGGGACAAAATGAGAGTATTTTCCGTCCCCATGATAAAATTTAACTAGCAAATATAATTTCTGGAAGTGTGACACAGGAGTGTAGTGTTACAAGCTCGAGACTGTGGGAGAGCCCGAGCACGTGATATATTGCACAATGGACGCTTCTAGAAGGCTATATTTAGCATAGCAACAGCGAGTTTGGAAATTAATATTATAAATATTGTTATAAATTATGCTATTGGATCCCAGCCCAGAGCCAATGAGAACAGGTCTTATTGAAGACGGGATCAACTTTAATTACACAATATGATGAAATTATGCATTTAGGCCCTTAGAAGAAGATTTTCTTATTTGGTAATGAAGAGAATATTAAGAGAAATGATGTCTGATACTTTAAAAACCACAGATCGGTTAATTTACGCAGTAATAAGCATTAGTAATCTACGCGCTAAAATTATGGTGGGAGATTGACATGGCCGCCAAAAATACGACTTGGAGGGGGAGATCCAAGGATCGAGGTTCTTATTCCAGCAGACTTTGAAGAGTGAGGAAGTGTTTTTACTGGGTTAACGGAGATCTCAAAGCTTAGTCCGAGTGCGACGACTGTCGACTTGTGGAGACGCGAGGATAGTTAGGTGGAATGTAGGAGGTCACCGCACTTCCATTCTACGTGAAGTTGCGAGGAACATTGCATTGATTATATCTCTTATATAATTGAGATCTGAAGTTAAATAAGCACATATATATAAAGGACAGGTCGCATACTATATATTGTGAAAAGTCGAGCGCTTTAAAAATTCACCGTTTCGACAATATAAGCCTGTTAAGTTAGATTTCCAAATGTGTTGGAAATAAAGCTGAATATCATTATAAATTGCAACGTGAAGTTGGCGAACGCAGTTCAAGTGAACAGTGGCGGAGAACTTTTAATATTGGCGCAACACATAAACATTAACAGAATGACTATTATTATTCTTCAAACGTTATCATTCAGCATATTTAATATTGTTGATATGATGAACTTAATAGTCATGCGCCAGAGATATATTCGATAACAGGAGTTAAGATACAACGATGGAGCTTCGTTAGACAACGTATTCTTGAATACAGACGTAGTGTACGGTCCATCTTGTGCATTTTTGTCAGTCTACGAACACTAATATAACATCAATTAGCAATGGAAATATTTCATTCACCATTTATATGAATATTTCCATAATTATATTCCAATGATGAAGCTGATACATATTTACGACGGAGAATGAAGACTTTACAGAAGAGATATGTCAAGATGCTAGGGAAAGGTAGCCCAGCAACACAGAAGAATTTGCCAGAAAGATGTCGTTCGAGCGCAGGCGAATGTTTGTGAATTCCAGAGAGGGACGTTTCTTATCTCTGAGGTCGCAGATCCGAGGTTCGAATGCAGATCCATCTCAGTGTCTTGTACTGAGGAAACATCTCAAGTATTGTGGGAATACTTACATAGATCTTCAAGTTTTCGTCCAAATAAGGTATTAGTGTATCTCAATCGTTATATAGAGCTTGATTAGTAACATTCTGAGCCAGCGATCTTATTCCATATTTTTCTATATTTTCACATTTCATGTATTTCAGTGCTTTTATGTATTTTACACTTCAGATCTGTGTTAAGTTTTTATGCTTCAAGATTATTTAGAAGATTATTGCATTTCATCTATTTTTCAATTTTATTCTACGGATCAGTTGTGGAACTGACATTAAAATGTTGTTTGAGGAATCATATTGCCTCATAGGAGACTAGTCGTTTCGACTCTCGAATTTTAATAATTTAATTTAAACCAAGTATTCGGACATTGTGTCATAGCTTCAAATTAAATTCTTATTAAATTTAATTTGAGCACTTTAATGTAACAACATATAACTTCAAGAAAAGAAGAAACATCGAATGATATTTTTATATCATTATTGTACATAAACTATCGACGATCTAAGAAATACTAGTCGTTTGATAAGACCGAAGTCTTAATCCCTATGAACATTCTTTGTGTAGAGTGGAAAAACATTACGACATTGACAAACCTTTCTTATTATTTGTAAAGCTAAGGGCTTTGTTCATTTAATATGTTAGAGGAAATACCTTTTGATAGAAGATTATTTATATCTTTGGCTAGGAATTCAAAGCTAGTTTATCCCGGTCAGGATTGAATTCTATCTGACACTATAAATAACATGTGTGTTATTTTATCCTATTTGTGTAACATCACGTCATTTGTGGACATGATATTACAACGATAAACAATATAAGCTTGACAAGTGAGATGAGACAGGAGTATTATTTTTATTACATGTATTTGCGACAGACGAGTTAACAGTTAATTATCTTGTTGTGGAGTAAACTTTAGGAGGTTAATCACGACTGTCTAATATCGTTCATTACAATTGGAAGTTTCGTTTGAAGAACTTACGCATGTATAATTGAAGTCCAGTAGTCATGTGCAATGATACTGAGGGTCGTGCCATTATTTGAGAGAAGTTCCTACATAAGATATGTTAATAACAATTAATCCTTTTTTGGTTATTGTTTAACATAGTAGATGATAATTGTTTATGCCATATATACTGTTATATGAGGATTTGTAGAGCTAGCTCATGCGAGGGAATTCCGCATTTTAAGGAATTCAAAGTATTGTTGTCCTTTGATAAAAAAAAGGCATGTATCATGATAAGAGCCGTTGTATACAAGTAGTCCAGTTTTTGTGAATTAACGATTTAGCTGTGTTAACAGGAGTGTTTCAGCGGAAATACAACTTGAGAAAGATTGCCTACTCATGTCTATAATACAATTATTAAATTTTATTAAACCCGAAGGTATGTAATTACGCACAGTTTACCTTAATTAGTCGACTGTATTAAACCGACAGTGTAATTTTTTTTTTGTCGTGTAGCCTCCTGAGAGGCCGAGTGCAGGTCTTTCTAGTCGACGCCCGTGGGCGACCTGCGCGTCGGGATGAGAGATGGAATGGATGAAGATGAATGAAACTGGGCAAGGATGTGGAAGGAAGCGGCCGTGGCCTGTCAGAAGGTACTGTCCCAGCATTTGCCTGGTGTTGAAAATGGGAAACCACGGAAAACCATTTCAAGGACAGCCGACGGTGGGGCTCGAACCCACGCGTCTACCGAGTCAGCAGAGAGCTTGGCCCCTTGACCTAACGCAGCGCTTTAGCCCGCGTAGCCACTACTGTCGGTGACAGTGTAATGAAACCTATATACGACGATGTGTAAGCAGTATAGCAAACTACAGAGCGTTAAAGGATGGTTATGTGAAAAACCAGTGTATATTTTTAATTAAGAATTATATTGTAGCCGAGAAGTTAGAATCTCGAAAGTGTCGCGTTAGCAACACTAGATAATGGATATTATTATAAACATATTACATGTAAATAATTTTTGTGGAAATGATTTAATTAGTTAAATAATTTAGTAGGATTTATTAATCAATTGTTTTGGAATAGTGTGTGTTTTATGAGCGGATGTTTTTGGGTATGGATGATTGTTCATTGTTAAGAGCAAATGTGGAACCGGATTGGTCTAGAACAATTGCGGGGTGCGAATGAAAGAGTGTATAATTTTTTTTTAGAATGATTGTTTAAGAAACAGAGTAGTTATGTGAACTTTTGTAAGATCTAAATGTTAATTTTTACGTGTTTTTAATAAACGCACACACAAGCAGTCTCTGTGTGCTAGCGAGAATGATTCACCGTTAGCATTGGAGAGCGATGACATAATATGAACAGGTGTAATCTCACCGCCTTCTATATAAATTGTAAAACAGTTTCGAGTATGGCGTGGTGCCGGTATTTCATTGATGAAACAAAGTTACTGCACGTGCGTTCTACAAATGCAGGCTTGTGAATGAAACCATGTGTCTGGAATGCTATTAAGAGACTTCATTAAACGTTTTTATTTTTACGCAGTGTAGGCCTAGAACAAGCCAAGATTTTATACTCATAATTTTTAATACAGCATTGTAGTAAGATGTAGAGTTGAAAGGAGGTGTGAATGATTGCGTGTTGTTAATTTTAATGTCTATTGTTAAATTCGTTTATTGTTATTTTGTTTATACTAGATTAGTTTACCCTATTGTTAATACATTTTGTTCAGATTGTTTTCCATTGTTGTTGGAGTGTGATTCATTTTAAATATAAGGAACAGAGTATTGTGGATGTAGTTTAGGCGAAGCTGAATTCCCAGTCCCCGAGAGGTAAGTAAAGGTGAGTGCCCCGTGTAGTTGGTTGTTGATCCACAATATTCTGGTAACTGCTGTCTGTAAATCCCGAAAGGCCATGTTGGAAGCGATTTCTAATGTTGTATTTGCCGGTGCAGTTAGAAATAGGCAATCCAGTGGGGGCAATGGATATTCCAACAGGATCCTTTCCGGATTATCGGGTACAGTACTTCATTTCTCCTTACTTAACAGTACAACCCCGCGTTGTAGCCGTGCGCGTTAGATCGATCGCCAGGACAGGGATGGGGACCTGCAGTTAGTCCGGAGATCGGAGGTGCTAATCCCGGCGCTACAGCGGCTACCCTGAATGGCTTTTATCCTGGGGTTCCACAAACTCTCCAGCTAAATGCCGGGATAGCACTGTATTTGAAGTCTTGGGGGCATCTACCCCATCCCCAACCCAAATAATTACAGCTACACACACTACTACAGTCACCAGATACACACAGGTTATCCGACAAATTCAAGACAAACGTAAGTACATGGGGCTGATGTCCAATTATGTGCCAAGCCCATAATACGAATTAGCAACAACATCAACTTACTTATTATATCTAACTACTGTCGACCAAAGTATTATGTGCAATCGAGTTTGAAGGTTGTTTGTGAAGTAACCAATAGACCTACATAAAATCCAATAACATCATCATTTTCGTCGTTCAATTCTCCGTTAGGTCATGTAGTTTTGGCATTTTTAATTTATATTTTAATATTTTTTTAATCGCAGTTGGAACACAAAAAGTGCCCGTTTTTAAGCGTGTTTCAACCATGCGCCACATTTAAGAATTATTATCTCAAAAACCCGTCATCAGATCGAATCCAAATTTTAACACAATATTCATTGGAATGTTGTATTACTGGTTCATTAATTTCAAAACTTTGTGTGTCCAAGAAACAAAGTTGTTATCATTTTGGCAAGGTAATTTTTTCTCGGCTCGGGGTGGTTAGAAAATGTAGTTCTTGGACGCGTTGTAATCCTTATACATCAAAACGTTATGCTGTATGACTGTGAAATACGTAAATTAATTCACTTATTTGATATCGGTTTGTATTTGTACGGGGAAATAAGACATGGTTCACCAGCTAGCCGCTCCGGGGAATGCTGTACAGCGTTGCCGAGATGGAGCCCATCACTTCCAAGCGTGGCGTGCCATGGTGCGTACAGCGAAACTCCAAACACATATACTCTTCTCCGAAGTCTTCACTCGACAAGACTCGACAGTTTGATGCTGGCGGAAGCTGGGGTGATAGGCTCGCTCGCTAGCTCATAAACTCGCTCTGAAGCTAGTAATTTAAATCTCCACTGAATGGGAATTGTTGGAGGAATTGAAAACGTAAAAACACTTATGGTGAGCGATATATTAAAGATAGAGATATGCTGTCGCGTACTTTTGTTTATAACTTTTCATGCTGAACAATTCTTACCCAGCGTAAGCTTAAAAGGCACACGGATGTCAGATTTTTCTTCGACTCGATTCACTGAAATCGTTACTGCTTGGCTTTCTTTGGTCATGAATGAATATTTTTCTACAGAAGCCTTCCTCGAGAAATCCTTTACAGAATGGTGAAAACTGCATCAATATCCATCCAGTGGTTCTCGAGATTACCCGTTACATCCAAGAATCGGGGACTTGGTTATATTGTATATAGAGATACTTAATATTTGGAACATTCGATAGAAACTGAGGGCTTCCCCTAAGGATACTGCTGACAATCTAACGCTCTACAGGTGCAAATTATTGCGTTTTGTCTCTTCATTGCTCCAACTGAATGTAGTATCATACTATTATTGTCTCGCAGGCTCACTCATTAAATGTGCTTATTGATTTAACGAACAACGTTTCTGTTGATTTAAAACTACCTTCTACTGTATGTCATTCTGCAGTAATATTGGGATGCAGAGCGGAGTATTTGAGGTTCTGTTGTTTTAAGTGACGAAACTTCAGAGTTAGCTACCCCTATCCAGAGCAGTCTGTCAAGAGCTATTGAAATTGGTTTCACTGGCGTCTTGGGGCCATTGTGCGATATGAATGGAGGGATGCCTGTCAAGCGACAGCTGATGAAAGGCAAGCGACTGTGCTCTTTATATTTCTTTCTTTGCAGTGAAAGGACTTCGATTGGTTGCTTGAATTGATGCCTCACACAACCAACGCCTTGTCATAGAATGATTCAAAAGCCCCCTTCCAGTTTAATGAACTTTGTACTTTTTGTAATAAGTGTAACTGCCTTTAATAGGATTGCAAGCCGTGCATATTTTGTCTGAACTAACCAGATTGTATTACTAATATCTAGCGTCCGGACACGACGCTAAAATATCCAGAATTTTTTCAGATCCTCTTAAAGTATTATTTGTATCACATTTCCGCGATAAATACACTTGACTTAACTCATTCTCCCAAGACTGGCTCAAAATTGAGTGGAGTATTTCAGTAAATGCCGGCCCCGTGGTGTTGGGGTAGCGCGCCTGCCTCTCACCCGGAGGCCCCGGGTTCGATCCCCGGCTCCGTCAGGGATTTTAAAACTGACGTGAGGGTTGGTACGGGGTGCACTCAGCCTCGTGAGGACAATTGAGTAGCTGTCTGACAGTGAGACAGCGCCCCGATCACGAATACCAAGATTAACGGCCGAGGGGGGCCGACGTGCTGATCACGCGTCACCCCAATATCTGCAGGCCAAATGGCTGGGCAGCGGTCGCTTGGTCGGCCTTAGCCCGTCATGGGCTGGATAGTGCCAGGGGTTGACTTGTATTTCAGTAAATCCAGCGGGAGTACCCCAAGTAGCCTAAAATTACCTAAATTTGTTTCGTCTACTCCCCATTAACATGCTGTAATTGAATACATATTTGTGATCGCCAAAAACCTGTGGTCAGATGATTTGAATAGACTTCATGTTAATACCGTTGACTGAGACCTTCATGGGGGTTGAACAATAGTCTGGGTTGACTTACGGGAATTCATTGGTTTGTCATCAGTGAAAGACATATTTTGAAGGTAGCAATTAGCGAGCAGAAATATTACTGCAAGCCAACAACAGTATCAGATAAATTGAAGATATATTCATTTAAGTAAAATAAAAGTATTTAGTCATATGTATCCATATATTTTGACTCTCAATAGTTGACAACCTTAGCCTTTGAATGGTTTTGAATCTGAAAGCAAGTTCATATGGTCCTGAATAACTTATAGTGGGAGTTAACTACTGTTAGCGAATGT
Organism: Meconema thalassinum; assembly: GCA_946902985.2. Taxonomy (NCBI): domain Eukaryota; kingdom Metazoa; phylum Arthropoda; class Insecta; order Orthoptera; family Tettigoniidae; genus Meconema; species Meconema thalassinum. Next base: position 1,094,870,891 of record OX336389.2, on the reverse strand, counting down.
GCGTCACGTAGAAGCTTCCCAGCCAAGATGGTTTGAGATGAATTCCACCTATTCCATTGAGCATTGTAAGTAATTCTGATAGACTATGTGGTTGCCCAGTTTTTATATCCCTGTCCTGAATGGTTGTAGCCTGAAAGCAAGTGGTTGATTTGGGAGTTAACTGGTGTATTGCGCCGCTCTGTGGGTAAACGTAATAGCTCCCAGTCTAGACAAATGTGTTTCGACTTTGGCTCTTCCATGGAAACATTTACTTTATTCGGCCCTGTGAGGACAACTTGGATCCGTAGTGGGTTCTAAATCCACTCTTGTCATCCCAAAGTTGGTTCTCTGGATCTGATGAGCGAAAGCTTTTAGTTTGCCAAACGCGGTTGGAAATAAAGGAGAATAGGGAGGGCACATTGAAAATACACCCACTTTTATTGAGTAACGGTAGATTGCAGATGCACCATACAGATAATATTTCTTAGAATCATATAAATGGTTAATGAATAGCTCCTCGTATTGCGGTCACATCTGTTGAATAAAACATGTTTTATGTAATTCTTTTTAATGTTATTCTCTCCTGGGTAGACTACAAATTCTAGAATTTTCATATGATAGATTGGGAGAAGTGATCGATTTTCTCTTTAATCTGTCCATGCCTCGTGTAGCATAGCATATCTTATCGGCCTGGGTTATCTGTTATAGGTAGAATCATTAGGTTTAATACTATGCTATGCTGTAAGTGGTTTACTGCTAGTAAAAATCCCACCCTGGCATGTTAAATGTAGCCGATAGTCTTTCCTAGCAATGGAGCAAACTTGAGATCTTTACAATCCAATAATAATCTGTTTAGGTTAGTTGATTGAATTTACTGATTTGTTGATTAACTGGAGAGTGGATGAGGCAGTGCAGAGCAATCACTGCCGCGACATCTTTCTCTCTAATCAGCTATTTCTTTAAACTAATCAGTGAACTGGCAGTGATCCATTAGCCCTTAATTTTACATTAAATACGGCGATCTTGCAATTACCCATTGAAGATACCTATTTTATCCATTCAGATTTTTAGGCCGTTGTTGATATTATAGCTTATATTTTAGTACTTCGTGACGCATGCTACGAACTAAGAAATGTTTCACCCTCATTTTTGGTGGGTATTTCGAAGGTAGGCCTTCACCCAAGTTATAAATGGCAATGAGCTTGGTAGATGCAAGACATTATTGTGAGGTTCAGTCATGTAAATGATACAAGCATAGATTACGATTTATAGCAGGAACAGACAACTCTGCGCAAATGGCCATTCCACCAAGCCGTTCATTTGCTCAGTTCCCTCGTGGGTTCGCTGGCAGACAGTGGGTGTATTGGAGGGGAAATAATCCGAGGGGGGTGTGGGTAGAAATTACAGCATAGCTATTGTACTTCCCAGTTCGGATGAAGCTACTACGTGATTTCATCTATTTTAACTTAACATACAATGCGAATGCATACATTAAAATTTTCTATTGATCCCAAATCGTGAGTACATTTACAATTAATTACAAAAGAAAAATATGAGGTAGGCCTACATTACTAAATAGTAGGTCACTCGAGTTTCAAGAATGCGCCATTCATAAAGCTAATTGCGAGCTCATTCTTGCATTATACAGATATTCACACTTCTTACAATATATGGAAAGGGATAGGCTATTTTCCTCGGAACAAACTCAAGCGTTATTCAACCAAAGCATGTAATCACGGAATTAACAGGCTTAATTTATTTTCTTTTTCTTCTGAAGTATGCTTATTGAGCAAACTCCCTCGTGGTGTAGTGACTAGCATTCTTGGCTGTCGCCCCGGAGGTTCAGGTCCGATTCCCGGCTCTACCAAGAAAATTAATTGTGGTCTGAGGGCTGGAACGGGGTGTACTCAGCCTCGTGAGCCAAACCCTAGAAGAGGTAGGTTCTATTCCCACCTCAGCCATCCCGAAAGTGGTTTCCCACTTCTACTCCAGGAAAATTCAGGGATGGTTCCTAACCTATGGACACGACCGCTTCCTTCCCAATCTTCACCCAAATTGCAAATCCACACAATACTACAGACACCTCAATAATACCGGTTATCTGACAAATTATATACACATTCAGGTACACCGGGCTGATTGACCACGCTGTCCAAGCCCCTCAAATGAAACAACAACAACAACAAGCTTATAAAACATTATTTGAGGCAAACTAACGCAAGTAAAATTGTTGTCCAGTACGAGAAATCATTCAAATCAGTTCGTGTGACTTCTAATGCCGTACGTGTACCGCGATAACAACCTAATTAGCGCAATAGTATATTTCAAAAATATCAAAAAATGGCTTGGATCACAAACGCCTGTTTACTCGAGCATCAAGGGTGACTGAAATACTCCTTACAGTACTGGTACCGCAACTCAGAGCGACTTCAACAGCATCATGCCTGCTCTTAGTTGAAATCACAAATTAAGCTCTCACAGCACACTCGTTTCGCCGGCTTGCGCGAGTTGCTTGCGACGGACTTAGGATATGCTCGTACATTGACGGTGGGAATGCAAGCTGCATTGCCGCTCCTTTCCACCCTCTTCGGAAAATGGCATCCCCACACCACGAAGACTTAAGAGGAATGCAATTTAGGTCAAGCCATTTTCTGGGTAAGTTAACATATTTACTAAGGTCACTCAGAAAGGTTTTATACACGGTGTTCCCAAAATAATTTATAAATAACCTACCATCAAACCTTCTCAAAATACTCGCCCTTAGCCTCTGTACATTGTCCCATACTTCTGAACCACGAGTAAAAGCTGTGGCGCCAGTCGATCTCATCAAGTATGCCAAACTCCTCTTTGTGTGCAGTAACAGCGTTTTCAGGCAAACTGTTCTTCTCCGTAGGGAACAGGAGGAAGTAAAAGGGTGCCAGGTCCAGACTATAGCGAGGGTGGGTCAGCATTTGAACAGGCATCGCTTGGAGAAAATTCAATGTCACATGGGCAGATGCATTGTCACCCGGGGTGGTCCAATTTTCGACTATCATTATATGTGTACTGTAGTATATTGCATTGCAGTGCGCTGTCTGGCAAGGCGTGAGCTTATCGAGTTTGAAAGGGGCCGTGTAATACAGTGAAACTTGGATAATTCGAACCTCAAGAGACCAGTAAAAAATTCGAATTATCCAAAAATTCGAATTATGAAAGTTCTTTGAAAAGGGTAGAGAAAATATTCAAAATCAAATTTTCCGGTTCCCTCAACCTTTCGGCCTTTGCCACTCTCATTTTCATAACCGAGAATTTTTGTCTTTATTTTTAGGTATGCTGACAGCGTGTTTGGAGGAATCCCGAAAGCCTTTGCAATTTCAGAATTTTTCCTTCATTCCCTTTTCCACTTCTTTAATCACCGCTATTTTCTCCGCCAAAGTCAAAGTTTTGTATGAAACCCGAGGCTTTGATGACGACATCTTAGTTCTGTACACACACTTTAAAACACAGACAAAACCAAACTTCTAAACAACAACCACAAGTCTAATCAGACCACTCAGCACGCACTACCAGACAGGTGTAAGGGATGACAATGTTATGTGATGTGGAGCGTTGCAAAACAATGGGAGGGGGAGGAGTTGGGCATTGACCTTGGAAGTAGCGTCGCAGGCGTGTTGTTAGTCACGTAGGCAAAACCACCGAGTAGCGGCCGCATGCCAATGATACGTCGTTTTTCAGGAATTCCTGACCCAACTGTTTGGCTTCCGATCGGCTTTTTATACGTAAAATCTTCGAATTATCCAAAATATAATTCGAATTAACCACGATTTTTAGCATTGATTGTATATAAAATGCTAGGGACCAAAAGAAAAATTCGAATTAAAGAAGATTTCGAATTAGCCACGTTCCTTGACTCCACGTTGTCTGTAATGTGGGTTGCGTGAGAAGTCAAGAGACATTCAGGGAAATACATTCCCGCCGAGTATTGTATTTAACTTTGAGTTTCCTATGACAAAGTACATATGACACTGGACCTTAAACACACTGGAGGAAACTAAATTCGGGAGGCATGTTTACACATCTGAAAGATGATGTCTATTCAAATTTGTGCGCTAGTGGACGAAGAGTGGTGCCAATAGTGCCACTATGACCTTCCAAATCATGATTGCATTAAATACGCGCTGTACAGTTTATGAGTGTTACATATCGTCCAGCGTTGACGTTGGGAGGTCGGTTGAGTCAAACATGCCCTTAAGGAGACGAAATGCCAGTATCAGCAGCTCACTAAGTTTGAAAAGGGCCTACCAGAAAGTGGATGTTTTTCCCGCGATATTGCAGAAAGACTCAGCAGGGATGTGTTGGCAACAATAGCCACGGGAAGGCACTGTCCCAAGAAGCGCGGGGTCCGGCCACACACGGGCCACTACGGATAAAATAGATATCTTCATTGGGTAATTGAAAGATCGCCGTGTTTAATTGTGAAATTAAGGGCTATTACATCACTGCGAGTTCACTGATTACGTTAAAGAAGTAGCAGATTAGTAAGAAAGATGTCGTGGCAGTGATTGCCCTGCACTGTCTCATCCACTCTCCAGTTAATCAACAAATCATCAAATTCCCACTACGGATATAATATATATCTTCAATGGGTAATTGCAAGATCGCCGTGTTTAATGTGAAATTAAGGGCTAATAGATCACTGCGAGTTCACTGATTAAGTTAAAGAAGTAGCTGATTAGTGAGAAAGATGTCGCGGCAGTGATTGCCTTGCACTGTCTCATCCACGCTCCAGTTAATCATCAAATCACTAAATTCATTCAACTAACCTAAACAGATTATTCTTAGATTGTAAAGATCTCAAGTTTGCTCCATTGCTAGGAATGACTATCTGCTACATTTAACATGCCATGATAGGAGTTTTCATAAGACTAAACCACTTACAGCATCTCAGTATTAAACTGAGTGATACTTTACCTGTAGTAAGATAACCCAGGCTGATACGATATGCTTTTCTAAGCTAGGCATAAGTCAGATTGAAGTAATGATCGATCACTCCTCCCAATCTACCCCATGAAAATTCTAAAATTTTACCCTGCAGAGTGTAACTTTAAAATAATGAAGAATCAGGTTATATTCAACAGATGACCGAGTTACGAGGAGCTATTCGTTACCCGTTTCTATGATTCTAGGAAATATTATCTGTATGGTGAATCTGCAATCTCCCCAAACACTCGTTTGGTTAGCGCTGTTGTATAGTATTAGAAACTGTTTTCTACTGTATTTATCAGGGCTCTGTCTACATTCTGAGGGGACAGCAGGAAAAACAAGCTGCAAAGTATTACCACGGAATGCCATGAAGAAATACGGGAAAACTAACTAATTTCCTTTGCCGGCAAGTGTAGCTCAGAGCCAGTGTGTGAGGCTCTGAAACTGAGCGATGTGCCTGCTGCCGGTTCGAGTCTTGCCAAAGGCATGGATGTTGGTGTGTCCTATAAGTTTGTTTCTGAATGTCTTTATCAAATGAAATCACACAATTATGTGTGTCCTATAAGTTTGTTTCTGAATGTCCTTTATCAGATGAAATCACACAATTATCATTAAAATATATCTACAAAATAAAGCTGGTTGGATGGTCATATAGAGCTGAAAGCCACACTCTTTTTAAAATAATACTCTACTATTGCTGCACTATTGCGTTACATGAATACACCATCTGCCTGTAATATTTCCTCTTCTGTTTGTCGTTTAGTGGATGAGCGATGTATTCACGGGTAGCAAATCCTAATTTATGCACCTCTAGGAATTACTTTGTAAACCGTCACCCTATCTCCCTCCCTAAATAAAGTGCTGGCAATAGCTAATCAACACACATCTACTGTCGACCAAAATATTATGTGTACACGAGTTTGAAGGTGGTTTGTGAAGTACCCAATAGACCTACATAAAATGCAATAACATCATCATTTTTGTCGTTCTATTTTACGTTATTTCATGTAGGTTTGGACTTTTAATTTATATTTTAATATTTTTTATCGCAGTTGGAACACACGAAGTGCCCGTTTTTAAGCGTGTTTCAACCATGCGTCACATTTAAGAATTATTATCTCACAAACCCGTCATCAGATCGAATCCAAATTTTAACACAATATACATTGGAATGTTGTATAACTGGTTTATTAATTTTAAATTTCTTTGTGTCCAAGAAACAAAGTTGTTATCATTTTTGTAAGGTAACTTTTTCTCGGCTCGAGGGTTAAAATGTAGTTCTTGGTCGCGTTGTAATCCTTATACATCAAAAAGGTATGCTGTATGATTGTGAAATACGTAAATTAATTCAACACCCGTCATGGCGCGCCTCGCTCGGAAGTACAGGGCTCCATATCAGCAACGCTGTACAGCATTTCCCGGAGCGGCTAGCTGGTGAACCATGTCTTAATTCCCCGTACAAATGCAAACCGATATAAAATAAGTGAATTAATTTACGTATTTCACAGTCATACAGCATAACTTTTTGATGTATAAGGATTACAACGCAACCAAGAACTACATTTTCCAACGACCCCGAGCCGAGAAAAAGTTACCTTACAAAAGTGATAACAACTTTCGTTCTTGAACACACAACATTTTGAAATTAATGAACCAGTTATACAACATTCCAATGTATATTGTGTTAAAATTTGGATTCGATCTGATAACGAGTTTGTGAGATAATAATTCTTAAGGCTAAATGTCCCGACACTTTGGTAAGAATATATTTCACCATATGGCAGCACAATCGAAGCTGAATTTATTTACTGATTTTTGTATCGAAGGGGGAGCTCCGATTTGCGATCTGAAAACTGCTATGCATTCTGTCTAGTAGCAGAATTGATATTAATTCATTGCTTACTTTTTACTTTCAAAAACAGAAAAGTTGCTGTTTGTTTTTCAAATATCTTATTAAAATTCGAAAAAAAAACGGGTAATACGAAAGTTGAGTTTTACTCACTGATTCCAAGGCCGTATCGAAAACCTAAATTGGTTGAATAGAACCGTCGGGATCACTTTGGGAAGTTTGTGAATAAAAGAGTTACTGTATTTGCAACAAGGCGCGGCAGTAGAACAAGGTCATAGTGAGCGGGTTGGTGGAGGGTGGGGGGTGGGGGTGGGGAGTGGAGCTAGAGTGATTTGAGAGAGCGACAACCTTGCCAGACGGTATGGAATTCCCGAGCATCTTGTCCAATATTGCGATTGACTGTGTTGGTTAGTTCTGAATTATTGTCAAGGTCTGGATATTTCTGAGTGATCCTTTGATATTTTACCAGTTCCTAGTTACGACTTCTTGTTTGTAGTTCACTGATCACATTAATTACTTTTTATTTAATTTATTTTTCCTGAAACAGTATTATTTATTAATGCCCGTTAGGTGTTCTATTTTCGGCACTTTATTTTTGGACAGAATTTCTGGTAGAATAGATTTTTTCTTTCAGTCAATTTTACCCTCCAGGTTGGTGGTTCCCACGGACTCAGCGAGGGAACTCACCACTACCGCCTTTCCAGGCAGTGTCCTAGAGCTGGGATCGCTTGGTCTGATTGGATACAACTGGGGAGATGTGATCAGCATTTCACCCAGGCGGTCTCACCTGCAAAGCGAACAGGGGCCTCATGAGGGATGGGATGGGAAAGGAAGATTGGGATGGATATGCAAGGAAGAGGGAAGGAGGCGGCCGTGGCCTTAGAGTAGGTACCATCCCGGCATTTGCCCGAAGACGAAGTGGGAAACCACGGAAAACCTCTTCGAGGGTGGCTGAGGTGGGAATCAACCCCCTCAACTCATTTGGACTACTCAAGGCTGAGTAGACCCCGTTCCAGTCCTCATACCACTTTTCAAATTTCGTGGTAGAGCCGGGAATCGAACCCAGGACCTCCGGGGCGGCAGCGAACCATGCTGACCGCTTCGCTACGGAGGTTGAATAGATACATGTACATATAGGTAGGCTACGTATGGTGGAGAGCATTACGGTCATCACGTGGAGTTATTTTTTCGTTTTTGTTGAAAAAATGGAGGCACCACCAAAACTTGCATTAGCGAATCTGTTATGCTCTGAGCAGTTATGATTTCACTTATATTTTAACTGTAGCCCACAAGTTGGATGACTAAACGTCACCCCGAAATCTGCAGGCTACATGGCTGAACAGCGCAGTAGTTGCTTCGTAGGCCTAGGCATTTCATAGGCTGTCGCGCCACGGGTGTAGTTTTTACTTCTAATACATAAGTGTAGGAGTATAAAATCACGACCTATTCAGTGTCAACTTTTTTCAGAGAAGAAAGTTCGACTTCAAATGAAAACAATGCGTTGTGCGGAAAAATTAAGGCGTAGCGAATGTGAAAATGGAAAATTGGTTTCGGGGGATATTGGATTGGATTGGGATCCATAAAGACTGCAAACAGTACTTTTGAACTACCAGTGGGCAAGGTGAAGACAAACAGCTAACTGCAACCAAACGTATGTATTATTGCTTGCAGCCCCTAATTGCAAAAAAATCCCAGCTAGTATCAAACACCACCAGCAATGCTGCCGAAAATTATATGACCCTTGTTGCAAAATTCACGGGAGGTAAGCAGATCAATCGAGGGAAACAAGGTTCCTTCACTCATAGAACCAAAGCTGCCGGACTGGTCTTTCAGTTTGGGCCATCCTGACACTATAAACAATGAAATCCGTTTAGAAAAAAAACCTGCCACAATAGTGAAGGACACTGCACTCAGCAGAAAGAGAAGAAGAGCAGCTTTCAAAAAAAGTTTATTTGCGTCGCGAGAGGGGAAAAGATTGTCCCGACAACAGTCTAATGAAATGAAACGCACTGTCTCACGTGATTATAGAAACCGATCAATGCAGTTGGATTTCGATGAGGTACTGTTGAGAGAGTTTAGTGATGAGAAGATCAAGCAACTAACGCTTAGTGAAGGCCATATACAAAAACTGGAAAAGGAAACAAGGGGCCAAAGGGAAAATGAAAAGTGGCACACAGCTAGAAAGGACAGACTTACGGCATCCAATTTTGGATATGTATGCAAGAGGAAACCTACTTCGAAATGGGCTCCATTAGCAAAAAACATTCTGTACGGTGAATTTCACTAAAAAGCAATGCAGTATGACTGTGATAATGAGCGAATTGCAAAACGAAATTTAGAGGAGAAATCGGTAGACAAGTCGAAGAATGTGGTATTTCCGTACATAAAACTTATGGGTTTTTAGGTGCCTCCCCAGACGGCCGCTGTAGTCGAAGTCAAGTGCCCTTATTCTGCACGGAATATGACCATACTGGAAGCCTGCAAAAAGCTAAAGGGATTTTGTTTGGCAGACAGTAAGTAAAAAAGAAAGTCAGAGAATGTCAAGAACAGTGCCTTTCAGAAGAGAACAGATTGATAACTGTCTAACACTCACATGGTTTTTATTTCCACAACCAGGGCCAGTAGGAAATATCATAGCGGGAAATGTTATTTTGTGGTATGGATGCCTAAGGACACTCACATAGAAACAATAAAGAGAGACGAAAAGTTCTGGAAACAAAAAATGCTGCTGGGAGAAAATCTTGTTGCCTGAGATCATTGATCCCAGGATGACCAGATCAATGGATATAAGAGAACCTGAGGTGAAGTAAAATACTGAGTGTGTGTAAATCAAGAAACGCCATCTTTGATGTGGAAAAAATTGAAGCATTGATTTCAAGAACAGGAAATACTAAGTATAATATTTTTGTTTGTTTATAGTACGCAGTACTAGTGCCTGTGCTAACAATAGGCAGATGAGAATATCTTAGGAACTTTAATTCTATTATGTACATAATAATTTTGACTGCCAACAGTGAAGTGTACCATATCAACTGATGAGCCCAATGGTACACTGGGGGGAAACGCTGGTAAAATGTTTGAGTTAGCCGGGCCATTTTTTCAAACCTCTTTTTGAACTTTTGGTAAAGAAAAATCAGCTATAGCTGAACATGACCCGTTTTCAGGCAAGGAGTAATAAGCAGTCAGCGCTATAGCATGCGGAGAGTTAAAGCACTGACCACGACCCCATACTACAGCGTTAAATGGAGCCTACCATAGACTTACAGTATTTATTAGTGGGATTTCACTATGATTACCAGTAAAAGAATCTTGTGCAGGTATAGTACGAAGTTGTAAGGTATATGACTATGGAAATTGTCCCAACTTTCGGACAAGTCGAGACTAGCTCATTGATGGACGGTGGCCTCGAACTTGAGAGCCGGAGTAGGAAATGGTTACCTAAGGGGTTTCTTTGCTAACGATAAGATGATTTTAAATTTTAACACAATAAGGTTCAAGTTCCTGTATTATTTGATCCCTTGCTTTGATTTGCACCCTCAAACAGTCCGGTGTATCACATACTTAAAAAAACCAATTTCCGACAACAAAATCCTCCTTCTTTACCTTAATACAGCCGAAATGAAACCATTTCTCACTTAGTGCAATTTGCATACGTCCCCCTTAAATTGCACTTTGTGACAATTTTGAATCTAAATTACATTTTGTAAGTATTTTCTATCTAAATTGCATTTTGTAAATATTGTCAATTCAAATAACAGTACAGTAAGTATGTAGTTAGTTTTAGTTGTAAGTAGGTAGTTAGTTTGACTATTAGATATATGTCATTGTTCTATTAGACTGTGGTGTGTGAGTGTGTCTGGTAGCAGTTGCATTGTTTATTAGTTATAGTTCATTGTTTCAGTAGACTGTGATGTGTGAGGGTACATGTGAGTGTGCCTGGTGACAGACTGTTTTAGTGGTAGTATTTGTTGTTGGTGGAACTTAAGTTTTTTGTTAGTAGAATTTTGGTATTTAATTGTTAGTACGGTAGAAGGTTAGTATTTTTGTTAGTAGAATTGCTCTTCACTTATTCTGAAAGGGAGTAGCAGCCTTTCAGAATAAATCAATTCTTTACTAGTCTTATAGACGGTTAAGATATTGATAATATAAGCCAAATAATGGCTACACTGCGTCCTGCTGCACGGCTGAAAGCAACGGGAAACTACAGCCGTATGCTATTCCCGAGGATATGCACCTCTCTATGCATAATTACATGTGATGATGGCCTCCTCCCTTGTAAAATTTCAATCCGGAGGTAAACTAGTCCCCCGTTCGGATCTCCGGGTGGGGACTACTCGAGAGGGGGTTAACAACACAGAAGTGACAAAGAGGAAATCTGACATTCTACGGATCGGAGCGTGGAATGTTAGAAGTCTGCTAGGAAGTGGAAGGTTAGAAAACTTAGAAAGGGAAATGGATAGGTTGAGGTTGGATTTGGTTGGGATTAGTGAAATGCGCTGGCAGGAAGAACAGGACTTTTGGTCAGGAGACTATAGGGTCATTAGCACTAAATCAAACAATGGCCAAGCAGGGGTTGGCCTCATATTGAGTAGGAAACTTGGACAGCGGGTGGAATATTATGAGCAATATAGTGAACGGATTATTGTAGCAAAAATCAATACTAAACCTACCTGCACCACAGTGGTACAAGTCTATATGCCTACCAGTCAAGCTGATGATGAGGATGTTGAAAAGGTCTACGAAGAATAAAAATGAATATACACAGCCTGCTTCCAGTCTCCGACCGGGTCAGGAATGGAATGAATGAAGCCCCCAATCTAGCGGCGAGGATATGAACTGTGCCGGCTGCCGAGGCCTGACGCACTCCTCTGGGGCAATGATTAAATGAATGACCGATGAAATGAAACGATAGTGGAGAGTGTTGCTGGAATGAAATTTTGACAGGGAAAACCGGAGTACCCGGAGAAAAACCTGTCTGCCTCCGTTTTGTCCAGCACAGATCTCACATGGAGTGACCGGGATTTGAACCACGGACCCAGCGGTGAGAGGCCGGCGTGCTGCCGCCTAAGCCACGGAGGCTTTTCAAAAGGTCTACGAAGAAATAGACGAAATTCTGAGGTATATCAAGGGTGATGAAAATGTTATAGTAATGGGAGATTGGAATGCTGTGGTAGGAAAAGGGAGAGAAGGGAAGATAGTAGGAGATTTCGGATTAGGTGAAAGGAATGATCGAGGAAGCAGGCTGGTAGAATTCTGCACCGAGCATGAATTGGTCATAGCTAACACCTTATTCAATAACCACAATAGTAGAATATACACATGGATGAGACCAGGAGATACAGGGCGTTACCAAATCGACTTCATTATGGTCAAGCAGAGGTTTCGAAACCAGATTTTGGATTGTAAAACATATCCTGATGCTGACATAAACTCTGATCACAATCTGGTTGTAATGAAATGCAGATTAAAGTTGAAGAAACTGAAGAAAAGTCAAAAGCCAAAAAGGTGGGCAATAGACAGACTGAAAGAGAAGGATGTAAACGAAAGATTCAAGAAGAGTATAAAGGAAGGACTAATGAAAACCCCTAAAAAAACTTCAATTGCAGACGAATGGGCACTTTTGAAGAATGAAATAACAAAATCCGCAGAAGAAAACATTGGTAGGAAAGAAAGAATAGGTAGAAAACCGTGGATCACTCAGGATATACTAGAATTGATGGATGAAAGGCGGAAACTCAAGAATCTAAGAGATGAAAAGGGGAAAGCAGAATACAGACGTCTGAGAAATGAGGTTAACAAGAAGTGCAAGGAAGCGAAAGCGAAAGAAGAATGGTTGAAAGAGAAATGTGCAGGTATAGAAAATTGTCTGAAATTAGGAAAAGTAGACACAGCTTATCGGAGGATTAAGAATACTTTTGGGGAAAAGAAGACTAAGTGCTGTAATATTAAGGACACAAATGGAAAGCCTCTAACAGATAGGGAAGAAAAGGTTGAGAGATGGAAAGCTTACATAGAGAGTTTGTATAAGGGAAAGGAGATTGAGAATCATGTAATGGAAAGGGAGGAGGAAATTGATGAGGATGCGTTTGAGATTTAATATTGAGATCAGAATTTGATAGAGCTTTGGAAGACTTAAGCAGGAACAAAGCACCAGGCATAGATGATATACCGATTGAGTTGCTACGCTGCATAGGAGATGGAGGTCTGATCAGGTTATTTCACTTGGTGTGTAGGATTTATGAGACAGGTGAGGTACCCCCTGATTTCAAGAAGAATGTAATCATCCCTATACCAAAGAAAGTGGGAGCTGACAGATGTGAAGATTACCGTACAATCAGCTTGATTACTCATGCTTCAAAGATCCTGTCTAGAATAATTTACAAGAGGATTGAAAGCCAGATAGAAACGGAGTTGGGTGAAGACCAGTTTGGTTTCAGGAGAAATGTAGGAACAAGGGAAGCTGTACTAAGTCTTAGGCTGATTTTGGAAGGTAGAATAAGGAAAGATAAGAGAACGTTCATGGCTTTTGTAGACTTAGAAAAGGCTTTTGATAACGTTGATTGGACTAAATTGTTTGACATTTTGAAATCAATTGGAATAAAGTACAGGGATAGGAGGGTGATATACAATCTGTACAGAAACCAGACAGCAGTCATTTGAGTTGAAGGACATCGGAGAGAAGCTGGTATTCAGAAAGGTGTAAGGCAAGGCTGCAACTTATCACCCATACTTTTCAATCTTTACATTGAACAAGCAATGAAGGAAATTAGAGAAAAATTTAAAGTGGGAGTGAAGATTCAAGGAGAAATAATTTCAACTCTGAGATTTTCTGATGACATCGTCATCTTGGTCGACAAGCCTGAGGATTTGAATGAGTTTTTGAATGGTATGGACTCCGTCTTACGGAAAGAATTCATGATGAAAATAAATAAATAAATGTAAAACAAAAATACTGGAATGCAGCCGAAATAAATCAGAAACCTCTATGGAGATCAAATTGGCAGGTGAAAAGCTGAAGGAAGTAGGAGACTTCTGTTACTTATGAAGCAGAATAACCAGTGATGGACGAAGCAAAGAGGATATTAAAAGTAGGTTGGCTCAGGCAAAGAAAGCATTTCTACATAAAAGGAATCTGCTGACATCGAATATAGATTTAGGTATTAGGAAGTCATTTTTGAAAGCCTTTGTCTGGAGCGTGGCGCTCTATGGAAGTGAAACTTGGACTATTGGTGCAGCAGAAAAGAGGAGAATTGAAGCATTTGAAATGTGGTGTTACAGGAGAATGATGAAGATCAGATGGGTAGATAGGGTTACAAACAAAGAGGTATTAAGACGAGTGGGAGAGGAGAGATGTTTCTGGCGACTGCTAATGAAGAGAAGAGATAGGTTGGTAGGACACATACTAAGACACCCAGGAATAGCAAGCTTAGTTATGGAAGGAAGGGTCGAGGACAAAAACTGTAGGGGTAGACCAAAGTTAGAATGTGTTAAACAGATTGCCTCGGATGTAGGGTGTCGGAGCTATGTAGAGATGAAACGAATTGCTCAGGACAGGGAGGCATGGAGAGCTGCATCAAACCAGTCAAAAGACTGAAGACTCAAACAACAACAATTTTGCTCTTGTTATGCATTTTAATAATTTGTTTATTGTAATAAAATGTCCTACATAAACTAACTTTTATTATTACCTCCATGAAAATTGAAGTAAGTTATAGTGATTGGCCACACGGAGTCGTTTCAGATCTCATGAAAAAAAAAAAAAAAAAAAAGGGAATTAGAGTCAAAAGGACCAAAGAACCATACGAATCACCAAAATGTATGTATGTATGTAGGTAGGTCTGTGTGCGTGCGCATTTGGCCTCTTATAAATCGATAATAGCTGGCTCCATTGATTAGAATATTTCACGGTTTGTGGTCTTGTTTGTTATGTCTAGAAGACGATACCTAGCGTTGGACATCCGCATCGGATGGTTTTTAGAATATATATTCCCAATAAACCTGAACACGAAAATATCTTGTCCATCTTTTTTTTTTCTTCTAAAATATCAAGAACGTGCTGACTACAAACCAGTCATATCTTTCTATACAGTATTCAATTTCTCTTCGAGTGAAACCAGTCGCTGATCTGTGCGGTAAGAATTATGCCCTACAAAGTATTACTAATGTCGGAACAATACGTTTTTTGTTCGGGAGTTTATCCTCAAATAACTCTACAGTTACCTATAAGGGAATCCAACGCTGTCAGCATCTATCCTGAGTGTGTTTTCACCGGTTTTTCCACAATCCCTCCAGGTAAATGCCGAGATAATACCGTGCGTGAAGTTTCAGGGCACCTGTCCCATCCCTGACTCTAATACAGTTACACACAGTTACTACACGGGACTGATGATGATTATAATAATAATAACGTGATTGGTTTTACGTCCCTTTTAACTATTGAGGGCTTTTAGAGACGCCGGGGTGCCAGAATTTTGCCCCAAAGGGGATCTTTAACGTGCCAGTAAATCTAATGATCCGGCTCCCTCGCATTCGCGCACCCTCAAATGCCAACTGGCTGCACCAGGATTCGATCCTGCAACATTGGGAACAGCAAGTGAGAACGTTACCGCTGAGCCACGCAGCCAGGCAAAGGTACTGATGACCAAGATGTCCCAAGCCCCTACAATGTATTATTGTCAACAAGAATGTGAGAGGAAGTAAGAAAAGCATCTGTACGAACACATTGTGTCAACGTTACATATTGTGACACTACTACAGTATAATTTTATTGCTCAGATATTTTCCACGCCTAGGCACTTTTACACGTAACTCGTCGAACTATCTGTGACAAGAGGAAGACAACTCCTTCCTGTCGTCAAATTGATCCCTTCTCCCTCCGCCCTGTCAGCGTGTTCATCATTTTACTCGCGCAAGAGATCTTGTGGAGCCGCGCCGCCTACCACCCTTTTCAAAACAATTCCCAAACTAATGCTGTCGATTCCATTCACCCGATTTTAATTCTGAAAAATGCATTGGAAGCAGGAAATAAATTTCCATTTTCGTATTACCAGGTTTTTTCATATTTTAAGCAGAGATATGAAGAACTGTTAGTAACTTTTTTGTTTTTCACATTTTGGAAAATGCATCGAATTAATATCAATTCAATTGCAGTCTAGTTACATAGTGGTTTTCAGATCGCAAATACGAGCTTTCGTTGAAGAGAAAACTGAAAAAAGAAATTGTCTCACTTTGGTGCTGCTAAGTGGTGTCAGAATTACAAACTAAAAAACGGGACATTTAGCCTTAAATGTGACGCATGGTTGAAACACACTTAAAAACGGGCACTTTTTGTGTTTCAACTGCGATAAAAAATATTAAAATATAAATTAAAACTCCAAAGCTACATGAACTAACGTAAAATAGAACGACGAAAATGATGATGTTATTGGATTTTATGTAGGTCTATTGGTTACTTCACAAACAACCTTCAAACTCGAGTGCACATAATAATTTGGTCGACAGTAGTTGCTATATTATGACTGCGTTTCTAAGGTCTGAATACCCCTGTTCCTACTTCAAGTATCTAATCGATTAAAAGTACATTTTATGGTCAGTTGAGGGCAACTGACAGCTACTGCACAGTGGAAAGCTATGAGTCCACAAGACTTATCCAGCATTGAAATGTTCTCGGTAGGTTATCTGAAGCTATTTACACCTCACGCCATCAATACCTCATCAATGCGTGCTTCAATAAACAAAAACCCGTTTATTTAACGCAGTAAACATTTAATATTTAATTGTCTTGAATGGTTTCAACCTACCACTGCGCTGGTCCACCTTAAACGACATCATTAATTATGATGATAACCATCGGTAAATGTTTTGAAATGCTCAGACGCGCAAGGATTATTAAACGTTGTCAAACCACCTTGGTAATTCATTTGATATTTGAAGTAGAAACGCACTCAAAATCCAGCTAGGTGTGCGTTGCTGTGGTGTGCTTACGCACGACTTACCCTAGAGGTGAAACTCGTGCTTCTTCTTAACAGAAGGAGGAAATAGAAAGCCTGTATTGATTCATTCCCTACACATTATAACCAAATAAGCTAATTAGTTAACAAAACATATACACGGGTCAGATAACGCGATGGAGTTGCGTAATCTTACCTTTGGGACATCGTGGTTATCTGTTCCGTATAACGTGGGTATGGAATCGTCTGACGGCTTGTATTATTGTAGTGTCTACTAGAATGTGTGCATTGCAATTGGGACTGGGAATGAGCAGAAGCCGGCTTTAGGTCCATCCGCCTTTTCCCTAGATTAAAAGTGGGAAACTGCACAAGAACAAGTAGTTCCATGAAGAACTAACATAGCCTATTTTCATATATTCTGCTGGACCTTAATCCCTGAATAATATTGACATGTGCGGCATTTCTAATTCGTAAAAGGGTTATGCATCTAATGGTTTACTATGTCAGATTTTACAGTAATCTGTTCATACAGTGGCAGGTGGTTATTGTTGTTTTAAGACGCGTAACATCTGTGAAAATGACTATGAAATGAAACATGAAATTAAAACTGCTACAACTACTGACTGACCTCAACCTCTAAGAATATGCCTGAGAGACGTGGAAGGAAATAGAGACGTGAAGGGCCCATAGGGTATGGAAAGAGGGGATGATCCTTCTGCAGTCACTGGAAGCAGGGAAAAACTGATTCACCTCAGGAATCTCTCGGGGTCGTCAGCTCCCGAGCTCACCATCCGTGAGCCCTGGAGGGTTGCACCAGGATGCACCATGTGTGGTGGGGGCTACATACACCCTGCCTCTTTCAGGACCTCTTACAGAAGACCGGATATAACATGAAAAATCGGAAGAGGTCTGAACCTTCGAATAATGAGGGTATCTTGTAAGGAACAGACAAGAACCAAGTAAGTCAGGAAAATGTACGACACCCAAGACCTCGCATACCGTAATACCGTCGGGGTGGTCTAAATTTTAACTCTCCCTCTTCAGATATGAAATCTTTAAAAGGTCTATTCCGACCACCTAGTGGCGCAGTGGCTATCATACATGGCTGAAGTCCCCTCTGATTGGGTTTCGATCACCTGCTCAGGCAAGAAATTTAAATGTTCCTAGGGCTAAAGCGGGGTGCACTCAGCCTTGTGAGGCAGAACTGAGAAGAGGTAAGTTTGATTTCCACCTCAGCCATACTAGGAGTGGCTTTCCGTAGTTTCCCTCTTCTTCTCCTGGAAAATGTAGGGTTGATACCTAATCAATGGCCACGGACGTCTCCTACCCAATCCTAGCCCTAATTACTAATGCACAAAGACTATTACAGCCATTGCAATAACATAGTTTAACAGACAAATTCCACACACACAAGTAAGTATATGGGGTTACATGACCACGTTGTCGAAAAGCCCCTTTACGCTTGAACCAACAACTGAACAAGTGCAGGTAAATCAGGCGACATAAGGCGCATTTAAATACCCTTAAGTGCTATTAAACTGAGCTGGTATCGAACCAGCATACCTGAGTTTTGAAGGCGGACACTTAACCGACTGCGCCGCGCAGAAGTTACGATTTTTCTGTTAAATATATACTGTATACGCTGTACTAACCTGCAAATCATTATCGTTGTTCTTGGCCCTCAACCCCATGTATCGGTGTTTTTGTATTATAGCCTGTGCTTTAGTGGTGACCGGAGCAGTGTGTGGAACTGCATGTAGGACTGGGAGAAATGCCCCGGGATTTCAAATAGGGTACACTTTTGGCATTGACATGGTCTAAGTATGCAAAATTCCAGGAGTAATCTCCTGTAGGACGACCGCTGTCACTCCTGGGTTTCACACCTCGGATCCCCAAAAGTGCAGCTACTCTTCCCAGTCATGAACCGTGTCCGAGACCACATGGCTACACTGGTGCCACTAACCTAGTGGATGAGGATTGTGTGTGTCTACATTTCATAACGGACCAGTTACCGACTTTCTTGTGACATTCCGGTATAAAAAGGAACGGTGATAAGTTCTGCGATTGTTTTTCTTGTACATTCTTTTTTTAGTATTTGAAGAATGACAAAACACGAAATGGAATTTTAGAGAACCTAACACATTATCTCCCGTCTTTGGCCTTAACTTTGTGAAATGAAGACATATTTTACTGATACCGATACTGGTAGCTACGCTCAATAAAGTAGAACGGTAGGCTTTGGGCCAACATATCTGCGAACATATCTGGATTTGAACCTCATCGTCGGCCGTCCTTGAAATGTTTTCCGTGGTTTCCCATTTTCTACTCCAGCCAAATTCTGGGAAGGTAGGTTGGTGTCGGGGAAGGCATTTGGCCGTATAAACCACTCATCACATAAAAATCCATCGCATCTCATCATCTACCCAGTTGAAACTAGAATGATACAGAGCAGACGTACTCATCTCTTATCAAAGGAGACTTTTACTGTTAAGAGGCACAGCCCCATCTTTCACTTCACACTGAGAGGATAGAACTATAAAAGATTAGGCTCCTTTTACCGACGGGGATAGGCATTTGAATAATTGCTGGTGGCTGATGGTGTTTAATTGAACGAATCGTTTGATGTGGGTTGTTAAGTTCATTCGCTGCGTATGAGCTTTCTATTCCAGTGTAGGTATGGGAATAAATCTAGCCAGTACCGTAATAGATGCATCATTTCACGGTTTACGGGATATAGCGTCGGGGTCGTGGTTTAAGATGTGCTCGTAAGGTGTCTAAATTATTATTTTTTGTTCATAGTGGTTTGGTTGGAACTAATTTAATTGTTTTTGCGTCCAGCCTGCCAAGGTTGGCTCTTATGAATTCCCAGCATGGTTTCTCAGAAGAAGTTTGACCGTTAATTTCACTGCAATCTGTGCTGATTTACCAGTGAGGTCTCGGATTGATTATTATCGTTGTGTGATTGAAATCGCGAACTGTGTAGCGTGTCCGAAGTTGTGAAACTTATTTGACTTCTACGATGAGGTAGGCAGTTTCGCGTGGAATACTTTCAACAGACTTGGTTTGCTGTGGTGTGCTAGAAATTGTGATGAGTTTTCCGCGGAATTAAATGACTCATAGTGGCATAAATGTAGCCATGAAGATAGTAAAACATAGCAGTATGTACCAGCACGTAAACGTGATGTATAAACTTCTCCAAAGCCAACCAAGGTTAACGCGCAAGGATTCTTGTATTAATTTCTCATTACAAATAGGATGGGGCCGGCTCCGTAGTACACGGGTACCACGGTTGCCTCATATCCAAGAGGTCTCGGGTTAGATTCTAGTTTCCGCCAGAAATTTGGAATCTCACGTTAGAAATGCAACAAACTGCGCTCACCCTCGTGAGGACAATTCAGTAGTTCCTTTGTATGAGAAGTAGTGCTCCATGGCCTAAACGCAAGGTAATGCGAATAAGGGTGTCTTCGCGCCGGCCACGCGTCCTTTGGCTTAATAGATCTGGGCGCAGTTCCACGCGTGGTCCTTTGGACCCAGTCGAATGATAAATTTAAGTTATACAAAGAGAATTACCTCAGTCGGTATATAGTCTACCCCATTTCTGAAGTGCCTTATAAAGTTATTATTTCAATTAGAGGCTTGGGGCATCTTAAGTAATCAGCCCCTTATACTTGTGTGGCATGGTATTTGTCTGAAAGTCTGTATTATGACCGAGACTGTAGTACTGTGTGAAAATAAATGATCAGCTAAATAATGGTTTTAACAATATGTTAATAACATACTAGAGATTAGTATTTTAATGTTTCGTGTTTATTTCGTATACTATTTATGTATTATGGTGTTTGAAGCTATTTCCAGTGTTGCCTTACTAGGATCAGGGAGCCTATCTCATTTGGGTACAATCGTGTTGACCGACTGAAAAGCATCAAACTTTCGTAATATTTATTTCCTTATTTGAATGAACGATAGGAACTCCCGCCGAGATGAATCCTTTTACTTTTATATATATAAGGTGCGTTCATAAGGTAGCAGGTAGGGACCCTCTTCGGAGGTAGCCCTGCCCAGGGATTGGCGCCCCTGCCTATGTGAGTCCCAGAGCATACTGGCCCGGTGTGTACCATCTGGTAAGGGTCCCAGCTCAGGGTTACGAGTGAAGACCTCAACGGAATCTACAGCGGAGAAGATGGACTTCGGAACGGTGGAGATTGCGGACGAGGCAGCCCAGTACTCAGGGAATAATGTGAGTGCACTAAGCATCAGCAGCGTCTGTTTCCCATGTTAGGGGCGGCTGCAAGGGCGTCTGTTCTCCATGTAAGGGGCGGCCTGAATACTTGCTGGCAGTAGCTCTAAAATGCCTTTGGGAGTGGCGACCCCATTGTAATTAACGCTCCTGAATAAGATTTGAAGTGGCCAACCTTGAAGGCGTTCAGTCTTCACCCCTAGTAAATCTCTTTACTAGTTCACATACGATGATAAACAACGACGCAGATGTCACTACTCCAGGGAGTATCCAATCTCCCGTCACCAATGGTGGCGCATTCAGGTCTTCGGACTCTGGAGAGCCTGACCTCATCGTGCGGGGAAAGTCGGAGTTCCCCAATACTGCCAACCGATTGAGACCCAAAACTATCACACACATTGGAACTATCAATATTCAAACTCTTTGTAAGACCGGAAAACTCAAGCAATTGACCGATATCCTGAATAAACGCAAAATTTCAATAACAGCAGTCCAAGAAACCAGATTTACTGATGATGTGGCTTTTGAGTCAGAAGGTTATAGAGTAATTAAGTGGAAGCCGGCGTCTAAGAATAAACAAGGCTCTAGCGTTTTTGGAACAGCCTTTTTAATAAGACGTGATGTGATGGATTCTGTCATCGGATTCACATCAACTAGCGAACGTATCTCCGTATTATCTCTCAGATGCGGCAACAAGGGATACTCTATTGTAAATGTACACGCTCCAGTTAATGATGACAACAAGAAGAACCCTGAAAAGGTCCAAAGTTTCTGGCAGTTGCTAGAAGACGAGATCAGGAAGATCACCGATCACCACGTCAAGTTCCTGGTAGGTGACTTCAATGCTCAACTGGGGAAAGAACGACAGTACCAAGACATACTGGGGCCATATACAGCACATAGACGAACAAATACCAACGGCAAACGCTTAATTGAACTGTGTAGGTTGTACCAATTAAAGATCATGTCCACAGTTTTTCCTAGAAAGGCAAGATACCAGACCACCTGGCAGTCACCGAACACTGCTATGGGATCATTTCAAATCGATCACGTTGCAATCAGGGTAAAGAGTAGGAAAGAGATCATGAATGTCAAGAGTTCGAAAAGGTTGGAATGTTGACTCTGACCATTTCTTCACACAAATTAAGACCAGATTATTACCTAAACGAAAGATACCTCCTACCATAATTCCACCACGGATTGATCCTCAATTCCTTATGGAGAATAGAGAACGCTTTAAATCTGACATCGTGCAAAATGAAATGAAATGAAAGACTGGAACCACCTGAGGTCCACTATATGCGAAGCGACCAATAACCTCGGACAACCTCGAAGGAAGCGACGCCATAGATGGTGGAATTCTGAATGTGACCTTGCAGTTGATGAGCGTGCTACTGCTTGGATGAAGTGGAACTCGACAAAACGACAAGAAGATTGGGAGAATTTCACAGTGGTGCGGAAACTGTCGAGCAAGACCATAAGGCGTGTGAAGAGATCTTACGATAGGTCAAGACTGGAAAAGTTGGATGAAGAATTTAAAATGTATAACACCAGAAACTTTTATCAGGTCTTCAAAGAGGAACTCTCTGGGTATAGACCACAATGCCTTCACTTCAAGGATACAGCCGGGGAGCTGGTCACCAGCAACCGCGAGAACGTGGAACTTTTGGCAAACTACTTTGAACAATTGCTTAATTGCGAAGAGCCCACGGACAAATTGCCTGTTGAAGATCCTCCAGAGATACACCTGGCATCTAACCCACCAACTTTGCAGCAAGTTGCTAATGCCATCAACCATCTTAAGAACTTCAAGGCACCCGGGGAAGATGGAATCATTGCAGAAGCCCTGAAAGCAGGTGGAAATACGATCGCAGAGGCCCTACACCAGATCTTAATCGAATGTTGGGAGACAGGCAGGACCCCTGATGACTGGAAATCAGCTGTCATACACCCTTTACATAAGAAAGGCGATCACAGTAATGTAAACAACTACCGGGGGATATCTCTGCTGTCAATAGCATACAAAGTGCTCTCCAGGATTTTACTGGACAATGTAGAAAGTCAATGTGACCAAACAATTGGTGAATATCAAGGAGGATTTCGGCGTGGAAGGTCCTGTACCGAGCAGATCTTCAATCTGAAAACCATTCTCCAACTAAAACAAGTAAGGAGTACGAATATTACTGTGGTTTTCGTCGACTTCGCAAAAGCTTATGATTCCATCGACCGCGAGACACTGTTCTCAATACTCCAAGAACGAGGTGTGGATTATAACACACGCACCCACATCAAACAGACTCTCACGGATACAACCTCTAAGGTGAAGTTCTGAGGAGAACTATCTCGGAGTTTCAAGATCAAAACCGGAGTACGACAGGGTGATGGTCTCTCGCCCATTCTGTTTAATCTGGTGCTTGATAAAGTCATCAAGACCTGGGAATGCACATTGAGGAATCTAGGAATCAAACCAGTTGCCATTGGAGCTGGAACCCGAAGAATCGAGATCAGGTGCCTTGCCTTCGCAGATGACATTGCAATCTTGGCCAACAACTCTAAGGATGCTGGCATAGCTGTCCAAGCCCTGCACGAGATAGCGGTGAAATCTGGATTACAGATAACTTACGATAAGACCAAGTACTTTGAGAATCGGCACTCCGGAAACACCCCTTTGACGACCATACATGGAATGACTGGAAGAGTCAATCGCTTTCGTTATCTTGGTGAATGGGTCCACCCCAATGGTAGAGATGGCACCTCCATTTTAGCAAGGCGTACCAAACTCAACGCAGCATACCAACTATCCCAGAATTTGTACAACAAGAAATGCATTTCGAGGAATGCTAAGATCTGTCACTACAGAACTGCTGTCAGACCACAGTTTCTGTATGCCGCAGAGACCCTCTTGATGAACAGAAAAGGCACCATGGGTGACCTGGAGAAAGCCGAAAGACGTATCCTCAGGAAAATCCATGGCCCGAGATTGCTCCCAGATGGAACCTACCGTTTGAAATCTAATTCTGACCTGTATCGACAGTTAGAATCAGCCAATACCAGTATGCGACGTAGGAGGCTAAAGTTCTATGGGCACCTACAACGAATGAACAGCAACAGGCTTATCAAGAAGATCTTCTCCTTGGTTAAAAGCTACAAGACTGGAAGCCTGTGGCTTAATGAAGTACTAAAGGACTTGGATTCGGCTGGAATTGCTGACCTTGATGTAGAAGATCGTTCTAAATTTTGTGCTATGGTAGAATCTTGGACCCCACCACCTAGAGTCTCTAAATGTCGGAAGCCCCTTTCGCAGGAGAGAAAGGAGAAATTATCAGCAGGGCTCAAGAGATATTGGGAACGGAAAAGAGCATCGAAGAACTAGTCATAAGCGCTCCGTAGTGGGCTTAAATCAATAATAATAAGGTGCGTTCAAAAAGTAACGAGCCGGAGGCTGGAATGCGCAAACCGGTGACAACATCGGCTAATCGTGGCGTGTGTAACGAGGTGTGGTTCCGACCAGAGCGTGGAAGGTCACAGCCCGTCGCTAGAGGGCACGCGTGCACGTCACGTGACGATACAAAGTGAGCAGCAGCATGCATCAATCGTCCAACGCTGCCAGTCGCATTGCGAACAGTGACATGGAGGCGTCAAACGAAGAGCAAAGAGGTGTTGTTCGGTTTCTGACAGCGGAAGGAGTAGGGGAACGGACACTCATCGCCGAATGTCACAAGTGTACGGCGAACACTGCATGTCCCTTGCAAGGGTCAAGGCGTGGCACAAGCGCTTCAGGGAAGGACGGGTGTCGTTAGCCGATGATGCCCGGTCTAACCCCCCCCCGCATTACCGATGACAATGTCTAGCTGGTTGATGATGCACTCGTTACCCAGGACCACCGAGTGACAGTGAACGCCATAACCGCCGTGGTCGCTCCACGACAATGCCCTCATACGGCCAACACAGTCGTCGCAATCCTGCAGAAATTCAAATGGGACGTTCTCGGCTACCCTCCATACAGTCCCGACCTCTCTCTCTGTGATTACGCCATGTTTGGTCCCCTGAAAAGGGCTCTGCGGGGCCAACGATTCACCTCGGACGCCGACGTCCAGCTGTACATGCGGAACTTGTTCACATCGCAGCCCAGCCATTCACCGCCTCGTGTCACAGTGGGACAAGTGCCTCAACTGCCAGGGCCAATACTTCTAACATACAGGTACTGGTTTCTGTAATTATGCCTCCGGCTCGTTACTTTTTGAACGCACCTTATATATATATATATATATATATATAAGCCCTATGTTTAATGGTAATTAAGACTAAAAATGGTAACAGTATTCAAATAGCTTCTTATGTAACGACTGTTGTATTCTATTTCCTCTAGATCTATTCTCCAGACTTTGTGAACATTATGCTACGTGAAATCGAATGACCACAAGGAGCTGCGCAACGTTAATCGGTTTGATTTCCCGTAACAACATACATTATAGTAGAGGTTTCGATACGACTTAATAAGAACAATTCGCGTGCATACCGTAGTAACAACGCCTCCTTTCAAACATCTTAAACACATTGTATCTGGTTTTGTTCGTCCATAGGAAGGCCCGGCATATAGAACTTCCCCGAATGTCAAATGGCCACTGAATTGTCATGATCCGTGGAAAATATATGGTCGTTGTTTATCATGGCGAGTGCCATGAAGGGATTGTTATTTGTTGCTCTTACATGATCCATCTAGTTACCTCATGGTGTAAGAAAGAGCGACTCCAGTCTTAATTATTACTCAAAGTGTTGATTGTTATCACATACTTGTTAAAAGTTTACCCCGTTATCCCTACACTTGGTGTTGGTGGTGGTTGTTGTTTTAAGGGGCGGAACACCCAGATCATCTGGCTGTCCTACACTTTTGTAGAGTTAATTGATGGATTAAACAATCTCTGCTTGCGGATTGATCCCACCGAACGGTGCTGAGACATCGGCGACATCAGCATTTAGATTCGGAAAACATTACACACTATGGGCTAGGGGTGGTGATTTTTAGCATTTTGAAATCAGAAATTTTGCATTTTTGTTTGAACATTTAGCATTTTGTAGCTTTTATACACTTGAAATGTAGCATTTTATGGCATTTTGAAGAAGGAGAACCACAAATTTAGGTTAAATGTAACGAATGAGTAATTTTGAAATGACATTAATGTGACAGTCAAATCATTCTTGTGACAGGTTAATCGTGAGATAAAGATGCATGCAATAAATTGTGTATTTATTTTAAATTAATTAGGTTAAAGTAACACAGAAGAAAATCATTAGATGTATTACACAGAAAGATATTTATACTGATACAAAATCAGAATAATCTTGGTCAAGATGGCGGCGCGTGCCTGCATCAAGGGAAGTGTGCTCCGTGTAATTTTAGTATTTTTAATGGTAAAATGTGCAGTGACTGTGGCAAGAAGTGTTCATTCTGTGACCGTTAATGGTGAACAGGATCTGAGGAATCAACCCCTTATGGAAAAACTTCTGGTGAGTGACAAATGCACAATACATTCCTGGACATGTGGCAGTGAAGGTCTGGGGCTGGCCACCATTAGCCGGCCACGCCGAGCGGGAGGGGGAGATGTCGCAAGGCTACCTGCTACCGGGTTCTCGCTCTGCTGTCTAGCGCTTGCTCTAAGCGGCGACATAGAACTCAACCCTGGACCTTTGCAATGCGCAATATGTGAAAAAATTGGCCGAAAAAAATCAGTTATATATATTCAGTGCAGTAATTGTAACATGTCAAGTCACAGGACGTGTGCTAAAATCAGTACCTCGGAGTTCCGCTGCATTAAAAAAGGCACGCAAACGTGGACATGTTGGCAATGTGCTATGCCGCCGTTTACCGACTCGTTGTGCAACAATACCAGTGATATTCCCAGTGACTCTGTAAATAGTGTAAATAACCTGAATAGTTCACTTGTAAATAAACACTTATCACTGTTCGCCTTCAATGCCCGCAGCATCTCGCAGCCGGGACGGAAACAAAACATTCATGCTACAGTAACCGCCCTAGATCCAAGTATCGTGTGTTGCAGTGAAACGTGGCTCTCTGGGGTGGTAGGTGATCGGGAGGTGTTACCAGACACATACCAGCTGTTCCGGAAGGACCGACTGCAGACTTCAGGGGGCGGGGTTCTCATTGCTGTGAAACCTGAGTACAATGCAACTCGCGTCCATCAGCTGGAAACTGACGCTGAAGCCGTGTGGGTGGAGGTTCAATGCAGTAACGGTAAATATCTGATCGGATCAGTCTATCGCTCTCCGAAATCGTCCCAGCTGATGAATGATGAGCTGATTCTCTCCCTAAAACGGGTGCAAAATGTTCAACAAAATTATGACGCTGTCTACATTGTTGGTGATTTCAACCTACAAATCACATGGAATAGAAATGCCGCTCCTATCCCAAATAATCCTATATCCAACAACTTCCTTACAGCATTCTATGATCTATTCCTCCATCAACTCATATTTGAAGCTACCCGTATCACTGAGACCTCCCGTTCAACCCTCGATCTCTTCCTAACAAACTCTCCATCCTCAATTCAGTCTCTACAAGTCATCCCTGGATTTTGTGATCACCAAGCCCTCCTAGCTATATTTACCCACAAAAAGAACAGTCCAAAATTACAAACCAGAACAGTTTACAATTACTCCCGTACCAACTGGAAACTCCTTTCTGAAATTTTACTTGACAGATTACCGGTCATTACACCTTCAGTCACCAACAGTGTAGATATAGATGGTACCTGGCATACTTGGAAGGAAATCTTTTTTCAGTGCGTCGATGAAGTGATCCCTAAGGTTACAATTAAAAATAAGAAAAAAACACCTTGGATCTCAAAGGACATACTATCCAAAATAAGAAAGAGAAATCAGCTCTATAACAAGTGGAAACAGTGCCCAAGTGACAGCAGGTGGGAAAAGTATAGGCTGGCTAGAAATAGTACCAAATCTGCAATTCGTGAAGCCTACAGTACGTATATGGACAAATTAAGCTTTAATCCCAAGGCAATGTGGACATTCATTCGGAGCAAAAGTGGCAACACCGCACCACAGAGCTTTAAACATAACGGACTTTCTATTTCCAACCCACTAGACATAGCCAACTCGTTCAACTGTAAATTCCAAAGTAACTTCTCTCCACCTGACACCAGTGAAGGAATGTTCCTACCAAGGACATCATCCCCTCTCTTTCCCCTAACCAGTCTGTATTTCACACAACAGGAAGTTCTGGACAGCTTACGGAGAACTAGACCCCATGCCGCGACAGGACCAGACTTAATCCCTGCTCGGATCCTTCACTACTGTGCAGAGGCCCTAGCACCCTCATTGTGCGCACTTTTCAACCAGTCCATTAACACCGGGACGCTACCACAAGAGTGGAAACATGCTAACGTGGTCCCTGTGTTCAAAGATGGTGACAAGGAAGACATGGACAACTACCGCCCGATTTCTCTAACGTCTGGTATCTGTAAATGTATGGAGCGCCTGGTTGCTAAGAACATACTGGAATTCCTGAGTGAGCGAGGCCTGTTAAATCCAAGCCAACATGGCTTCGTACCGGGGAGATCTTGTACAACTCTTTTGACAAAAGTGATTGATGACTGGCAGAACTCTTTGGATCAGACTAACGTCTCCCAAGTGGACTGTGTGGCCCTGGACTTAAGCAAAGCTTTTGATCAGGTGCCTCATCAAAGACTCTTGTTAAAGCTTGGCAAATATGGCATCGGAGGCAAACTGATTACATGGTTGACGTCATTCCTGGTAGGTCGAACGCAGTGTGTCGTGTTTGGCGGGGTCAAGTCACCGAACATAGTGGTAACTTCGGGAGTATCACAGGGGTCGGTGATTGGGCCTTTGTTGTACATGGTTTTTACCCTCGACCTTCCAAGCTGTGTGACGTCCACGATGGCGCAGTATGCAGACGACTCAATAATTTACAAAGCCATAAAAAATAATGATGACGTCAAAGCACTACAGGAAGATCTGGACAGTGTGGCACTGTGGTGTGATGTAAATAAGATGACCTTGAATGTAAACAAGTGTAAATATATTCGGCTAAGTAGGGCCAGACAGCCTATTGCACATAGCCATTCACTGATCGGCAAAGTTCTTCCCATGTGCAATTCACTGCGAATGCTGGGAATACACATTTCCAGCAATTTGAAGTGGAATGTACACGTTGAAGAATCTAGGTGTAAGGCATTTAGAATTCTAGGATTTGCAAGACGTAATCTTCTGGGATGCAGAAGCCGTCCACTCCGAGCGGTGTATCTCTCCACGATACGGCCCATTCTTCTGTATGGACTTCCTGCCTGGCATCCCACTACCGAGGAAAACATGAGGAAGTTAAGTGCAGTCCAACGTCGAGCAGAGCGACTCATTTACAATCAGGGTAACCAAGTTTTGACGAAACCATTAACATCCATCAATGACATATGTAGCCAAATAGACCTCACCTTTCTCCGAAAATCTCTAGCTGGCACCATTATACTCTACCCATTTCACCGCCTTCAGCTGGCATATCGTTCAGTCCGTAGAGCACAGGGTGTCACCCTTGTTCCTCCATTCGCTAGGACAACAGATTATCAATCTGGATTCTACAATCGCTCTGCTCGACTTTGGAATGACCTGCCTCGTGAAATAAAAGACCTTCCTCCACGACAATTTTGCCGCAAAGTGAAGGCTCTAAAGGGACTAAAACCCCATGTAAATTGAATTTATATACTGTATAATGTAACTTTGTGAGTGATTGGGAGTGTGCGCGTGCGTGTATGTATGTATGTATCAAGGGCGGCTGGTGATATTGTTGCAGCGTTGCACAACTCCCAATAATTTTGCAACTAATTCCTCGTTTTTTTCCTTTAATGTTTTAGTTTTATAGATCTAATGCACTCAAAAATGTGTTTAAATCATCGATATTTTGTTATTATTTATCGTAATGCTTCACACTGTACCTATAAAAGCTGCCGCCTTCAAATCAAACTCCAGGGGGTTAGCTCTCTTGTTGCGACTCCCAAGTAGACAGCGCGGACGGCAGGGACGAGGCCAAGCTTGTACATGCTTGCTGGCCAGCATGGGTTGTAGGGAGTTGCAGACGAGCTGCCAGCCCCCTGGCAACACTCAGTTCCAAATGGCCCCGTTAGATTGCACCACTCATTGGAAATGACAACACCCTCGATTTCTCTTTCCCCGCGAAGGGTAGTTTAGTTAGTTACTGTTGTTTTAAGGGGCGGAACTACGAGGTCATCTGCCCCTGAAGGGTAGTTTCTTTCCCACACCACTAGGGAATGCTACACCACCCACAACAGTACAAATATCGGAATTTCATAGGGAGACATTAGTTGGTTCACACCCAATTATTTTTAGATGTTTTCTCATCATAACTTCATTTAATATTTTTGTCAATTGTTCTGTGAAGCGAGCCTAAGAACGCCACCATTGCTATAAGTACAGTAGATAATTGGCTGAACTATTTTGCGACGTATTGTTGGTGTACTGTAGCGGTTTATGTTTTCTATTACCACTCTTGTTCTTGCGGGATTTGGGTTGCGATTAGTTCTGTATTTAGTTGATTGAGTATTTTGGTTCCAGGCAGATACATAATCGTGCATTATTATTATTATTGTTTGGTTGATTCACTACTATGCATTCACTACGAAATTTCAGGCTAGCAAAATTCAGTGTTTTGTTAGTTTGCCTTTCGCGCCACTTTCCGATATAGCACCCAGATGTATCATCTGTGCATCTTGTAAGTTAGTATTTTATTTAAACGGAATGTTTAGTTTGAAACATTAATTGTATTGTGGAGTGTACGTGAAAATTAATAGAGCAAGTAATTTACTAGTTAGACAGCTTTCCCAGCTCCCTGATGACGATCAACTCACAGTAAAAACACTCGGTAGACCATTACCAGATAAGTATTGTCCAAAATATAAGTATAGGCTACGAGGGCGTTTAAAGGATATATTTAAGGCAATAATAATTGGTTATGTGAATGCGATATTAAAAACGCTTTAATCTGTTTTCCATGTTTGTTGGTGGAGAATCCGCGTGGACCAAAATAGGAGTTACGGAAATTAATCCCTAAAATAAAGAAACGTGAATCTTCAGCTGAGTGGCTTTGGTGCCGTAGTTGGTAGCATGCTGAGCCTCTATGTCCAAGATCGCGGGTTCAAACCCGGCCGAAGTCGTCGGATTTTTAAGAGCGTTAAAAATCCCTCAGTATGCATTCCTTCGGAGGGGAAGTAAAGCCGGCGGTCCCATGTCATAGATTTATGGCATGTTAAAGAATCTTCCACTAATTACACCTGTGTGAAGCTAAATTATAGGTTAAAAATTTGAACAACGCTCTTAGGTTCCAACGTTCGTCGCCAGGAGCCGACTGCGGTGGCGTGTAGTAACCAAGTTCTGAACTAGTAGTCGTTTACGGTGGCCTTTGGCGCCAAAAGTAGGAACTGCTTGAAATTCAATGACTGCAGTCCTCACTTGAATTAAAAACAGATGACACTCACTAATACAGCCTTCACAATTAACACCGGTTGTCAGACAGATTCTCCACACACCCAAAGTACAGGATATGACCGCGTTGTCGCAGCTCCTAAACTGAGGAACCAACCAATCTTCAGCTGTTTGAAATTGACCCTTTTTCGAACTGTTAACGAAGCTGCACAATTGGACAGTGTCTATAGAAGGTAAATTGCGGAATATAACGAAGAAGTTAGGCACAATAGGTATGTGTTAAATATTGTAATAAACTGTATTCGTTTCTGTGGCTCTTTCGAACTGTCCTTGCGTGATCATGATGAAAGTGTAACATCAACAAATCCAGGTGTTTTGAGAGAACTAATTAATTTTAGCGTTGAGTTGGATGCTGTGTTAAAGGTCATTTTGGTAAGGGCTACTGTTTTCAAAGGAACGTCCAAAACAATTCAAAATTAAATTTTACAGATTATTTTGGTGGTTTGCCAAGAAGAAGTATCAAAGCAAATAAAGGAATCGGAAATTTTAGCCATTATAGCAGATGAAACTAGTGATATTTCAAACATATTTCAGATGGCTGTTGTATACCGATAAGTTACGTACTAAGAGGCAAACAAAACATGATGCACACCCATTAGCAGCGTGTTTACTGGATTAATTAAAGAAGCAGAAATTGAATGAAACTCCGCAAAAATGAATTGCGTGGACGTATGACAGAGCGCACTTCATGGCTGGTTCCTCTGATGGGGTTCAAGCTATAGTAAAAAAAAAACCTATCATTATGCAGAATATGTGCCCATCTTTGTTAGTTATATCATTTTTCGTAACGTACAAACTTTTCGGTTGCCATGTTTTTATGTTGAGAATGTTTATTATCCTGGAGATAGAGACCCAAACTTAGACAACCTGCTGTGTTTTAAATTCTTCCAATTAACTCAGGCATAGGGCGTAAATACATACATATAATTTTTTATGAATTCCTATAGGAAGAAGCCCAAAAGAGCCATTAAAATTTTATCTATTTGTCGAACGTACAGTTAGTTTGGAAAACCCATGTATTTCAGTTTTTATAGAAATGTAGTTTATCTAACGTTAATTGATTTTTGTTACATGTGTAAACTTCCCATATAAAATTGCGACATCAGAAATGTTGGTGCAACACCCAGCTTTACATACCACCGGCCGCCACTGGTATGTATGTATGTATGTATGTATGTATGTATGTATGCGTGTGTGAGCGTGTATATGTGTGCGTGCATGCCTGTGTCTTCCCTTTTATTTATGAATTGTATGATATAGACGTCATGTACAGCAGATTATGTGTATATAGCAAATGTAAAGGTGTAAATTGTATAATGTAACATTTGAGATTTGTTTAGATTTAATGAACGGAGATGGAGACACTGCTGTGTATGTGGGGCTTGCCCTTTCTCTATCTGCCGTCCATAAATTGTAGGCACAATTTTTGGTAAATAAATAATAATAATAATAATAATACAGAGAGAACAACACAAAATCAATTCAAGTCTTGCTTCAAAATCCACCATAGTGGGTAAGTGCATGCAAGTTCATGAATTATTAACATTGTTGAATGAAATCTTCAGAGCTATTTTATAGACATTTTCGGTCTCACCCTCATAGCATTTGTTGACTTGACCTATGCGAAGGAAATTAAAGCGACGGACGGGCGAGCAAAATGTGCAGGAGGGATTACTTTCCGCATTCCAGACCGGTGGTCAAACCGTCATAAACATTTCAAGAGTGTAGAAACTACTCATTTGAAGTTTCCATACGAAAAGAAAGAATTAAAAAACGTTATGTTTAAAATGAACCGAGGATTTCGCATTTATGTAGCATTTTCGTATAATTTTCGCATTGAGTCAATTTCGATTTTGTCGTTTTCTCAAAACGCATTAAAAAGTGGTGTACAAGTCGCGGAAAGAGAAAATACAAGAGTGCGAGCCATTATAAGCATCGCATTTGCGGAAAAATGCGCAATAGAACATGGACAGTTCACAATATTTTGTTTAACTTGTGCTCATTAAAAATAATAGATTCCTTATAGCAGCAATGAGTTCTGTGTGTCAGGATTATGCTTGTCACAGGAAAGACAAAATGTTTGGTAACCACTAACCTACAGGTTCTTGGTTCCAAATTAGTCGCCTGTAATGGTTAGATACCAGCGTCTGTAAGCCAATGAACCAGCATACTTTGGAGAGCTGTCCTCTTTTTATAACTCTCATTTACCTGTGAACTCTGTTTGACCTTTGAGTGGAAGATTTTTGCCAAATGATAGTTGGCGGCTGAGCTTTATTTTGGTATAAATTTGCCTTGCGAGTTTCTCGGTCCATTGCTTTGTTCAGCATTTCTGATAACATAAGCACAGAATAAAAGACTGCTATATAATCGTTCTCCATTCCCCGAGCACCCTATTGCGTGAGTGCGTGATGGCGTGATACCTAATACTTACTCAAGAGAATGGTGTTTCCAATCTCGTTTAGGTCACCTTTCCCAACGGCTTCTCTCGCTACACTATACCCTCCATGAAGTATGCATATATGTAACAGTGTTCTGAATTTGGCCTCGGCTCTTCTGGGAAAGGTTCGATGCTCGTAAGTGAAATATATATGATTTTTTTCTTTCTTTAAATATCACATTGTAATGGTTTCTTTCGCCCTCACGTTGAGCGACAAGTGTAACGTTTTGCTAGCCCCTAACGTTGAGCGTACAATGTGGCAGTTTGGCTAGCCCACACTGTTGGGAGATAAATGTAACTGTTTACCTTTGCCTAAGCTATGTTGTTTTAATGGGCGCCAAGACCTCAATGCAATGTTGAAATCTAAATTTGTATTTAACAACGTCTAGCTCTGGCAGAACACCTTCAAGACACTATTCACTCAGATCGTGGTATGATTTGATCATTAACCCAACAAACAATTGTATCAGGAGAAGGAATTGGTCTATATCTAATGCTACCTACTGAAAGCAAAGATTGCATTGTAAAAGAAATGAATTTATTATATAAAACAAGTATAGCAAAATTAATAATAATAATAAGTACAAAATTTAAATTGGAGCGTTGTGATTTGAATATTACCGATAGAAAATTACGTGAAAACGGAGTCTGATAAATTGATTTTACTCTTATTTCCAAGCTATGAAGTTACTGAAATATGAAATGTAAAACAAAGAAAAATGAGAGATTGCGTATTTCTGCGTCATTTGCGATACCATTGGAAATTGCCAAGGCATTTCCCTCGTACTTGCTGATGCTGTGAGCTTCCCACAGTCTCCTGGACGTCGTCATCTCCGTCGGAATTTGATGATATTCTGGTAGATTAGATAATTCTATGGTCCGTACCTCGGACCCAAACACTCGTACAACCGCACTGGTTAAGTTTTGCAAAAGTTAGTCTTCAACTCCACTGAACATCGGAGCGACACGCACTTGCAACCGTACTCCGCAAGTTCTACACAGATAGTCCTCGTTTCACGGCGCGTCGAACGATATATCCACACGTTGGCTCCCCCACCATGGTACCGACATCTAGCTTACGTTGTCTCCCCTGATTGGCTGAGCACGCCGCCAGTTCCCCTCCTCTGCCTCATTACACTCGGCGCGCGAGAGGGAGAAGTCGTTTTCCGTTCCAACAATTCGCCTTTTCTAGACCTTGCGACCCAGCCTTGCGTAATACTTCTCGACAGGAATCAGCTTGTATTCGAATTCCCAGTGAGTCATGTCTCTCAAATACCCTAACTGACAAAACTCCGTAAAATTCCGTAATCACATAATTTTCTATAATATTGTCGTTCGTAATAATTTGCTTGACAGCGTTTTCTAAGACATAGAAAACCTATCTGAATGCTAATAATTTTTATAAAATGCTCCGAAAATACCTTAATAATAATTATAATAAATTAATAATAATAATAAATTACCATGAAAAATTCTCTTGGCTGAACAATTTGCCGCGTAAATAAATATAGAATGGCTTCCTACTGACTTATGCCAGTTGCATAAAACCCCTCGAAAAACACGTTACAACATTTATAACAGCTTGGCGAATTACATGTGAATGTGTGCACTTCCAACTTACTGATGTGTGTGATATTTATTTGTATAGTAAATTTCACTGATGTGTAAGATCTCTCTCTCTTTTCTTCTTAACACGAATATAAATGGAGGTTGCTTGGAGTGAATGTATCATATCCCTTTAAAAGACGACATTGTCGTGTTCTGAGGAACAATATGGTGTTTGAAGCTATTTTCAGTGTTGCCTTAGTAATCGAAATTTACTGTTCTTTCAGTCGGTCAACACGATTGTGCCCAATTATTGGGTGTTTCCGTAATCCTGAAAAATATTTGCATGATATTAATAAATACACTTGGATGAATAGTTTCGATCGTCAGGCGATCATCAGATCCATTGTGTGTCTACAAGCATTTACAATATATAGGCCTACACTTGTTTAGTTGTAGTAGTAGTAGTTAAAGTAACAAAACTAGTCAATATTTATTAGTTATGTATGTCATTTTTGTTAAGATACTGAATGTGGTGATCAACCTTCAAACTTCCTTGCTTAGTGTGATTGTTGATATGCGGTCAAGTTAGAGTGGATTGTGAACTTAGCTGCTTGACTAGTTTGCGGTCTGGTTGCGAGCACTTACTGCACCTAGTTAACTAGAAAATTAAGCTTTAGAAGATTGTTTAGACCGTTGCTTACCGAGACTGGGTGACATACTTAAGAAAAAGAATTAAAAAGTTGGGGTACCTGTGTCACTTCGCATTATACTGCGTCAACCAATAAAAGTTAATTGACCTGCCATGGCATTTCTTATTCTGGATTAGGGAAACACCCTATACAATTGGGTACAATCGTGTTGACCGTCTGAACAAAACATTACATTTCGTGTTCTATGGAAGTTGCTGGCTAAGAAATTCAAGAATTGAAGTTACTGAGGTACAAGTTC
Source organism: Meconema thalassinum (assembly GCA_946902985.2). Taxonomy (NCBI): domain Eukaryota; kingdom Metazoa; phylum Arthropoda; class Insecta; order Orthoptera; family Tettigoniidae; genus Meconema; species Meconema thalassinum. The sequence continues at coordinate 1,094,834,436 of OX336389.2, read as the reverse complement.
AAACGAGTTCAGTCATGGTGAGAAAATTAGAAACTTATCATTCAGTGAGAAATATTTAGAAATGTATTTGTACATATTTTGCTAATGTTTCCAGTTGCAAATCAGGCTTTCTTCGACGTTTTCGATTATAGGTATGGAAGCACTCGGAATACAGTCCTAATCTTACACTTCGCTTGTTCAATGTGGAATCATGGACATATCTGGGAGGAAAACGATTTGCCAACGATAAGCAAGTTCAAACAACGATTCTCCAATGGCTCCAGAACCAAGGAGCGGATTTCTGTCGCCAGGGAAATGAAGCTTTGGAACATTGTTCAGACCGTTGCTTACCGAGACTAGGTGACTTAGTTAACAAAAGAAAATTAAAATGGTGGGGTACCTTTGTCACTTTGCGTTATACTGCGTCACCCAATAAAAGTCAATTGACCTGGCATAATATTGTGTGATGGTAATTACTTTTAGAATTACCTACGCATATACTGTATCATTCGTGGTGTATCGAACACTGCTATGTGAGTCGGTTGTGGTACTAGATATCTCTTGTTTATGTTCTTCACTTGCTCATCTGCCTCGTCTGACCTAAATGAAATGGGAACTTAATATGGTACTTGCTGGTTAAAACTCGTCAGGTAAGGTATGTCGTGGTGTTGTTGTTGTTGACGCATTTAGGGGCTTTACGACATCGTGATCATGTAGCCCCGTTAATTTGGTGTGTGTTTAGAATCTGTCTGATAACCTGTGGCATTGTGATGGTTGCACAAGTATGTGTGTATTTGCAATTGAACTAAGATTTGGATAGATGACTGTGGCCTTAGTTTAGGTGCCATCTCAGCATTCGCATGGAGTAAAAGTGGGGAAAACGCGGATTGTTATTTCTAGGATGGTCAAGGTAGGAATCGAACCCACATCTTCTCACGAGTCTTGAGTGAACCCCGTTCCTATAACGAATGATGATAGCATCGACAAGAATGCGTTAATGTATATGTCACTGATTTACTTAATTAGTGCTGGATCTATAAGCTGCAAATTCCTGAAGGTTGGGGTGGGGCAGATAACTCATAGGAGCCCGTGTATTTATGGTTTTGTACGAACTCAATTTTGTGGTAATGTGTTGACCCCTATATTTGCTTTGTCTGAAGTCAGATTTGTGATTGCTGGATGTAGGCCCTAATAAGGATGATTCCAAAATTTGAAGGGAATTGGACTCTATATGGCAAAGTTATGAAGTCGAGTATCGAACTAGCGTGTATATGGAATATTGCGGTACAATTGGTGATTAAGAAAAGCTTTGTCTGATATATTTTATTCATATCAGAAATTCGCAAGCGAGGCAGCTTGTCGATCCTCGGCTGAGGCTTCGAAGGTGAGGCGGCCACGGTACATCACGCACAAGTTGTCAATCATCAAGTTTTTTTTGTTTGTTTGCGCTGGCTAGTCTAGTCGCACGTGCGGGGAGAATGGAAGGAGGTGACGCGTGGCGAACTCGTGATCTGACATCACGCCTGCAATATTTTGATTGGTCAAGAGCATACCATGTGATACGAACAGGTAATTGAATTTCCAAAGAAAACAATTGTAGTTATAATTACTCTGGAGAAGAAATAGGCATCATGAAGTACCAGGTTCAACTCGGAAAGATATTCGGTATTTTTCCATATTTTCAAAGTCTTAGAAGAGGACTTAACAGAAACGATCTCATTCGGGGGATTGAGAGGGAATTTCGAAGCGGCAAATCTGATAACCCACGCCACTGGAAAGACAGAGGAGAGGACTCGATTTGATAATGCCATAGGAGGTGACGGATGTGTTTGGCGATCACGCAAATCTGAAGTGCGCAAATTATAGAGACTTGACGGTAGTATCGAGATGTATTCCGGTGTTACGTTAGAACGCCAAGGAACTATACAATTGATATAAGACATTTATCGACGATAATAGTTACAACAATTGAACATTACTTTTCGAGTAAACAAGTACAATTCAGTACAGCGATTATTGGGAAGTTTTACTATACTTCGCGAAGCAACAATAAAATTCTACGTTCTACGAAAAGGCACTCTATTAAATAATTATCTACGTAAATATTCTACGAAAGTCTACATCACACTATTTTATAGACTTTGCAAATATCTACGGATAATTTTCGAAATATATTTATATTTTGAAAAACTTGCAATGGAGTTCAGAAATTACGAGTTGAGGGGGAAGATTACTCAACAGAACGAGAGTTTGGTGATGCATTGTTAAGCGCATGGATTGGGAAGCTGGATAATTGAACTCGCAAGAATGGAGGAAGTGACCTAACTTATTCGAAATTATCGCATTTACGAGAGAACTTCTAGAATCTACGATGGAGAGACCTGATAAATGTAGCAGAGTTGAGAGATGGAGTCGGCAATCCACGAACACCAGTTCGAGTCCAGGCAGTCCCAGAACGAGAGCGGACGAGGTAGGCGTTCATCCATTTGCTGTTCCTAGGGCCAGATCCAGGCAAATGCTGAAGTGGTGTCAGCAATGCAGGATCCAATGCATGAGGTATCATACTCTACCGGGTATGAGGAACACCTATAATCTTTGCGGCAAAGGTAGATTGACGATTTTCCAGTTACTCTAGTAGATATTTGGAAGTTGTAGAAATTTCACGATTGACCAATTTTATTAACATTTCGTAATTTTTTATTGAGTCATATTTAGGCTTATTTCAGTGCTAGAGGTTGGATATATATTTTTGCGATGTTTGTCGTAACATAGTTTTGCGTTATATCATGATAATTGATGAAGATTTATTCCACAATTAGAGGTTGGTAGTGTGCAATGAAAGACGCTACGTGAATTTAAGGGTATTTCCGCAAGAATGCGAGGTGTAGTTACGCAAGCGTCGTAAGAAGTAACTTATAATGTGATGATTTATACCACGTATGTTCGAAAGTGAAGGCTATATTTTTGAGTAAGGCTCAAGTTAAGTTAAAATTGTTGTAAAAACAGCTGTTTATTTTATTTAGATTGGTAACCGATGTATTTTGGGGTGTATTAGAAAGTGGATATAATTCGCAAGAATTAATCGAATTATTAATATTATTGATTAAGGCATTACTACAATGCTAAGCTTAACCGCTTGGGCAATTAAAGCCAGAAGGTGTCGATTTCAAACCAGATATGAATGGGTAGCGTATCTAAAATGTAATTTGCGAGGAAATGTAGAAGAAGGATTCTCTGAGGAGAATGTTGAACATTCGTTTGGAATGAAGAAGAGCAGTGGAAGTATAAAGAATGTAGAGTTATAAATAATTGTACAGAAGTTTATATTAGTTCTAGTGTCCATAGTATTTTATATTTTAGATGATCAGCTGACTTTGTTTGAAACTTCGACGAAATAAGGAGTTATTGTATAGATTAAAAACATGAATGTGAATTTAAATGCATGGGAAGGACAGGATGTTCCGTAATTATATTTTTATTATTCGTAAAATCAATATCTCTTGCTATTTTATTTTATTTTTATACTCCTAGAAATGGTAGGAAACTACATGAATCAACTGATAACAGAACAGCGAGGTCAAAGGCCAAATTTAAGTTTTTATCATTATTAATATTTTTTATTCGCGATTATTAAATTATTTATTTAACTTATTTAGTTATTTCTTTAGGTAGGTTTAGTAGAGTTAATATTATTTTTACTCGTTTTCTGTTAATAAACTTGCGAGCACGCTGTGTTTTGCTCGTCCTTTTCTAGAAATTCCATCTTATATTTACCGTAGTTAGTAAGATGATGAACGATGGAGATAGGTGCCCACTTTTCCACCCTTTCAGGAATCTCATGTTCGAGCAAAGTTAAATTTCTGTCTTTCAGGTAATTCCATTGTTTACCATCACTTTCCATCTTTATAAATATATGTGAAAATGAACTACTTGTCAGCGTTACACCGAAGTCCTTTTTGCCGGGGACTTTTGTGCTTCTGCGATCCTTTTTCCATCTGTGGATTGACAAGTACCGAGGAGGCTCGGGCTCATTTTCGGGTACAGTGTGTACTCGATAAGCGCAAATATGCAATAGAATTACTGTAGAATTTGAGTAAGACACCATTCCGGGATTTGCCTGGATTGAAATAGGGAAACTATAGTACTGTAAATAGTTTCGAGGATGGCTGACGGTGAGATTTGAACCCACCTCTCTTCCAAGTGCCAGCCCCTATTTCAAAACAAGATTTCTTCGCCAAGGTAAAAAGTTGTACTGGGAGAACACCGTGAAAATGATTTTCGTGGTTTTCCAGTTTCACCACATGTTCCTTTCAATAGGTCCACGACCGATTTCCTTCCAAACTCCCTGCCCTGTCCCGTCCTGAAAATAAAATAAATGACAATTGGCTGCCTTAATAAAGAAAATTATTAAAAAGTTGGTGTTTGATATAATAGCATGGAACATTGTACTCATCAGCATCATTATACAGTACTTAACAAAAGTTTAAGACCACTAGCCTATTTCATATAATTATTTCCTTATCTTATAATTTTATCGGAAACCTTTTCATAATTAATTTCTTAATAATGTAGTCAATGAGGCGTCTGTAGAGATAGTGAACATTCGGATATGTCTTTCAGTTTACTTGTTATGGAATTTTATTTACAGTGCAGATATTGAAAAATTTCCACGTCTTTAAATATGGAACAATTTGTGTACCTTAAACGGGCTTGTGTATTTTAGTATAATTTTTTTCTAGTATTGTGAGAGGTTTAAGATCATATCGACATCAAAAAATTAATTCCCAAAAATTTCCTTATCGTTTTATTTATTTTTTTTATTTATTTTTTATAAAACCGAAATAAACGAGTAACTTGTACTACGCGTTTAGACGTGCAAAGCGAGAAAGCTGTTCGAGGAACCTTCACGTCACTAACACTTGATGATAGTTCATCTTTTCCTCAACAGATGGCATACACCTAGCCCGGCAGAAGGGGTAATTTATGTGAATGTGAAGCCTTTATCTCGAGACAGTTGCCAAGAGCTAGAGGTTAGTGTTACACGAACTGTGAAAATGGGGGAAAAAGTTGTGTCAGAAGGATTGGAATGGCAAGTAATTGGTATGGGAAAAAGCGGAAAGTCGCATAGAGTAATCTCTGATGATTTGGGGGTGAGTATCCGCTGCCAGAACTGGGATTTTAAGATGTCTTCACAAGATGGATTCACAACGTTACATTGAAACTATGCAAGAAAACATGCTGCCTGCCATCCACCCACAAGCTTCACAATGGGTATTTACCTTACCAGCAGGATAACGCTCCTTGCCATAAATCTGCTTCAACAATGGAGTGGTTTGACAGGAACAATATCGCATTGTTGGATTGGCCCCCTAGAAGTCCGGATTTGAATCCGAACTTGTGGAACATCATAGCAGGGGCGGCTGGCTCTAATGGGCCAGTGGGCCAGGGCCCTCCTTACCATGAACCTACATTAGTAATTCATTTTTAAGCCTTATCGCTCGAAATACTGGCCGAGTTGTGCGTTCCTCACTATGAAAATACACCAGCATGTTTGAATAACGCGCCACATATCTTGTCACGTAATTCGCCTTGCTGCTGGCTGCTTGGGGCCCAGGCCTTCCTGGGCCCAAGACTCCATTCAATTACGAACAAGGACAGGTCTATTGCGCGTGCGCGCGGACGCTGTTCTAACGTCGGCTATGGGCCCAGATATTGCGAGCCCACGGTTACAAGGAAGAAAAACAAATGGAGCAGTTGTATGGGCTCTGGAGAGAACTTTGGCATGCTGAACTGCTACGTTTGCCTCGAACTTACATCATCTATGGCCGTACCCTTCCCCTTACCTTCCCCTTCTGCCGATGCTGTTTGATATGATTCGCAGGACGACCACTAGATAGCAGTAGTTATCGGAGGGTCATTAGTTCCAAGGTTACGTAAAGAGGTCTCTTTAAGAATTCTGTGACAAGCGTTACCAATTAAATAATTTTGTTTTTCACCTAGGTCTAGAGTTTTTGACAAATGTCTTAGTGATAGGCTATCATACATTTGGAATTAAATAGCGATTTAGAGGGATATTTAAATTATATTAAATGTAGAACATAACATTTTCCCTAATGAGACAAAATGTAATGGTTATTGACAAACACCTAGCGTGCTAGCGAGTAGCGAATGTTGAATTTGGTAACATTGTCCACAAACATTTGTGACGATAAGCGTTGAAATAGGAGTACATTAAGCAATGAATACGGTGGATTATTTAATACAAGTGCCCTTTTCTTCTCATTCACTCGAAGATAAAATAAATATTAAGGAATTAGGGAGACCGACGCCAGTTCTGAAAGTAGAACAATTGTGCAAAGATAAACGGCGGGAGAGAGTGAGGAAGTTCAGTCCTGAATCGTACAACAAAAATGATTGGCTATGTGGTTGTGAAGTTAGAGATTCGTTCTTTTGCTTTCTCTGTTTGTTGTTTGGCGGGGAATCCTCTTGGACTAAAAATGGTGTGACAGATTTGAAACATTTAGTTTACAAATTACGTAAACACGAGTGTTCTGCCGACCATAAGGACAACGTAATGAATCTTGCTGTGCTTGGGAAAGCAAACATTTTAAATCAACTGAGCACTGCTTACAGGCTTCAAGTTCAGCTTCACAATGATAAGGTAAGAGAGAACAGATATGTGCTATCTCTTCTTATTAACTGTGTCCGATTCTGTGGGGCTTATGAACTTGCCCTCCGTGGGCATGATGAATCAGTGACGTCATCTAACCCTGGAATTTTTCGTGGACTTGTGGATTTTAGTGCAGAGCTTAATGAATCATTAAAGACTCACTTAGAAAAAGCAAGTGTTTTTAAGGGAACTTCCAAAACTGTCCAGAATGAGTTACTAGATTGCATGCTTCAAGTATGTCATGACCACATATCTGAAGAGATAAGAAATGCCGATTATGTAGCTATTATAGCAGATGAGACAAGTGACGTTTCCAACACATTTCAAATGGTGCTCCTTTATCGGTACGTGTTAAGTGGCAAGATCGTGGAGAGATTTTGGCGTTTTTTGAATCCTCCTGAACATAATGCACAGTCGCTCACCTCTTGTATTTTGAAGGAAATTGACATTCATTTAAAGGACTCTCCACATAAGCTAATATCTCAGAGCTATGATGGAGCCTCTGTGATGAGTGGTAACGACCGAGGTGTACAAGCCCGAGTTAGAGAACAATATCCTCTTGCATTTTATATTCATTGCCATGCACATAAACTTAACTTAGTAATGTCCAACGCAGCCTCCATCAACCGCAGTGTCCGTATATTTTTTTCGAATCTGTCAGGAATATGCACTTTTTTTCCCATTCACCACAAAGAACAAAGATACTGGATGAAGTCGTAGGCCAGCGTCTTCCAAGAGTAGCTGCAACCAGGTGGAATTTTAATTCAAGGGCGGTGAATACAGTTTACGAACACCGGGTTGATCTAATAGCTTGCATGGAGGAAATTGAAAATCGGAATGAGATCAGGCAACCATCAACTATTTCTCAGGCGAGTGGGCTTAAGTACATCTTGTCTGATGGTACGTTTGTGTTCTGGCTGTCATTTTTTCATAAGATCATGCCACATGTCGACATTTTGTATTGTCAACTCCAGAAGCGATCTATCGACCCAGTGCAAGTACAGGAAGATCTGAAACGTTTCGAAAGACATGTTCAAATGGTCTGAGAAAATGTAGAAGAGGTGCATGTGAACGAAGGCGATGGAGTGAGCAGAAAGAGGAAGCATGAAGACCGTTCACCTAATCGAGTTCGTGAAGCAAAGGAAGTTTGCGATGTCATCATCAGCCAAGCCATAGAACGATTCTCCTTCACTGGGCATCTTAGTGCATCTAACCTGTTCATCGTAGAAAAGTTCCGAGATTACAATGCCATTTTCCCTTCAAAAGACTTAAGAATCGCAGTTGAATCCTTCCCGTTTCTGAACGAGAAGCAGCTCAAAACTGAACTTGAACTCATTTATAGGAGAGAGGAATTTAGAGCTGTGTCCGGAGCTATTTCATTCCTGGGGTTCATAATGAACGCGAATCTCGCTAGATTATTTGAAGAAACAGTTAAACTTCTTAAAATATTTGTAACCATGCCAATGTCAACATCGGAAGCAGAGAGATGTTTCTCGACTCTGAAACGCATAAAAACGTTTTTGCGAAACACAATGCTCCAGGATAGATTGTCTGCTTTAGCCATGCTTTCAATTGAACGGAATCTCGTCATGGACATTCCTGATTTTAACAACAAAGTTATAGACAAGTTTGTTCAACTAAAAGACAGAAGAATGGATTTTTCTTTCCGGGTAGTTTAAGCTTTAAAGCAACAGCTCAACATTAGATTGAACAAGATGTATGTGGATTATTTTTGGGAATAATGAAAACCTGTACAGGAACCACGAAGTGAGCCCGTGTTCGTATTTAGGACTAACTATGTTACTACTCGACATCAACTTAAGTGAGATTTTTTAAAATTTGTAAGTAACTAGTGCGGTAATATATGAATAATAATTTGCAGAAGACTGTTTTCTTGCAGACAAACGTAGGCTATTCGTACTATCCTTTAATTGACTTCATTTTGAATATGTGTAAGTGTAATGCAGTCATGAACTACACAGCAGAACAGTGATCATTTTCCATGAACAGTCTCACCTGATTTGCGGTATATGACATCAGTGGTACAACTGCAGCAACGTCTGTCAGGTGATAAAAAGGTATAGACATAACCCTTTTCGTAATTTTTACTGTTCATGATAATTTTTTTGTGTGCCCTTCCCAAGCTCTAAGACCACCAGCCGCCGCTGCATCATAGGCCAGCGCGTAGCTGCTCGCAAACCCAAAAATGTCCACGAATTGTGCGAGAGGATTTCGGAAGTGTGGAATGACATTACGACCCGGGAATGTCAAAAAATAACCAAGAGCATGCGGAAAAGTGCAAAAATGTGCCTGAAACATCAAGGACGTCCTATTGACTACTAAGACACAATCATTGTGTGATAATAGTGAAATTTTATTTGGATTAACATGACTTCAAAATGCTCTTTTCTTTTCTTTTCTTTCCTTTTTTCCCCTTCTTTTGTTGTTGTTGTTGTTGTTGTTGTTGTTGTTAAGTACCCAGAAAACTTAAAGATGTGTAATAAGTGGTCATAAGTATTACCTTGTACCGTAATATGTACGATAAATGTACTTTACCATGTGCAATGGAGTGAAAATTCGATTGTGTGTGCATCATGATTTCGAAATTTGTAGCTCGTTTACATCGTTTCGGAAAAAGTTAATAAATGAGCCCTTAAGTTGAATAATTTTACAAAAACAGCACGGTATTATGTAGAAGGGTAAGACATAATGTGATAAAAGTGTTTTTATAAACAAAATACCCATTAATTTTGTTCTTAATAAAACAAAATATATCAACAACAGGGTGGTCTTAAACTTTTGTTAAGTACTGTACGTGTGTGCAGAATATGTCTGATGCCCACTGTTGTTGTAGTGTGTGTATTTGTAATTGAATTTGGTTGGACATGACCGTGGGCTGTTGGATACCAACCATACTGAGTGTCTGAAGTAAAAGGGGAAACCACGGAAAATCACTTATAGGTGAGGTGGGAATCGAAATCGTCCCTTCTCAATTGACCTTACAAGCCTGAGTGTACCCAGTTCCAACCCTCAGAACAGTATTACATATTTACAGAGTCGGGAATCAAACACAAAACTTTGGGGCAGGTGTCTTAGTACGCTAATACAACTTAAGGTGGCCAAAACCTCCTTGAGAAAATATTATTTGGGTAATGTGTACCCACGGACATATCCCAGCGTATGATTGGAATCCTGCACATTCCCGAGGTTTCTCATGGTTCAAATCTCGCTGTTGATGATGTCCATTGTGATTGGACTGTAGGGTTTCCCTGTGCTTTTCGTGCACACTTTGCAGTAATGTTTGGAGTGTACCTTATTTCTAGCCTCACGACACCTTTCCCAATCCCAGCCCTAAGATAATTAAAACTAGTCACGCACATGAAGGCACCACAATATCACAAACTGGCAGGCACAAAAACAAATTGCCACCTTGTCCCTAGCCCCTGTATCAGTCCATCAGTCAGTTAGTTAATCAAACCTGCATAATTACTTAACCATTTACTGTGTTCGACAGATCGGAGAGTGTGGCACTTACGAGAGATCACATGGAATTAGCAATAACCCCCAATACTTCAGCGAATTGACAGGAATAGGCTAATTGATTAAGCTGTTACTCTCTCAATTAGCAATGTCTTTAACATTCCAGTAATTTGTAAACATAATTAAAGCATTGCATTCCTTACGCGAGCTATTGTTAAAATACAGTTTTGCCAATTGTATGTGATTGAAATTAAAGGTTAGCAGCGTAAAAATGTGTGAAATAAAATAAATGAAAGTGGGAAAATGTTGATTTGCTGGTTGGTAACGAAATTAAAACCAGAATGCTTTTAATAATTTCAAATTTCCACTGAAAACAGTACGTTTAATTTCATTACTTCGTCCACTGGAGTTCTCTGCAGTGAATGGCCAGCTGCGGGTATTTTGTACGTGGCTCTTGGAATGAATAGTACAGAGATTTCCCGTAACTATTGTAATACATTGTAACTGGGTTGTATTTTTGGTTTAAAACATGTGCTTCTTCCTGAAAACTTGAAGACTCGTGCAAAGAAAAATAGTTACACCACCCATTGGCATAGTGCAGATACAAGACGGTACTTTGGATTTCGATATTTGGGGGATGTTTTAGCGATCCAATGTTCGAATCTGTACTCGAGGAGACGCTGGGATGGTGTTTTGCAGTGTTTCCTGTTTTCGAGGCACGTACAACATTTCTAGCCCAAAATATTTTCATTTACACACAGTACGTGAGACGTTGCATTAACTCAATCAGTCAATATTCATGTCACAAGGTACATGAGGCTGATGATCGCAACTCCTGAAAGTAAGACTACAGAAAATGGTTTCATCCGAAACTGATTTTTTAACTATAATATGTGTGTGTGGTCTACCCGAATAGCTATATTAGTTATCTGCGGGCATTCTCAAGATCAAAAATTATGATTTCGATCCAGGTTCAGTCCGATGGCAGCTTATAAGGGTTTATTTAAAGGTTTAATAATGCGACCATATGGACAACTTTGCGACATCATTCCCACATCCTGGTGTCTCAGAAAACTATTGCCATTTGCTCGAGTGAACGTATATTATTATTATTATTATTATTATTATTATTATTATTTTCATTAGGTATTTTACTCTGCAGGACTTTCGTTACCTTGATGTCAAAAAGTGTTTCTAAATCTCTCTCTCTCTCTCGCCCTAATTCAAAACGTGTTGTTGTACAATTTTTACCACGAATTCTGAAATACATTTTGAAAGGAACATAACATAGGTACAGGAAATGTTATTGAAATAATTGGTTGTTGGGGAATATGGGTAGTCATCTTGAGGAGATTGCCTGTTTTAAATGTATAAATTCAATATTTCCCAGACCATCCGAATACATTCTGTAAATATATTATCACTGTGCCTCGAGGTCAACGACTTCAGAGTTATTTTTGCGCGAGGGAGATATTTTATGATGATCAAGGAGGCTTTCAGCTGTTAAGTCGTGTATTATGCAATGGTATTATTCAATGAATACAAGCCATTTAAATGGAAGGAAGAAAATCAAAATATTGGACGCATGTGGATGTCAAACTCGTGACCTCTGACTTTGGTCGCCGTTGTTCTACCGTACGATTTTATGCGAGAGACGCTTCCTTTTAAATTCTCATGGCAAGGTCATATCTGTGGTATAGCCTATCTAACACTATCTCACACTGTTGTCGTGAACGTCAAATTATTGAAATGAAGTTCACAATGGGCATCTGGTGCTATCACAATCCAAAAAATAAAAATGTCGTGTATACCCCATACTCATCAGTCCATACTGGTGGGCTGGGCGCGGATCCAGTCGGAAAGTTGGGCGGGGGACAGGCATTCGGGTCTCGTTTACTGTGCGTTCGAGATGTGAAGGTTAGGTTAGGTTAGGGATAGAGCGTATCTATTTAATGATTAAATATATATTTTAAACGAAATATAGGCTACAGCTTCTGGATTATATATATTGTGATCGCGCCTGTGACCATGGATGGAGGTGGCATTTGCACGATTGCCCCCACCCACTGGCTCCGCGCGTGGTGGGGACAAGTATTCCCAACAGAGTCAATCCTGCTTACCTGAACATAGTACGTTTCGTACCGTAAGGTTGTCGGTGCACTGTAAAACATTGTCGTAAATGTACTAAAAAGTACCAATTACAGTATGTTGCACGAACCGATCGTAATTGTACAAAAGCATGTCGGTGAAAAAATGTGAAGATATCTTAATTGAGCTATCCATTCCAATCACGTTTGCTGATTGCAAATTGAAATTTGTTTCGTACAATTACGACGAGTTCGTGAAAGCAAATTAACGTGAATTTGTCGTAAATTTACTAAAACAATTTTAACAGTGTGGATGAGGGACCCCAATCAAGGTCCACATCCTGTAGAATTCTAGTGATCCAGTCTTTAGTGATGTACTGATGTATACTGCAATAGTTTCACTATGGAACAGGTGGAGGTATTTGATGCCTCATTACTGCGTTATGAACCTCAGGGAGGGCCGGCCCCGAGTCCGAGGTGCAGCAGACAACGACGATGATGTGGATGTTGATGCCATAGCACAGCGCTCGCTAGCTCACCATCTCCAACACTGATGACCATTGAATGACTCACGGAAACAGTTACAGTATCAGCTAACGATGCTGTTGCGGCCCAGCAATGTGTAGCCTACTGCTAGTCGACGCTATGACTGTTGCCAACGTCGGGACTTGAAACATCGCACCGAAAATCTTTTAATTCTCGAAACGAATATATTTTAATTTTAGAAACGTAATGTTCCATTTATTTGAATTTCACGTCGGGGGGGTGAAACTACAGTAAATGCCGTTAGGGAATTTTATTTCGTGCCGTGAGCTAAATTTTATTTCATTCAACAACTTCATTTCGCGTCGCTAATTAATACATTTCGTTTCGCATGCCTGCCTTGGCTCAAAATATCAGTTTAGCATTCTAAAAATGAGATGTATTGTTTAAGTAATGTTAACAATAATACAGGGGAGCATGATGGCGCACTTGCCTAGCTGCTCGTCTTTTTACCCGGGCGGCCGGTGACAGCGGGGTGGAATTTTCACCTGAAAAAGTCACGTGGTGCATGGAAGGGCATCCGACCTCAAATCCCCGGCCAAAACCAAAATGAGCCTGGTTGGCTCCGGCGACCCCAATTAATTGGGAAATGCCGAAGGCTCATCATCAGATGTTAAGAATAGACTTCAGTGGTCTAAAATTGGAAGTACTGTAGGTCTGTGGATTTATGAATTATTATTTAAAATTGTTCTCAAAACAAATGCTCCTCAAACATATTTTCCGTTCGCTAGCTTACATTGAGATACAGAATTGTCATTCTGTTTCTCCGAGGAGAACCATACCACTAGTGATTCTAAGCCTAGTTTCATGCAAACTTGACCGTGCAAACTCCGAAAATAACTGTTGTAAATTAGCGGAAAATTCGCGATTATATTTGTGCCCATGTGAAGCCGTATGTCAAAATATACAACAATACGGTAACCTTAAAGAATTCAAAGCCATTAATGAATTAGCTTTTTTTTTATTTCGTCAAGACAAAAACAAAAAAGAAGGCTTATGGTGATAGTGTTGGCTCAGATTCGAATCATATGTTCCCTTGCCATCATAATTGAATAGACTTCTACCGCATTGGATCAGTTAGTTTTGTTGTTGTTTCATTTTAGCGGCTTGTGACATCTTGGTCATCAGCCCCGTGTATTTGGGTGTGTGTTGAATTTGTCTGATAAGCTGCATTTATGTGATGCCTATAGTAGTGTGTGTAGCTGTTTCGACAGGGATTTGTTAGGTGCCCCGGGACTTGAAGTAAGGTACTATCCTTGCATTTACCTGGAGGTAGTGTGAAATTACACGCGGAAAAAACACATTTGGGTTAGCCGCTGTCAGCGCCGGGTTTCGAATTTACTTGCTGCCCGCGCGGTCGTAGTGCACGATTTAACGAGCACGTCTACGCTGCGGGACGGCTCAGTTAGTGGAGCAGCGGTGCCCTAAGCCGATCAGTGGGTAGATTCCCGCATGCATCAAATATATTATACCTGTACCATCCATCTGTATGTAATCTTTACTCCACCTCGTAGCAGAGTGATGAGTATATTTGGCTGTCACCACGAAGGTCCGGGTTCGATTCCCGGCTCTGTCAAGAAATATAATTCTGGTCTGAGTGTGGGAACGGGCTACACTCAGCCTCGTGAGGCAGAACTGAGGAGAAGTGGGTTCGATTCCCACCTCATCCATCCCACTTCTACTCCAGACAATTGCTGGGATGGTTCCTAAACTGAGGCCACGGCCGTTCCCTACCCAAATCCTAATGACAAACACACACACTAGTACAGCCATCATATGACTCAGGCTATCAGACAGATTCCACACACACCCAAGTACATGGGGGCTACATGACCACGATGTCACAAAGCCCTTAAATGAATCAACATCTCTTCTTGGTCATCTTAGCCGTACTGAAAAACAATTCTCGATATTCTAACGTCTTATTTGAAGCGAGCATGAAAGAAATTTAAGTGTTACCGCTTTTCAAGTCACCATATTCTTGATATGCAGAGAGTGTTAGTATTATTAGTGTTATTATTATGGTTATTATGTATGTTTTACTATGTGTCATTTTGTGTGAGGAATACTAATTTTGCTTTTTTCTCTCTTTTTAGGTGAGTAACGGTGCTGCATGACTGGTGATTTACTGTAAGTTGTACATTATTGTCTCAAATTACTCGCCCTTTTCGTGGAATGCAAATTGATTCCAGACTTGGTCAGAACTAGGCTGTTACCCACAAAATGTAGTGTACAGTCCTAGTGAAGATCAAAAAATCATTTTATAGGAACTTAAATTTTATTTATATTTCATAGTATATATACAAATTTTGACAAAATAGTTGCAGTACCTATGTGTGAAAATTGACGGATGTCCGTTTCGGATACAGCTGTACGTGTCTGAAATGCAACAGGCCGCGCATACAAATCGAGTGCTTTTATCGCAACACACATCCAGCCGAGTGACACGCTTTCCTTCATGAGTAAGATGTGTTGTTTGAGTCTTCATTTGAATGGTTTGATGCAGCCCTCCATGCTTCCCTGTCCTGAGCTAATCGTTTCATCTCTATATAGCTACCACACCCTACATCCGAGGCAATCTGTTCAACATATTCTAACCTTGGTCTATCCCTACAGTTCTTATCCTCGACCTTTCCTTCCATAACTAACTTTGCTATTTCTGGATGTCTTAGTGAGTGTCCTATCAACCTATCTCTTCTTTTCATTAGCAGTCGCCAGAAACGTCTCGCCTCGCCCAATCGTCTTAATACCTCATCATTTGTAACCCTAATTACCCATCTAATCTTCATCATTCTCCTGTAACACCACATTTCAAACGCTTTAATTCTCCTCTTTTCTACTCCACCAATAGTCCAAGTTTCACTTCTATAGAGTGCCACGCTCCAGACAAAGGCTTTCAAGACTGACTTCCTCATACCTAAATCTATATTCGATGTCAACAGATTCCTTTTTGTGCAGAATTGCTTTCCTTGCCTGTGCTAACCTACTTTTTATATCCTCTTTGCTTCGTCCATCACTGGTTATTTTGTTTCCTAAGTAACAGAACCTCTGAAGAAGCCGGGTGAAGGTCCTTCGAGTTGAATTGTGTGGCGAGCTGCGCGCCGTGTCCCTATTACTCCTTATTAAGATGAGCGAGTAAGAATATCGAATCGAGAAGTCGGGAGTTGGTATAAGTTACTTATTTTGTAGGGGGCTGCGTGGCGCAGTCGGTAGAGGCGCTGAGCTTCTAACTGAAAGGGAGTGGGTTCGATCCCCACCCAGGTAGAGGATTTTAGAAACAACACTACCACTTTCGGATACGCAAATGGCCCTTGGGTTCACTCAGCCTACACCAGAAATGAGAACCAGGGTAATTCCTGGGAGCAAAGATGGCCGGGCATGGAGCTGACAACTCCATCCCATCTAGTGCCGATGTCACAAAAAGTGGAAGCCTCTCCCTTCCACTACTCCCCGGGCCTCCATGGCCTGTAGAGAGTTGGCTTTTGGCTTTATCTATTGTGGTTACGCAAAGTTTGCCCGATTTACAATAGTCTTTAAGAGATCAGATCTTGCCTATTTGTAATTTAGACTTTGTTTGGGAAGGAGGCTGTAGTGCCCTTAAATTAGGAACCATTTGCCTGGGGTAGAAGTGTGAAACAATGGAAAACCACTTCTGAGGTTGCTGAGATAGGAATCGATCTACCTCTTCTCACTTCTGCCTCACGAAGCATAGTGCACCCCGTTCCAACCCTGAGACCAGAATTGAATTTCTCGGCAGAGCCGGAAATCGAACCCGAACGTCGGGGGTGAAGCCAAGAATGTTAGCCGCTACACCGCGAAGTGGTCTCTCTAGAAATGAATTGCTGTGGCATAATCATAGTTGCCGTCTCTACCCCTTAACCCCGCCCCCCTTCCTCCTCCTCTATAGTTACAGTACTACTAAACTGGTGATTTCATCGCGACTGGCTGCGTGGCGCAACGGTAACGTTCTCGCCATGCTGTGCCCAAGATTGCAGGATCGAATACTGGCGCCGTCATTTGGCATTTGATGTTGTTGTTTAATTAATTGAGGGGCTTGACGACATCGTGGTCATGTAGCCCCGTGTACTTGTATGTGTGTGCGCGCGGAATTTGTCTCATAACCTGTGCTATTCCATTGTGATGGCTGTATGAATGTATGTATTTGTTATTGAGATGAGGATTGGGAAGGAGGCGGCCGCGGCCTTAATTTAGGAACCATGCCGATATTCACTTCCGTTCCAGTTCTCAGACCAGAATTAAATTTCTTGGGAGAGCCGGGAATCGAACCCGGACCTGCGCGGTGACAGCCAAGAGTGCTAGCCGCTACGCAACGAAGCGGACATTTGGCATTTGAGGGTGCCCAAATGCGAGGGAGCCGTGTCATTAGATTGACTAACACGTTTCAGATCCCTTTCAGGGCAAAATTCTGGCACACCGGCGAGGTGTCTCTAAAATTCTCAATAGTTGAAAGGGACATACAACCAATAACATTTGTATTATTATTATTATTATTATTATTATTATTATTATTTCATGCTGATAACGTCCAAACCCATGGATATGTGGTAAGTATACTAGGCTAACACGAAGGGTCCTGTGTTCGGTTCCCGGTCGAGTCTTGGGGATTTTAATGTCTAGTGGTTAATTCCCCTTGCTCGGAGACTAGGGTCTTAATCATTCAGTCTATCCTTATCACGGCCCAAATGTCGCCCACGTGAGTCAACTGGAAGGACCTGCGTCAGGCATCTTCAGAGGTCACACGACATTATTATTGTGATAATGTTTCTATAAGCTCACAGGCGTAACTCAGGTTCATCGTATGAGGTTCAAGAACTGAGTGGTGTGTCTTTTCGATTCCAGCTTCGGAACGGGTGCATGACGGCAATAATTTGTAATATCGTAAAATTTCCTTAAAATAATTGTTTATTTTAAATGGGTAAACAAACTTCTTCTCTATTGTAAATCACGGGATGAGCAATAAATATAATACACAAATAAATACATAGACTACATAAATAAATAAATAAATAAAGCTCATTGTTTTTAACTATTGGGGAAGTTCAAATCAGGACATACATGATGCACTAATGATAATGTTATAGGAATCGCAGCCAATGGCTACGTGCCATAAATCTATGACATGGGCCCGCCGGGTTTCTTTTCCTTCCGAAAGAAGGCATACCGAGGGATCTTAACGCTTTTAAAAAATCCGACGACTTCGGCCTGGTTTGAACCCGCCATCTTGGGCATAGCAGTTCATCATGCTACCGACTACGCCTCTGAAGCCGCTATGATGCACTAATGGATATTTCTTTAATGAGACATCTTAATAATTCGTATATAACCCGTTCTGTTAATTAGAAGAAATATATTCCCTTCCTATAAGCCGACTGGATTTTAGCAAGTTACCTGACAATATTTTAAGTACCATTTTAATAATTAAACACTCCTCTCACAGCTCGAAATTGAATTGTTATTCAATCGTTATCCACACCTATTTTCCATGAAGTTCCGCTGAACACTGAAATACATAATGTTGTTCATCAGGAATGACTTAGAGAACGTTATGAAAGAAATTAACAGCAGTTTAAATGAAATATCGTTCAGAATAAGCCGTTCCCGAGCCGTCCACAGCAGTTTTCAACACCTGATTTCCATGCTATCATCGTGGTGTTATACGCTGAGTCTTGAACGAATGGGGTTCTATGCTAGCTATCGATGATACAATGCGCATGTCTTGCAAGTTTGCTCCGTACATTCTCTGCATTGGCGATGCTTTATAGAAATGTATGTTATCTACGATATGTCTCCGGTTTGGTTCGTTCTTTCATAAGCCCAGAATTCGTCTTCAAGCAATAATTCTCGAAACAATGATTAGGAATAAATTGGTGAAGGAATTTCTGTTGCTCGTGCGCGAACATAATCTGATCAAAGGTGTATGCACAGATGAACAATCAAAAATTGGCGCATGAAAAATTTTGAAGTCAGGTACGTGTATCCTCGTCCTCGGGTGAAGCTGTACAGCCACAACAAAAATTATGCAACACGCGTATTGTTTCTGTATATGACACGTTCCTAACTAAATGTGACTGTCAGTTCACAATGTAACTGTCTGCATATCAAATAAACAATAATACATTGAAATGGGCGGGAAATTTTTAAATGCATACGTAGAACATGCCTCACTTGACCCCGTTACCCTGTTGTGTAATCGCATCTTTGCATTTTCAATCCGAAGGCTTGCAATGAACGGATAGTTTTATCATCAACGGCCTCGGGATGGACTGTTACCGGCGTGCTATGCCTTACAATGTTAAGCGTATTACTGCCAGTGAGCTCCAAGATGGAGTACCTGCCTGTAAGGTGGGAACCAAGGCTGTTTGTGTTTCTGTTCATTGCAAAAACTGCGAATGTGGAAGAGGAAGTGGCCAGTGTTTCCTTGTACCTTACCCACATACAGTCAAGGGCGTATATAAGGGGGGTGCTGAGGGGGCTCCAGCCCCCCCCCCCCGAAAAAAGCCAATAAAATTAAGAAAGTGTTGATTTGGTAAGAGCATAAAATAATTATAAATTTGGTTGTACCCTAATCTTAACTTTGGCTAAGTTATAAACAATATTAAGATTGAAATTAGACTAACTCTTGGTGTAGTGGCTAGCATTCTTGTCTGCCGCCCCGGAGGTCCGAATTCGACTCCCGCCTATGCCAAGAAATTTTAATTCTGGTCTGAGGGCTGGAACGGGGTACACTCAGCCTTTTGAGGCAAAATTGTGAATTCCACAGTACGGTACTTTTGAGAAATAAATTATAAGATATTTGCCAATCATACTCCATAGGCCATAATAGAAAATTCATTAAGTATAAAATTTTATTTGTGTGTTGTGTTGTATTTTATAATTTTTTTGTATTGTCAGTAATTGTAGGCTATATCTAAAATAATTACACAAAGTTATATGCTCTAAGATATTGGTTGCTATTTCTGGGTATTTTGCGGTGACAATTCCCTGAGAATAATCACAATTTTCCAGGATAGTCAGCCCCCCCCCCCCCCCCGAAAAAAATTGTGTATACGCCCCTGACAAACAGTATGTTCAATGGGGTTTCAGTCTGGAGCTCGGGGGATTTTTTGGGCAGTTCAATTTAGTTCTGCCCAGTGTATTTCTATGCGTGTATATAAAAATAATATATTTATTTACAATAGAATTTGGCTGATAGCCTCTGTTATTGTGGTGTCTGCGGTCGCGTGTATATTTGTAATGTAGGTGAAGATTGGGAAGGAGGCGACTGTGGCCTTAAGTTAGGAACCATTCCAGCATGTGCTTGGTGTAGAAGTGTGAAACCACGGAAAACCACTTCCAGGATGGCTGAGGTTGGAATCGTACCCACCACTTCTCAGTCTTGCCTCGCTAGGCTGAGTGGACTCGTTCCAGCCCTCAGACCAGACTTAAATTTCTTGGCAGAGCCGGGAATCGAACTCAAACCTCCGGGGCGACAGCCAAGAATGCTAGCCGCTACACCAGGAAGTGGACGTGTGATGTGAGAAGCCCCTTCAGACTATATCCTCCCTTAACATGACACAGATGTGCAGCCACTACGTGAACACACTGCTATACTGTACAGTATATCTCTTAGCGTATCAGGCTGCTCGTGGCCTGCAAACATGAACCGGCCTGACCTCCGCCGAATTGAAAGAAGCTTCGTCAGAGAAGTGCACATGATCCCAATTACGGTGTAATTCCACCTCTCTAAAGGCGCACTGATCGACCATCTGATCACAGCAGAGAGACTCTTTGGCGTTTTCCGAGCTAGTCCGACGTCTCGTAATCGTTTACGGTCTGGGTATGAATATACTGGTAAATTGCTTGCTCCATCAAGTTTAGGAACCACGTTCTTCTATGCAGTTTTAACTAAACGCTTGTGATTTTCCCCAATATACGTCCGCTTTAAACTAGTGCTCGGTGGCCGTCCAACATCCCCTGACACCCGCCTCTGCTTTATCTGTTTCTGAGCAGCCCTAGGCGAAACTACAAACCGAATCGCTGCCTCACAAATGCTAAAATTGCCATGTAGCCAGCACTTGCTCTTTCGACACGCGTGGATAGTTCGTCATGTTGGAATGGAGTGAGCGTTAACATGGAAGTTAGCTCGACCAAACTCGGTGCTTGACGTCATCATGTTGTATTTAGACCAGAATAAAGAAAGATTCGTTCGCGTCGGGATTCGAACATTAGCTGTTATGATAGGTACCCTACTAATTTTGTAGAGTACTGTTGACCCACTGTGCTACGTGAGAGCGTGCCGTGCGTTTATAATTTCATAGTGCTGTATCAATGTACAGTCTCGAGGAGGGGGAAGTCGAGGATTGGAGCACTGGAGAAGGTAGAGTGAGATCGATTGACACAATAGGGTTATCTTTTGCCAGGTTTTGTCGCCAGATGCCGTGAGTGTTCCACGTGGGACTGCACTTGTTCATATCCCGCTAGATATGTGCGATTTTACTGTCAGGAATGTCAAAAACAACTATTTCGTGTTGGTCTCTACCGTGTAAATTGGGCTATATTCTGGATTAAATGACATGACTAGAAATAGCATATGCAGTGTGTAATTCAAGTAGCATGTAATGACTTGCTATGAATAATGCTATATCAACCAATGTAAAATTCAAAATTCCTGACAAGTAAGCTCTATGATACTGTTCGAATCGAAATTAATGCTTTTCGGACTGTCAACACGATTGTACCTAATTGTAATGAAAGAAATTTACATGAGATTAATAGTTAAATTCATTTATTGAAACAGAATTATGTTACCTCTGATAGTGATAGGACCAATTTGTTACCCAGTAGTTCAATGTTGTATAACTAAGGCTTAATGTGTAACAATTTACTTAGTATTAGCATTGCTTAAAAAATGGTTATATTGTTTCATTTAGGGTCTAGGACATCGTGGTCATCAGTCCCGTGTACTGTGTGTGAGGAATTTGTATTACCTGTATTATGATGTCTATAATACAGTGAGAGCCTACTCTATAGAACCGAACCTCGCGGCGCCGTGTGACGGTCGGGACAATGTGGCTAGCCGCCTGTCGAGCAAGGCACTAGCTTGGCAGCAGCGTAGCGCTCAACAGATCAACACATTTACACTTTTTAACGCATGTAATAATCATCATTTCTAACATTTATCTCAGAGTAGTTGCTGAAATGCTATCGTTTATCTAAACACACATTGCACCAACGTACAATGTTTTGGTACACTCGCTGTAATTCATCCTCACTGATATCTCGTATCAGTGCAGTTATTTCGTTCTCGAGAGCCTCCAGAGTACGCGGATTGTTTCTGTATACCTTTTGCTTGAGGTTCCCCTACAAGTAAATATTGCACGGCGCTGAAACGTACGAACACATTTACTGGAAGGCTTGAGTTCTCACTAGGAAAATTCGATGTTTTGTTCTATACCTAACTATGTTCACGGGATACAAGATAGGCTACAGTACGTCACCACAAGTCTTAACCCTCTCAACCAAGCTATCATTCCAATGGGAATGAAATCAATGCAATGACCGCATCTGGGGCTTCCCGGCCCGCTGTTGTATAACGGTAATTAACTAGTCAACTGGCGGTGACTAATCGCTCTCCATCCGTCACACGGCCCCAGCGAGGTTCCGTTCTATAGAGAAGGCTCTCACTGTAGTATGTGTATTTGAAATTGTGGACACGGTTGGGATGGGGGTAGCCGTGGTCTTATGTTAGCAACCGTCTCTGCATTTACCTGGAGTAGACGCGGAAAGCCACGAACATCCACTTGTGAGGTGGCTGAGGTGGAAATCGAACCCAGAAGCTTTGGGGCCTGAGTTCAAGCGTGCGGAGGAATAAATGTAGCCCCTTATAGTACGCTCGCGTTATCTTTTGGTTCTGGTTCAGGATAATTCTTATGAGTGGGTACTACGCGCAGTATTGCTAAACGCATCCAGCTTACTGTACAAAACCGAATATAATCACATAATCGAAGTGAACTTTCTTATATTTCCCGTTTGAAAAGATGTGAAAACTTTCCTTTGATACCCACATCAACAAGTAGAGCGCTAAGTACAGCGCATAACCTAGAAGTGAGCACAAACTTGTTCTGACCTACTGCTCAGTTTACAGCGGCAGTTTGATCTTCGTCAAATACTGTTTTTAGGGTTGGTTTCTTAACTATCGATTTGTTTCTGCACATGCTGAGCCATGGAGGCATTTTTAACCTGCCATCAGCAAGTGACGATATGTGACAATATGTGCCGGCTTTCTAAATATACCTCTGTGGTAGTTCTTCTGTAGTTGGTACTTTTGAATTGCCTTGAGCTATAGGCTACCTACCCCCTTTCTGACAGTGTCGTTGGGCGAGCTTCGAGCTGGGCCAAGTTTCAAGTTTAAATTGAAGTTCAAAATCAACATCATTGGAATTGAATTCACCAAGCACAGTGTCACTGTTTAGAACAGCTATGGACAAACAGCAGAACATGCTACTGATCGCCAATGTTCTTGGAGGACGATGCACTTGAAGAAGAAGAAGAAGAAGTAGAAGAAGAAGACCTTCACATCTTTCCCCAGGGACTCTTAATTCTTGAGAAGAGTGTGAAGCCGAGGCACCAAACCACGTCTAGAATTGCAGTATTTTCGTTTGTGTTTTTGTTTATGCATAAATGAACACTCAGACTTCATTATCACCTATGGAATTGGGTGTTGAGGAATATTTTCGTTTCAATAAATGACAGCGTGTGCATTAAGTTTGAATGTAGTATTATCGTTCCACAGAGTCAGACAGAAGACCCCCACTTCCTGTGGATATATAAAGAATAGATGCCTTTGACATACAGTGCAAATAAGACGGTCTTTCAAAAAAAATTAAGGAACATTTTGGAGGTTGTCCAGATGCCCTTTTCCCCCTCTCCGCTTAACTGTAAATACGTCCTTGTGTGTTAAAATATGCCGTATTCGACTGAAAGTTGAGTAACATCCGTACATTGACTGCAGGAGGATATAAATTAGAACCGTTTTGTGCTAGAAATCGTGTTAACATGCCACCCGATGAGTCTTGGATGAGGAAGACATTAATTAAATAGGTGGCTGAGGGATGTCGCTGGATTGAATTCGGTTGTAACATATTTTTTTGCGGGAGGTATTACAAAAAATATATTTGCTGATAACAACTTTAAGGTAATAACAAATAACTATACAGTTTCACTAAGCAGATCAAATTACTGAAACTGCATAGGAACCAACTGGAGAGCGGGTTAAAATAAAACTCATAAGTGCTCGAAAAATACAATGTTTTGAGGAGGAAAAAGAAGGATATACTCTTATTGTTTTTAGGGTTCATACAGGGGACTGTGCTATACGAGAGTGGGGGTGTTTAAAGTACATCTCTTTATACCATAGAATTCTCTGCACTCAGGAATACAGAAATAACGTTATGTGAAGCAAAAAGGACATTTTCTCTGTACAAATAACATAGAAGCGATTATCTTTTGATGTTTAATCATCCTTATCCTCCGTAGAGGCCGATAACCTAAACGTAAGACCCCTTAAAACATTTGTTAGCGTATGGCTTTTAGTGCCGGGAGTGCCCGATGACATGTTCGGCTCGCCAGAGTTTGTAGCTGCTTCTATGCGGACACCCATGGGGTGAGCTACAAGTATCGTCGCGTGTGGAGTGTTTTCTGGGGAGGAAAGTGTGATTGTAAGGACTAGGATTTGGAAGAAAGCGGCTGTGGCCTATAGTTAGGGACCAACCCCGGCATTTGCCTGGAAGGAAGATGGGAAACCACAGAAAGCCATCTTCAAGGTTGCCGGCGGGGGGATTCGAACCTCCTCGCCTCCCGGATGTGAGCGACTGCCTGCAGCCACGCCTTAACAACCACGGCTAACCCTCCCAGTATATTAAAATAATAATATTAATGATTTTCATATTTTAGGGTTCCTCCAAATAATGTATATATTTTCATATGAAAATAAAAATGAACAATTATTTGTTATCATCTAAATGCCATTTTTCTTGTTCACTCATTTAACAAAGTCATCTTCGGCGTATTTTAAGAGTCTGTTAATTTCAGGAATTGGATTCTTCATGGTTTCAGTTGTAAAATCTGATGTTGCATGGGTTTTGTTTTAAGAATGGTATAGTCTACTACTAGTATAATAGAGTTCTGTTTGCCTAAACTGAAAGTTTATATTGCATAATAATCCTGACCGTAGTCTTTACCAAATATGTTTGGTGCAGTGTTCTACACCCTGAACCTTCTGGTCCAAATAGTGAGGATCCAACTCGCCACAGTGTGTATGTGAACGCTTTCACATTCTTTCAGAACATCATGATAACGTTTCCAAAGTGCTGAGCACGACATTCGAAATTATAGTTTAACTCCGTTATTGTTGTGGGATCTCGTCCATGGCGTCTCTCACAGTGGGTCAGAGAGATAGCATAGCTTTTAGTTTAAAAAGCGCTTGTCTGCAAACCTCTTCAGACAACAGCCACCGTACATTAGATGGCAGGTCGGAAACTACTACCGGGCGTCTCTAAGTAGAATTCCACATGCACAGTGACCACTTAATACGTAGACTATATAATAATGTAGTATTGTCCGGTACTTATCGTGTTGGAAATGATAATTACGTATGTTTATGTGTGTGTGAATCCACTTTACAGCATTTATAGTTTAATTAGCAATTGTACCAGGCTTCGCCCGGGTAACCTGCCGGCCCCTTGAGTTCCCGTCTGTTGCAACACGTAGGTTTCATAGATATGGTAAAGTGAGTAATATTTGCCTTCTATAGAGTGAGATTAGAAGGTGACTCGAAAAATAAAAACAATGTTATCGAATAAGACTTTTGTTGCAAGAAAGAACGTTTCCAACGTAACGGATCCGTTGCGCAAAACTCCCAAATACGCACCTCCTCCTCCTGAGCCACATGAGCGGGTATAACGTAAATTCGGTCGAACATGTATTTTCTTATTTTTAAGAAGAGTTTTTTTTTTAAGTTTCGCGTTTCTCGCTCAATCAGTTTCAGAAATGCATCCTCCTTTACGGAATTTTCAACCCTCTTTTTAATTGGGGCGGGATTGGGTAGAAGGCGGCCTTGGTCCTAAGTTATGTACTGTGCCGACATTCGCCTAGAGATGAAGTGAGAAATCACAGAAAAATATAGCTTTGAAGCTATTTTTCAGTGTTACCTTATTAACAATAATAATTAAACCACATAAAACCACTTCTGGGATGGTTGAGGTGGAAATCGGCTCCGTACCAACCCTCTGTTAAGAAATAAATTTCTTGCTAGAGTCGGGAATCGAACCCCGACTTCAGGGGTTAAAACCAGTAAGTCTAGCCACTGCGTACTGTTGGTCATTATCCAGTGCTTAAAAAGGCCCTACCACAGGTTGGAAAATCAGACTTCTTGCCAATGCCCGGATTCACAGTGAGAGGTTTCGTCGAAGCTTCACTAAGTTGGTTGGGTTTAAGCTTTGTCTTCAGATACGTGAATCTCACAGTCGTGCCAGGGGGTTCCCCTTAACAAAGATAAGCGTTAGTTCAATTAGCATAGGTTGCTATTTGGGAACTTCGCACTGCGCATGCACACTGCAATTAAAGTAGGCCTGATATCCTTGCAAAGTTCTTTGCTATCACAAAGTGCAGCCATTGCCTGTTTATGCCCGAATTAGCGTACTGTAAGAAATACATTTTTAACCATATGGAAATATTGATATTTTGTTGCTTGCACATGCACGATTGTGCGAAATACATGACGTCAAGAGTAATCGTAATCGGGGTGAGTGTAGTTTATATATAGTTACTTTCATTAAATACGTGTATTTAAAATATATTTATATTCATTGTGTAGGGATATTAAATAAATGGTTGTTTGACGGAGTATTGACTGAACGAATTCTGTATTGTCATTCAACCTCCAAAACATTTCAATCCGGCATGTACGAAACCTGTTCTATCAGTGCGAGTCGAGTACTTTGTGTTTGCATACCTACTAGTTATTGTTTACGGTGCTTTGGGGGTTGTGTCCTGATTGCGACCATTCCGGATTGCGTTCACTTTCATTTTATGGAAGAACTATAAACATTCCAGCGTCCAGATTGCGGTCACTTTTCTTGGGAGACCGGTCCTTGGACCTTGGTTCTTCCCGACTGACTCATACCTTCCGTAAGTTTTGTGGATTACAAGAGGAAACTGATATTTCACTGCCTAATCAAAGAATACAGTTCAGTGTTCATAAAACTTCGCTTAAAAAACAAGTCCCCTCCCAATCTGACAGCACCTCGTAAAGCAATGATTATAACATTTTCAGTCTTAAGAATAGAAACGTTTCAGGATCGGAATCAACGACCTTCACTTTCAAAAAATGTTGTGACGGGAAATTGTATACTTACAGTATAATTTTTAATTTCTGCCCCTCTTCTCCCATTTGAGGCGCGAGATATCTATTTTTATAATAGGTACTGTACCGTATATCGTGAAAAACATTCTTTTCATTACCTCGAAAAATTCGTCTCGTAAAAGTAATCTGTTCTGCGTTTGATTCTAAATCCCCTTTGTAATCAATTTTTGTCCCCGCCCCCTCCTACACACAAAATCAAACATTTGAAGTTTTTGGTTTATTAACATTCCAGATTTGAAATCTGTGACTTTTGATAAGTCAAAATCAATAAGTTCACTGTCAAAATGTAGTGTTATCAGGACCAAAGAGAACTGACACATGACATGTACCTCAACATTGGCAAGAGGGGTGGAAGTGAAAGGTGAGGAAATCCCTAGGGGAGTTACAACCGGACCGGTCTCCCAAGAAAACTGAACGCAATCTGAACGCTGAAATGTTTATAGCTCATTCCTAAAATGAAAGTGACCGCAATCTGGACGCTGGAATGTTTATAGCTCATTCCTAAAATGAAAGTGACCGCAATCTGGACGGCTAATGAGGTGAACGCAATCCGGAATGGTCGCAATCAGGAAGACACCTTGGGGGCAGATGACCTCGTAGTTCCGTCCCTTAAAACAACAATAACTAACTAACTGTGCTTTGGCTTCAACAGCGTTCTGCTTCTATATTCAAATTACTTTTCAATGAAGAAGTCGGGTTCGTATGTTAATCATCTAAAAAGCTTATATTTTACGTGACTATTAATCTCGCAATATGAGCCACGAGGCATCAATTGTTACGTAAAATCCGAACCACAGGACGTTATATTTCACTTCGAAAATCTCACGTACATTGACCGAGAATCGAACCCAGTCCGCCTTGGTTAGAGGCAAGTATCTTGACCACTGCACCACCACCACCTTGTTAATCATGCAGTGACGGCTGTTGCTACTATAGGTATGCCAACCTTAACATTCTGGCATAGCAATACCAAAGTGGCGCATTTATAGACTATGCTCTGTTTCACTGCACAATACTACGTAATACTGATGAAATAATGTTAATATTCCGCTGGTAGATATTTGAAGTCAATTATAATCGACCTGAAATAAAGCTTAAGTCGTGCATTCTTGGTGCTTATGCTAGACCAGAGACAAGCTCACCTTATCTGCCTCGACCTCGACTTAAAGTTGGATTTACGTCCAGTTTACATATAAAGCAGAGATTTAACTCTTGACTGTGAAACCGGGCTAAAGAGGCAGATTAGTAAGTCACGATATCGTACTTATAATTATCATCATCCAGACCCAATTAAATGGCGTAGTATGGTCAGACTGCACGGAGTCGGAGTGAAACAGTGTGCAAACGTGGATACGCATAGGTTGTACGTCACGTAGAATAGGGACTGGTCCTTCCAGACGCAGTGAGGTAAGGTAAGATCTTGATTATAGTTGGCACAGAAACAGCACAGTTATATATCCATGAGGTTCTGCGACCACATTTTCTGCAATTTTTGCGCAGCTTACCCAACACTTATCATGAAACAAGATGACAATCGTTTCCGCACAGCTCGCATCACCCATCCGGCTCTACAAGAGGTTGACACCCTTCCTGATCAGCCACGTCTGCCGATTAGTCGCCTGTTAAAAATGTATGGTATATGCTGTGACGTTCGTCCCCACCGCACCGTCTACCAGCTGTGTCGAAACACTGGACGATCCATGTGAGCAGTCGAAGGTAGAATGGTTAAATGTGCTTCAGGACACTACCCGCCACTTACATTTTGGTATGCCTGGTCACATTGCTATCTTTTATAGCCACGAGGGTGGGCGCTACCCCATATAGAACACTTTTGTTGGCATTATACAACGCGCCCACGATACTACTTATGTATACCATAATCTATCAGCCTGCAACATCTTGGTCATCAGACCTGTGTAGTTCGGTGTGCGCTGTACCTTTTTATCCATTCATTTACTTTATTTGCAAATGGGTGTAATATCCTGGTGGCAAATACGGTTGTTGTTGTTGTTGTTTGAGTCTTCAGTCTTTTGACTGCTTTAAAGCAGCCCTCCATGCCACCATACCCTGAGCTAAACGTTTCATCTCTACATAGCTACCACACCCTACATCTGAGGCAATCTGTTTAACATATTCTAACCTTGGTCCACCCCTACATTTCTTATTCTCGACCCTTCCATAAGTAAGTTTGCTATTCCTAGGTGTCTTAGTATGTGTCCTACCAACCTATCTCTTCTCTTCATTAGCAGTCGACACAAACATTCATTCCATTCCTGACCCGGTCGGAGACTGGAAGCAGGCTGTGGATTTTCATTTTCACAAACATCTCTCCCCTCCCAATCGTCTTAATACCTCTTCTTTTGTAACCCTATCTACCCATCTGATCTTCATCTTTCTCCTGTAAAACCACATTTCAAACGCTTCAATTTTCCTCTTTTCTGCTGCTCCAACAGACCAAGTTTCACTTCTATTGAGTGCAACGCTCCAGACTAAGGCTTTCAAAAATAACTTCCTAATACCTAAATCTATATTCGATGTCAACAGATTCCTTTTCTGTTTAAATGATTTTCCTTGCCTGTGCTTACCTACTTTTTATTTCTTCTTTGATTCGTCCATCACTGGTTATTTTGCTTCCTAAGTAACAGAAATCTCCTACTTTCTTTAGGATTTAGCCTGCCATTTCAACGTCCATAGGGGTTTCTGATTTCTTTCGACTGCATTACATTTGTTGTTGTTTTATATTTATTAATTTTCATCATGAATTATTTCCTCAAGACAGAATCCACACCATTTAAAAACTCATTCAAATCATCTGGTGTGTCGGCTAAGATAACGATGTTATCAGCAAATCTCAGAGTTGAAATTATTTCTCCCTGAACCTGAACTCCTACTTTGAATTCGTCTCAAATTTCCTACATTGCTTGTTCAATGTAGTCTATAGATTGAAAAGTATCGGTGATAAGTTGCAGCGTTGTCTTACACCTTTCTGAACACCAGCTTCTCTCTCATGTCCTTCGGCTCGAATAACTGCTGTCCTGTATCTGTATAGATCGCAGAGCATCCTCCTATCCCTGTACTTTGTTCCAATCGTTTTCAAAATGTCAAACAACTTACTCCAATCAACGTTATCAAAGACCTTTTCTATCTCTACAATTGCCACGAACGTTCTCTTATCCTTCCTTATTCTAGCTTCCAAAATCAGCCTGAGACAGTACAGCTTCCCTTGGTCCTACGTTTCTCCTGAAGCAAAACTGGTCTTGACCCAACTCTGTTTCTCTCTGTCTTTCCATCCTCTTGTAAATTATTCTAGTCTGGATCTTTGAAGCAAATTCTACTCACAGAAAATTACCAACTTAATATCAAACACACTTAATGTACTCAAGTCGTGTTTTGAAAACTACAGGTAATTCATCTGGGTATTTACACAAAATTTCAGACTTCTCTAACACATCAATATGTTTGGGGAAAGGCTCTTAAGACTGTGGCAGGTAATGAATTCCAATTATCAATATCACGATTAACGAAATAATATTTCCCAATTTTTGGGCCGTAGTGCCTTCTGAGAGGCCGAGTGCAGGTCTTTCTAGTTGACGTTCGTAAGGGACCTGCGCGTCTGGATGAAGATGAATGAAACTGGGCAAGGATGTGGAAGGCAGCGGCCGTGGCCTGTCAGAAGGTACCGTCCCAGCATTCGCCTGGTGTTAAAAATGGGAAACCACGGAGAACCATTTCAAGGACGGCCGATGGTGAGGCTCGAACTCACTTGTCTACCGAGTCAGCAGAGAGCTTGACGCCATGACTTTAAACTTTGTGCGGATGATCTCCCTGCTCAGGTATGTGGGGTTTTCCAGTCGTTCCCCATGGTCTGATAACCTGTATTTATGTGATGATTGCACTAGTGTGTGTATTTGGGACAGGGTGAGGTAGGTGCCCCGGGACTTGAAGTAAAGTATTATCGCGCCCTTTGCCCCGAGGGAGTGTGGAAAACCCGGGGAAAACCAAACTCAGGATAGCCGCTGTCAGCGCCGAGATTCGAAACTGCGGTGATCTTATTGCAGATGCCCTCGCGGCCGTGGTGCACGACTTAACGAGCACGGCTACGTCGCGAGACAGTAGTTGAGTTTTATCTTGATGTTGGTTTCTTATGCGGAATGCGTTCGCGCAGCGTAATATTTTCGTAATAATTACAACGCATTGGTTACTTTTCCCCTCCGGGTTGTGTAAAATACCACTATTGCGCTTTTTTAATATATCCGTATTCCGCGATCTTCCTCGCTTCCATTTTAGAACCATTGCAGGTAGCGTCAAATTTTAGTTATGATATTATAACAATTTATGTGTTGTCCCTTGAATCGGGACTTTAGTCTCCCTGGTTTTACGCTTCCTTGCTGGCAGGAATAATTACATACGTGCTGCAAAACACGCTCATTACGAGCAACGTCTGGATGTTCATAAATTCGAACAGCGAATGGCGACCATCCCCACAGCGAAGGAAGTTCCTTCTTTCTGACTGACTGTGAGAGACGGAAGCGCATTGCACAGAATATTCGTGTTGATGAAAGGGGGAAAGATCAGACGAACAAGAGTCATGCTCCAGCGCATTTGAATACGGTATCCACAGTACTAGCTTACCCAACGAACAGTGAACATTTGCATCCCAAACACACGAATGTTCTCTCTGTAGACTTCCTTTTTAGTATCGATGAAGTATTTACGAAGGTAGTCAGAATGTGAAGGTTGAGGTCTTGACAATTTAATAACATGATATGAAAACGAAATAAGAAGAAAAATGCAGATTTTATGTCATTAATTCTTCGATATGCAGATAATCGAAAATCTAATTCAGCGATATCAAAGTCACCCACGCACTGAGGTACTCTTCCTGTGTTCCACCTTGCCCCAGAGTGTACACTATGATCTAGTAACAAGCTGCTGTTGATTCATTTTAGGAGCTAGAAACATCTTTCAGTGTACTTGTGTGTTTATCGAATATTTCTAATAACCTGTATTATTATAGTGACTTTAGTAGTTTGTGTAACTAAGTAGAAGCTGTGCTGGGCTTCCCTAGTAGTTGCCATCCATTAAGTCTTTATCACCGGTTTTGAGCCTGGCGTTGAATATCTTTGAAAGGTATGCTGTATTGTAGGGTCGTGGTAAGGATTGTTGTCTGCGGAAGAGCAAAAAGATTTGCCAAATTCTCTTCTGTACTGTGGACACATAACTTTATACCTAACGAACTGCTTCTTAATGTCAGTGGGAGTAAGAGACATGTTGAGAAATCATTACTTCTCTATTCCAGCACTTCACCAGTGAAGTACTGATCAGTGAATTATACTTCAAATGCCGTCGTAATCTTCTTTGTGACGTTTCATTTTCATACACTGTATTACACATTTCCTTAGAATGGTATGTTTGCTACGAAAATGGTGGGATGTTAACTTTTCCTAGTTCTGTTGCAGAACGTGCGAGAGCAGATATCACATTAGCACAACTTACCGACACAATTCACACACACTAATGCAGACGAGATAATTCTGTTATTATCCATAGTTGATAAAATTAGAATAATAATAAGAAGAAGAATACTGTTTCCCATTTAGCACTCTTAAACACCTTCTGACATTGTCGAGCGTCGATCCCAGACCCTTGGACACATGATGCAGGGTAGCCGATATAATTGTTCCTTTGGAAGAACCTCAGTTGAAAATATCTTCCGAAATACCGGAGTAAAAGCGCCTGGCACACCCGATACATACAGTAGTCTACATGCAGTATAATTTAATATATGGATTACAGAGGGAAAGTGTGAATTGCATTCAAATAACAATGTTATATACTGTACATCGCATGAAACAGATACAGAAGATATTTCATGCAAAGCTTAGGTATTATATAGGCCTAGATTGCCAGTAACATGTAGTCTATATTTGATCATTCAGAAGTCAAGAGTATTTATTGAAAGGTCCTGGAAATTCTGATTTGTGAGAAAATTCCCTTCTAATTCTTTGCTCTTGGTTGGGTTATTACTAAATGTAATCGTTATGCTAAAGCTTAGATAATGATGCTTGAGGAAATAAAAAGGGGGTGGAATTCAACAAAAGATGACATTTTTTTCTTCTTTTGCTCATGCCATTTTATAACGAACCAGATCACTGCAATATAATGATCCGACTGTAAGTGAAATCACGCCTCCTTTTTAGTATTGTGACAAAACACCTGTGTCATCTCATACACACTGAACAGTGGGGTCTGAGAAATTGACAGGTCCCATGTGTTACGTCTTATATTTCATACTAATCTAAAATATACAGGGAACCGTCAAAGTTTCACATAGCTTAGCAACGCAAATACATGTTTATTACATGTTTGTCAGTAATATATTATAGCCCATTGATTTAAATCCAGTACGCAATGCTACAAAACTAACCTAACAAAACTTCGTAGATTATTATTGTGGCATACAAGGTGACAAACTTAACTTTTAGGAGTCAGATTATCTAAGGGTCCCTCCCCATGAAACTAACAAACAATGACCACCAGAGTTCATTTTGTAAGACGTCATCTAAATTGCCGCAAGCCCCTAAATTGAAAGATTACGTTTGGTGAATTGAAGTTGAAAATAAAAGGTCATAGCCAACGTTTTCAACTAAGGCTGGTTCACTAAGTACCTGCTATGGTTTTGTCAAGAGAAAAACGTATTTTGTGTGTTTTTCATTGTTGATTTATTAACATCCTGATGCCATTATACATCGTGTAGGCTAAGTGTGGTAGTTCCTTGTCCAGACAATTTGGCTGTACCATGGATGATTTTAATCTAGGTGCACTCAGCCTCTTGCGGACAAATGGCAATAGAGGTGCGTTCAAAATCGATTATCATCCATACTACAGTAGATGTGAAATTCCATGGTTGTTTCTACTTGAAATCCAGGTCATGCGGGATTGTACAGTCACGGATATTTATACCTTGTCCGAGAATTTTCTCCTCGTGTATCTTGTGCCCTGTCCCACCTACACACAACTGAGCTCATGCAATGATAATAGGGTGATAGTGACAGGAACTCTAAGGCCCGCACTTTGTAGGTGGGATAGCCCACTGGATGCAAGGAAAGAATGTGCTCGGAAAAAATAAATATTCATGACTCAAGACCATGACCGTCTTCCCTTCCAACCCTAGTTCCAAACATATCGTATTTGCACTCAAGTACGGAACCACAATAACACAGGTTATCAGAAATATACACAGTCAAAAATTGGCCCACACATGGCTTATGACGACGAATTCCCAAGTCTCTAAATGAAGCATTATTTTCAATTAATCTTTTGGACTTTATCTTCCCATTGTTGTCGACTATCTCCTGGTGTAGTGGCTAGCATTCTGGGCTGTCGGCCCGTAGGTCTGGGTTCGATTCGCGCCTCTGCCAAGAAATTTAATGTCGGTCTTAGGGCTGGAACGGGGTACACTCAGCTTCGTGAGGAAAAACTGAGAAGAGGTGGGTTCGAATGCCAGCTCAGCATTCCCTGAAGTGATTTTCCGTTTTTTCCTCTTGAAGTGCAGCTGAGGTTGGAATAGTATGTTTGCTTGGAAGGTGCTGGAATGCTAATTTTTCCTAGTTCTATTACAGTATGTGCCAGAGCAGATATCACATTAACACAGCATAGCAGACACAATTCATACGCAATAATGCAGACGAGCTAACTGTTTTATTATCCTTAGGAGAAAATAATACTAATAATAACCTTTCCCATTTAGCACTCTTTAATACGTACTGACTTTGTCGAGTTTCGATCCCACAACCTTGTCCACATGATGTGAGGTCCACTTCGTGGTGCAGTAGCTGGCATTCTTTGCTGTAACCCCTGCTTGGGTTCGATTACCATTTCATGAATTTAATTTTGGTCTGAAAGCTAGAATGCAGTACACTCAGCATTGAGATGCAGAAATTAGAAGAGTGGGTAGGGCGATTGGGAATTTCAAAGCGATAAAATTTTCAAATATTATAATAAAAATTGAGGGATGTATGTAACCAATTGTATTTTTTTAATATATAAATTCAAATGTAGCATTATCTAGACCTTGATTTGTACAAGATGTCTCTTTGGGTCTGGCAACACTGAACTCAACCTTAACCTCCAGCTTGATCATGTTGAATTATAACCCGTGCCTGTCAAAACCTCCTGATTAGATTTATTGTTCTTTGACTACTTGAATCTTAGACGGCAAAATTTACCTACCACCTCTTAGATATGTATCTTCTATGATGCTACATCATTACCGCAATCTGTGTGCCAATAAGGTAGTTTATAAATTAAAATATAACGAATTGAGTGAAGGTTTACTTCGCGTCAGGAGGAGCATCCGGACGCAAAATAATCTGTCGCATAGGAACTCGTCCCCGATCCCCATAGAAACGGAAATAATAAAAGGCAGACATGCATAATGAATGAAAGTTTAGTACTTATCCAGCTTATGAAAAACAGGGCCTTTCAATCTAGGATTAAGATAACACCATATACTGTTGAGCTTTCATCGGCTGTAAAATAAGTGTTCTTCGCTACTCCACGGTGATGTGCAGTACAGCACGGGCGGATCGAAGGAGACAGGGAAGAAAGTAATTTATCATGGAATCAACGGAGCAGGAAAATTTAAATGACCAGACCAAAAAGGAATCGTCCTCCTAATTGCATTCAGAACACGATATAAAGTGAAGAAATCCTAAGAGTATGATATTCAAGCATTGTTTTTTCAAGAGCTTTTCTTCCGAAGACGATCACAGCAATATAACGATCTGACTGTAAATGAAATCATGGCTCCTTTTTACCTATAGAATTGTGACAGAACACCTGTGCCATCTCATACACGCGGAACAGTGGTGTTCGAGAAATTAACTTGGGTCCCATGTGTTACGTCTTAAATTGCATATGAATCTAAAATCATCGAGGGAACCGTCAAACAAACTTTCGCATAGCTTGACAATGCGAATACAAATTTATTAATTGACTGTCGGTAATTTCTAATAGCCCATTGATTTTAACGCAGTATGCAACACTGCAAAACTAACCTCACAAATCTTCGTAGTTTCTTACTGTGGCATACAAGGTAGCAAACGAAAAATTTTAGCAGGCAGATGACCTCAGTGGCCCACCTCGTGAAACAAACAAGTAATCACCACCAGAATTCATGTTGTAAGACGTCATCAATCAAAACTGTGAGTTTGGGTACGAGCAGATAAATGTTTTTGTTGCTTCTCTGAAGATTTTGACTCCTTCGATTGAAATTATTGGCGGGTTGTTCAAATATTTCAAATGTGAAACAGTACAATGAAATTACAGTAGTATGTAATGTGATTTCATGTGTTGTGGAACAGGCACTAGAACCCTGCCATTATTATCAAAACTATAGAAACATGAACGAGCATTGTACTAAGCAGATTTTGAAACCACATCATTAGGCCTATTTATGCTCATCGATTATATAACATGAAATAAGAGCAATTCTGTAATACATCACTATGGCACCACTGAATATAACCTATGTTTATACTCATCTTTCGAACTACAAGACGTCCCTACCAACATTATTGTACAGGGTGATTTTTTTGCTGGAGAGGGACCAGGTGCGCGCCCGCCTTCTGCCAGCCAGTCGAACTCGGGTCGCAGATTGCGCGGAGGTATAAACCGTAACAGAGTACATTAATTAATGGTAAATTCACCAGCAAATCATTATTAAAGAAATTACCTTTTCACAGAAGATGCTGAAAATGGTCTCCTTCAGCTGACAGACAGGCGTTGTACCGTGTAAATAAATTAGCGATTACACTTTATAATTCTCTTCTGTTGTGAGAGATAACTGCTGCCGTATATTGTTCTCCAGCTCCACTAGTGTATGGCTAATTAATCTGTACACTTTGTATTTTAAAATATCCCACAATTAAACATTAAACGGGCTAAGGTCCGTGCTTCAATTAATTACAGTAAACACGCAGGGTGGTACAGGAGTAGCTACATAATGTAACGATGTAACTTCCAAAGTTATTGTCTGTCAGCTGAAGGAGGACATTTTCAGCATCTTCTGTGAAAAGGTAAGTTCTCGTGGGGTCATCTAGACTCTCAAGAAATTTAAAAAAGAGCATCTGTGCTGCTTTAATTAAATCTTGCATGAAGCTGTTGTTTATGTTACCTTCCTATCTGTGTGCTGACACTTCACACCCTCGTTGATGAAAGTTTAGTGACCCTGGTTAGCTCGCCTTGTTTGGTTGAAGTTAATGTACTCTGCTACGGTTTCTACCTCCGCTCCGAGTTCGGTTGGCAGGTGGAAGTCGTGCGCGCGCCTGGTAGCTGGCCGCTGGTCCCGCTCCAGCAAAAAATCACCCGTATAAGGGACAGAATGAAATCAGGATGTCCTAATTCTTCCTTATCATGCGAAAACACGTAAATTAAGAACTGAAATTAATTTTTGAAGAAGTTACATAAGCTGTGATAAAAAATCATGCAAAGCTACATACTTATTTTTAGATGCATTTTTAGCCTACTTTTCACATTTTGCAACGAATAGTTACGTGCAGAACTATACAGGCTATTTAAGTTAATTGCCTCTATCAATATACAAATTTTCAGTTTGATTGCTGTTAGATTAGTAGATATTGAGAACCGTCTAAATATTTCGGATGGTCACCATGTTGGATTTTTATATATGTAGGTCTTAGAGCCATGTACTATTACATGAAGATTATTGTGTAGGTGTAGTATTCAAATTTCTATCGCATGATTGGGATACAAGAAATGAAAACCAGATTTTAAAATTTCGCACAGCTGTCATCTTGTGGTTATGAAAACAATTGAAATAAATTAGATGCCAGTGGATTATAATTTGTATAAGCATTTACCGTACCAAGTTTTACTGCTCTCGGATGGTTAAGTCGCGAGAAACGTCCATTTAAATATTTATATTTCGCGTCGCCATGCTGGATTTGTGCTCATCAGGTTATTGGAAGTCCCATAGGTGAACTTATGTTCATAGCCTCTATCAACATACAAGATTTCAGGTTGATTGCTATCATATATTAATGGATATTGAGTACCGTTTAAATATTTCGGATGGTCACCATGTTGTATTTTATATATATGTAGGCCATAGAGTTATGTACTATTAGATAATGACCGTTTAAATTTCGGATGGTCGCCATGTTGGATTTTTATATATGTAGGCCATAGAGTTATGTACTATTAGATGATTATTTTTGCGAAGGTTCATTATTCAAACGTTCACTTCGATCGCATGATTAATACACAAGAAATAAAAACTTAATTTTAAAATTTCACACAGCTGCCATTTTGAGGTTATGTGATCAATTGAACTAAATTAGATGCCAGTGCATTACAATGTGTATAAACATTTACTGTACCATATTTCTCTGCGCTCAGATGGTTAAATCGCGAGAAAAGTCTATAAAAATATTTCACATTTGCTTGGTCACCATGCTCTTTTTGTATTTTACAGATTTTTGGAAGTCTCACAGCAGAACTTCCAGAAGTACCCTTTATCACCGTACAAAATTTCAGGGTTATATCAGTAATAGAGTCGGAGATATGGAATGCCGGTGAAATATTTCACACATCCGCCATGTTGGATTGGTGAGACGTAATAACATTTGAAGGGCACGGTCGGGGTTGGCCGAAATAGTACTATGACCTTACCGAGTTTCATTGAAATCGCTCCAGCCGTTTAGTAGTTATTAGGGGACACACACTCACACACACGGACAATAGGTGATCTCATAAACCAATTTTTTCATAAATGAAAGTAGGCTAAAAATGAGGAAATGGTAGTGTGTGTGCCGGTGAAATTTTTCGCACATCCGCCATCTCTCTCTCTCTCTCTCTCTCTCTCTCGCCATGTTGGATTGGTGAGACGTAATAACATTTGAAGGGCACGATCGGGGTTGGCCGGAATAGTACTATGACCTTACCGAGTTTCATTGAAATCGATCCAGCCGTTTAGTAGTTATTAGGGGACACACACTCACACACACGGACAATAGGTGATCTCATAAACCATTTTTTTTCATAAATGAAAGTAGGCTAAAAATGAGGAAAAGGTAGTGTGTGTGTGTGTGTGTGTGTGTGTGCCGGTGAAATATTTCGCACATCCGCCATCTCTCTCTCTCTCTCTCTCTCCTATCAACTCCAAAACGGCTGCAGCTATCAAAATCAAATATGAGTAACCTGAATATCTCACGGCCTTATTTGAAAATGACAACAGTGCTACCAACTGCTGAAAAATCACAATTGAAATTTGAGCTCTATGTTGGATATCTTATGCATGGGAGCTGTTCCAAAATTGGCACACACCGAGATAATGACATACCAGAGTAATTTTCAGGAGCCCATATGGACGGCTCAGTGCCAGAGGTGACTAAGTGCCATCGCGGCTCATTTTGACCTGTTCAGTGTAATGACTAGAAAAAATTCTGAACTATCTGTGCCAAACATGACTAACAGCCTACATGTGTCTGCAAAGTGCTCATACCAGCGAGCAAGTCTGGCACTACAAGAACCATTGAAGAGCGCCATACATGACCAAGTACCAACAAGATGGCGGATGTGGTGCAGGAAAATTCATCTGAATCCGACTTTTCTGCTGTTAGCGATGATGATAGGACATATCAACCGGAAGGAGAGATCTGCATAAATGAATCAGGTATGCCTAATTGCTTTAGGAATGACAACACGGGCAGCATTTCATTAAAACAGACGTAATAGTTCATTCAATTATTGTGGTAGTTAGTCACATCTGGCGCTCATGCTGCATGCAAAGCGGTGATGTATATTAGGCATGCTAATTCCATACTTGCGCCTTGTAACATTTGATTCTTCAGCCGATGTGCATATCATGTTTTAAAATAATAATAGTCTTATTTCTACTCCAGATGATGATATTCCAATGCATCGTGGAAGAAAAAGGAAACGAGATCCCAGCAAGCACAAGAAAGTACTCAGGAAAAACTAAGTCTGGACAAGAGTATACATCTTCAAGTGGAAAACAGTTAAAGCGACTGTTCAAAAGATTGTAATAGTTTGCTACCATGGAATAGGCGACTTGAAATTAATCGTAGTTTTTATAAGTTGGACTGGTCACTAAGGAATGCTTTCATTCTGGGTTCAATAACAGTTTGAAGGCATCGTACCAAGTCTGAAGAATCTCGTCGCAGTAACAGTGACTGTTGATCGGAGAAAGAGAAGAGCTGGTCGCCCTAGTGGATTTAGGGGCACTACTCCACTCTGGTATCCTCAAGGGCGCATGATTACCTCTGCAAAGAAGACAGACCTATTGTCGTTGTTAAAGTATATCCCTCCCGTTCATCATCAGTTTTAATGAAACCTTGCAACAGTGGAGACAGCAACAGAACAGGATGACGAGAGCTTATAGTTGTTTCTTCAAGGACATGCTAAAATGTACTGTAGTTTAAGAATCTTTATCCAATTTGATATTCCCTTTGGTTAATGTACCAACATTATTCTGAAATAATTAAGTAATTAATCAGGGGATCCTGATGGCACAGTGGCATAGCTGCTCGTCTTTCACCCAAGGTTCGAATCCCGGTGACAGCGGGGTGGAATTTTCACCTGAAAAATCACGTGGCGCCACGAAGGG
This sequence comes from Meconema thalassinum, assembly GCA_946902985.2. NCBI lineage: Eukaryota > Metazoa > Arthropoda > Insecta > Orthoptera > Tettigoniidae > Meconema > Meconema thalassinum. The sequence goes on along the minus strand of OX336389.2, from coordinate 1,094,793,604 downwards.
CATCCGGCCAAAACTAAAATGAGCCTGGTTGGCTCCGGTGACCCCAATTAATTGGGAAAAGCCGATGAAAGAAAGAAAGAAAGGAAGAAAGAAAGAAAGAAATAAATTAAGTAACTAAGTAAGCTGCCAGACTGCTGATCACGATGAGTAAGACATTTTCATTTTGATATCAGATAGATAACTTCAAAATGGTTTCCAATTATTGTATTATAATTGAATGGATTAGAATAAAATATGTTTGCTGTCAGTGTTCTCTTTTTCTTCAGTGTTCTCTTTTTCTTTCATGTTCTGTGAGCCAAACATGACTAACTACTGCTTATGTGCCAATATAAGACAAGTGGTATTGCGCCATATATGACTATGATTTTTCACGTACTTTGCAGGCTATGTGTGCATACCCCTTTAAGAATAATTATTAAATGGTCTGCCAATGTGAAAGAAGATACTTTTATGAACATTTAGATGCTTTGAAAAAATGTTTTTGAAAGCTGCTATAATTTTAAATCTATTGTTGACTTTAACCTTCATTATCTCAAAACTTGTCCATTGGCACTTAGTCACCTCTGGCACTGAGCCGTCCATATGTGACAGTGTTGCCAACGTGATTCTAAGCATGCTGATAGGTCCAACATTTAAATGCATGTAGCTTCTATACTGTCAATTGGATTTCAAACAAATTTCACATGTGCTTTGTGTACCATAACAGATATGGCTATGCGTATTCCTCAGAGCCGGCAGGGCTGCCAACTGTTAATCAGGGTGTCTACCGGTAACGAAAGTAACGAAAAAGTAACGAATTTTACAAATGGGTAACGAAAGTAACGAAAAAGTAACGAATTTTACAAACGGGTAACGAAAATTTTCTGAAGGCGGGTTGAATCATTTAAACTCGCGCCGCTAGGCTCAGAGATTGCGAGTTTCACGCAAGCGGCGCCGTGCCTATTGCATAGTACTAACAAGGGAAGTCTTCGCGCTACTACACTCCGATCGGCACTCCGATCGGGATGTAACTCTACACTCCGATCGGGATGTAACTCAGGAGACGAATAGCTGAGGAAATGTACCATACAGGACAGGAAACCGCATCGGCTCAAATTAATATTCAATACCATTTTTATTGTATGAAACGTCCGCACATCGGGTGCGCGCTAGTAAGAGCGCGGCACAAGGAACGAAGCAGACACCGTAAACGAGTTGTTGACTAGACTGTCTGCTTTGTCATGTGAATGGGGCTCCAGACAGAACGTGTGACACATCGGACACTTAAGCAAAATGACAGGTAACTTGAACATGCAGCTGACAATTTGTATACCCACTGTAATATTAACAAAGTTTGATACTACAATCATAAGGTGTTGTTACAGAAACCATGTCTGCCAGTGAGGACATAAAAAACATCAACCCATGGAACGTTGTTCTGTGCCTGCACAATTGTTTTGCAGAGTGCGAAAAGACACCCACTACGGTTACAGCTGCAGAGGTGGATTTAGCCTGTGAATTGTACCGTAAGTAGGCTACATCCATGAATACGTTTAGAACATGTACTTTATTGGTTATTAATTCGGTCCGTGTTTTGGGGGCTAATTTGACGTCTTCGTTACAGGTCTCATGGCAAACCGTATAGATGACTCAAGTTTTCCCGTTAAAACGGAATATAGCTTGGCTATGCTTGACCCTGACAACGATGCAGAATACGACAGGGAGCACGATGAACCTGCGGGAGACAATAGTGATGTAAGTGTGCAATATAAGAAAGCCGCTATTGATTTTTGGCGTAATCGAGGAGGTAAACAACGGAAGTTCCAAACTGTGCATCGCCGCTATAAGAAGTTGAAGTGTCGTAATGACTTTTACACATGGGAGAAACATGTTGAGCGCGGAGGTACGAAAAAAGAAAAACTGAAATTAATTTTCGATGCAACCGCTAAACAGTTTCAATGAGCTGGAGAGGGAAGAAAGGTTGTTCATGACAGTGATATCCGGAAATGGGCTCTTGCGGCAGCACGGCGAGTAGGTGATGAAACCTTTCGTGCATCGAAAGTTTGGCCCTCCCATTTTAAAAGATCTTGCCGTATTGTGTCAAGAAAAGTGACAAAATTCGTGTCACATAATTATACAACAAATCATGCTGACCTACTTGCAAGTGCGACAACCTTAGTTGGAGATGTAGCGGAAGCCATTGAAACCTATAGAAAACTATAGTCCAATGTGTGTCTTTAATACAGATCAAAGTGGGTTGAGCATGGAATTTCACTCTGGACGAACACTTCACAGCAAAGGAGACAAGCGTATATTTGCTGAAGCACAATCCCTAAATTCATTAACGCATAGTTACACCGTCGCGGATGGTCGTCTGCTTCCCGTTCTACTTGTGGTATTACAGGAAAAGAACGGAGTCTTTGGACCAAGAGTTAAGGACATCTTGTTTACTGCACCTAATTTATATGTACTCGCTTCCAAGTCGGGTTAATTAACTCAACATTTATTTCAAGAGTGGCTCCGAAATGTGTATTTTCCGTTAGTCCTCGACTTTAGTGTACTGGTTTTAGATTCATGGACTGGACCAACAGAAGGTGCTATACTAGCAGCCAAACCAAATGACAAGGACATTGATGTCAAGATTGTACCAAAAGGAACCTCAGGTAGAATTCAACCCCTGGATGTATTTGGATTTCGGATATGGAAGCATTTCATTCGAACTTTCTACGATAGTGTGCTGTTACATGGTCTAGAGTTCAATATTCACCTACGTAACAATATCTTGAAAGTTCAGTCTTTTACACACAACCAATTGCCATCCCCACGCTTTCAAAGCATGTTGACATATAGCTGGTTTAAGGCTGGCTTTGTAGATGAACGACCGTCCAACTTTCCGAAGCCTGTTGTTTTTTGTTTTAAAAGTCCTTCCCTGGATATTTGTGGCCAGTGTACAAATACTGCCATTCTTACGTGTGGCTGGGGTAAAACAAATCTATGTATTGACCACCTTGTTCATGACATTCACCTTTGTGATACGTACATTGATTGAAACAAACAAGACATGATAAACAAGTGATAGTCGTTAATTGTGTAAAGTACTGTACTTATTATTAGGTATCAGTTGCATTTCATTTCTGTAATGGTATATAATAATACCTAGATAATATATCTCGGATAATGAACAAATTACGGCAGGAACCCTGCTACTGTGTCATCCATTGTGTTTATCATAGGTAACACGTCCTGCATATTATTTAAAAAGAAGTACATCCACATTGAAGGCCACGCACTTGTATCATTCCGTCTCGCCTGGAAACAGCGAGCGTGTGCCAGACCTGTTACAGCCTCACTGGCTTACTGCTCACCATTCTCGGTGCGGCACGCGTATCATTGTCATAACTTTAACGTTATAAATATGACATAGCATATTAATTTGAGCCGATGCGGTTTCCTGTCCCATGTTGTACATTTCCTCAGCTATTTGTCTCCTGAATTTCATCCCGATCGGAGTGTAGTAGCGCGAAGACTTCCCTTGTAAGCTATATGTCTCCGTGCCCGACCTCAAGGAAATACATACCGAGGATACCTTGAGCGGTATACATCGGTTCAACGTATATTTTAGGCATCAAGAAGTCGTAAGTTTCGTGTGAAATATTTATCTGTGTTACTGTATTAGGAAACCTGACTTTTCGCGAGACGTTTATTCGCGAATACTTCCGAAACTAAAAAGAAATCTCTCATTTCTGTTATTTGGAAACTATGTCAAAATGAAGTCCAGAAATAACGCGAAGCAATTTAATGTCGCAATCTTGCGAAATGTTACCGTTTCGAAAAAATGCGAAAAATCTTCGAAATACATATAACTTATTTAAAAAATATGTCAAGTAAATTTGCGACATTCAGTATGGTCAATTCGAAATTCCGATATAAGTCGATTTTTCCTTCGAACTTTCGTTCCATCGGATATATAATCTAACCGATTGTTTCGATAACTTGTTGATAATTCGTGGTTCTCGATCGAAATAAAACTTGCCCTCTTGTCATATTATTCGTGCAATCCTCTCAGAACAATTCGTAATATTCGATACCGTACCTACTTCGAACGTTCATCCTCCAAAATCGCATCCTCAAGACGACCGGCTGACCGTACGACTTGCCTGCGGGAATCTCGTCAAACGGACCGAGATCGACGTCAGTTGCGTAAAATCACAAAACCCGTCCCCTATCGTGAACTTGTGACCACGAGGACTGCGGGAATCCTGTCAAAGGTGATTGGGCCCCCATCACGGGGCACCCATCACGAAACCTACTTGCCACTTTTCCCATGACCGTATACTTAAAAGCGTGCGGGGAGCGAGAAGTGCATCAACCCACTTAAAAATGGCAGCCTACGTAGCATCGAAATACTAAATCCTCCTCGTGATCCACCCTGAACTCATGAACTCCCAACTACAGCATAGGGACAAAGGGAATCAGGGCGCCGACGGAACAACATGTTCATAACTACGCGTGAATTTTAACCATGCCCAACCTTGAGCTTGCCTCCGCCATTCTATCAGAACAGATAGACAGGCAGACAATCGTTGAACGGCCGGGTGCGGCGACGATTGCATAATATCTCGAGGACAACGTAAAACGGCCGAGAGCGGCAGCGATTGCGATACATCGCGATATTTCTCCGCATTCAATGATGAGGACAACTGTATTCTTGTCAAACGGACAGCAAGTGGCGCCGATTGCGTAATAATGCTATATTTTCTTGTGCCCGAACTCGAGGACAATGGAAATCTCGTCGAATGACTAAAAGTGACGCTGATGATCTAAATCGCGATTTTTCTCCGTGTTCTATCGTAAAAACTACGGGAAGCTCACCAAACAACTGAGACCAGCGCCGATCGTGTAACATCTCGATATTTCTCCGCATTTGACTGCGAAGACGGAATTCGGTGGCGATCGCGTAACATCGCATACATTTCTTCGCGACCTACCGCGGGGACGAAGGAAATCTCGCCAAATGGTCAAGAGCTGAGCAACCTCTTGGTACCGTAATAATAACAACATATTGTGGACAAGACGACATATTAGCTGAAACAACTCATTGGATATTAAATATCTAGTACCGGTATATATTTATTATTTTTTAATTTTTTATAACATCATGTGAATTTCATTTAAAGCGGCTTCGGTGGTGTAGTTGGTAGCATGCTGAACTGCTGTGCCCAATATAGCGGGTTCAAACCTGGCCGAAGTCGTCGGATTTTTTAAAAGCGTTAAAAATCCTTCAGTATGCCTTCCTTCGGAGGGGAAGTAAAGCCGGCGGTCCCATGTCATGGATTTATGGCATGTAAAGGATTCTTCCACAGACAAAACTTGTGTGAAGCTAAATTGTTAGGTTATATTTCGTCGAAACGCTCTATGAAAGTTCCAACGTTCACCACTAGGTATCATTGATATCTGGTAGCAACTTGAAATTGAACGGAACTTGTAGCTCACCCTAAGGGTGTCCGTTGGAAGCAGCTACAGACTCAGACGAGCTGAACATGTCCTCGGACACTCCCGGCACTAAAAGCCATACGATAAATAAAAAACTTCTTTAAAACAGTTCATTGTTGTTTTTCTTCACCGCGTGATGAGCGCCTATGCTTGTAGACCGCAGACGTAACTTGAATTCAAAGGTAACTAAAATTAACTGAAAGGTAACTAAAAGGTACCTAAAAAGTAACTAATTTTTACTTCATCCTTACAGTAGACACCCTGTTAATAAATGCTCTGCCTTTTTTTATTCTTATACCAATATAACAGAAAGTATGCAAGCCAGCCAGCAACTCTTAAACTCTACACACGTATAGTACCTGACATTCTCGATTATCTTGGAGTAACTGATACACGTCAATGCTGCCAACATGATTCTAAGCCTGCTGATAGGTCCAAATTTTTAAATACTTGTAACTTCTATATTGACAAATAGATTTTATCCAAAATTTGGACAATAATAGATCATAATATTTCAGATTAATTCTAAGAAACACATACATGCCACTGTTGCCAACATGATTATACGCGCGCTGATGGATCCAATGTAACATTTCAATTCTTATACATAGATTATTCATTGGCGTGAATCTTACATTTTAAGAAAAGTAGACTCTTTGAGTTCGTCACGGAACTACTTGTTTATACTGGTAAGACACTTGCTGTCATTATTAAGTAAATGCCCGTCCCCACCTGTTGTCATCTTGGGGTTACATAGGCCCCAGGTTCGATTTCCGGCTCTACCAAAACATCAATTCTGGTGCGAGGGCTATAACGGGGTACATTCAACCTCTTGAGATTAACTGAGAGGGATGGATTCGATTCCAACCTCAGCTTCCTAGAAGTAATTTACGTAGTTCCGCATTTGTACTGCAAGAAGGGATGGTACCCAATTTAAAGCCGCGGTCACCTCTATCCCAATTCCAGACCCAATTACAAGTACTTACAGTGTACTTTTACAGTCACTACAATAATGCATGTTAACAGACAGATTCAACACACACAGACTGGCTGCGTGGCATCGTTCTCGCCTGCTGTTCCCAAGGTAGCAGGATTGAATCCTGGCGCAGTAAGTTGGCATTTGAAAGTGCGCGAATTTGAGGAAGCCGTGTCAGTAGATTTACTGAAAAAAAAAACCGGCACCCTGGCGTCTCTAAAAGCCATAGTAGTTAAAAGAGACGTAAAACCATTGACATTATTATTATTATTACTATTATTATTATTATTATTATTATTATTATTATTATTATTCAACAAACACCCAAATGCACGGGGCTGTGATAATTTTGTCGCAAGACCCGAAATTGAAACATCACGTTTGGTGAATTGAAGTTGAAAACACACGGTCATAGCCGACTTTTTCAACCAAGAATGGGTTCACGAAATAATTGCTAGCATTTTGTTAAGAGAAAATCGTATTTTATGAGTTTTTCATTGTCGATTTATTAACATCTAGGAGCTATTATAAATCGTGTAGGCTTGAGTGTAGTAGCTCCTTGTCCAGACTATTTGGCTCTGCCATGGAGTATTTTTAATCTAGGTGCATTCTGCCTCTAGCAGACAAATGACAATAGAGGTGGGTTGAAAATCGATTATCATCCATACTACAGTAGATGTGAAATTCCGTGTTTTTTCCAATTCAAATCCAGTTAATGTGAGATTGTACAGTCACGGATATTACTTGTCCGAACATTTTCTCCTCGTGTATCCTGTGACCTGTCCCGCCTACACACCACTGAGTCAATGCGATTATAATAGTGTGATAGTGGCAGGAACACTAATACCACCGCATTGTAGTGGGGTAGGCCACAGGACGCAAGGGAAGAATGTACTCGGACAGATAAATATCCATGACTCAAGACCATGACCGTCTTCCTATCCAACCCTAGTCCCAAACACATATTTGCACTCTAGTACGGAGCCACAATAACACACGTTATCAGAATTATACAGTCAAAAATAGGCCCATGAATTCCCAAGTCTCTAAAATGAAGCATTATTTTTATTTAATCTTTTGACTTCATCTTCCCGATGTTGCCGACCATCGTCTGGTGTAACGGCTAGCATTTTTGTTTGTCGGCCAGGAGGTCTTGGTTCGATTCCGGGCTCTGCCAAGAAATTTAGTTCTGGTCTGAGGGTTGGAACGGTTACATAGCCTCGTGGGGCAAAACTGAGAAGAGGGTACGATTCCTGCCTCAGCCTTCCTGGAAGTGGTTTTCCGTTGTTTCCCCACTTCTATTCTACAGTAGGCAAATGCCGGGATGGTGAATAACTTAAGACCAAGGCCGTTCCCTTCGCAATACTCACCTAATTACAAATACACACGCTACTACCGACAGCAGAGTCACACATGTTATCAGACAAATTCTACACACCAAAGTACACGGCGCTAAATGGCCACGATGTCAATTACCATGTACCCCCGGCCAATCATATTGGGCAAATTTTTGTTGACCGACTGATGAGTTACAATTGATAATTGTAAAGGCAACACTGAACAAAATGGTTTCGAAAGTTCACACCTTACCTAGCCTATAAAGACTGGGTGGGGTATTACTGGACAGCCGAGAACATACGATTCCCCACGTCAGATAGCACAGGCAGACTTAAAAAATGTGTAGTAGGCCTAAAAGGTGCGTGGTTTAGGAAAAAATATATACGAGAATAGGTACGCCGCATTCGGCAACACCGCTCGCTAACCTAGTGTTGTGCGTAAACCTAGGAATCAGATAACGAGACTTTACTAACTGGCTTCTATGTGTAAAGATCAACATACATGAGAAACGTAAATAACATAACACGTACCGTAACTGACGTGTAGCCAGCTGGTATCCAGTTGAAGGTCACGCAGGCAGACTATGGGAAACCCGGTCTTGCGGTGCGTGAGCATACCCGCCCAGTCACATTTTTTTTATCCCGCCCTCTTGTCGCACACACGACATTGTAGCATTGCTGTCAGACTGATTACGGAGTACGGTCTCCAAATAAGTGATTACAGTTAGCCTACATGGATTTTTGGGAGAACTACTTGCTGTACGCTGACCCACCCCGGGCATCTTTTTTTTAAATGTTGTTATACTGCACAACATAGTGCAAACACAAAGTAATGGGATGTGCGATTAGTTTGCTAAGAATTCGCTTCACATGTGAATGGCCCATGGAATTGCTTGCATAGCTCCGCCCTCGTTATAGGTCGCGAACAATGTATCTTCAGTTCCAGCATTCAAAAAGTTATCTTTTTTTTCTAGGTCATTAATATTTTTCAATGCAATGAACTGTTTTCCGTAGAACATGCCTCGACGACAGAGAAGAGCACGCTTCTAAACAATAAATTGTTGCAGTTCCCGAGAACTCGGATAATTATTCTGTGTGCGAGTGGGTTATCTACACGGACTGCAGTTGCACGTATTGCTTGACAGGCATCTACGATACAACGGATATGGTAGTGGTCAAATGAAGGTACGCACACTCGTAGACTCAGGACAGGCCCAATTTGACGGACAACTGTGGCAGAGGATGCCGCATCATTCGAATGGCCCGTGAAACAGGAGCATAAATTGAAGCATCCCACGAAACGGAACAACAGTTGTAATCGTCAGTGTTCAGGTGGCTAATGAGCCCGTGTTCCTGCACACACCGTCGACGTTGAAGGCTGGATTGTCGTCGAGAAATCTTGGTATGTGCTGACGAATGGCATTGTGTCGTCTTTGGTGATGAACCGCGCTCCTGCCCTGCCCAAAATTATCACCACAATTGAGGCGCTCCGTAAGAGAAGGGCGAGCCCGCCACATGTGCATATGGAGGGCTTGCCCTTCTCTTACGGAACGCCTCAATTGTGTGCGAGGATGTACCGGGAAGAGGGGCGTCCTAGACTTTATTGTCGAGAGGTACACAGGACATTATGGTCTGGGGAGCAATGTGCTTTAATGTAGAATCACAGTTAGTGATATTGTTTAGAGCCATATGAATGCTCGCCAGTATCATAACGAGCATTGCAAATGGAGTATTTCATCAGGACAGTGCCCGCGTTCACAACGGACATCACAAACTTACAATGGCCCGCCAGATCCCTAAAACTCAGCCTATATGATGTGTCAACAACTAGTCTTCAGCCACCCACAACTTGGGAATAACTGACCCGTGCAGCGGTACAAAAATGGACCACAATTCCCCAGGAAGAGGTCCAGGGCCTTATTGTCTCCCTGCCTTGAAGAATTCATCCCTGTTTTGCAGCTCGTGGTGGGCACATTCTGTATTGATTTCTGTCTACATTTGAGGTCGGAGGGACCTGAAAGTGTTAACACCGTACCACGGCTAAATACACATCCTGCATGTTTAATTCCCGGAGTGCAGCACCACTTCTCCATGGTGTTGCAATTTCCATTTTCATAAGTGTACTAGTAATTCTCAAACTGTTTTATGGATGTGGTTAGTATGACGTCAGTGAGGCAATCCTTATTCCGGTGAGGCATGGAAACAGTTTGTCTCCAGAAATATGCCTTCTTGTTCGCGAGAATTACAGGCTTAGGCTATCTAGATTATCTGCTAAACGATATCCTTATCAAATTGGGGGAGATAATCCGATCAATATGTACAACTTTGAAGTACGAGACGCAGTTTTATGGAAGAATCGCATTGCTCAGATTGATGTGGTAAAACTATTTCAAACGGAGTCATCGCGACAACAGCAAAGTAGGATTGGTTTTAGGCAACGAGCTAAAGAAAGGTATATAGAGAGGCAAGGAGCCGCGTAGCAGCGCTCTGGGCGGAGGCAACCTGAGTTAAGGCGGCCATGATTCAGAACGTCGTCTGACAAGAGCTTGTTGTGATTGTTCGCGTTGAGCGGGAACATGTGTTGAATGAAATGTATTTAAAAATACATTGACCATGCCATCAGTGTGTTCGTCATTCAATTGTACGAATAGAAGTTATAAGACAACAGGAGTGTTGTATTTCAGGTAAGAAATGTCATCCAAATTCATAAATTAATGAGATAGACCCTTTACGAAAACGTGATGCAGCAGTTTAAGTTTGTGTGATATTTACATTTCAGATTCCCTTTGCAGAACCAGGAACTAACAAAACAATGGGTTGTCAACATGAAAAGCAATAAATGGCACCCCACGAGATACAGCTTAATTTGTTCTCTACACTTTGAAGATAAATATATGTATGTAGCAAATGAAAGGCGACGTCTACTAGCCAATGCAGTACCTACAATTTTCAATTTTCCTGCACATCTGCAGAAGAAGCAGGCCTGTAGATCTTCGCCGAAGAAGCGTAGTTTCCAGGAAACTACAGAACACTCGCATTCAGATACGGTAGCATTGTTGCAGAAGACCTTTATATCAGTAGGTAAATATATTAGGCTGTCTTAAAATTTAAGCAAAGATAGTTGTGAGCCATAATCATAATTACGGTAATAATAATATCGTATGGCCTCGGGGGCCGGGTGCAAGCTTTGTTATTTGACACCCAGAGGGTAGCTTGCATGTCGAATTTTGTTGTTCCTTGAAGCACGATGAAAGTCAAGGACGTTAGATAACTAAGCTCCTTGACATTATAGCGCTTTCTAGTAGAGAAATGAGGAAATTTGTGTTGCCGGAAAATCCCGATATTAATTATGTCATTATGAACACGGCCTACTGAATTCAAATGGGTTCTTTAACATGCCAACATCGTATGACATGCGTATCGTGATTTTTGCCCCCTTAAAAAAACACCTACCACGGCCAGGAGCGAACCTGCAAGCTTGGGGGTTAGTAATCTGACACGATAACCACTCACCCACCGTGGCAAGCTGTAAAATAAAATATATTGTTCAAATATCAATCTTCGTAAGCCAACGAGGTATACTTTCTCTAGTTCGTTGTTTTGAACTAATTATGGCTTTACTAATCTTTTATATTTTCTTTCTTTCTTTCTTTCTTTCTTTCTTTCTTTCTTTCTTACTTTCTTCTCAGAAATTTTAGATGGAAAGCTTATTTGCGATTCGAGCAGAAAGATGCCAATATACGGTTTGATTATTGATCTCTTAAGTGTGATACAACTAGCAGAAACATACGTGTGGGGACAAAGTTCTGTATTGAGATACTTATTAACACGCAGATTGAGTCAGGATCACTTAGAGCTATTTTTTTCTTCTATTCGCTCCAGAAGTGGGAATAGAAATAATCCAAATGCAGTACAATTTAATTCAGCTAATAGGACGTGTTTAATTGCGAGGGTACGCCCATCCATGAATTCCAACTGTAAGCCTATTGAGTGTGACCTACTTGTGACAACTGCAACAGCAAATATTCATGGTGTCAATGGGAAGGACGATAATATGCTGACAGACAGATCATGGTTACTGTGCACATTATAATTCACCGAGGAAATGTTGTTCATTACATAGCAGGAAGTGTCGTTCGCCAAGTGTCTAAAAAAATGTACTTGTGTTGAATGCCTAGAAGTGCTTTTATCAGGTCAAGATGTTCAGAAAGAATGAGTGATTAAAGAGAAAGACGTGAGAGAATGCCCTTTGAATCCATCAAATGATGTAGTGAAATTATGTAAAACAGCTGAGTGTCATCAGGAAGAATGAGTGGATGTTGCGAAAGAACACGAATAATCTCATGCTGAAGTTGAAGACAGATGTCTATGATATGCTGCCGGGTTATCTGTTTCTGAAATCTGACCATCTATTTACAGCTACTGAACCTGGGGAAAAGCCTCACTATGCTTCACTCATCAAGTGAATTGTGAAACAGTATTATAAATGCAGGCTTCACACTTCAGCAGAAATACAGCTCAACGTGAGAGGTCAACAGGCGCGTCAGTTGTACACAAAACGTTTTATTTTTAAAGGAGAATGGAATCATGCAATGTACTGTGCATAAGCAACGTAGCTTATTGTCTTGTAAGATGATTGTGTTAGTTTTCGTTCAATGTACACATTAAATTATCAGGCCTTACGTAGGCCTAATCTTACGCCTCGTTAGTCACGCCTCTCCCTCCCTGCCTCCCACCCTCTTGACAGGGTATATCATGGCGGCTGCCAGTTCAACCTTCTTCAAACATGGCGGCGCCATTTCCACTCTATATACCTTTCTCTAGCTCGTTGGTTTTAGGATATCCTACTTTGTATGTGAGTAGCTCAGATACGAGTATTACACACGACATAATATACTGTATTTAACGAGTATACAATAGGTAGGCATTTCGACAAGGTTTTTGGTAACTCCCCTTGGAATTGGCAACCGCGGAGCCCCAACTGAGTCCGGCATTGCTTCCACTTCACCTGCGTTGAGCTCCTACTCTTCATGTTTCTGCCGACCTCTGTCAGTCAACTCTTGTTCCCTTAATTTAGTAACAAAGGGTGTCTATCATTGTTCCACCTCAATTCACCATCGTATTTTCTTTGGTGATACTGTACCCTCATTCCTCTTCTTTCTCTTTCTTTCTCTTGTGGATGAGGGATCGAATACACCCATGATATTCCCCCCTGTCGTAAAACGTGTCTAGTATGGCAGGGTGTTATCTAGTAGACCACCACGCGTGGTTCACTCTATTTCACATTGTGTTCTATGCACTCAGGGGTTCACGGTTGATGAGTTTGTGAATTGGCGAGCCCGAGGGATCCTGAGATATTTTCCCCTTGATTTTAGGGTGACAATCTCCTATTACCCTTTCTTGACTAGCTACCTTGCATGCACCTGCGTCCTCTACCAGGCCACTCAACCCTCATTAGCCGATGGTGGAGGGCATTTCTTTTCTTCTTGTAAACAAGCTAGTCAGTGGTAATCGCATTTGTAATTAATTTTGGAATTAATAGTAAATCATATTTTCATAATGATTCTTCTCATTAGAGTCCGATAAGCTGTAGCTTTCTTTCCAAGTTCTAACTTGGACCCTTTACAACACAAACACCTTTTGGTAACTAGAGCGATCTAAATGTTTATATTCTAGATTAAGCAATCCAGGAGGCTTCATTAGTGTAATACGGAATTGTGCCACTGAAATATATTTTGGTAGTATTTTGGCAATATGCGTTGTTATTTTGTTTCTTTTCTTTAACGACCTTAATGTAGATTTTGATGTTCAATTCGCCGAAAGAGAAGGATTATTATGAAAACTTATGGAAAGCACTAAAGGCAGTCCTATACAAGGGCCCCTCCTAAGCAAGTGTCGCTTGATATTTAAACATATACAGTTAGTTATTGTTGTTTTAAGGGGCGGAACTACGAGATCTTCTGCCCCGACATATACAAGGAAATAGATATCTGGAATAAACATAAATGAAGATGGGCCTAATCTCTTATATTACTATTAATAATATTATTATTATTAATATTATTATTTGACGTGGTGCCGCAGCGATCCAGCTGGCGAACCAGTTAGAGTTCTGGTTTATGCATGTTGTATTTTCGATGTGGAAAGTCACGTCCACTGGTCAGATTCCACATAAGATAAGGTTCGTTGGCTTATGGCCACAAAGTTAAGAGACTCGCAATACTACAAGATTGTATCTGTCTGTTAGGTAGTCAGCCCGAAGGCTGGTCGGATCCTCAAAAGGAACTGCCGTTAGGTTACGTGGGTAGATACCCACAAAACCCAAGGCAGCGCTATATTGAGGCGTACTAGGCAAGAAGAGGAGTGAGGTAGTTTGCCATTCCTTTCCTCACTGATTCAGTTCAGCAGTACTAACCCTATGCGTAGAACCTTTCACAGCATCCGCAGGCACTGACTGTGCCCTGAATGTCATTACTAAGCACCACCCATACCTAAGTAGCTTCCATATAATCACAGCCATGAGTGAGACTGAGACATCGGTGAAAAGATTGTATGTGTATCCCTTATTATTCCCTTTCCAGTGGGTGTCGGGGATGATATGAGATGCGGTTGGTTTTTACGACTGTATGACTTCCTGTCGCCAGCCTAACAATAGGAGAGATGGAATAAATGAATGAATGAAAGAAACAAACTGCGCAAGGAGTTGGAGAGAAGTGGCGTGGCCTATGAGAAGTACCCTTCCAGCATTTACCCGAAGTTCCAAAATTCGTATTCACGGAAAGCCATTTCGAGGATGGCTGACGGTGTGATTCAAACCCCCTTGTCTACCAAGTCCACAGACATGCAGCCTACCGCTGCGCCCTAAGTCCGCATCACACAGCACTCATTCGTGTGCAAGTTTCCTCCAAGTACGAGTACGATAGCTGGTTACCAAGTGATCTATACCTAGGTTTCGCCCTGTAGGATAGCTTCCATACAGCTCAATGTATTGGAAAGGTGCTAATTTTCCTGACAGTTTGCATGGAGGATTGGGTACAAGAGCCAACCGGATTGCGTTTCTCGTCCTAGTGGCAACATAAGCAAATAGATTTGTTATGTGGATGAAAAATCCACAGCCTGCTTCCAGTCGACCGACCGGGTCAGGGAATGGAATGAATGAAGCCCCCATCTAGCGGCGAGGATATGAACTGTGCCGGCTGCCGAAACTTGTCGCACTCCCCTGGGGCAATGATTAAATGAATGACCGATGAAATGAAATGATAGTGGAGAGTGTTGCTGGAATGAAGTTTTGACAGGGAAAACCGGAGTACCCGGAGAAAAACCTGTCTTCCTCCGCTTTGTCCAGCACAGATCTCACATGGAGTTACCGGGATTTGAACCACGGACCCAGCGGTGAGAGGCCGGCGTGCTGCCGCCTAAGCCACGGAGTCTTGTGTTATGTGGATAAGTATACGAAATAAGTACGAAACTATATTTTCTCCGAATGACGTCTGTGAGAAATCTCTTTGTAAGATATACCGTGGCATTTTGGATGGTCAAACTCTGAATTTGATTATTATGTCTTTGATGTCGTTTAAAATGTTGATAAGTACGCTGTGGAGCTTCCACTCTATTTATGTGTAACAATTCTATGAAGGAAGCAATTACTACTCTATTTACGGTGCCCTCTGAATTGTAGAACTCATCCACGAACGCAGTCTCAATATTAATTTAATGATCTAGGAGACATATTTTGCTCTCTTTAGCATTTCCTTCGTATTGTATATTATACAATATCGTGCGGTTTTTAAAGTGGCTGGCTGCGTGGCTCAGCGGTAACGTTCTCGCCTGCTGTTCACAAGGTTGCAGGATCGAATCCTGATGCAGTCAGCTGGCATTTGAGGGTGCGCAAATGTGAGGGAGCAGTGTCAGTAGATTTACTGGTACAATAAAGATCCCCTTCGGGGCAAAATTCCGGCACCCCGGCGCGGCGTCTCTAAATGCCGCAGTAAGCCTAGTTAAAAGGGACTTAAAACCAATAACAATATTATTATTGATAAGTCTCCGAGATTTCAATTCATTCGAAAGATTAATTAAGATTAGTTAGTTACACAACTATCAGCCCACAAAATTCGTCGATGACCAGACCATCGCTTACCTATAGCCTAAGAAGTGAACACCGGCATGTGCACTAGAATGGGGTTAGATACATATATGGATGCAGAGGTGGATTTACCAATTGGCTATTCTTATTATTGTTGTAAAATAACATATAGTGTTATTCAAATTGTAACAGTTATCACGAAAAATCCATTCATAGTTTTGAATAGGATGTAGGAGAAAAATGGTAATGCAAATGAGAGAAGAGAATAATTTTTCACTGCGAATGTTTATTATTTAAATCTCCTCTGTACATCAAGTGAATAAAATGGGTTGAAAACTTGCAGTGGTTCATATGAAGGATATAAGAAAATAATTAACATTGGATAAATGTATCCGCAGAAGGTGAACCTCGAACCCGAGATCCTCAGCTTACCAAGCTAGTGCGATACCAATAGTACACTCCTCCGTTGTTATTTTGGGGCCATTGTTCCACGCCTTAACCTGTTCGTCTAAAGACGCTAAATGTTAAGTGTTTTTATTTGAGACCTTAAATACCGATAGGAATACATTCTAGAAAATGGGTAACCTCGAAAATAATTTCCAGGACGGCCGAGGTGGGATTCAAACCCACGCTCTCCCGATGCCAGCGAGGCGCGTAAGCCGGTGTGTGTATAATTTGTGTGGTAATCTGTGTTTATGTGATGGCTGTAGTTGTAATTATTAGAGTCGGGGATGGAGTAGGTGACCCGGGACTTGAAATAAGTAACTATCTCAGCATTTGCCTGAATACAGTGTGGGGGACACTGAGAAAAAGCACATTCAGAATTGCCACCGTCATCTCCGGGATTCGTACCTCCGATCTCCTGACTTGCTGCAGCTTCCCTTCGCAGTCGTTATGACTATGAGCGATTTAACGCGCGAGGCGATGACGAGGATGAACAGAATAGGATAGGATCTTGTATTGTTTTCTTTACCAGTTATCCCAACAGCCTCCATGCCAGCGAGTGTCGTGTGATACGGGCTATAGCGAGCTGGAACATAAACCTACAGGCTCAAGATGTTGTTGATGATGATTTTGATTGTTGTTATCATTATTATTATTATTATAAGTGTTAAGAGAGGAAGCCTCCGTGGCTTAGGCGGCAGCGCGCCGGCCTCTCACCGCTGGGTCCGTGGTTCAAATCCCGGTCACTCCATGTGAGATCTGTGCTGGACAAAACGGAGGCAGACAGGTTTTTCTCCGGGTACTCCGGTTTTCCCTGTCAAAATTTCATTCCAGCAACACTCTCCACTATCATTTCATTTCATCTGTCATTCATTTAATCATTGCCCCAGAGGAGTGCGTCAGGCCTCGGCAGCCGGCACAGTTCATATCCTCGCCGCTAGATGGGGGCTTCATTCATTCCATTCCTGACCCAGTCGGAGACTGGAAGCAGGCTGTGGATTTTCATTTTTCATTATAAGTGTTAAGAGAACACCCAAAATTCGTCACAACGTTTCGTTGTTGACGATATGAATAACTTTGAAGATAACTTTAAACTTAAGTTTACATGATTGTGTAATCAGTGAAATAGCACCTGAAAGATTCTGGGATGCATGTAGGATAGCTAAGTAAGGACCGTTAAAATTCAAGGAAGAACAGAAGGGTTGATCTTTCATTCCCCCGAAGATACAAACGCCGGAACGGTACTAAGTCATCTGTCTGTCTGTTAGGTAGTCAGCCCGAAGACTGGTTGGATCCTCAAAAAGTACCACCGTTTGGTTATGTGGGTAGATACCCACAGAAACCCAAGGCAGCGCTATAGTGAGGCGTACTAGGCAAGGTGAGAAGTGGGGTAGTTTGCCATTACTTTCCTCACTGAGTCAGAACAGCAGTACTAACCCTATGAGTAGAACCTTTCACAGCATCCACAGGCACTGACTGTGCCCTGAATGTAATTACTAAGCACCACCCATACCTCAGTGGCTTCCATATAATCACAGCCTTGAGTGAGACTGAGACATCGGTGAAAAGCCACATTTTACTCTAGCCTGTGCCAACAGACAAATGCAAATGTACTGCTTGCATAAGGAGATGGTAAACAGGCCTTACTAAGTCATCAGTGAAGTTAAATCTGGTTTCATCTGTCGATACTCAGTGCGAAAAAAGCAAATAAGGTTAGACCCAAGTTTTTAGCATCAAACGTGATTGTGGCGGAGTTTCTTATTTCGTGAGATTGGTCTTGTAAGAAGAGCAGAACACATGGATCAATAATTCAAGTGTTGTGGCGTTCTTGTATGTTATTTATGTTGCTTCATGTTAAGAAAGTATGATTCATTAAGTATGTTTCATGGTATAACTGATTAACTCCGATACTGTATGCTGTCTGCAATACCACGACATACTATGTTCAAATATGAGCATTTTTAAAGAATAAAATGACTGCAAAACCCTGCCGATACATGTGCACATCCGGCCTCAATCTCTCCATTGTTGTCTTGTCAGTGAAACCTTCCTGTACCGATCCCAGCTCGTGATCCTTGTCAGGCTGGTGAAGTATGAGGGAGGGAAAGTGGAGTGGGGTGAGGGTTTGAGAGAGACCGCTGAGTGCTAGACGAGGAAACGCTCGCAAGAAAAACTGCTGAAAGCTTTCGGTGCGGAGACCGAATCATGTCAACACACATTGGCTGTTAGTCATTATGTTACCGTAGTATACGAATGCAGTTATTTTTACCAACTATGCGTTTATCTTCACTAGTGCCGAAATGAATCTGAACTAGCAGTCTCACTGTAAACTTCTGAATGTTTCCTGCACCCTTAGTAGCAGTAGCCGCTGTCAGACTGTCAACTGAAGTGACACAGGTCGTATTCTTCGCAGGGAGCCGAGAGCCGTACAGTACTTCCTGTAGGCCTGGTAACTTACGCAGAAAATATTCGTGAACATATTACGAAATACTCCTAAACATACAAATAATTGTAACTAAATATTGATGTAGGGTAATTTATGATAGGCCAGATAGCTTTTTAAGATAATTTTGAGCATAAGCAATTTTGAATTCGATCTTGCCTCAATTACAAATACACACGCTAGTACAGACATCACAGTGACACAGATTATCAGACAAATTCTACACACGCCTAACTACACGGGGCTACATGACCCTAAAATATACTTACTTATGACCCTGCTCCAACATGCTCTACTTTGTCAATTTGATGTGATTTATACACAGATCGGTATCCAACCATCATTAAGAGTAACACAGCAAGTGATTCCTAAACCTATTCACTCAGACTTGTTATCGTCTAGGCTCTAGTCTTCTTATTTAGAAGTCTGTATCATTGGTCTAGTGCTAAGGTGAGGAAGGTTATCATTATCGTATGCGCACTTGCCTGGAGTATACCCACCCGAATTCACCGTGCTTCGGATTCAAATGGTACGTGAACAAGCATTAACGACTAGAGAGATCGGCTGGCTGCGTGACACAGCGGTAACATACTCACCCACTGTGCCCAAGGTGGCAGGATAGTATCCCGACGCAGCCAGTTGATATTTGAGGCCCAGCGTCTCTATAAGGTGTTGTAGTAAACAAATGGACAAAAACTATGTCATTATTATGGCTATAGAGATTAAAACTTGAAATAGAAGGAAGCTTTTAGCTTTACGTGACCATTTATCTCACGATAATAAGCAACTGGACCTCCTTTTTCTGTGTAATCCGAACTGCAGGACGTGACATTTCACCTCGAAATCGCGCATCCATTAACTGGGAATACCTTTCTGCCTTGGTGGAAGACAAGCAATTTGACCGCTGTGCCATCATTGCTCGTGGTCATGTTCTTCGAGTATCACAATAGGCATGTGTTACTTTCACAGGGCTGGTTGTGTGGTGCAGTTAGTTTAGACGCTTGCTTAATTTTCCCCGGTTTGCAGAATCGAATCCCAGTATGGTCAGTCGGCATGCGTGTCTCAATGTGATAAACCCGTCCAAGTTGACTTACTGGCACGTAATAATACGTCAGAGCAAAGTTCTGGGACTCTTTCGTATCACTATAATCGAAAGAGTTAAACAGGACGTTGGACGCATAACATTATTATAACGTCATTGTAGTGGACTTCTCTTCAGAACAGGTGGGATGATACCTTATTGCATGTTTAGGGAGCAAGTTCCTTAATCTATCGCCCCTATTAGTTGTGTGCAGAAATTACTGGACAGTCATCATAGTAGAGTAATAATTACAAAAGCTTTTCAGATAGGATATATTTCACCGAGGATGTCTTTGGCTCCTTAATAATAATAATAATAATAATAACAATAACAGCAACAACTTAAAATATTTTTGAAGCAACGTATTTTGCTGCTTCTTTTAGGAGCTAGGGACATATTGGTCATCAGTCCCATGTATTTAACGTGTATGGAATTTGTCAAATTCCCTGTGTTATTTGGGTGACCGGAAGTGTATGTGACTAACTATTCTTATTTGTGACTGATTAGGTGTTCCAGGATTTGAAATAAGGTATAATTTGGATGGAATACATGTGGAAAATCCAGAGTGAAAACGAAAACCCAGGATGGCTGCTGTCATTTCAATCTCCAATCCAATTTATGTCGCCCAGTCCTTTCGTGGAATGTGTTAACGGCTACGTAGGTGGGTGGAAGATTTTTTTTATTCTTTTTCTTAGTCGTTTACCCTCCAGGTTGGTGGAACCCACGGACTCAGCGAGGGAACTCACCACTACCGCCTCTACGGACAGTGTCCTAGAGCTGGGAACATCTAATCGGAGTGGATACAACTGGGGAGGTGTGATTGGCACCTCGCCCAGGCGGCCTCACCTGCAAAGGGGCCTCATGAGGGAAGGTAATGGATGGTCATGATGGATAGGCAAGGAAGAGGGAAGGAGGCGGCCGTGGCCTTGAAGAAGGTACCATCCCGGCATTTGCCCGAATACGAAGTGGGAAACCACGGAAAACCACTTCGAGGATGGCTGAGGTGGGAATCGAACCCCCTCTACTCATTTGGATCACCCGAGGCTGAGTAGACCCCGTTCCAGTCCTCATACCACTTTTCAAATTTCGTGGCAGAGCCAGGAATCGAACCCAGGACCTCCGGGGCGGCAGCTAACCATGCTGACCGCTACGCTACGGAGGCGACTCGGAAGATAATGTATATCATTTAAGCCAATGTTTGTAATGTTCTTAAATAAAATGGCTTCTTGGTCTTCTATAATTCTCCTATTTCACTAATTAACTCCTGGTCCTTAGCCGCAAAATAACTGCTTTACGACGTTAATGCAAACTGAAATGAAATATAGTACACACATCAAAAAAAGTTTTGCATCACCTCGGTTCCCAGATCTCCGGCATATAGACGTTGACTGTGTATATTGTATCCAAGATACAGTCCCTTTGACTGTTCATAGATGTCACTAAAACTGCTCAAAGATGTAAACAACCATGCATGAGCAGGGCCTATTAGACGGAGGGGGTACGACAGCCGATCAGTTCCAGTCATTCCACCAGGACGAAGGTACGCTGCTCATGTTGTCTGTAGTTCTACCATGCCTAGAAGGTCAATACCGCAGTTCGATCGCGTCCGCATTGTTACTTTGTGTCAAGAAGGGCTCTCAACAAGGGAAGTTTCCAGGCGTCTCAGAGTGAACCAAAGCGATGTTGTTCGGACATGGAGGAGGTACAGAGATACAGGAACTGTCGATGACAGGCCTCGCTCAGGCCGCCCAAGGGCTACTACTGTAGTGGATGACCGCTACTTACGGATTGCCGCTCGGAGGAACCCTGACAGCAATGCCACCATGTTGAATAATGCGTTTCGTTCAGCCACAGGACGTCGTGTTTCAACTCAAACTGTGCGCAATAGGCTGCATGATGCGCAACTTCACTCCCGACGTCCATGGCGAGGTCCAGCTTTGCAACCCCGACACCATGCAGCGCGGTACAGATGGGCCCAACAACATGCTGAATGGACCCCACGGAATTGGCATCACGTTCTCTTCACCGATGAGTGTCGCATATGCCTTCAACCAGACAATCGTCGGAGACGTGTTTGGAGGCACCCTGGTCAGGCTGAACGTCTTAGACACACTGTCCAGCGAGTGCAGCAAGGTGGTGGTTCCCTGATGTTTTGGGGTGGCATTATGTGGGGCCGACGTACGCCACTGGTGGTCATGGAAGGCTCCGAAACGGCTTTACGATACCTGAATGACATCCTCCGACCCATAGTGCAACCATATCGGCAGAATATTGGAGAGGCATTTGTCTTCATGGACGACAATTCTCGACCTCATCGTGCACATCTTGTGAATGCGTTCCTTCAAGATAACGACATCGCTCGACTACAGTGGCCAGCATGTTCGCCAGACATGAACCCTATCGAACATGCCTGGGATATGTTGAAAAGGGCTGTTTATGGACGTCTTGACCCACCAACCACTCTGAGAGATTTACGCCGAATTGTCGTTGAGGAGTGGGACAATTTGGACCAACAGTGTCTTGATGAACTTGTGGATAGTATGCCACGACGAATTCAGGCATGCATCAATGCAAGAGGACGTGCTACTGGGTATTAGAGGTAGTGGTGTGTACTGCAATCTGGACCACAAATGCTGAAAGTCTAGCTGTATGATGGTACAACATGCAATGTGTGGGTCTCATGAGCAATAAAACGAGCTGAAATTTTGTTTGTGTTGATCTCTATTCCCTTTGTATTTAAAGGTTCCGGAACTCTTGGAACCGAGGTGATGCAAAACTTTTTTTGATGTGTGTATATCGCTTATATTAAACGGTCTGAACTTTTAAATTGTAGCCATGCATTACCACCTTAAATTAAACTTTTTAGAAGAGCCAGAAATCGAGTCCGGACCCCTGGAGTGGCAGCCAAGCATGCTAGACACTACACCACGAATCAACCTGCAGGTACAGTATATATCTCTATCTCTTCTCTACTTTCAAGGGGAGGATACAATGCATGGGTCACCGATCCGAACCATCTTTAGTACACGTGTAGGGCAGGACCAGGCGTATACCAGGTGCAAGTAGTAAGGTGCGCTTCTCAGCCAATTCCGAGAAATTCATTATAAATTATTCGTAATTGCTGTACGGCGTTCATGTGCGCTGTACGTTAACATGAAGCCAAGGAGCGCGTGCTTCAGCGGTAGGAGCTCTGCTTCGTAAGCGTGGGTTCACTGGATCGAATCCCACCGGTGAGCCTTTTTTTTTTTTTGTAAACATAGACAATTCGTACAACTGTAGATGTCGTGAATAATGTTCATTTTGCAGTCAATTGTAATAACGTGTTTTGTGAGCGGGAAAAGGGATTCTGAAATCATCGTATGGGGGTGAACGTTTGTGACATTACATAATGTACAGTCAGGGCATTGCAAATACATTGGTATTATACATGGTCAGGAGTATTCTATGTATACGTTTATACACTGAAGGCCCTGTCTGTTCCGTTCATTGCACGTCAGTGAGCCATCAGACCACCCCGTACCCCGCAATTAATGTCTCATGCTATGCGTATTGGTTGGAAAGTGTTAGGACCTGGCGAGGTCACCTGCACACAAACTAACGATAACGGTGGGCATTTGTACTAACAGCAAATACTGTGAATAAAGGTATTCTTTCATCAATCTCCTGTACGATTTATTCCGACTCCCTTTTCCCGCTCGCATAACACTTTATTACAATTGACTGCAAAATGAATATTATTCAATACACCTACGGTTGTACGAATTGCGTATGTTTACAAAAAAAAAAAAAAAAAAAAACACCAAAGGCTTACAGGTGGGATTCGATCCAGTGATCCTGCGCTTACGAAGCAGGGCTCTTACCGCTGTACCACGCGCTCCTTGGCTTCATGTTAACGTACAGCGCACATGAAAGCCGTACAGCAATTACGAATAATTTATAGTTAATTTCTCGGAATCGGCTGAGAAGCGCACCTTACTACTTGCACCTGGTATACGCCTGGTCATGCCCTACACGTGTACTAAAGATGGTTCGAATCGGTGACCCATGCGTTGTATCCTCCCCTTCTTAGTATAAAACGAAGTCCCCGATTCTTGGATGCTACGGGTAAACTCGAGAACCACTGGGTGGATTTTGATGCGGTTTTCACCATTTTGTAAAGGATATCTCGAGGATGAGGTCTGTAGAAAATTATTTATTTATGATCAAAGGAAGCCGAGCAGTAACGATTTCAGTGGAGACGTCGAAAAAAAAAACTGGCGTCCGAGCGCTTTGTAAGCTTACGCTGGGCAAACCGTTAAAAATATCTAAATACTATGAGTGTAAGAATTGTCCAACATGAAAAAATCTACAAAAAAGGCAGCGAGAGCATATGTCTATCTTCAATACATCGCCCACTATAAGTGTGCCTACGTTTTAATTTCTTCCAACCATGTCCATTCAACTACTGAGGCGACAATTTACGATTTAGCTAAGGGCGAGCCTATCGCCCCAAATACAGCCAGCAGCAAACTGTCGAGTCATGTTGAGTTAAGACTTCTGAGAATGGTGGTTGTGTTTGGAGTTTCCCTGGAAGTGCAACTCAGGTTTTCTTCATTTCGCCTGTGAAACACAGTCAAGTTAAGATTGGACGGAAGGGGGATTTGAGTTTCATTCACCTCGCCATTCCCTGGAAGTGCAACTCTCATTTCGCCTGTGAACTTTTCGTTCCGAAAAATTCACAGTCAATTTAAGATTAAATTATTAAATTATACTGATCGGCGTATAATCTCTACTTAGTATAAAACAAAGTCCCTGATTCTTAGATGTGACGGATAATCTCGAGAACCACTGCATGGATTTTGATGCGATTTTCACCATTCTGTAAAGGATACCTCGAGGAAGGTTTCTGTAGAAAATAATTTATTTATGATCAAAGAAAGCCAAACAGTAACGATTTCAGAGAAAAAGTCGAAAAAGAATCCTGGCGTCCGTGCGCTTTTTAAGCTTACGCTGGACAACCCGTTAAAAATATCAATATACAATGAGTGTAAGAATTGTTCAGCATGAAAAGTTCTACAAAAACGTACTCGAGAGCACATCTCTATATTCGATTTTTCGTCCACTATAAAGTATTTTTAGATTGGACGGAAGGGGGATTTGCGTTTCATGTACCTCGCCATTCTTAAGTTACGTCTGATAAGAATTTGTTGCACATGCATCTCCATGATAATATAGTTAATAGTCCAGTCAGTGATTTTAACCCATCATGCCGAGACATAAAACGGATATAGGTCGTAGTTCATTGACATCGTAAGAAAGCGCGTATCACGTAATGCATTCACAACTGTTCCCGGGCGAAGTCTGGCAGGGTTGCTAGTTGTAGCTAAAGGATTACGAATACTTCTTGGACACGCTCGCAGCCAGGAGATTCTCCAAGTGAATTGAGAAAATTCACTGTGTTGCATAATTTCTGAAGTCTAAAGCTTATCGCAAGCCTTTAGTTTTACGAGGCTGTTAATCTAGTGATCATAAGTCATGGGATTTACAGCGTTGTTTTTATGTGGAATCCGAACCACAGGGACGTGCTTTCTCATTGTAATAGCCGCACACGCAGTGACTGGGGATTCCAAACACAGGCACCTTGGTGAGATGCTATCCACGTTGCTAGTTGGCTATCACGTCATTCATAAGCACACTTCTGTGCGGAATGTTGTAGTATTGGTACCTACTATTGTGGGTGATCTCTTCAGTAATGTTGTCAAATTATGTTTGCTCTTTTTTTTTTCTTTTTTTGCGTATGGTTTTTAGTGCCGTGAGTGTCCGAGGACATGTTCGGCTCGCCAGTTTTGTAGCTGCTTCGAGACGGACACCCAATGGGTGAGCTACAAGTACCGTTGGGGAGGAAAGTTGGTATGTAAGGACGAGGAGTTGGAAGGTAGCGGCTATGGCCAATAGTTAGGGACCAACCCCGGCATTTGCCTGGAAGGAAGATGGGAAACCACAGAAGACCATCTTCAAGGTTGCCGGCGGGGGGATTCGAACCTGCTCGCCTCCCGGATGTGAGCGACTGCCAGCAGTCATGCCGTAACGACCACGGCTAACTCACCCGGTATTATGTTTGCTGTAAATCATCAATAGAAGTCAAAAGTCACAGAATTCATTCTTTCAACATAGAATGGAGTATTTCTGTCGCTGAAGGGACTTTGTTGTTTTCATGTAGGGCCTTGAACATCGTGATCGTCAGCTTGTGTGTATAATTTTTCTGATAACCTGCGTTATTGTGGTGTCGGTGTCAGACGACAAATTCCACTGTGTTCTTGAATTGCGTTTCGTTCTTAGTTTGCACGTCCCTTGTTTGTGTTTTCCAGTCCCTACATGCACAGAGAGAACAAGTGTAATTAGACAGCTCGTGTGTAGTGTGACGTGATTGTTTAACCCAATCCTTTGAAGAGAAATACAGTAACTATATGCATAGCGCGAACACGTTCAATCTGATGGCCAGAGTACACAATAGTTTCATTTCGTGTTCTCTGACTGTGATATTCCCTGAAGGCTTATTTGATAGTTACATTTAATTCGAATGCTATTGATATTTCTTTCAATTAAAGTACACTCGTGTGGCTCACTGGCGTGATTAAAGTCTTCAAAATTGACAGTACTTGGGGTCTTGAATGTCAACAATACCGTTCCAATACGTACAGTGCGCTGACGCAGAGGAAACTTGTAGAGCTAACTGATAATATGGGGTCAGAGAGGGGCTTCGGTTGCTTTCAGAGGCTTGAAGACTAGACTGAAAGTTGAAAGGCATAACAGCCTATATTGAGATCGAATGAACAAATTCAATGGTTGAATGAATGAATTAGTTCAAATGATTTCAAATTATAAAAGGATGACAGTAAGTTAATGCTATTGGTTTTACGTCCCTTTTAACTACTGTGGCTTTTAGAGACGCCGTGGTCCCGGAATTTTGGCTCGAAGTAGACCTTTAATGTGCCAGTAAATCCACGGTCACGGTTCCCACTCATTTGCGCACCGTCAAATGCCAACTGACTGCGCCAGGGTTCGATCCTGCAACCTTAGGCACTGCAGGCGAGAACGTTAAAGCTGCACCACACAACCATTCAAATTATGAGGGGAATTCTCTCATTCTTACCCCGTTGTCCTAATGATCGGTTGAGAATCCTGAAGCTCATGAAAAAATGGATATATTTTACAAATCCTTTCGGAGCTATGCGGCATCGTGATTTGTTTTGACTTTAAAACAATAATTTGTTACATTTACATTACTTCTCCTGCCTTTCAAGTTTAAATTCTTGTTAATGTCCTAATAGAATGATATTACTTAAAAACTAGCATATTAAATATTGGATTTTTATTAAGCTAACAAGGAAAGTATCATGTAAGATAGGTCAAAACCTATCTTGAAACTCTGTGGACGCAATCGTTACTCTATTAGAGGACAATTTGCGGAAAATCAGCCGCCAGATTGAACTTCATGGCTCCGAAAGCGTACCTGTGATCCTCGTACGCAGGCATGACGGCTGGCGAAGATGTACATCCCTGCGGCTCTCGGAGTAGTAGGGAGGTGGGGCGTATATGCTCACTGGAGCGTGTGGCTGCTTCTCACTGGTCTTGAGCGCTTCGGCCGTCAGGGCTGTCCCTTCCAACATGTACGGTACTCGCTACTTCCCATTGATTTATACGAGAGTTTGCAATAACAGAGAGTAAAATAAAATTTGTCTTTGCATGTTATGCAGTTGATGGAGAAGAGTCTTGTTGACGATACCCTTGCAGAGTTTATTTCATATAGGCTACAGTAGCGATATTTTGTCTATAACTGAGCTCAAGCCTCTCAGTAATTGAAGGGTTTGGTGCAAGTTGAGGGAACTCCAAAATTCGTAGAAACCTGTTTATTGCAGCTAACTGTGCATTAAAATTAGTTATTTGGTGCAAGAATGAGGCAGATCCGCTAAAAACTGAAAGTCATACATGTGATTAAATATTTACTCCCTCTTGCATTTTGGGCAATAGAGAGGTTGATGATGATGATAATTGTTGTTTAAAGGGGCCTAACATCTAGGTTATCGGCCCCAGCAATAGAGAGGCACCTCCAGGATGTAGCTGCTATTAAAACCCGCAAAAATAAAAAGTCATGATGACATTGGCGGCATGAGGTACTGTGAAGCCCTGAAGAGTATCTCAAGTGAGGCAACTGATTCCCTTGCAGAAGATGAAGCCAAATCTTAAATTATATATTCCACTTACTATGGTGACTTTTTTGTTTATGTTGTTTGTTTTATCAACGCTAAGAATTTATTCTACATTCACTTTATCGACTTACACGTTACTGTTTTAAATGAAGAGACATTCTCAGTTATTTTAAATTATTTTTAATATTTTGGTGCAGTTGCTTTACAGTATACTTCAGTAGTAGTTAAGATCCCCGATTTGGTGCCACTGTAAACGAATTGCCGCTTGTATGGTATTATGAAATAATATCAGGCTATATAATCTTAATATCAAGAAAAGACATTTAATGTTTTTCTTGTGAGGGAGGATTTCATGGCTGATGAGAGTATGTTGTTTCTAACGCAGTCTAAAAATTCCTTTCGGCTCCAGAGCAGCTGTTCACCTGTTTGTACGAACAACTGATGCAAGTTTGGGAGCAGGTCTACTTAAGAACTCTGGCAACGTCTGGCAAGCACAATGTCCGTCTCCATAATAAACAGCCAATGTCCCTTTGGCTTTCATAAGCCACTCCCAAAGCTCCTTACCAGAGGATTGAAACGTCATAATGTTTCCTTCTCTTGATATTAGGAGGAGCCTTTCTTACGCATCTGCAGTGGGGGCCGAGTATGTTAAATACATTAGAAATGTCTGACTTAACGTGCAAGTAGCCTGGTTGTGTATTTTTTGTAATTAGATGAAAATGTTGCTACCGTGTGATTTAACTGGAATTGTTGTTATCTTTATCCTGGTCAAAAAGAAAAAAAAACTACAAGACCTTCACCAAATATTGTTTTATTAATTATTGCAATGGGTATGTACCTCGACTACAGATGTCAAATATTCTCCAATTGAGATAGGGTAATAATACCTCGGGTGTAGTTGAATCGGAGTTCGTAGAGGAAACGTATACATCTAATGACGTGTGGCCTCGGGAGAGGCCTGGTGAAGGTATTTTGGGTTAACGCCTGGAAGCGACCTGTGCAGCGTGACGAACATAAAATAATGTTGAAAGTCGTCACAGTCCCCAAGCTAGGGGAAACCAGTACAGAAGGTTAAAATCATACTAGCAGGCAAGGAATCGAACCCTTAACCCTTCGGGTTAAATCCTAGAGTGTTAACTGCTTAGCCACGGGGCCGCACAGTGGAACAGTATACCCATTCATCCGTGTGACTACACTGTAGTTTAGCACGGAAGGGTAGTACAAACTTTCCAGTGTTGAAATATTTTGAACTTTTTAGATATCCATAACTCAGAAATTCAGCATCATGGGAAATACATAGCCAATGGATATTCTCATGCTCATTGGCTTCACTGATTCATGTTTTAGAGGAAAAACTAATCGGCTCCACGAGTTCGGAGCTCTCGAAGATAAGGGTATTGGGAATTCTGGAAAACTGAAGACTTCCTAAGCTTCCATGCCAGTGGCATGCTGAAAAGTATTCAGATGTACTTCCGGTTGGAGGGAGTGAAATGCCATTCTGTATTTCATGCTGGAAAATGTTTTGATCACTCTAGTGTTAAGACTACTGATATCTTTAACTAAACGATGAGTATGTAGCCTACCTCAACTGTAACAGTGGCTCTCATCCCCCCCCCCCCTTCCCTATTTGATAACCCAAGATGTGATAATAAAATTAGCATATCAAAAATGCTTTATTAACATGATATTACCATATCAGAAATTAATAAATGATAACACACAGGAAAGGCCTAATTTAATTACTCGCTAGGTCAGCTGAGTTCACAGCAATAAAAACCTAGGAGCGAATGTTCCGATTTGCTTGGTTTTCAAGAACACCCTCATTTGATTTAGGAAAAGAGATTAGGCGGGACGAAACCAATGTCAAGACCAGCTTGTTGAGTAGAAGGCTGGATGCGTACCTCAGCAGGCCGTATTAAATTGACCCTGCCAAAGATGAAGAAGAAAAGGGGAATAATCTTCCTAGTGACTTCATGCAATAAATAACATGACAAATCAAAATAAGCTAACATGTATTGAACATTAAGATCAAACAAATTACAAGACAAACCTTCCACCACTAAAATTAACCATCTGACAAATATGATCTAATTAAACACCAATGAATCACTTAACCTAAACAAACCAGACACTTGCCCGCTTGGCAAGATTACACACATCTACATTTGTGATAGAAAAGAATTTGATTAGAAGGATTCCCCTGACGACAAAACTAAAGGAATAACAACATGAAGTTAGACTCTGTGCCACTTCTAAAACAATGTTACATAAGCAACTTACGCGTTCCTTAGTGAACGAAAGCGTCTGAGAAACTTCAGAGTCCAGCACTGACTGTCTTCTGAAGCCTATCTGACCAAGGTTAAATCCACGAGGTTCCCATCCAGCTAACCGGAAATAGGGCAATAATAACCCACCCTGCAGTAATTACATATAAAGGTACCACCAAATCACACAAACCCTTCCAAAATATTACATACTAAAATAATAATGTCAGTCCGCTTAAAATACGGTCCACCGTCACATGGCCTTAACGACATAGCAAAAAACACAGTTTAATGTTCCATCGAACGGTTGCCCCCTTCTAACAAAAGTTCATACCACCTGGTGTATTTCAGCCCTCCGGAGAACTGCCATCAGTTCCCCGGAGGCGATCGCTTAACAGCCCTTCCGTCAGCAAGGTTCCTCTCGCACTGTCTCTCCAGTCACAGATCGCACCCTTGTATATTCCGGCGTATCCCCCACCACAACCCTCCAGTAGTACCAACTGCGACCAGGGGCACAACCGGCCAAAACAAAGCCAGAGTTCAAGGTCTTGAGTGGGTACTATAGAATATCTCCCCACACAGGTTACTGCCTAGAAACCTTCCAGGAGCTGAGGCGTTACACCATGTTCTTGCAAGGGTGTTCTTAGAATAAGGGCTTGGCGAATGTAGCTGACAAGAAATGTTGCTTTTCCAATGTTTGCAGACACAAAGCTCGATTTATCTCCCTTTACAAGTGTCTATCAATGATAAGCCTATGAGTGACAGCGCACACAAAGGCACAAATCCTGGCAGAAAGAGCTCGGCGAACCCATTTCACAAACAGTCAGGCGCCGGATTGGCGAATGGAATTCTCAGAAGAGGTCTGGTGTATGCCCTCATGATAATCTGGTCAGACCTGGAGCTCCTGCTGCGTCTCGAAGATAAGATGAACATGTACCGATTTGCAAAATTGGTACATCCTCCTCCTCCAAAGGAAGACGATGGGGAGATGATGAACAGGGTGATGGTGTCCAGCTGGTCTCTTGGCAGCTGAAGAGGCTACTCCAATCTCCGCCAGCGGACCTTGAAGTAGATCTCCTCGGGTAGAATGATGCCATGGGACCTAGATGGTACCTCCAAACTGGGCCCAGATTGGTAGTACACGTCCCACATAGTGACCACTGAAACACACATCAGAACAGCAGCGTATGGTCCAAATACAGTTCCCTTAGAGGGAACAATCGTTCCAGGCCAGCCAACCAGCCCATAACAGCTGAAGTTATCCCAGGAAGGATAAAAAAAAAACATCACACGAAGCATTAGTGTGCCATCGAAGTTCACTTAAGAGTCTTTCAAATCACAAGGGATACTTGATGCTTCAAACAAGGTTCTGCGCAAAGAGATAGTGTCCAGGGCATAATTAAAGGTCCACTGAAGTATGAAAACACACGAAAGGGGCAACCAACTATACGATATGACTGACGTTAACAAGCTTAACTGAAAGTTCACTACAATACTTAGCAAGAATAACCAAAATTTGACTAAGGTGTACAGAACCCAGAATTTTTCTTTAGAATACGCAAATCAAAGGCACCTACAAACTTGCCCACCAAAAATTTTAAACAATTTTTCAAAATAAATTTATTTTAACCAAAACCGAAGGACCATTTTTTCTGCGACTTCACGAAATCAGGACAGCACGTAACTATTTCCAAAATTCACAATGACAATTACATTAACATGCCGCACGGGGCATTCCATAAAACTACATTTATTATACCGCCCGTGGTATAGCTCAATTTAAATACATTACAAAATTACCTACCGCACTGAAGGCATCACACAGATCTCGTTTTGATATGCACACAAACACAAATTACATGTCTTGCTCAATTTTACATGTTCCTGACCCACACTGCCCTCAGTGGCCTCCAAGGACAGGAGGAACAGAGACCACAACATCCTATCACGCAAGCACACTAGCAGCAAGACAAACAAAATAAGGAAAAACCACGTCACCCACATAATTCACACACACATTCACACTTTAATAATAAGAATGCCCTTAATTCCATCGGGCTGTCACCCCGATATTTCTCCCACTCCATATCTGCCAACGGGCAATGTTCCCGGTGACAACACAAAACATAAATAACCCTAAATTCCATAGGACAACTAGCGAACCAGGAAAACAGCACGAGGACTGCAGTTCATAACCTGACGTGAATTATTAAAACAGTATGCACTGTCATTCACACACTACACAAACAAACACCGCCCTGTCCTTCACATGACAGTTCCTCTCCCTTATGACACCGGGAGGAACATCACTCTTGCACCACCAAACCCTGGCCATCACGACATAATCAGCTCGGTACCTGAGCTCCCCCTCCGGATCAACACACGACCCCACAGAGGGTAATTAACATCTTCCCCCACAAAGGCACGGCCGCCTCAGAAGATGACAGTACAACACATTACCAAAACATAAATACACATTCGACACAAGGTAGGGCACCCACCAAGCGTCACACACACCCTAGTGCACGTGGTTCACCTTCCAATCACACAACTCAGACAATCACAACCCCGAAAATTTCTCTACGTGGCGTTACCACAGACTACAGACGTCTCCAACTAACAACGTGTGTCACCTACCATTAATATTCACCATCCAAATACCGGGTGACATTTTATGACCACACTCAAATCGAACCCATGATGCTTCAACGCACCACTGTCATCAAAACGTTCTTAAAACATTAACTTCACGAAGCTACTTAAAATCTCAAAATTCACAACCTCCTTGACTAACAACACGTGTCTGTATCTCCCCAAATTCTAACGCCAATAAAATTCCTCCCAGAATATCAAAACTAATTTATTCAGAATTACAAGTCACAGAAATGACCGATGTTACATTTCAAAAGGCACGAAGCAATTAAAATCTTCAAAATAAATCCATAAATCCAGCTCGCACCTAACCACATTGGAACCTCGCACTAAAAAAACTGCCAAGCTATCAACACTCTATTACTCAGAGAATTTAAATTTATTTACCACCCAAGATGATTACTCCAGTAACTACCCAGGACACTAACTGTCACTAAGGCTCACAATCGATCAGAACATCCGGTGGCAACAGCCGACCTCACACACACCCAAGGTGACGGGGCTACACAAAATTTTAACGAACCCAGAACTTTTCAGAGTTGAGACTACAACAGAGACCCTAGCGGTCTAACAGATCAAGGCTGCAAGTTATAAATAACTAACCAACTAATGCACTGAAGCACCCTCAAGTGAAAACTCCAGAATCAAAATATCAAAATATGCATGAACGCCTACAACAGCTGATTGTGAAGTGAACACACCCAAGCTAACGGGAGTCTACATGAAATCTCACGAACCTACAACCCTTCAGAAATGTGACCACAATAGAATAACCTAGCCGCCTAACAGCAAGAAACTGCAAGTTATGAATAACTAACGAACCAGCCTATTTCAATGCCATCGCAAACGAAGCATTGCAACCTCCCAAAAATCTCAAAATCAGACTAGTGAACACAGCAGCTGACATACAACGACAACACAGCATGCCACCGCAGGATATCTCCCTAAAGGAAAACCTTCACCAACCGAACTACCAATTTTTTTTTATATACCAAAAATCAACAAGTATTCCCAGAGTTAGCAACTTCATCACTGGAACTCGAACACAGGACTCCAGTTCCTAACATTCATCCATCATCCATCACACATCCTTCTCAAACATCTCATTATAAGATTTTACCACCCACGACAATAACCCGTTACTTTCAATTATGCAAATTAGCAATCGTACAAATATCATGAACACAAAATACCCTATGGTATAGAAACACTTACCGACAGCTCACCAATCGTGGCCCGACTCTCCATACTAACTGGACGAGTGGCTTCTAAATACCCCCAAAAAAAATTTGCCTGTCACCGAGATAACGAAGTCCCATACCTCCAGTCACTCGACTCGGGCAAATACTATATACACCCTGCCCGGGCCCAATCAAGATGGTACTCACACCCCAAATTAAATGGACTCCTGACAGTAGATCCCCATACGAAGCACATCTGCATAATAGGTTCAGTGCAAAATGCAACTAATACAACTAATATAAAATTAATATTAATCCATCTTACGTTAATGACAATTAGGCCTCAATTTACTCCCACCCAATTCAAATTGCAAACTTGCATCAATTCATCCACACATAACTAATTCATTCAATCAACAGGCTCAAAAAACTAGAAGGACTACCGAAGAAAATAAATTTGACATCAAAGGAAAACCAGTTCGATCCCTAGTCAGGACAGCAATAAAAATCGCATCACACACACTCTTTCATCCTGAACACAATCAACCACAGAAATACATTCATACCTCCACCAGACATACGTGCTCCCTTCCCTGACCAACTCTAAATTCCCCATTTACACCAGTATGTTAGTTTTCGGATCGTCAAGACACTATAACGCCAACGGAGTATCAACTCACGTGAGGACCTGATAAAACAACCCGAGTTGTAGCCCTGAAATCACAGTTCTCCTTACATCGTAAAAATACGTCCTAAAACGGAAGACACGAATCGGGGGAAAATATTTATTTACACCCTAAATGAGATGCGACCATGAAGGTGAATGCCTCCCAGAAACATCCCACTTAGTAAGTCACTCAACGAACACACACTAAGATACTGAATATTAAAGCCATTTAATACTTGACCAATTTAGATGGCAAACTAACCTTAAAATCCCCATGTCACAACAAGACGATTTACTCTCCCCCCAATTACTAAGCAAACTTCAACATAAATCAAACATACATAAACACTCACCTGATTCATTTATACTTAATTAGGACACACGCAATTCGACACTTACCATCATTCAAAACACAATTACCGAACGCACATATAGACAGCAATTCGACCATTTTCCGGAATTAATTTAACACAGAATATGTTGACAGCACCAAATTTTAATACTCTCACGGTCCAATTTAATTTGACAGAACTACCAACAGCGAAATAATTAACCTCCAGCTAAAGAAATGACAACAAAACTTGAAATGTTTGGCCTAATGAACAGCTGACAACTACCAATCATACCTTACACGTATTACGCACAGCAAATTGCAGAATTTCAGCCTTACATCACTAACAATTATTAAGAATAATTACAGATTTACCCCAAGGAACCTGCTGATGATAAATCCACACACGCAATTCACATTTTTACTGACATCAGTTGCATAAAATAATAACTTGTCACAGTCGCCGCCATGATAGTTCAGAATCACTACGTGATTCAACAGGCGTGCACTAAACGCACATCAAAACAGACACTAAGTTATTCTTACTGGAAATACAAACATATCAATTTCAGCCTATTGTCAAGAGAATTTAGAACGTCAATAATTTAAACCTTACCAAAACTACTTCCAATCAGACAAATATTTCATTCTTTCCAAACACGTGACACAATTTAGTCAAAACAACACTTCCCGAGGTGTACCTTTAGCGCAGGCGCAGTAAAATTGAGCTGGACTATTTCCTACAAGAACAGAATGAATTTACAACCACCCCAAAACATACAAACAGCATATCAAAACTCACCACGTGTGAAATTCATTCGGCCGGTCAACTCGTCAATCTGGCAACCCAGCACCGCCATTATTATTACAGCAGTCCTGAATTTCGTTCAGCGCACTCTTGACTGTCACTTACAGCGATCTTCACGTCTAACAGCTGACGATATGAATTTCTCATTTGGTCCTCGATGTACACAGCAGGTTATTTTACATGAAATCAAATCACAACATGTATTAGGTTCTGCTCTAATAA
Organism: Meconema thalassinum; assembly: GCA_946902985.2. Classification (NCBI taxonomy): domain Eukaryota; kingdom Metazoa; phylum Arthropoda; class Insecta; order Orthoptera; family Tettigoniidae; genus Meconema; species Meconema thalassinum. The sequence goes on along the minus strand of OX336389.2, from coordinate 1,094,757,454 downwards.
CTAGCCTACCTATGTGGAGAAAAGATTAATAAGGAGGAGGGCCCAATCTACATTAATTAAGTTACTGAATTTATTTTTAATTAATTACTGCGGAATTTAATTTTAATTAATTACTGCAATCAGTCGGCAGGAAAGATTATTTGTTAATGGCAAGATCACAGAACAAACCATGCTCTGCTACCACTGTAACAGTGGCTCTCATCCCCCCCCCTTCCCTATTTGATAACCCAAGATGTGATAATAAAATTAGCATATCAAAAATGCTTTATTAACATGATATTACCATATCAGAAATTAATAAATGATAACACACAGGAAAGGCCTAATTTAATTACTCCTTAGGTCAGCTGAGTTCACAGCAAAAAAAACCTAGGAGCGAATGTTCCGATTTGCTTGGTTTTCAAGAACACCCTCATTTGATTTAGGAAAAGAGATTAGACGGGACGAAACCAATGTCAAGACCAGCTTGTTGAGTAGAAGGCTGGATGCGTACCTCAGCAGGCCGTATTAAATTGACCCTGCCAAAGATGAAGAAGAAAAGGGGAATAATCTTCCTAGTGACTTCATGCAATAAATAACATGACAAATCAAAATAAGCTAACATGTATTGAACATTAAGATCAAACAAATTACAAGACAAACCTTCCACCACTAAAATTAACCATCTGACAAATATGATCTAATTAAACACCAATGAATCACTTAACCTAAACAAACCAGACACTTGCCCGCTTGGCAAGATTACACACATCTACATTTGTGATAGAAAAGAATTTGATTAGAAGGATTCCCCTGACGACAAAACTAAAGGAATAACAACATGAAGTTAGACTCTGTGCCACTTCTAAAACAATGTTACATAAGCAACTTACGCGTTCCTTAGTGAACGAAAGCGTCTGAGAAACTTCAGAGTCCAGCACTGACTGTCTTCTGAAGCCTATCTGACCAAGGTTAAATCCACGAGGTTCCCATCCAGCTAACCGGAAATAGGGCAATAATAACCCACCCTGCAGTAATTACATATAAAGGTACCACCAAATCACACAAACCCTTCCAAAATATTACATACTAAAATAATAATGTCAGTCCGCTTAAAATACGGTCCACCGTCACATGGCCTTAACGACATAGCAAAAAACACAGTTTAATGTTCCATCGAACGGTTGCCCCCTTCTAACAAAAGTTCATACCACCTGGTGTATTTCAGCCCTCCGGAGAACTGCCATCAGTTCCCCGGAGGCGATCGCTTAACAGCCCTTCCGTCAGCAAGGTTCCTCTCGCACTGTCTCTCCAGTCACAGGTCGCACCCTTGTATATTCCGGCGTATCCCCCACCACAACCCTCCAGTAGTACCAACTGCGACCAGGGGCACAACCGGCCAAAACAAAGCCAGAGTTCAAGGTCTTGAGTGGGTACTATAGAATATCTCCCCACACAGGTTACTGCCTAGAAACCTTCCAGGAGCTGAGGCGTTACACCATGTTCTTGCAAGGGTGTTCTTAGAATAAGGGCTTGGCGAATGTAGCTGACAAGAAATGTTGCTTTTCCAATGTTTGCAGACACAAAGCTCGATTTATCTCCCTTTACAAGTGTCTATCAATGATAAGCCTATGAGTGACAGCGCACACAAAGGCACAAATCCTGGCAGAAAGAGCTCGGCGAACCCATTTCACAAACAGTCAGGCGCCGGATTGGCGAATGGAATTCTCAGAAGAGGTCTGGTGTATGCCCTCATGATAATCTGGTCAGACCTGGAGCTCCTGCTGCGTCTCGAAGATAAGATGAACATGTACCGATTTGCAAAATTGGTACATCAACTACAGTTCCCGAGGTAGGGGAATAAATCACTGAACGTGAATATGCTGTAAACTATCTTTGGGATCCGCTGTATTGTTTATTATCGGATGTTCCAGAATCTTGAAATGGCATGCATAAAATGTACGTTCATTATCCTTAATAGCCACCTTCGGGATCAATCATTCCGGGAAAAAAAAAGCCAGTGATGCACGCTTTATTGTGGGGAACTGTTACATGTGATAGAAACATGAAATTGTGTGTGGGGTTGTAATGTAGGCTTTAAGTTCAATTTCCGCTCAAAATTAACGTTCAGCCATTTCTCATCAGTAGCGAAGCAGGGGTATTACAACTAGTTATTATTGTTTTAGGTAATGTGGTGTAGGCCTACATAACAAAACATACATTTAAATTCAGTGTACGTTTTACATCGAAAATTCTGCTGTATAGTTGAAATTAAATTAGTTATGTGATTTAAGTATTTTATTAATATTTAATTTTTTAAAGAGAAAGTGAGCAAACATTTATAACCAAATATAATAGAAATAACCATTTGCCAACGTTCAGTAATGCATTCGGCACTAGTGAATCCATTATAATACTTTATTTGCAAATGTAGGCCTACTCATAATGTGAGAAATATATGCATCTTTTAAAGGGGGATTTCGTGTGACCAAAATTTTGGACAATTTCGCGAGTACTAACAGGTGAAATTTCGACCAACAAGGACTTGAAATATAATTTAGTTGCTTTATCAACATTATAATCACATTTCGTGAATCCTTTATTCACGAAATCTATGAATTTAAATGTAATGTGTTTTCCATATCTTGTGAGCTCATCACGAAATTAATGTCAAATTTCAATTAGTCTAATTTTAAATCTCTAACAATTTCTTAACTGTACTAGGACCATCTCGATTTGGCAATTTTGTTATTTTTGACAGCCACAGCAACAAGGGAGTAATTAAATTTGGGCTCGATTGTTGGCTGTCATGAAGGATTGCACCCAAATTCGTAAGGACAACGTGAAAATAGGCGAGTTAGAATCACAGCCTTTGCCATTATAGAGGCAATTTTCCCTCCTTGCCCACTGATTTACTGGTACGTAAGCATCTCTCGCACAACCATTAAAAGATACATTATACTCATAAGTCATAACATTATTATTACCATTATTATTATTATTATTATTACTTTAACCGTCGACTTGAGCCTCTATGGACTGCGTGTTAACAACCACTCTCATTTCAGTGTCTGCGTCTTGTTCGTTTGCAGGCTTTGACATCTTACAAGTATCTCTTGAGCCCATCTATCAGCTTGTTCTTCCGCTCCTCTGTTTAAGGGCCTCTCCGTCTTCTGGGTTCTGCCTCCACCATAAAACCCTGATAGCTTTTCACCATCCTTCTGAAACTATTCCTGTCTTTGATTTTATCCTCCGTAATGCCCACCTGTCTCATATCTTTCTCACACTCTTGGAACCATTTCAACTTGGAGACCTTCGGTTTAAGAAAATTCCAAATTTTCTTTGTGAGCCGGTCATTATTCATACGGAAGATGTGCCCATAAAACAGCAATCTTCGTTTTCTAATTGTTGTGGTTATCGGTTCCATCTTGTTGTATACTTCTTTATTCGATATCAGTCGAACCTGCCCGTCAACCCATCTGTTGCCCAAGATCTTCTGTAGTAGTCTGCGTTCTCTTTTAAGTAGCGGATTGACTTGTACTGTTCGATTCATACACAGGGTCTCCGAAGCATATAAACCTTCTGGAAACAGTGCTGTAATGCCTTAGTTTGGCTCCTATACTCAGCATCTTCTTAGTGTAGATGGTTTTAGTCAGTTGGAACGCTCGCTCTAGTTTCAGAATGCGGACATTGGTCGCTTCTTGTTCTAGCCCATTCTCTTGGATTACTTCACCCAGGTATTTAAACTTCTTGACTCTTCGAATCTTTCCGTGGTCGGTGAACAACCATTCTGAACCTTCACTGATGTTAGTCATGTATTTCGTCTTCTCAAACGAAATTTGTAGCCCTACTTCCTCTGCTGTTTCTTTAAGATGGTTTATCTTCCTGATTGCTGAACTGATGTTGTTTGCAAATACGGCTACGTCGTCCGCGAACGCCAGACAGTCTACATAAACGCCTTTGTGTTTGGGGCCTAATCGAAACTGATCTTCATTTCCTTCTTCTTTGTTTAGTGATTTTCTCCATTCTCGAATTAGCTTTTCTAAGATACAATTGGAAAGAAGTGGAGAAAGTTGATCTCCTTGTCTGACCCCAGTTTTTATCTCGAAGGGCTCTTGAGATTTCATTCTTGAATTTTACCTTAGATATTGTGTTGGTGAGAGTCTGTTTAATGAAGTTTCGGGATGAATCATCCATCCCAAACTCTTCCAGAACATTCAATAATGACTCGATCAATCAAATCGTATGCTTTTTTTTAAATCCACGAATACGACCACATATTCAAACCTCCCAGTTTTCTTGTATCTGATGATGTTCTTCAGATTGAAAATTTGTTCTGGGCACGATCGGCCTTTACGGAAACCAGCCTGGTATTCGCCAATCTGTTGATCAAGATGTGCTTCGATTCTGTTAAGGAGTACTTTAGAAAGAATCTTGTAAGGAACAGGAACTATCGTTATACCTCTGTAATTGTCAACGTTCTTCTTGGCTCCTTTTTTGTGGAGAGGATGGATTAGTGCTGATTGCCATTCAAATCTCTTGGAAGAGGCAGACTAATATGTCCAGAGTATCCTAATTCGCTAGCTTCAGTAGTTCCGCCACTACGGAATCTTCCCCAGCTGCTTTATTATCTTTCAGACTGTCTATGGTCAGCTTAATTTCCGTCTTACAAGGTGGCTGAGAATTGGGCAGACCTTGAATGGGAAGGGAGTTGGATAGTCTTAGCAATGGCTCATCACAGTTCAGCAACTCGTTGAAATACTGAGCCAAAATATCGCAATTTTCCCTATAGTTCATACCTAGCTTTCCTTTATCATCTCTAAAGCACAGACTAGGGTCTTGATAACCTTCAAGATTAGATTTAAAGGTTTGATAAAAGTCCCTAACGTTGTTCTTACGGAAATTCTGATCGATCTGTTCCATCTGTTGTTTCTCATACGATCGCTTTGCACATCGGAACACTCGGGCTGCAACTTTCCTCGCATCACGGAATGCATCAAAATCTTCCTGACCCTTGGTCGAATTCCATTTCCTCCGTGCATCTGTTCTCTGAGCCAGTGCATTATCACAGGTTTCGTTCCACCACCGATGTTTTCGTTTAGGAGCTGCCAGAACTGTGGCGGTAGCTGCCTGCTGGATCTTAAAAGCGATGTCAGTCCAATTCTTAGATTCAAAGGTCAAGTTATGATGATACTGCTCCTTAACTACCTGACTGATTTTAAGTTTCGATATATCATATCTCCGAGTTCTATTTCTAGTATTCGGAGTCTTCCTGAGAGGAATTAAATGCATCTTTACCTTAAAAAGGTAGTGATCGGAGTCAAACCTTGCATCTCTCTGAACTTTAACATTCATAATCTCTTTTATTGCTCTTTTAGAGATTGCAACATGGTCAATCTGTTTCTCACCATTCATTTTACCCGGCGAACGCCAAGTCTTCTGTTTGTTTGGTTTATGTTTATTGAACGTCGACATTACCTGAAGATCAGATGTCCGGCACAATTCAACAAGTCTTATTCCATTTTTGTTAGTCATCTTGTGAGCAGGATATCTTCCTACTGTTGATCTGAATTGTGCTTCCGTTCCCAATTGGGTTTTAAAATCACCTAGTAATATCTTGATGTTCATGTTAGGTATTTTCTCAATTTGTTCTTCATGGAGGTCCCAAAACTGGTCTACTTTCTCAGGATTGCGCCTATTGCCCTCATTGATCAATGCATGGACATTGATCAGAGTGTACCCTTTGTTTCCACAGCGAAGAGTCAGAAGAGACAATCTCTCCGAAGGACTAGAGAAATTCACTACTGAGTTCGTAACCTTCTTACTTACTGCAAAAGCCGTTCCAAACATCGGCAAGTTTTTGCCTATCTTCACTGCTCTCATACCTTTATAGATCATACACACATCAAAAAAAGTTTTGCATCACCTCGGTTCCCAGATCTCCGGCATATAGACGTTGACTGTGTATATTGTATCAAAGATACAGTCCCTTTGACTGTTCATAGATGTCACTAAAACTGCTCAAAGATGTAAACAACCATGCATGAGCAGGGCCTATTAGACGGAGGGGGTACGACAGCCGATCAGTTCCAGTCATTCCACCAGGACGAAGGTACGCTGCTCATGTTGTCTGTAGTTCTACCATGCCTAGAAGGTCAATACCGCAGTTCGATCGCGTCCGCATTGTTACTTTGTGTCAAGAAGGGCTCTCAACAAGGGAAGTTTCCAGGCGTCTCAGAGTGAACCAAAGCGATGTTGTTCGGACATGGAGGAGGTACAGAGATACAGGAACTGTCGATGACAGGCCTCGCTCAGGCCGCCCAAGGGCTACTACTGTAGTGGATGACCGCTACTTACGGATTGCCGCTCGGAGGAACCCTGACAGCAATGCCACCATGTTGAATAATGCGTTTCGTTCAGCCACAGGACGTCGTGTTTCAACTCAAACTGTGCGCAATAGGCTGCATGATGCGCAACTTCACTCCCGACGTCCATGGCGAGGTCCAGCTTTGCAACCCCGACACCATGCAGTGCGGTACAGATGGGCCCAACAACATGCTGAATGGACCCCACAGAATTGGCATCACGTTCTCTTCACCGATGAGTGTCGCATATGCCTTCAACCAGACAATCGTCGGAGACGTGTTTGGAGGCACCCTGGTCAGGCTGAACGTCTTAGACACACTGTCCAGCGAGTGCAGCAAGGTGGTGGTTCCCTGATGTTTTGGGGTGGCATTATGTGGGGCCGACGTACGCCACTGGTGGTCATGGAAGGCTCCGAAACGGCTTTACGATACCTGAATGACATCCTCCGACCCATAGTGCACCCATATCGGCAGAATATTGGAGAGGCATTTGTCTTCATGGACGACAATTCTCGACCTCATCGTGCACATCTTGTGAATGCGTTCCTTCAAGATAACGACATCGCTCGACTACAGTGGCCAGCATGTTCGCCAGACATGAACCCTATCGAACATGCCTGGGATATGTTGAAAAGGGCTGTTTATGAACGTCTTGACCCACCAACCACTCTGAGAGATTTACGCCGAATTGTCGTTGAGGAGTGGGACAATGTGGACCAACAGTGTCTTGATGAACTTGTGGATAGTATGCCACGACGAATACAGGCATGCATCAATGCAAGAGGACGTGCTACTGGGTATTAGAGGTAGTGGTGTGTACTGCAATCTGGACCACAAATGCTGAAAGTCTAGCTGTATGATGGTACAACATGCAATGTGTGGGTCTCATGAGCAATAAAACGAGCTGAAATGTTGTTTGTGTTGATCTCTATTCCCTTTGTATTTAAAGGTTCCGGAACTCTTGGAACCGAGGTGATGCAAAACTTTTTTTGATGTGTGTATATCCTTCTATATCCATTATATCTTCGGCTTGGTATCGTGTTTCTTGCAAAGCCAAGACCGATATTTTGTGGTCATCCACCATCTTTGTCAGTTCTTTGTGCTTATCAACCTTGAGCAATGAGTTGACGTTCAGCGTCCCAAAGTAGTACTTGTGTTTGGTTTTGAGTTTTCTGTGTCCATTCTTAGACTCCTTTCCTAAGCATATAGGTGCAGGCTCCCCAGAATCTGAAGGCCTGCTTGCGTTCCTAGGAGTGGTGGATTCCTGCGTACAGTTACCACCTGGGGTAGTGTCTTCATTCTGACGACTTTCCATGATGCTTGGTTGTTAATTAAAAAGTGGGTCGGATCACTCCTTCCCAGTAATAGAACCTAGGTTGTAAGCCCCGGAGCTTGGTAATAGGCCGCTCCTCTGGAGTACAGACGCCTTTTGCAGCCGCTTCACTGAAGAACAGACGCTGCGCCCTGAAGATGGTTCCTCCGCTTTATCCACCATTGGGACATAAATGTCCTCATCCGCTTTCAGAAACAGTTGACCATCTTCACCCTAACCCTGGTTGAGGCCCTTACGAGGTACTTCCAGCCGGGCCAGCTGGACCAAGTTTTTTTTTAAGGAGGTGTTACTCCTCTATCACTCGCCCTTAGTCCTGGCTTGTGACAGGCAGAGCCTGGCTTCCCAAACATTGGGCCCAGGTTGGTGGGTTTACCATCATCATTATTATTATTATTATTATTATTATTATTATTATTATTATTACTATAACTATTATTATACACGACACATTCCAAACACCCAAGTTGATAGCAATGTCCCAAGCCCTTAATATAATACAATGCAATGACGCAATAACCTCATCAGTCATTCGCAATACAGTCAGTTTGAATTTTTGCTAGTACTTCTCTCTCCGTTGCGGCCTAAGATGTGTTTCATTGTAATTGATTAGTTATTAGTTTTCAGCAAAAACAATCTTAGTGAAAGAGCATTACTATCGAACTGCATTATTCGGGGCGATGGTGCTCAAATGTGCTTAGCCTCCCTGAAGTACTGAAATAGTCAGAGTTCAAATAGGCCTATGATAAACCCACATCAGCATTAAGCATGATTTATAGTTAATGCCTTTTGTTTACTTACTTTCGAGTGTTTTCCGAAGTTCCTTTGCCATGAGCCGATCGTTGTGGAGAATAGTGTTTTCAGCAGTTCCTTTGTCATTAGCCGTCAGTTGTGCGAAGATATTTAATGGATTATTTGAAGCATTTCATATCTGTCTATTGAAACTGCGTGTCTTGCACAGAAACCAACTGGCGCTGGGTAGCGCGCACGTGAGGCTGATTTACCAATGGTGTCACTTTCTCCCCCCGCCCACCTCGTGCTTACCCTCCTACCTCCCTCCCTCCGACGCTCGCTCGCGCCGGCAGCGCCCTCACTCAGTGCTTCACTTGAACTTGCCGAGTATTAATGTGGGTTCCTTGCGGGGTGTGGTTGCATTATTTTCGCACGTTGGAGCGTTAAATTATTGTTTAGGCAATGCAGGATGTTATTGCACCAAGACCCATCAAGTCTCAAATCAACGTGGTTGCGTTATATCAGGCCAAAAAGATCCTAGATATGAACTGCTCTGCTGGTCACGGCTGTATATTAAACTGGCTCTACGGTCGACTCTCGTCGACTTTTAAGTGTAGTGACGCTATGTTCCAGAGGCGTAAACATAAAATAATTGGAGGAGGGGGTGGGGGTGGATGAAAGTATAGACTGCCTCATGTAATGACTAAACAAACTTTTCCGGGGGGGTGGGGTTAGCCACTGATTATGCGCCTGCTATCTATAATAAGTTATAAGCAATATTAGATGGCTGAGTCTGCAATAATGTTGTTTAGAAGTTCCAAAGACCGCCTCATGATGTAGTGGCAGCCACTGCTGAGGTAAGGGGTCTCCCAGCCTCGTAATTCCTAACGAGAATCAACTAGATGAAGTGGTAGGAGGAGGAGCGGAAAGAAAATTGTGAAATTATTAAACCAGTTATACAACATCCCAATGTATATTGTGTTAAAATTTGGATTCGATCTGATGACGGACTTTTGATATAATAATTCTTAAATGTGACGCATGGTTGAAACACGCTTAAAAACGTGCACTTTTTTGTGTTCCAACTGCGATAAAAAATATTAAAATATAAATTAAAAAATCCAAACCCACATGAACTAACGTAAAATAGAACGACGAAAATGTTGATGGTATTGGATTTTATGTAGGTCTATTGGTTACTTAACAAACAACCTTCAAACTCGAGTACACATAATACTTTGGTCGACAGTAGGTGATCTCACAAGCCGCCAAGGTTTGTATGGCAGGAAGAAATAATGGAGTCTGATGTGTTGCGTAGCACTAGATTTTCCCTTGTTCATTATTAAATTTCTGAAGTTCATGCAAGTGCATGTTTTTATTCAGTGGCCATGAGTGATTATTTTTCACAATATTTACATAACATGTTCCAAACATTAGAAAAATGTTTAGTTGATTTTGCAAATATCCGCGGTTATGGTAAAAAAATGCACATTTAATTTTATTTTGTATATACAGTATAAGTACACCGGCTACGATGGCCGAGAGCCCTAACGCACTAGCTCGTGCCTAGCTGCCATCGGGAGAACGTGGATTCGTATCCCACCTCGACCGTCCTGAAAATGGTTTTCGTAGTTTCCCATTTTCACCACCAAACAAATGCCGGGACGGTTTCTTTCAACAGGTCTACGGCCGACTTCCTTCCCGGACTCTTCCTGATTTAGACCCAAGTTAGCGGTCGCCTGGGCGATCGGCCTGTCATCATCGCCATTAATTTGTATCTGCTGACAAAGTGTGTTCAGCTACCAGACACCGTCCTTGCGACGATAAAATAATGATCCCTCGCTGAGTCCGTGGGTGGCGCTGAGCTGGGAGGATATACTGCATATATATATAGGCCTATACAGGGTGTTTCTAAGTTCCCATTACAAATTTTGAGGGCTTGTAGTGGGGACCAAGACGGTTAAGTTTAGCATAGGAACTTGTGTCCGGAAACGTACCGTGCACTACAGCACATGTTCTCAGCTCCCGCATTTTCGGCGCTCTGTCCGACTCCTGTTGGTTGTCGTATGGATCCAATTACAAGTGGAGCTCGATGTGACGACCACCAACGTCAACACAGACTTGGTACCTCCGTACCATGTTCTGGTACACACGATCACCAATCCCTGCTCCTCCAACATCCGCCGCAGCCATAACCCGCGCAAGTAGGTCTTCCTCGGATTCCACAGGAGTCTCGTAAATCAAGGTTTTCATGTGATCCCACAGGTAGTAGTTTAGCGGTGTCAAGTCGGTTGAACATGCCGGCCAAGCAATCGGGCCACCACTGTTGCCCAAATCTGTGGTGCAGAAGATCTCGTACCGCACGTGAAAAATGAGGTGGTGAGCTATCGTGCTGAAACAACATGCAGTGAGTGGCACATCGTCTAAGAAGTCATGCCATACTGTGCCCGTTTAGACCGGAGTCCGCACGACCACATATGCATTTTACCAATAATCAGTCAGCACGAGAGTCAAAATATCCCGGAGCGCCAGATGGGTTAAAGCAAATCGCAAAAACGACATCAAATTTAAAAAAATGCTTTACTGATTTTTGGCTCAATGCAACAATAAGGATAGAAGGAGATTTAATTGGGAGTAACACATCTGGTAAAATTATCTCAGTTTATTTTGAAGTTAAAATCTGACTGCAAGAATGCTCAAAGCAGCATCATCCACGTGTGGCGATCCACACTCTTATTTACACACAATATACAGAAATCTTCCAAACACATTTGACAATCTTTTTGGAAACACAAGTCCGATTAATAGTCCTGTGGACTGTGTTCCAAAATTATTAATATTTAATTCCAGTTCAAAATTAATTGTCTATACTGGAAATAACGTAGATCACTGTTTGGCTATTTACATGATATTAACACTCGTAGAATAAATGTTTATAGAATTCTTAAACTTTCACTTTTTTTTCCAGTTTCAAAAATATATCGTCGAAAATATTATTATCATCATTGAAGCAACACAAATCGTTAACACATATTAATAACATCTGAAAAGTATTTGACCTTGAGCATAGCATCGAAGAACTTTGCGAAGCACAACAACAATTAATTGTTCTTCTGACATTAAACATTCGAGAAGTGACTCGATTATGAACTTCAAGTTCTTAACAAAATATATGATTTCTGAATCATCAACTTGATCAATAAATGGTTGAACCATTCAACTATTCAATTTTCCACTTGGGAACATTATTATAAAAATATTTATATTCATGGCCATTTTTAGCAATTTTCACAACTTGCAATTCTTCGACAGAATGCGGAAATTAGAATTGTAGTTTTATAATGAATTCATTTAGTTCATGGCACTAGGATTGAAAATATCCTTCAAATTATTCGTGGTTAAAGAATTATTTTTAATTGGCAGTGGCCCATTCTATTATCTGTGTAAGAACACAATATTACAACAACAACGGCAAAGGTCTTCCTCTGAAGAAGAATAAACTACTATCATGACAAATCCGGGTTCTAGCAAAATCAAAGTCTAAATGGAATTCGTAAACAAGGTTGAAATAAGAACTGATGGTTTTAAAGAAATAACCTTCGGGTCATTCATCCGACGAAATGTGTGGCTCCAATACTCCTACTATAAACCTGAGCCATCGAACCTGCTATTTGATTGATGCTCGAAAAAACCTCTTCATTCCTGCGACTTAACATGCGCACCTGGGAATGGCATTTCAACTACTCCACACACATAAATTATCTTCCCAAAATTTATACAATAAATCAAGCCTCTGCTTGTTATCAACACTGGAAGATTAATAAACTTACAAGTTTATTTTATTTTACCATTCAGTTCAACCCGTGAATTTACCATACTTATGAAAATCTTCACTTCACTTCACTTTCGAGTGTATTTACGTCATGATTTTATATAAATACAAAAATATCCTATTTGATACAAATATCAATTGCTTCCCGTTTCATGCCTCTCCGTGTTATCTGAAACATATACTTTGCTCAATGCAAATATCAACTGTTCAACCAGAACTGACATGTTGGTTGAATGCGGGCTTGCGCTAACCACTCTCCTTCGGAAAATCTCCTGTTCCAGACTAGAAATGTTTAAACTACTTCATAGGCTCTTTCTCAATACATATGATTATTAGAAAATATAATATCCAAGAATTATTTAGAAAAATTATAAAAATTATTATTATTATTATTAGTGGATTTTTATTATTATTATTATTTATATCATTTTAAATGTGTTTAATTATCATCTCATTATGTGAGAATCCACATGTTCGAACCTTCGAATATGGAAAAAATATCCATTCCTCAACAAAAATAAATTTAACTTTTACAGTTACATCGGGGGTTTTCCGTGGTTTCCTTAAAATATGAAAATTTCAAATAAATGCTCGAAATGCTCGGTCATCGATCCTAAACTGTTCTGAGTGCTGAAAATGCTCAGAATAACTCTAACAAGTCTTGCGTAAATCATTGCAAGCTTTAAATACGACGAAAAAAATGTGTTGGTCATCTGCAGAAAAAATAGTTTGTTCCAATTAGCTAGGCATAATATAATTCAAATGTGGCTTACATTTCTTGATGGTCTTGAAGCGTAGTAAACCTGGTCTGTACCAGATTTATCCATAAACATGCCCTATCGGACAAGCACGTATAATCCTTGTATCGGCCGCCATTGTAGACCCACAAATCGTCTAGTCAGACATAGTGGTAGTATCTTTTGACGTTTGAATAAACTGTGGTTCCATTTTAATATGGGCTTCTATCAAAGCCATAACAGTTTGTTTAAATAGGGTCAGATCTAAGTGATCTCTTCTTAGATATGTCAGTTGTAACATAACTCACTGTAATCTCATCAGTACAAGAAAAACATTGACAGTCTAAGCAATTAACGGCTGTTCTGAAGATCGTTCCCTGGGCATGGTTTGTATATCACCATCTGCCATGCGCTAGACAACTTGCAGTTTCCCTTGCGTAGACTAATGAACGCCACCGTTATAGACTAGTCTTCAGTGTACTGACAGATCGAAGTGGTTAACTAGTTACAAAAATGAAAACTGACTTGAAAATGGATTTAAACATCCAAGTATTAAGTTACTACTGGACTGTGACAAAATACTATTTTCTAGACAAAGTCTAGCATATGTCCTTGCAGAAATATAAATATTTCCACCAATGTCTGTAGAAATATCAATCACCTCAGTGATTCTCCTCACCAGAAACTTACTAAGTTCCAACTCGTTTGCGCAGCACTTCTCGTGACTATCACGATTTGAAAAGAACTTCTGCGTAGATTCGGCAACCATGTGCCTTGGCTCAGCGTAGACGCAACTTGCTCTGCAAGTGCTTGTGTTAGAATGAGCTGACCATGCCTGCTCCAGCTGGCTTTTATTCAAAACGGTCAGGGTCACGCGTCATCACCTGATATCTAGAAATCCTCATATCTCTTGAATCCCTGGTCCGATTTATTTGATACTAACTGCATTCTCTTTCATTTGGCCGTGCCAGTAATCTGATCCCAGTCTCAAGTCTCTACTCCATAGTTAACTATTTAATCAATAAATAGCCTCCACCTCTGCTATTACTCGCTACGTCACTTGACATCCAACTATCGGTAAAATCCTTCGAAATGCTTCTCGAAGCAATGTAGCGCGATATTCAAATATCTGAACTTTCAAAAGCGGCTACAACCTTTCCCTTGATATCTAGGTGTCTGAAACTTGGAATACCCATTCCTAGAGTTGGGCACAATACGTCGTCAAGGTATACCAAGTACGCGGTACCCGTGAGATTTCGTGGAAGAAGGTATCGAATGTCAACAAACCTGTAGGGGATATGGGACATCACGTGATCATTCAATGACGTACATGCTCTAGCATAGCCACCTATGAGGAAGGCACTGCCCTAAGCAGAGCAGCAACGCCGCACTCTAGGTCATGTGTGGTGAGCGGTAAAATGCGAGGGAGCGGTGTCAGTTGATTTAGTGGCACGTTAAAGATCCCCTTCGGTGCAAAATTCCGGCACCCCGGCGTCTCTAAAAGCCGCAGTAGTTAATAGGGACGTAAAACCAATAGGGTCTAACATTAACATAACATTAACAACAGTGAGCGGTAAGCATGGTGATGATGTGCGACTCCGTGCTAAATTGCATATATTCTTTTGATACTCGCATGTTTTACGATAGTGTTTAAAGTTCACCCAAGAGGGAAGGCTAATCATCTGGTAAACGTAAGAGCAGCTCCTAACTCAACGTCGTTATTCTATAATATTACATAGTAGTAAGCTCTCGAATCTTATTACACTTGGTTGCTCTTTTGCGTTGTTCCAAAGCTTCTTGCATCATGATCTGTAAACTTCAGACACTTGCTAAAATTGAAATGTGTTGTTTATTGTGGCGTAATCCTGTAACAACAATCGTACGTTGATACTAGTGGGGTCTGACAATCAGTGGCGTAACTATGGGGGATCAATCCTTCCCCCAGAGCCAAATAATACAAATATTAAATTTGTTGAATTTTTAAATTTTGAATAAAACCTATCTTCGGATTGATGACTAATGATTGGAAGATGTAAGTTAATGCTTACAAATTTGAAAGCATTTCTTTTCACTCGTTTGAAATATTTAGCGCTACCCTAACTTAACACGTACTGAATGAGCAAAATAGTCAGCTGTTCAGTTAGCTAGAGGGGAGGCATTGAGGTGGGTGAGCAGTATTTTTCCTCATCCCTTGCCAAAAATACAACACTTGTCAGTTACCTTCATGTTAGTATCCGAGTGTGAGTGTCATTTTGGAAAGTAAATACCGGTAGTATTGTGTTAAACTTTAGTAGGAAACATTAGTTTATCAATATTTATACAATGCCGGGAAGGCCAGATGATTACGGGAAGAAAACTCGACATTATAATTTAATACCAACAAAACTGTTAATTTTCGATCATTTGTACATTAATAAGTGCAAGTACAACGTATCAAATGGTAATGAAATGAAACATGAAAAAATGTAGGTAGGATGTTTTGAAACTACAGGATCATATATTTGCTTTCATTAAGTCCGAGTCCTTACCCTTCATTGTAATTTTGACTCAGGTCATCCTCCTCCAGAAGCAAACACTAGTTACGTCACTGCTGACAATCCTCGTCAATGTTTAATAATTTCGGTCGATCATGACCTACGGTAGCTACTTTTCTCATGTCTACGTTGGCATTTAAGCAGTGTAAGTAAAACAGATACACATAAATCATTGATATGGGCGTACTAATTAGTCAGTAAAAATAGATATCGATTTATTGCACGGGGAAGTGTGTTTGACACAGTTATGCGTCACTTCGTTGAAGATACGTGTATCTGTGACAATAATATATTGCACTCGCATCAAACATTCTTCTCAGAAATTACTCAAAAATGACGACAGACCCATTGAATACTTGAAATGAAATTAAGAAACGTAAATTGTTAACACTTGTACGAGGTATTTATTTGTTTCTTGCCATGATCTTGTATTTGATTAATTGTTAAATAACTTCATCAAAATCTCCTTTTGTCACCTATAAGCACCTACCCCCGTCCATACATATTAGTGAACTTTTTCCAATAATCCGATATCAAATTAGAATATTAAGAGACAGGCTAGGCGCTCGACCGGAGGACGTATGAAGCCGGCGAGACGGTGTTCCAATTCGGTCTGTCCGCGGCCTGGTTATAGAGGTGGCTATGGATCTAGTCAGTGGCACCAAAATGCGGGAGATTTGACCGTGTGCTGTAGTGGTTTTTTGCGGGTATCGGGAAGACGGTACGTTTCCGGACACAAGTTCGTATGCCAAACTTAATGGTATTGGTCCCCACTAAGAGCCCTCAAAGTGTGTAATGGGAATTTAGAAACACTCTGTGTATGCAGTATATATAAATTTCATGTTCACAAGTGTGTATGTGACTTTTAAAATGTATTCTACACACATCAAAAAAAGTTTTGCATCACCTCGGTTCCAAGAGTTCCGGAACCTTTAAATACAAAGGGAATAGAGATCAACACAAACAACATTTCAGCTCGTTTTATTGCTCATGAGACCCACACATTGCATGTTGTACCATCATACAGCTAGACTTTCAGCATTTTTTGGTCCAGATTGCAGTACACACCACTACCTCTAATACCCAGTAGCACGTCCTCTTGCATTGATGCATGCCTGTATTCGTCGTGGCATACTATCCACAAGTTCATCAAGACACTGTTGGTCCAAATTGTCCCACTCCTCAACGACAATTCGGCGTAAATCTCTCAGAGTGGTTGGTGGGTCAAGACGTCCATAAACAGCCCTTTTCAACATATCCCAGGCATGTTCGATAGGGTTCATGTCTGGCGAACATGCTGGCCACTGTAGTCGAGCGATGTCGTTATCTTGAAGGAACGCATTCACAAGATGTGCACGATGAGGTCGAGAATTGTCGTCCATGAAGACAAATGCCTCTCCAATATTCTGCCGATATGGGTGCACTATGGGTCGGAGGATGTCATTCAGGTATCGTAAAGCCGTTTCGGAGCCTTCCATGACCACCAGTGGCGTACGTCGGCCCCACATAATGCCACCCCAAAACATCAGGGAACCACCACCTTGCTGCACTCGCTGGACAGTGTGTCTAAGACGTTCAGCCTGACCAGGGTGCCTCCAAACACATCTCCGACGATTGTCTGGTTGAAGGCATATGCGACACTCATCGGTGAAGAGAACGTGATGCCAATTCTGTGGGGTCCATTCAGCATGTTGTTGGGCCCATCTGTACCGCGCTGCATGGTGTCGGGGTTGCAAAGCTGGACCTCGCCATGGACGTCGGGAGTGAAGTTGCGCATCATGCAGCCTATTGCGCACAGTTTGAGTTGAAACACGACGTCCTGTGGCTGAACGAAACGCATTATTCAACATGGTGGCATTGCTGTCAGGGTTCCTCCGAGCGGCAATCCGTAAGTAGCGGTCATCCACTACAGTAGTAGCCCTTGGGCGGCCTGAGCGAGGCCTGTCATCGACAGTTCCTGTATCTCTGTACCTCCTCCATGTCCGAACAACATCGCTTTGGTTCACTCTGAGACGCCTGGAAACTTCCCTTGTTGAGAGCCCTTCTTGACACAAAGTAACAATGCGGACGCGATCGAACTGCGGTATTGACCTTCTAGGCATGGTAGAACTACAGACAACATGAGCAGCGTACCTTCGTCCTGGTGGAATGACTGGAACTGATCGGCTGTCGTACCCCCTCCGTCTAATAGGCCCTGCTCATGCATGGTTGTTTACATCTTTGAGCAGTTTTAGTGACATCTATGAACAGTCAAAGGGACTGTATCTTTGATACAATATACACAGTCAACGTCTATATGCCGGAGATCTGGGAACCGAGGTGATGCAAAACTTTTTTTGATGTGTGTATTTTAAATAGAGAAATTTGTGTCTTAACACCCTTCGCTCCAGTTTACTACGTGCTAAAAAGGCGTGCTAAAAAGGCGTGATGTAAACAGCGAAAAATCTTGATCCTACATAAGCAAGTTTCAGGCATATCCAGTTCTATGCAAAGACCTTTATATAGAATATTCTAGACTCACAATGAACGCTAGTGTGCTTGTCGAAAGTTGAGCATTCTCGTGAATACCCATGGAAGGCGCTGTGAGTGGGATCAAGCTAAAATTGGCTATGCGGTGTCCATATCAAAAGATTAGGCACATCTCTTTTTTATCAGATCTGATGAAGGACTGAGTGTAAAGAAATAACTATGTATTAATTTAAAGAATAGTGTTACCCTAATAGTGTCTATTTAGTCATTTAAATTATGCTATAGAGTAATAAATACTGTAAATCATGGTGTACTTATGTGCTGCCTACAACTGTAAGAATCGCCGTAAAAAAGTATTCCGGGATTTCGTTTCACAAGTAAGTTAGAAGCTAACATTGCGTTATGGTGTTGTGAAACTACCGGTGACCATTCGAGGCAATGCATATGACACTGAGACACCAGGCAATTCTAAACTTGATGACTGGATGAAAAATTAATTATGCAACGTTTCATTGCTCTGGTGACACGTTTCTCATTCAGTGGGGGTTCAAATAATGAAGGAAAGTGAGACCTAGTGAGATATCAAAATGTTATATTTAGCGACCCTTGTATTCAGTTAGGCCAACCAAGCCGGTATGGTACTTATGTGCGATACAGCTTCCATCCATGTCTCATAGTGGGGCGTGGTGGCGCAGCGGTCAAGCTGTATACCTCTCACCAAGGTGGACCGGGTTCGATTCCCGGTCACTGCATGTGAGATTTTCGATGTGAAATGCCATGTCCTGTGGTTCGGATTCCACGTAAAACGGAGGTCCCGTGGCTTATGATCGCGAGATTAACGGTCACGTTAAACTACAAGCTTCCTTTTCCATGTCTCATATACTAATAACCCCTTGTACTGCAGCCCATGAAGGGCCTAGGCCTACCAAGCGACCGCTGCCCAGCCATTTGGCCTGCAGATATTAGGGTGACGCGTGGTCAGCGCGTCGGGTCCCCTCGGCCGTTAATCTTGGTTTTCGTGACTGGAGCGCTGCCTCACTGTCAGACAGCTACTCAATTGTCCTCACGAGGCTGAGTGCACCCCGTTCTCATATACTAATAGAGACGAGTAAATTTCTGCTATTTCGGTGTTGCACCTCGGAATTTTGTTCTTAGTTTCTCACTGGAAAGAGTTCATTACCGGTACGTTAAAAGAAGGAAGTGCTTTATAGGAATTAACAAAAAAAATGGTTTCCATTGCAATATCCCGAGCTCCTATCTGCTGTTAAACGTGACAGATTTTCACCATCTTACAAAGGGATGCCTTATCATGAAACAAGTTGTCGAATGGTATATTTTCAGACTCTTTCTAAAAAAATCAGGATAGTAACTGTATTACTTAGATCTTTGTTCTGTCACAATTTATCACTACTAAAATGCTTTGGCTGCGCTTAAGAAAACGCTTGGCCTAATCCTAATTAAACATTCATGATTATCTTCAAAATATTATTTCTTGTTGAACTTCAACCTAGCAGAATATTAAAGAGACAAATCGAATCAGACACTCCAGAAACAAGTGGAGGATGTAGCATTCGCACTTTATCAATAAATAATGTTGAGGTCACAGCAGAACACAACTTAATTGCAAGAAAAGAATCTTGCCAGTAAGCACACACTTGCAGTTCTGAAAGGCAACTTTCCAGATGTTATGCTTGACATTTCAAGAGTAAATATTCAAATCTGCTGAAAAGTTACCTATAAGAATCCACTCTTGTTCTCCAGCTGCCGATGCATATTTAAGACAGAGTCTTAATAATTCATTACCACATGTCAACACCTTGCGTACGTGGTTTCTGCACAAAATTTTATTTTGGTGTTACATCAAAGATATGGAATTCATTTATTTTTATTGCCGTTAATCTCGAATCGTATTCGGGTCTTTCTTTCTTTCTTTCTTTCTTTCTTTCTTTCTTACTTCTGATAAATCTCGTAACAAATCCCAGTGTCTTTCAATTACGTTCTGTCAGCTTCTGGGGTATCATTCGTCTTTATCGCGTGGTAATCGCCCTGGCTTTACCCATTCATGGCTGCCAGCTGAAGCTTTTAATCCTGCCGCGTCTTATCTTCCTCACAGCCAGCGGTGTGGGGGCTTGGTTCTACGCTTCCCTCCGAGTCGCATCTTATATTTTGATGTCTGCTGTCAATATAAGATATGTTTTTGCGATTATACAAATCGTCAGGGAGATATTCCTCCGCGAATCTCCTTTCTCTCTGTTCCCCCTTGTGCTTTCGGCATGGCGGGCTGGGGATCGAAAACCATATTTGAAACATCCTTACCCACAAGTGGCTCTGTCGTGTGGACCTTCGGTTAACTGCCATTACGATTTTATTGAAGGTGTCTTCACTGACCCTAGTATATTGTCCTGTCATATTATATAGATCACCCCCGTCGAGTGAGTTAGCCGTGGTGGTTACGGCATGACTGATGGCAGTCGCTCACATCCGGGAGGCGAGGAGGTTCGAATCCCCCCGCCGGCAACCTTGAAGATGGTCTTCTGTGGTTTCCCATCTTCCTTCCAGGCAAATGCCGGGGTTGGTCCCTAACTATAGGCCACAGCCGCTACCTTCCAACTCCTCGTCCTTACATTCCAACTTCCCTCCTTCCCTCCCCAACGGTACTTGTAGCTCACCCATTGGGTGTCCGTCTCGAAGCAGCTACAAAACTGGCGAGCCGAACATGTCCTCGGACACTCCCGGCACTAAAAGCCATACGCTAAAAAAAAAAAAAAAAAAAAAAAAAAAAACCGTCGAAACCCGAGACGATGAGATTAATTAAAACTATCTTTGCAGATTGAGAAGCAGTTATTACCTTTCTTGTAACATGTTTAGTGTTACAAGAAAGGTAATAACATAACCGATGAGTAAGAAGTCTAAAAGACGTGTCTTTGATACTCATCAATTAACTAATTCCTTATCTGTCTGTCGTAAGATCGGAAGTAGAGTGGGAGGAAGAGGCTGATTACAATATTCAGTATTCCTTGAAGCATAGCCACAGGGTTACGACTCGTAGTCGTAAGATTCAGATGACAAAAGCTATTTACTGTCACAGTACAAATACAAAGCTTTAAAATCATTTGTTTGCACCGTTTACTTAACTTCTCCCCACTGTTATTACCTTCAATGCGTTGTACTGATGATACAAGCTTTACAACTGCAATTTGAGTAAGAAGTCTAAAAGACGTGTGTCTTTGAAACTCATCAATTAACTAATTCCTTACCTGTCTGTCGTAGTTCGTCTTATCTTGGGTAAGATCGAAAGTAGAGTGGGAGGAAGAGGCTGTTTACAATTCAGTGCCCCTTGAAGCATAGCCACAGGGTTATGACTCGTAGTCTTAAGATTCAGATGACAAAAGTGATTTACTGACAGTACAAAGCTAAGCTTTAAAATCTTTTGTTTGCACCGTTTACTTAACTTCTCCCCACTGTTATTACCTTCAAAGCGTTGTACTGATGATACATGCTTTACAACTGCAATTTGAACACATTGTTTATTTGTTGAAGCAATTTCATACGTTCTGTCATTGTAACAGTGTTGTCAACCTTCGAACCTGCTTCACTATGAAATCCGATTACTTGACTGCTCCTTCGGCACCAATGTGATGAATTCAATTAGGTTTATACCAAATAAAATGTAATAAAATATCAAATTCGCATTGCATTACTTTGCCTATCGTTTCAGATACCAATACACACTATTCATGCTAGGAAAGAAAAGTTTGTAACTCTCCCAATTAACACGAAAATTAAACATTTTTTCTTACTTACATACAATGGAGTCAGCAGAGAGCTTGGCCCCAAGACCTAACGCTGCACTTTAGCCAGCGTAGCCACTTCTGTCGGTAACGTTTCCAATAAGGAATTGCATCTGAATTTTTTTGAAATTGGAGATTCTGAGGGACACCCGAGCTGGGTCCGTTCTTTCTTCTTTTCATTCAAATCGGATTATTTCAATCCATTGTCCACGAATCCTTGAATAGTTCAAGAGTGGACAATCAGTAATAAGAGACCAATCTCTTACTATCCGATTCTTTAAGAAAATGCTATTAAGACTATTGGTTAAGCATTTGAATTGATTTCTTCGCCTTGCAAAACATTTCTACTGTTAGTTATTGTTGTTTTAAGGGGCGGAACTACTCGGTCATCTGCCCCTCATTTCTACTGTATTTAGTCACAAAGCATAGGAAGTAAATGTGTGAAAACGTGCCTTCGAGTCTAATTATTTGCACACCTCTGAAAGACTAGAAGTACTGTAGCCTATCACGTATCCCGTTAACATGGTTAGGTATAGAACAAAACATCGAATTTTCCTAGTGGCTCATGAAGAAGTCAACAGTAAATGTGTTCGTAAGTTTCAGTGCCGTGCGATTTTTGCTTGTGGAAGAACCTCAAACAAAATTTATACAGGTATTTTGAACCTCAATTGCATTTTGTACGTATTTTCAATCTCATTTGCATTTTGTAAGTATTTTGAATATCAGTTGCATTTTGTAAGTATTTCGACTCTACATTGAATTGTGTACGTATTTTGAACCTAACCTACATTTTGTGCGTATTTTTCTATCTATTCCTTTTGTGAGTATTTTCGTTCTGACTTCCCTTTTGTAAGTAAGTTATTACTGCTCTCCATTTTCTTTGTACACAACGAGCAGCTTATCGAGCGCAACATTCCTCTTGTGTTTATTTATATATGAAGGATCACCTGGATTCCACAGTTCAGGTAAAGTTTCATACAGGTCAATGCACGAATGAATGAGTGAATGAATGAATGAAGACATGTATCGGTATCAGATTGTGGTGCTACGTTAGTCTCGTGACCCACGGAATCATCAATTGCGTAACCCTCCATCTTGCAAGCACTGAACACACTGTGGATTGATGTGATATTGAAGTGAGCGCCCTCACACGGTCAATATTATCGTCAATATCCCCTCCACTTACCAGTATTGATGCTCTGATACCCAAATGTCCGGATTTTCATCAATACGGCTTCAATCCAAACCGTTAATCCATTTTTATTAACCTTACACGGTCAATTTTATTGTCAATACTTGTCAGTATTGACAATATTATTGAACGTGTAAGGGCCGCTATTGACATCGTGTACTTGGGTGTACTGTGTATGGAATTTGCCTGATAATCTACATTATTGTGGTGTCTGTAGTAGTGTGTGCATTTGTAATTCATGTTAGGATTGAGAAGGAGGCGGCCGTGGCCTTAAGTTAGGTACCATCCCGATATTCACCTGGAGTCGAAGAGGAAAACCACTTCCAGGATGGCTGAGGTAGGAATTAAACCCACCTTTTCTCAGTTTTGCCTCACAAGGATGAGTGTACCCCGTGCCAGTCCACAGACCAGAATTTCTTGGTAGAACCGGAAATCGAACACGGACCTCTGGGGCGACGGCCATGAATGCTAGTTCCTACACCTCGATGTGATCACCTCTTAATGATTATATTTGTGTATTTTTTTTTTGACTAGTATTGACTAGGCGGAACCATAAAAACTTTGTTTATTATTATTATTATTATATTTGTGTATACCATGGTAGCCACGCGCAGGGCAAATGCAAGACTTTAGTATCAGGATTATCCCGACTCTGTGGATGAGCGGGTTCTCCATGGTTTACCAATTCCAACTCCACGTAAATGGCTTTTAATTGGCCACATCCACTTTTTTCCTACTCCTTGCTCAGTTTCTTTCATCTTTGATTAACTTCTCTGACGATGTCATCAGTAAGGGTTGCTGTTGTTGCTTATTTTAGGGTCAGCGACATCGTGGTCATATGGATGTGTGTAATTTGTGTGATAACTTGTGTTATTGTGATGGCTGTACTAGTGTTTGTATTTGTAAATTGAGGATAGGATTGAGAAGGAAGCGGCCGTGGCCTAACGTTATATAGTACAGATTTGCCTGGAGTATGAGTGAGGAAACCGTGGAAAACCACTTCCACGATGGCTGAGGGGCGAATCGAACCTTCCTCTTCTCAGTTTTGTCTCACGATTCTGAGTGCACCCCGTTCCAGCCCTCACACCAGAATTAAAATTTCTTGGCTGAGTCAAGAACGCTAGCCGCTACACCACGAGGTGATCTAATCAGTTAGAGCATCCGGCCGTAAAACCTACCGCCACATAAGAATTCACCTCACCTCACCTCCGACCCTGTAGTAACGGGATTATTAAGGGGTAGTGATTCATGATCTCAGGGTTGTGGGTAATCCGTTACTTGTAACAGTTACTCTTTGACGTTAACGCGACGTTATTAATTAAATTAGGTAACTGTATGGCCGGTTGCACACACAGTGGACTTTTCCGAGCGGATCAATAAATGTCGCTGCCGTTCCAACAGTAGCCCATTGAAGTACATTAGGGCTTACACATTAGACGGGCAAAATTCCGATCGGTCAGTTTGCCGTTGGCGGTAGCTGTGCAGCCGTCGGGTGCCACTGGCGCTGACGGAAGTTTTACCACCGTCTTGATCTAGTGGCCTGCGTAACAAAATGCGCGTTTACACACACTGCGGATTGTCTACCGCTCCAGCTGCTAGCACACCGATTTGAACTTCACATTGGCAGAGAAGTATATAGCGTGAACATCGTTTATATATCGTGAATATCGTATCATTTCGTAAACATGAGTGACGTGATTATCCCTGCTTCTTATATTATCCTATATTATTTTCAACTTTTCAACTTTATAAGTTATTTTCACTTACCTCAGTGTTATTGCCAACATTTCTACTGGTTGAATACAGTTCCTCATTTTGGTATTTTTGCGCTGAATGGTATATTTCAACCAGCCATGCAATTCGTCAAAGGAAGTCATCAACATTCCGAAATAATTGAAGAATTTCGTGTCATCCCGTCTCAACTCTCCAAATAACGTGTAGAAAGTGCCAACCTCATCTCTCCTTTCCTTAATTGGATGAACCCACATCAGTCGATTTTCTCTTCTCCTTTTCACTCGACGACGGAATAACAATAATGCTAGAAGCTGCTCTCTGTTCATTTCAAACTACACAATAATTTGAACATGTGAGGAAGTGAGTTGGTTTCAGAAACGATATTGCAACTACTCGTACGACGGCGACGGAAAATTTTTCGCCGTGTGTGTAACCGACCGGCGACGGTTAAATCTCCGACCGAAAACATCCGCTCGGAAAAATCCGCCCTGTGTGCAACAGGCCTAACGCTATTCCTTTTAACGAGTAGCGAAACAACTCGTTTTACAGTCGTAAGACGAAATAATCAATATATCTGCTTTCTTTTTATTTTTTTTATTTTCGTCACAATCCATCGTTATACACACTGAAATAATCTGCAGAATAGATCTTAAAATGTCCTCCAATCCCAAAGAAGAGAGAGAATAATAATAAAAAAATAGTATTCTAACATTTTATTCAGTATTACTTGTTAGAGGTCATGCATCACTGAAGGGTTCCATTACGCTCACTCTGATCGCTGTACTAATTGTTATTTTATGCTCATTTTATAAACATCCGAGTACCGGTAATCATAAATAATAATTTATATGGGTCACACATGGTCAGTTTTTAAGCGTTTTTAGTTTTCATATTACTTCTTGTTCATTCATTTAGGGGCTTTGCGACATCGTTGTCATGTAGCCCCTTATACTTTGGTGTGTGAAGAATTTGACTGATACCCTGTACAACTGTGATGTCTGTACTGGTGCGTGTATTTGTAATTGAAGTAGGTTTTGTTTAGAAAGCGGCCGTGGCATTAAGTTCGGTACCATCCCGGCATTTGCCTGGAAAACCACTTCCACATGGCTGAGGTAGGAATCGTACCCGCTTCTTTTCAGGTTCAGTGTACCCCGTTCCAGCCCTTAGACCATAATTGCATATCTCGGCAGAGCCGAGAATCGGACCCGGGGCTCAGCGATGACAGCCAAGAATGCTAGCCACTGCACAACGAGGTAGTGAAAATATTCCAAGTACGCTACCCTGTGTCTGTGAGAGCACGTGAAAATGTTCGGTTGCTTACAAGGGAACGTCGCGATCGTGAACGCATTATGTCAGATCACAAGAAAAACGTCCGTGGTGGTAATTTGCCCCCCATTTTATCTCTAAAGAAAGCGAAATCGAAGTGTAATATAGCCTCCAATAACTTGCAGGCACTAAGCTTCCTTGTTATTTCCGACCAATTACTTTGCTACCCTCCACTTTCCCAAGCAGCTTGTCAAAGGTGATAAGGCGTTTAAATTACGGCACATACTTTGCAATGTTCATGGCCCCCTGTATTATTAAACTACCGATACCGTCTAGACTTCAAAATAACGTCGTAGGTAATATTACGTTATGTTACATTATATTATAATATTGAGAGTTAGAAATGAAAGTCAGGTTTTGAATTCCTCATCACATTATCATAAAATGTACTGTACAGTCCCTCAAAGAAGAAACAGCATAATACGGTATTTTATACGTTTCCCGCAGGCACAACTGCTCATACTGACTGTGGTTTACCCGCTCCTAAAAACAGTTCGGTTGTATGGCTAATTTTATTAGATTATTCTTGTCATTATGATGACGGAATGTGATGAATTCAGGTTGAAGATGATGATAATGTTTGTTTTAAGAGATGGAACGGTGAGATCTACTACCCCTGAATTCTCTTGAATCCGTTGGATCTGCATGTTAATCCTTTCAAAACACGTATGATATGGCATCTATCTATCTTCTATAATGTATATATATATATATATATATATATATATATATACAGTTTTTTTTAGGTTGCTCCGAGTATCAGGGGAACATGCACGGAAGGCGATAGCCCAGCCGGGTGAGTCATTTGCCGAGAGATATATTCCCGTCAAGACGGCTAAGATGATCTAATACAGTACGGTAGCGATAACCATTGCATTATACAGCTAGGGACGGAGTGTCATTGCGCCAGCCGTGCCGTGCTCTGAGTGGTGCTGCGGAGCGACCAAAAGAAAGGACCCTGTACTGCTTGGGTCTAAGCTGCGTGAACCTGAGAGGAATGTGCATCGCGGACTATACTCTGTGAGCTGCCTGAATAGGATTGACATTTAGGCGGCAATTCCACGTCAGTCAACACCCCTCTGGCTCTTGACCAATCCATGTTCGCATAGTTGAAATCATAATACTCTGCGTTGCATTATTACAGCCCACGTGCTTCAGTGCCATGTCAGCTGTATATCTGGCTTGTACAGTTTGGCAACCTCATTCTCAGACCACATGGCGAGTCGAGAACTGTCAATCCTATTCTGGTAGCTCACAGAGTATATGAGGAGTGGTGTTGACGAGTGATGAGGTTTCTCGGTCCGTGCATATAGTCCAGGACACCTTAAATAAGTTACTAGAAAACCAACATGGCCGCCACATTTGGTGTTGCCAACTTACATCACTTAACACCAAAAAGTCAGCACACACATCCATGTAACACGTATCGCAAATGATCCAAACTAAGTAAAGGCCCTTTTACGAAAATACGTTTTACATGAAGTTGTTAAGCAGTCCTTGCTCAAGTTAGGGACATCTTGGTCATCAGTCCTCGACAGTAACTCTTAAGCAGTATTATGGTAGTGAAGTTAACTTAAATTATCTCTTCTAGATTGATTTTTAAAGTATCATATAAAATGCATAAGAACAGAAACATTAATACTTACTGAATTATTTTCGCCAGGGAGCTAAAGATGAGCATGTTCATTTCTTCTTATAGGCTATATTTTTATAATTAGTCCAAAAATGCAGACCATTCTGTTTTAAGATGAGTGTTCAGAGAAGGATTTAGGAGTAGGAGAGCAATATAATAGTAGGGTACATATTAGCTTATTATTTCTTTATTTTTGATAAGTACCGTACTCATTTCTTGCATGTATAGGCCTACATATATGAAGGCAGAATTGAGACAAGCTGTTGAAAGCCTATTGGCAAATCCCTATTGAGATGCAAGATGATGGTTGATCCAATGCTTAGGCCTAAAACCATTCGAACTAGTCGTGGATTTTAGGGGCATAAGACTAATGGCAACTCGAAGATTTCGTCTTGAAAGCAGCAGTTGGTTGATTTTGGGGCTTTGTGATATCATGGTCATGTAGATCTGTGTACTTGGCCATGTGGAATTTGTCTGATAACCTGTGTTATTGTGATGGATGGATTAGTGTGTGCATTTATTATTCAGATGAGGATTGGGAACGAGGTGGCCATGGCCTTAAAATAGGAACCATCCCGGCATTTGCCAGGAGTAGAAGCGTGGAAACCACTTCCAAGATGGCTAAGATGGGAATCGAACCCTCCTTTTCTCAGTTTTGCCTCACGAGGCTGAGTGTGCCTTGTTCCATCCCTCAGACCAAAATTAAAATTTCTTGGCAGAGCTGGAAATTGAACCTGGACCAACTGCCAAAAAATGCTAGCCGCACAACGCGAGATGGTTGGTAGAATAGTCTCCTGACCTCGCGTCAACCGGCACATTAAAAGCCACTTGTAGAAAATTCAATGAATTCACTGAGAAATTGACGAGTTAAGTACAGGCGTTGAAAGGCAAGCTTTATCGACGGAGTAATATCTCGAAAATTATAATTCTAAGATACCAACACAAAACAATTTTCTGTGGAGAGCTGGGATATTTAAATTGCGAGAGCTGAATATATGAGAGGGAATTGAACTGAAGGCAGCGTTGTCGCGAATGCGTACGTCCTCTACACTTCCACTCATCTCTACATGATCATAATAATAGTATTGAAATGACGAATAGAGAATACATAGTGTTATCACTGACCGAGTTCAAGCGCGCCCCGCTGTTGGCCAGCGCTAGTGGTGCAGACCCCCCAACGCTACAGTCAACCGCAGTCAGCTGTTCAAAAATGGGATACGCGCTGGCCTGCGTAAACCTCTTTACGAAGGCTGCGGTTACGCTGATTACTTCAAATTTTCAGTGCATATTCTAAAATAAAATAATAGCCCACCTTCAACCAAAAATGTTCAAGGCAAAACGACATAAGTAATAGAGGTAACACTTCAGGAGTGATGAACCAAGTAGAATACTTAAATTAGCCTAAATACCTTGTGTAATGATGAATAATAATTATGGAAGTGATGTCCTAATAGATGTTTTCTCCTTCGCTGTCTGTAACCCACCCGCTATGCCCTTTTATAAAACGATATATACTGTAGTGAAATTTCAGATTAATTCTGTACCATGTATCACTCTTTTTTCCTTTCGCTTTCACTTGGATAATATATCATTTTCATACCTTATTTCATCTTTTGGCGGGAGGGGGAGACATTATCAATTGTAACTACTAACCTTGATCACTTCTGCACCGGATATATGTGCTAAATCACTTAAATATGTGTTTTTATTTATTGTATATTTAACAACCGCAGCCATGTTCGACAGCATATTTGGTATGTGAAACTGCCGCAGTGGTTGGTATTCTCTGAATATTTGCATATGTGACTCCAGCGCAGTGCATATGCCATGCACATGTGAGTATATGGCTCTTCAGAATGATGATTGATTCATGTTGCACAACCCTTGAAGTTCGTTGAAGGGTATCACACTACTCTGTCGCAACCATGACTTAAACAAATAAAAATAGGCCTAATATAAATATTTTATCTGCCTACTACTATGTAGGCTATAGGTCAGTAGCCAAGTACATAAGTTATAAGCTTCATAAATAATCACCAATACATTCACTACCACCAACCGAGTGTGAATCATAGACTAGGCCTACTTCCAAGCTTAAGAGTTACATGTTACAAATCCCTGCACTTTGTAATGAGGGTATTGAAAGGAAGTAGTACCTCTGCTAAAGAATTAGGCTATTTGTCACTTGTAAGACCTATTCTGGAATATGCCTAGGCGGTTTGGGATCCATATCAAGTAGGGCTCATCAATGAGTTGGAAATGGTACAAAGAAAGGCCGCTAGATTTGTGCTCAGTGACTTTAATCCCAGGAGCAGTGTGAGCCGTATGTTAAAGAAACTTGGGTGGGAATCACTGGAGGCTAGGAGGATGAAATCTAGACTCTGCGCTATGTACAACACGTATACAAATCAACCAGCATGGGGTGAGCTTAGCAAACGATTGGGAAAGCCCACTTACATGGGTAGGAGCGATCATCCTTTCAAAGTTAAGGGCCGACCACAGCGAACAAATTATGGTAAATATTCTTTTGTAAACCGTGCCATTGATAACTGGAACTCTCTACCTGCCGCAGTCTTAGAGCCTTTTCCCAAACATATAGGTGTGTTTAAGAAAAGACTGACTATGTGTGTAAATACTCCAGTTTAATTGTTGTATAATTGTTATTGAATTGTTATGTATAATTATTTATTTGTTATGTATATACAATTTGCCACCGGAGGACACCCCCCCCCCCCCCCCCATTGCAAATAAATGAATGAATATGAATGTGCAATGTATTATAATATTATGGCAGACGGCATTTGGAAGTCGAGAATAATATACATTACTATATTAGAAAGCGAATTGAACCTAAGAATATATTCCCGAGAGAGAACTTACATAGGCTATATTTTAGGTTATGTTTGAATTAGGCCTATACGGAAAATGCAGTCTGAAGACTATTTCAAAATTTCCAAAGACTATTGAGGTTTTTTATTACGTTATTTGTGCTCTGACTGAATATAAAAATAAATAAAACAACGATTAAATAACTCTGTACTTTTAATTTTGTAGGTCTAGGCTAGGCCTACTTACTTAAATTGTAGTGATCTTCGTAGAATTACTCCAATCCATCTCCAATCTTGTTCTCGTGTTTTTTAGGCGTCATGATGAAATCTAAATAAGAATTTATCCAAAAATTAATTAAATAAAAGCTTCGAAACATCTCAGACAAGTGGATTTGACACACACATATCAAGAGTCTATAATAACTGTAAAAACTGTTTTAATCGATGTATTAGTAGTACTTACCTTGTACAACTTGTTACAACTTCATTAGACTTGAATTTCCAAAGAAAACTGTGAAATTATTTAAATAATGAGTCATTAGTTAGTCATAATTATAATGTTGGCTGACTTTGTGAAAAATGCATTCTGTGAGTTATTGCCAGAAACATGTCGGCAACTGTGTGGTACGGAATTTTACTGGTATTATGGTCTTTGGAGATGGCGAGATTTTAAGCAGGGTTGGCGACAATGTGCTCGCACCTGAAAACAACTTACCTTCAAGAAATGCAACCATAAACCAACATTTACGTAGGCATAGGGGACGGCTATTAATGTTGCCTACCCTGTTTTGATCTAGTAACTTATTTAAGCTGTCCCGGACTATAGTACAGAACCAAATACATTGGTCGGAGACTCACTCACTCATTCCTAACACCACAGTGGTTTGAGCAACGGTCCTATTGGAATAGAAAGGAATACCTGATATCACGGCGGGCTGTCGACAGACCCTTCTCTTCTCGCCTGACCGTTCCCTGCTCTTTTCCCTCACCCCGCAATTTCATAGAGCTTTTTAGTATATACTGTATGTACAAATCAATGTTACGTGATAGTTTGTCTGTATGTACATGTATGTCCCCTATGGGTTCATATACCATTCATCCGATTGCGATGAAATTTGGGTGAGTTGTTGTGTGCACTCCAGGGAAGGTTTCTGGCTACAAATTATTTATGTAATACAAAAGGGTGAGGGATTTAACAGGAAGCCTTAAATCCCACAGTAACCCAATTGCACAATCTGTATACTTATGACACCTCAATGCAAGGTGTGAGAAAGGCTTGCTGATTCATCGCGAGGTGACATGTCCTGACATGGATGTCTCAGCACAGCCTAATTACTGTAATGCATAAGGATCGGGGCACCAGACAGAAAAACAGAGTATTGTTTATCCAAAGGCACTTGCAGGATCGAATCCTGGCGCAGCCAATTGGCCTTTGAGGGTGCGCAAATGTGACGGGTCGTGTCAGTAGATTTACTGGCACGTTAAAGATCCCCTTAGGGCCAAACTTCCGCCACCCTGGCGGTCTCTAAAATCCGCAGTTGTTAAAAGGGACGTAAAACCAATAACATTAGTATTATCTTCCTATCGTTCTGTCTTTGATTGGCATTACAACGCTTGCCGGGTAGAGCTAGTTATTAATATGAATAAATAATGTAATCAACCAATTATTACTCGTCCTTCAATTAGCTATTAATGAACTCTAAATCACTGTGTAAAATACAAGAGAAAGCATTTTTCTCTGACCGCTCAAGTGAATAAATAATGTTATACTCATATCTTCAGTGTGATACTTGCGACTACTTAGCTGCACGCAGACGGGGCTTACAATACAAGTCTTTTATTTCTTCTTCCACGGATTTGAATCTTTCCCTGTTTGATGTTTTAATTTTGGTGAATGTCGAGAATATGCATTTGAAAATGACAATAACACGTAAACTGCCATCTCGGTGATAGCTGAGCATTCAGTCCTTATTGTCAATCAAAATGCGTCGAAATGTCTGCAATGTTCTGTCTGCTTTAAAATCTGCGAGTTCTTCAATATCAATCGGAAGAGGATTTTAATGCGCAACGTATAATTCAAGAACCCAGTCGAAACCATGAACACACTCCCCAAAATATGTATGTCACTTCTGCTCTTGCTGCAAGATTTCTAAGTCCATTACCACTTTCTTATGATCAGCAAGTGGTCATACAGTCGGAAAGCGTCTCAATCAACCCAATTTCAATTCTGTGTATCCACAAATTCAACTTATTCACATATCCTTGAATCTTATTCCCACTAGTCAAAATATGTTCGTTCTTATCTTGCTTTTTTCTATTCAGCTCATTCAAGTGTACGGAAATATCGGGAAGGTATGCCAAGGTACGTAGCCATTCATCACTTCCAAATAAATATGTGTACTTATGCACCTCAACAGTCAGAAATGCATGTACCTCCTCTGTAAGTTTAGATATTCACGTTAACACTTTTCCTGGTGATAACCACCGTACTTCTCTATGTAGTAGGAGTGTATTGGGTTCTGATCCCGTCTCCTAACACAGAGCGGAAAAAAGTCGCGAATTTAGGGGCCGTGACTGATGAAATTCACGACTTCGTCCAGCACAACTTCCAGAGTGTAGGCTATGGTAAATACAGTATTTAGAGTGAATGGCTTCGTGGTGAATGAGACAATGATGAGATCGTATGTTAGGATTTACTTCGCATACTGACCATATCATGGCACAATGGCTAGCGTTCTTAGCTGTCACCTGTGAGGTACAGGCTCGATTCCCGGCTCTTTCAAAATAAATTCTGGTGTGAGGGCTCGAACGGGGTACACTGAGATTTGTGATGCAGAATTGAAAAGAGGGTTCGATGCCCACCTCAGCCACCCTAGAAGGGATTTCCGTGGTTTCCTACTTCTTTTCCTGGAAAATGCTGGTATGGTTCATAAGGCCTGGCCGCCTCCTACATAATCCCAGCCCAATTACAAATGCACACTACTGCAGCCATCACAATGACACAGGTCATCGGACAGATTCAACACGCATCCAACAATTACTTCGCGTATTAGAATGGCTACCTATAACCAGGTCTTG
This sequence comes from Meconema thalassinum, assembly GCA_946902985.2. Lineage (NCBI taxonomy): Eukaryota > Metazoa > Arthropoda > Insecta > Orthoptera > Tettigoniidae > Meconema > Meconema thalassinum. The sequence goes on along the minus strand of OX336389.2, from coordinate 1,094,723,894 downwards.
GCCAGACCTAATTGCAACACCGCATCGCCATCTTCATACGTCCGACCCAGCGCCTAGCCTCTCTCTTAATATTCTAATTTGATATCGAATTATTGGAAAGAATTCACTAATATGTATGTATGTGACAAAATGAGATTTTGATGTAAGCTATTTAACAATTAATCAAATACAACGATAAAGCTGATAAAATTATCTGTCATAAAGTTAACTAATAATAAAATACAAGAACATGGCAAGAAACAAATAAATACCTCGTACAAGTGTTAACAATCTTGACGTTTCTTATTTTCATTTGAAGTACCGGTATTCAATGGGTCTGTCATCATTTTAGAGTAATTGCTGAGAAGGATGCTTGATGCAACTACAATTATTGCCACAGATACATGTATCTTCAACGGCGTGACGCATAACAGAAAACACTGCCTTCTCACTAAGTAAGCACAAAGCATACTTCTGTTTTGTCACAGTAGCACCAGTGTGACATTTAATAAGGTGGTTCTTTCCGGTTGCGCTTGTATAACTTCCCCATGATATAAATCGTTATCTATTATTTTACTGACTAATTAGTACGCCCATATCAATGATTTATGAGTATCTGTTTTACTTACACTGCTTCAATGCCAACGTAGACATGAGAAAAGTAGCTATCAATTATTATATATTGACGAGGATTGTCAACAGTGGCGTAACTAGAGTTTGCTTCTACGGGGGGGATGAGCTTAGTCAAAATTACATTGAGCGGTGAGCCATCGGACACATTGAAATCAAGTATATGATCGTGAAGTTTCAAAACCTGTACCTACATTTTTAAATGTTTTATTTTATTAGCATTTGATACGTTGTATTTACACTTATCTATGATCGAAAATTAACAATTGTGGTGGTATTAGATTGTAATGTCCGGTTTTCTTCGTGAAATCATCTGGCCTTTTGTATTTCCCGACATTGCATAAATAAAATATTGATAAACTTAAGTTTAACACAATACTACCGGTATTTACTTTCCAAAATGACACTCACACTAGGATACTAATAGGAAGGCCACTGACAAGTGGCAAGGGATGAGGAAAATTTCTGCGCACCCACCTCACTGCTTCCTCTTTGGCTAACTGAACAGCTGACTATTTTGCTCATTCAGTAAGTGTTAAGTTAGGGTAGCGCTAAATATTTCAAACGAGTGAAAATAATTGCTTTCAAATTAGTAAGCATTAACTTAACATCTTCCAATCATTAGTCATCAATCCGAAGATTGGTTTTATTCAAAATTAAAAACTTCAACAAATGTAATATTTTTAATATTTGACTCTGATCACCCCCCGTAGTTACGCCACTTATTGTCAGACCCCACTAGTATCAACGTACGATTGTTGTTACAGGATTAAGCCACAATAAACAACACATTTCAATTTTAGCAAGTGACTGAAGTTTACAGATCATAATGCAAGAAGCTTTGGAACACTGCAGAAGAGCAACCAAGTGTGATAAGATTCGCTAGCTTACTACTATTTAATATTATAGGCTAACGACGTTGAGTTAGGAGCTGTACGTACGTTTACCAGATGATTAGCCATCCCTCTTGGGTTTTACTATTGTAAAACATGCGAGTGTCACAATAATATAATATGCACTTTAGTGCGGAGTCGCACGTTCAGCACCATTCATCACCATGCTTACCGCTCGCCACGCATGGACTGGAGTGCGGCGTTGCCCCTCTGCTATGGACAGAACCTTCCTTATAGGTGGCTATGGTATTAGCCTTTCAAGATACGATTGCCACTGAACTTGGCTGCGCCAGCCTTTGTTGATAATAGCAACTGGATTCTTGCAGGACGAGTAGTCTATGCATAAGGTCAGGCAGCTTTGCGCGTGCTATTTGCTGAAATGTTTCGCAACAGCACAGCTAAGCGTAATAGGAGCTCATGCCACCATGCAGACGAGAACGAACGATGACTGAGGCTACTGGAGCTGAGTCATATCCTACCCGCGCAATTGTACTGCTCGAGTCCAAGCTCCATGAACCTGTGAGAAATGTCGATCGCGGACGGCGATGAGAGACGTGGGGGGATTCCCAGTCCGTGCGTAGTAACAGAACCAAATACATTGGTCGGTGACTCACTCACTCATACGTAACACCACAGTGTTTTAGACAACGGCCCTATGTTAGCGGTATTGGAATAGACAGGAATTCCAGATAACACGGCGGGCTGTTGACAGGCTCTTTCCAACTCACCCCTCAAGTTCACAGAGCTTGGACTCGAGCAGTACCTGACACAAGTGAACAAAGAATAGTTCCCACCTCGGCCACTGGCACTCGTATTTTTAAAGGTTAATACTTGACGTACAAATCCTTTCACCTCTGCACAATCACTTACACAATAGTTCCATTTCAATTCTTTCTCGAGAACATATTAATTATTCGCTCGAAATATTTCTACGCCGTTGGTTCAATTGAGAAGTTCTTTGCAAAAAGAATAATTAGTTTCTATTACATCTCCTTCGAAATGGAGGCAAGAAGTTGTGCGTGACCGCTAATATCGGTGGACTCCGTGGATTTGAAATAACAACTTCTGACTGCTGTTGAATTTCTCCTTCGTAATACCTCCAATGTCAGTCCACATATTAAATACTCGGCGGCTGATCATGTCAGCAGGGAACAAGCAATTTTTGAAATTTCATCAGCAGGTTTTGAGCGCAGGATTATTTGTACAATTTCTTTACAAATAGACATTAACAACGTGTGTGGATTTTAGGCCTAACGGGAAGTTCGGTTACCTTAACTAGCTTCCTATACTTTTTCCGAAACACGTACTGCCACATTCATGCGCGTTGCTTGCCTTTTGGATTGCTCCAGCAAACAACGAAAACAAATTGACGTGTTTGCTTCACAGAGAAGAACGTGTTTTAACAATTAATATAATTTCATTTTACTGGGAATCATAAAGAAAGAAGTAGAGGAAGAGGTAGGAATATGAGATACCCTTTTTGTTTTGGGACCTAGAAAGTGTCACAATAGTCATAAATAAAAAACTGAAAGGAAATTCGTTAGTAAATTTTATGAGGAATATGTAGCATGAACATGAATTTTTTCAAGCTAATAGTATTTACAATACTTATTTTTTTCCAATAATTTTTTGAAAGAATTTTTAAATTAGGTAGTAATATGAGACACTTCTATTTTGTATTAAATAAAACCATGAAATTCATACCAAAGTCTTCAGGAAAAATTTATTGACGTACAATTCCTGTACATGAGTCCCAGCCCCAGCATACCTAGGATTCACTTAGTTTTACAATAATCACTACCGTAACATATACTGCACTCTCCGGATCTGGACAATCACTGTGGGTTCACATTTTGCATAAGAAGCACTGAATCCACAATTCACCTTCAGAATCATTTGGACAATTTGAGTCACAAAATAAGCAGGTCGCATCTTCTAATTCTGGTTTCAGCAGTAGCCTAGTACCATCGTACCATCATTCACCTAGAAATAAAGAAACTATATTTTAAAAATGTAACCCTTGAAATATTTAACACTCAAATGTATATCTATACTGAAACATTTCAAATAGTGTACCGAGTATAGGAACGTTTTGAGGAGAGAAAACAGCAAAATAAAACAAAAATAAAATATCATCTTTGAACACATACGTAGAAGTTTAGAGGAGAGAAAACAGCAAAATAAAACAAAAACAAAATATCATCTTTGAACACATACGTAGAAGTGTAGACCGAGGCACGTTATATTTCTTCGATGCTTTCAGGTAGCTACATTCCTTTAATTTTACCGCTTCAATAGCTTTTAACATGTCCTCTTCGTTGTAGTTCTTTCTTAGACCTTTTACTTTCATTCTTTAACTTCTTTCTTGGCATATGCCACAGAGGTTAGCATTGATTAAAGCATTAAAAACCATGCTGATTGAGAGTGGTAGCAATATGAGACAGTCTCATATTACTACCAACCAAGTGTATCATATTACAACCAACCGCCACTTTAGAGTTTGTCATTATCTCACGCATATCAGGTCACTATATTATAAATCGTCACCGATATTCTAAGAGTGCAATTAATGAAGATCAACTTACCTTAATTGTTTCTTGGAAAATTAGAATGTATATCAATGTAAACCACACTTCCGCGACGAGGTACAAAAACTTTCCACAGCACTAGTACAAACAAACATCCACAGTGGAATAAAGCTGACGCTGATGTGGCAACCTCTTGGGCTGCTCTTGGGTGAAACGATAGCGACCCTTGGACACGTAGTTGGAAATTCCTTCGAAAGATGTCGGCACTATACAGAGTCGAAAACCTTGCTATCTCATATTCCTACTAGAGCCGGGCAAAAAGCTCCTGAGTTCCGATCGGTCTCGTTGGACGAGAATGAAGAACGGAAATGCTGGTTCCGGAACTGATATTACCGGTAACGTGGGCTCGATAACGATAATTCTTGACATTCTCGCTTGGGCAATATGGCGCTGCCTGAAGACACTGAGGCTTGTTGCGTAAGGATTCAATGGAAATTGTTCATTCCGTTGACTGAAGTCTGCGAATTGGAAGAATCCACTCAACCTCAACAGTGGCATATTAGCATACTGTATTGAGCATATCATCTTAATAACATATCGAAGGAGATTTTGATCGTCAGTGCTTGCATCGCGTTTTATGATATCCCGCAGTATTATTTTTTATTTATTAATTTTCGCAAAAGAAAATTCTATTTGATGTGCACAATTTCCTACCCCTTCCTCTAAGTGTAGCGACGAAACTCTCCCTACAGCGCTCAGTATTTAGACCGACCTTGCTGTATGGAAATGAGAGCAGGGTAGATTCAAGATACTGTATCTGATTCAAAAGCTAGACGTAACTGATATGAGGGTAGCACGAATGATTGCTGGGACAAATAGTTGGGAGCAATAACAGGAGAATACTCGTAATGAAGAGCTAAGTTAGAAATGAACACACTAGATGAAACTGTTCGTATGAGCCGACTCAGATGGTGGGGTCTGTGAAGAGAATGGGGGAGGAGAGATTACCTAAGAGGTTAATGAGTTTGGCTGTAGAGGGTAAGAGAAGCAGATGTAGGCCTACGAGGCGATGGTTAGATTCAGTGTTGAATGATTTCGAAGTGAGAGGTGTACCAGCAGAGGAGGCCGCAGTGCCAACTGCTAATAGGGGATCATGGAAGCGAATTTTTCGCAAACAGAGTCATGCAAACTAGACTGAACGCTGAAAGGCAAAACAATCTCGAACGGTAGCCCCCGTGATTTCCCACTACACTCCAGGCAAATGCCGGGATGGTACCTAACTTAAAGCCACGGCCGCTTCCAATCCAACTCTTACCTCAATTACAATTTCACCCACTAGTACAGCTTTGTCTTACCATCCGAACATGTCGGGGACTAGCTGGGACGCCTACTGCGGGGGTCGAGGAGTGTACAAGATCTTGAAAATCAGTTCCAGCAAATATGGACAGATATGCCGCAGAATACCATACGATCCTTGTATGCCTCCATGCCCGGCAGTATTGCAGCCTGTATCCAAACTAGAGGTGGGCAAACAGGATGCTAGAACCTCCATGCGGGTGGTAACCATGTCGGGGGGGGGGTGTAGATACTCGAGTTTAGACGTCAATAAAAACGTTATCCGTAGTCTTACATAAAAACAAGCTACACCAAAAATGTCCTTATTTTATTCTGCGTTTAGCTATGTTGAGTAAATATTTGTATCGTACCCCGTTAAAACTTTATAGGTGATTGGACAAAAAATAAGTGCCGTATTTTTACCAAGTCTAACTGAGCACTCACTTAGAAAGATCATTACATTAAAGTACTAATTAGATCGTAACGAAATTTTAATACGTCTTGAAGGAACTTATTTTTAGCGTGTATACGGAATTTTAATCTGATCTGACAGTTCTGAAAATAGTTGTTGTTAATTTTGTAAATCAACTTTTTCAGAACTGACAGATCAGATTAGACCTCCGTACACACGTTAACAATAAGGTCCTTCAAGACGTATTAAAGTTTCATTACGATCTGATTAATACTTTTAATGATCTTTCTAAGTTAGCGCTCCGTTAGCTTGGTAAAAAGGACGGCACTCTTTGTTCTTATGTAAGACCACGGGTAACGTTTTCATTCACGTCTAAACTCGAGTATCTATACTTTTACACCGACAGCAGAGTTCCGCGGCACAAGTGTTGGTTTTCTCTATTATTGTTATAACTAGCAACCCACCCCGGCTTCGCCCGGGGACAGTTAAGAATACATTACGTGATAAGCGCTCTTTTTTTCGTAGCTAGCTCGTAAATTGTTGCCTCAGTAATTGAATGGAGATTGTTTGAAGAAATGAAAACGTAAAAACACTTATAGTGGGCGATGTATTGAAGATAGAGATATGCTCTCGCGGACTTTTTTGTAGAACTTTTCATGCTGAACAATTCTTACAGTCATAGTTTATTGATATTTTTAACGGTTTGCCCAGCGTAAGCTTAAAGAGCGCACGGACGCCAGGTTTTCTTACAACTTTTTCACTGAAATCGTTACTTCTTGTCTTCCTTTGATCCTAAATAAATTATTTTCTACAGAAACTTTCCTCGAGATTATCCTTTACAGAATGTTGAAAACCGCATCAAAATCCATCCAGTGGTACTCGAGATTACCCGTGACATCCAAGAATCGGGGACTTTGTTTCATACTAAGTAGAGATTTACAATCATCCATAGCCGGTCTCATGTAATTCCCACAATTCCTTCTTGATGCATGGACTTTTATCGTCGGCCAGTGTAATAATAATAATAATAATAATGACAATAAACTGGCGTTGGAATGATATCCCAGAAGAGTTAGCTCCTCGCTTACAGTACACGAATGTTAAAAAAATACATCGTGCCAAGAGTTTAAAAATGAAAGCTGTAAATGACGGCGTGAGATAGATGAGCACTTGGGATGCTTAACTGGAGTACTCCACTTCATATTCTCTTCAGACAATCTCATTTTGCAGTACCATTTCCACGCTTTCCTCTCCCCGCAAGTCATTAGCAATTTACGTTTTCTACGGATAATTTATTCCTCTTTCCTCGTAACTAATTTAAATAATGGAAGTCCTGAGAAACTGAAACAGCTGATGGATAACTAAGATGTTAAAATGTGTCTGACCATACCTGGTGTTCAAATGTAAGTGGCCATTCCCGCTAGAGTTTTAAGAGTCCGTGATGTCACCACCTTGTAACAAGTATAATATTCTCAGGGTAGAATGATGATGATGGTTGGTGTTTTCAGGGGCTTAACATCTAGGTTATCGGCCATCTCAGGGAAAGAATTGATTGTGATGAAGAGGGGAGGACCGTTGTATTTTGTTGGCCGTTGACTGCCGGCATGTGGGCAGTACCGATTAGTTCTTGGAAAGTTAGAAGTGCTGACAGCCTGAACAACGTCCTCCAAATAAAACATGCGTAATGCGCTTTACTTTCCGTCTGTATGCCAATTATATTCTATTGCAACCATTTATTTCTCAAACGCTTTGTTTACGATATATTTTCCATTATTACCTGTATAATTACATTTCGTAGTAGGCATAATTTATTTCAGTTTGAGGATGTTCACGAGCTTACTATTAACACATTTACTAACGGGCCTCTTTTTCTTAAATAAGTATCAATCTAATGATTTATCTATACGTATTTAGAATAATTTTATGTATTGAATTAAGTCTGATAGCTCTTACATTTTAATGTTTGCTCAAAGCATGTATGAAAAATTGAGCCTTTACGAAAGTGGAGTTTCCCTTCACGGAAACATATCAGATTTACGACGGAAAAGGAGTTGGTTAGTGGAGAGGAGATCTGATGGATCTCGGGCACTCCGTTTATCGTAAGCCTACTCATACTGCAGTATTAGGTATCTGAACGGTTCCTCGCACCACCACCCGTGCCAAGTGCTGTTATAAGTAAATTCATTAATAACACGAGATAGAATGATTCGTGAGCCATTACGCCTGGCTGATTCTCCAATCAGCAGTGGATACAAGGCCAGAGAAATACGATGCATAACCATTTTACCTTTCGTGCGGGGAGTCACATATAGGGTGGTCAGTGTACTCCGAAAGCATAACGTTCAAATTGTTTTCGACTCTGGTGACAATCATCAATCATCTTTTGCGCCCTGTTAAATATGCTTAACCCCCTCTAAACTCTCAGTGTGTACAGCAGTCCATATTGTTATATGAGTGTGCATCAGTCAGATCAAACGTTCGGTGGTTATAAGGATGACGGAACGTATGAGGCATACCACCTAGTTCAGCCATCCGAGCCTGCAATAGCATGTAAATGGAGTCAAAAATGCAAGTGTGTTCGATGGGTTGAAGGTTCTCGCTTCCTGTTATCAGTAAGACAGTAGACTGGTAAGAGATTGAGAAACATTCCAACAGAGATGATGACTGTTGCCTAAGCAGAACCTGAAAACCTATTTGAGATCTCTATTACATACCTCAGCACAAAGAGATGGTGGATTAACATCAAACTCAGGATGTTGTAGATTAGGGGATTTTTCGATTGTTATTATTATTATTATTATTATACAAGAGCCTCCGTGGCTTGAGCGGCAACACGCCGGCCTCTCACCGCTGGGTCCGTGGTTCAAATCCCGGTCACTCCATGTGGGATCTGTGTTGGACAAAACGGAGGCAGACAGGTTTTTCCCTGTCAAAAAATTCATTTCAGCAACACTCTCCACTATCATTTCATGTCATCTGTCATTCATTTAAGCATTGTCTCACAGGAGTGCGACAGGCTTCGGCCGCCGGCACAGTTCATATCCTGGCCGCTAGATGGGACTTCATTCATTCCATCCCTGACCCGGTCGGTCGACTGGAAGCAGGCTGTGGATTTTCATTATTATTATTATTATTATTATTATTATTATTATTATTATTATTATTATTATTATTATTATTATTGTTATTATTATACAGATTCATAAATTCCTCATTTTACAATGGCACAATGACTGAAAATACGGACTAATGTCAAGCACTTTCAGAGTTCATTCTTCACTTAGGAATCGTCGCACTATATGGCAAGTGTCCATCACCGACTTATGGATCTGTCCTAGCTTGTGAGCCATTCCTAGAGCCTGTAGTTGGTCCACCAGTCTTGAAGGTACAATTCCAGTTGCAGACAGAATGAGAGACCGGATGTACACCTGCTTTAGCTTCCACATTTGTTTTACTTCAATGGCCAGTTCGGTGTATTTGTTGACCTTTTAGGCATAGTCTGTTTGAAGGGTGTGGTTAAGTGGTACGGATATATCGACTATCACAGCTTCCCTCTTCCGTCGATTAAGGACGAGAATATCAGGTCTTTGTTGGTTTTATTATCAGTGCGGATTTCTCTGACCCAGTATATGGGTTCCATTGTCCGAAGCATATTTTGGTTGGTTCTCATAATACGGAAGCGAGGAGTCATCTAGTCCTGTAGTTTTAGCCATCTCCATGTGCACGATCTTCGCAACGTATTTGTGGTGCTCAGTGTAGTCCATATTTGCCAAGGTTGGACATCCACCGACAATGTGATCTTAAGGTTACACCCTGCTTGCCACATTTACGACACTTATCCTCAACTTGTCTGTTTTAAGATGAGCCTCCTGTAATTCCTTGTAGGAATGACTCTGTCTTGTATAGCCAACATGGAACCAGTGGTCTCGCCAAATAATTGGCCTTGTTTGAGCTATCTGTTTGACGCACACTTATCTGTAGACGGTAGGTCGAGCTGGTGTGCATTAGCACCGTGAAGCTCCTTTCCTTTCCATACTTCGACTTGACCGAGGAGTTGCTTTTCAGGTAAGCTGAAATTCGTCCAGTTCAAATGGAGTGCGGAGTCACTGTCAGCCTTACAAAAGGCAGCATACATTGCATTCTGTTCTGATTTTCGTAGGAAGTACTTCCGTAAGTTCAAGCTTTCCTTGTGGCACAGACGGATCAAACTGACAATTCCTAGTCCTCCTTCGCTTGGTGGTCGAGTTATGCGTTAAACAGCAGACATGGGATGATGAAGTCTGTGTTTGGTCATCTGCACACGCACTGTTCTCTCAAGTCCTTCGAGGTGTGTTGAAGACCATTTCACCACTCCAAATGAATAGGTTAGAGTAGGGATGGCGTATGAGTTAATGGCTTTGATTTTATTTCTTGTGTTCAGCAAGGTCTTAAGCACAGTGTTTAGCCGATCCAACTTTATTTTCAACCCCTCTTTGATCCTCTTTGATCTCAGTTCGGCTGATTCCTCACAGTTGGATAAAGCCTAAGGATTTGTATTATTATTATTATTATATTATTATATTATTATATTATTATTATTATTATTATTATTTGAAAGTCCGTTAGTTGCTATTATTTCTCTTTTCTGTTTTGCTCTCCATTCTCGATCCACTTTTTGAATATATTATTTATTTATTATAATGTTAGCTTCTACTGTTTTATGGAGCCAGGCCCAATCTCTAGACTTGAACGCATATTTACTGTTCGAGCAGTTGACTACCTTGTACACAATGTACAGTGAATTCCTTCTCTAAATGAAAGAACCTCGTAAGAGTCACATGGCGGGCGGACCACTGTGTGTAGCAGCCTGTCAAGCAATGGCACTGCCGCTAGCAGCAGCGTAGCGCCAAACTAGTTGAACACATTTACAACGTATTTATTAATCACCATTACATACATGAATTTCAGAGTAGTTGCTGGAAATGCTGTCCTTTTTCTAGATAAACGTTGCACCGACGTAGGAAGTTTTGGTACACTCGCTGTAATTCATCCTGAGTGATAATTAGTATCATTGCAGTTATTTCATTTTATAGAGCCTCCAGAGTACGCGGATTGTTTCTGTATACCTTTTGTTTGAGATTCCCCCACAAGTAAAAGTCACGGTGTCTCACCCAAGTCGTGTCTTTTTCTTTTAGTATTGTTTGACTGTTGATCAAGTGTTCAGACACCGCGTATCGTTATTTCCTGACTGATCTCGATCCAGTACTAACACGGTGCATGGGATGTTCTTGTTATTGCATTTAGTTCTTTGCGACATCGTGATCATGTGATCCCGGGTACTTGGGTGTGTGTAATCTATCTGTGTCATTGTGACTGCTGTACTAAGTGTGTGTGTTTGTAATTGGGGTTAGCATTTGGGTAGAAGGTGGCCATGACATTACTTTAGGTACCATCCTGGCAGTTACCTGGAATAGAAGAGGGAATCCACCGAAAGCTACTTCTTGGATGACTGAGGTGGGAATCGAACCCTCCTCTTCTCAGTTTTGCCTCACGAGGTTGAGTGTACCCCGTTCCAGTTCCAGCCCTCAGACCAGAATTTAAATTCTTGCCAGAGCCGGGAGTCGAACCCGGACCTCCGCGGTGACAACCAACAATGTTAGTACATGAGTTGATTTGCAGTTATTACGTGAGATATAGCAGTTAGTATTGGTTACGTTGAGACTGTCTCATGGATACAAGATGACCAGGTAGCATGCTAGGGTAATAAAGAGTGCATCATCCCAACGTGGTATATCACAGCAAGCGGTAACAACACGTAGCTCGCAGCGACCAAAATGATATTGCTGCTCTAGAATCTAGGCCACTGTTCCAGAAAATACGTCAGACTTCTGATTTGGTGTCCTAGTACTACTGGGCGCTTCATATTTATTTCTTAATTATGTTATCATTTTAATTCGTTCTGAATGCATATATCTCCATACATCTGTTGGCAAAGAGTAGGCTATGTGAATCTCGATACGCTGCCTTCGCGTAAATAATTGACCCCGGTGACAAACTCCCAGTCGTGACTGTACGTCTGCTCTTGGACAAAATATTTCCACCTTTTCACCTTATATGTCATGAAGTGTAGACACCATACCTTACTTCATCTTAGCATGCACAATACCTACCTGAAGCGTACATAATGCCCCTATTAACCGGAAAGTAATATGCTCCTTGGACTTTCCAGTTATTTCTTCTTCTAAATTGCCCTCTGCGGTGGTTACTTGAAAACATTCTTTGAATTGTCACTGTAGATTAAGATCTGATTCGTATAATCTTAAGTGCTGACTAACGAATAGCAAATAAAATGAGAGTTTGGAAATATTAATGTTTATTTTTTTCTTCTTCTGTTTTAGGTGAGTATCGATGGTGCATGGCTGGTGGCTGAAGAGTATCTCATGACTGTGAGTTGAGTGAAATCCTGGGCTCATGTATATAATTTCCTCAGAGCAGTTCAATTCTGAAACGTTTGACTCCATACTCAATGTTCATTATCAAATGATATCATTTCTATCAAATGTCAACGAAATATTTGCATTGTTTCCATCTCAGGAAAGCATTGCTTTATCCACGGTGTACTATGTACAGGTGGGAAGCAACATTGGCTAGTAGGAGCCAGAAACTTAAGAGAATTTCGTGCTGATGTTATCCTACGCAAAGAGTGTTTTTTCATCAAGCTTTACAAGGCAGTCATTCCAAACTAGTGATAGCACTACTGGTATTCTTCATTTCCAAGGACGTCGGATGATGTTCACCAAATCTGAAAAGAAAAGAATTAAGAAAAAAACACCACCTCGTGAAAACTTCCAGCACTCCGTCGTCCCTGAAACCGCACAGAAGCTTAAAGGGACCCGGTTTTCCAACGGGGTCGGGGATGAGATGTGATGGAAGTCGTTGTGGCGATTGTTTTTACGGCCGGATGCCCTTCCTGCCGCCAACCTCATGAGAGGAGTTAATGAGAGATGAAATGAATGCTGGTGAATGAAACTGGGCAAGGATGTGGAAGGAAGCGGCCGTGGCCTGTCAGAAGGTACCGTCCCAGCATTTGCCTGGTGTTGAAAATGGGGAAACCACGGAAAACCATTTCAAGGACGGCCGACGGTGGGGCTCGAACCAGCAGAGAGCTTGGCCCCATGACCTAATGCTGCGCTTTAGCCAGCGTAGCCACTACTGTCGGTGGACATTTAACCCATAACACTATCATAATCAATTGTTCTATTGAGGCCCGATAATTTAGACGTTAGGCCCCTTAAAACAACAATTATCATCATTTTATTGTTCTGTTGAAAGAAAGAAAGAAAGAAAGAAAGAAAGAAAGAAATTGTGACATTGAACTGTAAATCTTATATTTTCTTTCCTGCGCATCATTACAGAACTAGCACCTGAGGTTATTCCAACCATAACTCTTTATTGAACTAAATTTGTTGCACGTTCTTTAGATTTAAATGCAAAGCCAACAATATCTTCTCCTGTTGAGTAAGGCCTCAAAATGAGACCGTCGCGTTGCGTCGTCGGGATTTGATCACAGACCTCTTGCATTCTGGGCACTACTAACGTCTACCTAATCTCTAAGTCTTAGATGTTGCTGTTGTTGTTATTGTAGTTAATAATTAATTTGAGGGACTTGGGACATTTTGGTCATCAACCCTGTGTAGCTTGGTGTTGATCTTGTCTGATTACCTGTGTTTCTATGATTGCTGTAGTAGTGTGTGTAACTGTATTAGGAACAGGGATGACGTTGGTGCCTCGGGCTTAAAGTAAGGAACTATCCTGGCATTTGCCTGGAGTGAGTGTGGATAAAACCAGGGGTAGCTGCTGTTAGCTCTGGGATTCGAACCTGCGATGTCCGGACTTCATGCAGCTGCCCTCGCGGCCGTGTTGTACGATTTAACGACCACGGCTACGCCGCGGGACCAAGTCTTAGAAGAAGAGAGCTTTGCAGAGCCAGCTTGGTAGGTGACACCAGTCTTCTCCAACTTAAAGTGCCACGCTCCTGGGTTTGAATCGCGACTCAGCCAAGAAATTCAATTCTGATCGGAGGGTTGGAATGGGTACATCCAGTCTCGTGAGGCACCACATTTGTGGGTTCGATTTCCACCTCAGCTGCCCTAGAAGTGGTATTCTTGGTTACCCGGGCAGTTGCTGGGATGGCTCCTAACTTAAGACCACGGTTGCCTCCTTCCAAATCCTAGCCTACTTCACAATGATGGCGCGCATGTCAAATCCCGAGAGATGAATTTCTCTATCATCTCTGAAAGTTCCTATCTCTGTGTAACTTGGTACAATGCCAAGTACTATAGTCTAAACCTACAGGTACATAAACCAATATATATATATATATATATATATATATATATTTTTTTAGTCTTTGATCTTTCGACTGCTTTGATTCAGCTCTCCGTGCCTCCTTGTCCTGAGCTAATAATTCCATCTCTACTGTACTTAGCTACCACATTCTGCGTCCGAGGCAATCTGTTAAACATATTCTAATCTTGGTGTACTCCTACAGTTCTTGTCCTGAACCTTTCCATCCATAACTAATTTTACTCTTCCTGGTTGTCTTAGTATGTATCATATCAACCTATCTATTCTCTCTTCATTAGCAGTCGCCAGAAATATATTTTCCTCCCTAACTTGCCTTAATATCTTTTCATTTATTACGCTATTTACTCATCTAATCTTCATCATTGGGGGCGTGATGGCGCAGTGGTCAACCTGCTTGCCTCTCGCCAAGTGGATTGGGTTCAATTCCTGGTTAATACATATGCGATTTTTGAAGTAAAAGTCACGTCCTGTGGTTCGGATTTCACCTAAAATAATTCCCGCGACTCATTATCGTGAGATTAACGGGCGCGTAAAAAAATCTAAAAGCTGGCTCCTTTTCATCATTTCAAATGTTTCTAATTTATTTCTGGTTCGCCAACAGTTAGAGTTCCACTTCCATAGACTGCCATGGACCAGACTAAGACTTCCGAAAATTATTTTCAAATGAAAATAGATAAATGAGCGAGTCCATTCAAAATGTCGGCTCAGCGAATTCTTCTCTATAATATTCTTGTCATTGTGGAATTGAGTGTTGCGTCTGCTACTATACTAGACCCAAAACAACTGTGAACATGAGGGAGGAGCCAGATTCAGTCACTCACTCGCGCCAGCCAATAGCATAGCGCGGCGTTGCCTAATTAACTCATCTAGCTGGGCTCGCTGCGCCGTACAAAATCGTTATTTCTCTCCGCGCACGAAAATAATTAATTATTCAATTATTTTGATGACCCTATGTTACAGAGCTAAAAATTTTGAAACTGACTGTCCAAACCCCGTGACGATACGACCAGCCATTCGGGAGATAACATCTGCCCTTGAACTGAAGGCATACCGTAATTAGAGAAGGAATGATTTAGGTGTTGAAATATTTAGGTTCACTAGGGTAGATAACGAAGAGTGACGGCATTGCTGTATCAATTCAGTAGTGGAGCATTAACAAGTGCTGTGAGCTGAAGTTTTGAACTCATAACAATGTCCCTTAGCAAGCCCAGTGGCAGCCGAACAGTTTTACACAGCCAAGCAAGAAATATAATATAGCCTTTAAAAGAAGCTTTCTAATACAGAAGTACGCGAAAACACAAAATATGATAACCTGTGTTATTGTGGTATCAGCAATTATGTTTTTATTTGTAATTGAGTCGAATAAAACTCACCTCTTCACAGTTTTACCTCACGAGGCACAGTGTAGCCAGTTCTAACCCTAGACCAGAACTAAATGTCATGATTGAGCCGTGAAGCGAAACCGGACCTCACGGGTTGTTGTTGATGATTGTTTTAGGGGCTTTGCGTCATCGTGGTCATGTAGACCCGTGTCTTTGTGTGTGTGTGGAATTTGTCTGATAACCTGTGTCACTGTGATGTCTGTACTAGTGTGTGTATTTGTAAGTCAGGTAGGATTTGGGTAGGAAGCAACCATGGCACGTTAGGTACCATCCCGGCATTTGCCTGGATTAGAAGTGCGAATCCACAGAAAAACCACTTCCAGGATGGTTTAGGTAGGAATCCAACTCACATCTTCCCAGTTTTGCTTCACGAGGCTGAGTGTACCGCGTTCCAGCCCTCAGACTAGAATTTAATTGCTTGGCAGAGCTGGGAATCGAACCTGGACCTCCTGGGCCACAGCCAAGAATGCTGGTTGCTACACCAGGAGGTGGACACGTGCACAAATAACGTTCGTGTAATATCTTATATCTGCCTCATATCACATTGTGCGCACTCCGTTGTGAGCATAGATATTCGTAGGATTAGGCCCCCCAGCTCGTACATGTTCTTACATTCGGAGCGCCTTGTGTTCACGGAACAGGTCGTGCGTATACTGCGAGCGTAGAGCTGTGTCATCTCCGCTGTGGCAACAGTGCTTAGCTGGACGCACGCTACTGGGCTAGCCCATGTTCACAGTTGTTTTGGGTCTGGTGTATAGTTGTCCTTATCTCTCATGCAATACTCCTCTTTCACCAAGTTTTGTGGT
Source organism: Meconema thalassinum (assembly GCA_946902985.2). NCBI lineage: Eukaryota > Metazoa > Arthropoda > Insecta > Orthoptera > Tettigoniidae > Meconema > Meconema thalassinum. The sequence continues at coordinate 1,094,707,583 of OX336389.2, read as the reverse complement.
AATTGCCGGATAATATTCTGATTTATCGCTTTCGGTCATTAGATCGTACGCATAGTCGCCATCTGGAATCTATAAAAACGTTGTACTTTTGTTTTGCGCAGAGTTAATCTCCTATATAATGGATACTTTTGCCACATTTGAGCAATTCACTACCTAACGCGTCCGATCCCTCCGACATTGGGTGTAGGGGATCAGTGGCATACAGTACAGGGCTCTTTGTACAGTATATGCTAATATTTTCACATCATTAACTTTATGCTGATATTTTCAGCAGTGAATGAATGGCTTTGATTAGCAAAGTGCAGATGCGTACGCTTTAAACGTGAGCTGAATCACGTTCCATTCCCGCTTTACAACAGCATGTTGAATGTTTAGTAATGTGTGTTAAACACAGAAACGAACTTCAATCAATTCCTCTCTGAATGATTTACAGTATTCAGTAATATTACTTCTGAAATAGTGCCTTCTCGCAACAATTATTGCGGTTCACGAGATGATGATGCTACATAATGAACACCAATGGGCAGTCACTGACATAAAGTGCATTACTAGCCGAGCTCGCAGGTGGATGGGCTGGGTTACATTCTCTATACGGTCAGCGCAGGTCGAATTTTCTGTAGTAGACCACATCCATTGAAGCCGGCAGGTGTATCACGTAGAAAGAGTGCGAAGTTGTGGATTTGAGTGTTACGTTTTCTGCTATACGTATACTTGACTCTGGCTTCAGGCATGTTTGTGTGTTGTCCTCATTTCTGTGTCTTATCCATCGAGTATCATATTAACGTAGCGTTTTGTAAATTAGCTATATACCGGATGTACTCGACTGTACCCGTCCGCTATAGCTCAGTCATTATCTTCATAGGGTGGGTACGGTTCAGCAATAGCGATCACGAAATACATACAATAGAGTTGGTTGGGAGATGCAATGGATATTACCAAGATTTGACTCATATTCATGGGTGAGGAAAATTTAATTCTATATAACTGGCGCTATTGCAAAACAGTCACTCAAATGATAATCAATCTTATCACAAGACTCAAAATACATGACTTTAGTAATCAAGAAAAATCATTTGATAGGATATTGAGGTTCAAAATGCCATAATGCAAATCATAATTCTAATCAATAACTGGATATCAATATAATGTTCCTAAAAATCAAAATTAAAATGTCTAAAATAAAAATTTAAAATAATATTTTATATTTTTTCTTCGTAACATTGGGTTTGCTTGCATTATTAATAATTATTTGATTAATATACTGTATCAGTATCATTCTATGGTGTTTCATATTAATGGAAGAAATCGCGATGGTGTGTTCCTAACTAATTAATGACTTATTATTATTATTATTACTGTCATCAATACGCTTAATTCATGTATAACACAATCATCACATAGATATTGACATAAATCACAAATATAATATTATCAATTAAGAATCCAGACCTGCTATCATAATCATCTTCATGTCAAAAGAGAAAATAAAATGCATTTTCTTCACTATATTTAGTATAGAGTGAGGGCCTTCTCTATAAAACGGAACCTTGCAGGCGCCGTGTGACTGCCGGGCCACTGTAGCTAGTCGCCTGTCTAGCAAGGCGCTAGCAGCAGCGTAGCGCCCAACTAGTCCAACACATTTACACGTTTTAACGTATTTAATAATCATCATTACTTACATGAATTCCGGGGTAGTTTCTGAAAATACTGTCCATCATTTTCTAAACACACATTGTACCGGCATAGGATGTTTTGGTCTGACTGATATTTCGGTCCAGTGCAGTTTTCGTTCTCGAGAGCCTCCTGAGTACGCGGATTGTTTCTGTATACCTTTTGTTTGAGGTTCCCCCACAAGTAAAAATCGCACGGTGCTGAAACGTACGAGCACATTGACTGGAAGACTTATTGTTCTGGAGAAGAGAAGTTTCCACTAGGAAAATTCTATGTTTTGTTCTATATAAGAGGTTCGTGTCATAATTTCCATGTTATAAAATTCTATGTTTTGTTCTATATAAGAGGTTCGTGTCATTATTTCCATGTTATAAAACCACGGACTTTATTAATACCTCGTAACTCTATATCCCCGGTCACGAAAACCAAGATTAACGGCCGAGGGGACCCGATGCGCTGACCACGCGTCACCCCAATATCTGCAGGCCAAATGGCTGGACAGCGGTCGCTTGGTAGGCCTAGGCTCTTCAAGGGCTGTAGTGCCAGGGGATTAACTCTCTATATCATGTTGATATAATTGTGTAGGTGATATTCGTCGTAGTCGCGTCGCATAATCAGGTGGCATGTCTCATCCCGTGAGCTTAATTTGGTTGCTTACCTTTTATTTAATGCATCGTAAATTCTCGTAGACGTTCGACACTTACCATGTGACACTTCGTAGTTTCTCAGGAGGCATAACTCTCCCTCATCTCGTAGCTTCAATACAGTCAATCCGTAGAGACATGAAGTCGAACACTTCACCTACATTATTCCCCTTGACACTTAAGTTCTTCAAAACATATTACCCGTTCCAATAGTTCACTGATATTACACAAACATTAATATTATTTAATTTATTTCGGCACCATTCTAATATAGCAACAATATTTGAAGGCGTGTCTGGTTTCTTTTCTATTTACAATGCAGTCACATCTCTACTTAGCCTAACGCAAATTTCTCACAATATTGCAAAATCACGATCCTTCTTCTATGTACATTTTGAACCATCCAATCCATTCTTAGCGTACCTTAGATATGGCACTTATACAGTATAATGAATGATTAATTCTGATCTAATATCCAAAGTAAGTAGTGCATCAGTGTCCTGGATGTCGTCCCCATCCTGTATAGCACACAGCCGTCATTTCCATTCTAGGTTCCATGGCGACTTGTCCTTCTGGCGGGTTGACCTGGTGTTTAAAGATGATCTCCATTCCTCGATAACTGGTTGTCACAGTGCACATTTAAATAAATAATACATCACTTATTGTCTATTCTATGACAGTCCTATAAAGTTTATTTACATACACACGTACTGTATCTTGTGATACAATCTTTACTTTCAGTTTTTACTGTTCTCACGGCACGTATTGTTCTCTTGGGGCTCCTGGCACTGGCTCAATTAACCGGGCTTGCGAGCCTTTCGCGATTTTTTTTCCGAATAGATTGACGCCCTAGCGATACTTCGCTTATTGTTAATGAGTTCGAATTGCGGTGTTCTCTTTAATTGTCTGCGATCTACTGCGCACTCGAAAAGGGCCAACTTTATTACGTCACTTTACTTTCTCCTTAATTACTTTTCTGACGATACTTCTCTGTTAAGTTGTAGCCTGAACTTCCTCTGCCAATATATTCTGATGTAAAGTGATGCGGGCTTACGGGCCTCGCGTTCCGACAAGACTGATGGTGGTGTCCGATCTCGCCCTTTATATTGCTTTTCGCCAACATAGTCCTATGTGTGTGAACATTTTCACTAATGTTTACGAGGCACCTTGTTTTCGCTCATTCAGCAGATGAATTCCTGTAGAATAAATTCCGCTGATTTCATTCTTGCATATATTTTCATATTTCGATTGTTAAATTCGTAATAAATTGATGAGCGTCCCTTTGCACCTCTCTCAACATTAGGAGAATAACCTACAGGCTTTCACTTTATCGGTGCGTGGTGTAGTTTGTCATGGAGGTCATGACGTAGTTTTCGTTATTAATTTAATAAAATAGTTTTCTTGGCATGATAATTTCTTTGTAATTTTGCCTATTCAACGATATCCTTACTGTTAATTTTGATTTAAGGTTTTGTGCATAATTATGATGTGAGGACGTGTCTTAGATCCTGACTCTTCCAAAACAGTTTCTTCTGCGACTTAAAACACTGCGGCTCTATTGTGTGGGCCCGCGGTCGGTACTCACTCCCCCTGATACATCTGCCGAGTGGTGAGGCTCAGCCCCTTATCTCGCTTCTTGAAAGTAGTCCCGTACGGTCCTGTCTGTTCAACAACAGACCTCGTAATTTCCATTGTCTGCGTCTACGCCTGTGCTAATTTAGCTACAATTGCTAAATTTTACTTATATGCAACCCCTTTTTTGGATTCCGTTCGGTTGCAGTATATTATATATTTAATGAAAATGCTGTCTCATCAACAAGTCTTGAACACAAGCTGTGGCTGGCTACATGTTCGGAACGCCCTAAAGCCAAAACAATTTTTAGTAAAAAAAAAAAACGACCGCAGCCATTGTAACTCTTGCATGTCTCTGTCCAGCACTGTCCCTTCAAGCGTATTTTAAAATATCATGTGTTGCAAACCATGCGTATTGGAAGCTTTGAATAAAGTACCCAACTTACAAAGTGGGGAATCAATCCATTTACACCCAGTATCTTAGTAGAGTAAAGATCATTGAAACTACTTCCGAGTCTCGTCCTAAAAGTAATTACATCGATTGAGTAAGACTTTAAAAGAAGACCTTCCTCGCTCTACGGTGCTCTCTTCATGTAACTAGGGAACCTCGTGAACGTGTTCTCTCTCTCTCTCTACCAAAGGCAATAAATTTAAGCCAGCCCCCACTCCTATTCTTCGAGAGGGAGCTCCGTTCAGTAATTTTTTAATCATATTATTATTATTATTATTATTATTAATAATAATAATAATAATTATAATAATGCCCCCAGTGAGCTAAGATGGGATAATTTTTATTTGTGGATGGTGAACGACAGACATCCTTTTCCGTTGGCGATTAGCAAAGATGAAGAAGAGGCGTCTGAAAGACAGAAATGGGGAGTTACCATTATCGTTGCAGACACGCGTTGCTCGGATGACAGTTTGTGCGTTAGAGAAGCACACTGATAACGAGCTATTGGAGTACAGTATGTGGAGCATCATCTCACAGTCTAGTGACTACAAGGCTGCTCTTGCAACGAAATCGCTTATCTTCTGCTCGATAGAATGAGTAAGTTTAAGACGAAAACCCAATGCTTTAGAAAACATCGACTCTCCACCCCACCAAGCATGAAATGATAGGAGCCAAGAAGTGGCGTTCGATGGGTTCATTGTAGCCTATTTATATCAGTGCCAGTTATGAAATTACCTGGTGGCATAAATTAATGAATAAAGAGTTGGAGAAATAACCAAAAAGGTTGACTAAACCGCAGCTTAGAGTTTACGTAAGAAACTTTGGAATAATGAGCTCGAAAAATTAGTCAAGCTCATTTTTACCAACTTTCGAGGAATAGAACAAAACGTGTTCGTTTAACCCTAATTGGTTTAAATGTGTATGATAGGGGCAAGGTCAACCTGATTGCCTCTCACCAAGGCGAACATGGTTCGATTTCTAGCCAATGCGTGTAAAACTTTTTCAGGTAAAATGTCACATCTTATGGTTCATAAATGGTTTATGATCGCGACGTTAAGATTCACATAAAACTAGAAGCCTGCTTAGCGTAATGTGTGCCTGCGGAACAGGTAACAGTACGAAGTTTTGGTGGAAGAGTATTTAGACCCTAGACAATTAACAGAACTGTGTGCATTCTTTGGTACCTACAGTATTATTGATCGTAACTTATAAGTGGTGGAATGATGGTATGAAGTAGGATAGGGATGAAGGTAGGATTATTTTTATATTGGAGCATCAGTATTAAGAATAACTTATTGCCATTATTATTGACGTTGTAATACTGATCTTGTAGGGTCTACATAAGAGCCCGAGGGCATCAATATTTTTGAGTTTATTCTCATTCAGAAGCGTCCGGCTAAACTCTGTAAGTGGCATGCACAACACTTCTGTTGGAAAAAAATTCTTGCCAGTTATAACATATTACACATCTTTTAAATTTTCCACGTCATTTATATTACAAGGACATATTTATTAGTCTCCCTCCTCTCCTTTAGACAGTCATGATGCATGGCTAAGCAGATCAACGAGAAGAGCAAATGAACTGGCTTTTCAAACACCGTAAACGGTGGCTCAGGGAGCATCATCGGGACGATTCAACATTCTTCGTGTTTCTGACTATACACTCTTGGCGCATGTCAATATTTTACCAACTGGCAACTCGTTCATTGAATCCCTGTGACGAGTGTGTGTAGAGTGGCTCGTGCCGAAGAATCATGTGCAACTGTACAGGAAACTATTTAATGGTGGAAAGCCATCCAGAGAGCTTTATCTAAATTCAACGAATATTGGGAGGGATAAGTCATTTCAGAGCCTCTGCGCTTTCAAAAGAAAGGTGGACAACTTAATTATAATAGTAACCACATATTCCAGCTGAAAAAAATAATTGAGAGGTGGTGTATCCAGTGAGTGTTTGATTGAAACAAACATTAATCAACCGCCTCATGCTGTCAAATTTGCGTTACAGTACCTTTCTTTTTGTACTATAAAGTTCATGTATATACACATCCTATATATATATAAATGAGCTGAGTTTGAATGTAAGCCAAGTCTTTCAAAATGCTGTAAACACATTGCTGCGCTATGTACTTAATATATTATCCAGAGAGATTTTTCGAAAAATTCCTTCCTGCAACAATGGAAAACCCCAAGAACGTTATCGCAGAGTGAGGTTGAGGGTTTGAAGGTTAGAATAAGGTTCACTCAAACTTGTGAGCCAAAACTGAGAAGAGATTAATTTGAATTCCACCCCAGCCATCCTCGAAGTGCTTTTCCGAGGTTTTCCCACTTTTACTCAGAGAAAATGTCGGGATGGCTCGTAACCAAAGGCCACAGCCACCTCCTTCCCAATCCTAGCATCAATTACAAATACACAATACAGTCACCACAAAAACACCGTTTATTAGAAAGTCTAGCCACACACAAGTGTATTGTACTGATGCCCACGATGTCCGAACCCTTAAATGAAACATCAGCCAAAGTCATGATTCTCCAACATGGACATTTCTATAAAAAGGCATCTCAGTCTTTTGTTTCTAGAGACATAAACAGTCCTGCAGTCAGTATCTCGCTGTTGAAGGGTACTTCAGGCTTGTGGGTCGTTGGTTGGCGACCACGGGAACCTAGCTGAGCAGAAATATGTTTAGCCCCATCACGCTTGGCGCACTCTGGATAGTGCTACACCCTCAAGGGCTCACGATCAATGAACTCTGGAGCTGGTAATCCCGAGGGATTTCTGAGCTGAGTCTGGTTTTTCCCCCCTTTTTCTTGTAATTTTAGGGAGCAACTTCTACAATTTATTTTTCTATCTAGCTTTCATTACTCGGCTTCCTTCCGTGTCTCAAACATCATTCTCCGAGGGATGGTGTTTCGTTTCCTTATTAGGGGTAGATGACCTAGATGTTCAGTCTCTTAAAACGACAACAATGGCAGCAACATCAATCACAACCCTCTTGTATCTCGCAGTTAATCTGCTACTCTATCTTTGTTGGCGCTGTTCCTGTTTAGGTGGGAATCGAACCGCCCCCTCTTCGCAGTTTTGCCTCACGAGGCTGAGTGTACCCCGTTCCAGCCCTCAAACCAAAATGAAGTTTCTTGGCAGAGCCGGGAATCGATCCCGGACCTCCGGAACGACAGCCAAGAATGCCAGCCGCTACACCACGAAGTGGTCAATATTTAGAAGAACAATGATGGGAAGAAGTTCGCTCTTCTAGCTCCCGGGATGTAAAAACACATCCTCTATCACAGTCAGCTTCATATAGGCTCCGTACGTATACTGAAGTGCAGCTGTAAGCGGACGTTCCGAGAAGCAGTTCCATGCCGCGATCAGCTGAGTATTGAGTACATCGAAAACGTGTGAGCATTTATTCTGTTATTTTATACAGTAACGATGTCAAAACATTGTTTAGTATTGTTGGTTGTTATAATATAAATTGTAACACACAAATCAATGTAATGTTCTACATGGTTTCCCTTCTTGAACTCACAAAATTGATTTGAAAACACGGTGGATATTGACGGTGAATCGCAAGCAGTAAGTTTAATTTGTGTACTTGGGATTTAATTAGCTTATCTCTAACTAGGTTTGTTGATGTTAAAAGTTTCATGTTCCAAGGATGTCTGGATATCCCTCGTTGATTCATGTTTATTTTTACAATGTACCTACACATCGCTCTACCTCGGTCATGGTAGCATACACGAGCTTATAAGTTTGGACACTTGTAGCGCGGCAGTGCATTTTTCACCCCAACGCACGGAGCCTATAAGAGAGCGTCTGAGACTCTCAGGGCCGTGCATCATTTATAACCTGCCGACTACAAATACGTGAATTATTTGTAGGATACCATGATTTGGTATCATTCGCGTCCCGTTTTAATGCCTCAGTCCAGGCGTTCCGTCTATGAATGTACTGCTTTTTGTTTGTGATTACAGAGAATTAGATTCCAAGTATGTGTAGTGACATCCAACCACACAACGATTTGCTCTACCTTCTTCCATCTCCAGCTTGAAATTATTCCTCAATAAGCACAGTATTACCAGATTGCTCCACTAACAGACGAGCCACAGGGAATATTTAAGGTACTTACCTCCAGAGTGCAGCAACATTGATGTGTACGAGGTCTATACATACATAAAAGCCAACTTCGTACAGGCCATGGAGGCCTTGGGAGTAGTGGAAGGTAGAGGCTTCCACTTTTTGTGACATCGGCACTAGATGGGATGGAGCTGTCAGCTCCACGCCCGGCCGTCTCTGCTCTCAGGAATTACCCTGGTACTCATTTCTGGTGTAAGCTGAGTGAACCCCAGGGCTATTTGCGTTTCCGAAGGTGGTAGTTTTGTTTCTAAAATTCACTACATGGGTGGGAATCGAACCCACTCTCTTTCAGTTAGAAGCTCAGCGCCTCTACCGACTGCGCCACGCAGCTCCTCTATACATACATACACACACACAATTCAAGAGGATTAACAGTTTTGTTACAGATAACTCTTGGAAATACACAAATTCAGTGCTTTGTGTATAATACTCTCATGATGACCATGACTCTAGGCTGCCTTTTATACGCTATTGTCCAACGTCCAGATTACATGTGACTTCTAATCCCAATGGCTCATATCTACCCACTTCCGGGGTCAAGCACTCTTCTAAGTGCTGGAGTAGTTCGTCATAAACAAGAACTCGGATGGTTTATATCTCACAGACCTCTGTAAATGCATCAAATACGTATGTTTCTTTGCCCGCAACTCAGAAGAGTGAGCTAAACCTCTCTCCTAGAATCGACTGAAGCGTTGTACCACCCTGTGTTCCTAGATTCAAATTCTGCCGCTGTCAGCGGCCATCGTAAGTGAGGCATTCGCCCCATGGTCATTCCATGGAGGGGCTAACGTGTTGGTAGAAAGCCGATTGTTGAGTTTCATTAGATCCAAACAACATTAAACAAGCTACATAAACAAGAACTCAAGATAGTTTATACCTCACAGATCACCGTACATGAATCAAATATTGTCGGCCGAGCTAAGCCTCTCTTCAAGAACGGCCTGAGGAGGTTTTCCACCCGGTGTTCCCGAATTTCTAATTCCGCCGCTGACAGCGTCCCTCGGAAGTTTGGTATTCGCCCCCACAAGGCGTATTCCTTTCCGCACTTTTTAATTTGTAAGCATTCGTACTAAGATCGGTTCTCCTATTACGATCATTTTGCTTGACGTTTACCTCCCATCAACGTCGAAATCGGAGCCACGGATTAATGGAAGGTCTATTGATTCAATGAGTCTCTTTCTCTTGTAGTCTTGCATCATGTGGATGTCCGGGTAGGTGTACGTCGCGCCATTTACTTGAGAAAGAGATGGACACAGATTGCACTGTCGGAAATTTGACTCTCCGGTGCAACGAGTGCTGCCATTTGAACAGTTGTTTGCTGGGAAACAAACAACCAATCGAAACTTTGTTGACATGGCACATTAATATTAATAATTTTATTAATGCAGCCAATGACCATTTATTTTATTCTCTTGCCTGGTGGTGAAAATGGGAAACCACGAAAACCATTTTCAGGAGGTAGAATTCAAACCCACGCTCTCCCGATGCCAGCGAGACACGAGTTAGCACGTTAGCGCTCTTGTCCACCTTGGCCGGTACATCACTTAAAAGCAACGGTGTGCTCCGATGGAAAACACCTCCTTCCGCAGGACATTTTGCCCTGCCTCACTGCACGGACTGTTCGGAAATAGTTTGAAGAAAATGATGCGATGAACTCAAGATGAACCAAACTAGCTACAGTGGCCCTGCTGTCTTACGCCTGCGAGGTTCCATACGATAGAGAAGGCCCTCACTCTGTAATTCAGTAAATATAGTGAAGAAAATACATTTTATTTTCTCTTTTGACATGAAGATGATTATGAGAGCAGGTCTGGATTCTTAATTGATAATAGTCTATTATATTTGTGATTTTATGTCAATATCTATGTAATGATTGTGTTACATGAATTAAGCGTACTTGACAGTAATAAAAATAATAAGTCATTAATTAGTTAGGAAGACAAAATCGCGATTTCTTTCATTAATATTAAAAACCCTAGAATGATACTGATACAGTATATTAATCTTTTTTTTTTTTTTTTTAGCGTATGGCTTTTAGTGCCGGGAGTGTCCGAGGACATGTTCAGCTCGCCAGTTTTGTAGCTGCTTCGAGACGGACACCCAATGGATGAGCTACAAGTACCGTTGGGGAGGGAAGGAGGGAAGTTGGAATGTAAGGACGAGGAGTTGGAAGGTAGCGGCTGTGGCCTATAGTTAGAGACCAACCCCGGCATTTGCCTGGAAGGAAGATGGGAAACCACAGAAGACCATCTTCAAGGTTGCCGGCGGGGGGATTCGAACCTCCTCGCCTCCCGGATGTGAGCGACTGCCATCAGTCATGCCGTAACCACCACGGCTAACTCACCCGGTATTAATCAAATAATTATTAATAATGCAAGCAAACCCAATGTTACGAAGAAATAAAGTAAAATATTGTTTTAAATTTTTATTTTTGACATTTTTATTTTGATTTTTAGAAACATTATATTGATAGCGAGTTATTGATAGGAATTATGATTTTCATTATGCCATTTTGAACCTCAAGATCCTGTCAAATGATTTTTCTTGATTATTAAAGTCATGTACTTTGAGTCTTGAGATAAGATTGGTTATCATTTGAGTGACTGTTTTGCAATGACACCAGTTATATAGAATTGTATTTGTCGGAGTACCAAATTCAACATACGGTAGTTCCACCTCGCCCTGATGCCAGATACTTCGGGGCACATTCAGTAGTCTTGTAGTGGGGTTCACCCCTCGGTGCGTCATAGCTACTTTGACTGAATCCAGAGAAGCTAATAGACAATGGCTTCCATTATCCATATTGTACTATTCATGTTTCAGATAAGTGCAGTTAAGTTTAACACAACAATGATCTACTTCGATTACAGGGTGTGAAATGTAATCCTCGAAATGAATGAAAATACCGTGCATTATAAAAGTTCTAAATTTATTATGAAAGATAATAAATAATAATAATGTTATTGGTTTTACGTCCCTTTTAACTACACTGGCTTTTAGAGATGCCGGGATGCCGGAATTTTGCCCCGAAGGCGATCTTTAACGTGCCAGTAAATCTACGGACACGGCTCCCTCGCATTTCCGCACCCTCAAATGCCAGCTGACTGCGCCAGGATACGAACCTGCAACCGTGGGTATTATGAAAGAAGACTCTTTTCTATTATAACTTTAAAAAAAATATTTCAACTTTTTCTTCTTTCTTCGTTTCGGCCTGCTGCTGACCACGTTACTTCAACCGTCTGCACTCTAGAGCTTTAACTTTTCCCCAATATATTCGCGTTCTGTGAACCTCCTTCTTTCATCAGTCCACTTCTTGCCGGTTTTCAATTTTGGCTTTTCTTGGAAGCTCTTGTATGCTCGAAGTCTTCTCTGGAGAGGTACACGTTCCTGGATGTCTTCAACTGTGATTCCTACTTCTCGAAGGGTTTTTCAACTTCAATGACGTTTATATATATATTTTTTTATTATTATTATTTTTTTATTTTTTGTAAATGATTTGCGCTCAAAGGCAGATATCCTCGGAAACAAACTGTCGTTCGTCACCAGTGTTAATACCGGGGGCTATGAAAAATAGAAAGTAGAATTCGCTGAACCATTAAGTGAAGTGTCAGCTGTAACTCATCAGTCGGTCAACACGAATTAGCCAAATGAATGGACTGGGTACAATATACAGTATATGAATAATAAGTAAATAAAAAAAGAACACTCCTGGAAAAAAATTACATGTATTAGTAGCTATGGTCACTATTATAATGGGTCAATTTGCATTGAGTAAAGTAATGTGTTAAAGTATTGGTAATGTTCTTGTACAAGGAAGAGTGGTGTTAATTAACCAAAGAGGCATTCAGGTAATAGATTATGTTTGCTTGGAGTACACACCGAGTGGATGGATGTAAGGTAGAGAGTTACAATGTCGTAACACAAACAAGTATCGGACCTGCGTCTGTTGGCTTTGACCGCCAAACTCTTACCAATGTTGCATTAATGCGGCTCAACTATCAACTCTCTGCTAGTTCTAGCGTAAGATGATTGTTAATGTTGTTGTTTCAAGAGACCTAACTGCTAAGTTACTGACCCTAAACTGAAGAAGTAAATGGGTTCCTACTAGGAGTAAAGCTAGATAGAGAACCGTGGAACGTCGGATTTGTTATATACAGTAAATGAATGGAACTTATCGTAGTTGATGATAGGTGATAATTAATGAAACATCGATGTAAGTTCAAAACCGAGACTCGCGGATGCCGCCTGGAGGCTTGGGCTCTGTGGTTAGCCGCGTGTCGAGCAAGGCATTGGCGCCAGTAGCAGCGTAGCGCCCAACTAGTTTAACACATGTTCACTTTGAACGTATTTAATATTCATAATTACTTACATGAAATTCAGCATAGTTGCTGGAAATGCTGTCCTTCAATTTCTAAACAAATGTTGCACTGGCGTAAGAAGTACACTCGCTGTAATTCATCCTGACTGATATTTCGTGTCAGTGCAGTTATTTCGTTCTTGAGAGCCTCCCGAGTACGTGGATTGTTTCTGTATACCTTTTGTTTGAGGTTCCCCCTCAAGTAGAAATCGAACGACGCTGAAACTTGCGAAGAAATTTACTGCAAATTTCTACTTCTTCTTGTTCTTGAGAAGAAGTTTCCACCGGGAAAATTCAATGTTTTATTTTATACCTAACCCTGTTCACGTGGTACGAGGTAGACGACAGTAACTTACTTCACAGAAAGTCTTAATTTTCACAACTAAAGTGCCTTGCCAGCTGCGTATGTAATAAATCCTATGACAGCATCCAGGGCTTCACGGCGCGCTGTTGTAATCAGCACATGCTATAAATGTGACTGTAGTCATTGCGTCGTGTCCGCAGCACGGACCTTGGAAGGCCCCTTTCTATAGGGAGGGCCCTCACTGTAGATACGGTGATTTCTGTAATTAGGTTCCTGATAGTTTCATGTTCAGCAACAACGGCAGTAGTGCAGATGACTTAATTTATGACACACTGAGTGATTTAATCGTAAAGGTAAATCTCTATAAATATAGTAAGCTTTCTGTCGGAACAATTTTAATCGTCAGCTAAAACTTGATATATCACCCCCCCCCCCCCCCCCCCCCGGCACTACAGCCCATGAAGGGTCTAGGTCTACCAAGCGACCGCTGCCCAGCCATTTGACCTGTAGGAATTGGGGTGACGCGTGGTCAGCGCATCGGGTTCCCTCGGCCGTTAATCATGGTTTTCGTGACCGGAGCGCTGCCTCACTGTCAGACTGCTACTCAATTGTCCTCACGAGGCTGAGTGCACCCCGTTCCAGCCCTCACGTCAGTTTCTAAAATCCCTGACGGAGCCGGGAATCAAATCCGGGGCCTCCGGGTGAGAGGTAGGCTCGCTACCCCAACATCACGGGGTGTGGTTGTCCAAATATGCCCTCGGTTTAATTTCTGCCTGTTTGTCTGTTCATCTTTTTTTTTTTTTTTGTCGCTTGTTGTTGGTAGGCGTCAAAGCTAGTGGAATGGATGGCATGACACTTGATATTTAAATAAAAGGCATCATTACAATAAAACTAGTCTACAAATTAGCCTACTTGTGTAGTCCTAAGAAAGAAGTGAGGGGATTAACAGGACGCCATTTTTTCGCTCTTCCCTCCGAAGCGGTCTGTTTCATTAAGGAATTGTACAGATCAAAATTCATTGGTAATTCAACTACGAACATTTTCAGGATAATATCGTACATAAGCTGGTGGTAACTGATATGGAGGTAGGACGAATGATTGCCGGCAAAAATAAGTGGGAGCAATGTCAGGAAGGTACAAGAGTTTAGTGCTTTTCAGTCGGTCAACACGAATGTACCCAAAAGAGATGGGTTATGCCCTAATCCTGAAATAAATTACATGAGATTAATAAAACACTAGGATGACCAGTTTCGATCGTCAAGCGATCATCATCAGATCCAATACACTTAGGCTATAAAATCTATGTTTGAAATACAGGTGAAAATATTTACAATATGTACAATTATTTAGTTGCAGTATTGGTACTGCAACTGTCAGTGTATGCTAAATGCAGTATATATGTTAGGTGAAATGCTAAATGGTGATGGCTATCCGGAGATTGTACTTTAGAGAGATTATATGGCTGTAAACTATGGTTAAACTATAAAATTTTAGGCTAACTACTTATCTGATTGTCTTCCGTACTACAGCTATTCGCAGTTTCCGTGCTCACTTGAACTCGCTGTGCGGTCGACTGCGGTGGTTCAAGTGAGCACGGAAACTGCGAATAGCTGTAGTACGGAAGACAATCAGATAAGTAGTTAGCCTAAAATTTTATAGTTTAACCATAGTTTACAGCCATATAATCTCTCTAAAGTACAATCTCCGGATAGCCATCACCATTTAGCATTTCACCTAACATATATACTGCATTTAGCATACACTGACAGTTGCAGTACCAATACTGCAACTAAATAATTGTACATATTGTAAATATTTTCACCCGTATTTCAAACATAGATTTTATAGCCTAAGTGTATTGGATCTGATGATGATCGCTTGACGATCGAAACTGGTCATCCTAGTGTTTTATTAATCTCATGTAATTTATTTCAGGATTAGGGCATAACCCATCTCTTTTGGGTACATTCGTGTTGACCGACTGAAAAGCACTAAACTCTTGTTTACTAAGGCAACACTGAAAATATGGCTTCAAACACCACAATGTCAGGAAGGTACTCGTAATAAAGAGAAAAGGGCTAAGTTAGAAATGGACACGCTAGGTGAAGCTGTTCGTTTGAGCCAACTCAGATGGTGGGGCCATGTGATGTAAGAATGGGTGAGGAGAGTTTACCTAGGAGGTTAATGAGGTCGGCTGTAGAGGGTAAGGGAAGCAGAAGTAGACCTAGGAGGCGATGGTTAGATTCAGTGTTGAACGATTTCAAAGTGAGAGGTGAAGAGGCAGAGGAGGCCGCAGTGCTAACTGCTGATAGAGGATCATGGGGGTGACTTGATCGCAAACAGAGGCTTGCAGACTAGACTGGACGCTGAATGGCAAAAAGGTCTCAAATGAAGATATATGTATGAGGTAATTGCCAAAATCTGTTCAGGGATGTAAGATGGTTAGTACGATATGCATTCACTTCCTTTCTTCACAGACGAACTGGCTTAGACGGCAAGGGCTCATGAGTCATGACTAGGGCTCGGATTTTTAGGTAAATAAATAAATATTTATTTATGTAAATACATATTTTAAGCATTTTTTCTATAATTGCATAACATTCCTGCTTTTCACTTATTAGCACACAAAAAGATATAATATTTATATTTTTTAAAATCAGTATGCTAGATCTTTCTGTTTATTGCATTTTTGTTCTGTGTTACTTCAACGGGAAATAACCTGTGAGCTATCTAATCTTCATGCAGAGCGTATGTCAGCTTGTAATTGTGTTATTCTTAACTTGTGGCCCCGTGCCACTCACTGTGGAAGCCGGGGATTTCCTTGTCCATAGCCATATTGCACAACGTGCTAAAGCTACCTGGAACCAGTGTAACTCACATGCAGTTAATTTCTGGCACTGTGAACACTGTGAAGTGTAAGGGAGTTCTACGATGCCAAAAAAAAAAAAAAAAATCATCTGTTGCAGAATTTAAAACTATTTTTACTTCTGATGGGGACGTTCTGTTCTGCCCACCATGTGGGAAAACAAATTAAGGCTGAACAGCGATCTCAAGTTACACAACACCTCAAGGGCAAGAAACATCTTGCCTCTGTTTCGCGCCTTCAGAAGAAGTGTTTCGCGATAATCGTCTGTCATTTGTGATGGACAACCAGAATATGTATCTCGTTGTGCATTGATTGCTTCAGCAGTCAGTGAGGCATAGCATAAATTGCATTCGTGAGTACTGCATATTGTTTATATTCGCATTAATAAACTAAATTATAATGAAATATTTTTACTTTTTTGACACATATTTCAGGTATTTTTAATACATAAAAAATTAATATTTTCCTGATTGTTAGCATCTAAAAATCTTTCTTTTCTTCTTTTTGGCCCGCGTGAGTTAGCTGTATTTAAGGCGATGGTCTGAAACCGAGTTCGCGCTCGGCTGCTGGTTTGAATCCAGCGACGGGCATGAATGTGGGTGTTGCCTTTAATTGTCAGTTCATTTGATTTCTATTACATAATATTATATAAATACTCCAACCATAGTTCATTATCATAACAAGTTACAATAAATTCAATTGGAGCTGGTTGCATGGCTTGAAAAACCTAAGCCGAATGCACAGAATGTAATTGCTGACTGATACCGAACAATGTGCCGGGTGCAATCACACGGGTGCTGCTCAAACAAGGACCTACAAGGTCTTCAGTTGGACTGTATACCCACACAGGGCAGGAAGGCGTGACTAGCGTTAAGGAAGAGCATGTGTCACATAGTGAATTTTGCGATGATTTACTCTTTGAAGGAAATTTGTATGCTGAGATCATTCTGTTCACATAAATATTTACTTTCGTACCCGTCGTAAGTGACATAATTTTGTGGCTGGCATCTCTATAAATAAGCTTTCTCTCTGAATTGAATTTTTGGCGAAAGCTTTGTATTTATCTCGAATGAGGTGTATAATACCCTCACTTTAATTTCTGTCCGTTTGTTATGAGTTGGCTTTGAAACGAATGGCATGCTATTTTGTATTTAAGTAGGAGACCCCCTACAATAACACTAAACAACAAAATATTATGTATGTAATATAGAATGGTTAGGAGCTTAAGACAAGTCTCAAATCTTGACAGAAAGGCAATATTGTACAATCTATTTCTGCAGCTATGTATGACAAAGCGATGTGTGACAAGTGCTTGGTTCTGAGAATATAGTGAGGTAAGAAGGATATCTTCCTAACGTTGACATGTCGAAACTCAGCTCTAATGCATGTATCCCAATCAGTCAAATAAGATGTCGCAAGGTATCTATCATTCGTCTCCCACCGACCGTGGAGTGAGTTTACACGCACGCTACTTAAACCCTGTCTCCGGTCAGGAGTAAGGATGCTCGACTCTCATCAGAGGTATTTCATGTTTATTGATGTTTCACCCAAACTCCACTGGTTTGTTCTCCTCAATAGTTTATGATGCTGATGATGATGGTAATTGTTGTTTTAAGAAGCCTAACATCTAGACTATCGGCCCCTATTGGTTTTGGTGATAGTGAATAAAACTTTCTTTGACTTATCCCACTTAGCTGGGGTCGCCGGAGCCAACCAGGTCCATTTTTTGTTTTGGCCGGGGATTTAAGTTCGGATGCCCTTCCTGACACCACGTGATTTTTCAGGTGAAAATTTTACCCCGCTGTCACTGGGATTCGAACTCCGGCCGTCCGGGTGAAAGACTAGCTGCTAAGCCACTGCACCATCACGCTCTCCTTGGGTGATAGTGAATAAAGGGCTGAATTGGAAACTACTGCTAAAACTGCTAACTAGACATATCACTAACTTACGTGCTAAAATAAGTGAAAAAAAGGAATAAGGGGAATAAAATACAAGAGGAAAACGAATGCCATCAACCCTCGAAGAATGGGGATTGAGGGATTTGGAAGGAAAAATAGCCACGAAAGGCAGATAGGAAAGGGAAAGAGACCGCCCCAAAGTCTGTTAAAGGGTAAAACGGACCCAGCTCAGGAATCCCTCGGGTTTGCCAACTCCCGGACTCACCAGCCGTGAGCCCTTGAGGGTGTAACTTGGCATTATCTAGTGTGCACCTTAAGTGGTGGGGCTACATAAAGCCTGCCTCCTTTAGGGTCTTCAGCCCAAGACAGGAGAAATCGTGAAAAGACCTCCATGAGTAAGAAGAATTGGTGATCTGGAAATATAAGACATAGACCAATTAAGGTAGGACACCCTAGGCATCGGATACCCTAGTACCGTCGGGGTTGGAAGAGAACAAGAATTGACCCAGAGAGGTTGATGGGAAAGAGGAGCCCAGCCCTAGTAAGTGGACGCAATGCCGGCCACAGCTGGGGTCCCGTGGTCGCCAACACGCATCCCACTAGTCGTGAACCCCCGTGGGGTCTCCTCAAAGGATTTGATAACATTGAGTTCCTGCTACAGTTCCAACGTTACTAAGTACCTTTATTCTTCACGGAACATCGAGTTAGTTAAGTTACTCCATTATTAGAGGTTTAGAGGGCAAGGCTGTCATCCAAGTTGCTGGCCCCTATTTTTTTGTCATATGACTTTTCTTTTTCTTCGATGACGGGGACATGACCTAGTCGTTGCCCTCACAAACTGTCTTACTTTACTTCGTGATCTCATCGACGAGTCGAGTAGAACATACAATATAATGTAATCCTGGTAGGTGGTTTCAGGACAGAACAGGAGGGTTTTAGAAAATAGATTAATGGATACGTTTAGTAAGGATATGGAAACAAACAGGAATCAGAATCTCTTATTGGATTTCAATGTTAGCATAAGCGGATCTGCTGCTAATTCATTAGCATTCCCCTCTATACCTCATAGTGAATGAGCAGCAGATCGATAACTGATTAAATCATAACTGGTTTTAGCTCATGAAATCTGTTAGAAATTTGTGAGTATTAAAAACGATTTCCTTAAGTTGCAGACCATTAACTTACCTGATATGTAGCGAATGGTGTATTGTTAGATCTGAAAGGCAGACAGTTTAGTATGATTGCTGGCTGATAAATGTAGAGAACTCCATGACTAGGAAATTACGTTTGAGGATATGGAAACGACCATCACCTTCCGTGAGAAAATCTGGAAAACCAGTGGTGAGGAAGTTCAGAACATTAAAGCGGAGTTGTTACGGTATAAGATTAGGCGTTGCAAGTTCATCTCGGAACATCATTGAAAAAAAAAAAAGGACTAGTTGGTGATATGGCACAGTAGAGATGGCGTTTTCACGTAAAAATTGTCATTCCAAAAATGGCTCCAAACAACAGTTTGGGCAATTCAAGTGCACTACGTAGAGGAAGTATTCAAATTGAAACAATTGGTTGCATATTTTTAATTGAATTCGGGGTGAACTTTGGAAGGAACTTGGGAACATGAAGTCAGGCTGCTCGAAGAAGATTTTTGAAGAGTAATATAGTGTCTTAAACGGAAGGGAATAAGGAGAATTGGGCAAATGAGGAGGGTTTCTGGAATATCCTAAGGAAGTGCTGAAAATAAAGAAGAATAACCGGCCCCAAATACGAGCGGAAACTTTTATTGTATCGTTAATGTCGCAGCGAGTGGAGAGTAAGACTCGGAATAGACTGACACTAGGGTATATAAGGAAAATAGTGTCATAAAGTTGCTAGGGTATATGGTGTATGCAGACACCTGCTTGGGTACATGATGCTCGCAGATCTTCAGCGATGCTGGTGACAGGCACTAGGATGAATTTTATACACGGAACCCCAGTTTGGAAATGCATTTGTCGCCTGGTAGATGCACGAATTGGTGTGGGATACCTAGGAACGTGGAGTACATTGCCTTGCGAATCCTTGTGAGTGGATGTAATTTACCACATTACATTCCTCAAATGCGAAGACTTTCACAACACCTGTTTAGCTGGCGTCCTCCAACTTCGAGGTAGGCATGAGAACATCGCTGTAAGTTTTCTAGGATCCAGTCGGGATTGGCGTCTTTCGCACGATGTCACAGGCAGCGTAGATTCGTTCCAGAATGCCCCAGTCAAGACTGAAGGGAAGAATGTCATGACGCCATGACAACTGTTTGACCACTAAATTATTTAAAATTTGATTTTAGTTTCTACCGTTTATATAAATTGTCCTGTAAATGATTCTCGGAAATAGCACTTTAATTTAGGGATACGTAGGTCTTGTTTAGCCAATTTTCGTCGCATGAAAGAAAAGTTTAAAGATCACCTTTACTTCCTCTGTGTGTGTGTGTGTGTGTGTGTGTGTGTGTGTCTAATAAAATCCGAATGGCTGAAGCAATTTACATGACATTTTGTAAGGACTTACTACTACTCAGTCCGTCCCCGACCATGCTTAACAATTTTCAATTACTGTTACCAATCCAACGTGGCGGCCGCGCGAAATATTTCACTGGTTCTTCAATATCTCCCAAACCATTGGAACAATCAACCTGAAATTTTAAGTTTGTTATTTTACTTTGTTTAACATTAGCAACGATGAAAGCTTTGGCTTAAGACAAGGCAGGCACCAGCACTATAGTGTGAATATTTTGCCATCTTAATATATTATTGTTATGTTTATTGTCTAACACTAGTACTGTGTTTGGATATTGAATTTCGAATTTGAAATTCTTCTCTTATATTTTACCACAATGTAAGCCATGTACCAAAATCAATTTAGTCCATCAGATGGAAAATAGATTTAATTGACAGGGGAGGTTTGATTGGAAAGCGGAGAATATATGAAAACAGCCTATATTAGTTCTACATGGAACTACGTGTTTTTAATTAGAGAGTCCGGGTTTCTTGACAGAGTTGGAAATCGAACCCAGGACCTTTGGGGACGGAGTCTCATACGTACGCCGAGATCACAGATGTATGTATGTATGTTTTTTTTTTAACACAGCAGGTTATATACTCGCCCCATTCGTGTATCTGTGTAGTCATTCAGTCCTGTGGCTTTAGAGTGACATTAAAAGTCACGTTGCTTTTCAATTTATTATTTTCAATTTATCATTCCATTCATGTTACATGGTTACTAACTACTGTCGACCAAAGTATTATGTGCTCTCGAGTTTGAAGGTTGCTTTGTGAAGTAACCAATAGACCTACATAAAATCCAATACCATCATAATTTTCGTCGTTCTATTTTACGTTCGGTCATGTAGGTTTGGAAATTTTAATATATTTTTTAATATTTTTTATCGCAGTTGGAACACAAAAAGTGCACGTTTTTAAGAGTGTTTCAACCATGCGTCACATTTAAGAATTATTATCTCAAAAACCCGTCATCAGATCGAATCCAAATTTTAACACAATATACATTGGAATGTTGTATAACTGGTTTATTAATTTCAAAATTGTGTGTGTCCAAGAAACAAAGTTGTTATCATTTTTGTAAGGTAACTTTTTCTCGGCTCGGGGTGGTTGGAAAATTTAGTTCTTGGTTGCATTGTAATCCTTATACATCGAAACGTTATGCTGTATGACTGTGAAATACGTAAATTAATTCACTTATTTTATATCGGTTTGTATTTCTACAGGGAAATAACACATGTTTCACCAGCTAGCCGCTCCGGGAACAGCTGTACAGCATTGCCGAAATGGTGCCCACACGCATCATGGCGCGTCTCGCTCGGAAGTGATGGCTTGATGGGCTCCATCTCAGCAACGCTGTACAGCTTTCCCGGAGCGGCCAGCTGGAGAACCATGTGTTATTTCCTCGTACAAATACAAACCGATATAAAATAAGTGAATTAATTTACGTATTTCACAGTCATACAGGATAACTTTTTGATGTATAATGATTACAACGCAACCAAGAACTACATTTTCCAACCACCCTGAGCCGAGAAAAAGTTACCTTACAACAATGATAACAACTTTGTTTCTTGGACACACAAAATTGTGAAATTAATAAACCAGTTATACAACATTCCAATGTATAGTGTGTTAAAATTTGGATTCGATCTGATGACGGGCTTTTGAGATAATAATTCTTAAATGAGACGCATGGTTGAAACACGCTTAAAAACGGGCACATTTTGTGTTCCAACTGCGATAACAAATATTAAAATATAAATTTATAAATCCAGACCTACATGAACTAACGTAAAATAGAACGACGAAAATGTTGATGGTATTGGATTTTATGTAGGTCTATTGGTTACTTAACAAACAACCTTCAAACTCGAGTACACATAATAGTTTAGTCGACAGTAGCATGCCTAACGTAGCATGCCTAACGGGTCGCAATATTGTGTGGTTTGCGTGATAAGCTGAGATTGGGGTGAAGTGTTATAATTAAGATACGATAGTCTCTATTCCGGGAGCAGAGGTTATTACTAGGGCAAAGTTGAGAGCAATAACAGATAAGAAGTGATTGGCGAGACTTAGCGGCGACATCAAACGTGACACTTTACATCCATTGGATTAGCGGATGCTCCATCACCACCCAGGCGATTCGATTAAGACATTTTCACGTGCCGCAAGATCATTTCAAATTTAAACGAAAAAATGTCCTTGAACCTGAAAATTCTGTGATGGTGATGATGATGATGTTGATCAATTCTTTAAGGAGCCTTAACTGCGTAGTTATGGACTTTGTCTCTTATAAACAAGATGTACTTAGTCCCTGAAGGGTCCCAGCCTATCAAGCGACCGCTGCCCTGCCCTCTTAGCCTACAGATTGTGGCATGACGCGTGGTGACCACGTTGGGTCACCTCGAGCTGAGTGCACCCCGTTCCAGCCCTCGCGTCAGTTTCTAGAATCCCTGACGGGAGCCGGGAATCGAACCCCGGCCCTGCATATGAGAGTCAGGTGCGCTACCCCAACACCATGGGGTCCGCTTGGATCTTATAAAGTATCATTTAAATGCCGTACAATCCGGCTTTGTTGCTAAGTGGAGCATATGTTAGACTTTCATCCGAAGGACCCCGGGTTCGTTTCTTGTTCTATTCATGGGATTTTAACTTTGTATGGCTAATTTTTTCTGACTCGTGGACTGGGTGTTTGTGACGTTTTCGTTATTCATTTAATCCTCATCATGATTTGCAAGTCGCCGACGGGTGCAAACATGAAATACCTGCATCAGACCTCTCCGCAGTGCACATATTAATATTATTATTAATATTTCTAAGTAATAATGGCATGTACAGTTACATACGTGGTGTTCTGCAGTTCAATGTCAGCATAACAAAAATTGCATTCCGGTATACTATACCGTAGATACGTATGACATAATTTCTATCGTTTGATCCGTTCATTGGACCCATTATTATTTCGCTTTTCCTGAAGCGTCTCTAAAGGGCTGTTGAAAGCAGTGTTCGAGGGGATTCACACAGGTCTGGATTGTTTTCATACTGACAAGCTTAGCTTATCCCATTAATGCGTGGCTTGTCCCCAACGTCGAAGAAACGGGAATACAAAAGGGTTAAAAATTCATACACAGTCTTTGATATAGGTGGAAATTGAGGGAACAGAATTGTTGTAACTCACCTGATGTTTCCGCAAAATTAATTTTACCCTTGTAATTTTTCCGTTTCGAAAATTTTGCAGTTCAACGTCGCACTAATTGTCTATTTTCAGTCCACACTGAATAAATTGCATTATATGTCGCGTGAGAGCCTCCGTGGCTTAGGCGGCAGCACGCCGGCCTCTCACCGCTGGATCCGTGGTTCAAATCCCGGTCACTCCATGTGAGATCTGTGCTGGACAAAACGGAGGCAGACAGGTTTTTCTCCGGGTACTCCGGTTTTCCCTGTCAAAAATTTCATTCCAGCAACACTCTCCACTATCATTTCATTTCATCTGTCATTCATTTAATCATTGCCCCAGAGGAGTGCGTCAGGCCTCGGAAGCCGGCACAGTTCATATCCTCGCCGCTCGATGGGGGCTTCATTCATTCCATTCCTGACCCGGTCGGAGACTGGAAGCAGGCTGTGGATTTTCATTTTCATATGTCGCGTGACTTGGTAGCGAGTCTTCGAAACATAACTGGCTCTTGGGCAGATGCCAAGGTTACTCACAAATACTTTCATGGCTAGGTTTACTTGTCCTCATGGTTGCAGAAAGTGCACAATCCGGACTGTGGTGTATCTTCAGTTTGAGAAAATCATCATTTAAGTAGCCTATATAATTTTATATCCACGTGAGTGGAGAAATTGGTTTAGTGTTTGTCTTCAAAATTCTAGATAGTGGGTTCGATCCCGATTCAGCTCGATGACATTCAAGGACGTTCAAATGAGGCCACCTCGTGTCGTTAGATTTCCCTGCTTGTTAAGGATCCCCTTTAGTGCAATATTACGGCACCCATGGGTCTCCAATGCTACAGCAAATCAAAAGAGCGTTAAACTCGTAAACTTTTTTATTATTAAGTCCAGACCACAGTGGGCCAGAATGAGAATCTAGCAGGAGAGAATGTAAAGATTCAACTTAATGATTTGTCCATTTACTCCTACTCAAACTGCTAACAGATAACCAGAGCTTAAGAATGTCAATCCCAGTGACGGAAGTATAAACAGATGTGGCTAGAAGCAACACTGGTTATCTCCCCTTCCTTGAAGAGACTCTGTCTCTAAGTCTCAACGCTAGTAGTGTTTCAGCGATATAGTTGACTGGTTGTTTATATGACATCAGTGTGTTATTGTGAATATCTCAAGTATAGAAATGAAAGCTACAGGTAAGCACATTCATCATTAATTAGTATGAGAAGCATTTATTTACTCATGTTAACAGCGTTCAACATTTTTACTTTCCTAACTTTACGTATACTTATGTTCCCACTTATATTCAGTCCTCGTTCATATACTAAAATGTAGATCAATTCATTACAAATAAGGATTGAGATTCAGTTTGTGCTCTTTCACGCTCTTCTCATACATTTTATTTCATTTACAGGGGCGCGCGCACCACCGCGGCGCTTCTTAACGTACCATGAGCTGTGTGAAGTGTTGAGAGACAGTACATGGAGTAGGGACGAGTTAGTGCGTTATGTATTATCAAATTTAAACATACAGGACTGCTATTAAAATGTGTTAGTTTGAGCAATTTTAAATGCAAATATCTAGAGCGATGATAATTAAGTTATAACATTAAAGACAGGGTTTTATTAAATAATTCCAACCGGCTATCAAAAGCATTACATTTGAAGATGTATATCAAGCTGCAATGCCTAATTTTCTTTTAGGCAGCTCAGTCCGTCCTACAGTATTTCAAAGGCTGGAAGACGAAGGAAACTCTCTGAAGATAGCGGATTAGAAACTAAACGGAGGAGGTTACAAGCTTTAATTAAGGAGCGATCGCAACAAGAATAAACAGTGGCAGGTCAAATATCCCTTCATGCTTCCGGCTAAAGGGAAGCAGCATGGACATATCTGAATCTACGTCTAGAACAAATTGATAATTACACTTCGATCTATAGGATCATCCCGTGCGTTAGCGCTGTCTGGATCAAATTGATGTTACACTTCGGTCTGCAGGACCATCCCGTGGGTTACCGGTGTCTGGACAAATGTATGTTACACTGCGGTCTGCAGGACCATCCCGTGAGTTAGCGGTTTCTGGACAAATATTGATGTTACACTTCGGTCTGCAGGACCATCCCGTGGGTTAGCGATGTCAGGACAAATATTGATGTTACACTTCGGTCTGCAGGACCATCCCGTGGTTTAGCGGTGTCTGGACAAATTTATGTTACACTGCGGTCTGCAGGACCATCCCGTGGATTAGCGGTGTCAGGACAATTTGATGTTACACTTCGGTCTGCATAACCATCTCGTGCGTAGCGGTGTCTGGAACAAATTGAAGAACAAACCCCTTTTAGCAGCATCAAATTACGGGGTCTGGGGTGCCAAGTTATAACTAACTTTCTTCGGCTCTTCCCAATTATTTGAGGTCGCTGGAGCCAACCAGGCTCATTTTGGATTTGGCCGGGGATTTAAGGCCGGATGCCCTTCCCGACGCCACGTGTTTTTTTTAGTTGAAAATTCCTCCTCGCTATCACCGGGATTCGAACCCTGGCCGTCCGGGTGAAAGACGAGCAGCCAAACCACTGCGCCATCACGCTCCCCTGGGGTGTCCGTTATACAGTATAATAAATACAGTACGCTAGTTCAAAATTGTTGTACTTTCATTTCGAGCTAAATGGATTTAGGAGACATAAATAGTAATTTTATGTGGGAGCTAAATTCTGAACTCCCCTAAAATTGAGATGAACTCATATATTTAAACCCTTCTCAGAACGCTTGGATACCAATCTGAATTACTGTTACAGCATAGTTTTACGATTATACTATATCTCAAACCCTAAATTACACCTCGTAACAAATTGTTCCTCAGCTCTTTTTCACGCCAAATCTCTCTTCACTAACGGTTAACGCCTCAGTCTTCCAGTCGACCTTCGTCGTCTCGGACGCATGAGCACCCTGAATCTCCGCTCGAGTCACCTCACGTGATGATATTGTGTCGTCGGGGAAAAGCTTTTTTTCCATTGAATACGTTAGGTGCGGCTCAACGCGTCATCCGGCTGTAGTGGTGTGGGTGATAGCGAGCCTTGGGGTGTTCAGGTACTCTTTAACAAATCTTAAGGGTGATTTAAATATCAACACAATGCAGCCTATTTGTTCCAGGGTGTCCAGCGACCTTGAAAACCTTGAAAATCTTGAAAACCTGAAAAAAAAACTTGAATGAAAACAAACCTTGAAAAAACCTTGAATCGCCCCGATAAACCTGGAAAAGACCATTTCAATCTTTAGCTGACACGTGTGACTTGGTCAGCTAGCAATGTGTAGACTGTTTATTAGTTGGTTTGGCTGTAAGCGATGTTTCTCTCAGGAATGCGTTTCGACCATGAAGGATATGTTTCCCGACTCAGAAATCGGTCCAAGTATGCAACTTCATCGGACAAAAATTGACTATGCGATTGTATTTGGCATTGCTCCCTATTTTATGATCAACGTTAATGAGCTGATCTCTCGTTGCGAAGACATAGTTATTAGATTTAACGAAAGCTTAAATTCAATATTAAAAAAAACAACTCAGATGGACATGTACGTGAGATTCTGGCATCCGGATAAAGCTCAAGTTGCCGTCCGTTATTTAAATTCAGCTTTTCTTAGTCGTACTCGGGCCATTGATTTAAGAGAGGAGTTAGTAACGTCTTTGAAGACCTTTGATGGTCTGAAAAAGTTTTCCCAACTCTCTATGGATGGACCTCATGTTAATCATAAAGTGTTTAAAGAATTAGATGCCGAAGTGAAAGAATCGTGCGGAGTTGAATTGCTCGATATTGGAAGCTTCGGACTTCATGTTGTCCACTTGGCTTCTAAAGTAGCCATGATGTCTACTGGCTAGGATATAGCATCCATTTTGTATTGCATGCATGACTTATATAAAGACGCGCCAGTACGGCGGAGTCTTTACGTTCAGTATACTGGCTGTACCTTGTTTCCGTTGCGATTATGTGGAACACGTTGGGTTGAAAACAAAAGGGTTGCAGAACGGCCATAGAAATTCTTCCCAATCAAAGAAAGTTTGTCATTACAGCTGAAAAGGAAAATACCGCTCCCATTTCACGCAATTTTGAGAAAGTCTCGTCGGCTGTTAAAGGACGAATTATTGGGAACTAAACTTACATTTTTTGGCTCAATCACCGGCTTAATAGAACCATTTCTGAAAGAGTTCCAGACAGACGCTCCTATGGCGCCATTCTTGTGTGAGGAATTTCGCTCCCTCCTTGATACATTTATGAAACGGATTGTTAAGCCTGATGTTATGCTGACAAGTTCTAGTTTGCAAACCCTTGAGTTAAGCTCAAAGAATTTGATTCACGCCAATACGTTTGACATTGGGTTCGCTGCTAAAGACGAGTTGTCCAAGGTTAAAAACGTGAAGGAATTAGACATTCTTCGCTTAAAGGAAAGTATGCTTGGTAGTCTAGTTAAACTTGTGGGAATATTGCGGGAGCAGTCGACCCTGAAGTATCAATTTGCGAGATTTATTTCTTGCTTAGATCCTGCAGTTGCTTTGAACGAAACGCTTGGCTTGAAACGCGTTGACAAGTGTTTAGAAACCCTTGTGGCGAAAAGTGCCTCTCCTGGTCGAAAGAAGACCAAATCAAAATGGAATATGTGGAAGTGTGTAGAAATGCTCAGGTTTAAGAGCGTTTTAAAGCTTATAAGAGGAGTGAAACTAGATTAGATGAGTTATGGCTGGAAGTCATGAAGCTTTCACAAAAGCCCACTTCTAATCTACTGGACTTGGTTAAAAGTATCCTTATACTGTCCCACGGAAACGCCACGCTCGAGCGTGGGTTTTCGATTAATGAACAGTGCATCGTTGAGAACCAGATGGAGCATAGTTTAGTAGCCCAGCTATCATGACGCTATCCTCGACGCAGGTGGTGTAGAAAAAATTAATATACCAAAATCTGTAATGTTGTCAATGCGAAACACGCACTCTCGGTACCAAGATCATTTACGCGAACAAAAAGCAAAAAAATGAGACCTTAGCCAAAGCTGTAGCTGAAAAAAAACGGAAGGCAGAAATGATCAAAGAACTAAACGCAAAGAAGGCAGCTTTGCTAACTGATGCTGCTAAGCAAGCAGCACAAATCGATGACCAAATAAAGGAACTGAAAGATTCGAACATGCTCTAGTCTTGGTACTGCAAAATCTAGTTTTTACGGTGAATCACCAGTATTCGTAATGCTAATTTAAGTATGTACTTACCTAATAATGTGATTTTCGTTGCCAAAAAGCCATCTTTTTTGTCCTCTTGTTCTGTTTGTAGAATGTAAGGAATTTTGTTCTCAAATAAGTTCTATTAGACTGTGGTGTGTGAGTGTGTCTGGTAGCAGTTGCATTGTTTATTAGTTATAGTTCATTGTTTCAGTAGACTGTGATGTGTGAGGGTGCATGTGAGTGTGCCTGGTGACAGACTGTTTTAGTGGTAGTATTTGTTGTTGGTGGAACTTAAGTTTTTTGTTAGTAGAATTTTGGTATTTAATTGTTAGTACGGTAGAAGGTTAGTATTTTTGTTAGTAGAATCGCTCTTTACTTATTCTGAAAGGGAGTAGCAGCCTTTCAGAATAAATCAATTCTTTACTAGTCTTATAGACGGTTAAGATATTGATAATATAAGCCAAATAATGGCTACACTGCGTCCTGCTGCACGGCTGAAAGCAACGGGAAACTACAGCCGTATGCTATTCCCGAGGATATGCACCTCTCTATGCATAATTACATGTGATGATGGCCTCCTCCCTTGTAAAATTTGAATCCGGAGGTAAACTAGTCCCCCGTTCGGATCTCCGGGTGGGGACTACTCGAGAGGGGGTTAACATCACAGAAGTGACAAAGAGGAAATCTGACATTCTACGGATCGGAGCGTGGAATGTTAGAAGTCTGCTAGGAAGTCTTTCTTCTTCTTCTTTATTCGTGTCAGAAGTATCGACTTTACACATAGATATTTTAAAATACACGATATATACATTGCTACTATACAAATATACACATATAAACAATCCTACTGAGCAACAAAATCGGAAGCTAGATAATTCTTGCCCAGTATTGGGCGACGTAAATAGCATTAGAGGAAGCTGCAACCAAGTCTTATCATAGTGCACTTTGAGGGACATAAAACACACTGATATAAATGTTGGATCGTTTGCTGCTTTCCACAATCACAGAGTGATGAGTCGCTTGAGAAACCCCACTTCCGAAGATTTACTTTTGTTCTGCCGACTTCTGTACGGAGTCTGTTAAGGGATTTCCAGGTTGTCCACTTCTCCTGGTGTCCACATGGAAGACTTTCCTTCGGCTCCATCCAGTTGGAGAGATGGCTGGTTCTTTCTTTTCACATCTTGATCCTAGCATTCTCCGCTTTCCCCTCCAGGTTAACTGATGTGCGGAGAAAACTTCTTCTGGATTTCAGCCTCCGGGTGGCTGGGTGGTATCCATAGAGGGGATGTGCTTCTGAAGTAGATGATTGGAGCCTTTCTTTGTTAGCTGCTACCTCCCTACGAATCTCACCTGGAGCAATACCAGCTAGAAGTTGGATCTTCTCAATGGGTGTAGGTTTCAGGCATCCAGTAATGATCCTGCAACTTTCGTTGAGAGCGATGTCGACTTGCTTCGCATGGGCTGACCTGTACCAAACCGGGGAGGCATATTCACCTGCAGAGTAGCATAAAGCTAGAGCTGATGTTCTGCTAGGAAGTGGAAGGTTAGAAAACTTCGAAAGGGAAATGGATAGGTTGAGGTTGGATTTGGTTGGGATTAGTGAAATGCGCTGGCAGGAAGAACAGGACTTTTGGTCAGGAGACTATAGGGTCATTAGCACTAAATCAAACAATGGCCAAGCAGGGATTGGCCTCATATTGAGTAGGAAACTTGGACAGCGGGTGGAATATTATGAGCAATATAGTGAACGGATTATTGTAGCAAAAATCAATACTAAACCTACCTGCACCACAGTGGTACAAGTCTATATGCCTACCAGTCAAGCTGATGATGAGGATGTTGAAAAGGTCTACGAAGAAATAGACGAAATTCTGAGGTATATCAAGGGTGATGAAAATGTTATAGTAATGGGAGATTGGAATGCTGTGGTAGGAAAAGGGAGAGAAGGGAAGATAGTAGGAGATTTCGGATTAGGTGAAAGGAATGATCGAGGAAGCAGGCTGGTAGAATTCTGCACCGAGCATGAATTGGTCATAGCTAACACCTTATTCAATAACCACAATAGAAGAATATACACATGGATGAGACCAGGAGATACAGGGCGTTACCAAATCGACTTCATTATGGTCAAGCAGAGGTTTCGAAACCAGATTTTGGATTGTAAAACATATCCTGGTGCTGACATAAACTCTGATCACAATCTGGTTGTAATGAAATGCAGATTAAAAGAAACTGAAGAAAAGTCAAAAGCCAAAAAGGTGGGCAATAGACAGACTGAAAGAGAAGGATGTAAACGAAAGATTCAAGAAGAGTATAAAGGAAGGACTAATGAAAAACCCTAAACAAACTTCAATTGCAGACGAATGGGCACTTTTGAAGAATGAAATAACAAAATCCGCAGAAGAAAACATTGGTAGGAAAGAAAGAATAGGTAGAAAACCGTGGATCACTCAGGATATACTAGAATTGATGGATGAAAGGCGGAAACACAAGAATGTAAGAGATGAAAAGGAGAAAGCAGAATACAGACGTCTGAGAAATGAGGTTAACAAGAAGTGCAAGGAAGCGAAAGAAGAATGGTTGAAAGAGAAATGTGCAGGTATAGAAAATTGTCTGAAATTAGGAAAAGTAGACACAGCTTATCGAAGGATTAAGAATACTTTTGGGGAAAAGAAGACTAAGTGCTGTAATATTAAGGACACAAATGGAAAGCCTCTAACAGATAGGGAAGAAAAGGTTGAGAGATGGAATGCTTACATAGGGAGTTTGTATAAGGGAAAGGAGATTGAGAATCATGTAATGGAAAGGGAGGAGGAAATTGATGAGGATGCGTTTGAGATTTAATATTGAGATCAGAATTTGATAGAGCTTTGGAAGACTTAAGCAGGAACAAAGCACCAGGCATAGATGATATACCGATTGAGTTGCTACGCTGCATAGGAGATGAAGGTCTGATCAGGTTATTTCACTTGGTGTGTAGGATTTATGAGACAGGTGAGGTACCCCCTGATTTCAAGAAGAATGTAATCATCCCTATACCAAAGAAAGTGGGAGCTGACAGATGTGAAGATTACCGTACAATCAGCTTGATTACTCATGCTTCAAAGATCCTGTCTAGAATAATTTACAAGAGGATTGAAAGCCAGATAGAAACGGAGTTGGGTGAAGACCAGTTTGGTTTCAGGAGAAATGTAGGAACAAGGGAAGCTGTACTAAGTCTTAGGCTGATTTTGGAAGGTAGAGTAAGGAAAGATACGTTCATGGCATTCTAGACTTAGAAAAGGCTTTTGATAACGTTGATTGGACTAAATTGTTTGACATTTTGAAAACGATTGGAATAAAGTACAGGGATAGGAGGGTGATATACAATCTATACAGAAACCAGACAGCAGTCATTCGAGTTGAAGGACATGAGAGAGAAGCTGGTATTCAGAAAGGTGTAAGGCAAGGCTGCAACTTATCACCCATACTTTTCAATCTTTACATTGAACAAGCAATGAAGGAAATTAGAGAAAAATTTAAAGTGGGAGTGAAGATTCAAGGAGAAATAATTTCAACGCTGAGATTTGCAGATGACATCGTCATCTTGGCCGACAAGCCTGAGGATTTGAATGAGTTTTTGAATGGTATGGACTCCGTCTTACGGAAAGAATTCATGATGAAAATAAATAAATAAATGTAAAACAAAAATACTGGAATGCAGCCGAAATAAATCAGAAACCTCTATGGAGATCAAATTGGCAGGTGAAAAGCTGAAGGAAGTAGGAGACTTCTGTTACTTATGAAGCAGAATAACCAGTGATGGACGAAGCAAAGAGGATATTAAAAGTAGATTGGCTCAGACAAAGAAAGCATTTCTACAAAAAAGGAATCTGCTGACATCGAATATAGATTTAGGTATTAGGAAGTCATTTTTGAAAGCCTTTGTCTGGAGCGTGGCGCTCTATGGAAGTGAAACTTGGACTATTGGTGCAGCAGAAAAGAGGAGAATTGAAGCATTTGAAATGTGGTGTTACAGGAGAATGATGGTCAGATGGGTAGATAGGGTTACAAACAAAGAGGTATTAAGACGAGTGGGAGAGGAGAGATGTTTCTGGCGACTGCTAATGAAGAGAAGAGATAGGTTGGTAGGACACATACTAAGACACCCAGGAATAGCAAGCTTAGTTGTGGAAGGATGGGTCGAGGACAAAAACTGTAGGGGTAGACCAAGGTTAGAATATGTTAAACAGATTGCCTCGGATGTAGGGTGTCGGAGCTATGTAGAGATGAAACGATTAGCTCAGGACAGGGAGGCATGGACAGCTGCATCAAACCAGTCAAAAGACTGAAGACTCAAACAACATGAGTTTACTTTAAGTTTGCGTTCGTACCAAAATGTACAAGAGATTTATTTTTTCATTTCTTTTAATTGTTGTGTTACTAGGAAAGTACAAATTTTTTTGCGCTTGTAGGCCGTGGTCCAGACAGGATATCTCCCGACGTTTCACCGGAATCTGCGTCCAAGGAAAGGAGCGGAACCATTGATAATGCCGGACGCAGTTTCCGGTGAAACGTCGGGAGATATCCTGTCTGGACCACGGCCTACAAGCCCGAAAAACTTGTACTTAATTATGAACGCCGGCCGTGAATGCCTAAGCTGCTATATTACTGGGAAAGACTAATTATATTTTCTTTCTGGAAATGTAACTGATTTTTTACCTAACAGCTTACTTCTATCTCTCACTCACCAAGCCAACTCACAGCACCAAGCAAGAAATCACTTGAAAACCGCTTTTAACGAACTTTGCATGGAAGTGATTCTTCACTAAATGGAATTAGCAACAGCTATTAAGAAATGCGCATGATGCAGTTATAAAAAATCTTGCCTAGAATCCCTTTCTTTTTTCTAGGAAAAAATGCCTTTAGTTGTGTTGTAAGAGTCCCTTAATTATTCTGTGTTTTGCTTAGCAAAATATTTTTTTATTCTCTTCAATTTAGGCTACATTTAATTTGTATACTATTACAATACAAGTTTTTTTTAGCCCCCACACCTTGAAATCCACTTAACAGTAGTCTATTCTTCTTTTATTTATTCTTTTAAAAGAAGGGAGAAAAAACTTGAAAATCGTGTTTTTGAGCCTTGAAAACCTTGAAAAAAAAACTTGAATTGAAAATCCCATTTCGGCTGGACACCCTGATATATTCTTGTACTGTATTTCAGTTAACATCCCCGTTTTTCTTATATGATACAACCCTTTCTGAATAGGATCTCTTGCTATAGGAAGTGGCTGGATCAGGGTCTCCTCCTGTGACTCAATAAAGGCTTAACATGGGGGAAACTGTCTTCTTCCGAATTTGATAGTCTTACTTGTATCAAAGAGGAGAAATATATTGGTGTATCAGAACAGTATCCAAGTTCCACCCATTCGATTAAATTTGCTTCTATGCTGTTTCTAATAGACTATTGCTAATTTTGTTCCATTGCCGAGTCCTCATGATGGCATACGATTCAGTAGTAGCATAATTACAGCGCCGTCTTTCAGTTTTAGCCCGTGAGGTGCTATTGGGAAACTCTCCTGAGTCTCCGTTTTTCTTTAGCGGTGATATCATTTTAGAACAGTCACCTATTGGATATATGCGTATAAATCTATTTGCAGGCGGGTCCCGTCGCCTCCAATAAATATTGGAGCAACCTCTGTTCCTCATTTAGGTACATTATATCGTCTCCTATCCAAGTTTTGTTCTTTCATGCTGTAAATACCATGTTCCTCTTCTTCTCGTTTTATCCTAAGAAACTAGTACGAAAACATACCTCAGTGTTTTATAAGGCATCTCCAAAAAATTAGATAACAAAAGTTCTCACGTGTGGCTTATCTCCCCTCGTGTTCAAAAATCCTACCAGGGCTGAAGCAGGAGACCGTATTTTTTATCATACTGCCGTTAGAAGGTGCATATGTTGCGCCAAGCCCTCGCAATATCAGTTGAAAGATGGTTTCGCGCATGGAAATCGTGGTAGTGCCTAGTGTGATCCGGATCTTTGCAACAGAAGGGCATCTCATCAGCGGAAATTTGTCGGCAACTCGTTGGGAATGCTTATCAGCAGTGCTTTTTTTTCTTGAATTTTTTTTAAGGGATACGGTCCCGGTATTGTCAGTTGTAGTCGACAAAACATCACGTTCTTGCAATTTTCGGCAATTTGCAAAGTCTGGTCATTGTTTGTGTTCGAATCATTAACTTTCAGCTTTTACGATGCCTGGGTGGTTGTTAAATAGTTCGTTATTTTCTTCATCCATAAATGTAATTAATTATTATAACTAAGGTTCGGTTATTTAAGAAATGTCATTTTTTTCTTTACTACATTTTCATTAAAAATGCAACTAAACAGAATGTTCCTGATTCTTTTTAGGTGGATTTTATAGAGCAAATAAATGCATACTTGGGTCATTTTCATAGTTATTGTCATATTTCATCAATAATAATGATTTAAGGTCATATTTTGGTACAGCTTCCATTTTACATTTGTGCATCATACCAGCCAAGAATTGTTGGCATATCTCAGGTTAAAATTTGTAACAAAAATACCATGTTCTGCAGTTTTGCTCTTGAGGTATATCAAATAAGAACTCTGTTTCGAAATGTAGATAGTATGTGAAAGAACTACTAAGAGATGTCTTTTTATTGTAAAAATGTAGATGGGCATTTTTCATTTTGATATTTCTCACCTTAAATTTACAATTTACAATTTGCATTTTTTTAAACTTCATTCTAAAATTTTGTATTTCGCACATTGCCGATATTGAAAAGTTCATTTTTCATTTTGCTGTTAACACATTTTCATTTCGCCTATGTAGAAAGTTAATTTTTCTCAAACACGTTTTCACATTTTAAGTTTTCAAAATGTCTTGATGCGAGTGCTTGGCTCAAAATAACAACCTACCCCGACTCCAAACAATAGCCTGCGTGCTTATAAGAACGGAGTGCCCAATTGCCGATCAAAGGAAATTTATTCGATAGATTTAAATTGAGGATTACTCTGCTGTTGTGAACAGCGCGTTGACGCCTGTTGATCGATGAACTTACACAAGTCGGAAGTTATATTTGCCGGACTAGATACAAATGCACCAATATTTTTTCTTAAACAGTTTTCAGATGTTTAAGGGGTACGCGTACCCCCGCGTTCCCCCTGAAAAAAGCACTGCTTATCAGTGCCCTATCACGGTGTGTCCTTACATCTGCCTGAAATATAAGGTTTCTCCGCTCGAGATGCTAACTTTTGTTTAAAGCTACCTTGTATGTATAGATTGCGAAAGAATCTTCGATATTCGAACTGCTCGTTAGCACTCAAAGTGTCTGGACTTGACTGTTATATTTTTCCTCACTACAAGGCGTTCGTACTTTCGACTATCTTGGAGATTTCGTACAAATTGTTTAATGTGGAGTTACACCTTACCTTCCGTTTTACGGATGCTTTTAAGATTTCTATATTATTTTCTGTTTCTCTTATTTTCTTTGCATCATGTATCGCTGTTTTGTGTTTTGGACTTACAGTGTTATGACATTTTGTTTCACTATTACTGTATTTAAATCTTTGTTTAATTGGTTCTTTTATTAGTATTATTTTATATGGCTTCCAAACCCAAATCCAATTTGTAAGAGCCACCTGAATGCAAGCAAGTGCAGTGATATGTGCTTCGGTGGTGACGTTCTTACAATGCAGAGTAGAGTGTTAAGTCTCAATTTAATTTCTCAATGTTTGTTGCGAAATCTAGGTCTGCACTTGTTACAAGTAATAGCTTCGCCATGTATGGCTCCATTCTCAGGAAGCATTCTGCGGTAAAGCATAAGGCCCACAAATACAAAAATTAAGTACCGTGCTTAGGGCGTCGATTGAAATATTTTCTGAGACTCTACCCGGAGGATATAAGCTACTCTGGCTTTTTCTATTGCTGCTGCTCGTCATGATGTCTGCCTTTGTACTTCAGTGTTTTTTCTATCTGCTAATTATTTTAATTGCTCTTGTGTGTGACTTGCGTGCTGAACACCATTGCAGTATGTCTGTCTCTCTCAGAATATTCCCATCGCAGTCCTATGGACAGTAACGTAAGCGTTGTTATACCATCGTAGGTTAATTTTGCACTTGTCTCTCACCAGTTGAATCAAATCGCTCTTGGATCGATTCCATCTAAAATGCTGTGCAACATAGTTTTAAAAGTAATACATTTGAATGTTACTTGGCTTGACGTTTCTTGGGTGGGTAAGCATTAAATAATTTAATGGTTTGTCAATTAATTTGGATTTATTACTATTTGACTCTGACCACTATAGCTCAGTGCGTTGAAACGCCAGTCATGGTGGCAAATTACCCTAGACATAGTGGAGAGTTGGTTCCGAATCCCTTCGTCTGCCTTGGAAGCCATACACACCGTTAAGATACATGCCATGGGAGAAAAAGTTAGCCTAAGTTGCAGTTCTATCTCGGACCACGGTGACTTTCGTCAGCTGTCTCTTAGCGTGGTTCTTTCATAGAACTTTCCATACCTACTGTAAGTAAATGCTGGGATAGTATGCTACTTCATTTCAAATCCCAATTCCGTATCTTATTAATCACAATTACGTTCACTGCTACATACTACACAATGACGGAGGTTATTAGACATGTGTTTTGTACTATATATATATATGTTCTACTGTATATATCACACAATTACTCTGAGATGGTGACCTAGATATCCCAAACCTCTAGATAAAGAGGTAACAAACCAATTGCCACAACCTATTACTATTATTTCTACTACATGAAATGAAATGGAGACTGAACACTCTACTCCGGCATTCATAATGTTTCCCTATTTGTATTCATCGTATCAAAGTGTGTGGCAAATAATAAGCTATTAATAATTGATAAATGATTAAGATTTTGTTTGCCCAAATGAGTCCTCTTTGCATTTCTTACTGACCAAACCTTATTTTACAAAATTCCTACTGGAGTTTAGCGGAGATGGTTTTAACAGGGGTAGGGGAGTAGTATATTGGGTCCACAGACTCAACTGTTCCAATATTGATGTTTGTACAAACAACAGGACCCTAGTCTGCACATAACCTACTGCAGGTCACTAGATCTAGAATAAACACGCTTTGTCCGTTTTGCACTCGACTTTTCGTTAATACTACCCTCTGTAGCCAGTACCTTTATTGGCGTATATGTTAATTTAAGATGAAAATATGTAATTATATGTTTTCGTCAGTGTAAATATTCACTTTATTATTATAGTTAGGCTCTTATTGTTTTTGAAAGTGGTCAGCATTGTGACCTATCGGACACTCCGCATATCCAAGGAACTGTGAACTAAGGACAAATAAAGGTATTTTATTAACTCGAATCACCATCTAAAATGCTCTACCCTAGTGGTAATTTGACTTCTTTAAGGAGTGCTTGATTAGTTACGAATATTTAAAAAGTGCTTTTATTCGAACATTTCCATCGACATTAAATTAGCATGCACAATAAATTAATCGCAAATGCCTTATTATTCATTGCAGATAATTTCGAACGCACCTAGTGGGACTCCGTAAAGGGAGAATGATAACTTACTTTGGGTTGAGTGCCACTGTCGTAGAGCTTCAACGAAGGACGTAAAATTCGATGTTTTTTGTCAATGGTATACTTTGTACATTAAAAAATGAATTCGCTGTCGGGGCATGCATTTTTGGTATTTATTACTTAAAGGCAGAATTAAAGACAACACAGACACCCATGGTCGAGACCAGAGTCGAACCGGCAACATCCTTACAAGGAGCCACGCCTACCGGAACTGTGTACGTTACACACCGAGTGTAAACAATACTCCAATACCGCTTAGTTTCATATTTTTGCATTTCAGTCATCAAACCGAACGATAGTCTCAGATTTGGATTGATGCTCTGCCAGGGAATCGTGTTGATGTGGAACACCCTTTTCTTTTGACAACACACACATCAATCCCCGAGGAGGGATTCGAACCCACAAACGAGCGCGAGATCAGTTAGGTGCCGTATGCCAGGGAGCGGTGGTGTGAGGAAGAGTCCACGTGAGGGCTGAGATCGAAGAACCCGAGCGGTCTGACCTATCACTTGTTAAATGGTCTGATAGTTTGCTGGGCCAGTGCCATTGCCACGTCATGCATGCCTGCTTGTCTCAGGATATCCGTGATATCCTCTCGTGGTAGTCTTGCTGAATGCTGATGTGAAACTAATGAATGGCCTTCGTCCTCTTACGGGCCAAGTGACTGATATAGGTATATTTAAGTGGCACTAGCGCATATCTGTTTGCTGGTTCGACGTACTTGTCACCTCTTCATGAACTCTTTGTTTCCTTCATCACATATAGAGGATTACTTGGCTCGGTGAAGGTTTAGTTACAAGGTGGGAACAATTTCCACTGTTAGCTACTGTCATGAAAACTCCCTCAAATATCTTCGTTCTTTTGTCAGTCATGCTCGAACTTTCCTCACAGTCTAAGGTCGTCGCGAAAGTAAATTATAGCTAAAGGTATCACCGAGTTGGATAAACTATACATAGAATGGCTTAGAAAATAACTAGATACAATCTAAGGACTGTGCATATGCATGCCCGTGGTCGAGGTCGAACTCGTACCAGCAGCCAAGCGTGAGCTCATCTTACAACATAACCAACGCCTTACCACTGAGCCACGCCGGCCGGCTAAATATACTGTAGTATAGATTTGTGTATAATGTGATGCGAAATACCGTACATTTCAACAAGAACAATGCTGTATAGCTGCTTCATGGAAGAGTCCTAAATACTGTTTTTTCATACTCTTTTTTTTACAACACTGAGTGGTTTGTATCTCCCCCATTTATAGTGGATTTCACCAGATGTGGTGACGTCCCGTGCTCGATTCCCAGCTCTGCCAAGAATGTAGAAGTGTTGATATCGTCTGGTACGGGGTGACCCAGGCTCGTGATACCAAATGGGAAAGTGGAATGTAACTGATTACTCTACCCAACGTAATTTCCAGCTCAGGGTGCATGTTTAATAGTCCCCTGTCTGAGACAAAGGCTCTAATCGGGTCCATCTGCGTCCTTTGTGGATGAGCCACTCAGATTATACGGTACAGTTCTATAGCGGTGTGTATCGAATCGACCATTGCATACCAGTATTATTTAGTCTATTGAAACTTTTACGTCCTCCAGATATTTGAGTGAGAAGAGTTAGGCTTAAAGGAAACTCTGGTTTCAAAATATTTGGCACCACACTAAGATATTTTTTAGTTAGTTATGGATTTAAAATCGCTTTCAACTGCAATGGCTTTGAAGACGCCGAGTTACAGGAATTTGGCCATGCAGAATTTTATACCCGCCAGTGAATCTACCAATACCAGTTTGTTACATTTAAATACCCTTTCGACCATTGCATACTGGTATTATTGCGTCTATTGAAACTGTTACGTCTTCCAGGTCTTTGTGTGAAGCAAGGAAGCTATGGTTTCAAAATACACACATCAAAAAAGTATTGCATCACCTTGGTGCGAAGAGATCCTGCACCTTGACAAACAAATGGCTTAGAGATATACACAAACAACGTTTCAACTCTCTTTATTGCTCTTGAAAACCACTCACTCACTCACTGCCAGTTGTACAATCATACAGCGAGCCTTTCGGAAGTTGTGGTCCAGATTGCAGCATACACCAGTACCTCTAATACCGAGTAGCACGTCCTCTTGCATTGATGCATGCCTGTATCCGTTGTGGCATACTATTCACGAGTTCATCAAGGCACTGTTGGTCCAGATTGTCCCACTCCTCAACGGCGATTCGGCGTAGATCTCTCAGATTGGTTGGTGAGTCATCTCGTCCAAAAATAGCTCTTTTCAATGTATCCCAGGCACGTTCGATGGGGTTCATGTCTGAAGAACATGCTGGCCAATCTAGGAGAGCGATGCCGTTATCATGAAGGAACGCATTCACAAGATGCGCACGATGCAGGCGAGAATTGTAGTCCATGAAGACGAATGCCTCCCCGAAATTCTGCCGATAAGGTTGCACTATGGGTCGTAGGATGTTATTCGTGTATCGTAGAGCAGTTTCGGCTTCTTCCATGACCAAAAGTTCATTCATTCAT
Source organism: Meconema thalassinum (assembly GCA_946902985.2). Lineage (NCBI taxonomy): Eukaryota > Metazoa > Arthropoda > Insecta > Orthoptera > Tettigoniidae > Meconema > Meconema thalassinum. The sequence goes on along the minus strand of OX336389.2, from coordinate 1,094,666,691 downwards.
TCGTCAGCCCTACATGATGCCACCCCAAAACATCAGGGAACCACCACCTTACTGCACTCGCTGGACATTGTGTCTATGACGTTCAGCCTGACCAGACTGCCTCCAAACACGTCTCCAACGATTGTCTGGTTGAAGGCATATGCGACACTATATGAAGAGAACGTGATGCCAATTCTGACGGGTCCATTCATCCATCATGTTGTTGGGCCCATCTGTATCGCACTGCATGCTGTCGGGGTGTCAAAGGTGGCCCTCGCCATGGACGTCGGGAGTGTAGTTGCGCTTCATGCAGCCTCTTGCGTACAGTTTGAGTCGAAACACGACGTCCTGTGGCGGCACGAAACGCATTATTCAGCATGGTGGCATTGTTTTCAGGGTTCCTCCAAGCTGAAATTCTTAAGTAGCGGTCATCCACTGCCGCCGTGGCCCTTGGGCGGCCTGAGCGAGGCATGTCGTCGACAGTTCCTGTATCTCTGTACTTCCTCCATGTCCGAACAACATCGCTTTGGTTCAATCGGAAACTTCCCTTGACGAGAGCCCTTCCTGACACAACGTAACAGTGCGCATACGATCAAACGGTGGTTTTGCCTTTCTAGGCATGGCAGAACTACATACAACACGTGCAGTGTACTGTACCTCCTCCATTGTGGAATGACTGGACCTTATCGGCTGTCGTACCTCCTCCGTTTTACTAGGCCCTGCTCATTCATGGTTTAGGCAAGTTTCGTGACATCTAGGAACAGACTGGGTTCGTTATGCTATATCGACATTCAGCGTCAGTGGTCAGGCGATCCTGGAACAGAGGTGATGCAACACTTTTATTTTTGATGTGTTTACATTGAGGGCCTGCTCTTCGCATGCGCATGCGCCGACAGTGGGATTTGAACCCAAGTCTACAGAGTCCGCAGGTAGTTTGGTGCCATGGCCTAGCGCTGTGCGTTAGCGAGCGTAGCTACTGCTGACTTATAAAAAATAATATTAATAATAATGATAATGTAAATTAAAACTTTCCATTTAAATGCATTCGTTCTTTTTCATTATGCTCTCACCCGTTTGAGTGAACGGAGTTGTTGTTGTTGTTGTTGTTGTTGTTGTTGTTGTTGCTGCTGCTGCTGCTTATTGTAGGGGCTGCGACATAGTGTTCATGCAGTAATTTGTGTGATAACCTGTGTTATTGCTATGGCTGTACTAGTGTGTGTATTTGTAAATTGGGGATAGGATTGGAAAGGAAGCGGCTGTGGCCTTAAGTTAGGAACCATTCCAGTACTTGCCTCTATTATAGTAAACGTGGGAAACCACGGAAATCCACTTCTAGGATGGCTGAGGTGGGAATTGAACCCTCCTCTTCTCAGTTTTGCCTCACGAGGCTGAGTGTACCCCGTTACAGCCCTCACACTAGAATTACAATTTCATTGGCAGAGCCGAGAATCGAACCCGGACCTCTGATGCGACAGCGTGATGGTCTGTACGAAATTAAAAGCGGCTATAATATTACATTTCATTCTTTCTTATTCCTCCCGTAGTGCAGTTTCTCTTAGCCGAAATCTATATACAAACCATTGGTGAACGCGTGGGTTCGAACCCCACCGTTGGTCGTCCTTGAAATGCTTTTCCGTGGTTTCCCATTTTCAACTCCAGGCAAGTACCGGGACGGTACATTCCAATTGGCTACGGCCACATCCATCGAACTCCTTGTCCAGTTCTGTAAATTCATATTCGTTCATTAATTCGGCTTATGAGGTTGGTGCCAGGAGTAAACCGACCGTAAAATCTATTTGTCACATAAAAACCTCATCCTCGACCTCGTATAAATGCGGATAATAAGGGGGATACATACTATAGTTCCAAATTCATTGACTTCGTTCTGGGCTACATCCGCTGTTCAATTGTTAGTACCATTTAACGACATACGTAAATAACAGATGTGTCACTCTCGGTGGAATATTTTGATCCGTATGATAGGAAGTGCAGTGAAGCCTCCGTGGCTTAGGCGGCAGCACGCCGGCCTCTCACCGCTGGGTCCGTGGTTCAAATCCCGGTCACTCCATGTGAGATCTGTGCTGGACAAAACGGAGGTAGACAGGTTTTTCTCCGGGTACTCCGGTTTTCCCTGTCAAAATTTCATTCCAGCAACACTCACCACTATCATTTCATTTCATCTGTCATTCATTTAATCATTGCCCCAGAGGAGTGCGTCAGGCCTCGGCAGCCGGCACAATTCATATCCTCGCCGCTGGATGGGGAGACTGGAAGCAGGCTGTGGATTTTCATTTTCATGATAGGAAGTGCAGTACTGTAAGTTGACTTATGAACAAGCCTGTGTATATTAGGATCTGAGTGCTGGGAGCTTTTTTTAAAATACCTGAAATTGAATCCACTTTCGAATTCAGTTTCTAGAATAGCAGGCCTAGGAGGGACGCTGTCGAATCTTTCGGGCGACTCTTCTAATCTTATACCAGTTGGTCTTTGTTGTTTTAGCTTCACATGCGCCTTCCACTATAAGCCTACCTTACCAGTTATTCGGGCCGATAACCTAGATATTAGGCCCCGTAAAACATCAACTTCTACTACTACCACCAGTTATTCAGCCCCATTTTGGACAATTCTGACGATGGAGTCACTTGTGAGCAGCACTAGGAGTTTCTGGTTTGATAGCATACAGTTTCTGATGACGTCTCTGGGAGAGAAATGATACATCTCATCAACCATTTATGATGTGGTCTTCGTCTAATTCTTCGGCTGACCGCATATCGGACGATAGTTTTATTCCTTAGACTACTCTTAGGTATCATTGTCCGAACTCGCGGGTAATTGGTAATTGTAGCCTGTTACGCGACTGAGTTCACAAATGATACAGCGCCTTGTTCTTTCATTTTCAAAACATACCTCTTTTAGTCGCTCTGTACGTGGCTCCAGAACTCAAGGCCGTAATGTCTCGTGTTTCTTCTGCCCACTAATAGACACACCCTCAACTGGAAGATTATTGAGAGGCAAATAATACGTATAGCTGCCGGAATAGCAGTGATTCACGAAGAGGCAAGCCGACGTACTTCCTTAATTTATGCACTTTATTCCTCTAGCCCCTTCCTTTCAGAGGTTGTGTCGAGCGTAGCAAAGATCCTGGAAATAATATTCAAACTATAATTTTTAGTAGGTAATAATAATTATTATAATAATAATTAATAATGTTATTGGTGTTACGTCCCTAACTACTGTGGCTTTTAGATACGCTGGGTGCCAGTAACTATGCTGACACGGCTCCCTCGCATCTGTGCACACTCAAATGCCAACTGACTGCGCCAGGATTTGATCTTGCAACGTTGGGCACAGTAGGCGGGAACGTTACAGCTGCAACACGCAACCAGTCTTCTTTTTTTAGTATGTAGCCAGAGCCCAGGCAAGCTGGAAATAACTGACATATTGAATGGCCGGTATCTGTGCATATCGTATACTCTGTAAGCTTGGAGAATGGGATTGACAGTTGGCCGGAAATTCTTTATGTCATCACATCTTTACCTCTCGACCAATCTGTAGGTTCGCATAGTAGTTTATGTCATACTACCTTGCGTTGCAATCTCACAGCCTACGTGCTTTCAGTGTCAGTGGCTATCACAGATGCCGGTGTTTAGCTCTGCACTTGACCTTGAGAGCTCAGAGGTAGGAGAGGGGTGTAGAGCGTTGCGAGGAGCGTGCCGAATACTTCCCTATCTGAGAACATTGACGCGCGTGACAGTAGGTTTTCACAATCAGACACAGACACGCTCATCGTGGCAAATGTTTTACGCTGCAGTAGTATAGGTTACCGGGGGAGTGGGATGGGGAAGTGTGAGCTAACTGCCGGTAACTGTACCGTGTGATCGCTTGTTGATGCTAACGTTACCGTAACCGTGCAGTGGTGCTTTAATAATAGACTATATAGTAGTAGTATAGATCTTCCTAAAATCGATTGATATAACAGCTACAATGTTACATACGCACTGGGTTCCTCAGGCACACTATGACGCTCCCAGTTTTTAGTATGTTCCCGCTGTCAGGACACAGTAAGAAACTACATCAGTAGAGAACAAAACGTTATTACGCAGACGAGGTGGTTTCTCTCTTTTGTTTTTTTTGAGAATGTGTGCGAATAATGATGAACAGTGTCCACACCGTTGCAGTTTATCTTCGCCAACTATATGTTTCGTGGAATCAAACCCGGAACCTCCTACAAAAGACGCATCACACAGGCTCGTACATTGAAAATATGCATAAGTTAAAATATGGGAGGAGGGGTGGAAAACGACTGTTTGATACACAGGGTGTTCGTAAAGTCACCGGATTCTAACTTTGAAAAATCATAGCTCACTGTAGAATCAGTTGTAGTCTTGTCAGAACAGTGCGGCTGTTGCCTTGTGCACAGTGAGTCTAACTAGGTCAAGCGGTTGACAATGCATTTTACGCGCGTACACTGGGTGGCTTTATTCGAGGCTTATTTTGAGTGCAAAGGTTATGAGAGATGTGTAGTAAAATGGAGACATCGCTTTTCCTGATGAACCCTGAGTAGGTAGATCTTCTTGGTATGATCGTGTACGCAGGTTTCGTGTCACAGACTTCGTGGGTGATAGAGAACAATGTGGGAGACCTAAATTATGGGGGGCGTGGTGGCGCAGCGGTAAAGCTGTTGGCCTATCACCACGGCAGACCGGGTTCGATTCCCGGTCAATGCATGTGAGAGGTTTTCAAAGTGAAATGCCATGTTCTGTGGTAAAACTACAATCTTCCTTTAGACCTAAATTAATTACTGACACTTTTCCTTCGCAATGTTTGACAGCGCATTGAGAGATCTCTGCGGAAATCGGTTGGACGTTAGTCACAAGAACTTGGAGCATCAATTGGGTCCATGCATAAAGCGCCGAAAGTGGGACATTTTGCAACAATTAGTAACTTTATAGAAAGAGGATGAGCGCTAGCTGGTTCCAGCAAGATAGTGCCATTTGTCATACTGCTAATGCGACCATGACTATGTTGCGGTTTTTTTTTTTTTTGGAAATCGAGTAGCTAAATCTCAGGAAATTTGTGGCCTCATCGTTCGCCAGATTTGTTGTTGTTTGAGTCTTCAGTCTTTTGACTGGTTTGATTCAGCTCTCCATGCCTTCCTCTCCTGAGCTAATCGTTTCATCTCTACTTAGCTACCGCACCCTACACCCGAGGCAATCTGTTTAACATATTCTAACCTTGGTCTACCCCTTCAGTTCTTGTTCTCGACCCTTCCTTCCATAACTAAGTTTGCTATTCCTGGGTGCCTTAGTAAGTGTCCTTCCAACCTATCTCTTCTCTTCATTAGCAGTCGCCAGAAACATCTCTCCTTTCCCACTCGTCTTAATAATACCTCTTCATTTGTAACCCTATCTAACCTTCTAATCATCCCCTATAACACCACATTTCAAACGCTTCAATTCTCCTCTTTTCTGCTGCACCAACAGTCCAAGTTTCACTTCCATAGAGTGCCACGCTCCAGACAAAGGCTTTCAAAAATGTCAACAGATTCCTCTTCTGTAGAAATTCTTTCCTTGCCTGAGCCAACCTACTTTTTATATCTTCTTTACTTCGTCCATCACTGGTTATTTTGCTTCCTAAGTAACAGAAGTCTCCTACTTCCTTTAGCTTTTCACCTGCCAATTTGATGCCCATAGAGATTTCTGATTTATTTCGGCTGCATTCCAATATTTGTGTTTTACAGTACATTTATTAATTTTCATCATGAATTCTTTCCTCAAAACGGAGTCCATACCATTCAAAAACTCATTCAAATCGCCTGGCGTGTGGGCCAAGATGACGATGTCATAAGCAAATCTCAGAGTTCAAATTATTTCTCCTTGAATCTTCACTCCTACTTTAAATTTTTCTCCAATTTCTTTCATTGCTTGTTCAATGTATGGATTGAAATGTATGGGTGATAATTTGCAGCCTTGCCTTCCACCTTTCTGAATGACAGCTGCCTGGTATCTGTATAGATTGTAGATCACCCTCCCATCCCTGTACTTTATTCTCATCGTTTTAAAAATGTCAAACAATTTAGCCCTATCAACGTTATCAAAAGCCTTTTCTTAGTCTACAAATGCTATGAACGTTCTCTTATCCTTCCTTATCCCACCTTCCAAAATCAGCCTAAGACTTAGAACAGCTTCCCTTGTTCCTACGTTTCTCCGTTTCTATCTGGCTTTCCATCATTTTGTATGTAAAGTATCCTAGACAGGATCTTTGAAGCATGAGTAATCAAGCTGATTGTACGGTAATCTTCACATCTTTCAGCTCCTACTTTCTTTTGTATAGGGATGATAACATTCTTCTTGAAATCAGAGGGTACCTCACCTGTACACCAAGTGAAATAACCTGATCAGACCATCATCACCTAAGCAGCGTAGTAACTCAATCGGTATATCATCTATGTCGGGTGCTTTGGTCCTGCTTAAATCTTCCAATGCTCTGTCAAATTCTGATCTCAATATTAAATCTCCTTTCACATCCTCATCAATTTTCTCTTCCCTTTCTATTACATGATTCTCAATCTCCTTTCTCTTATACAAACACTCTATGTAAGCTTTCCATCTCTCAACCTTCTTCCCCATCTGTGTCCTTAATATTACAGCACTAAAGAAATTAAATTTAACCTCTCCAATTTTTATTCTGTGGGGGTATTTAAAAGAAAGAGAATACAGAGATAATCCGCATTCCTTACAAGAACTCAAAGAAGCACTTTCTAAATGTATTGGAATAGTAACACCAGCAACTTTGATGCAAGTGTCGCAAAACATGTGTAAGCGTGTATATTTGTGCTTGCAAGAAAATGGTAGTGACTTTCAACATCTCGAGTGAACTGGAACTCTGTGAACCCAATTTGCGGAAAACGACTTAGTGTTATGTCTGAACATTCTTTACTCTCAGCATTTCCAGAATACTTCCACTGGAGTTAAAAAATATTGTTCTTCACTTGAAGGTATGTGGACATTTTGTGTGTAACAAGTGTATTTGTTTGTGTAATACAGTACGTCAGAATGAAAAATCCGATATATTGAATCCGGTGACTTTAGTCTACTAACACCGTGTATTACAAAGCGAATACATACCTAAGCACACTATTATAGCACACAGTTGTCTACTGTACATACAAACTCATCTGCGCACAAGCGTTCCAATAGTTATTGTGTACTATACTGCTCTACAACTTTGGGTCAAGTACGAGGTCACGTGAACCGATGAGAGAGCCGCATTGTCTGCCATTGGCCCATTGCCGCGACTCTGATAATATCCAGGTACATAGAGCTTGGGATTGATGTGTTCTCTGCTACAGCAACCTCTGTACAAAATTTCATTCAATTCTGTTTCGTCCTTTGGGAATTGATAGCAGGGCGTACACACAGACAATAATATGTTACTGATTGGTTTTATGTCCATTTTAACTGCTGACAAGGGGAGGATACGATGTATGGGTCACCGATTCGAACCATATTTAGTACACGTGTAGGGCATGACTAGGCGTATACCAGGTGCAAGTAGTAAGGTGCGCTTCTCAGCCAATTCCGAGAAATTAATTCGTAATTGCTGTAGCGCGTTCATGTGCGCTGTACGTTAACATGAAGCCAAGGAGCTCATGGTTCAGCGGTAAGAGCCCTGCTTCGTAAGCTTGGGATCACTGGATCGAACCCCACCGGTGAGTCTTTTTTTTTTTTTTTGTAAACATAGGCAATTCGTACAACTGTAGGTGTCGTAAATAATGTTCATTTTGCAGTCAATTGTAATAACGTGTTCTGTGAGCGGGAAAAGGGATTCAGAAATCATCGTATGGGGGTGAGCGTTTGTGACATTACAATATGTACAGTCGGGGCATTGCAAATACATCGGTATTATACATGGTCAGGTGTACTCTATTACATGTATACGTTTATACACTGAAGGCCCAGCCTGTTCCGCTCATTGCACGTCAGTGAAACATCAGACCACCCCGTACCCCGCAAATAGTGTCTCATGCTATGGGTATTGGTTGTGTTACCATTTTTACTATTCATGACATTCATCAACACACAAATCTTTCTATTTTTTACCTACTCATAATACATAACAATTCCAAGACACACTTTTTTCTTCACTGCCTACTTGATATTTCTACTCTCGCACTGCCTTTTTGTTACTCTGTTCTTGCACTGCCTTCTTGATACTCTGCTGCTACAGTTGGAAAGTGTTCGGACCTGGCGAGGTCACCTGCACACAAACTAACGATAACGGTGGGCAGGAGGATAAAGGGTTCACCAAGGAAACGTTGAATGCCGCATTCGTTCCTTGGCTCTTGAGGTAGCAACATCATAAGAGTGGGAATAATTGTGCGATGTCGGATATTACACGTTATAGTGATGTGCCGGTGCCTACGATGGCCGATGGAAGTGGACCGCATTCCAATTCCGCGACGAGTGAAGAGGCGAAATACAGTTAAAAACGGCGCTTGTATATTGCGAGCAGCTCCTTCTCAAAAATAATAAAATCGCGACGGAACCGTCTGCAGTGATTAAAGAAGAACACAAGAAATTGGGGGAAAATTGTACAGCACAATAATGGAAACACTGGCAGAAAATATCATCGTTATAGAGAACGGTCTTATTATGTATGAAGAACCCGACCAAGAAGGTCTTTTCGAAGAAGTCGACGATTCTGCATTACCATTAGACGACGAGTACCATCCAGAGGAGAGAAGGTTGAAAATTGATACGGATAACATCAATCTCCTGTACGTTTTATTCCCACTCCTCTTTCCCACTCACATAACACGTTATTACAATTGACTGAAAAATGAACATTAATCACGACTCTACAGTTGTACGAATTGTCTATGTTTAGAAAAAAAAGGCTCACCGGTGGGATTCGATCCAGTGATCCCACGCTTACGAAGCAGGACTCTTACCGCTGTACCATGCGCTCCTTGGGTTCATGTTAACGTACAGCGCACATGAACGCGCTACAGCAGTTACGAATAATTAATAATTAATTTCTCTGAATCGGCTGAGAAGCGCACCTTACTACTTGAGTTAAGTTACTCGACTCGAATCCCGGACGGGATTCCAGTTAAGTTTGTCGCTTAACAATTATATCGTGGCTAGCGTGCTAAGCTAGGTCCTCACAGGTTCTCACGAGTCTGAGTGATATCTATTTCAAATGAAGCGAAGAGTTCAATTGATATATTTATTGGTTCGACTAGTCACTAATACATTTGAAGTTATTTACAAGTGCCGAGGCATGAAGCCCGACTGCCAACCAGTTCAGTTGGTTAGTCTTAAGATTACTGAGTTACAAGAGACTGGAGCTCTGTGAGTCCAGGGTTTTATAGCAATTAATGAAGTCACATGTCAATCCCTCTAGGTGGGATACAATACCATCTTACTGGCTAGTTACCAGAGTGGAGGGGGACACACGTGAAAGGGACTACTGGAGGTTTTGGAGTAGGAAACATACGTCACGGAAATATCTGGATGGACTCTGTCAAGCACGAGACTGTGTCTCATCTGAACCCTGAGCTGTTTGGTAATTACTCATAGCTTGCTAGTCACAAGGGTATGTGTCATTTGGACCTCGAGTTGTTACTAAATATTATACTGGGAAATTATTCATAGCTGGCAGGGCACGAGTTTGTGCGTCATCTGGACTTTGAGTTGTTATCAGATTATACACAGCTCGAGTCACTTAGTATTGGGAAATTAGCATACATACTGTCTGTTGAAACTCGGCTGACACTTGCAGTAATGATAATAATAATAATTCAGCTTTTAGAAGCTGAATCCATTAATATTGGTGGTTGTGGGTTCTATTCCCGACGAGGAACATAACTCCTCCCCTCTTTCTTTAACGTTACTGTCCTCAGTAACATTTTCATTTACATTTTTCTTATTTCTAATTTTTACAGATTTACATAATTTATACAGTTTTTTCCTGAACATGATTATAACAATACCTGTTATTAATATCACAAGAATGACATTGGTAGATACGAATATTTTTGTACCAATAGAAGTTAGAGGGATTGGTTTTAAGTCCAGTTTCAATTTCTTTACATCTAAATGGGAAATGTGAAACTTAATTTCATTCTTTATTGCAGGTTCATTCTGAATATTTAAGGATGGGAAAGAATGAATGTAATTGGTAGGTTTTTGTTGTAAAGTTATTCCCATACTGGAAATAGGACAAGATTCATTAGAATAAATTACCTGTGGTCCTGAAATCTGTATGGATTTCTGGGATTCTGGGCATGTTTGTAAAATTACCTCTGGATCTTTAGTAAGGAACAGAATGTGTTCCTTGTTTAAGGGTCTAAATATTTTTACATTATTCTTTACAGAAGCAAATTCACATCCTGCAGTGTTTGTTAAATTACAATTTGTGATTCTGGTGTTATAATATAAACACACATAAGTTTGAGTGTTCTTAATACATGGTACAGTGGACCATTTCAAAATTGGACCTTGTAGGTAATATTTTTCAGACGGAACAAGTACAATATTATTAATAGTGGGTATAGGGGTTACATCATATAGTTTGTATTGGTTTCCATCCGTTATTGGCATGGAGAGAATTATAATTATTTCTTCGTCCAGCATAAGGACTTGAGTCTTTGACAATTTCAGGTTTTCATACTGATGGTATTGATCAGTATGGATCATACTTTGTGTAGGGTAGATTGATAACAAATGTTTGACTATGTTAGTTAAGTCTTTTCTTGAGAACAATTTTACATTTGTCATTTCATGAAATGAGAGACTAATGGTCTCTTGAAACACTCGCATGATTTCTTGGAATTTGTTGATGCACAGTAACACGTATTGGATGTTTTCTAGTAGATTTATCTTGAAGTCTTCTGTTCGAAGTATACCTTGGATTACCTTCATATTGACCAACATGATTCATTTTATCATAACATTTTTGAGCAATTGAATTTGTGAATGATACTAGTTTATTTATATGTTTAATTTCATTAGTGCGACTTTGTTTTAGAATGTCTAATTGACATTGTAAAATATCTAAATCATCCTGGTCTAGATTGCCAGAGATGAACTTAATTACTTTTCCTAATCAATTTATTAGACCACGTTTAGTTCTATTAGATGTATTAGGTATTATTACTTTTTAATAAAAGGCTAGAGACAGTTTCATCAATATTTTTGTACGAATCTTTTAAAGTAGTAAGATTGAAATGAAACATGAATTTATGGTAATTAATGATTACCAATACAGATCCCATGGGGTCGGCATAAAATCCTGACGTTGTTATGGGTTCTGTGTAGATGATGGCATATCATGGTAGGAATCTGGGTAGAGAAGAAATTTCCTTTTAGGTTTAATGTCACGGAAATTTCTGACATGGGTCTTACCATTTTTCATTTTGCAGTATACTCGGTTTTCTTCAAGTTTGATTATTGTGCCTTCATTATATAGTTTTCTGGATTTCCTATTTCTCGTTAGAGGGTCTAGGACATATGCAGTTTCGCCTATTTGATAGGAGTGCTCGAAATTGGAATCGTTTGGTTCCGGTTTACTTTCATTTAAGATTTTCAACTGGTTTCCTTGTCTCTTAATATATTCATTACTTTTTGGAGACGAGGAGACACATTCACAAGTATCAATATGAATCTGAGCAAATGGGTGGTCGGCTGTTATAGGACCTTGGTTTGATACCTCGTTAGGGTGTCTTTCGTATTTATTCCTCTGACATAAATTACACTGATTTATTACATTTGTAATTTGTTCTTTTAGGTGTGGCCAATAGTACTTGGTTCGAAGGTGTTCAAACGTTTCTATAATACCATTGTGATTTATTGAATGATATTGTAGGATTAACTATTTCTGTGTTTCGGGACATTCAATGTCCTCTAAAAATTTAGTTGTTCTAATAATTACAAGCTCTGACGTGAATAATTTCTGACATGTTCTAATGAATGGGATTTCAAGGGTTAGGTCATTAAAGTAAATGGCGTACTTGTTTGAGGTGTTGATTACTTTAAGTAGGTGTTTGTTCAAATCTTGTTGAAGGTTTTTCTGTGTTACTATCATAACGTGTCGTGTGTATTTCTTGAACAGTTTCTGTTCAAGGACCTTAGGGACATTACCATATTTTAAGATAATTTGATTTCGGTTTTGGTTCAAATTACGCTCTGATGTTTTCAGTGTGAAGATAGGATCTTCCTGATTCGAGTGTATGGTTTCATTATCAATTTCGTCTTGATATGTGGCATCTCCGGGGATGGCTACATTCGAGACTGTTTCGTCGTTCACATTTACTTGTATTCTAGAAAGTGTGTCTGCAACGTGACTGATCTCTCTTTTGTCAAAATCAGATTCTTCTAGTTTTGTGTGGGGATATTCTTGAATATCACCGTATGTGATGGAGTTTATTTCCAGTGGCTCAACTAAAATCGGTTCCTTAAACTCTTGTTTTAATTGTGTTTCTGTGGGGTATATGACTTGGTGGTTTTTGGCATCTAAGAGATACATTTCACCATATTTAAAATTCAGAATATACTCATCTCCTTTCTCGATGTTGACAGGAATCGCAGTGTTATGTGTATCTACTGCGGGTTGAAAATGATTCACTTGCTTATTACTCGAGTGAAAATGGAATGGTATGACTTTGTTGGCTAGCGTAACTAGGTTCGATTCATAATCTATCTTCGCACCTAGTTTGACAAAATCAGCTGTGCCAATTAGCGCATCGAAATAATCATGCCATTGCATGACTCTAAAGTCTACGGGAGTGTCAATTTCATATTCTGAAAAGATAGGGAATTGTATGTTTTCTTCGCCCATCGTTTTCGAATGAACTGATTGTATGCAGAACGGTTCTTGGTAAAGATATTCTGCAAAGTGTTCGTGTGCGACTGTCGGATTCATTACAGAATTACAAGCACCACTGTCTATTAAAATTTTAAAACCAAATAGAGTGATGAATGGTAATTTAGGAGCATTTCTTATGTTATTTAAGTCTTCGCTTGAGAGGACTGAGCCAAGAGAAAATCCTGACTTTGTTCGTGATCTTCATTGAATGAGAATGAGGATGGGTGGACTGTGTCGCATTCGAACTCGTGTTCGTACGGTTGTGTTTCTTCAAAATATTCTGACGATTGTGCCCCCTGAAAGTATTCTGGTGGTACATAGTCACAATCGTTGGTTTCTTCTGCGTGCGCATTTACATTCCCTCGGATGGTGGATACACCAGACATAGGCTTAGGATAACTTTGGTTATTAGGTGTGAAACGTCGGCCTATGTTATTTGGCGTAGGATAAGGACGATTCATTGGTTTAAAGGGTTGTTGGTTCTGTGGTTTGAAAGTCGGTGGGTTCGGACCTTGAAAGGGTCTGAAGTTTGGTAGTGGGTTAGGATTCATGAATTGTTGATTAGGTTGGTTGGAGAAAGAACGTGGTTGAGGAAAGTAGTGGCTTTGTGGCCTTGGATATGCAAACGGATTGTGAGCAGTATGGTTTAGTGGTTGTGTCGCTTGATTGAATCTGTTAGGTGATGACTGCGTGAATGGTCTGTGACTGGCATGGTTATTTGGAGGAAGTTTTGGTGTCCCTCTCAATTGATCCATGTAATTCTCGTGTGCACGGTCATTATCGTAAGTCCTGCAATGTCTCAGTGCGTGGCTTAAGAGGCGGCCGGAGTCAGTTCCTATTTCACCTTTCATTTCAAAACGTTGCCACTAGTTTCGTTGTAGTCGCTGTCCCCTAGTAGTTACATGGCCCGTACATAGGTATCAGCACGGATTACCCCCTACTGTGAGCACAGATTACCTACTACTACTGTGGTGAGGGTGATTCAAGGTCGCGCGTGCGAGAAAGTTCTAACTGCTCCGGAGTCCAAACACTGGGGAAATGCAATCTCGTGGCAATGCGCTTCAAGAATATCGCGACCAGAAATTTCGAAGTGATAGTCTGTATAGGCTACTTCCAATTGAATGGCCGAAATATTTTGCTATAGATAAGCTAATAGTTAAACTACGGATTACGGAATTCACAAGTGACTGAAATATCCTTGGCCTTCCTCGTGTTGTAGCGGCTAGTATTCTTGGCTGTCACCCCAGAGGTTCGGGTTCGATTCCCGGCGCCGACAAGAAATTCGATTCATTCTTGTCTGAGGGCTGGAATGCCCCGTGAGGCAAAACTGAAAAGATGTGGTTTCGATTCCCATCTCAGCCATCTTGGAAGTGGTTTTCCGTGGTTTCTCACTTCTACTCTGGCTGCGTGGCTCAGGGGTAACGTTCTTACTTGCTGTGTCCAAGATTGCACGATCGAATCCTGGCACAGCACAAATGCGAGGGAGCCGTGTCAGTGAATTTACTGGCAGGTTAAAGATCCCCTTTGGGGCAAACTTCCAAAACCCCGGCCTCTCCTAAAGCCGCAGATGTTTAAAGGGACGTAAAGCAATAACATTATTATTATTTCTATTATTATTATTATTATTATTATTTTTATTATTATTATTATCATCACTTCTACTCCAGACAAATGCAGCCGACTCCTTCACAATCCTCATCTGAATCCCAAATATACACACTAACGCACTACCTCGTACCACGCTGGTATCGAGAGAGCGTGGGTTTGAATCCCACCTCAGCCGTCTTATTACTATTATTATTATTATTAATATTAATAATTAAAATATTTTCCGGATCTTGCATGTGGGGGGAGGGGGGGAGGGGGGGAGGGGGGGAGGGGGGGGGGGAGGAGCACATGTTGAACTCTCTACCACCGGCTATTATTATTATTATTTCTAAAATTACTATCAGTTTCTGCTTATTTAGGAGGATTATAAATTAATATTACATAATTTGGCAATAGAGGTGAGGGAGTGCAGGATTCTCCAGCCCCAGGGCCCATCACCACTCTCTAAGGCCTTGCATCCGGGGGTCACACACAAGAACGCTACACCACGAGATGGTCTTTAAAACAGTATGTTATGCAGAATGTGATAACGCAGAAAGAAATAAAATGTTATTCTTCAAGCTCTACCATTTCCTTACAGACCTTCCTTACATAAAACTGCCTATGTTGCGAAGTTCGAAACCGAAACACAATAAGGTTTCACGCCGTCGTTGTTGTTGCTCATGCTCAATTAGATTGTGTATATTCAATCATTTACTTTCATAAACATCTTCATACTGACATTATGGGGTTTGAAGCCATTTTTCAGTGTTCCCTTAGTAAACAAAAGTTTGGTGCTTTTCGGTCGGTCAACACGAATGTACCCAAAAGAGTTGGATTATACCCTAATCCTGAAAAATTTACAAATCTTTTGGGTAAATTCGTGTTGACCGACTGAAAAGCACCGAACTTTTGTTTTATCTTCATAATAACCTTAATTGTGATAAAGAATCCTTCAGACTAAACTAATTCCTGAAAAGAGTTGAAAAGTAAATTTTCAACACTTCTGTTTGAATATTTCAAAATATAACTCATCGTGTTTACGATAACATGGAAAAGATACGTAAGGAAGCCTACTTCCTAGTATACCTGTAACTTAGTAGTATGCTGAAAAACTGCTGTTTATTTCCTAGAATTATATTTACGTGTTTTTGTAAGTAACCATGACAAGTTATTTTTTCTTTTATTCTTAACAAAGGCGATATTTAAAAAAATGTAGAATACCTTTTTTGAAATTACATTTCTCATCACACAGGATTAACTTCAACGATAAGCTATAGCATATTATTATCAGGACTGAGTTGCTTCAGCTCTTCCTTTCGCATTGCCTTTTCCTCATCAACAACCAAAAAATGTCCAGAAACTACAAATTCAGTTGCTCAAGGGAAAGAAAACTAAGATCCGTTTCCCACGATCATCACATCACTATTCATGAACAAATATGGTGCAATTATATGGGGCAATTGTGATAATTAACTAATACATGTAACTTTTTCCAGGAGTGTATTTACATATTTATATCTTGTACCCCGCCCATTCATTGGGCACAGTCGTGTTGACCGACTGAAAAGCTACAAAAGACAATATTATAGCCTATATAAAAAATCAGTAGTAGTGGTGAAAGATTTCAGCCTATTCCTGTAACAACTTAGACCAGAAACTCATCCTAGCATCAACTCGTACCGCAGCTTCATTATAAACACAAATACGGAACTTTTGATTGCCTATAGCAGCCTTCCCTGGATACCATAATACTGTACTTCAGAATCGTCAGTTTCTTTTCCCTTGGTACTCTTCCGTACGCATACATAATCATGGAATTTATTTAAATTTGCTATAATATGAACATGCTTAATTAATTAATTAATTAGTGTACCATCCTTTATTTTGCAAAAAATATAATGAATAAAATGAAGAATCTACAAGCAATATCATGTGTAATGTATATGATTTATATAAAAATTAAATCAATGTTACATATTTCAAATTTTTTAATGTAATATTACATAGAAGAAATGGAAGGAACGCAGATGCCCCACGTGGAACCATCTGTCATCACTGCGGCAAATCGTGTGCCTCCCGCATTGGGCTGTATAGTCACCTCCGAACTCACCAATGAGAGACTTCCGGATTGAAAGGCCAATCTACTCGATATGAGTGTTTGCTATGATGATGATAGATATTACATTAAAATCCTAGCCTTACTCATCAGTATATTGCCAAAATGGATCCAACTATGACATTTTAACGCATGATAACCTAGAAAGTCATCTCGAAATTGACATCTTAATTATTATGAGGTAACCCGTAGTGACATTCTCACTCCGATACTTACGATGAATATATGGGACACAAGAGGGTTATTCTTCCATATTTGTTAAAAAACGATCCGGGAAAAAAATAGCTTATCCTCTTGATGAAAAATGAAAATCCACAGCCTGCTTCCAGTCTCCGACCGGGTCAGGAATGGAATGAATGAAGCCTCCATCTAGCGGCGAGGATATGAACTGTGCCGGCTGCCGAGGCCTGACGCACTCCTCTGGGGCAATGATTAAATGAATGACAGATGAAATGAAATGATAGTGGAGAGTGTTGCTGGAATGACATTTTGACAGGGAAAACCGGAGTACCCGGAGAAAAACCTGTCTGCCTCCGTTCTGTCTAGCACAGATCTCACATGGAGTGACCGGGATTTGAACCACGGACCCAGCGGTGAGAGGCCGGCGTTCTGCCGCCTAAGCCACGGAGGCTTAACTTATCCTCTTGATATTAAATTTAATTTATCGATCAAGTCTTTGATATTTCCAGAGAAATGGAAACTTACTAAAGTCAGTCATATTCACAAGTCGGGTAAGATTTCACTAATTCTTAACTACCGAACAGTACCGGTAGCTACTAAGTTTGCCCCAAACTAACTTTACGAGCAAACACTTCATGAACACATAGGCCTAATGTATTATTCAGGCATACATGCCACTTCATTCACGATTCATAACACGGATTCATCCCTCGATGATCAACAATAACCAATTTTCACGAATCAGGAGTCATCTGGTTTAAATTAAAGGATAACGAGTCGATGTAATATATACAGATTATTGGTAGAGTTAACCATGACGTAGCCTACAACTTACGAAAATGTCCTATTACGGATCATACTTACAGTATGAAAGACGCAACACTTTGTATCATAGAGAAAAGCTCCATTCACCCTCTGGTGTTCCCCTGGGATCGAATCTTGTGCCTCTGTAATCTTATCTTAATTAACCATCTCCGGGATGCCAATATATCATTATTATTATTATTATTATTATTATTATTATTATTATTTGCAAATGTCGTGTAATCGTTTCAATACATTTATTCGTTATGGGATTGTATGCTGCTCCAAAAGATGAAGAAACAATAAATTGGAACAAAACAAATTGTTTCGATTTATAAGTGTCATCCGATTGCATTTACACGAAAACTTTGATATAAAACACCACCATTTCCTATGTAGTTCCCATCTCAAGTCATCTAGGTTTATGGTAGGCTATACTATGAAAAAAAAAAGTTATCCTTTTCTCACCGTATTGATCGAATTTTTGAGATATATTCAAAATGCTGGGATTTATAAGAAGATGCACATTTTATTTTAGGAACCTGTACATTGCTAAAGATTGTACAGTATAATGCATTCGTATGAAGTTGACTTGAATTTGGCTCAATAGTTTGGAACCCAAGATGTGCGAATGCTAACTATAGAGTTGAATCGATAAAAAATAAATTCCCTATATTCTTGGAATACAAAAGGACACATGTATATCCTAAATATGCTAAGCGGGAATGTGGTGGCCCAGTGGTGTGGTCAAGCTGTTGGCCTCTCACCACAGCGGACCGGGTTCGGTTCCCGGTCAATGATGTGAGATTTTCGAAGTGAAACGTCATGTCCAGTAGTTCGGATTCCACGTAAAAAGGAGGTTCCGTGGCTATTGATCGCGAGATTGACGATAACATAAACTACACATTTCCTTTAAAAATGCTAAGCATAATTTATTAATGGAACTTTTTCTTTAAAGACTTTAGAGAAAAGTAGGCAGGTTATTACATTAAATAATTTGATAACATCTTTGATAGACCTTATTTGTCATCTGAATTTGAACTATATGTTCCTTCGCGGTCAATAAGACCGAAACGTATAATATTCCACTGTCCAAGAACCAATACAGAGTAATATAAACATTCGCCTGTATCGAACACATTCAATATCTAAAAAAGAAAAAAGACATGCACACATTTCCATATATCAGACAGCACCTTTTGTTCATTTGTATTGTAGAGAAATCACTTAATATCATACACTCCTTATCAGTGACTTGAAACATAATTTCAAGTACGATACTTACTAGAATAATATTTAGTCATACGTATTATAAGTATCATTTTATATTAGTGTAAGAAAAATATTAAGTGTAATTCATATTGTTATTTCTCGTAATTAGGTTGTAACCTGTTAGAAGAACTATAAATAAACAAACAAATAATTATAAATAAATAAACAAATTAATTTAATGAAATTCAGGTCCACTTTAGTGATGGTTACTAACTAGTGATTGCTTGCTACTCATATAATAATTACTGTAACTTCAAAAGCCCAGTAGTCGCTACATCATATTTAGACTGACAAAGCAACATTTTATTTACAATCCACCTCGTGGCGTAGTGGCTAGTCTTCTTAGCTGTCAACGCAGAGGTCCAGGTTTAGGAGCTGAGGGCTGGAATGGGATACACTGAGGCTTGTGAGGCAGAACTGGGAAGAGAAGGGTTACATTGTTACTTCAGCCATCCTGGAAGTTGTTTCCTCACTTATGCTTCAGGCAAATGCTGGGATGGTATCTAACTTAAGGCCACGACCGCCGCATATACAAAACCCGTCCCTAATACAAATACACACCCTAATACAACCATCACAATAACACAGGTTATTAGACACATTATACACACACCCAAGTGCACGCGGCTACATGACCACCATGTCCCAAAGCTCCTAAACGAATCACCACCTCCAACAACAACAACAACTCTATTTACAGTACAACAATGGCATAATCTTGAAAGTAGCCTATACTACTGTATATTACAGACATGTTAGAAAGAACTAAAAAGCTCATAATAAACACTGGAACTGCAAAAGACCTGTAGGCCACACACCATAATATGATGATCTAGAAAGCAGACGATTGTAATCGGGGGTGGATCTAGGGGAGGGCGACCGCCCAGGGCCCCGCGGTCCGGGGGGGGGGGGAGTCATGGATTGTTTTAAATTTAATTGATTAATTATTTATTTATTCGTTAATTCCCCATAAGGAGAGCGTTATAACACAATCAATTTTCATGTTTAATTCTGGTCCTTCTTTTTTTTTTCCAAAAACCTCTCATACACACACACTATGCTTCCTCTGTCTCTCCTCCCTCCACTTCTTTCCCGGTTGTCTCTCTTTGGGAGTCTGCTCAAACATCTGTTGTCTAAGTCTAATTGATTAATTAATTATACTTTTCAAACTAATTTATAATTCATATTCTTTTTTCAGTGCAGCTATGACCTCCCGTGACCGTTTAGCAAGTATAGATTTCAGTGAAATGATGGAAGACTTCATCCGAGAAAAAGAGTCGCAAAGTAATATTTTAATATTTCATAGTTTACATAATCTTCTTCAAGGGGACTTAAGGGTTTCTTTCATATTATTAAAAGAATGTACCGTAGTGTATTCAAAATATTGTAACTATTCTTTATTTTATTATTATTACAAAACTATTTTCCATTTGATTTGATATTTTTTATATTTTCTATTGTTGAGGGCCCGACCGTATCATATCGCCCAGGACACCGCAAAGCCTGGATCCGGCACTGATTGTAATGAAGCGACTGACAGCACCTGGACATGAGCTGATTTCATCACTTCCTGGTATGAGATTACCATCTCTCAGAAGCCGGCTCTGTCTTACTTCACCCTGTTTCAAGGACATGACTTTGCGACGATGCGGTATCTGACGGTAACTGCCTGAACTGCCAGCACCTCGACACGGCTAGCATTAGCAACTCAATATGCTGACATTTTCTAAAATCACGATTAAACATATACAGAGTTCTTAATTTGAAAATATGATTCAGTAGCACAATAGAGAAAACTATGAGCTGTCTTGCAGTGGAGTTTGTTTCTGTTTTCAACATCATCTGAAGGCATTGAAGAGGTTTGGAAAATTGCAGTTCAGAACTCTATTTTATATGGAGAATTGTGATTTTAACTACACTTTTTATAACTATCTTTGTATTCCTGTTCGATATGCTTTTGTACCGATGAAAAGTGTATAAAATACTACAGCGGGCTATAGGAACAAAATAATTTTACCTTGTCCCGTTTCTTTATAAAACGTTTCACAAACTTTTCACCCATGTTACAAGTGCTGGGCTGGCGGTCGGCCGTTCCCACTCCGGCCGGCTCTTAAATCTGTGACTTGGGCATAGCGCAGATATGCTCGGTACGGCTCTAAGATTCCGGCTTTGAAAGTGTTTAAACTCAGATCGTCTAGCTCTCTTAGTTTGAGCTCTAAGATCTGATCCCTGTAGTTTAATTTGCATAAACTTTTACATTGTAAGACTAGAGCGTCTAGTCTGTCGTGATAATCTGTGTAAGCCTCACTTCTCTTTTGGAAGCAATTAGAAATTTCTTGAACTAGCAGTCTTTCATCTTTTACGTCACCAAATTTCCTGATCAGTTTTTCTTTAAATTTCTCATAACTAGAGTTTGCATCCAGATCTAAAATAGTACTAGCTTCTTCTTTTAGTTTCGATTTGACAACATTAAATAAAAAATCATTAATGATGTTAGCGTTGGGAACTGCATTGGCTCTCCTGTGAGTATTTAAGAAACTATCACATCTTGCAAGAAAGTAGTCTAGACTGCAAGACGTACTTCCATTAAATTCGGGTAGCAATTGTATTTGAGCGTACTCAAATTTTGATAGCAATTCTGTCTCAGGCATTGTGATTTATTATAATTAATTAATTGACTAGTTAATTGAATAATTGAAAATTATTAACTTATTTATTATTATTATTAATTTGAAAGATTAATGATATGTGGATATCCCGTTTAGATTCTCCACAATATAAGCTAGTAAAATGATATTTATTCTGAAATGAGAATGATGATTGATGATGATGTTTTTGTTTATATAAAAAAAGGTTTAGTTTCAATATTAATTCAAAAAGGGGATAAAAAGTGTAAGGTCCGCTAAATCAGAACGCACTTTGATTATTCTTTTTGAAAGGCACAAATATTTATTATTATGTATTTATTATTTGTTTTAATTTATTAATTTAATTCAAACGAAATAACAAAGCAAACTCTGCTAGTCAAAGCTTACCGTAATTTGCTTCCGATTGAAAGGCAAGAATGTATTATTTAAATTTTTATTTTACAAGTATTAGTTCAAAATGAAATAAGAAAAGCGACGTATCTTTCGATCAAGCTAAATCCTTTTTCATTTGAAAGGCAAAACAAATTTATTATTATCTTAATATCTACGTTTTTAATTCAAAAGAAAATAGTGATATGCGAAAATCCCGTTTAGATTTATACAAAATCACTCCTCTTTGGAAGGGCTAAAATGAATTTATTATTATTGCTCTTGTTACTGTAAGTTAAGAATGAACCATGCTGTTGGTAGCAATATTTAGGCAGTACAAATAAGGTATTTCAAATGTAACTTACAGGCAGGAAAGGATGATCAGCTTGGACTGCATCTTCCTTGGTCTGTAGTTGTAGTCGGTTGGTTTTTCTTCTGCGATGTCGAGCGAGCGAGCCCCTTTACAGAGCTGTCGGTGCGCACGCACAGCAGCAACGTACGGCGATAGGCTGTAGTCGAAAGGCGCTGCTTCGATCCTTGGATTCTTGGAGCGTTGTCGGCTTACTTCCTCTCGTTCCGTAGTCGGTTGTTCTCTTCGGCGACGTCGAGCGAGCGAGCCCCTTTTCAGAGCTGTCGATACACTCGTACGGCGATGGCGGTTGGTTGCTGCGAAAGGCGCTGCTGGAGCGTTGTCTGCGAGCTTCCTTCCTTCAAGCTAGCGTAGTCGGTTGTGTTCGAAAAGCCTCCAGTGAGGTTGTCAGTTCCACTCCTAACTAGCTGGCTGGTTCAAATGAAATAGATTACTTCAGTAGTTTTCGGGAAGATAACTGGCTTTGCTAGACGAGTGACGAAAGGCGATTCTGGATCGTTGTCTGAACACTTCATCCAACTAGCACGTAGATCTAGTGGCGATCATTTATCTATCTCGGACGGCTGGCCCCCAGTTAAGTTACTCGACTCGAATCCCGGACGGGATTCCAGTTAAGTTTGTCGCTTAACAATTATATCGTGGCTAGCGTGCTAAGCTAGGTCCTCACAGGTTCTCACGAGTCTGAGTGATATCTATTTCAAATGAAGCGAAGAGTTCAATTGATATATTTATTGGTTCGACTAGTCACTAATACATTTGAAGTTATTTACAAGTGCCGAGGCATGAAGCCCGACTGCCAACCAGTTCAGTTGGTTAGTCTTAAGATTACTGAGTTACAAGAGACTGGAGCTCTGTGAGTCCAGGGTTTTATAGCAATTAAAGAAGTCACATGTCAATCCCTCTAGGTGGGATACAATACCATCTTACTGGCTAGTTACCAGAGTGGAGGGGGACACACGTGAAAGGGACTACTGGAGGTTTTGGAGTGGGAAACATACGTCACGGAAATATCTGGATGGACTCTGTCAAGCACGAGACTGTGTCTCATCTGAACCCTGAGCTGTTTGGTAATTACTCATAGCTTGCTAGTCACAAGGGTATGTGTCATTTGGACCTCGAGTTGTTACTAAATATTATACTGGGAAATTATTCATAGCTGGCAGGGCACGAGTTTGTGCGTCATCTGGACTTTGAGTTGTTATCAGATTATACACAGCTCGAGTCACTTAGTATTGGGAAATTAGCATACATACTGTCTGTTGAAACTCGGCTGACACTTGCAGTAATGATAATAATAATAATTCAGCTTTTAGAAGCTGAATCCATTAATATTGGTGGTTGTGGGTTCTATTCCCGACGAGGAACATAACTCTTGCACCTGGTATATGCCTAGTCATGCCCTACATGTGTACTAAAAATGGTTCGATTCGGTGACCCATACATCGTATCCTCCCCTTGTGAGTCTTTAATAGACGACAGGGTGCCAGAATTTTGCCTTGAATGGAATCTTTAACGTGCCAGTAACTCTACTGACACGGCTCCCTCGCTTTGCGCCCTCTTAAATGCCAACTGACTGCGCCAGGATTCGATGCTGCAAATTTGGGCATCGCTGGTGAGAGCATTACCGCTACGCCACGCAGCCAGTCATAAATGCACATACTTGCATACATACATACGTACGCAAAGATAGGCAAACATTTCGCCCGTGTGGATCTTACTAATTTCTTTGCTAAATTTGAAAGTAAGCTAAAATGACGAGCTCAACGCAAGACAAGCTTGTACAGTAGCTGGTTAGCGATACAACCAGAGCAACTCACGGTGTCGGGGTTAATAAAAAAGTACTGATGGCTTGAGGTCTGAGCTGAATTACTCCACGGAGATCGTTCGAATGGGGCTATATCGTCTGCTTACAAATTCAATACACTTAGTCTGAGAACATGTGAGATGGTAAGCCTTTAGTATCCTTAGATACAGTTCATTTTCTCATGAACTTGTTTGACAGTATTTTTCACTTGTAAACCGACGATACGATGGTATCACTTCCTTGGAACGATGATTTAGGCTACAGTGACTATATTGATACAGTGTGTCCTAGTAGGTGCTCATTTCTGATTGATTCACATCGCGCCATCTGCGAGCCGCTATAGTTGACCCTGTAGCGCTTTCTTGAATACGATGTTTTGGTAATGTAGGCTTGTCAGTTTTAGATTAAAAGCCGATTTTTGTACATTTGAGTGTATTGATAGGCCAAGGAAGTGCTTTATTATGTTTTATTCATCAGGTACACAATTAGAAGGAAACAATAATCCTCCATAGTAACAATACGTAAATTACGGATGTGTCGTATTTATGTGGGAAAGTTCTTGAGTCTTAATTTTATTCAGGCAGCCAACGTATTACAGTATTGTAAATTTGAATCCTCACCATAGTCAATATTTCAGTTCACTAGGTATTCAGTGAATTTTACAAGCGAAGAAAGGGTAGAACGAGAGGGTGGAAAAAGAGTTCCATAATTATATTCAATTTCCGGATTGCATAAGAGAAGTATGATGGCGAAGGTCCATTAGGTTTTCTTGACTGTATAACACAATTAAGTTAAGTTATAATAACAGAAACAAGAGTTGGAATCTTAAATGTCATAAGAATGCACGAAAGTGCGATTAATCAATACCTACTGTACAGTGAAAACAATCTGTTGACATAACAAGTACTGTAGTTCCGTGAAGAACTGAATAGCGTATTTTCATATCTCTTACTGGTCTTACTTAGGACACGAGAAATGAAAACGAGATTTAAAAAAAATCCACAGCCGCCAGTTTTAAGTTCTAATAAAATTCCATTACATTATACGTCAGTATATTAAGGCTTGTATGAAGATATGTCGTGCCAAGTTTCAAAGCGCTCGGAAGAAAAGTCGCGAGACAAATCCATTCAAATATTTAAATTTAGCGTCGCCACCATGTTGTTTTTGTGCTCACCAGGTTATTCAATGACCCATAGGTGAACTTCCGTTAATAGCCTCTATCAACATACAAAATTTCAGTTTGATTGCTGTAATAGATTCTAAGATGTTGAGAAACGTCTAGATATTTCGGATGGTCACCATGCTGGATTATTATATATAAGCTATGCAGGTCATAGAGTTATGTGCCATTAGATTGCGATTATTGCGTAGGTTTCTTATTCAAACTTTTACTTCGATCGCATGATTAGGACACAAGAAATAAAAATTTAATTTTGAAATTTCGCTCAGCCGCCATCTTGAGGTTATGTAAACAATTGAACTAAATTAGATGTCAGTGTATTACTATGTGTATTAACATTTGCTGCACCAAAGTTTCACTGCGCTCGGATGGTGAAATCACGAGAAAAGTCTATTTAAATGTTTCAACTTCGCGTGGCCGCCATGTTCGTTTTGTACTTAGCAAGTTTATGAAAGTAATATAGATGAACTTCTAGTAGTGTCCTTTATCACCGTGCAAACTTTCAGGGAGATATATGTTACTGTAATATAGAATGCCAGTGAAATATTTCGCGTAGCCGCCATGTTGGATTGGTGAAATGGATTAAAATGAGAAAGGCACGGTCGAGGTGGGATGGTGTAAGTAGTATGCATTTACTGAGTTTAATTGAAATCGCTTTGGCCGTTTAGATTTCATTAGACACACACACACACACACACACACACAAAAGTGAACTCATAAGCCTTTTTTTTCATACATGAAAATAGGCTTAAAAAAATGTATAATGAGGAAGGAATTCCTTCATGTCAGGCACTTGTCTGTCATTTTGTATTTAACGTGATCATATTTCTGTTAACATTTAAGGCTGGATATCGCGGCAATGAGTCCGTGTACTAAATCCGTGTGTGAAATCGATTTGCTATCCTGTTAAAGCGATGCCTATAACTGATGTATGTGTTTTGGACTAGTGTGCAGAAGCAAGCAGTCGTGGGCCTTGAAAAAAAACACCAATTCAGCAAATGTCTAGATATAACGTGGGTCACCATAGACAACCATTTCAAGAATGGCAGACAGCTGTATTTGAAACCAACTGTCACCTAAGGCAAGAGATGGTGGGTACTGTGGCCAATGCCTCCACATGCGCAATTTAAATGTATAGTTAAGTGACCAGAGTTCCTCTTACAAAATATTCAGGCCTACATGGCCAAAGTGCGTATTACTTTAGGTGGACTACACAAAATCAGATGATGATGATAATGTTGATGATTTCAAGGGGTGGAACAGTGAGGTCATCTGCCCATCAAAATCGGCTAAGTGAGCAGTGTTGGCTTCCTGGCTTCCAAACCTTAAGATCGGTGTTGGTTTCCTTCTCTCGACACCAGATATCCCTCGTGGTTTAATGTTTCTGTATCTGCTGCCAATAGCATAGCTGCCACTTTTTGCGTCGACTATTTAAACATGTTAGGATTAATTTTCATGATGAATCAGCAAAGCAAATCAGGTACAGTATCTGAGCATAAACTTGCTTATCCTTCTTTTCGTATATTACGTGTGTGGTGACCTGTAGCCTTGGACGCTTGACTGTGCTAACAAGACAAATGTTTTGGCAACATTGCTCTATGTGAAGTATTAGAAGCCATTTTTGAGTGTTTCCTAGCTTTATTATAGAAATCTTTCCAGTTGGTCAACACATATTTTGCCCAATTAGATTAGGCGGGAGAACAAATACTGTAAATACTGAAATATTTGTTTTCCCTCCTAATGTAATTAGTCACAATTTGTGTTGACCGACTGGAAAGCTTTCTATAATTACACTATTTGTCTTGTAGAGTGGAAATGTAAGAGCCAACTCCCGTTTAAAACCCATTATCTTAATAGAACCGCTCCCCAGCTGGGCGAGAAACACTGAGGATCAATCGTATGCCGAAGTCTTTGATGTCCGGTGGGTAGTCTACCTTTTGGCATGGCTGTGTGTACAATTTGCTTGATAACCTGTTATTATCGTGTCTTAGCAGTGTGTGTATTTGTAATTTACGCTAAGATTGGATTAGCCCTTAATTTAGGAACCATCCTGGAATTTGTCTAGAGTAGAAATGGGAATCCAAGAAAAAACACTTCGAGGATTGCTTGAGGTGGGAATCAATCCTACCTATATTCAGTTTGCCTCAATAGACTGAGTGTACACCGTTCTCACCCTCAAACCAGAATTAAATTTCTTGGCAGAATCAGAAATTGAACCCATCACCCTGGTGCTGAGTTCTTTTGTTTTAAGGACAAAAGATCGAGATTATTAGCCCCTAGAAACCCATGACATTTAGGACTGGAGTCTCATTATGTACTGCGAGGCCCTAGAAGGTGGCACTGGGCGTAGTTGTGATGCCATCAGCGCGCTCAGGCCTATATATTTTTACAAGAAATAGATTGTTCGTCTCATCTCACAGTGGGATAAACATTGCACAGAATATACTTTTTGGCGAATGACCCATTTATCAGCCTATTATTGATTGCTGTTGAGTCATTTAGGGGCTTGGGCATCGTGGTCATTTAGCCCCGTGTACTCGGATGAGTGTAAAATTTCATGATCAGAGTCATGGTGTCGGAAGTAGAATGCGTATTTGTAATTGAGGTGAAGAATGGGGTGAAGGCGGCCATGGATTTAAGTAAGAAACTATTCCGGCATTTGCCCGGAGTCGAAATGGGGAACCCATGGAAAAACCACCTCTAGTATGACTGAGGTAAGAATCGAACCCACCTCTTCTTAGTTTTGCCTCGCGAGGTGGAGTGTACCTCGTTCCAGCCCTCGGGCCAGAATTACGTTTCAGGGCAGAGCTGAGAATCGAACCCGGACCTCCAGGATGGCAGCTTAAAATACTGGCCACTACACCACGAGTTGGTCCTTGTTATCGAATCATGATGTGGTTGCTATTGTATAACTCAACGTTATAAATCTCAATAAGATTAATACTGAAGAGGTACCTAGCATTGTTGTTTAGTTCCTGGCTCCCTCAAGTATTTTCTGAATATGGGCGAAAAACTATATTCACCATACATAGATCCTACGGGCCTGTGACTCGGTTGTCTCATCAATGTGAATACTACATTGAGGAACTATCAGATACGAAAGTAGGGGTGCTGATCAAGGAAACTGACATCAGCATTCATCATGCACTCTTTGATGTAAGGCAGCCGTCAGTCAGTAGTCTTTGCCTCAAGAGCATTGTTTTGCTGACCAGTGGCGAAGCGGTGCTCATTAAATCGTGCACCACAACCGCGTGGGCAGCTGTAGTAAGTCCGGAGATCGTAGATTCGAATCCCGGCGCTGCCAGTGTCTATCCTGAGCGTGGTTTAGCTAAATCCCGGGACTGTATCTTATTTCAAGTCCCGGGGGAACCTACCCCATCCCTGTCCTTAATACAGCTACACCCACTACCACAGTCATCACATATAGGTTATCAGGCATATTCAATAAACACCCAACTACACGGGGCTAATATGACCAAGATGTCCCAAGCCTCTAAATTGAATTAACAACAACAACAACGACGTTGTTGTGTTACTGGTTTAATTTAGGACTTGCTAGTAATTCGTATGGTGTAATTCTTGTAACGGAAAATTATTTTATAATTTCAATGCCGTCATAGAGCATTTAAATGCAATATTCGATTTCTCCGTGGACTCAATTTTCAAGTACCAGAAAAAAAGCTAAAGTCTTGGTGCAAAAATTTGGTGAATAAGAATGATTCCTTGAACGCTTCCGCCTAAAAGAAGAAATAGTTTCAATGTTTTGTGTCATGTGATTTCTGCAAGGCACTGCTGTGTAATTATGAGGCTTATTAAAGAAGTGGAACTCACTGAATGTACTTCTTAGCGGGGTGAGAGGTGGAGAGGAGAAGGGAGAGAAATGTAGGAGTTTCCAACGCGAGCTTATACAATTATGTCTCCAATAAACCGACTCTACAGACTACTAGCCACCTGGCTGTGGCTTCACGAGACATCGATCACGTAGAGATCCGATCATCGTGGTTACCTAGCGGATCTATTATGACTATTTTGGGGAGATATAATATTGATACCACGAAGAATGTTGTAGCTACCGTCATGAAGATGATTGTGTTTTCAGGGGAGGAACATCCAGTTCATCTGCCCCAACTCTACGATTAGTTCTAAGAGAACGTGACTAGCAGGCGCTATGGCCACCACATCAGATAACCTATGTACTAGTTACCCAAGATATTTTAAAGAGCCGAAGGTATCTATGGATTAACAGGTAGACTAGTGATCCACCAGGGTGTTAATGTATTGATTGATGTAATAATAATAATAATAATAATAATAATGGTTTAACGCCCTTTTTAACTTCTGCGGCGTTTTGAGACGCTGGAGTGCCAGAATTTTTGCTTTAAGGGAATCTTTAACGTGCCAGTAAATCTACAGACACGACTCCCTCGCATTCGCGAACCCTCAAATGCCGATTGTACCTTAGTTCAGGTCCCGAGGTACTCACCCTATCCTAGACTAGGGGAATCAATGTCTTTCCCGCAGAGCTTGATTTCGTGGCAGCCTGTAGCGTATGAACTGATTATCTTGTATCCATAAGACCGCCTTACCGTAACCAATACTAACTGCCATATCTCACGTAATTAATGATGCATCACGATTATTCCTTCGTTGTGATGAAAGTAATAATTTTGTACCGCTGCCAGTATTGCCTAAAATTACAATATATAAAATAAAAGCAAAATTTAGTGCGGGGTTCATTCATTTATTGGAAACTACAGCACTGATTTAATGAAACGTGCTTTCTAGCGACAAATTTCTTGAGACATTAACAACCCGTAACTTTTTATCGTACCGAATATACCTCTGCAGACGTGTACAAATAATTACTTGATAGGTAATCTGTCTGTTTTATGAATTGACATTGCATTATAGACATTTTAGGCGATAGCAACAGTGGCATAACCTGTGGTTCATTACAATCCAGGAATCACCACGATTAGTCAGTAATTATGAAATAAATGACAGTTTTAATACATTATTCATTAGCGGTAAGTTTGTCTCTGGTGCTTATTTACCCAGCACCTTCTTGTTGTTGGTTGAATACAGAGTTTGATCGGGTTGGTAATCGCTTGTATCCAAATACCCATTCAAGTTAGCGCTCGTCATGTCCTGGTAAATATCAGACGATAATAAATGTATAAATGAGTCGGTGTCTTGGTACATTCATTTCAACTTTTCGCTGCCATAGAACGGAAGCAAAACGTCATTGTGATACTGATACATCAGCGTTTTGGATAAATCCAGAACAGACATTTGTACCGATGTACACTGGTTTGTCTTAATACATGAACAGCCACAATATTTGGTCCGAAGATCTTTCTGTCCACAAAGTTAGGTTTTGACACAAGTTTCTCAAACTGTTTTGCTGTTTTTACGAGACGAATGTCTAAGCGATTTCAAACGTTTTCCATGGTCTTTCCAAACATTGCATTATTAGAAAGCTTGTACAAGTCCTTCTCAAAGTCGTTCTTAGCTTGTTTTCTTAGTTCAGTGTTGAAGTCCACGTAACTCTTTAGCCAACGACTTTGAGCAAATTTTAACACCCGATGCACCTTCTTTACCACCAGACCATGTTCTATTGCCTGTTTTAAAGCCATGTAATGGACAACATAGCGTTCGCGGCTTCCGAGATGTAATGCCAGTTTCTCCACAACAGACGGCTCGCGTGGTTTTCTTCTTTCAGCAACAAACGGCATATCGTTATGCAGGTCGTGAAGTTCTGTTGGTTAGTCGATATCCACCTCGAAAAAGTAGCCATGTGAATAATTTTGGCTGAGTTCCTCAATATTACCAGTGTCTGGAGAGACCCAGCAAAATCCACCGTAAGGAAGTGGTAAGGACATGGCCCAACCATACACATTGTTAGCATCTGCATACATAATAAACTGGGATGTTTTTCGTGGTCATATTCAGGCATGTACTTATTATTTGCCACTCCAAAGCGATGCGATACTTGAGCCATACCACCTCGTATGCCACGCTCTACAAAAAAAAGTTGGTCGTAGTCTGTTAGGTAATCGAGCTGAATGCCTGTATAAAGCAGCATAACCTCCCAGGTAAGTGAAGGAAGAGTAACAAAATGAGCTGGATCGAGTTTATGGGTTCGCATATTTGCCGTGCGAAATGTTTCGACAACGTCTGCAAGGAGAAGCACGTCTTGTTTCAAGTACAGATTGCTGTATTCCCCCAAGGTTTTAACACAGAAATGATTCCATACTTTCTTTGCATGTCCATAGTCCTCATCGCTAATATTTTGCCCTTTTAATTTGTTAAATAACTTTTGTTTTGAAGGCAGACACGTTTCTTCATACTTACTCCACGAGTCGATGTATTCACAGGGAAAAGCCCACTTTCTCCTCATTATAGCAGCATTGTCTTCTCCAAAGTGTTTGATAGTTTCAGGAGAGTGTTCTAGGTTCTCCGCTAGCTTTTCCAGACTGCAATTCAAGAACCAAAATGAGTCTTTAAATTTAATTCGCACAGATACATCTTGAATATATTTTGTGACGGAAATGTACTTTTCACTAGTGTTTGTAATAAGTCACTCTCCCCGGTGTTTAACCTAGTTCTTTTACAATAATATGCATATCATATTTTTGTACATTGTGTATAAGCACGGGTAAGAATGTGACTTTTTTACATTTCAAATTGCAATTGGTATGTGCACTGCCACGGTATTCCCTGGTGATATGGCAATGATCTCTCACCTTGTAATTATTTTCATGACAAAATTCTTTTCCACACATGTAACAAGTCTTAGCGCTTGGGATTCACGTTCTTGCTCGTCAAGTTCAAAGGCAATTTTTCTTCATACACAAAACCTAATGTGTGAGCCAAGCTTGTTAAATAATGAATACACTTCTTGACTGCATTAGGTCCACGGTATAGTTTCGGCTTACTAGATAAACCGAATTGTTCGGCTTCGATTGAGGAATCTGCTTTTAAATATACACTAAAACTCGTGGTTTCATGTTCTTGATAGGAGATATTCCAACTCGCTTCGTCGCTAAGCTGGCATGATTGAACAGGTTTCAAGAGGTATTTAAAGTCAGCATAAGCCACAAAAGGAACTTGAAGCTTATGATGTATATTTCTAAAACACAATTTGAAACTGCTATCGGGTAATTTTACACGAGTAATTTGTTGGTTAAGACAGTATCTTTTATGTTCTTCTAGTTTCTCGACAGTGCTCTGTCCCTTTCGGTTGTCGAAATGAGAAAAGCAGCACATGCATATAGCTAAGGCATGATTGTTTTTTGTTAGTTGACTTCAGACCAAGCGTATAAAGTTTATTATGTAAACATAGTATCCTAAGCCTTTACTATTGGTAATGTACAACAGATTGGTATGGTCTGCTAACACAACTTTTAATGGCATAACGTTGTTGTTAGAATCTAAACAGAAAACGTTTACAGAAATATTCTTCTTCTTTTTAAACTTTTTAATAGAACAAATAGCCATGGGGAATGTGATATCCGAAAAGTCATATTTACTTCCAAACCTTTGTAACTGTAAACACAATCAGCGTTCTTTTCAACAAATGTTGACAGCATTGCATAGAAGAAACACCTGTCATCATTATTTTTAACGTTTATACATGCTTTCTTAGAGCTAATTTCTTCAGGGAGACGTAGGTATGTACACTAGTGTCCAAAAGTTAAGCATAATCACTAAACGAGGCCATACAGCCTGATTGGAATGTCAGACGGATTGCTGAACAAACGGAAGCTGAATCGCACACCATATGCCACACAACTTGTACAAAAATAGAGTGTGAGAAAGGTTCTGATAGCTAAGGTACACCTTTTTCAACTACTAACAAAATTGGCAATGTCTTCCACAACAATCCATAATGGTAGCATTGCTCGCTTGCCTTCAAAAACACAAGTCCCTATAATAGCATTGATCGCTTGCCTCCAAAATCACAAGTCCCTATAATAGCATTGATCGCTTGCCTCCAAAAACACAAGTCCCTATAATACCATTGATCGCTTGTCGCAAAAACACAAGTCCATATAACATTGAACGCTTGTAACAAAATCACAAGTCCCTATAATAACATTGCTCGCTTGTAGCAAAAAGTATAAAGCACCAAGAATCGAACCCGGGACCTCTTAACCAAGTTACAATCTCTAAAATAAAATGCAAAAAGTACAAGGCACCATGATATAGAACATACGAAATAGCCCTCAAAACAAAATGGTGGCGTGGGGATTGAGGACTTAACCTACTGCGAATCACATCTACTATACTAAAACTGAAGGAGACCTAATTCTGGGAAAATAAATCTTAAACTACTGTGCAATCTGTAAAATAAAAATGCTGGCTTGTCCCCACAAAGCTGCAAATAACCTGGCACTACAGCTGCAAATAACTGGCACTACAGTGTCCATGGACCCAGCCTCACAAAACCTTAACATTAAACACTTGAGGGAAAAAAACTCCTCCGTGCATTGCCCCAGTCACACAGCCATGAGAAAGAAGTTTCACAGTAGCCAATCTGCAAATAAAATGCTACCTTGCCCCCCCAAAAGTACAATTTTCTATGATATGGAGCATTGAAATAGCCCAAATACAGCATTTCCCCTCTAAAATTTGCACAGTAGCCACCAGCCAGAAGGTACATCTTTGAACTACTGCTCTTCTACTTGTGGGTTACAAATACCCGCCGGGATCTTCCTGCGTGCTCAGCACCAATATTGTTTTCAACTAACAATTCTTGTCAGCTTTTTAGTAACAATGGTATAGCTTTATTGGTTTTAAGACTGATATTGAATTGCTGCTCGTCTTTCCCATAAGAGTTATACCAGCAGAGGTATTAGCAACATTTTATTTTAGCTCCATTTTCCACCCATTATTTGACTAATGACGCTGTAGCTCTTCCTGCTAACGTACGAGTAGTGGTTCCCTTGTTGTCACATAAATATAATCCCTGAATCCGCTGAATCATATGAAATCACACGTATTTTAGAACCTGGATGGATAGACCCTAGAGAAGTTTCGTCAAAATACTGGGTATTCGGCTGTTTTCACTTAATAGAGTAACAGGCCGCCAAGCAAACAAACTGACAAACTCTAATAAAACAACACTAATCTGGTCTGGACTTGACCTGAAACTGATAAGTAACCAAACCGATTGCAAAAAAGACGAATGTACAAAGAGTGGATACGCTACAATTTTATTTATTATTCTAACCTCTGACAGAAGGCAGGTGGCGATGTTTTTGGCGCATTCTTTGAATTCGTATTGGCTATGGATCTCGTGGATTTATGTTTGTGTTGTTGTTGTTGTTGTTGTTTAAAAGATGGCTGTTGTAGGCGAGCTAAATTATTGTATAGAAGCCAGTGGCGATCTGGCCAGACAACACCGTTCTCCCCAACTCGCTCCGCAACTTGTCGCGCAATGCAATATTGCTCCTTGGCGAATGACTGACATTAAGATGGCAAGCTGAGCCCAAGTTACATTTGAGTTCAAAGTTTATGAGCACATTTATATCTTTTAAACGAGACTGTGGCGCGGAATATTGCATTGACTAGGCATTCATGGAGTCGCTAACGAATCACTTTTTCCAGCATTGGCACCTTTCTTGTACTAGTAGCAATGGTATATAAATCCATAATTCTTCTGATATAAACCTCATCTAATTGTGGGTTACGGTATCTGTAATCATAGGTGGTGACTGATTGGGTGCTCCGGAGCTGGGAATATCTACTGCGTGCTCAACATAAGTAGAGTGTTTTTACTTACAATTCACGTCAGTTTTCGGGTAACAATGGTGTACTTTTTGGATTTTTTGACGTATATTGAATTGCTAGAAGTGGGCGTTAGGTTGTCTCTAGATGGAACTGCTACCCACCAATGTAGTAGGAAGCAATTTGACACGCTCCGCGTCTGGATTGTGTAGCTGTTCGCTCAAAGATCCGAGGTTCAAATTTCGGCAAATGACAGCGTCCACCCTAAGTGTGTTTTCCAACCGGGTTTTTTTCCTCACTCAAGTCAAGTGGCGGGATAGTACCTCATATCAAGTCCCAGGATACTCCAACCCTAGACCGAAATGTACTCATAATTTCAGTTACACACTACTAAAGTCACAACATTAGTATAGGTTATCCGAAAAATTCATCACCCAAATGAACGTGGCTGGCAACCAAGATATCTCTGGCGTAGGTTTACCAACCGTCCAGCTATTACCGGACATATACTGCATTTTCAATCACTCACGCAACCTAAAGATGTAGAAATGGATTACTCCAAATTGCAAGACCAGTTTTGCAACATCAAGATTCATGTTAAACGTTCCACTTTGGATGAAGGTAATAACGATATATCAACAATGCCCTTTTATTTCCCGTCTACCAGAACATTAAAAATCCTTTCTGAACTTAATGGGCATTTGTTGGGTTCTACTTTTCACTCCAGGTAGCAATACATCTACTGATCATTGATTTTGTTTCAGAAGTGTTGAATGAACCGGGGGGGGGGGGGGGGGAGGAATTGTATCTTCCTAAAATAAAAGAAGATATGCAAATATTTTTACAATTATATATCTTGAGTCATACAAATATCTCGAGAAATACGCATTGTACGAAAACGTATTTTATGTACAGTAAATATTCGTAGATCGCGCTGCAATCGGAATTCCCGCCCTCTGGCCCATTTATCATGAGAGATCCAAATATCTTAAGAAATACGCATCCTACGAAGAACATGTTTTATGTAAAAGGTTTTAAAGAGGCCATTCATCTACGCTAAAATTAACCCGCAGATGTGTATGTGTCCTCTATCAACTTCTAAACGGCTGCAGCTATCGATACTAAACTAATAAGTATGAGTGAAGATCTATACCATGTTAGTGCTACCAATATAACTCAATGCATGCGTATAATGTTCAGCGTTCAACTGCTTGCAACTGTCATACTAATGTATGGACTTATACCTAATTTTGCGCGTTCAATGTAAAGTACGCCTATTTTAAGAGTCCACAGGACTACCAACTGCCTAGTGACGTCTGAGAACATTTGAGCCCTACACTCAATATTGTAGAATCTGTTAATATAAACAGTTTGACACTCCATACACTATAATGTCTTAATATTGCAGACGAAATTCGATCAACACGTATATATATTAGTGTTACGAAAATAATTCTATGTACGTTTTTGTGTTCCATGTTGAATTCCATGAATCTTCCATAACATTCAGACGAATTCTATCAAATGTTGTATATACAGTGTATGCCATAAGCGATACTTGTGCACAACTACCAACTGCCTAATAACCCTTCCTGGGCATTTGCGCCGTAGACTGAATATCTCAGTATCCATGGAAGGAAACAATTTCGAACATTCTGTACTGCTCTATAAGGCAAATCTTGTAATGCTAATTTGAGCAAATCTTATAATACCTGTGCTACCAGAATTCTAAATAGGTCTAATTAGATGCATATGGATTGGATCATAAATTTTAAGAAAAGTAGGCTCTTTAATTATCCACGGAACTATTTGTTATTTTGATCAAGATTTTTGCAAAATGAATTTTATTTTGTTTATATTCCTCTCATGTGTATTCGTTCGCTGTCCCTAATACACCTTCCTTTCTAATTCAGGGCAAAGAAGATGAAGGGTGTTGTGATGCTAATAAAAATGCTACTCTTAGGGCTAGTTAATACGTTTCTCTATGTTTAGCAAGAGCTGGCCAGTCGTTTATGGAAATGCCATTAATGAGGAGTATTGTGTTTTGGACGTAGTAGATACAATGAAACCTACATTAGCTCATAGCATGCAGTAGAATACCACCTTCCAGTATATCGCACGTAAACATTTCTCAACGGTGAAGATGAGAAAGGGGGAAACATGTGGAGCTAGTGAGACGAGCGTAGGGATTTGGCACTGTGGTCAATCTAGCACAGTCGTCTTTTGCACTTTGCGCTCGCAGTGCACTGGCGGATGTACCCTAAGGCCCTGGGCTAAGATGACTATGTCTTCAGCAAATCTCTTGTAATTTCTCCTTGAGCTTTTACTCCTACTTTAAACTTCTCTCTCATTTCCGTGAGGGACTGTGATGGCACAGTGGTCAAGTTGCTTCCCTGTCACCAAGACAGACCGGGTTCAATTCCCTGCTAATGCATGTGCGATTATCGAGTGAAATGTCCTGTGGTTAGGATTCCACGTACAAAGGAGGTCCCGTGGTTTATGATCCTTCATTTCTTGCTCAATGTATAGATTGAAAAGTAGGGCGATAAGTTGCAGCCTTTCCTTTCTGAATGCCAGCCTCTCTCTCTCTCTCTCTCTCATGTCCTTCAACTCTAATAACTGCAGTCTGGTTTCTGTATGGATTGGAGATGCACTCTCATCCCTGTACTTTCTTCCAATCCTTTTCAAAATGTCAAATAATTTATTCCCATAAAAAGCATTTTCAAGTCCACAAATGGCATGGCGTTCTTTGATCTTGACTCATTCTAGCTTCCAAGATTAGCCTAAGACTTAGTACACCTTTCCTTGTTTCTACGCTTCTCGTTGTTCCAATATCTTGTAAATTATTCCCATCGGGAGTTTTGAAGCATGAGCGATGAAGCTAATTGTGCGATAATCTTCACATCTGTCAACTGCTGCTTTCTTAGGTATAGGAATAAAATCCAAAGGGTACCTCATCTGTCTCATAAAACCTACGAACTAAGTGAAATAAACTTATCGGAGCTTAATCTCCTATGCAACGTTGGAATTCAGTCGGTATATCATCTATTTCTGGTGCTTAGTTTCTACTTAAGTCTTCCAGTGCCCTATCAAATTCTGATCTCAATATTAAATCTCATTTCTCATCGTCATCAATTCCCTCTTCCCGTTCCATTACATGATCCTCAATATCCTTACCCCATATACAAACTCTCTATGTATGCTTTCCATCTCTCTACATTTTCTTCTGTATCTATTAGAGGTTTTCCACTAGTCTCTAATTTTACAAAACTTAGAATGTCTTTCCCCGAAAGTACCCTTAACCCTTCAATACGGTGTATCAACTTTTCCTACTTTGAAGCGAATTTCTATACTAGCACATTTTTCTTTCAACCATTCTTCTTTCACTTCCTTGCATCTTTTGTTTACCTCATTTTTCAGACGTCTGTATTTGGCGTTCCCCCTTTCATTTCTTGCATTCTTCTGCTTCTTCTTTTCATCCATTCTGGTATACCCTGACTGATCTAAGGTTTTCGACCAACGTTTTTCTCTGCGGATTGTTATTTCGTATTCCAAAAATATTCATTCCTCTGCATTTTTAAGTTCGTTCAGGG
Source organism: Meconema thalassinum (assembly GCA_946902985.2). NCBI lineage: Eukaryota > Metazoa > Arthropoda > Insecta > Orthoptera > Tettigoniidae > Meconema > Meconema thalassinum. The sequence continues at coordinate 1,094,628,184 of OX336389.2, read as the reverse complement.
TTCATCACTAGTCCTTCCCTTATACTACTGTTGAATCTTTCGTTCACATACTTTTCTTTTAGTTTCTCTAGTGTCCTCATTTTTTGGCTTCTGATTTTTCTTCAGTTTCTTCAGCTTTAATCTACAGCTGCTACTACTACTACTACTATCACTACTACTCTTAATGCCATACGTAATTTACTCTCCATGGGTCCTGACTATTTCTTGGTCCACCTCTGAACATACAGTATGTTGCCTCCAGCTTATGTACTGTTTGTTATTCCCTGGATTCACCTAGGTCGAACTCCAATACAGCACAGTTTGCCTCAATATTCCAGGTACTTATTGGTGGCGGTGAATGCTGTTGAATGGAGTTGATCATCCTGGTTATCTGCTCCTGAAGGTATACATTCTGTTAACATCCATAAGAAAGGACATGGTTTGTAACGACTCATCCCATCAAAATCAGTGAACTGTTCGAAGAGAACTAGATAACGGGCTTAACTACAATATCCTGCACAACTCATCGTAGGTAATAGAGTTGCGAAGACATCAATAGGGTGGCCTACACCACAACTGATGGAACAGGAAGATTATATGGCTGATAAGTTTCATATCCAATAACACGGGTGAGTTGCGAACGGTGAACGAATAAGTATTAAAATAATAACCCCTGGCACTACAGCCCATGAAGGGCCTAGTCCTACCAAGCGACCGCTGCCCAGCCATTTGGCCTGCAGATATTGGGGTGACGCGTGGTCAGCGCGTCGGGTCCCCTCGGCCGTTAATCGTTGTTTTTTTTTCGTGACCGGGGCGCTGCCTCACTGTCAGACAGCTACTCAATTGTCCTGACGAGGCTGAGTGCACCACGTTCCAGCCCTCAAGTCAGTTTCTAAAATCCCTGACGGAGCCGGGAATCGACCCCGGGTGAGAGGCAGGCACGTTATCCCAACACCACGGGGTTGGCTGAACGAATAAATAGTAATAATATTAATAATAATAATTCATATTCATTATATTGTACACTGCTGTGCCCTTAAACTTCCAGCGTAGTCTGTAAGCCTCTTTGAGTAAATAAGACACCTCAAAGATCCTCGATTCTAGCCTTCCCTGCTTCTACACCTCTCACCTGGAAGTAGTTTTAACACCAATCCTAACCAAAGTTCTCCCCTTCTTCAGTAGTACATAATATTATACAACTTATAGGCCTATGTATCTTAATCACATGTAATTTATTTCAGGTTATTTTGTTCATATATTCAAGTAATTGGAATTATTTTGTGTTGGCTGACTGAAAGTTACAATATCAATGATCATTTCTAGCCATCACCTCCTTGTCTTGTCCTATAGTATATAGCTGAGACAATTAGTGCCCGAGATAATCTCTCCTCCTCAATGAACATTACATGGCTCCACCATCTGGGCCGCCTTATACGAACAGCCTCACCTAACATATCCTCAATACGCTCGTGTATATTTATCCCCGCAATCACTCACGCTATAATCATATCTTTTGCCTCCAGCTTATGCATGATATACCCTGAATTCTCCTAGTTCTGACCCCCTTACAGCAAATTAGGAAAAGCTTCGTTACAGCACGAAGTTCTTCATTGCAGAATTCAGTAGGTCACGACTGAGTGATAACTCACAGCATTGCCTTCAATACACCTAGTCTCTGTCTCTTTCACTGTACTGACAGCCTGAGAGAACACATAGCCGAAATACTTGAAATTTAGATTCTCCTACCTGTCATGCTTTCTTTTTACATCTCTAGTAACACCATTTACGTTCGTTTTTGAAATGCTGATTGTATGCCATATTTTCTACATTTCTGTTCAAGTCCTAACATGGTAGCTCGTAGCCTTCCATAAAGCTTGAAGTTTTTTTACCAGATGTCAAATCTCGTACAAACGTTTCAGGGCAGAATAGCTAATCATATCGGAAGCGGTGTGGAATTGTAGTGCAGCGTTCTCTTAAGACATATATGAACAGCAGAGGTCTCTACACGTCGCAAGTTTGAGGTTCAATCTGACTTGACCTGTAGAACTTCAAAACCAAACGCCACTTTAGCTCAGGATTTGATTTCAGCAAATACAACGAGCCCATCGTATTCGTCCGAATAGGAAAACTTTATAATAATATTATCGCTAAACTTGGATATTGCACTTCACTAGTCTATATTATTAATAGGTTGTGTTTTCTGAGTGTTGTCTTATTATTACAGGTCTTGGAGGGAAATTATGGTTTTGCCAAGGATTTACATAGTTTCAGCTCAAACAATTTTTTTCTCACACAGAGCAGGGAATTGAGTTCTTGGAATTACTTAGCGAACATTGAACACGTGTAGTTGGATGTACTGCACATTATTCAATGTCATGCTGAAAGTAATGAAGTCCCAGGGAATGGTTACTCGATGACACGAGAGGTTTGCAACAATGTTTTAATTTTTCTTATTTGTCAGAAATAATTTGAATTATTGAATTGCATTAGTTAAGTAAGAATAATGTCTAGAAGTAAGCTCGAATAAACATCTATTTATTTTAAAGACGTGATTTCGAATTGAACCGGAGATTTACAGTGTGGTCTTTTTTCCCAAACCCAGCATAAATGAGGGACTAAATTGGATGCCGGTATATGGCACAGAAAATTAACCACCCTATTTGTACTGAATCTTACTTTACAATAAGAAAGGAAGATAAAAACCAAATTATTAATTTCACAGTAGGCCTAAGTAGATTGTCTTCTTTTCGGAACATCTTGTTTATTGTTGATTCAAATTCTTTGCCAAAGAATTTGTAAGTTTTATCCGAATCATTTTTCGTTTCATTGTAGATGGAGCTGTATTTACAAAAAATAAAGAATGTAAAGTACGTGTTTATTGTTGTTTTTTTTAGACAGGAATTCAGTTTTCATAAAACTTAGCCTCTGAACTTAAATATAGTTTAATATTTTGCTATTTCCTCCTGGTTTGTTGAACCTCCAAGTTTCTGTACACGGTGCCGAACAGTCCACCAATTACTCGCCCTATTACAGAACCTTTAATTCATATTAAAAAAAAACAATGACCAATCGTCACTCGCATTTTGCACGGTCTGAAGAGGACTAATGGACTCGCACGCATTCTGGTAGCAGGACCCGGTAGCCAATTATACCACAACCTCTGACATTGATTCCATAACATTATTTTATATTTGATTGTTCATCCTTCTTCTGTAAATAAACACTGCAATTCCTACACTAGACTAACCGCCATGCAATTTAAGAAACGCGACAGGTGTGTGCGAATTTACTTGCTTGCTACTATTTTTACAATTCCTAGTGGCTATATTTCTATTTAATCATTGATGGACCCAGGGAATACTTAATACTTGATGTGACCAACACAAATGATAGTTCTTGCTTTTTAATACTGTTTTAAAAAAGTTACCTGTTTAAGTCGCCAGAAATGAACAAACCAGTACATTTCTGAAGTGCGTCAGTGTGCGTGCTATCATCCATTTTCTTAATGATTTACGAGTCTGTTCATTTGGTTCCTTGTACTTAAATTTAACTTCCTTCTGTTGCTTGATACCGAAATTACACTAACTAGGAATTACTGGTCCCAGCTTCCTGCCGGAGAGGAAATGAAATAGAGCAGTAATTTCATTAGACAATTGCTTTAGTTGTATTAATCAATTGAGAAATTTGGTAATTTAGTCTTCATTCGAGTGATATGCTGCAGGGTACGGCGAGATTCCGAAGAAATTGAGTTCCTGTTGAATCATGAGTTTGCATGATATGAAACAGCTGAAAATTTTAAATTTACTTTGCAATCTTCAAACCAATCAATTGGAACCTGACGCTTCTCAATAGTCAAAATTCTGTAGATATTATTCTTTTCTCACTTTAAATTTCTGTCGGGTGTATTTTATTCAACACTGCAGTATTCCAATAACATGTTCTTTCTAAGACGTGAAATAGCTTTTCGAAGAATTGAGACTTAACGTTTATCTTTCTTTGTTCAGCTTAATAGAAAACCATAAACATAGTTTCCTCTGTTGCAACAGGAAATGTCGCGAGAATTTTAAATCGAACTTAATAATTGATGGAATCTTACGCTTATCATCACAATGTAGTCAAGTTTAGTCAGAGAAATGTGAGATTTGGTGGGATAATCTTAAAGATATTTCCAGAGTTGGAGTTTATAACGAGAGGGCTATCCATTTAATTTCCTTTCTTCATTCATAGCTTCGATCGCTAAATTTTGCTCGTACCAAGCTTGGACGGCTGAAGCACTTTCATGTTTGACTGGTCCAGTCAAGTGCAAGTCTCCTTTTTTTCGCGTATTTGCATCCCGTGCACGTATATCTTACTATTTTGGATGCTTCAGACGCTCAGTATTGACATCCAGGATTCTCCTGAAATTCAACCATGATTAAGTAGGGCCTACTCTTAATCTTTCATCCAGTTGTATCGCTTACCGCTACCCTTCTTCCCCTATTAATTAATGTCTTGTTTTTCTCACATCTGTTTATCTCCAATTCAGTTTTGCACAATATGTGGTTGGAATATTAAATGGCACCTAGGGAGCTCGTCCTATGCAGAATGCAGTAGAAATTTAGCTTCTCTGATATGGCACTCAGTTATCTAGAATGGAGAAACAGTGCACAGCTAGCACTGAACGTGCTCTTTCACGACCCAGCTTGAAACCTGTGCTCCTAATGTGAGAAAGTTTAGACACTAAACACGGCTTAACTCCGCCCTCCCTATTGTACGTCCTGCTAGACCGTTAGTCATTGCTTCATTTGCTAGTTGATTTCATTAATAACTTTTTAATCACACTCTTTGATAAATTATGTGGTTTTCGTGTTATAGTTAGAGCCCTGCGCGGATAAACAAAACGTTATCCGCATCCTCCTCGCTTCCGCACGACTGTTATCCGCATCCGCCCCTCATTCGCATGACTTTCATCTGCATCCGCACCTTTGTTATCCGAATCCGCTGACATTACAATCTATCTATCTATATATTTAAAACAGTAAGCTGATTTTTGTTACCGCGAGATTGACAGAACGGCTGAACCGATTGACTTCGCAATGCATTCTGACTAAAGCCCTTGATCTGTATATTTGCAGAGTGTCTTTAAAATAAACAAATATGTTATAATATATTTTTAATTTATAAACAAAAATGTAAATTTATTGGCCCTAGCGCATGCGCAGAATCACCTTGGATAATGACAGACATGGCGGATGTCCACCGCGTTTTAATGTAATAGTTAATTATAAGAATTATTATAGGAGGGGAATATTGATTATGAAGTTTCCACGATATAAACAGGAATCGAATATTATACACGACGGGAAATATAGAAGAACTTATACTGATTGAGTGTGAATGTTGTTTAAGTAACTTAATATTGCGCTATTCTGCCAGTGATTCGGTAGCTCAAACGGCAGCGTGGAAAGCTCTTAATGCATCGCGCAATGGGACCAGTTCGAATCCCACCTCCGAAACATATTTTTATTTCCCAATTATTCTTTCTGGCTATTGGTAATACATTGCCTTTACATATTTGACTTTTATTATTCCCGTAAACTAAGGAATTCTCCACGATTTACGTTCCCATATACTTTTAAATTATTAAATAAAAGATGGCCACAATCGCTTTCGCCATGAGAGACAATTGACGAACATAATTCATTTGATGTACTCAGACATCGTGGTCACTCAGCCCCGTCTACTTTGGTGTGTTTGTGTCAAATTTTCTCTGATAACTTGTGTTATTGTGATGGTTGTACTGATGTGTTTATTTGTAATTAAAGTGGGGAATGGGAAATTGACGACCGAGGCTTTAAGTTAGGAACTAGACCGGTATTTACCTGCAGTGGAAGTGGCAAACCACGGAAAACCACATCCCAGATTATAGAGATGGGAATCGAACCTTGCCCTTTTTAGTTGTGCCTCAAGAGTGCGCCCCGTTCGAGCCCTCAGACCAGAATTACATTAATAGAGAAATAGCGGATAAAGTATCCACCGTATCATGCATGGTGTGATCTTTGTTTTTGAGAATTAAAAAGAGGAGATTGAAGAACTTCAACAGTCGTTTGAGTTTGTTTGTTGTGTAAGTAACTTAATATTGCTTTGGAAGTCTGTTGCTGGGTGGCTCAGGGGTAACATTCCGGACTCAGGAATGGATTTTGCATAGTCGAAGGAGTTCGCATCTCACCTCAGGCATGTATTTTTATTTCCTAATTATTATTTCTGGCTATTGGTAATTCATTGTCTTAACATATTTTACTTTCGTTATTCCCGTACAGTAAGGAATTCTCCACGATTTACATTGCCATATACTTTTAAATTATTAAATAAAAGATGAGTCGCCTCCGTAGCGTAGCGGTCAGCATGGTTAGCTGCCGTCCCGGAGGTCCTGGGTTCGATTCCAGGCTCTGCCACGAAATTTGAAAAGTGGTACGAGGACTGGAACGGGGTCTACTCAGCCTCGGGTGGCCCAAATGAGTAGAGGGGGTTCGATTCCCCCTCAGCCATCCTCGAAGTGGTTTTCCGTGGTTTCCCACTTCGTCTTCGGGCAAATGCCGGGATGGTACCTTCTTCAAGGCCACGGCCGCCACCTTCCCTCTTCCTTGTCTATCCATCCTAACCATCCCTTACCTTCCCTCATGAGGCCCCTGTTCGCTTTGCAGGTGAGGCCGCCTGGGCGAGGTGCCAATCCCACCTCACCAGTTGTATCCCTTCCGATTCGATGTTCCCTGCTCTAAGACACTGCTCGTAGAGGCGGTAGTGGTGAGTTCCCTCGCTGAGTCCGTGGGTTCCACCAACCTGGAGGGTTAAAAAAAAAAGATGGCCACATTCGCTTTTGCCATGAGAGACAATTGAAGAATATAATTCATTTGATGGACTCAGACATCGTAGTCACTCAAGCCCCGTCTACTTTGGTGTGTGTGTAAAATTTTCTCTGATAACCTGTGTTATTATGATGGCTGTACTGATGTGTGCATTTGTAATTCAAGTAGGGAATGGGGAAGTGACGACTGAGGCTTTAACTATCCCGGTATTTACCTGCAGTGGACGTGGCAAACTACGGAAAACCACATCCCAGATTGTTGAGATAGGAATCTAACCTTGCTCTCCTTAGTTTTGCCTCAAGAGTGCGCCCCGTTCCAGCCCTCAGAACAGAATTAAATTTCTTGGCAAACCTGGAATCGAACCCGGAATCCGGGGCGATAGCTCAGAATGTAGCCTTAAGATTGGGCTTCCCTGTGTTAATACGATTTTTGACAAGCACTGAACATATAGTCTAACTCTTAAACTCCCTGCATTACGGTGGCTGTCGAAGTGAGTCTATGCTCATTGCAGTAGTTGACGAAGTATTTACTGTCATGGAAATGCAAAGGATTGTACCTACAACAGGTGATGGAAATTGCTTATTTAGAGCAGTTTCGTACTGTTTATTCCAAAATGCAGAACGTCATCCTGAGCTGCGTTTGCAAGCAAATTGCTGGCATGAATAATTATAGGGATTTTATTATTGGCGATCAGTATCATCGCATTCTCATCAGCAACAAACTTGAGAATGAAAGTATCTGAACTTCATTGTATAAGTGAATATTATTGTTTATTGATTATTTGTTTAGAGTACATAACAATGAGTCTAACCACGCTGTTGATTTTGGCAATGGAAGTATTATTTGCCATTTAATATTTGGTGGCTGCGTTGATGCAGACCAATATAGTGTTATTGAATATGACGTTAATTTGGAGAAAAATGCTACAATAAATATACCCATTTGACGAAACAGAACATTAGCCACAAAAAAGTTGGAAATCGGAGAAAAATACGAAGGCACTTTTAAAATCGAATATAAATATGCCACTTCAGAAACTATTTTATGCCGTACAGTGTAGGGTCCTTGACGAACAAATGTAAACATTGTTCTGCACTGTATTTCTGAAGCGAGAAATCTACGCTTGGTTACTTTGACCTTTGGTGTAGTAATGGCAAAATTGATCTTACTAAATATAAAATATTTGACAGACTGCAACAATTTTTCACTGGAAATGAAATCTCAAGGAATTTAAGAGAGAATAATCGGCAGTACAACAAATGCTATGTCCTTGGTTTCATTTGGTGCCAATGGCACTGTGCCACATGCATACGGTCCATATTGTTTTAAAATGTATGGAATTGCACATCATCGCATTTCTTCGTTAATGTATATTCCAAAATTATAAGCGACGGTTCTTGCGGCCAGTTGTATATATTAAACTCCTCAGAATTCTTGAATTCCTTGGAATTAAGTGATTTGCTTCCACATACTCCAAACGATTGACCCATAGTTATGCTCCTTAGAAATCTGAAATTTCCTAAGGGCTCCTAAATGCTACCATATTAATTATAAGAAATATGTACGAAAATTGCTTGAATTTGGAAATAATAAGTGCAGTTAAAATTAGGCGGAGAGATCTACCCCTTCGACTTGATTCCATATTAATTATATGAAATAGGCATGAAAATGCTTGGATTTGGAAATAAGTGCAGTTAAAAATAGGCAGAGAGGTCTAATCCTTCGACTTGATATAACACCATCGGATAAAACAATCATTTTCTTTTAAGAGGCAACATTTTCCGATTCGCTTGGCATACTTTATCACAATCAATAAAGCTCAAGGGGGAACTCGGGAATGTATAGGTCTCGATTTGCCTCATCATGTTTTCAATCATGGCCAGCAGTATGTTGCTATGTCTAGAGTGCAATCTTTTGACGCCCTTAAAGTTTCAATAGTGCCAAAAAATAATTGTACAAAGAACGTATATAAGAAAATTCTTCAGCAAATATTTTCTTATTAACCGTCATGTATTGTAATATTTTAATTAAATAAAGCATAAAGTATTAAAGCAACACATTTAGACATTTGAGGAGAAAGTCGTGAGATTTTCGAAGTGAAATGCCATGTCCTGTGGTTCGGATTCCACGTAAAAAGGAGGTCCCGTGGCTCATAATCTCAAGATTAACGGTCACGTTAAACTACAAGCTTCCTTCCTTCCTTTCCTTAGGCTTTGTATGTCATGTGCTGTGCAATGTTTAAATTGAATGTTATACAGCCAGAATTGCAACCCTTTTCAGTTCGGAGTGTTAATTATGCTTAATGGCGTAATTTTAATGAGATTAGCTTAAATCATCATAACATTTGTCATGAAAAATAATATAAAGGAAAAATATATGTCATAACATCCTGGTCCCAGTAATGATATTCAACAAGTTCGGATTGTATTCTAAAAACTATCCGCAAATTTACTCCAAACATTATTCGCATCTTATCCGCTATCCGCACAGCCATGAACGCTATATCTGCATGGTGAAAATTTTTGTGGATATCCGCGGGTTTATCCGGGGATATCCGCATCCGTCCAGGTCTTTAGTTATTGTGCAATGAACCTGTCAATAATGCTCACCCTATTCATTGTACTGCTCTCCGTCCATTTGGCTGCCTTGATGGTAGTTGTATTTCCTTCATGCAGTTAACTAACGTATTTTAATTAACAGTATCGGGACAGACCAGAATGAGAGTGTTCTTTCTGTCTTGTTGGTAGTGCGTGAAACCTACAACCATTGACGCTGATGCTTTTATTGTTCCAGTTGGTCAGTGTTAGGATTAATGAACGAGTTCAATAATTGTGCTGCATCGAGCGCCAGATACTCTATTTAAGTGGATAGCAGGGATATGTTGAATGTTAACTTAATTAAGCTCAACTGAGGACTAGAACAGTGACACTCGATAATCAAGTTCGCTTTCCGCCCCGATTGTCTGTATTAGATAGTAACAGCATTTCCATATACTATTTCTTTCTCTCCTGCAACGGACGAACATCCTCTTTATTATTTCGTCATCCGGAGATACTCACGTAGAGATGAACATTTCCATTATTTACTCCAGGGTGGTTAACATTTCTTTTGCTAATATTTGATGTGTTCATAACTTTGACGCGAACTCGTGTGACAATAGCAACTAGTTAGTGTGTTTTCCAACACCAACAACAACTATGATGATTGCTGACTTAAGTGGTGGAACAGCGGGGTCACCTGCCCCTGCAATTAAATTAAATCTGATTGTCCTCCTTGTTGATCAGCAGGTTGCTGTTATTACCCCCCTCCCCGCAAGACGAGGCATTAAACGACTTAAGCCTTGTGTTGTATGGTTCCTCGGTCTATCATCCCGCTAATGGCCTACTTTCATCAATCAAGGATTATGTAGACTTGTTTAATCGAAGGGTCAGGGACCAATCGTATTTGTGAAAGTTTCTGGATAATTAAGAAACAGTTGATATATTTAGCTCCGTACCCCATTTGCTGTGACAACTGACAGAACTTTTAAAATGAATTAGCTTTCCGTACCCGTCGTTCACGGGGTTGTGCTGTATGTGTAACAAAAAGTAGTTTAGCCATTGACATCAACGCTCGCAACGCTTGTATCCTAATAATTGCAGCTACAAGCTCTACTGCCGTCACCACAAAAACACAGGTTATCGAAGTACTAACTTACACAATGAGGCTATGAGTGTAAGGCCGATAATTAAGTTATTCTGGCTCCTAATAATATGAGGATAACGTATTAACAACAGTAGCAAGTACGGAAAGATTGTGAATGATGTCAAGTACGATCATCGAATGTTTAAGTAAGCTGATTTATAAACTTGTGATTATCTTAACGATTGGAAGGTGTGAGTACCACTACAAGCAAATGAGATAAAAGGAAATATACAGAACTAGGTAATAACCTGCGTAAACATTTAAAAAATACTGTTATGGCAGCTCATAACCAATTATTTTTTTGCCATAACATATGAATGATTTATGGTGTTTGAAGCCATTTTTCAGTGTTGCCTTAGTAAACAAAAGTTTGATGCTTTTCAGTCGGTCAACACGATTGTACCCAAATGAGATGGGTTATTCCCTAATCCTGAAAGAAGTTACACGAGAAGAATAAATAATTAATTATAATTAATAATTATGAATATGAATAATATTAATAATTATAATTGATTAATAATATTAATAATTTATTAATCTCATGTAATGTTTTTAGGATTAGGGAATAACTCATCTCATTTGGGTACAATCGTGTTGACCGACTGAAAAGCATCACTTTTGCTTTTATATCAATGTTTGTTGTTGCTGTCGTAATATAACTTTTTTTTCTTCAATTTTTTACTTTTCTTTGTTCCATGGCTGACAAGTACGTTATTGCAGAAATATATCTGACACTGCAAGTACTGTATTTGTGGCTGGAACACGAAATATCTAATTGAGTCAATAAGAGAATTTCTACGCCTCCTTTCCTCATGATGCCTGCAGATCTCATTTACAGTAAGGGCCTATATCGTCTATAAGCGTATTACAGTCCGGATATATCTTAGTTCACGCGAGCGTCTTCACTGCCTGAAGCACGATCCGATAAAAGATTGCGATAAAAGTAAAAAAGCGTTCTGCTAGATAGGATTTTATTCTTTCTTCCAACAGAATCCCGTCTCACTGAAACTGTCTGATAAAACTTATTTAGCGATTTCTTGATTCAACCTATGCATGCAGCCTGGAACTTGGAGCTGTCATTCAGGCTTGTTTAGTCAGCCCACTCTTCAACTGGGCTCGCTCGCCTGTCCATTTGGAATGGTCACGAATAGGACTCACCCAAACCATATGGGTCTGTCCGTTACATAGCATGGTCTCCCAGATCTTCTAAAGTCGACCAGACTCGGCGATTCCCGAACGGACTTAGAACCCAGCAAGCCCACTGAGGTTTTGCACCAACCCTCTCAATCGAGCTTAGGAAGCGTGTTACCCCTACCACCATGAGGATGATGGTGATGATGATGATAATAATAACGATATGTATTCTTTTTACTCCACTACAATAAAGGTACAAAACTCATTTAAGTCTCGTTCAAGTAATATCCGAGAATTGCATTTTTTTTTTTACCCAAGTCCAGAAAGTTCTTAAAGCAATGAATATCAAACCCCACTTCAGGCACATCCACATGGACTCGTATCTTGGTTTAATATTGATTCTTGCGCAACATGTCACATGGTCTTTGAATGTGAGCTTTGGAGGAAAAAGCTAGAGAGAACAGTCAAGTTGTAACGTTTAACAGTGAAACAGTCTGAGCTAGAAATAATTGTATTTTGTGCATACAAAACAAAAGTTTGATGCTTTTCAGGCGGTTAACACGATTGTACCCAAATGAGATGGGTTATTCCCTAATCCTAAAAAAAATTCATGAATATCAAACTTTTGTTTACTAAAGCAACACTGAAAATGGCTTCAAACACCATAATGTTTTGTGCGTACGTTGAACAGTATACAGTTGTTGTTGTTGATTCATTTAGGGGCTATGTAACATCCTGGTCATGTAGCCTCGTGTACTTGAGTGTGTGTGGAATCTGTCCGAAAACATTTGTCATTGTGATGGCTGTGGTAGTGTGAGTTTTTGGTAAATGAAACTTAAGATTGGGAAGGAGGTGGTCGTGGCCTTAAGTTAGAAATCATCCCGTTTTTTGCTTGGAGTAGAAGTGGGAAACCCCGAAAACCACTTGTAGGATGTCTGACGTGGAAATCGAGCACATCTCTTCCCAACTTTGTCTCATGAAGTGGAGTTCACCCCGTTCCAACCCTTAGACAGGAATTAAATTTCTTGGCAGAGCCGGGAGTCAAATCCAGGACCTGAGGATCCGGAGTCTCTACTCGTATCTTGAGACAACAGAAAGCGGCATGACATGGTGACCTAAAAGTCAAAAGGGAATACAAGGGACGCCATAAATTGAAGATCGAACAACTTTATTGCGGTTCAACAAACTTCGAAGAAAAGGCTACGACCAAGATGCAGAATCCGAGAGATCAAACAGTTGTCGTGTGCAGTATTCAGAAATAAAATGGAATGGAAGTTCAGCCGGTTTGAAAAGTATTACAGTGTAAGAACTGAGAATGATTTTATTGTTTAGGCTATGTTAAAATGTATCGCAGTTTACATGGTGCCCATTATGTCCATTATCTTTCATCTCTTTGCACTTCCTTTATTGAATGACCCTCGTGGTGTACTGGCTAGCATTCTTACCTGTCACCCCTGATGTCCGCATTCGATTCCCGCCTCTGTCACGAAATTTAATTCTGGCCTGAGGGCTGAAATGGGGTATACCCAGCCTCGTGAGGCAGAACTGAGAAGAGGTGGGTTCGATTCCCACCTCCGTCATCCTAGAAGTGGTTTTACGTGGCTTCCTACTTCTACTCCGGGCAAATGCCGTGATGGTTTCTAACATAAAGACCACATGTCGCCGCCTAGATCCTAGTCTCAATTACGAATGCACACTACCATAGTTATCACAATAACACAGGTTATCAGATTTCACACACACCCGAGTGCACGGGGCTACATGGTCACGATGTCGTAAAGCCCCCAAATGAATAATCATCACCAACAACAACAACAACAACAACAACATGAGTCGTACCCACGCGAGGAAACGGTGCCAGTACCGTCCGACAAGTAAGGAAACGCCGATTATACAAAGAGAACAATGGCCTATATAAAACGCGCATGGTTTAAGAATCCAACCCGAAAGCATTCAGGAAATGAGTAGTTCAGCCGACTCGCGTTACTGTTTAGTGGTATATACAGTATTTGTACAAAATGAACTGCGGCACGCAATAATTGTGAATCCCTGCTTGTAAGTCGTCTTGGATTTGTGCAGCAATTTCGATGGAAGGAAACTTGTAGTTTTACGTGAACGTTAATCATGCGATCATGGGTTACGGGTTCTCCTTTTTACGTGGAATCCGAACCACAGGATATGACATTTCACTTCGAAAATCTCACATGCATTGACCAGGCCCGGTCCACCTTGACCGCTGTGCCACCACACCCCCAATGCAGCAAGTTCGTAGAGACCCCATGTATGTGATGTTCAAGACTTTGTGAAAACCTCCATGATATTACCGCCGTGGTCCAGTGGTGCATTAAATAGCTTTCCCTCTCTCACAGTCCGTATTTGATTCTCGGCTGTGCCATTAAACATTTTAATCCTGGAGTGTTGGAACAGGGTGCCCCGGGATTCGTAATGCCAACTTGAGAGATGTGAATTCAAATCTCTCCTCAGTAATCCTGAAAGTAGATTCGATTTTCCACTTCAACTTCGGGCAAATGCAGTCAATAACTATAAATCATTCAACATATTCGAAGAGAGATTTGTTTTACGTATAAAATGTCTGGTTAGAAATGTGTGTTTGTGTTGTTTATTGTGAAAACAGGTTACACCAAGAATAAATAGCACCGACATAACTCAACACTGCTACCACCTCCTTCCCAGTTACGAGTGACACTGTTGTTGTTTGAGTCTTCAGTCTTTTGACTGGTTTGGTGCATCTCTCATTGCCTCCCTGTCCTGAGCTAATCGTTTCATCTCTACATAGCTACCACACCCTACATCCGAGGCAATCTGTTTAACATATTCTAACCTTGGTCTACCCCTACAGTTCTTGTCCTCGACTCTTCCCTCCATAACTAAGCTTGCTATTCCTGGGTGTCTTAGTATGTGTCCTATCAACCTATCTCTTCTCTTCATTAGCAGTCGCCAGAAACATCTCTCCTCTCCCACTCGTCTTAATACCTCTTCGTTTGTAACCCTATCTACCCATCTGATCTTCATCATTCTCCTGTAACACCACATTTCAAATGCTTCATTTCTCCTCTTTTCTGCTGCACCAATAGTCCAAGTTTCACTTCCATAGAGTGCCACGCTCGAGACAAAGGCCTTCAAAAATGACTTCCTAATACCTAAATCTATATTCGATGTCAACAGATTCCTTTTCTGTAGAAATGCTTTCCTTGCCTGAGCCAACCTACTTTTTATTACGTCATTAATACAGGTTATTATACAAAGCGAGTTTCACAGGACTGACGGCCACGAAGACCTAACAAGGAACACCACCAAATTGACCACCGATTTTGATGAAACTCGGCGTTTTTGCATCATTTCATGAGATGACTGAACCCTAAACATGAGGCTCCTATTCATATTTCTCGCCAATGGGGATATCCTGAACTAGCACCAACAGCGTGTGTGCGCATACTATAAACTTATCTTTCGCTCCGTGCGCTTCAGTGTAAACAGCATTCATAAGTAGCACTTTTGGTGTCTTTAAAAAGCTTTTGGATGAATAATTATTGTTGCACACCTACACGTAAATATAAAGAAAAATGCTTTCACTTCCATCGCGTTTGCGAATGATGAGAAACTCATAGAACAGTGGTTAGTTGTGACTAGATAAAAAAAGAACTTCTAAGAGCGGAGTGTCCCTAAGAACACTGAAATTTGATCGGCTCATTTTAAAGGGGATTATCAAATGGCTGAATAAACTAATATACGGTTGCTTATTGTACATCGTATAGAAATGGTAAACATAATTGCAAACGACTCTGTAGTATGAGAATTATCTTCCTTCTATGATCACTTTTAAATTCTGCGTAATTCGGCATTAGAACCTGATGTATGGCAAGTAATAGTACTGTGTACAATCTTACTTGCTGTATTACATTTCGAATTTTGTTAGGGATGAACATTTAAGGTAAGTTTGTTTTGCTGCTCTTGATTCCGTCTTTCGTTATCCAATTCGTGTTTATATCTAATTGATGCCGTAACTTTGCCATATAAATATTTACATTTGGCACTGTGCCCCGTGATTTGACTTGCTTGAACTGGCTGGCCTTCGCCTCACCCGCAGCACACCGCTATTGCAGGTAGTGAATGATGGTGATGAAGATCGTGGTTTTTAAGGGGGCGGAACAGCGAGGCCATCTGCAACCAGTGGCATACAAGGAGTGGGAACATGAGTATCGCGTGCCAAAATTCATTTTGAACGACTCGTATTGACATGAAATGTCAGCAGGAGCTTAAAGTTTAAGGTACAGTCATCTCTTGGTCCTGAAACGCTGCCGCAAGCCGAGTTTTATCAAAATCGTAATGATTGATTTGGTGAGCTTACCTTGAAAGCCACCAAATGAAACATCTTTTTTTTTTACCTCTTTATAATGGTATTTGTTAATTACCTCCACACACACATCCTCTTCATAAGGAGTACCATTCATCAGTCAAGTGGTGGTGACATGTACAGTAAGTGTCCTATTGAAACAGTTACTTTTGTCTTCATGTGGTCGGGAAGAGCTTGTGCTAAAAGTATTTCAACTGGTGTCGTAGCTCAAGCAGAAGATCGGCTGACTGAAAAGCTGCACTGGCATATTAATTGCGGTTGATTCTCAGTAGCATATTTTCCCACTCTCTTACTTCGGCCTAATAGGATTCTGGTACTTCATTTCCAGTTAGTCGGCCTCGTTGCTTAGTGGCTAGCCCTCTTGGCCGTCACCGCGGAGGCCCGGGTTCGATTCTCGGCTCCGCCAAGGAATTAATTCTGGTCTGAGGACTGGAACGGGGTATACTCAGCCTTGTCAGGTAAAAGTGAGAAGAGGCGGGTTCGATTCTAACCTCAACCATCTTGGAGGTAGTTTTTCCGTGGTTTCCCACTTCTACTCCAGGTGAATGCCGGAATGGTTCCTAACTTAAAGCCACGGCCGTCTCCTTACTAATCCACATCTGAATTACGAATTCACACACTAATACAACCATCACAATAACACAGGTTGCCAGACAAATTAAACACACCCAAGTACATGGGGCTACATGGCCACGAGGTCGCAAAGCCCCTAAATGAATCAACAACAATCATTTCAAGTCTCGTGGGGGACATGTATCGCAAACCTAGTAACTACTGTACAGTTGCGCGCATAACTATAGATACAATAATAGCACTGAGTATCCCAAACGTATAGTGCGTGTCATATAACACAAGTAACTAAGGATAAAATCACTGCAAACATAGTGATTTAAATACACTGTGTTAATGGCAACGATTTATCCAGCTCTTAAAATAAAGCTGCAACAAAATAAGTTTGTCCTGTTTCAAGATTGATATTTTGAGTTGAATGGCAATAATGTTATAAGATTAACGTCCCTTTAGCTTGCCACGGTGGGTGAGTGGTTATCGTGTCAGATTACTAACCCCAAGCTTGCAAGTTCGCTCCTGGCCGTGGTAAGTGGCTTTTGAAAGGCGGAAAAAATGACGACACGCATGTCATACGATGTTGGCATGTTAAAGAACCCATTTGAATATAGTAGTGTTCTTAATGGCAAAATTTATCTCGGGATTTTCCGCCAACACAAAGTTCCTCATTTCTCTACTAGCAAGCGCTATACAGTCAAGGAGCTTAAATATCTAACCTCCTTGACTTTCATAATGAATCAAGGAACAACGAAATTCGTCATGCAAGCTGCCCTCTGGGTGTCAAATAACAAAGCTTGCACCCGGCACCCGGGGCCATACGATATTATTATTATTATTATTACGTCCCTTTAAACTGCTGTGGTCTTAGATATGCTGGGTTGTCGAGAATTTTGCCCAGCCCACGTCAGATTAAAATTACCAATGACGAACCTTACCATTTGTCCCCCCTCCACCCCCATCACTATAAACATGGCGATTTATAGTAATTCTCTTATTACTGTTAGATTGAATCAGGGATGCTTTCACTGCCGCCACTCATATTTCAAAGCCACCATATTTGCAGACGCTGAAAGTGGCAGTTGTAATGAAAGTTAACTGGCAGAGTTAGCCGATAATTGTTTGTCTATTCTGACGTCCATGGTAACGGATCTTCATCGCTAAATAGCAACGCATTACTCAGCCTCGTGAGGCAGAACTGACAAGATTCCCACCTCGGCGATCCTAGCACTGGTTTTCCGTGGTTTCCTATTTCTACTTCAAGCAAATATTTGGATGATATCTAAATTAAGGTCATAGCCACCTCCTACTCAATCCTAGCATTAATTTCAAACACAGCTACAACACAGGTGATAAGGCAGATAACACACACAGAAATACATGAGACCATGACCACGATGCCGCAAAGGCCCTACATGAATCAGCTTCCTTCGCAACTTTAAAGGCGATACGAACATAGATCATTATTGATTGTATTAAGTAATGGATTTGTGTATTTAACAACGAAAAATTACAGAATCTATAATGTTACGAGGCAATGTGCCTGCGGAAATTGCGATCTGTTTCACTAGTTTTGTTCCACAATGTTGGTAAGATTTCTAATTTAGATGGATCAGTCGCGGTTTTATTTGTCCATTATTAAGTTATATTGAGTATGGGAGTACAGGAGAATTATTCTTCGTAATGCCCCAACGTAGTTTAATAATAAAATGTGAACGATTGCTGCTATTCGTAAGTTCATAAGTCAGCCTCCAACTACCGGCCGGAGATCATCAGTAGAGCTTGTTTCTTGTTTTGCATTGCTTATAAGTATATTTGGTGGCAATATCTTATTACAAGGCAGTTAATTTGCTTTCTGAGGTTCAATGAACCGTGAAGAGGTCATCAGAGCATCAATTTCATCCGTAGCATGAACATATGAGATGTTGATTGCATTCATCAGACTTAGGGGCAGATGACCTCGCTGTTCCGCCACTTCAAACAACAATAACTAACATTCATTAGACTCACATTCTGATTTAATATGAACAACAAAATTAAATAGAAAATATCCCTCAACTAGCTACACTCACAAATGCAATTATAACTCATTTGAATAATAATGTTATTGGGGAACAGAACTACGACCTCGTTACAAGATTCTTCTCTAATTGTCGAATTAGCCGCAAGTCATTTGTTTCTTTACAGGACCAACACAATATACACTTCAGTCACTTGATAGAGTTGGCAATCAAGAACACTCCACGTGCCTACTAGGCGCTTTTCAATGATTTTGCTGATGGCCATTGGCTGCCGCTTTGTACCCAAACACAAAATAACGGTCTCCATGATTTCTATGAAGAGTTGAAGGCCTGGCTCGCACTACCCGGAGTTGGTCGGCGAGCTGATGGATGAGCTGTGGGCTAAAAGGTGCGGTTTCCTCCAGTAGCGGTAGCACATTCTAGCGGCCGTAATGTGACGGTGAATCATGTTTCCGATAGAAACAAAGGAGGGTGGATTTCTAGGAAACGTTGACTACCACTATCTCGTTAAGTTGCCGTGGCAGCATTCATGCGACGGCGGTGTGTGCGGTAGCAAACAGTTCTGTCAACAGCGTTTTTGATCTGCCGCCATGATCTGGAATCGCTAGTTCTTTCTAGAAAAAAACAAACAAAAAACGTAAAAGTGGAATCTGCGACTTTATAGGGGATACTTTATAGTGGTCCAGTGTAATAATGCGGATGCTGACCAAAATCCATGAAACAGATTTCATTAGGCAGCATATTCATGCATGTATCGGTATTCACATTATACTTCTTCATGTGCCTTAATTAGGGTCTGAAACTATATGCTACAGGAAACGCCGGTCCTGTGACGTACAGCATGAAAGTAAAGCACTCTTCTTACCCGATTATACTAACTAGCCATCTTGTATTCATCAGACAGTCCTACCGTAACATATATTAGAACTACTGTATCTCACGCTATTACTTTTGAACCACAATTTTGAAGAACTCAGAAAGAAAAGTTCTTCAGTCAACGTTTTTGAGAAATCCAGTTAAACACGAGAAATGCTCCTTGAAGACCAGTTCTATTACGGTACTAAAATATTTGCGGATCAGAAAATGCTAAGTCGATCATACGATGAACACGACTTATTGAAACAAATGTCGCGTCAAACATTTAGCGTGGCTACTGGCACCATGCTAGCCAAGCTCCTTGCGATCCTTGCTATCAGCTTTTCATTCACTCTAGATATCAACATTGCGGAGGACAGTAATGGTCTGAGAGGAGACGCCTCAAATGAGTGTCTGTTTGAAGATACTGGCTGAGAATATAATCCTACTAGTGACTACTAGTGCAAAGCAGCATCCAGTGAATAAGCTAAAAATGCTCTCATGTTGGAAAGAAATGCATTGTCTGAAAGCTGAACACTCGCTGCTGGTTTACTCAGCCAGAAGGTACCACAGTTTATGGCACACTGATAAAGGGAAGTGATGTAGAAGATGATGATGATGATAATACTTGTTGTTTTAAGGAGACTAACATGTAGGTTGTGGGCCCCATGATGTGGATGATGATGATGTAGAGATGGAATAATATTTTCGGCTACTAGGCATTGGCCCTTCATGGGCTTATGGATTTACTGTATATATCTACATATTGTAGATTGAATAAAATCATAATAGAGATGGAATTATGAATATTAAGTCATATCATTTATCTATGATAACTTGCAACTAAGAATCAGAAGTTATCAACTTTTGGCTTAACATGGATGAAAGTTGTTAAGTCTTAGATAGTTCCTTCAGATGCATGTCATACAGAGAATGGAGTGGCCTGTCTATTCTGCGGACATGAACTGTGTTAAACATGCATGGAAAGTGCTCAAGAGGGCAATTTCGCACCGTCCCAATCCTCCAAAAAACAATCAAACAGCAACTGATTTAAGCTGCTGTCCAAGAGTGGGATAATCTGCCCCAAACCACGCAGGATTCGTTGGTGCTCAGTATGCCTCGCCGTCTGCAAGCATACCTTAGAGCTCGTGGTAACCATACAGAGTTTTGACATGCCCTAATATGACGTTTGTGTGCCCAGTTCCACATTATCAGTTTTGTTCTTCGTTGTGTGCTTCTGTTTCTTTTACAGAGCAGATTGCGAATTGTTTTTCTTTGTATGTACCCTATATTGTGTATAATGTGATTACATACGCATAACTAAATAAACAAGTCACTAAATCGCAATATACAAAACTTTTTTTGAGCACTGTAGATAACCTTTCGGCTGGACACTACTAGGCAAAGAAGAGCGCTGCAATGAACCCAAGTTTTTGAAATCTGTTCTCAAACTCCCTTCCGTTTTGATTCTCCGGGACAATTGCAGGATTAAATTGATGTAACAGTTCCATTTATATAATACGACAAAACATTGTCCTTTTAGTAAGTTTAGTTGGTATGAGAACAAAGTAGTCTATGTTGTATTAACAACAGCGTTAAGAATGGTACACTTGAGAGAGGGAAATTATTCTTCATCATTCTCACGGCAGAAACATAGCCTCTAAACGCCACAGCTGAATTCATTGCAGTGCTTATGCTGCTACCTTCCGTGTTCATTTTCCTGTCACACAAAGCCTAAAAGTTTACTTTTCCCTGTTACACCCTCCTTTCGTGCCTCAGTTACAGGCGGAAGGGGGAAGTTATCATGTACGCGGCGTACATGGCTGCCCTACTGAGAGTGAACTCGCATACGGTGGGTACACTTTTTGATATGGCTACCAATAGCATTCGTTACCAATTGCCCTTGTAACAGCAAATGCAATCCCACCGTACAATTGTATGCAAGCATTCATTATTGCAAGACAGATACAAATCCACAAGTGACAATACGGCATGATGAAATATAATCAAATACCAATCACACACAAAAAAATCATACACAATAATTCACTGAAATATAATTTCTCTCTGCAGAACAACATGAGAAAACAACGTTCAAGCATATTGCACGGTGGGGCTGCATTTGCCCGCTACAAGCGCAGTTGGTTACAACTGATATACAGTAACTAGTTTAACGAATGGTAAAGCTATGGCCACCTGGGGATTAATTTTAGAGATAGCATAAAGAGAAGAAATATCTTCGAAAGAAAATACTCCTGTTCCACAGTAGATGTGACTTTTGGATATTTCAGGTAAATTAACTGTTGGTTATTGATGGAAGAATGTGATCTCAAGAACATGTAGTCTAAGTTAATATAATCGGGTAATAAGAGTGCTTTATTTTCATGCTCGACGTTACAGGACCGGTGCTTCCTGTAGAAATACGTTGCTCGCGCCTACCAACATGTGCTGCCCTTCTTGACATGGCTGCTCTACAGGTTATACAGTAATGTACTGTACTTTTGATTTGCGATTAGCGGGAAGCCTTAAGTGAACACGTTCGCATATCTGAATGACTCGCTTCTTCACAGTTTAGAGCAGAGTATCATATTATCTTGAATTCACTAAGCCCTAAATCTAAGTTTGCTAAAGAACATTACTTTCGAGAATAAGCTTCATATCATAGTTCTCTAATTTCAGCAGTGAAATTGTTTTTATCCTGTATAATCTTTTAGCCACACAACAGGCTGTTGTTTTTTGCCAGGATTTCATGACGGAGTAAAATTGGATGCGACCGCGAAGCAAACAATGTTGCGGTATTTCCTGCCGGACTGTTTCATCTAAACCTTCAAACATTCAATTTTTGTCTTAATATCAGCGTTACTACGTAACAAATGCGCGGTGATGAAGAGTCTGGGTAGCTGAGACATGTTTCCATTTAATGGTTTAGTAGACGTTTATTTTTATACGCTTTACGAAACCCGTGTCTAATAAGTATGCACCTCAATTACCTCGAATCATACGAACAGTAAACTTTTTCCACATCTCGTCCTGGTTTATGTACAACTCACTTTAAAGGTGGCCGTTTACACGAATTCATCCGAATGTTGGTAGTTAATTGGAATAGGAAATTTCTTGTAGATTTCAAATGTATGTGGTTTAAGTGTATATTATTGATATTTGTTATTTACTTTCGAGAGGCACGTCCGTTCTGCTTGACAGCTCTGCTACCATGCATACATTTCTAATGCCATTACTTCCAAATGAAACTTTAGACTGAATAAGTTTATTGTCATGAGTTTTAGAAGCTAATGCAAATGTGTTTTAGCACTGAGAAAAGAATACCCATAAAATGTAATTATAGCAATCGGTGAGCGTGAACGTTCAGTGGAATCGTTCTGGACACTGTTTTTATTTTACATTGTAATTGTGAAGAATTTTTTTCAGGAATGAACTGACAAAGCAATGAACCAGTAATCTAGTGCTAGGCAAACCAAAAGATGTTCCGCCTGCCCTTGTTGTGCTGCAGAATAGTATTCAAGAGCCACTGAATGTTCACCAAAGCAGGAATGCATTACAGTGCACTATACAACCCAACAACAGTACTACCAACGTTGGTTATTAGCGGAAAAGATCCTCTAAGACTTTCCACTACTTTCCTCTCAGCATGCTGAGCCACGAGATGTGCGTAAAATGGTGCATTGTAGGGAGGAATGTGCTCCTAGCAATCCATGATATAACTTACTCCAACTTTACCTTTTCAATTTAAATTAACATAAAACAAACCATGTTTGCTAGTCTATTGGTTCCGTGTTTATTTTCTTAATTAGTGTTGATTCATTCATCCGGAACCATTTATACTACTCAACCCTGTAAATGCATAAAAAATATTTCGCTGATACACATTCCAACTAAAAATTAAGTCTTCATCAGCCAAAAAATATTTAAAAATCTTTCATCAGCAATACGTGATGTTTTAATTTATTCTGACAACCTTCTCAACTGTTGTGATAATTCAATAGAAAATAATATTTGGCTCTCCAAGCCCTACAACATAACTAATTTTACTCATCGATATGAGATGAAACTGAGCAACCAACAATAGAAAATCATTTTATTTATTTGTTTGTGTGTTTGTTTTATATAGAATGTCCCAGTGAGTTGGTGTCTCAAGGGGGGACTGTCTTTTACAAATACGGCTTAGCAGTTTTCAGTTTCAACTTTTGCTAACTATGTAATAAGTCAAGTCAGGGTTTACATAACTTACAACTTAGATGGTAAAATGGCTAAACAGTGGTTGCTGCGAAATTATATGATATATGGTAATATTCTTCAACATATTGCTCAAGGAAATACCTGCTTACCACTCTTTTAAATCTGTTTATGTTTTTGATTTGTCTCAGTTTGGGAGGTAGATTGGGCCAGTGCTATATATTTCATCCATTCCATCATGTGCAAATTCTGTCTTTACTCTTCACGAAGTGACCTAAATACTGGCCGCATTCTGTAGACAATATTTGTTATAGCATATGCGTGTCAAGACTCTTTGTGAAGCGGCTAATTTTACCAAGAGGCTCCGACATACAAATATATATTCTATTTTGTTTATCTTTGTTTAGATTTGAGGAACGTGATTTCCGTGTGATCGTGTGCCTAATGCTTACTATCGAACATTATATTTTATGTTCGACCATGCCGCAATGTAAATATTACATGTCAGAAATCTGCATCATAATGAGGCTCATTATAGTGTAAGTTTGCATTATGATACAGGTTCTCCACCAATCAGGGCTCAAGATTTTCATTACGATACAGCTGTTTGACCAATTAGGAAAGGATAGCTTTGCACCTGCGCTCAACGCACTTATTTTCTTTCAAATCAAACGTGTCGGACACAGGTGACATGAATTACATGATTTGAAAGTTGACAATGTAAAGGATATCGGATTTTAGTTACAATCCCAAACACAAAGACAAAATCAGCACATACCTTTACGGTAACAGGAAAATTCTGTGAAATATGCAAGACATTTGTGAATCTACAGTACGACCAGAAGTTTGAAACACTCCATCCTTTTTTTTTTTATTAATTACCGACATGGAAAGTGTACCGTCCAAAATACAGTATTGGCATAAATAAACTGCGGAAGATGGGAAAAGAAATAGCACTGTACCTTAATCTCTCCAACTCCAATTTGTACACAGGACATTGCTTTCGTAGGTGTTCGGCGACATCTTTAGTGAATGCTGGTTTTGATATAACGACACTAGCTATCGATGTTTATGTTTGAAAGCTTTAGAAACATATGACATAGTGAAGGTCTTTGATCCACGGAAATCAATTACCCAGCACTCTGTTTAGCAAATCCAATAGGGATTTCTTATGCGATCTTTTTTCCGCCAGATGTCGTGACTGCTCTATGTGGGACTCCATTGATTTGCCTTCCGTTGACATTCTATACGCATCGAATTTGAAGAATAACAAGTTGATAATACGATACATTTTAATTTTAAAGCGTTTGTGTGTTATTTACGAATGTTATTTAAACTAAAAACAAAATGATCCCACATAGTACCTGTGCGCTATCTATCGGTGCTAGTTCAGGATATCCCTATTGTACAATAAACAATGCTTAAAAGCTTTGGAAACATGACATTGTCAAGTTCTTTAATCCTTACTGGGAACCCAGCGCATGCGCTCTGTTTACTAATCTCAACCGACAGAATCTCGACAATAATTTATGAATATTTATGTCGAACATAAAATAAAGTTATTATTATCGTCGAACATAAACAGTCGTATGCAACTCGCCTATACGGGTAATTAAGACACTCTTGTGGAAATTATAAAACTCGCTTTGCTCGTTTTATAAGCATACTCGTGTCTTAATTATTGCCATCATAGGCTCGTTGCATAATGTACTAAAGTGCACTCATGCTTAAGGTTGTCTATGAAATAAACAATACGTCTACAGAAAATCTTAATGTCAAACACAACGTGGAAAATGAGTGCATAGGATATATTGGTCTACAGTAGTAGTGATGTGGTTGGCCAAAGTGTGAGTAGGTATGCAGTGGGCTGTGAAAGAAACTAAACCAAAAACTGAAAGGAGGTGTATTATAGGAAAAGACGGTCTCAGGCTGGCATACATATCATCCACTCAACCTCTATAGCCGTCCGTGTTAACTCGCATATCATGAGAGAACTCGAAAGTGAGTGGTTTGAATCTGGCAGTCCAAGTGTTGTGTTCCCTCGGATTTCACGGGCACTTTTCCACATCCTATCCTATCTTATCTTATCTTATCTTATCTTATCTTATCCTATCCTCACTCTAGAGCAGACATCAATCACATTAAAACTGGGTACCAGGCAACATTTGCACACAATAACGTACGTGGGGATGAGAGGAGAGATGGCCGCTTTATTCATACTCCGTAAATCGAATCAATGAATATATTGAATAATAATAAAAATAATAGCCTAATACCTTTTCCAGTGTATTTGTGCCTCTATATAGAAAACATGGGCATTCGTAGTAAGGGTCGTGTTTGTAGGATATCGGTCAAGTAGTCCATATTAGATAATAAAACAGTTCGTTTAGTGTGTTTTTTTAGCTTATTAGATTATTTTTGAATATACTGTACAGTATTATTTACATATTTTACCATTGGTGCTTATGATGTAAGCCTCCGTGGCTTAGGCGGCAGCACGCCGGCCTCTCACCGCTGGGTCCGTGGTTCAAATCCCGGTCACTCCATGTGAGATCTGTGCTGGACAAAACGGAGGCAGACAGGTTTTTCTCCGGGTACTCCGGTTTTCCCTGTCAAAAATTCATTCCAGCAACACTCTCCACTATCATTTCATTTCATCTGTCATTCATTAAATCATTGCCCCAGAGGAGTGCGTCAGGCCTCGGCAGCCGGCACAGTTCATATCCTCGCCGCTAGATGGGGGCTTCATTCATTCCATTCCTGACCCGGTCGGAGACTGGAAGCAGGCTGTGGATTTTCATTTTCACCATTGGTGCTTATGATGTTGGCTCTTACATACTACAAGTGGCCTTCAAGCCCTCCTCCCGTCCATGACTGGGATATTTCGTACAAGGAGTTATTTTGGTTGAGATTTGACGTGCAAGCACAAATGCAATATGAAACTCTGCAATACCGTTATTGGCCCGTATAGACAGGCTGTCCGGATATGACTATGAGCACACACCTCCGTAGATTCTTGTGGTTTTCGTCACTGACTGGTGGTGTGAAGCTTAATGATGGAAATTGTAGTAACGCTGTGACTCACCCTTTAACTAGCTAAAGCCCTTCCCTCTTAATGGTGCATTGCTTCAACATGTCTGTCAGTTCACTCCCTTCTTTTCATTTCCAACTCAGTTGGAATTATATTTACTTCCGTATGTTGCAAGTAACATGACCGAGATACAACGAATATGCATTTTGCTGGATGGAATTTCCGTTGTTGAGCCACCTCGTTATGGGATCTGAACTTCTCTTTGCTCTAGTAGTGTAATGGGAGCAAATTGCGCTTCAAATCTGCATTAATTGGTGTTCGTAAATGTGGCATACTACTATGCACCATCGATTATGATAAGTATTAAATGGCACGATTGTTGGCCTATTTGCTTCCTAGTTAATGCATGTTAAATTTTCGAAGTCTCGTCCCGTGGTTTGGATTCAACTTTTAAAGGAGATGCCGTGGCTTGTGATCGCAAGATTATGATCTATGTAACAGAGCCTAATATATTTTAGAGTGTCGGTTACTCTTTTGTTCCCATTTCTGTAAGGTTAGCCTATTTTCATCGCATGAAATATAGGCTTGTGAGATTCTCTTTGGTCTGTTACTCGGATAATCAATTATCTCTAAGCCACGCCTTCAGTAAAAAAGGAAAATAAAATCCAGTAGCTAGAATCACAACACACTTCCACGTTAAGATCGGTCGCTATGAAGGCAACTTGCCAGCAGTACGTACGTTGGACTGTAGTTGGACTGCTTGCCTAGCACAAGCAATGCTGCTGTTGAATTTTGGGACATCGTGGTCATATAGCCCCGTATACTGGTGTGTGTGTGTGTGTCATCTCTGATAATCTGTGGCATTGTGCTGGCTGTACTAGTGTGTGTATTTGTAATTGATGTTTGAATTTCAAAGGAGACAGTCGTCGCCTTAAGTTAGGAACCGCATTTACCTGGAATAGAAGTGGGAAACTACGAAAAACCACTTCTAGGACAGCTGAGGTGGGAATCAAATCCATCCCCTCTCAGTTTGCCTCACGAGGCAGAGTGTACCCCGCTCCAACCCTTACACAAGAAGCAAGCAGTGTGAGGAGCAGAGTCATGCGTTCACTAAACTCGTCATTTCAGTAAAACTATCGGACCAAATTATGCACATATAGCGTACACTAGCTACATTCAGAATGTTATTTTAATTTCAGTATCTGTGTTGTTTTTATTTGCAAACTAATTGTACTTACGTGCGCGAAAATAGACAGAAAATGCAAATAGGCGGTAAACATTTTTAAATGACGATATGTTTTCTATTGATTCGTGAATTCGCAAAATATGTACCTCCGAGCTGGCACAAAGGATAACTCTTTATATTCGCCGAAACTGGATTGCAACATGCATCAATTTTCTGTCAGTGGCGTGAAATCCTTCTTAATATTGACGCACTCTTCACATTCGTTTTCCAACAGGTGGCAGACGCGTGTGGACCAAAGCTATTGGAATGCATGCCATAAAACTGACATTTAGAGATAAATCGTCTCCAGAATTCGAATTTTCTATAAATTATATGTATAGTTCTAAGGAGTAAAAGAGCCAAGAAGAAATTTTTACATAGACTTTTGTATTTGTTTTTATTTTGTTCAAAACTGCTTTTCTCAATAAAAGTTGTACCAAGGCTGATTTCTTTTGCTCATTTTTTTTTTGCTAAAACAAATCCTGACTGGGGTGAAGAAAATAACTGTCTAGGAGGAGGAATTACGAATATTCTACCCTGGAAGAGGGCCGGCGTGGTCATATCTATTAAGCGCTTTAAAATATGACACAAGAGTTCGGAATTATATCATCCAACCGTAATTTAAGTCGTTCAATTTCAATCCCTAAGCGATGTTTAGCCAAATAAAATAATAGGGGCCTCACACTAACGAAATTCAGAGACAGATAATAATATTAATAATAATAATATTTTAATCGCTTATCCTCCCAGCTCTGCTTCACCCATTGACTCAGCGAGGGATCATCCCTCTACTGTCGCAAGGACGGTGTCTGGGAGCTGAACACACTTTGTCAACAGATACACCTAAGGATGGAGACAGGCCGATCACCCAGCCACCGTGGCCGTTAATAATAATAATAATCATCATAATCATCATAGGTAAACAAAGATAGTCCACGTACACTTCCAGCGTATCCGTATTGGGCTGGGCAAAGAATATGTCTTTATTAATTAGTTAATGTATTTATTTACTGTATCTTATTTATATATTGGCGTTGTTAAGCATACATATCCAAGATAATGAACAAGGTACCGAAGGTATTCGTTAAAGCAGTATGTTACAGTTATTTTCGTCCTTTCCTCAGTAACATTCCGACAGCTTTCGTTTCAACTTTCTGTATATTATTACGTTGCCACGGTTCTTTCATTAGATCAAGAAGGTTCTGTATGCCTGTATTACTTAAATTATTGCTATCTCTTTTTGCAGATTTATCTTATTGCACTGTAACCTTTACTGTTATAAAATTAGCCTAGGTTCATACTGAAAGAGTTATATTTTAAAACAAAAAAACAAAATCGTAAGGGTCTAGCGCTATCACCAGGCACCCAATCTTTTCTAATGGTCTTCATCATCCACATAAATTTCCCCTCTCCATTTCCCACCTTTGGAGGCAGCCTGAGTAGGTAATTACTATTTATCTTCTTATTATTACATCCATAAGTGCAACAGTCGAACATATTTGCCAATAATTCCCTATAATGAGCCATTTCGCCATAAGAAAACACTGCGACTGCTAGACGGAATAGGCTCACAGCGGGACTACGACATGACCAACCCTCCGTCAATCGGCAGACCAGGTTGATGATGATGATGATGATAATTGTTGTTTTAAGGGGCCTAACATCTAGGTTATCGGCCCAGACCAGGTTGACTGCATTCGCCTGGACAATCAGTGTCCGTACTTTTACAATATAGAAACCACCTCGTGATATAACGGCTAGCACTGTTGACTTAACTGTCGCTCCGGAGTTTCGGGTTCGATTCCCGGCTCTGTCAAGAAATTAAATTCTGGTCCGAGGGCTGGAACGGGGTAAACTTAACCTCGTTAGGCCAAATTGAGAAGAGGTGGGTTCGATTCCCAGCTCAGCCATCCTGTGGTTTACCGTGGTTTCCCCACTTATATTCCAGTCAAATGCCGGGATGGTTCCTAACGTAGACCGCGGTCGCCTCCTTCCCAATCCTAGCCTCACTTACAAATACACACACTAATACAGATACCACGATAAAACAGGTTAGCAGACAAATTGTATGTATAAGGTGCGTTCAAAAGTAACGAGCCGGAGGCATAATTACAGAAACCAGTACCTGTATGTTAGAAGTATTGGCCCTGGCTGTTGAGGCACTTGTCACACTGTGACACGAGGCAGTGAATGGCTGTCTCATAACATTCCCTGGGCTGCGATGTGAACCAGTTCCGCACGTACAGCTGGACGTCGACGTCCGAGGTGAATCGTTGGCCCCGCAGAGCCCTTTTCAGGGAACCAAACATGGCGTAATCACAGGGAGAGAGGTCTGGACTGTATGGAGGGTGGCCGAGAACTTCCCATTTGAATTTCTGCAGGAGTGCCGCGACTGTGTTGGCCGTATCAGGTCGTGCATTGTCGTGGAGCAGAATGACCCCACGGGTGAGATTGCATGGTCGTTTTGTTTTGATCGCTTGGCGAAGGGTGGTCAAGGTTTGCGAGTAACGCTGGGCATTCACTGTTGTCCCGTGCGGCATGAACTGTATCGGAAGGGGGCCATCTTGGTCAAAGAAGAACGTCAGCATTACCTTTCCTACCCTCGTGTGGATGGCCTTGCCGTTTTTTGGGTGGTGGTGACCCTGAATGCTTCCACTAGAGGCTTTGTCGTTTGGATTCTGGTTCGAAGTGATGACACCATGACTCATCTCCAGCCACCACTCGTGCCAGGAACCCATTCCCTTCCCTCGCATAGCGCTGCAGATGACCAAGACAGTGGGCCATTCGACATGCTTCATGGTGCGGTTGAAGACTGTGGGGCACCCATTGGACACACACTTTGCGCAAGTGCAGTCGTTCCTTCATGATGGTGTGCACACTTCCGACGTGACCCTTGCAAGGGACATGCAGTGTTCGCCGTACACTTGCGACATTCGGCGATGCATGTCCGTTCCCCCTACTCCTTCCGCTGTCAGAAACCGAACAACACCTCTTTGCTCTTCGTTTGACGCCTCCATGTCACTGTTTGCAATGCGACTGGCAGCGTTGGGCGATTGATGCATACTGCTGCTCGCTTTGTATCGTCATGTGACGTGCACGCGTACCCTCTAGCGATGGGCTGTGACCTTCCACGCTCTGGTCGGAACCACACCTTGTTACACACGCCACGATTAGCCGATGTCGTCACCG
Source organism: Meconema thalassinum (assembly GCA_946902985.2). Classification (NCBI taxonomy): domain Eukaryota; kingdom Metazoa; phylum Arthropoda; class Insecta; order Orthoptera; family Tettigoniidae; genus Meconema; species Meconema thalassinum. The sequence goes on along the minus strand of OX336389.2, from coordinate 1,094,597,091 downwards.
GTTTGCGCATTCCAGCCTCCGGCTCGTTACTTTTTGAACGCACCTTATATATATGTTACACCCAAGTACACTAGGCTAAATGACCACGATGCCAAAGTTCCTCAAATGAAACTACTACTACTTTATAATACAGAGTTTCAGGTCGTTATCATTTGTCACGCGCCAAGTGCTTCGAGTTGAGTCCGTACACTTTTACTCTCCCGAGTCCACAATCTGTGAGGGGAGAATGACTCGTATCTGCCCTTGTTCATCCTCTCCATCCCCTAACTTGGTGCGCTTCAACCATCCATCCGAATACATGCTCGTATCTCCGTGCCATGAGATTATGATCAGAATTATTTTGCATGTTGGGTAACTCAATTTGCCTGACATTGTTGCCAACCCTTGTTGGATAAAACATAAAAGGTGATGCAAAGCAAAGCCAACTCCAAACAGGCCATGGAGGCCCTGGGAGTAGTGGAAGGTAGATGCTTCCACTTTTTGTAACATCGGCACCGGGATGGAGTTGTCAGCTCCACGTCCGGCCGTCTTTGCTCCCAGGAATTACCCTGGTACTCATTTCTGGTGTAGGCTGAGTGAACCCCAGGGCTATTTGCGTTTCCCAAAGTGGTAGTTTTGTTTCTAAAATCCACTCCCTGGGTGGGGATCGAACCCACTCAGTTTCAGTTAGAAGCTCAGCGCCTCTTCCGACTACGCCACGCAGCCCCTTAAAAAAAGAGGAGGTTAAGGTAGATTCTCAAATTGTATTGGGTAGGCCTATCATCTTTTTCCTAAATATGCGTGGAAAACTAACATTTTCAAAAATATAACCTAAAATTCACACTAAAACAACTAAAATAATGTAATGTAGTTAGTAATGTACTCACTCACCGAATATGATTGAATTCGCTTATGTCAGGAATGGAAGGAAGCTTGTAGTTTTACTTGACCGTTAATCTCACGTTCATAAGACACGGAACCTACTTTTTCATCAAATCTAAACCACTGGACGTGATATTTCCCCTTGAAAATCCCACATACGTTAACTGGGAATCAAACCCGGTTTGCCTTAGTTGGAGGCAAGCAGCTTGACGGCTGCGCCACCACGCCCCTCATATGAGGAATTGCCTGATTTGCTACGACAGTTGATTACATTTTTCTCATAGACTAGCCTACTGCAATTTTCATCCCCAAAAATAAGGCATCAAAAAATTCGAACAGGTACACTTTGATTGTATCAAAGACTCACGTGGTATCGGTAAAAAGCCTATTTCTAACACTTATTTTTCACCCCCTTTAAAGTAAAATTTCGTAAACCCCGCCTTATCCCATGCCTATGAATGTGGATGAACCTCCATGAAAGATTTTGAGTGTCCAGGTCAACGGGTTACCGGAATGGTGATGTGTCACCATGTGGCATACCTTTTAATTATATGTGAGTGTTGTTCAAATGAAACTTGGACTGATGCCTAGAAACAAACTCAATGGGTATTTTTTGTATGTATGTACAGTATTTGGGGCTGCGTGGCGCAGTCGGTAGAGGCGCTGACAAGTGAGCTTCTAACTGAAAGTGAGTGGGTTCGATCCCCACCCAGGTAGTGGATTTTAGAAACAAAACTACCACTTTCGGAAACGCAAATAGCCCTGGGGTTCACTCAGCCTACACCAGAAATGAGTACCAAGGTAATTCCTGGGAGCAAAGGCTGCCGGGCGTGGAGCTGACAACTCCATCACATCCAGTGCCGATGTCACAAAAAGTGGAAGCCTCTACCTTACACTACTCCCAGGGCCTCCATGGCCTGCACGGAGTTGGCTTTGCTTTATGTACAGTAGTTATGTATGTATGTATGTACGAGGCACGTCCAGAAAGTAAGTTCCGTTTGGTAATAAAATTAAATTGTGTACAGATACAGAAACAATATTTATTGCACAACATTCTACACCTCTTAAACTACTTTTCCACATAACTGCCGAACTTTTGCAGGCATTTGTCATAGCGTGGCACAAGTTTTTGGATACCTTCTTCATAGAAGTTTGCCGCCTGTGTCTTCAACCAGTTGGAAACATCTTCTTTCAGCTCGTCGTCATTGTTGAAATGTTGACCGCTAAGGAAAGACTTGAGATGTGTGAACAGATGAAAGTCGCTAGGTGCGAGGTCAGGGCTGTACGGAGGGTGGTCAAACACGTCCCAGCCAAATCCCTGTAGGAGGTTTTTCGTCACATTTGCAGTGTGTGGTCGTGCGTTGTCGTGAAGAAAAACAACACCTTTTGACAGCAACCCTCGGCGCTTATTCTGTATTGCGCGGCGCTATTTCCTAAGTGTCGCGCAGTAAGCATCTGCGTTGATTGTTTGACCACGCAGTAAGAAATCAATGAGTAAGATGCCTTTCCAGTCCCAGAACACTGTGCACATCATTTCCCGAGGTGTCAAGATTTGTTTCGGCTTAACCTTTGCAGGGGATGAAGTGTGCCTCCATTCCATTGATTGCCGCTTACTTTCAGGGGTGTCGTAAGAAACCCAAGTTTCATCTCCTGTGACTATCTGTGTCAGAAATTCTTCGCCGCCTTCATTGTAACGGGTCAAAAACTGAAGTGCACTACCCATCCGTTTTGTTTTGTGTTGCTCCGTAAGAATCTTTGGTACCCGACGTCGGCAAAGTTTACGAAAGTTCAGTTTTTCGGTAACAATTTCATGAATTAGTGATCGTGAGATTTGGGGAAATTCCATAGCGAGAGCACTAATTGTAAATCTGCGGTTTTCCCGGATAAATTTCAATTGGTTTCACTTTCCCAGCATTCAGAAAACGAATCACAGATCTGATTTCACAAGCGGCGGGATTTTCAATCAACACCGACATTGTACGAGTAAACATGCACAACAACGCGTACGTGGCTGACAGCGCTCTCCAAATGGCGCACGTTTCTTCTCCTTGATACAGAGCGTTTACCGCACATATGCGGAGGAAATTGATGAGGATGCAAAGGGAGATTTAATATTGAGATCAGAATTTGACAGAGCATTAGAGTACTTAGGCAGGAACAAAGCACCAGGCATAGATGATATACCGATTGAGTTGCTACGCTGCATAGGAGATGAAGGTCTGATCAGGTTATTTCACTTGGTGTGTAGGATTTATGAGACAGGTGAGGTACCCCCTGATTTCAAGAAGAATGTTATCATCCCTATACCAAAGAAAGTAAGAGCTGACAGATGTGAAGATTACCGTACAATCAGCTTGATTACTCATGCTTCAAAGATCCTGTCTAGAATAATTTACAAGAGGATTGAAAGCCAGATAGAAACGGAGTTGGGTGAAGACCAGTTTGGTTTCAGGAGAAATGTAGGAACAAGGGAAGCTGTACTAAGTCTTAGGCTGATTTTGGAAGGTAGAATAAGGAAAGATAAGAGAACGTTCATGGCATTTGTAGACTTAGAAAAGGCTTTTGATAACGTTGATTGGACTAAATTGTTTAACATTTTGAAATCTATTGGAATAAAGTACAGGGATAGTAGGGTGATATACAATCTATACAGAAACCAGACAGCAGTCATTCGAGCTGAAGGCTATGAGAGAGAAGCTGGTATTATGAAAGGTGTAAGGCAAGGCTGCAACTTATCACCCATACTTTTCAATCTTTACATTGAACAAGCAATGAAGGAAATTGGAGAAAAATTTAAAGTGGGAGTGAAGATTCAAGGAGAAATAATTTCAACTCTGAGATTTGCTGATGACATCGTCATCTTGGCCGACAAGCCTGAGGATTTGAATGAGTTTTTGAATGGTATGGATTCTGTCTTACGGAAGGACTTCATGATGAAAATTAATAAATGTAAAACAAAAATACTGGAATGCAGCCGAAATAAATCAGAAACCTCTATGGAGATCAAATTGGCAGGTGAAAAGCTGAAGGAAGTAGGAGACTTCTGTTACTTAGGAAGCAGAATAACCAGTGATGGACGAAGCAAAGAGGATATAAAAAGTAGGTTGACTCAGGCAAGGAAAGCCTTTCTACAGAAAAGGAATCTGTTGACATCGAATATAGATTTAGGTATTAGGAAGTCATTTTTGAAAGCCTTTGTCTGGAGCGTGGCGCTCTATGGAAGTGAAACTTGGACTATTGGTGCAGCAGAAAAGAGGAGAATTGAGGCATTTGAAATGTGGTGTTACAGGAGAATGATGAAGATCAGATGGGTAGATAGGGTTACAAACGAAGAGGTATTAAGGCGAGTGGGAGAGGAGAGATGTTTCTGGCGACGGCTAATGAAGAGAAGAGATAGGTTGGTAGGACACATACTAAGACACCCAGGAATAGCAAGCTTAGTTATGGAAGGAAGGGTCGAGGACAAGAACTGTAGGGGTAGACCAAGGTTAGAATATGTTAAACAGATTGCCTCGGATGTAGGGTGTGGTAGCTATGTAGAGATGGAACGATTAGCTCAGGACAGGGAGGCATGGAGAGCTGCATCAAACCAGTCAAAAGACTGAAGACTCAAACAACAACATGCGGAACTGCGCTGTAGCGGAACGTACAACTAGTTGAAGACACAGGCGGCACACGTCTATGAAGAAGGTATACTAAAACTCGTGCCACGCTACGACAAATGCCTGCAACATTTCGGCAGTTATGTGGAAAAGTAGTTTAAGGGTTGTAGAATTTTGTGCAATAAATAATTTTTCTGTATCTGTACACAATTTAATGTTATTACCAAACGGAACTTACTTTCTGGACGTACTTCGTATATCACAACGACGGGATACAGTTAGTGGGAGCTTACAGATATTCACGTCCGCTGTTCAGGCAACTGTCCCAACGCTGAGCATGTTTCCCTATGTCTTCCACGAAGAATGACGTTGGTGGCAAGTTAAACCACTCTTCCACAGTACCACGAACCACTAACTTATGGACCTAACACGTTTGAAAAACGAATGTTTTCATCGAGGTATTTTTTCATCATATTCAGTCTGGAATGTTTTAGCATACCACGTGATTTCGCACTATGGATGCCCCAAAGAACTAAAAGCGAGACTGAGCTGAAATTTCAAAAGTTGATTGCAAGTCGTTATGATCAGTAGTTCTTGAGATATGGCCGTATATTCTGATGTAGGAGAACGCTCTATTTTCACAGTATTTACCAACAGCGCACTACGCGCAAACTACTGTATGTCTTTCGCGCGTGTGCTGGGATGTGTTGAGCGTCTTTCTTGTGGAGAGACACCCTTTTTGAGTTACTTTATCTGGAAGCCCAGTACTGAAATGTATGGAATATGCTTAAGAATTAGGATCTAAACGCAGGTTAGATGCCCGGGGTCTTCAAGTAAGGTACCTTCGTGGCATTTACCTGGGGTAAGTATGGAAAACCCGTGGTCGCTGTCAACGTCAGGATTCGAACCTTAGATCTCTGAGCTTGCAACTCCCCATGACAGAGAGAGAGAGAGCGTGACTTAACGCGTTCGGTTATGCTGCTGGGTGGGGAACAAAATTGTATGGTTACGAAAGAAAGGTGGGAATTTATTTTCGAGGTCACTGTACTTGCATGTATGCTAAGCAACGTTGCGTTACAATAGCGAAGTACGTTTGTATCTACTCACGAATCTCAGCCAGATTCCTATCTCGATACATATTTTTGCTCACCTGTCACATTGGAAGTGCAATCGACCTTCCTTGCTCACCTCCTCTCGATTCTCAACAGTTATCGCCACACCCCAGGCCGTAGCACCAACCATCGCTCCCAGTTTATTTTGTTTGCATTTGCGGGGTTTCAAAGTTCAAAGCACTTCACGTGCCCGCCTGAACAAATCATCTACAACCGATCCCCAATATTTCTTGGAAATACCATAGAAATGTTTTGCTCTATTCCACGAAGCACAGTTCTCATTTCCTGCAAGGAAGCCTTTCTGAGAAGATAAACTTCATGAAACACAGCTATCAAGAACAGCTCGTACCACAAAGTTTTATAAATCATTTTAGACCAGAATATAATAATAATAATTATAATAATGTTGCTTTTTAACTTTTAAACTTAGGTACATTTAAGTACTACTAGAGATCCCGGGGTACCGGCATTTTGCCCCGAAGGGGATCTTTCAAGTGCCAACAAATCTAGTGGACGGCTCCCTCGCATTTGCGCACCCTCAAATACCAACTTACTGCGCCAGGATTCTATCCTGCAACCTTGGGAACAGCAGGCGAGAACGTTATCCAGTCATTTTAGACCAGAAGTAATAGATCAGTGTAAATGTCTTATGCCGGCTATGTGCATAATTCTGCTTTAGGATGCTTGTTTGGCGCAGCCGGTCATTTTAGACCTGTAGTAATAGGTCAGCGTTAATGTCTTATGCTGGCGATGTGCACAATTCTGCTTTAGGATGTGTGATTGTTGTTTCATTTGAGGGGCTTGGACATCGTGGTCATTCCGCCCTGTGTACTTGGGTGTGTGGAATTTTTGTCAGATAACCATTGTAATGGCTGTATCAGTGTGTATATTAATTGTAATTCAGGCGCGCGGGCAGCTTCAGCATGTCTGTAGATCGCAGGTTCGAATTCCGGCGCTGACAGAGGCTAACCTGAGTGAGGTTTTCCTCGGGATTTTCCACACTCCCTCCAGGAAAATGCTCGGGTAGTACTGTACCTTATTTTAAGTCCCAGGGCCCCTAACTCTTTCCTGTCCCTGCTACAGTCACACACACTACCACAGTCATCACAGAAACACAGGTTATCAGACACTAGCAACACTCACCCAACTACACCAAGCCCCTCAAATGAATTATTAACTACAACTTATTCTTCACTAACTGCTATTTAAAGGTACGATAGTTCTTGAGCACTCGCTAAACGGATAGGTGATCGTCTGTTTACGTACATCGCCTTGGCTGTTATACTTCACCAGATTTCTGCCCCCGGTTCTCTCACCAACGAAAGTTTAACTACAAGTCACTCATGTTTGAATTAAGCCCTCGGATATGTCTCATATTAGTCCTTGTAGGATTCGACTCATGGTTTTCAGACGCACTCAGCCATGCTCGTTTACACGCGAGGGAACTCGAAAAGTTCAAGTTAAGTGGTTCGATCTCAGACCACGGCTGCGCACTGTGGTTTTAACAGGAAGGGAAAGGGTTCGATTTCTCCATCTCCCCCTCCCCCTCCCATTCCAAAACAAAACTACCACAAAGTCAAATGACCAGCCTACACCAGAAATTAATACTTGGGGCTTGTTTCATAAAACTGACTGATAATATTAGCTAATAATATTAGTACTTAAAATAACTTTTTTTTGTTACCCAAATTCTGTTTCATAAAGAACCATGAAGATTGATAAAATTTCTACTCATATTATTAGTAGGCTCAGTCTTCCAGTATTTAAATGGCATTATACTTTAACATGAAACATTGTAATTTATTAGTCGGCAATACCGGTATTATGTTTCTGCAGAATGGCTATTCAGTAATTAACCCACACTGCAGCAATGCAGTTATCAACATAATATATATCGATGTGTTTACACGGGAACTGAGCAAGCCCTTCATGAACTACTGCTGTACACATTCCCTTTTCTCGCAAGTAGGTCTGTTCATAAGGTGTTTAAAACTCAATTCCACGCAGGAACATTATCGAAAAATGCAAAATATTAATGGAGCTTGTACTATTACTTCCATAATATTACTGGTACGTGAATAAGTCACCGTTTTGTGCTCAAAATGTGTGTGGTTGAAATAATAGCGTGTTGGTCTGTGACTCAAGAGGTCTCGGGTTCGAACCCCAGACAGGATAAATCATTTTGCTACCAGATTATCGATTGTCAATATATCCTATTAATATGACTCATTTTAACAGAATCCACATGAATTTTATGATTTATCTCATTTTTATTACAATATGTTGCAACAAGCAGGATTTGAGAAATTTGATTGTATTGTACATAATTTCTAGTAGTCTTTAGATAGACTATAGAATATGATATCATCCCCTCCCCTTTATAGTATAAAATATGTGGTGTTTGTTGAAACAAGTGTGAACAGTAGCATATCTCCTATACATCCATCATAGTACCGGTATTTAATAAGATAAAAACGGATCGTAAATTGACATTCGTCGCCATTTTCAGAATGTCCAAGCTGTGTGGTATACGTGATCTTACTTTTGATACACCATGCATGTCAGATACACAGTGATACTGTGCCCCCCCCCCCCCCTACCTAACCAGCGCAGTGCCATCTGAAGCGGCTCCTTTGAGGTTAGGGCTTTATTTCCCTTAGTACGATGTTCCAGAAAATAACCTATACTATCAAGCACATACTCAAATATTCTATAATCTAACCTAAATCTGTCATTATACTCGTATGTTAGTTTCATGTGATTATAATTCGTTCTTCCTCTAAAAGTTCTAGGTCGACGAATGTACACTTGCTGGTCTTCATCGCTATAAGAATCAGCACAGTCATCTATTTCTCAGATCACCATAATCCCAATCGTATATGGCTAAATAAAATTTCAGTTCTCGTTATTCTCACCAATAATATGAATTATTACACAAAACGCACTCGTGGAAATAAGCCTATTAATATGAGACTATGCTAATTATTTTCCTTGTTTATGAAACAGTTTGCTAATATTATTATAAACCTGCACTAATATTTTGGAGTCATAAGCTAATAACTAATAAGCCTATTATTGACTCATAAGTTTACGAAACAGAAAACTAATAATATCAGTTAATGTAATTACTGTCTTGCGAATAATATCAGTATAAGAGCTTTATGAAACAGGCATGGGCGCCCGCAGGATTTTTCCAGAGGGGGTGAGTAATATTTTTCATTAAATATAGCGACAGTGGGCGCATTAAGCCTGTCTGACATTACAATATTTCGTGAAAAACAGTTCCGCCTCTTTCAATAACAATAACCTTAATCAGTATCTTACAATGGGCATAATAGACAGATTTTACTAGGATCTAGCAACTACGTCTGCGAACGTTGTATAGCTTGCGACTTGACTTTGGCGAAACTCGTCATGTATGGTAACTTATTCGAGGTCTAGGGATAAAAAATAAATCTTTTGTTTGAAGGCAGTGCCAAGGATTTGGAAAATTTGGTCTGAGGGTTAGATCAAGTGCAGATGATACCTCACTGAAGGCCACGGCTACCTCCTTCCAAATCCAGGTACCAGTTACAAGTATGCCCACTAGTACAAGGGACTCATGACCAGAATGTTGGAAGCTCTTAAAATTGAAGCAACAACACACAAAAGAGGTTCGTTAAACCATTCTCGCTACAATTTGGAAGCTCTGTCTGTCAGTTAGGTATTCAGCCCAGAGGTTGGTCGGATCCGCAAAATATAGGCCTACTGACGTAGGTCATATCGGTACAACCCCACAAAACCCCAAGGAGGAATGAGGTGGTACTAAATTGAAACAAACCGTCGTACATTGAAGACCGAGGAGTGTGTAACATTGTGAATTAAAAATGAATACATTCATTCATTAGAAATGTTGCACCCGACGGAAGGTTAAATGTCTGAAGTACAGTATTTATATTTAGCACAAAATTAAATATAATACTGTAAGCACTTTTTGACGGAATTGCCCTCATTTGGACTGGAAGCTCCGTCGCAGCTTACCTTGTGTTATACGGTAGGTGCTATTGAAAGCGACCTTGTTAAAATTATATGGCAAATTCATCATGGATATGAGTAAGTTGATGGAAAGGGGAAGTCAGCATTAACAGTTTGGCAATATGTAACGAAAAAATGAGTTCTTCTTTGCAGATTACAAAGTGCCTTTTCTGTATCAGAATACTCTTAATAATCTTCTTGATGATACAGGGTATTTCACTCAAAGTGGCTCGGCGGCGCGGCGTGGCGCGCGCGTGGAGTGTCGAACGAGCGCATGGCAACTCGCCGAGCTTGGGGTCGAGAGAGCGCCCGTACGAATCGCATGTAAATAACAAGCACACAGAATAACACAATCAAAGTAAAATAATTACTCACCCCGTCACATAAGATGTTGAAATTGTCATCCCCCTGCAACTACACATTTCTGGCATCGTCTAAGGAATTTTCATTCACACGCTTTATATCATCTACCGAGATAGCCTCAATTTCTCTCGTGATATGTTGTGCTAATGTTTACGCAGGTTGAGGCATTATTGAAACAATAGGCTTGAATTAACTCTCAGAACTAACACGGTATAAAATGTTGAAACACAATAACAATTAAACAATAGCTACGTAAACGTCGTAAACAATAACCAGTAACACGTAGGGCCTACACACGTTATAAACTTATAACATTTATAACTTAAAATAGGCTATAAACGAAATAACAAAGTCAACTTTACTCGGCAAATACTGCGTCGGAACTGTCTCAGCATCGCGAAGTCCCACGCTGCTCCGCAGCATTAATTTCATCAATCCTACAACACTTTTTTCATGAAGACATTTGTTGCCTCAGCTCCGCGTTGCTATCTGCTCGTCTGACTTTAGCTTGACGTTCTACCTGCCGTGGTGGCGCCGACCGTGTGGCCGGGCCCACTTTGAGTGGAAGACCCTGTATAATGCTAATACCAGTATTTTTAGCCTATTTTCATTATATATATAAAACAAGCTTATGCGATCACCTTTTGTCCGTATGTGTGAGTGGGTGCCCCCCCCCCCCCTAATTACATTTAAACGGCTGGAGCTATTTCAATAAAACTCGGTAAGGTCATAGTACTATCTTGGCTGACCCCGACCGTGCTCTTCTAGTTTTATTTCGTGTCCAACATGCCGGCTGTGTGAAATATTTCACCGGCATTACAGCCGGCATTCCATATATCCGAAACTATTACTGATATCACCCTGAAATTTTGTACGGTGATAAAGGGAACTACTAGAAGTTCACCTATGGGACTTTCAAAAGCCTGTTAACTACAAAAAGAAATGGCAGCCAAGCGAAGTTGAAACTTTTAAATAGACTTTTCTCGCGATTTAACCATCCAAACGCAATGAAACTTGGTACAGCAAATGTATAAACACATTGAAATGCAAGTGGCATCTTATTTAGTTCAATTGTCTACATAACCTCAGGATGGTGGCTATGCGAAATATTTCACCGGCATTCTATATCTCCGAAATTATTACTGATATCACCCTGAAATTTTGTACGGTGATAAAGAGTACTACTAGACGTCCAGCTATGAGACTTGCAAAGACCTGTAAAATACAAAACGAACATGTCAGCCAAGCGAAGGTGAAACATTTTAATAGACTTTACCTCGCGATTTAACCATCTGAGCGCAGTGAAATATGGTACAGTAAATGTGTATACACATTGTAATGCACTGGCATCTAATTTAGTGCAATTGTTCTTATAACCCCAGGATGGCGGCTGTGCAATTTTAAAATTAAGTGTTTATTTCTCGTGTGTTAATCATGCACGTGCACGCCGACACTGGCAGACTGAGTGGCGAAATGTAGTGTTTTCGGACGAGTCCCGCTTTAACCTGTCCTCCAGTGATGGCCGCATACACGTTCGACGCCGCTGTGGAGATCACAATCAGCCAGACTGTATTGTTGAGTGGCATAGTGGACAAACACCAGGTGTAATGGTTTGGGGCGCAATTGCCTACAACAGGCGATCGTGCCTCGCACGTCTTGCGGGCAATCTGAACAGTGACCGCTACATCAGGGAAGTGTATGTTGATAGAGGCTATGAACATAAGTTCCCCTATAGGACTTTCAATAACCTGGTGAGCACAAAGCCAACATGGCGGTGACGCGAAATATAAATATTTAAATGGACGGTTCTCGCAATTTTCATCAGGCACTGCCCCTCTTGCAGGCCGTTCCACATGCCATATTTCAGCAGGACAATGCCCGCCCGCATGTGGCGAGGAATGTGCAAGCCTTTTTTCGCAGAACGACGGATACCTCTGCTTCCCTGGCCTGCCCGTTCGCCTGACAGGTCGCCCATCGAACATGTCCGAGATATGGTCGGTCGGCAACTATTTCGTTCAGGTCCACCTGTCGCCACTGTTGATGGTTTGTGGACGCGCCTACAAACCGCAGCGTATTCAAGCGCTGTATGATTCCATGCCACGACGTCTAGCGGCTCTGAGTGCAGCATGTGGCGGCGCGACGCCGTACTGAAGATCGGCCGTCAACGTGCATGTACCGGACTGTCCTTCTAATCAGTAATGCATTGCCATGTCCCTAATGAAAATCCACAGCCTGCTTCCAGTCTCCGACCGGGTCAGGAATGGAATGAATGAAGTCCCCATCTAGCGGCGAGGATATTGACTGTGCCAGCTGCCGAAGCCTGTCGCACTCCTCTGGGGCAATGATTAAATGAATGACAGATGAAATGATAGTGGAGAGTGTTGCTGGAATGAAATATTGACAGGGAAAACCGGAGTACCCGGAGAAAACCCTGTCTGCCTCCGTTTTGTCCAGCACAGATCTCACATGGAGTGACCGGGATTTGAACCACGGACCCAGTGGTGAGAGGCCGGCGTGCTGCCGTCTAAGCCACGGAGGCTCTTATTGTCATGTCCCTAATCTGTGGTGTAAAGTGCAATGTGGTCACATCTCTTGTTCTTGGTGTTTCACTTTCCAGAAACAGTAGTGTATACAAATCCAAAATGGCGACCAACCGAAATATTTAGACGGTTCTCCATATGCATTAATCTATTACAGCAATCTAACTGAAATTGTGTATGTCGATTGAAGCTATGAACATAAGTTCATCTATAGGACTTTCAATAACTTGGTGAGCACAAATCCCACATGGCGGCGGCGCGAAATATACTGTAAATATTTAAATGGACGGTTCTCGCGATTTAACCATCCGAGCGCAGAAAATCTTGGTATGGTAAATGCTTATACACATTTTAATCCACTGGCATCTAATTTATTTCAATTGTTTTCATAACCACAAGATGGCAGCTCTGCGAAATTTTAAAATCTGATTTTCATTTCTTGTGTCCTAATGTGATTGATGTTTGAATACTACACGTAGGCCTACATATTTATCTTCATGTACATAACTCTAAGACCTGCATGTTACAGTATATAAAATTCCAACATGGTGACCATTCGAAATATTTAGACGGTTCTCAATATCTACGAATGTATTACAACACTCAAACTGAAATGTTGTGTGTTGATAGAGGCAATTGACATAAGTAGGATATATGAAAATAGGCTGTATAGTTCTTCACGGAATTACTTGTTGAAGACCATATTAGCTTTAAACTGTTGGAAATATGGTTTGAACGACTATGGTCACCTGCATAATGAGTTCACATTTGGTTCAAACTGTAACGAAAACTTTGTACTTTGATACGTTGTATTAATATGTCAGTATGAGTCTTCTATTTCACATATAGTGGTCATATTTTCTTCATGTCTGCTCAAAGTCTAAAGCGCAATTTTTCTGTGAAACTTTGTTGTTAATGTGAGATGGTCCTATACTGAGCTGAACTCGTGACTGATGGATATGAAGTAGTAACGAAGTAACATTGACAAAAAATGTACTGAACTTCTCAATACAGTAGTTTTGTAGTATTGTATATTTGCAATTTTTTGCAGTGTGAAATTCGAGAATATGTTACAGTATAACTGTAATACAGTGGAACGTGGCTAATTCGAACTTCTATAATTCGAAATCTTCTTTAATTCGAATTTTTCTCTCGGTCCCTAGCATTTTATATACAATCAATGCCAAAAAATCGTGGTTAATTCGAATTATAGTTTGGATAATTCGAAGTTTTTACGTGTAAAAAGCCCATCGGAAGCCAAACTGTTGGGTCAGGAAATCTTGAAAAACGACGTATCATTGGCATGCGGCCCCTACTCGATGGTTTGCCTACATGACTAACAACACGCCTGCGACGCTCCTTCCAAGGTCAATGCCCAACCCATCCCCCTCCAATTGTTTTGCAGCGCTTCACATCTCATAACTCATAAGAGTGTCATCCCTAACACCAGTCTGGTAGTGCGTGCTGAGTGGTCATTTAGATTTGTGGTTGTTGTTTAGAAGTTTGGTTTTGCCTGTGTTTTAAAGTGTGTGTAAGATGTAAGATGTGTAAGATGTTGTCATCAAGTCTCGGGTTCCATACAAAACTTTGACTTTGGCGGAGAAAATAGCGGTGATTAAAGAAGTGGAAAAGAGAATGAAGGGGAAAAATCTGAAATTGTGAAGGCTTTCGGGATTCCTCCAAACACGTTGTCTACATACCTAAAAAATAAAGACAAAATTCTCGGTTTTGAAAATGAGAGTGGCAAAGGCCGAAAAAGGTTAAGGGAACCGGAAAATTTGAATTTGAATATTCTCTCTACCCTTTTCAAAGAACTTTCATAATTCGAATTTTTGGGTAATTCGAATTTTTTTACTGGTCCCTTGAGGTTCGAATTATCCAAGTTTCACTGTATCGAGAAAGAGAGCGTGCCTCTGGGAATGTCGACAGCACATCGCTCCGTGGAGGGGGTGGGTAGACTCCGACCTTGACGTAGTGAGTCTGTCAGGGTCGGCCTGTTGGCCGCTACCGCTGCGGTTTCCGCTTGATAGCGGGCGAGAACCAGTCGGTCATTGCTCTCCAGGAGCGCTCCAGCTAAATGCAGTTCCATCAATTCTTTCTTTGGAACGGAATGTCACTTGAAGATTGTTGCGACATGCCTCCTTCGTGATATCAGTAAATGCTGGCTGTGAATTTTCATCATTCGTCTAGGAATGTGAACATTTATGTCCCATTGTACCAGAGTATGCGAATCACATCGAAGGTCTGGCGACGTGTTAAGAAGAATATAATTTTTTTTTTGTTCATGCCTTGATATCGACGCATGGTGAGTCACTTTGTGGATGGTTGCGCCACTCGGCACACATTTTAGAAAGTGGCTGAACAGTGAAGAAATGTCAGTTTTGCTCTTTGCTTTACACCATGTTGCGAGTATGGTTTAGGGTAGACGACATAGGCTTATGCAATGCGAAATTCTTGAAACAATGCAATTTTGATCATTTCCGTTTTTCGGTCGCATTCCGTATTTTTCGTATATTTTTCGAAATATTTAGAGCGACGCACAGTGGTCCTTTTGCACTATCTGGGCGCTCAAAATGTAAAAAATAAATGTTATGCATTTACATGATTTATGACGTTTTTAGTATCAGTAATGTCCAATGACCTCAGAACTGTCCCTATATGTCATATTTGTTCAGCCCCTGGGGAGTGAGAGACCGCTGAAGTAGGATGTTTCTTATCGCATCCTCAGCTGGAAGCGGAGCTGATTATTTGTGTTTTAATCTTGTGCTTGTAAAGACGGGTTTTTGAGCTATCTTCATCGTTTGCCACTGGATATGACAGACCAAGGTATGCTCTTTCGTTATTGAATTTGCAAAATCGTATACAAATTACTGTGTTTATGTGATAACCGTTTGAAAATAGTGACTTTTGAAATATATTTTATCCTTCTTCTGTCGGTTTTTAGACCCGGAAATTTGCAATTGTCAACCATTGTTGAAATTCTTTTCATTAGAATATAGCCTATACCCTCTTCTGTTGTCTGTATAAAAACTTCTTGCTACTTTTTGCAACTTTGGCTTTTTTTCTCCATTTAGTGCTGTCGGAAGGAATTTCGCGGAAATAACTTTTCGATGTTTGGCGCCATGCAAGTGGGAAAGTGAAAGAAAGTGATGTCTTACTGAACTATTTGATAGAAAATACTAATCTGAAAACCCTTGGACAGTCTGTTAAAGATATTATTAGAGAAAAACGTATTAATTTTTTCGCACAATTAAGAAAAAAGTGAGTTGCAAGGCACAGGACATTAAGCAAGTTTCAGTCGCAAAATAAAAATTGGCTGGAAGGGAACATTGCATGGCGCTCATATAATAAAATCGTCCCTCGTCCCCATAGGTCAACTTTCAGAAGAGGGGGCCCTTAATAAATCCAGCAAATTCTTCCGTCTGTGGAATACGAGAAAATGTTCAAGGAAGGCAACAATGGAAGATATGCTGAATATGCTCTTGATGTCATCTGATCCCCTAATAAGTAGCCTGAGAAGAAAGCCACAAAAGACAAACGATCCAATTCCTTCTGAGGTTCTAATTTTACTACAAGATCCGACATCCGAACCAGAATAGAGAAATGGACTAGTATGGTTTAAAGAATAATATAAAAACACTTTATTTATTACGTAGTGCAATATTTGTATACATTATTACTTTTGTGTCGTCCTAATTTTTCTTTAATCGAATAAATGTGTGGTACTTCAGTTTAATTCTGTACACCCCTGAAAGATCATATATTGTGTTAATTAATTCCTTCCCTTCTTAAGTGCTTCGTTGCACCACAAGTTTAGCTGTGATAAGAACCAGATGGAAGGAACAGCATGTGTTTCGTCCGACTCATGAAATCACATTCCAGTGACAAGTTAATTTATTACTGTGTGAGGACAAGGGAGATTAAATATGTTTTGTGGATTCATGCACAGTATTTAATTATGGTTACTAAAAGAGTTCAATTGTTATTATTGTACCTACACATCAAATACTATTTTGTAATGTACGGTAGTGCATTCTCAAATGAAAATTAGTATATTGTGGCATAATATCTATAATAGTTCAATTAAAATAGCTATGGATTGTATGCAGCTAGGAGTCCAACATAGCATACAAATTGTTGCTGATTTCTTTTAATCTGAAGTATTTTTCACAAACCTGTAGTCACAAAATCACCTACACTCAGCAGCATTGAGGAAAGCCTTCATCCAGTTGAACATTATTAATATTATTGTTATTTTTAAGAAAACTTTAACCTCAATTCTTATAAATAAGATTAAGGAAAATGTTTAACATGCTTTTGAACAGTTATTTTAAGATTAATAGACCTCTTGCATATGCAAAGGAATTTTGCGCGGCCAGATAGACTAAAAGGACCACTGTGCGACGTTCCCTCCAATTGAAGATTCTATACAGACTTCATACTTGAATGTGCAGTCGTAAATATAATAATAACAACAATAATAATAATATGTTAAGGGATTAACGTCCATATTAATTTCTGTATATCCCAGTTAATAAATTAAGTGAGAAATTAGAAATAACTATTGAAGCCCTTGTGTGGAAGGGGTGGGTGGGTAGATTATTGGCTGAGGAATAACCTAACCACCAAGGGAAGATGATTAAGAAAAGGAGATAGGTTTCGGACTGGAGAAAAAGGATAGAAAAATAGGAGGAGAGTCACACAAAAGTTATAAATTTAACCTTTAATGCACTTAGAGGCGGTTTCCACTGAAAATCCGTTCTCTGATACCTAAAATGGGTAAGAGCTTGGTCTAAGCTAACGGGAAACACAGCTGGGACTTGGGCGGTTTGCAAGAGAGTGGCTTTAGTATATTCCCTCTCAAGCATGCATCTGCTTACTATGGGGAAGGGTGGTGGTCTGGCAAGACTGAGAGTAACAGATTTATTGTGTGTCTGTTCAAAGAAATTCGTTTTTGCAAAGTAATTCGAAGAATGCCAATAATTTGAATCAGGTTTGGTATTTCCAGTTTTCGAAGTTATGGAGTTCCTGAAAAGGCGACCAAGTGCTTCCAAGAAGGATGATGATAAAAAATTATACCTTGGGGAGTAATTTTGGTAAGTGGACCAATGTTTGCATTTGGAAATGGCTAAGCTTTTACTCAGCAAGGAGCCGGCTAAAAGTTTAGAAGAAAAGAAACACTTATCTTTTGGAAAACTAACCATAAGTTTTCGGAGAGGATCTCCACAAGCAGGTAGCTGGCGTAGCGAGCTTTACTTGCCTTACTGGCCAGTTAGAATTAGCTTTTAAAGCTAAGAGAAACTTTGACGAGATTACCACTAAGAGTTCTTGCTCAAATGCAACGAGTGGTGAGAGCCCTATCAATAGATTTAATGGCATTGAGTAGGGAGAGCCAAGGAAGACAGGATCTTGCCTAACCGTTGTATTTGCGAAATGATAAATCCAAAAACAAATATTTGATTTATTTAACAAGGCAAAAGAAGTTGATAACTTGAACAAAGATTTTCAATTTGGTTAACAATTTTGGGGTCACAGACCTCAGAAAGCATTAAACGATTGCGCCAGGCAATTAACAATTTATGAGGTTTCGAACCTTATATATTTTCTAAAATCTTTGTAAGAAAAAAAAACAAAGAAAGTGATTAAAATTTAACAATAAATAGAGTACAAGGTGTGTACTTTAAGAAATTTCTGAGAGAATATTCTAGAAAGAGTGACAACTTCGAAAATAACAATAAGAAAAACATGAAGAATAAGATAGAAGTTCCTACAACTTCTTATATTTAAGCTGAATTACTTTTGGTTCTTATACAAATAAGGGCAGGTCACTTACTGTGAAACCTGAAGAGAAAATCAAAAGGAAGGTTCTCGACCTCCTATGTTTAAGTAGGAATCACGAGCCAAATGGGGCAGTTTACATTTCGTGAGACCTAGAAATAACTCACTCAAGAGTTGAAAGAATTGTTTTCCCTGATTATAAGGTAGAAACAACATAAGCTTGAACCGTGTATGAAACACGTAGTTATACAGAAATTAATTAATGATAAACAAGCAAGATGGAAAGGCACTTCGTTAGAGTGACATCTTATTGGAAGTGATTCAGATTTACAATTTTATTAATATGGTTTGTTAGTAGAAGGTTTAGGAAAGATCGATTAGGATTGAGGATAAATGTTCATGGCCTTATTTAATGTAAACGGACGATCGCGACGCGGTAGAAAAGTTGGACAAGCACTAGTTTTCACTATAGTCTGTTAAATAGATGAAAAGTTCACTGTAGAAACACGAAAGTTTATGGGAAAGCAAGTTATTGCAATGATGAAAATAACTGATTGCACAAGGTAGGCGAGAGTCTATTTCTTGAGAAGGTTGTGAATTACGATTAAATGCGCCATATAACATTCCAACGGTGGAAGAAAATTCGCTATTGAGCTTTTATTCAGAAGTGAGATTCTTCAATTTTAAATAGTATTCTCACAAGTGAGTGAAAAATACATGACGGCAGGACTTGTAGATAAAGTACAGGATCTGGAAGGTTCCAGAACGATCTTAATAGAAGAATGGGGTCAAAGTTATTCCAGCGGAGGAACTAGCTTGGTAATTTATAGACAGCGGGTATTAGGTAATATCCCACGTGGTGAGAAGATTTCTCATTTAACAAGCATAAGAAATGCTGCTTTTCACCAAGATTGGCTTAATTAGACAAAAGCCCAACATGGAAAATCCCGCGAAGGATGATTATTTCAACAAATAAGTAATTTCACACTGCCTATAAAAGATCGTTAAAAGCATGTAGAAGTTAAAACCATGAAGATGAGGTTAAAACTTGAAGTTTGTACTTAACTTTGCTGCATGGCGAAAGTGAGGTTCTCCTTGATGTTTAAAGTTACCACATGGCGTGGAATCTAAAAAATGCCTCGTTAGGTCAGGAGGCTAGCTCTAGTTGAGCCTTAACTGAGTCGACGGCCGGCGCACAAGTGAGACCCACTCAGCGACGCACAGAGAGTCCAAGGAAGGGAAAGGAGTGGGGGTAGGAGACAAAAGGAATACATATCAGAATAACCAACATAAGAAATTAAATTCTCTTGAGGAGATGGTCTTCAAAGAGTTGATAGCAGGCGATACTAGCACAGCATGGTGAGTGAAAAAGTAAACGAAGTTCTCTTGCTCATGGAGATAATAGCTGGCGATGGCAACGAGATCTGGTGCCCAGATGGAAAAGGAAGTCCTCTTGCACCAGGAAGAATTGAGGAGCTTCAGAGATTCGCTGCTAGATGACGCTAGGAGGGTCATGGAAGATATATATCTAGAACAGACTCACAAAAGATATAAGCGACATGATCACCTAAGAGAAAATAGAAAATCACTGTTGGTGTTTGATGAAGAGGAAGGAATGAACAAGCAAAGAGCATTAAACTTTATATTCTCTCGTACCGTGTATTCCAAGAATACACCAGTGGGGGCGACACTGGTTTTGGGGACGGGCGTGTAATCTCAGATCTACATACCCTGTAAAAGCATCTGCTTAGTACCCAGTGCAATGCAGCAGTCTTGAGTGGACAGTTATACTGGCAATATTATCTGTAGGCTAGTAGCATTTCTGTCTCTTAACAAATGCCTATCCTATTCCTAGACGCAATAATCGTCATCTAATAGTACATAACTCTATGGCCTACATATATAAAACTCCAACATGGCGACCATCCGAAATATTTAGACGGTTCTCAATTTCTACTAATCTATGAAAGCAATCAAACTGAAATTTTGTATGTTGATAAAGGCTATTAACATAAGTTCACCTATGGACATTTCAATAACCTGGTGAGCATAAATCCAACATGGCGGCGACGCGAAATATAAATATTTCAATGGACGTTTCTCGCGATTTAACCATCCTAGCGCAGTGATCCTTGGTACGGTAAATTTCAATCTACTAACATCAAATTTATGGTATTTCAATTGAGTTCATAACCTCAAGATGGCGGCTGTGCAAAATTTTAAAAGCTCCTTTTCATTTCTTGTGTCCTAATCATGATATTGAATAAACTTACGCAATAATCTTCATCTAATAAACATAACTCGAGGGCCTACATAAAAATCCAACATGGCGACCATCCGAAATATTTAGATGGTTCTCAATATCTACGAATCTATTACAGCAATCAAACTGACATTTTGCATGTTGATAACAGATAATTAACATAAGTAGGATATTTGAAAATAGGCTATTTAGTTCTTTACGGATCTACTTGTTTTCTCTCTAATAAGTCCCTTAGCGGTTTGCATCTGTGTTGTTTTTAACCTCACTTAGAATATTTTTAGCCTACTTTTCACATTTTGCAAAAATGAGGAAAAAGTAGACTTATGAGATCGATCCGGGAAAATGTGTGTGTGTCTGTCTGTGTGTGTCCCCCCCCCCTATCAACTCCTAAACGGCTGCAGAAATCGAAACCAAATTTAGTATGAGTAAAGATGTATACCGGAATATCTCACGTCCATATTTGAAAATTATGTCAGTGCTACCAACTGCTGAAAAAAACGCACTAGAAATTTGCGCTCCATGTTGGATATCTTGGAAGGTATGCATGGGAGCTAATCCAAAATTGGCACTCATGTAGATAACACTATTTCAGTTTAATTTCCAGGAGGCTATACTTGGCAGTGTTGCCAAAATAATTTTAAGCCTTCTGATAGGTCCAATTTTTAAATGCCTATAACTTCTACACTATCAATTGGATTTCAACCAAATTTTGTATGTAATATGTGTAAATAAACAGGTATGACTGAGCACATTCTTAAGAGCCACCAGGGCTGCCAACTGTTAATAATTGCTCTCTCTATTCTTTTATCCAAATACCAATATATCAGAAAGTATGCAAGCCGACAGCTTTAAACTATGCACACGTACAGTATCTGACATTTTAGATTAATTTTGGAGTAAATTATATACTTCAGTTCTACCAACATGATTCTAAGCCTGCTGATAGGGCCAATTCTTTGCCTACTTTTCACATTTTGCAAAAATGAGGAAAAAGTAGACTTATGAGATCGATCCGGGAAAAAGTGTGTCTGTCTGTCTGTCCTTCTGTCTGTCTGGCTGTGTGTGTGTGTCCCCTATCAACTCCTAATCGGCTCCAGCAATCGAAACCAAATTTAGTATGAGTAAAGATATATACCGGAATATCTCAAGCCCATATTTGAAAATGATGTCAGTGCTACCAACTGCTGAAAAAAACACACTAAAATTTTGAGCTCCATGTTGGATATCATGGAAGGTATGCATGGGAGCTATTCTAAAATTGGCACACATATAGATAATACTATTTCAGTTTAATTTCCAGGAGGCCATACATGACAGTGTTGCCAAAATAATTTCATGCCTTCTGATTGTTCTGATTTTTAAATGCATATAACTTCTACACTATTAATTGGATTTCAACCAAATTTTGTATGTAATATGTGTACATAAACAGATATGACTGAGTGTATTCTTAAGAGTCACCAGGGCTGCCAACTGTTAATAATCGCTCTCTCTATTTTCTTCATCCAAATACCAATATATCTGAAAGTATGTAAGCCGACAGCTTTAAACTATGCACACGTATAGTACCTGACATTTTAGATGAATTTGGAGTAACTTATATACTTCAGTTCTACCAACATGATTCTAAGCCTGCTGATAGGACCAATTTTTAAATACATGTAACTCCTATACTATCAGTTGGATTTCAACCAAATTTCGTAAGTGCTATGTGTAACATAACAGATATGACTATAAGTATTCTTAAGAGCAATCAGGGTTGCCAACTGTTAATAAATGTTGTCTATATTTTTTTACCCTAATATCAATATATCAGAAAGTATGCAAGCCAACAGCTCTATACTTTGCACACGTATAGCACCTGACACTCTAGATTAATTTGGAGTAATTAATATACGTCAGTGCTGCCAACATGATTCTATGCTTGCTGATAGGTCCAATTTTAAAATACATGTAACTTCTATACTAACAAATGGATTTCATCCAAAATTGGCACAACAAGATATCATAATATTTCCGATTATTTCTGACCAGCACACGCATGACATTGTTGCCAACATGCTTTTACGCGTGCTGATATCTCCAATGTCTAACTGCATGTAACGTCCATTGGACTTCAACCAAATTTTGTATTCTGTACCTTAAGAGATGGAACTAAGAATATATTCAGTCACCAGGGCTGCCAACTGTAGCGCTCTATTAGGCTACATTATTCCAGGAATATTTCGAACTAATTGGACATTTTGATATTACCAACTTAATTTCGTCATTATTCTAGATAGGTTCATATACTGTAGAATAATCATTGGCATGAAAAGTAGGCTCTTTAGTTCGTCACGGAACTTCTTGTTAATATTTGGATGAACGTGACTGTGGATAAAAAAAAAAAAAAAAAGAAGTTCTATTTAGGCTAATCACAACTAAGGGAAAATATCCAAAACGTAAAAAAGAAACAATAATAATGTACCCGTATCAAGAGTCGGTAATTTTCTGACACTAATTTAGTGTTATTATTTATGATTATTATTATTTATTATTTGTGATGAAAGCAGATCTAATCTTGGTTAGATCTTTGAAACCTGAAACCCGTAGATCCCTTTCCAGCTGCAGTCGTGCCCGATGCTTCGTCTTGATAGTTGCAACTGTGGAAAATGTTGCCTCGCACAAGTAATTTGATGCGAATGCTAATAGGACGTCCATTGCTTTCCTTGCCAAATTGGGCTGTGCATGTCGAATTTGAACCCAATAATTTTCAAGAATCTTCGATTTAAATTCACTTCGAAGTGTTCTGTCTGTTGGGAGTTCTATTAACTCCTCCTGATCTACTGTTGACAAGTGTGCTGTTACGTTCGAGTAGATAGGACTACGAATTCGTCCATACTCTCCAAAAAAATCAACGTATTTTCCTCCAGAATAACCTTTCTCCATCTGAATTTTCCAAAGTTCATATTCTCTCATAAACGCAGGCACTTTCACACCTGGAAAGATAATATGACTATTTCGGCCTTGAAGTGATACGTTAAGACCATTCAATTTCTGAACCTTGTCGGCCAGGTAGCACATTATTCGAAGCCGTCTTCTTCCAGAAACAGGACTGCGAGTGTAGGATTGCTGTCTGTAGGAAAATACGAAGTTCATTCTTCAGCTCCACAACGTGACGAAGGATTCGACCACGTGACAGCCAGCGTACCTCCGTTTGCAGTAAAAGATTATCATGCGTAGATCCCATCTCCTCGCAATTAATGAAAATAGACTGCTGTTTAAAGCTCTTGCTTTCACAAAATTTACAACACTGACTGCATTGTTCAGCACTTTATAAACTTCATGTTGTAATTTTTTAGAAGCCAATGCCTCCGTGTGTAGGCTATAATGCAACGTGTGGATGTTACAGCTCTTGCTTTGAATCCACTTTTTTAGTTCCAGTAAATGCCCCCGCCCCATCGGTACATATACAAACACAATTGCTCTGACAGATTGCTATCAATAGAAAAAAGGTATTCGCAAAAGAGAAGATATCTTCGCTTTCAGAGCATTACAAAAAATAAAGTCCTCGTGCATTTCATTTTCATGACTAGCAGAAACAAGTAGCTGGGCATGATTTTCTATATCAGTACTGTCTTTGAATTGGCGGGCGAATTTTGAACCACCATGAAGAAGTGTTAGCAATTGATTTTTTTAAATGTCCGTGACTGTTTTATCAATACGACGAGCCACTTAATTATCTGAGAGCGATAATGAGTTCAGACTCTCTTTGAACTTTTCTCAATGGATAATCTTGCGCATTTTCAGAGCTACGGGAAGAAGTAATTTTTCACCAGTGAAATGTGGTTGGGGAATTGTATATTGCTTTCATAATAATAATAATAATAATAATAATAATAATAATAATTTATTATTATTATTATTTTTATTATCATTTTGTAGTTGTTGCTCATGACGCTTAACATTTGATGGGTTTTTACTTACTAGGACTTGGTCTGGATGTTTTGTCTGAAAGTGTCTCTTTACGTTTCACAGACATTAAGCTGCCGTTGGCTAAACCTCTAAACAATGAACGAACCGTAGTCGTTCCAGATTATTTAAATGAATGCCGACAAAGCCTTATTTCAGTTAATCTTATTGATATTTACGCACTTTTATATTTGGTTTAGAATTTACGTTGCTAATGGGAGCAGAAGTAGATGTGGAAAAAGAATGTAGTGTATTTGATTAAGTTCGAATCTTGTTCTTTATAAGGTTTGAATACTTTTGAGGGAGGGCAGGCAATCGATGAATCACATTCATGGGATCGCTTTTCATCGCCGTGAATCCGCCACTTGTCCATGGCTATGATTATACTTGTGTCCCTGTGTTATTAATCGGGTTAACCACTTCTACTGAGCACGCACTAGAATTTACATGTTCACTCACTACCTTCAAACTGATCACAAAGGTCTGTCCGTAATCGTGGCTGAAATATAATAATCTGTTCTTTTAGTTTGCAAAGAAAGTGGCGGGCAAATTGTGAAGTGGCTTATTGTCATTTGTACTGTAGTTGTCGGACCACGTTTGGTAAAGATTTACCACTGCGGGTGGCAAGTTACGCCATGTGGAAAATTTACTACGGTACTACATGAATTTTAATTTTTGAAACTAAACTTCACTTATTCATGTTCTAATGAATAGGTCACTGGGGGATAACGTGTAACACTAGGATGAACTAAATATTCTGGTACATAGTGTTTTATTCATTGTATTTTAAGTAGGGCCTCATTATGTGACTTCGAACACGTGTATTCTTGTGGCACACTCCAGCATCCTAATAACACCATTTTGCTATCTTAAAATTGTATTTAATTCCTGTTTATTTTCTAATGTGGTTACTATTTCTTAATAATGAGTTAAGAGTTAAAAATTGTTACCCACTATTTTATCACAGTGTGGTCATAAACCAAAAGCTATTTATTCCATCACATGGTAATCTATTTAATTGGCAAGGGTGTTTTGTGATATGAAGGACTTACATAAATTTCAGAAGCCATTTCTTAGTGTTGCGTTCGTAATCTAAAAAGCAATTATTTTCCTAGATGTGAAGGACCAGTAGAATACATGAAAATAGGCCTTGCTAGTTCTTTAGTTCTTCGCGGAGATATTTATTGGTAAAACGTTTTCCACTCAACAGCTCCTTTACATCGAAAATTAAATCAAAGTCACAACGACTGAAGTATGTCGAATGCAAAGGATGCCTCCCCACTTTTTTGGGTGACTTCCTTGAACAGTGCATGCAACATACTTACCTGTTTGAGTTGTATTGCGCAACCCCTGCCTTAAGCCTGTTTGAGTGGTATCGCGCAACCTCTGCCTTAAGCCTTAATACCCCATCTAGTGATGACAGGCAGAAGCACATTCAACGAAACTCGTAAACGTGCATTCGGGAATCCTAGTGCAATGGTCCGTTTGGCAGTGACAATATAGTCGTCATGACTTCTACGCGCTAGAGTATTTGCCGTCGGAACTATAGAGGAATTGCATACTGCTCAGCTGGTGAGTTGCTTTCGTTAAAAATATCGCTCGCACGTAGCGGTGTCTTGACCGAGACTAAGGCCTTGCTCACCTTTGACATAAACCATCTGCGGGCTTATTCCAAAACCCTGGTTGAGGATATCCTATGCATTACGGAGGCGTGATGGTGTGGTGGTCAAGCTGCTTGCCTCTCACCAAGGCGAACCGTGTTTAATTCCCGATCAATACATGTGAGATTTTCGAAGTGAAATATCACGTCCTATGGTTCGGATTCCACGGTAGAAAATGGAGGCCGCGTGACTCATGATCGCGAGATTAACAGTCACGTGAAACTACTGTACAAGCGTTTGGCCCTATATAATGACCTGGCGTATGTGATGCGAACTTCCCTACCCCCTTACTAGAATTGACTGCATGTAACTTTAGAAAGCTGATAAAACATTTATATTAACCCATGAGTTCTAATGGGACTTACTGTTTGGTTTACAGAGCAGCCACGATACGACACTGCTTACGCCTGCGAGGGCAAGACGTTGAAGATCGAGTGCAAGGAAGGGGAGTTGATCCACCTGATCCGAGCCAACTACGGCCGTTTCTCCATCACGATATGCAACGACCATGGCAACACCGAGTGGAGTGTCAACTGCATGTCTCCGAAGTCGCTCAGGGTCCTGCATACCAAGTAAGTGTCTGTGAGGATATTACTTATTGTTAGCTGAAGATTTTACCTAATTGCCAATTCGAATTAACCTACCACTTAATCATGTTGAAGCACTGGATCACCATTCTCCATGTTGATGAATTGGCATTAAATATTAAACTATGCCGATGCGGTTTTCACTTTTGGAATATTTCCTATCTTAGCTACCCTAACTGGAGCGTGATCGGAATGAACAGCCTCGAATATGTCAGTAATTTTTCTGAGTACTTGGCTAATTTCTCTCGTGATGACCCTAAAACTGGAAGCCTACGAGGTAACATCGCGTACGTACCTCAGTCTCCTGATCTTGGTGAAATTTTGCATAGCCTACATGTTGACCAGGTTGCATGGAAATTATCTTTGATAGTATTTCATAGCCAAGTTCATTTCCCGTGGTTCATGATCGCGAGATTGACGGTCACGTTAACCTACTAGCTTCCTTTACCAAATTAATTTGGGCCACCCCTGGAGAGGGAAAAATTGTACATGTTTGTACGTGGACGTGAGCTTTGGATGAGCATAGGTGGGTGGGCACGCTTTGCAGTCGTGACCCTCTCGCCGTAGGCAGTCTGTTGGGGAAGTGGTTGTAAGTTGTGCGATTGGTCGGGGAGGATGTGGTAACTCGCGCGCATGCTCACCTGAGCCGTTCCAGTCTCGGATCAGTATTGCATACACTTGACAACTTCGCCCTCTCTAGGGATGCCTCATGAATTTGGGGATGAAATATCATCACATGTTTTCTATGTAGCCTGGCCAACATGTTTGTAAAGTTTCACCGAGAGTGTGAGCTTGTCATTCGCGAATCTAGGTTTACATCAGTTAGGACATATTTTAAATTCTAACACAAGTACCCGTCCCCGAGCAGTATACGCGTCGCTCTTTTTCAGAACAGCAACCACTGTTCCAGACCTGGCGACTCAAATCTTGCACTTGTGTGAATCCCTAAATTCCCTAAATGCATTGCTCGGCGTATATTTGAAGGTTTTACTGAGCTGAAGTACGTCCAGTATGGAAGTTCGAAGCGAAAATAATTTATAGAAAAATACGTCAAAAACTGACGTAAAATATGATAATGGTGTGCCGATGTGGTAAATCTGTTAAGGCTAAATGTCCCGTTTTTTTAGTTTGTAATTCTAAATAATAATAATAATAATGTTATTGGTTTTACGTCCCTTTTAACTACACTGGCTTTTAGAGACGCCCGGGTGCCGGAATTTTGCCCCGAAGGGGATCTTTAACGTGCCAGTAAATCTACTGACACGGCTCCCTCGCATTTGCGCACCCTCAAATGCCAGCTGACTGCGCCAGGTTTCGAACCTGCAACCTTGGGCTCAGCAAGCGAGAACGTTACCCCTGAGCCACGCAGCCAGACAGTTTGTAATTCTGACACCACGTAGCAGCACCAAAGTGAGACAATTTCTTTTTTCAGTTTTCTCTTGAACGAAAGCTCGTATTTGCGATCTGAAAACCACTATGTATACTAGACTGGAATTGAATTGATATTAATTCGATGCATTTTCCAAAATGTGAAAAACAAAAAAGTTACTAACAGTTTTTTATATCTCTGAATAAAATATGAAAAAAAAACTGGTAATACGAAAACGGAGATTTATTTCCTGATTCCAACGCATTTTTTAGAATTAAAATCGGGTGAATGGAATCGACAGCATTAGTTTGGGAATTGTTTTGAAAAGGGTGATAGGCTTCACAAGATCTCTTGCGCAAGGAAAATGATGAACACGCTGACAGGGCGGAGGGAGAAGGGAACAATTTGACGACAGGAGGGAGTTGTGTTCCTCATGTCATAAATATTATAGTTCGGCAAGTTACATGTACAAGTGCATAGTCGTGGAACAATATCTGTGCAATAAAATTATACTGTAGTAGTGTCACAATATGTAACGTTGACACAATGTGTTTGTACAGATTCATTTCTTACTTCCACAAACATTCTTGTTGATAATAATACATTCTAGGGGCTTGGGACATCTTGGTCATCAGTCCCTTTGGCTGCGTGGCTCAGCGGTAACGTTCTCGCTTGCTATTCCCAAGGTTGCAGGATTGAATCCTGGTGCAGCCAGTTGGCATTTGAGGGTGCGCGAATGCGAGGGAGCCGTGTCAATACATTTACAGGCACGTTAAAGATCCCCTTCGGAGCAAAATTCCGACACCCCGGCGTCTCTAAAAGCCACATTAGTTAAAAGGGACATAAAACCAATAACGTTATTATTATTATAATTGTTATTATTATTAATATTATTATTATTATTATTATCATAATCAGTCCCGTGTAGTTGATTATGTGCGTAACTGTATTAAAGTCAGAGAAACTTCACGTACGGTACTATCCCGGCATTTACCTGGAGGGATTGTGGAAAAGCCGGTGAAAACACACTCAGGATAGATGCTGACAGCGCTGGATTCCCTTCTAGGTAACTGTTTTAGAGTTATTTGAGGATAAACTCCCGAACAAAAAACATATTGTTCCGACATTAGTGATACTTTGTAGGGCATAATTCTTACCGCCCAGAGCAGCGACTGGTTTCACTCGATGCGAAATTGAATACTGTATAGAAAGACAAGATGTTCAGTAGAGAATATATAGCGTACTTTCTCCTAAATGCATGGGTATTGTTTTAACTCCTTTTCAAGGAGTATAATTGTATGACGGTTTAAAGTAGATTAAATTAATATTGACTTCTGAAAAAAAAAAAACAGTAAATGCGCATTACATACAACACCAAATATTTCTGTGCCGTAATCGCCCTGTCTTGTTAAGTTCCCGTTAACCATATTCTACTTAATACTAGTTCTCAACACAGACCATTTCTCCTCACACAAATAATACCATTGTACAAATTATCTTAAATTACACACTAACAAATCTTACATGGCGAGGCCGTAAACAGAAATCACGTGTGCTGATATGTATGAGTTTCATGAAGGACTGTCTCGCATTCTGATGGCCCATCTTTTATCTCGTGGACGCCTTAAGCTAACAAGCCCTATACAAGCGCTCCCCCATCTCTTGGAGATAAATGGGAACCCATCAGCGCTGCCAAAATGGCCTTGGTGCATCGAGACAATTTAGTGCTCAACAGCATCCGACAATCCCGTCATATTTCCCTGTACCTTAAAAACTCTCATTTACTTACATACTACCCCCCTGTGTGACTTCTGATACGCCTGCCTTAAGACCAGATCTTCCACGCACCAGACACCACACTTACTAATTTGATAGGCTGGCTCGCCAGCTAAACACACTCACTTTATGACACATATTTTCGTAGACTATGTATATTATACGTTCCGTATAATCTGTTTCCCTCACTATTCTCCAGCACATATGCTGTTTTCCCAATACGTTTGGAAACTATAAATGTTTCTGCATCACCTGCTTCCAACCTTCCAAGTGGCTCCCTTTAATGAACGTCATCACGTTGCTCTACCTAGCATATTTCTCAGTGTCTGTAACGATGCCCTGTTGCTACTGTCCACACATGCACATATTAAAATACCATCCTCTGCTTTAACCACAGGATAATCCCTACATAAATTAGTGTCCCTCGATAGCATGTCTGCAAGAATGTTATCTTTACCTTTAATATATTTTACTGTGAATTCGTATTCCTGCAGAGCAAGAATCCACCTACTAACTCTGTTAGAACTGAGTTTACAAGTCCTCATATACAGTAATGCATGGTGATCTGTGTGGATCTCAAATTTCCCCCCTACTAAATACATTCTAAATTTTCCTAAACTGAAAACAATACCTAAAAGCTCTAACTCAGTAATCGTGTATCTTTTCTCCGCTGCTGTCAGTCCTCGCGAGGCTAAAGATACAATGCACAGATTACCCTCATCATCTTTCTGACATAATACTCCAGCAATGCCTATATGTGAAGCATCTGTCATAACCACATATTCCTTATCTTTTAACGGATATTTCAGCACTACAGCTTTCTCAAAACCTTCCGTCAGCGCTCTAAAAGCCTGATCATGCTTGGACTCACATCTCCACCGAGTCCCACTTTTAAGCAATTCCCTGAATGGTTCTACCAACCCTGAGTATTTAAGAACGAACCTCCTGAAAAAGTTGCAAATTCCCAGGTAAGTTTTTAACTGTTTAACATTCTGTGGCACCTCTGCGTTAAGTATCTTATTAACCCTACTTTCTTCTGGTGTTACACCTCTACTCGACACTCTATGACCTAAAAATGTCACTTCTGACTGACAGAATGACGACTTAGACAGCTTCAAAGTGAACCCTGCCTGATCTAACTTCTGAAAAACTATATTTAAATGACGTAGATGCTCCTCAAAACTGCGTGAACTAATTACCATATCATCAATGTAAATGGTTACAAACTCTCCTGTGTCATCCCCTAATGCGATGTTTAAAGCCCTAATTAAAGCTGCTGAACTACTCTTTAACCCATAAGGTGTTCTACAAAATTGATAAAATATTTATGACTAAAAGCTGTAAATGGTCTATCTTCATACATAAGTGGCACTTGCCAAAAACTGGAACTCAAATCTACACAAGTGAAATACTTCTTCCCCTCAAATGTTTGCATTAATTCTTCTATTGACATAGATTTCAGCTGATCTGAACTAATTCTATTGTTAACCAAACGAGCGTCTAAACAAATACGAACAGTGCCGTCGGTCTTGGGTACCGTTATCAAAGAATTAACATACGGACTGTTAGAGTGCTCAATAATCCCATCTTCAAGCATCTGATTAATTTGTGCCTCAACTGCACTCTGATAAGCGAAAGGTACAGGATATCTATGTCCTGTGAATACTGACCTATCAATAACGTTCAATGAATGGGTATAGCAATTGGCCATACCAATGCGATCCTCAAACACTCTCCTATTACACCATAACACATCATAGAGCCGAACACATTGTTCCACCTCTATATCTCCCTGAAATGCAGCATCACGTAACGAGTCCTTTAGACTACCGTTCGTAATCACACTGCCCACAAAACATGGAGAACCCCGCTCTACGGCTGGCGATATCTCATTTAAAGTACAAATCACACCTACAACACTACTTCTCTGAATTTGGTCATTGAACGCTACTTCTACTTCAGAATCTCCCCATTTAAATTTCAAACTCCCTACATCATAACATAAGTTACCAGACACTCTACTTAGCCACTCTGAACCCAAGATAACACTGAATACTAAATTTGGAATTACAAGGCAAATCTGCTTCTCTACATGATTATTAATTTTAATGTCTACTAAAACTTGCTTAGAAATTACTTTAGACCTCTTCCCAACAGCTGTGATAACAAACGTGCTTTTAATTGGCAGCTCCTCAAAATTTACTCCAGTTCCTTTCATTTTATCATAAAATGCACTACTTATGCAACTCTTCATACAACCACTATCAATTAAAACGTCTGTGTACGCCTCGGACACGTTAAATTTAACTATGGGGCTCTTACTAACCACTTCCTGAATAATACCTTCATCATTTAGTTCATGTAATAATTCATTTCTTACATTTAGGTCATAGGGTTCCTGTATAATTGTATGGACAGGGCATGCTACAGACTGAGATTCTGACCTTACTTCGCAGCCTGGTTCGCGTTTAAAGAACCGCTACAGCTGGCCGTAGTACTACTAACTACTGAACTGGTCTGGTTGTTCTGGGCTGTGTTGTCATTGTTTGGCTGTATATTACTACCACTAGGCTGTCCTCTCACTTGACCCCTATTCTGGTTGTAATTATTGTCATTATAATTTCTCCCTTGATTTCCCCTGAAATCATTGTTTCTCCCTTGATTTCCCCTGTAATCATTGTTCCTCCCTTGGTTTCCCCTGAAATCATTATTCCTCCCTTGATACTGATTACCATAGTCATTTCCTCTGTTCTGATTTAGCTGATTATTATTATTTCTATTTTGAGCGTTGGCCCCTTCGCCACCGTTCCCTTGAACTTCTTGATGCCTGGCTTCATTAGGTCTATTATTATTATTACCCTGGTTCCGATTGAAATTGTCCTCATAACCCCCTCTCCCTAGTGCATCAAATGTGCTTAACAAATTTTCTACTTGTGATATAGTCTTTACATTCTGGATACAAGCAGCCTCCTTGATCCTATAGGGAAAGTGCCTAAGTAGCAACCTTACCACATCACTTTCCTCCTTCAAGCCATCCAGATATTTACACACTAATACCTGCCCTAAAAAGTATTCGGTCATGGTGGAGCTTCCTTTAGGGTTATATTTACCACACACTACTCCCTCACGATGCTGCGACTGAATAACCTCATTCCAGAACTTTTCACAGAATTTCATTTTAAAATCATTAATATCAGTAAACTTGTCTCTGTAGACAGCAAACCAATTCCTCGTTTCCCCCACAAACACTTGTTCTAAAATTTCAACTACCTGGCACCACTCAATACTACCATTTTCCAACCTCTCCCCGAATTTATTTTCTATAGTGTTCATGAACTCCATTGGGCACCCCTGTCGATTGCTGAACTTACCCAGTTCTACCTCCCTGTGTGTGCTATTCACAAAAACTGGCCTATTCTGACTATTTTCTTGCCTGATCCTAGCTTTTAATTTTAATTCTAATTCTGCGATTTTCTCCTCAGCCTTCCTCTCAATACTGTTTACTGTTAATTTAATGTTTCCTTCTGATTCTTCTACTTTATCATATAGCTTTGCTTGTTTCTCCTCAATCTTGCTAATGCTCTCTCTATTACTCTCTCTTAAATCATTTACTTCTGCAACTATTTGCGAGTGGACTTTCTCAATTCTACCCCCCAGCTGTTCCTTAACCTCTTTAGTTGCTACCTGAATTTTGTCAATTTCTCCCCCCAATTGCTTTTTGACCTGCTGTGTTTCCAGTTGCACTAGTTCTTTTAAATTTTCAGCCTGTGTACTGATTCTAATTTCTAACTCCTCCTGTACTTTTCCTAATTTCTTGTCTACATCTGCAATGATCTCTTTAACCTTCTCTTCCATTACTCCTCTGATTTCTCCTCTAATCTGCTCCATTTTCACACTAATTTCCTTGTTGTTCTTATCTAATTTTGCATTATTCTGTTCTAATTTTTTATTTAAAGCTTCTGTACTTTCTTTATTTTCCCTACTGTTTTGTTCTAATTTTGCATTTAAAGCTTCTGTACTTTCTTTATTTTCCCTACTGTTTTGTTCTAATTTTGCATTATTCTGTTCTAATTTTGCATTATTCTGTTCCAATTTTGCATTTAAGGCTTCTGTACTTTCTTTATTTTCCCTACTGTTTTGTTCTAATTTTGCATTATTCTGTTCTAATTTTGCATTTAAGGCATCACTACTAACTTTGTTCTGATACATGAACTCGAGAAGTAAAGTTTTTAATTCTGGTTGGCCGCCTACACTCCCTGTTTCAGTATCGGGATTTACCTCCGCTACCCCGGTACTACCATCACTTGACATACTGCTCGTATCATCACTCTCCAGTTGATGACCACTACGTAACCTCATCTGTCTTTCTTTCTCATCCCCCATAATGATATACACTGATAAAGACAAATAACCCCCAAAATACAGGCACAGAAATATATACCCTTCTCCTTCCACAAATGTTATTAGGTTTTCAGCCCCAAGTTGTCGGCGACAAATGTAATGGGTTCCTTCCGCCCTCACGTTGAGCGACAAGTGTAACGTTTTGCTAGCCCCTACTGTTGGGAGATAAATGTAACTGTTTACCTTTGCCTAAGCTATGTTGTTTTAATGGGCGCCAAGACCTCAATGCAATGTTGAAATCTAAATTTGTATTTAACAACGTCTAGCTCTGGCAGAACACATTCAAGACTCTATTCACTCAGATCGTGGTATGATTTGATCATTAACCCAACAAACAATTGTATCAGGAGAAGGAATTGGTCTATATCTAATGCTACCTACTGAAAGCAAAGATTGCATTGTAAAAGAAATGAATTTATTATATAAAACAAGTATAGCAAAATTAATAATAATAATAAGTACAAAATTTAAATTGGAGCGTTGTGATTTGAATATTACCGATAGAAAATTACGTGAAAACGGAGTCTGAT
Organism: Meconema thalassinum; assembly: GCA_946902985.2. Lineage (NCBI taxonomy): Eukaryota > Metazoa > Arthropoda > Insecta > Orthoptera > Tettigoniidae > Meconema > Meconema thalassinum. The sequence goes on along the minus strand of OX336389.2, from coordinate 1,094,562,283 downwards.
AAATTGATTTTACTCTTATTTCCAAGCTATGAAGTTACTGAAATATGAAATGTAAAACAAAGAAAAATGAGAGATTGCGTATTTCTGCGTCATTTGCGCTTACCATTGGAAATTGCCAAGGCATTTCCCTCGTACTTGCTGATGCTGTGAGCTTCCCACAGTCTCCTGGACGTCGTCATCTCCGTCGGAATTTGATGATATTCTGGTAGATTAGATAATTCTATGGTCCGTACATCGGACCCAAACACTCGTACAACTCCACGGAACATCGGAGCGACTCCCGCGTCCAACCGTACTGCTTTCGTCTTACACAGAATGTATAACCACACTCGGCAAGAACTACACAGATTGTCCACGTCCCACGGAACATCGGAGCGACTCCCGCGTATATCCACACTCGGCAAGAACTATACAGATTGTTACTAACTCCACTGAACATCGGAGCGACACGCACGCGCACCCATACTCCTCAAGTATTTCACAGATAGTCCCTAACTCCACTGAACATCGGAGCGACACGCACTTCCAACCGTACTCCGCAAGTTCTACACAGATAGTCCTCGTTTCACGGCGCGTCGAACGATATATCCACACGTTGGCTCCCCCACCATGGTACCGACATCTAGCTTACGTCGTCCTCACTGATTGGCTGAGCACGCCGCTAGTTCCCCTCCTCTGCCTCATTACACTCGGCGCGCGAGAGGGAGAAGTCGATTTCCGTCCCAACAATTCGCCTTTTCTAGACCTTGCGACCCAGCCTTGCGTAATACTTCTCGACAGGAATCAGCTTGTACTTGAAATCCCAGTGAGTCATGTCTCTCAAATACCCTAACTGACAAAACTCCGTAAAATTCCGTAATCATATAATTTTCTATAATATTGTCGTTCGTAATAATTTGCTTGATAGCGTTTTCTAAGACATAGAAAACCTATCTGAATGCTAATAATTTTTATAAAATGCTCCGAAAATACCTTAATAATAATTACAATAAATTAATAATAATAATAAATTAACATGAAAAATTCTCTTGGCTGAACAATTTGCCGCGTAAATAAATATAGAATGGCTTCCTACTGACTTATGCCAGTTGCATAAAACCCCTCGAAAAACACGTTACATAGTAGCTTGTTGAAATTCAACGTGCTATACGGATATTAAACATGAATATGAGGTGCCCTTTGCTAATGCTACCTCTGTAAAACATTTCATTCAATTCGGTTTCACCACGTTTGAATTGATATGAGGAATCGATTTGCACAAATTCATGGCCGCTATCTGCAAACTATTGGGCAGATGACCTTGTAGTTCAATCAAAAGATGCTTCCCACAGAAAGGTATGTTGTTGTAAAACTTGATAGAGATCAAATGATTAGGTTGGTCGTAATTTGATTTAAGCTTTTAACATTTGGGTGGCCGCCATTCCGTTTCCGTCAAGATGACGGCGATATAAAACATGACAGGTGCCCTTGCTAGTGCTACCTCTGTGTACCAAATTTCGTTCAATTCGGCTTTACCGTGCTTGAATTGATAGGGGGAATCGATTTGCACACATACATGGCCGCCATATGCAAACTATTGGACTGATAACCTTGTAGCTGGTCAAAGAACGCTTCTCACATAAAGGTATGTTGTTGCAAAATTTGGTAGAGATCAGATGATTAGGTTGGTCGTAATTTGATTTAAGCTTTTAACATTTGGGTGGCAACCATTATGTTTTTGTCAAGATGGCGGCGATATAAAACATGACAATTAGGCGCCCTTCGCTTGTGCTACCGGTGTACCAAATTTCGTTCAATTCGTTTTCACCGTGTTTGAAAAGATTGGGGGAATCGATTTGCACACATACATGGCCACTATCCGCAAAGTATTGGGTTGATGACCTTGTAGTTTTGTCAAAAGATTCTTCATACATAAAGGTATAATGTTGCAAAATTTGGTAGATATCAGATTATTAGGTTGGTCGTAATTTGATTTAAGCTTTTAACATTTGGGTGGCCGCCATTACGTATCCGTCAAGATGGCGGCGATATAAGACATGACACTGAGGTGCCCTTTGCTAGTTCTACCTCTGTACCAAATTTCGTTCAATGACTGTAGAGTCATCTCTTATTAATCCGTCTGGGGAGGCACCTAAAAACCCATAAGTTTTATGTACGAAAAGACCATATTCTTCGACTTTTCTACCGATTTCTTCTCTAAATTTCGTTTTGCAATTCACTCATTATCACAGTCATACTGCATTGCTTTTGAGTGAAATTCCTCCGTACAGAATGTTTTTTTGCTACAGGAACCCATTTCGAAGTAGGTTTCCTCTTGCACACATATCCAAAATTGGATGCCGTAAGTCCGTACTTTCTAGCTGTGTGCCACTTTTCATTTTCCCTTTGGCCCCTTGTTTCCTTTTCCAGTTTTCGTATATGCCTTTCACTAAGCGTTAGTTGCTTGATCTTCTCGTCACTAAACTCTCTCAACAGTACCTCATCGAAATCCCAACTGCATTGATCGGTTTCCATAATCACGTGAGACAGTACGTTTCATTTCATTAGACTGTTGTTGGGACATTCTTTTCCCTTCTCGCGACGCAAATAAACGTTTTCGGAAAGCTGCTCTTCTTCTCTTTCTGCAGAGTGCAGTGTCCTTCACTATTGTGGCTTTTTTTTCTTTTCAAACTGATTGTTTTATATTACCAGGGTGGCCCAAACTGAAAGACCAGCCCGGCAGCTTTGGTTCTATGAGTGAAGGAACCTCGTTTCCATCGATTGATCTGCTTACCTCCCGTGAATTTTGCAACAAGGGACAAATAATTTTCGGCAGCATTGCTGGTGGTGTTTGATACTAGATGGGAACTTTTTGCAATTAGGTGCTGCAAGCAATAACGCGTAAGTTTGGTTGCAATTAGCTGTTTGTCTTCACCTTGCCCGCTGGTAGTTCAAAAGTACTGTTTGCAGTCTTTATGGATCCCAATCCAATCCAGTATTTCCGGAAAACAATTTTCCATTTTCACAATCGCTACGCCTTTATTTTTCCACACAACGCATTGTTTTCATTTGAAGTCGAAATTGCTTCTCTGAATGAAGTTGACAATGAATAGTTCGTGATTTTGTACTCCTACACTTATGTATTAGAAGTAAAAAAAACAAACTACACCCGTGGCGCGACAGCCCATGAAGGGCCTAGCCCTATCAAGCAACCGATGCGCTGTTCAGCCTTGTAGCCTGCAGATTGCGGGGTGACGTTTAGTCATCCAACTTGTACAGGTAAAATATAAGTGAAATCATAAGTGTTCAGTGCATCACCGATTCTATAATGCAAGCGTAAAATATATAATTTCAAATATAAACTAGGAAAAAACTTACGGGTGTGTAGATGTGTTTTTCTCCTTTTTAGGGCCTGACTTCCTTTTCTTGGTACTTAGTCGCAATCTCCCCTGGGATTTAGTGGAACGCCCTTGAATCGGTTTTAGTGGTGGCTCCATTTTTCAACAAAAACGAAAAAATAACTCCACGTGATGACCGTAATGCTCTCCACCAGTCATAGCCTACCTATATGTACATGTATCTATTCTACCAGAGATACTGTCCAAAAAATAAAGTGCCGAAAACAGAACACCTAACGGGCATTAAAAATAATACTTTTGCAGGTAAAATAAATTAAACAAAAAGTAATTAATGAGATCGATGAACTAAAAACAAGAAATCGTAACTAGGAACTGGTAAAATATCAAAGGATCACTCAGAAATATTCAGACCTTGACAATAATTCAGAACTAACAAGCACAGTCAATCGCAACATTGGACTAGATGCTCGGGAATTCCGTACCGTCAGGTAAGTTTGTCGCTCTCTCAAATCACTCGACCTCCCCCCACCCACCCACCCAACCATCCCCCAACCCTCGAATTTTAATCAGATATTTGAAAAACAAACAGCAACTTTTCTTGTTTTTGAAATTAAAAAGTAAACAATGAATTAATATCAATTCTGCTACTAGACGGAGTATATAGCAGTTTTCAGATCGCAGATCGGAGCTCCCCTTCGATACAAAAATAAATAAATAAATAAATTCAGCTTCGCTTGTGCTGCCATCTGTTGAATTACATTCTTACCAAAGTGTCGGGACATTTAGCCTTAAACCTGTCCGCTCATGCGGCACTTGCTGGAACCTCTATCCTCTATACCCTCGGTTTGTCCACCTGCTCAGAAAGTTGCAAGAACACCTGTCGAGAAAATGTCATCTCAAATCGAGAACTAGAAAATGAAACTTATAAGCGAATTATTGTGCAGAATGTATAGGTCTGACGTTTGTTTTTGGCCGGTGGCCGTAAAATCCGCGCATCCACTGTGCTAACCACTCAACCTCCTTCCTTCCTTTGTTCGTTCCTTCTGAATGTGCGTACGCAAGGCTGGTAAACTACAGTAGTTTATAGTTTATAAGCCTTGGTGCGTACGTGCATGCAGTTGTTACTGCGCATGCTCACAATAAGAAGGCTTCCTGGCTGGCAGGAGACCTCTACACAAGCAAGCACCGTCACTGACATTTTCATTGCACTGCGCTGGTACAAATGCTTCATCCTTTTACGTTATATTGTAGGTCCAGTTCAACATCATTGACGTTTACCTAGGCTGTCGTGCCGGTGGTATTTGTGATGTTTATAGCGTAGAAATAAACGATTAGGTACTCGCAGCATCTTTTTGGTCTTACAGTTTCTCGTTATTTTGACATTTAGAATATTGTTAGATGAAATTGTTAATTGAAAATGCCATATGTTTAGCTTCCTTTGTGGATTTGTGGTGGTGTGTCCGTCTCAAGATCTGAAGTTTGTGGGTTCGATTCCCAAACAGGGAAGTCAAATTTTTAAAGGGGGAAAATTTCACGACACTCTCACGATGTTGGCTCGTAAAAGGCATTACTTATCACATATGATAATTGCTGGGCAAACCGGAACGTCGAAATAGGAGAGTTGATCACCTAAAAATGGCTTCAACTCAAGATCTACACCACGAGAGCTTAGGTCATACGATTATTATTATTATTATTATGTTACAATGTTTTCCATGGCTGATACTTAGAACATAGATATTTGGTGGCTGAACGAATCCCGGCTTTCAATTGCTAAGTTAAAGGATCTAAGACATCCAGACCTCGGGGTGTGTAGGCCTACTGTATATATGGTATACCGGTGTTCATTGTTTTGTAGCCTGTGTGTTAGGTTCTTCCCGGCATATAGCTGGAGCAGTGCTGACATGCGGAATGAAATGCATGGCTGTGGGAGAGGAAACATTTGAGTTTCACAGTGGGAGCTATATTCGGGAGCGAAATTATATTGATTGTCGGCGCGAAAAATTAAAATTGAAGCGGAACTTAAGGTAACCGTGTAGTGTAATATGATGAAAAAATGCATTTCTACTTTTCAACGTAATAAAATTCTTCGTTCTTTTACGAATAATTTGATGTATAATTTATTGTAAATCGTTTACATTTAAACCTTGAAAGTTAATTTTGGACTAAGTACTGCACAGCTATTGCTCTGAAAGTGCCGCATCCACTTTCACTTCAATACTTTCTTACTCATTATATTCTCATTTTTTCACTTAGGTGAATTTAATTTATGCTTGGTAAAGTTTAGCTTCATACAGTACGTTGTATATTTAGTTTTTTGATATTGTTGTTGGTTTATTTACTTTCCCGACAGTGTTGTTTTTTTCCTTGGGTAGAAGTCAGAAAGTGTACATGAAACGCAGATTCTTTGGCAATAGACATGCTGTAAATATAATATATACAGTGAACAGTGATTCTTTGTTGCAGTCACTTGTTAGTGTTGATTCTAACCCAACTTCTCCATGTGGTATTCCTGAAAATAGTTCATAGACATCAAGTGCATCCAAAAGAAAACTTTCTAATGATCAATTTCATGATATGGATAGTATTGAGTTTATATCACATTCTAATGCTGGCCATGCAATTAAAGGCTTAACAATTCTGTCAGATATTATACAAACACATTGTGTAAAGTTTGTAAAATGTGTGATAGTTTATCAGTTGGGAAGGATGTTTGTGTAAGGAAAGGTGTGTCCTCCAAGTTAATTTTGAGACCTTCAAAATGGGGTAATAGAGGCAGTACTTACATTTAATGATGGTGTGATTTCAAGGAATCATGTATTAAAGGAAATGTGTGTGAGAGTTGGGAAAAAATGTCTAAGAGTCATTGAAGTCCATCGACCAGAAGCGTTTATATTAAGCTGATAGAGCTGCTGAGGCCATGCAAAAGGAATTAAGAACCAAGCTGAGGTTCAAAAGGAAGTATATAAAGGGAGGGGATGAATCCCAGCATGATTATTTTCCTGGGATGTTCTGAGATTTGACTCCAGACTCTGTCATAATGTTTTTTGAGATTTTCTCAAAAACTATATTTTTTGAAACATATGTACCTTTTTCTCAGAACTGGGTAGGACTATCAAGCTAATATTTTGTATACACAACATAACCATGCCTTTGAGTATTGATGACTAGGATTATTCAAATTGATCCAGTAGTTTCTGAGAAACAGTAATTAATACCACCAAATTTTCATGGAAAATGTTTTTTTTTTTTTACAAATTTCAAGAATTAATAATTAAGAACTTGTTTAAGATAGAGTTAAGATTCTAGTCATCATAATAGAACATGGTAATAAGTTTGTCTGTGTAAAATTATATCACCACTTAACTTAACTATTAGTTTCTGAGAAAAAAGTACATCAATGTAGGCATTTTTTGCAAATTTATTTACATTTTTCAGTGCATTATTAGTGCCCTTACGACAATACCGTACAACTGTGCTCAATGTAGATTACTGTGTATGCTCATATGTCTATCTTATAGGGGCCGATAACCTAGATGTTAGGCCCCTTAAAACAATTATCATCATGTCTATCTTATACAAATGACACAAATTTCAAAATTCTAACTTGAAATAGTTTTGAAATATTGAGATATTTGTAACGTGGTGCGTTATTTGCCAGTTTCACACTACACGGTTACCTTAATTCAAAGCAAAATAACGTAGCGAAAAGCGACGCGAAACTAAACACTGTATGTAGTACAGAGGCTTGATTTCGCACCACGGTTAGTATAATGCGTTGGGGGTACGAAAGAATTAGGGAATGCCAATCTTCTCCGAGATTTCGTGAGAGCAGGGAGTTTTTCTACGGCAATAGTACTATCCAGTGGCGTACACAATATATTACATTTGCATGTTCCAATTTGTTGCCCACTGTTTCATGAATGTTGGTTGTTTTATTCTCAGTGTATCCATACATTACATTTTGGCTTGGCAATATCCAAATTGTTTCATACGACTTATACATATAAAATACATGGTCAGTTGGGTTACCATTATGTACTGCATTACCAAATTGGACAGCTAATTTCAACAGAACGATCCAACTAGTAGGAATCTTCTGGTTTATTTCAAGGTTAGTTTTTTTTTTTACCAGTCTATTAACAACATCGTATAACTGACCAAGTACGTATTTCACCAATCTGTTAACAACATCATAACTGACCAAGTATGTTTCATCTGAATTTTTTTTCAAGGTTCTACCACATCAGTGTGATACAGACTATCCATTAATGTTGATTTATAGTCACATTACGTCCGATAAACCATAATATTAAACCACACTGAAGGATTGTGATATAATGGAAGCTACATCCTATAGCAGCGACGTCCGATTCACTGTAGTCGAACCATATTATAGATTTACAAGCAGTCCTTTAAGGTACATTTATATTAATTCTATTCTTATTTATTCATGTTTTCTAATTCTTTTTGTGAGATTTATTTTTATTTAAATTTCTAATAGTGTTTTGTAAGGATATCCATTTTCTCTTTTGTCTTTGTAAACTTAGTTTTAAGATTATTTTAATATGCAATCTACGCTGACGAGGGTGTCATTGAACACCGAAATATGTACGTATAAGCAGTAATTTAACTAAATTCTTTGGTGTTTGACAAGGCGGTTTTTAATTACATAGTACATTGTCTCTATCAACATACAAAATTTCAGTTTGATTGCTGTCATAGATTAGTAGATATTGAGAACTGTCTAAATATTTTGGATGGTCGCCATGTTGGATTTCTATATAATTATGTAGGCCATAGAGTCATGTACTATTAGATTACGATTATTGCCTAGGTTCATTATTCAAACGTTGACTTAGATCGCATGATTAAGACACAAGAAATAAAAACTTAATTTTTAAATTTGGCACAGCTCCCATCTTGAGGTTATGTAAACAATTGAACTAAATTAGATGTCAGTTTATTATAATGTGTATAAACATTTGCTGTACCGTGTTTCACTGCTCTCGGATGGTTAAATCGCGTGAAAAGTCTATTTAAACGTTTCAACTTCTAGTAGTGCCCTTTATCACCGTACAAAATTTCAGGGTGATATCAGAAGTAGTTTCGGAGATATAGAATGCCGGTGAAATATTTCGCACATTGGGATTGGTGAGATCGATGAGATTGGTGGGACGTAATAAAATTTGAAGGGCACGGTCGGAGAATATGTTGAGTAGGTGGACTTAACAACTGATGTGTAATGTACTTCATTTGGGTAGAAAAAAATAAAGTGTAAAACAATATAGTACGCCCCTCGTATATTGTATCATATATTTTCAAAACAAGGTTAAAGCAAAGTAAAACTAAAATGTTGCTGAAAACTCTTTTCTTTCCCTTTCTTTTCTCGAAATCCTTCCCAATTTGATTGATGTTTGTCCTTCCACTGGCACTGAAAGAGCACTTTGTATATTTAGGCAAAAAGTAGCTTTTATAGATTTCTATACATCATTCCAAAAATAAGCGTACCGTACGGTAACTCAACTTGAGCGATGACCTTTCATTTAAACTTATTTTCTTATCTCGTGCCTACTAATTAATTAATTGATTCTTCGGTCAGTCGATTAATCGCTTTCGATTATTTTCAAATTATTTGATTATCAGAAGCCCCTATCTAGCGGCGAGGATATGAACTGTGCCGGCTGCCGAGGCCTGACGCACTCCTCTGGGGCAATGATTAAATGAATGACAGATGAAATGAAATGATAGTGGAGAGTGTTGCTGGAATGAAATTTTGACAGGGAAAAACCGGAGTACCCGGACAGGTTTTTCTCCGGTTACTCCGGTTTTCCCCTGTCAAAATTTAATTCCAGCAACACTCTCCACTATCATTTCATTTCATCTGTCATTCATTTAATCATTGCCCCAGAGGAGTGCGTCAGGCCTCGGCAGCCGGCACAGTTCATATCCTCGCAGGTTTTTCTCCGGGTACTCCGGTTTTCCCCTGTCAAAATTTCATTCCAGCAACACTCTCCACTATCATTTCATTTCATCTCTCATTCACTTAATCATTGCCCCAGAGGAGTGCGTCAGGCCTCGGCAGCCGGCACAGTTCATATCCTCGCCGCTAGATAGGGGCTTCATTCATTCCATTCCTGACCTGGTCGGAGACTGGAAGCAGGCTGTGGATTTTTTTAAAATCATGTAACCGAACATCGCGTATTACCAGCTCTAGTCTACAGCTTCTAATAATCAAGTGATCCAATCTTTAGTGACGTATACTGCTATAGGCTTCGCTATGGAACAGGTGAAGGTATTTGTTGACTCATTGTACACAATGTACTGCGTTATGAACGTCAAGAAGGGCCGGCCCCGGGTCCGAGGCGTAGTCGATGACGACGACGATGATGATGTTGAAGCCATAGCACAGCGCTCGATAACTATCTCCAACACAAAGCTGATGTCCATAGAATGTCTCATGGAAACAGTTGTCAGCTAACGTTGCTGCTGTGGCTCACCGACATGTGCTACTAGTCGACGCTATGCCAACGTTGCATTGGGACTTTGAACATCGCACCGAAAATCTTTTAATTCTCAAAATGAAAATATTTTAATTTTAGATACGAAATGTTCCATTCTCTTAAATGCCATTATGAATATAATTTCATACAAGCAGCGAAATTAATAGTCGTTAATGCATTTTATTTTGCACTTCGTTTCGCATGCCAGCTTTGTATGACAGTTCAGCACTGGCAGAAAGTGTGATTGAACCCAACTCTCTTCTCGGTTGTTCTCTCGAGACTGAGTGCACTCCGTTCCAGCCCTCACACCAGGACTTAAGTAATTATTATTATTATTATTATTATTATTATTATTATTATTATTATTATTATTATTGATATTGACCGTACATTTGCGCAGATTAACTTTCTAGGCCATCGAACAGAGGCTATTTCCAGACTAGGAAGACGAGTGGACTCGAACCCTCCTATCGGCCGACCTCGAAATGGTTTTCCGTAGTTTTCCCGTTTTCAACTCCAGGCAAATGCTGAAATGGTGTTTTCTCAATTCACCAAGGCCGCTCTCTGGGAACTCGTACCCTATTTCATTCATCTTCTTTAATCTTCTCATTAACTACTCTCATGAAGTTGATGTCGACTAGCTGCGTAGCGCAGCGGTATTGTTCTCGCTTGCTATTCTCAAGGATGCGGCATCAAATCCCGGCGCAGTTAGTTGGCATTTGAGGGTCCTCAAATGCGAGGGAGCCGTATTTACTGTCACGTTAAAATATCCCCTTTGGGGCAAAATTCCAACATTCCGGCGTCTCGAAAAGCTGCAGTAGTTAAACGGACGTAAAACCAACAACAATATTATGGAGTTGGTAGCCGCAAAAACCATTGCTATGTAGGAACTCATCTCAACTCATCCCCGATCTCGTATTATTATTATTATTATTATTATTATTATTATTGTGTTAACGTTGGTCTTTCACAGCTTCTCGAATTGTGATGATTAGGGTCTATGGTTGGGATAGGAGTTCCGAAATCTGGTATTCATTGGCATTCTTTTGAATGACCGCTGTTACGGCCGGGATTCGAACTTTGCACCTTCGAACGCTCCTCTTCGTAGAGTGTGTCTTTAATCGTTTGGCTAGGATGTGGGCAGAACTACTGACGTGAGATTCTTTGGCTCATGTAATAATAATAATAATAATAATAATAATTTAATATTCGTAAAGGTCATAAGTAGCTCAATTAATGCCCTTGACTTTTATGATGATGATGATGATGATTGTTGTTGTTTTAAGGGGCCTATCATTTGGGTTATCGGCCCCCAATGGTTTGGGTGGTTGTGAAAATGTAAATGAAATGAAACTACAGTATAACTAAAACTAACTACATACTTACAGCTTACATACTAGAAGGGGAAATGGAAAACGAAAATAAGAAAAAAAAGGGAAACAAAAGACAGGAAGAAAAGGAATGCCCTCAACCCGCGAAGAATGAGAATTAAGGGACTTGGAAGAAAGAAGAGAGCCAGGAAAGGCAGATAGGAAAGGTAAAGAGGAGAGGGACCGCCCCAAAGGCAATGGAAGAAGAAGAAAAACCGGACCCAGTTCAGGAAGCCCTCGGAGCCGCCAACTCCCGAACTCACCAGACGTGAGCCCTTGAGGGTGTAGCACAATCCAGGGTGCACCATAAGTGGTGGGACTACACACACCCTGCCTCCTTAAGGGCCTTGAGCAGAAGGCAGGAGATATGAAAAGAAAACAAGAGGTCTGGCACCTCGAAGAATGAGGGCTCAGGAAAGATGAGACAAGGGCCATTTAAGGTGGGAAAGTAAAAGACTCCCTAGGCCTCGGATACTCTAATACCGTCGAAGTCAGAAAAAACAAGAGTTGACCAAGGGAGGTCGACAGGAAAGATGACTGAGAGGAGCCTGGCACAAGTAGATTAAGTGGAAACAGTGCCGGACTCTGCTGGGATCCCGTGGTCGCCAGCCTGCTTCCCACTAGATGTGAGCCCCTGAGAGGCCTTGATTTTGACAAGTGATCACTAAACAGATATCCAAGTAGGAGATTTTTCCTGCGGTAGGATGGCCAACTCCTCTCCGCTCCTCCTCCTGCCACAGAAGTTGCCAGATTTCCTTTTGGTATCATTAGACTGGTATACCCCGTAATAAACAATACCTTGACTTTTAAAATCTTGTCAGAGCCAGGAATAGAACCCGAGACCTTGGGGTTGACAGCACTACCCTGCGCACCGTGAGATGATGTAATGCATTTCGGGGTTGACAGCACTACCTGCGCACCGTGAGATGATGTAATGCATTTATTACTTAAGTGTATTAAATCCCCCTATCCGTGATTTTTAGAGAGTGTGCCTTCAAAAATGCATGAATTGTAATGGTACTAAAATAAATCATTCGTAAAGTTCCCCAAAATATTTTAACACTATTTTAAACCCGAATGCATAAAGTATTTTTCTGTCTCTCTGAAGGACAAGAGGCCTTTTCTGGCATTTTGCCAATTTTAAGTAAACTTGGAATCACAGGAAGGTTTTGGTTCTACGATATTATTGGCATGTACATTGGAAGTTGGGATGGGTGTTAAATGAAAAGCGTGGAAATTTCGAAAGAACCGGATTGAGAATTACTTTATCCATGGAAGCTATAATGCACGTAATTGTGATATGATGGTATGCTTGCTGCTGAAAATGCTACCTGCACATTAAGACACGTCATGCGATTTTCTTGAAACCCTGGTTTTAGAGGGAGAGTATTTGCTGAAACGAATAGGAGGGAGCAGTGGCATGAGGGTATTCATATTGATGATTTACAGGCTGATTAAGAGGGAAAAGCACGTTGGATGAGGCTGTTCGTACAGGTTGGATATTAGGGCTATTTAATACCAATGGATGAGGAGGGATCACCTTGATCCAGCTTCAGAAGGTAAGAGAGTCAGAGTTACACGCTTTTAAGGAACGAGGTAGGCTATAGTTCCCAGATAAGGTCGTGAGGGAAGATGGAGTATGTTAGGGGTGCTTCGTTCATTTGTTTAATTCTTTATCATTCCGTATTTTCATTCAATAATTTCCTAGGTGGATCAGTGGTAGTGTGTCCGCTTTATGATTGCGGGTTCAAATCCCGGCCGAGGAAATTTGAATTTTTGAAGGGATTTTTCCACTCTTGAGTCGCATGGTGTCGGCTCGTAAAAAATCTCTCGCATCACATTTGTTGATTACTAGGTGAAATTAATCAACTCTCCGCAACATGTCTTTGTCAGATGGCAATACTAAGCGGAACGTTGAGATTTTGAGAATAGATCGCCTAAATGGTTCCAACTGTATAGAGAACTATATACACAGGTAGCCGAGTACATATCATCATCATCATCATCATCATTAAACCAACTACAGTGTTCAGAAATTGGTTGAATATAATTACAGTCCACACGTATTTGCGGCCATCTAAAGGAAAAACAAATAAGGCTTCATTGCGGTGTATAGGGTGCAGGGAAGCGGAGAGAGTAGGCGAAGTGCCTGCTATGGCGAGCTAACGTAGACAGCAGCTGCTGCGTCAGATCAGTCTACTCGTCGAATCAGGCGAAGCTTGACACAAATCATGTGCCGCTCGGGGATTCCCACTGCATACAGCCAAGATGCAATCTTAAATTATACTTCCTGTAAATAGTCACTGAGCTTTGCAGCTGTTTGGGTGGCGTGATGGCACATTGGTTAAGCTGTTTGTCTCTAACCAAGATGACTGAGTTCGATTCCTTGTTACGGCATGTGGGAAACTGGAAGAGAAAAGTCACGTCCAGTGGTTTGGATTCCATGTAACAAAAAGTAATAGAAAAGGAGACCCCATGGCTTACAATTACGAGGTTAAAAGTCACGCTAAACTACAAGGTTGCTTTGCTTCGCAGCTACTGCTGGGCTTTTAAGCGATGCGACGTCGTATTTTCTTTCCTTTAGGCGTTTGGGGGTTCAAGAGTATCTGATCACGTTTTATAAGTTGATATTAATGGTACTGATTTAAGGCGTGGACTTGTGTAAATAAAACTGTAAATCTTGAATGCATTCTGTGCATAATCGATGGACGTGGGCTTGGAACATCATGTAGTTCTAAATGTCTGTAATGTTGTTCCCTGTACCGGCATTCTTTCTGAATGTTGTAGGGCTTACTTTTTAACATAGTCCAAGAAACTCATTAGGGCCTATATGTTGTTTCCTTCAACGTTCCTTTGACTTAAATCTAGCCTAATTTCTGTATTTGGTATGAGAAGTGAACTAACAGTCGAATTCGCTGGCATTATTAACATGCGGCTCCCTTCTCCGATAAACAGAGCAAGAAAAGCATCAACCGAAGAGAGAGCGTGTGTAGCTTTCTATAGTCGAAACTAATCTTGGATGTAAGTTACAGATTTCCAATTTCTGATTCAACTTCGTTTATATGTCGAAATTATATCGATTTATTATCTATTTAGAATGTAGCATGTCTCTGATTATACGTTAAATGCATTCTACTTGGCACTGTTCTTTCAAATATGATAGTATTGGCCAAGTTTCGAAATCATGGAGCAAAACATTTCGTACTCGATACGATTGTTTTATTGTATTAAGATTCTTGTATGCAAATTAAAATCAGGGACTTAATATACTAATGTAAGAAATTCATGTGATGCATATTGATAAATCTCTACTTGGTATAAACGAAGTCCCCGATTCCTGGATGCCACGGGTAATCTCGAGAACCACTAGATGAATTTTGATGCGGTTTTCACCATTCTAGAAAGGATATCTCGAGGAAGATTTATGTGGAAAATAATTTATTTGCGATCAAAGGAATCCAAGCAGTAACGATTTCAATGAAAAAGTCGGGAAAAAACCTGGCGCCCATGCGCTTTTTAAGCTTACGCTGGGCAAACCGTTAAACATATCTATATACTATGAGTGTTAAGAATAATTCTGCATGAAAAGTTCTACAAAATGTCCCCGAGAGCATATCTCTATCTTCAATACATCGCTCACTATAAGTGTTTTTACGTTTTCATTTCTTCCAACAATCTCCATTCATTTACTGAAGCGACAGGTTACGAGCTAGCTAGGGGCGAGCCTATCACCCTAGTTACAGCCTAGCTAGCGGGCGAGCCTATTACCCCAGATACAGCCAGCAGCAAACTGTCGAGTCGTGTTGAGTTAAGACTTCAGAGAAGAGTGGTTGTGTTTGTAGTTTCCCTGGAAGTGCAACTCGGCTTTTCTTCATTTCGCCTGCGTTCCGCAAAATACACAGTCAAGTAAGATTGGACGGAAGAGGGATTTGTGTTTCATGCACCTCGCCATTCTCAAATTACGTTTGACAATAATTCGTTGCACATGCATCTCCATGATGGTCCAGTCAGTGATTTTAACCCATCATGTCGAGACGTAAAACGGATATAGGTTTTAGTTCATTGTCATCGGAAAAAAAGCGCTTATCACGTAATGCATTCATAACCGTTCCCGGGCGAAGCCGGGGCGGGTTGCTAGTCTCTATGTTAGTATAAAACAAAGTCCCCGATTCTTCGATGTCACGGATAATCTCTAGAACCACTGGATGGATTTTGATGCGGTTTTTACCATTCTGTAAAGGATATCTCGAGGAAGGTTTCTGTAGAAAATAATTTATTTACGATCAAAGGAAGCCAAGCAGTAGACTAACGATTTCAGTGAAAAAGTAGAAGAAAATAAAAAGATACGAGGCGTACAGTAGTCGCATATGATGTGTAACATCTGACATGTTATCCTACTATGAAATTGAGATGAAATGTATGCGAAGTCATCTGACATGTTATCCTACTCGTATACTACACAGCTTGGACATTCTTAAAATGTTAATTTACGCTCCGTTTTCATACTGGTACTATGATGAATGTATAGATTGAATTAGATATATGCTACTGTCACACTTGTTTGAACAAACATCACATATTATTATATTGTAAATTAAGAGGAGGAATGAAACCATAGTCTCTAGCCTATCTATAGACTACTAGAAATAATGTTCGATACAATCAAATTTCCCAACTCCTGCTTGGTGCAAACTATTGTAATTAAAATTAGATAAATCGTAATTTATTGTAGATTCTGTTAAAATGACGCATACTGTTATGATATATATCGTTTAAATCGATAATCCGGTAGCAAAAATAATTGCCGGGACTGGGGTTCGAACCTGAGACCTCATAATGCGCAGACCAAGATGTTATTCTCGCAGCCATTACAACCACAGACATTTGGAGTACGAGACAGGTACTCAATTTCACGTGCCGGTAATAATATGGAAGTATTTTTTATGCTCCATTAATATTTTGCTTTTCTTCGATAATGTTCCTGCGTGGAATTGAGTTTTAAATTAGTTATGAATACGCCTACTTGACAGTAAAGGGAATTCCTATAGTGGATGTAGCAGCATCGAGAGTAGAGTATCAAGAAGGCAGTGCGAGAGTAGAAATATCAAGTAGGCAGTGAAGAAAAAAAAAGAGAGTCTTGGAATTAAGTAATCCGTTTGTTATATATATTCCACATGGTACCACTGCCAGCTGGATCGGATCGCATCCCTCCTGGCTGTTTGCTAGTTATAACTAGGGCTCGGATTTTTAGTTAAATAAATATTTTCTTATGTGAATTCATATTTTAAGCTTTTTTTTCTATAAATACATAAATTCCTGCTTTTCACTTATTAGCACATAAAAAGACTTAATATTTACATTTTTGAAAATCAGTATGCTAGATCTTTCAGTTTATTTCATTTATGTTCTGTGTTGCTTCAACGGGGAAGAACCTGTGAGCTATCTAATCTTCATGCAGAGCGTATGTCAGCCTGCAACTGTGTTATTCTTAACTTGTCGCCCCGTGCCACTCACTGTGGAAGCCGGGGATTTCCTTGTCCATAGCCATATTGCACCACGTGCTAGTCCTTTCCCCCCTTTCCGCAGCTACCTGGAACCGGTGTCACTCACATGCAGTTTATTTCTACCACTGTGAAGTGTAAGACAGTTCTACGATGCCGAAAGTAAAAGCAACTGCAAGTTATCGTCTGCAGCAGTATGTTGCAGAATTTAAGGATAATTTTACTTCTGGTGGGGGCGTTCTGTTCTGCTAACCATCTGGGAAAGCAATCAAGGATGAACAGCAATCTCATGTTACACCACACCTCGACGGCAAGTCACATATTGACGCAGTTTCGCTCCTTCAGAAGATGTGTTTCGCGATAATTGTCGGTCATTTGTGATGGCCAACCTGAATATGTATCTCGTTGTGTATTGTAATTCTTCAGCAGTCACTGAGGCATAGCATAAATTGCATTTGTAAATAGGCTACTGCATATTGTTTATATTGGCATGAATAAACTAAATAATAATTAAATATTTTTACTTTTAGTCACATATTTCAGGTATTTTTAATACATAAAAAATAAATATTTTCCCGATTTTTAGCACCTAAAAATCCGAGCCTTAGTTATAAGTTATAACATAACACTTCATTGTCCACCTAGTAGTAGTCTTAAAAGACTTTTATAAGCCCCATTATCAGTAACGGTGCATCTGGTTACACTCTTGCATGCATTGGTGAGAAATGGGAATAGAATTTAAACGTGAAGTGTAGTGTACGTATTGGTTGGTTATACACGATTTGGGACACGTGGCCTGCGAACAGTTTAACAGTCATAACCATGTCGCAGCTGAGTGCAAGTTCGTGCCTTGCCTGTAAGCCGTTCAGGTTGCATTGCAGTGCACTCGTCGCTCGGAACTCGCCGAGAAGAGCCGAGCGTACACGAGTGAAGCACAGATACCAGGCCCAGCTGGGCTTGACCGTCCCGGGTTGGAATGGGTTGCGGGCTGGCGGAAGGAACAATGCACCTGGGTTTCTTGCACTGAAACCTGGCTCGAGTTTCCGTAACCAGCCGCGAGATGGCGGCATGCACTACGCTCCTTTGTTCCTTTTAATTTTACTTCATCCCGCATTCTGACTGTTGCCATAGGCGTGGTATGATCACCTTATTCCTCTTAGAGTATGTTTTAAATTTCCTGGTAGCATAAATTCATGATGTGTCTGGCTACGGAACTACTGCGGCACGGTCCAACATCAATATTTAAAGACAAAATCTCGACGTCGCGTCGTTAGGGCCAGAGCACGGTGAAATGGCAAAAATAATGTGAAGTTAGGAGCACAATTTATATTCATTCTGGTCTATTTTTTGCTTTCGACATTGTCATATCTTACCACGTGTAATAATAATAATAATCCACACGATAACGGAAGTAATCAGAAAACGCCGAGTACAGTTTTATACACATATTTACAGGATGGAAAATTTCAGAACGCCGAAGAAATTGCTCAACGTTCTAACACGGAGTAAGTGTGGCACGGAGTGGCTGACAGAGGTTCAGAGGGACCTACAACAGGTCAACATTGAAAATTTTGAGGACCGCACCGAGTGCAGGATAAAATCAAAAATGTTAAGTTTGATCATAGACCATCACGACAGCCTGGAAGAAAGTGGACAGCTGAGCGGAAGAAGGAGCATTCTGAGAGGATGAAGAGGTTTTTGGGAACAGAAGTGGGATAACGCCAGAAGATGAAATCATGTATTCAAGTTCAATCGCTCTCCTAAACGGGAACAATCGATTAAATAAATAATAATATAATAATAATAATCTGTGTTTTACATCCCTTTTAACTACTACTCTTTTAGGGACGCCGAGGTGTTGGAATTTTGCCCTGAAGGGGATTTTTAACTTGCCGGTAAATCTACTGGCAGGACTACCTCGTATTTAACCATCCTCAAATGCCAACTGACTGCGCCGGTATTCGATCCCTCATCCTTGGACACAGCAGGCGAAAACGTTATCGTTGTGCCACATAGTCAATCATTAGGCTCTATTGCACATTGTAGCTTTCAGTTAGTGTTATGATAAGTTGTTTCTTCCTGATAGCCGGTTCAAACAGTTGTTGTCCTTGCTATTAGTGATAACTAATAACATTCTTTCCAAGGAAATAATTTGAAGATCCCAGAGTTAACTGACGGTAGGGTGGCCACCTCCCTCCTCCTCCTCCTCTTCGCAGCCAACCGTTCGCTATCACTAGGTCATCTGTTCAAGTACAGACCCTGTCTACAATTGCTTAACTTCGCAGATAGGACGGAGGCGATGTTTCAATAATGGCTAAGCCGTTGGCTCTGATTAACACTAAAACGGTTGGAAAAATGAAGCGTTTAACTGAAACGAAGAGGTTCAGTGTAAAATTTTCAGCCCGCACGTATTGCTCAGGGCTATTGAGAATCAGAGACTGGCCGGAAGAAGGGAGCTCTTGTGACATCCGCTTCCCTGAACGTTACCCTCTCACCCCAGTATTGAACGGCTCAAAACACCTTGTTCTAAAAGTATCTCGATCTTTTTCTAACGGCAAAACTTCTCTATATTGAAAATTTTAACTCCTAGTATTCATTATTATACACTCGGAACGGTATCTTAGCCGATCGAGTGCGTTGATTCACTCTCCAAAGCTGTAGCAAGTGCGAAGATCGGAGGTTCAAATTCTTGCGTTGACACAGACTGTCTTGAGTACAGTTTTTCCATACTCCCTCCAGGAAAATGCTAGGATGGTACCTTATTTCGAGTCCCGAGGCACCTGCCACAATCCTTGACCTTACTCACACACTAGTAGTCATCATAACAACACTGGTTATCCGACAAATTCAATATAGGTACACGGTTAAAAACACATGTAGTCTATCTCTGTATTTTTCTAACGGCAAAACACACTGCGCTGATGACAAAGATTCCCTGAGCCCCTAATTGAAACAACAACAACAAACCAGCAATTAGATATGCCAAAACTGTGTTTGGGCGTCATGTTAATGTGTTAATGCTAGCGAGAGTGGGGAAGAAAAGTTGAGGGGACATTTAAAGACTGTGGGAAGAAAAACATTCGAGGTTCGATTCATTGAAGAGCCATCTACATCAACTGAATACGAGAAAAGCACTAATATTCTAAAGAATCGTATTATTAGGAACGTGAAGCGAACTTTCTAATACTTGAAACTTCTGAGTCACTGTTCTGTTCATAGACTCTTCGTAATTGAAATAAAAAAAATTAAAAGAAGGCATTTTATAACGCTGGCCGCTCACATGTGTGTACAGTATCTGACGCTAAGCTTGTAGTTTAACTGACCGTTAATCGCACGATCATGAGCCACGGGACCTCCTTTTTTTTACGTTGAATCCGAACCACAGGACATAGCATTTCACTTCGAAAATCTCACATGCATTGACCGGGAATCGAACCCGATCCGCCTTGGTGAGAGGCAAACAGCTTGACCGCTGAGCCACCACGCCCCTACACTATCTGGCAATAAATATAAAATGATATAATAACAAGTTACTAGAACCATGTCTTGAATATCTCTCACAGCATAAATCTCTTGAAGATATCTTCAAGGATTCAGTATGGAATTTTATTTTTAAGTCGCACTCATTTCGCACACCTTGGTAAGCGATGAACCTGCTGCGGTTTCAAGACCGACATGTACTCTTAAAGATATCTCAACATGAACCCCACTGTGCCTACTACCAAACATGTACGTTGTATACGTTGATGTACAGTATCCCGAAAAAGATTGAATGTGTCGTATTATCATTTCAAATGATCTTGTCGACTTCATCGTTATGCTTATGTCTACCGTTATGCGTCACGGTTACGGCGTGTATGACGACATCATGTTGTTCAGTGCATATGCACCGAGTCTGAATTTACTCCTGGGGTCTGGCGTTATGCGAACGGAGACGGCGAGTGCGTGACGTCATGCAGCCCCCGCGCGGGAAGCCGAAATTAAAGGGTAATGGAGTCTGTTGAGTCTGAGTTTACTCCTGGGGTCTGGCGTTATGCGAACGGAGACGACAAGTGCGTGACGTCATGCAGCCCCCGCGCGGGAAGCGTAGGTTAAAGGGTAATGGAGTCTGTTGAGTATGAGTTTACTTCTGGGGTCTGGCGTTATGCGATACGGAGACGGCGAGTGCGTGACGTCATGCAGCAGAGTGTAAAGAGTCCTGGACCTTTCTAACATGTGTAGCATTTGTAGCATGCGTCATTTGAAATGATATAAAGTCTAGTCTCTCAGACTGACTGTATCTTTTTTTTAAATTATTATTTCTCGCTAGCACACTGCCTTTGTGGAAATCCACGGAGTGTGGGTTACGCGCTCTCATACTGTTCTGTTCCTAATACACTCTTCGTAATTAATTGAAAGAGAGAGAGAGAGAAAAAAGAACGCCTTTTAATGCTGGCCGTTCACGTGTGTTTACAGTATCTGTCTACGGCTCTATAGCTGACGTTATTCGATATATTGGGCAATAAAATGATGGAATGTATTAACTTCACATGAGCTTTCTTAATCCTTTAAATTAAGTAATATACAGTTGCTTATAGTGGGTGCTCGCAAGTCTTCAATGCCAGTCAATATCTTGTAGCCAAGCCAGGTGTTACGGGTAACTCGTGTAGCCCACTGCACTGGCCTGCTGTGTGCTTCTCATAATCTAAGACGGACAATTCGAAGTTAAGTGATCTGAACTCAATAAAGTATAACGTATTTTGACGCCAAATAACGCAGAAAGTTCTCCAATAAAGTGACAATAATGTAGCTCAACAGCTGACAAAATACCAATTAAGTAGACAGTGTCTTCACTGGGCCAAGCTTAAATAGTTTCCCTGCATCCACGTGACAGTAATTCCTCCACAGCCATCTAGGATCAGTTCGCACTACACTCAGCCAATCCGAATCATCGTAAGTCGACACGGAGTGACGCTAGATGTAAATATTTGATTAAAAAAAATTCTTGCTACCTGCCATTGTCTTGCTAACAAACACAATTTTTCATACAACTGACACTGCGTAGTTTCCTTGTTTCAAATGGAGCTCGAAGTTGCAACACACTAGGCTAACTTTAAACTCCCTCGAGACTCTCTGTCGCCAAACCACAGCCATGATTTTCATGTACCTCTAACAAATCGACAAACCTCGCCTTATATACAAACATTTTATTCATAAAAATAAATTAATGCCATGATATGACAATATACATAATGAGTGAATGAAAATGATACATAAACAATAAGGTATAATAATGATAAGACCCTTCAATTAAATTAATTCCTATATACAAAGTATGAGGGTTCGGTTCATGTAACCTGGTAGATTACACTTCTAAGATGCGTGATGTGGGAATCGAACCCAGCTCTTCTCAGTTGTACTTACGAGATTGAGTGTACCTCATTCAAAACCTCAGACCAGAATTAAATTTCTTGGCAGAGCCTTGAAGTGAAGCCGGACTTCAGGGGGCGACAGTCGAGGGAATTACACCACGAGATGGTCTGTACCAAGTTAAATGCCATACTATATTTAATTACTATGTATTTAAGAAATACTGTGTTCGATATGTTTCATTCCTAAAAATCTGTTTCCATAGGAAACCATTGGGCTCATTGGTTGGTTGGTTGGTTGGTTGGTTGGTTGGTACGCCTTACTGAGATATTAACCAGTACATGCTGAGATGGCCACTGTAAGACATATACAGTGTGTTCCGGAATTCCTATTACACACTTCTAGGGGTTGTAGAGAGGACCCAGGCGATAACATTTGCATGCGGAATTCATGCCCCGAAACGCACCACTTCGCTGTTTCGGTTCGGGTCCAAGCTCTATGCACTTGTGGGGTGAGGTGGAGTGGCAGGCGGGTAGAGAAGGGCCTGTCAACAACCCGCTGTGTTATCTGGAATTCATGTCTATTCCAATACTGGTAACATAGGGCCGTTGCTCATACCACTGCGGTGTTGCGAATGAGTGAGTGAGTCACCGGCAAATGTATTTGGTTCCGGTACTACGCACGGACCGGGAACCCTCATCACTCGTCACCATCACTCCTCATAGTTCGCGATCCACATTCCTCTCAGGTTCACGGAGCTTGGACCCGAGCAGGTGACGAGGTCGAATAAATGTTTTTGAGCGTGTGTATCAGAACATCATTCGCAGATACAGTGTGCAACGATGATCAGGGTCGTCACATCATCCAAGTGTCTTCGTCATATGATTATTATGCAATTCTAAACACACACACTCCTACAGATATCACAGTAACACAGGTTATTAGACAAATGCCGCACATGGGGTTGAATTACCATGATGTTCAAGCCCTTAAATTAATTAACAGCAACAAATTACTACTACTACCACTACTTGATGCTAATTCATATACTAGAAGAAATAAAAAAAACAATTAAGGAAATAAAGGAGAGGAAAAATAACAGGACTGAACTCTCGAAGAATGAGGTTTGTAGGACTTGGAAGGAACAAGAGCCATAAAATGCAGAAGAGGAAAAGAAAGGTTCCACCCTAAAGTCACAGGAAAAAGGAATAACAGCCCTAACTAATTTGGGAATACTTCGGGAGGCAACTCCCTACCTCACTAGCCTAGCCCTTGAGGGTGTGCACGGCTTATTGGTGTTACCCATGGTTGACCGTGCATGGTGGGCTACACACACACTGCCCCTTAACTCGCCCCTGACAATAATCAGGGGATAAGGCTGAAAGAAATAGGTCGACACCTCAATTTAAAGAAGGTTGGGCTAGGGTATTGGGAAAAAGAGTCATTTAAGCTGGTAAAATGAGTAAGGACTTGGAAGGTGTTGATCAAGAGAGGTCGACACGAAAGACAAAAGGAGGATCCTGGTACAAGGGAAAACAATGCCGTGCTCAATTGAAGTCCGGTGGTCACCAGCTAATGTCCCAATTGTCTTTCAATTTGAAATTAATACTTTTCAGTTGGTCAAGTTGATAGTGCCCAATTTTAATGGGTGTTTCTCTAAATATGAAAAAAATAAAATTGTACATGATATTAATAAATTCACTTGGATGACCAGTTTCGGTCGCCAAGCAATCATCATCTGATCCTTCACACGCAGGCCGTTAAATGAATGTCTACAATTAATACCATCATCCACGTACACCGTAACTTATAATGTGTATAACTGCTAACTAGGTATTTGGGTCTAGAATTGGAGTGTCATCTATGAGGTCCCGGGGTACGTATTGAGACTTCGAGTCCGAGGTTCTAGGATCGATTCCCGGCTCTGCCAAGAAATTTAATTCTGGTCTAAGGGCTGGAACGGGGTACACTCAGCCTCGTGAGGTAAACCTTAGAAGAGGAGGGTTCGATTCCTACCTCAGTCACCCTGGAATGCTTTTCCGTGGTTTTCCCTCGTCCACTCCAGGCTAATGCAGGGATGGTACCTAGCTTAAGGCCACGGCTGCTTCCTACCCAAATCCTACGTTAATTACAAATAGGCTACACACACTGGTACAAGACATCACAGTGGCATAGGTAATCAGACAAGTTCAACGCACACCCAAGTACACGGGGCTACATGGCACTCGCAAAGCCCCAAAAAGGAATCAACAACATAACATTATCCTCGAACGAACAGTTGTTTATTCCAATTAGGAGTGAAGCGTAACTTAACGCTCGACTACGCTGGTGGGTGCCCCAAGTTTGTGCTGATCGGTGGATGGGAGATAGAACCTCCTCGCGGAAGTTTTTGTCATTTTAAATGATTATGTCGACATTATCTGGGGTCTGGCGTTACGTTACGGTGACGGGACGAAATGTACCGAGAATGCACTAAGGTGTGTGGCGTCATAGTATTGCTTGAGTTTCCTCCTTTGACCTTGGTTTGCACTTGCTTTTCTCTCTCTTTTTTTGCGTATGGCTTTTAGTGCCGGGAGTCGGCATTTGTAGCATTTAAAATTATATACTGTAAAGTCTAGTCTTTCAGACTGACTATCCGTGTCTTTTTTTTATACAGCTGACATTGACATGTACTGGGTTCGGTGATGATATTATAGTGCGGGACAAACCATTGCAAGCCTGAAGGTAGCGCGTAGTCGGTGCGGTGTTGTCCTGTACGTTCTCGCATTCAGCATGCGACTAAAGGTACAGTGCAATAACGTGGCAACATCGCCAGGCGCGGGGAGGAGAGCGGAGCGGAGAGGAGAGCCCGTTGGCTTGCAATGGTTTTTCCCGCACTATAACACCATATCATAAGTTAATTATATGGGTTTGATGTCTCCTTCAACGGGTATGGGTTAGAGATGCCAAGGTGCCCAAATTTCGCTTTTGAGGGGTTTCTTAACGTGCCGGACATAGGTCTCTCACATTTAATAATTTTCTTACTAATGCAGTCAATGGCCATTTATTTTATTTTCAGGACGGGTCAGTGAAAGGATTTTGTAAGGAAATGGCCGTGGACCCATTGAAAGGAAACGTCCCGGCATTTGCCTGGTGGTGAAAATGGGAAACCACGAAAACCATTTCCAGGACGGCCGAGGTGGGATTCGAACCCACGCTCTCCCGATGCCAGCTAGGCACAAGCTAGCGCGTTAGCTCTCTCGGCCACCGTGGCCGGTGTCTCTCGCAGATAAACACTCGTAAATGCCAAGTGTCTGTGCTGGGATTCGATCCCTCAATATTTGACACTAAAGACCATATCTCGGCTAATTGATGCACACTGCCAGCTGTTCGTGGGTTCGAGTCACCGGGATGTCAAACATATTCAGCCTAATGTATTTGGAACTTTAAGCATGTAAAGGTTATAATAGTCTCTGATACTAACTCTTAAGCTTTTGCTCTTTCAACGTTATTATACCCATAGATTTATCGAACGTTTCCTTGCGTTATAAGAAAACTAAGTCAAGAAAAAATTAAGCCACTGTAAATAAATGAAACTATCTTAGTTTGGTAGCTGACAAACGAACTCTATATGTAAAACATATTGAAAAATATAATAGTCTTTCTGTGTGTTCATTTTTATATTTTTTCCTGATACCGTACTTTGTACTTATCCCGGACAATGTGTATAATGAACATACAATATATAACACAGTGTATAAAACTCTCCAATTGTCTGTCGACTGGCTGCGTGGCGCAGCAGTAACGTTCTCGCCTACTCTTCCCAAGGTTGCAGGATCGAGTCCTGGTGCAGTCAGTTGTTATTTGATGGTGCGCAGATGCGAGGGAGCCGTGTCATTAGATTTACTGGCACGTTAAAGATCCCCTTCGGGGTAAAATTCCCACACCCCTGCGTGCCTAAAAGACGCAGTAGTTGAAAGGGTCGTAATAATAATAATAATAATAATGTCTGTTATGGGTTGACGTCAAAGCTACTGGAGTAAAAAAAAAAACACAGCCTGCTTCCAGTCTCCGACCGGGTCAGGAATGGAATGAATGAAGCCCCCATCTAGCGGCGAGGATATGGACTGTGCCGGCTGCCGAGGCCTGACGCACTCCTCTGGGGCAATGATTAAATGAATGACAGATGAAATGAAATGATAGTGGAGAGTGTTGCTGGAATTAAATTTTGACAGGGAAAACCGGAGAACCCGGAGAAAAACCTGTCTGCCTCCGTTTTGTCCAGCACAGATCTCACATGGAGTGACCGGGATTTGAACCACGGACCCAGTGGTGAGAGGCCGGCGTGCTGCCGCCTAAGCCACGGAGGCTTACAAAGCTACTGGAGTGAATGGCATAAAAATTGGCATTAATTTAGGAGCTTGGAACACCTTGGTCATCAGCCCCGTGTAGCTGTGTGTATTTGTTGAACTTGTCTGATAACCTGTATTATTCATGTGATGTGATGACTGTAGTAGTGTGTGTAACTGTATTAGGGACAGGGATGAGGTTGGTGTCCCGGGACATGAAGTAAGGTACTATCCCATCATTTACCTGTAGGGAATGTGGAAAATCCTGGGGAAAAACCACACTCAGGAAAGCCGCTGTCATTGCCGGAATTCGAACCTTCGATCTCCGGACTTGCTGCAGCTGCTCCCACGGCTGTGGTGCACGATTTAACGAGCACGGTTTTGCCACGGGGCTACACGTTTCATATAATGCTAGGGGTGAGGTGGTTATGAGGAAACCTTCAATAGTTTTTTTTCATTCTTTTCTGGCTGTTTAATTTAGAAAATATGTAGAGCAAAGGTTACTGAGAATTTAATTGTGAACATTTTCAGTCAATATTTTTGATAGAATTAATCGTGACTGAGATAAATGCGAAAACCTATCTATATAGGGAAGGAAGATAAAGCTCAAGTTGCATTGGTTTCCTTTCCCCAGATAGGAACAGGCTTTGATAACAGACGCTTGATGACTGACACCTTCCGCTATTCTGTCAGCAGCTCTTCATCGCGATAACATGCGTAGGCGTGTCTCTCCAGAACTCACTAGAATGATGATATTGATACTAACACCGCATGGTCTACTTACCTTGGCATGGTGTCGTTTCGCATGGACTGTGGACATACCACAGTATACGCTACTTGACTCATTGTGTACCCCCATCTCGGCCATCTTCTTTAGAACGTGTGCGCTGGCCAACTTCGCATTTGTCTTAATATTGCATGTCTATTGTATGACTACATTGTTCTACGGGGTCGGGGATGAGGTGAGATAAGTTCTATGTGGTGGATGGATGGATATTATGGTCGGTTGCCCTTACTAACACCGACCTCATGAGAAGAGTTAATGGGAGATGAAATGAAATATAAATGCTTTTAAGTCAGTCAACACGTTTTTACCCAAATCGTAATGGATGTTATTCCCAACACCTTAAAAATAAAATACACGAGATTAATTCATACACTTGGATGACTAGTTTCGATCGTCAAGCGATTGAAAACTTGCGTAACTTCGTAGGTTTGTTAGTATTACGCGATTTGTTGTTATGTTAGCGGCTAGTGTACTTGTTTAGTGTGATAATCTTTAATGGTTAGTAAATGATCAGGTTGGTTTTATAACTCTGTTATGGATTAGGCTATAGAGCTTATTTGATTATTTGGGCGATGTTGTGTTCGTTCTCGTTCAGCCTCTGTCACAATTCACTGTCCAATTTGAAATGAATGAAGATGTATGGAACTACACAAGTAGTTAGATGGAAGCGGCCGTGGTCTATTACAATGTACCGTCCTGTTACATGGCTGTAGTTGAAGATGGTAAACCACGGAAAACCTTTTCAAGGACGGCTATCACTGGGGTTCAAACCCATTCGTCTACCAGTTGTTTAGAGCAAAGTTCTCAATTTAAACACAGAAGCAGAGAGTGTGAAGCTCCCGTTGCACCTGAATACTGTACTCACGATGCACTGGATAAGACTGAGGGCATCGCTGCAGGTAGACTACACAAGAACGAGAGGGGGAGGCAAGGCCGTCAAGTGCGACGTGCAAGGAGATGTGATATTCCTCGTTTACGACCACATGACTGCGAATGTAATGTGATGTTCCATTCTCAGAATGTTTCTTATACTATGTTAGAGATTGTTGAAGATAAATAACGATTTTATCTCATAATTCTCAATAGAATTGTATTCATTTACCACAGCTACTATATTGTTTATATCCAAAGAACTCACACTTCACAAGAGAAGCACAGAACAGTTGTACATGCCGGAGTTCTTGCTTTTAATCACAACTACGAGCTGAAAGCACATAAGCCTCCGAATTATTATTATTATTATTATTATTATTATTCTGTCACCAGGGCCGCGGAGAGCCAACACAGGCCATAGGACTAGGATTTGCGGGCGCCTCCATTTTTTGTTGTCCAAACACATCCTGGAAGTATCAAATTCCCATTTATTGTAATTGCAAATCCAAGTCAAACGCTTTCCTCAATCTTATAAAGTAAAAATTGGATTTTTCAAACGTTTGGGAGTCTCTACAACTTTGGAAATTCTATTTCTCAGGCGGTGAATGTACCACCCTGCCAGCGAATTGTTACTGGTGGCGGAAATCGGAACTAATGCGCTCCGGCCAGCCACAAGTCTGTGATAGACGTGCAGTCGTCACCAGCGAAACCTCATCCCAACTCGTGTGTGTGCATGGCTCGTGCTGAGTCGTGCGCTGTGCGGTGTGTTCTCATTGTATGACTGTATATGCGTTCCCCCTCTTGCTCCGCACCCGCCCGCGGCAGCCATAACGTGGCGAGCTGACGTAATGTATACACAACAGCCCCGCTCCACGTCTAGCGGTAACAATTCCCTGGCAGGGTAGTATAAACATAATGGTTACCGTATTTACAAAATTCATGATATGTTCTCTTAATGTTTTGTCGTTTATTGACTGGATTAAGTTGCTATGAATATAGGCATGTCAGAAAATGTCAAATTTGTATGAAAATTATTCTGAGTGAATTGGGCTCTTGTACCAAACCGGACCCCTTCAGCAGGTTCGGGCCCCAGGGTTGTAGCCCTATTTGCCCCGCCCTCTCGTATGGCCTGTCTGTCACCACGATTAAGAACAAATCTACCCACTTAGGATTAAAAATATACGCCACTAGCGAGTGTGGATGATGTGGACAGCCCGGGTGACATCAGCAGGAT
Organism: Meconema thalassinum; assembly: GCA_946902985.2. Lineage (NCBI taxonomy): Eukaryota > Metazoa > Arthropoda > Insecta > Orthoptera > Tettigoniidae > Meconema > Meconema thalassinum. The sequence continues at coordinate 1,094,533,000 of OX336389.2, read as the reverse complement.
GGCACCACCAACGAGAATTTAAACTGGATTCATACTTTCATACTTGTTTCTGTAAGTCAGTAAGTGAAACCCTGGGTTTAGTCAATAATTTGATTACTATTGATGTAGTTAAGCTCCGTGGTGTTGAGGTAGCGCGCCTGCCTTGCACCTGGAGGGTCCGGGTTCGATTCCCGGCTCCGACAGGAATTGTAGAAACTGACGTGAGGGCTGGAACGGGGTGCACGCAGCCTCGTGAGGACAATTGAGCGGTCACGGAAACTAAAATTAACGGCAGAGGGGACCCGACGTGCTCACCACGCGTCACCCCAGAATCTGCAGATCAAATGGCTGGGCAGCGGTCGCTTGGTAGGGCTAGGCCCTTCATGGGCTGTGGTGCCACGTGTGTGGTGGTGTTTTTTTTTTTTTTTTTTTTGTAGTTAAAGTATTTTAATTGAGACTGATACAAGTGTGGCATTTGGTTGCAAACAGTCAGGCTGAAATATTCAGGAATGTTTGCAATTATAATAAAATTTAGTATTCCTAGGTCCCGAGCCTCAGTGGCTTAGGCGGCAGCACGCCGGCCTCTCACCACTGGGTCCGTGGTTCAAATCCCGCTGACTACATGTGAGATTTGTGCTGGATAAAGCAGAGGCAGACAGGTTTTTCTCCAGGTCCTCCGGTTTTCCCTGTCACAATTTCATTCCAGCAACACTCTCCATTATCATTTCATTTCATCTGTCATTCATTTAATCATTGCCCCCAGGGTAGTGCGACAGGCTTCGGTAGCCGGCACAGTTCATATCCTCGCCGCTAGATGGGGGCTTCATTCATTCCATTCCTTGACCCGGTCGGTCGACTGGTAGCAGGCTGTGAATTTTCATTTTCATTCCTAGGTCCCCTTTCAATTTTATAAAACCATTTAGTTTTAATTGGGTGAGCGTGAGAACATGTATTATAAGACCGCTCTAGGAGGTACTGACCATATCACCACTGGTATAATTATGTAGTTTGCAGGACATACAACCGCAGGTTTATTCCTTGGCCCTTGGCCACCAGTGGCCACTTTTGACAACTCTGTTCTATGGCATCAAGGGGGAAAGAACGAAATTCAGAAGTGCGTACTTGTCTTAACAGCACTTAATTCTTCACATCACTGAGTGAAAACTCTTGATATCACAGGGCTGCTGGCCAAACAAGGTCTGCTTAATCCGACAGCCATGGCCTCCATCGTAGTAGTCGCACAAGCGTGATGGTCATATGAATATACTTCCTTTTTGTTATCATACCTACAGTAAGAATTGGACAACGATGGATACTGGTATGCTAAGCTAGTGAGGAATTAATCGATCACTTTCTCTAGAAACTTATGTGGCTCACTAGCCTGATGCAAGTATTTGAAATTGACACTGATTAGGTGGCTCACATGCAGACCACATCAAATTGGCTTGCAAGGCAAATCTGAGAGGAGGTGGGTTCAGTTCGTATCTCAGTCATCCTAGAAGTGGTTTTCCATGGTTTCCCACACCTACTCCAGGCAAATGCCAGGATGGTTGCTGACCTATGACCATAGGCACTTCCTTCACAATTCTAGCCTCAAATGCACACACTACTACATGCACCACAATAACACAGTTTATCAGACAAATTCTATCTCTCTATATATGTACACATATCCAAAAAAATAAAAAATAAAAAAATAATAATACACAGAGCTGAAGTGACCACAATGTCCAAGCCCCTAAAAGAAACTACAACGACAGTTACCTCATATCAAAATTAAATTCCTTGGCTGAACCGGAAATGGACTTGGAGCTCTTGGGTAGCAACCAATTACTCTAACCAGCACAATTCCATGCTTCATACACCATGTGGTGGCTTTACTGTTAACATGGAAGAAGTAGACATTATACTGTACGTGAGTTATTATAAGCATAAGCATTTATTTGCAAGATTGTGAGCATTAAAAAAAAAAAAAAAAAAAAAAGAGATACATTGAGCATGGGGCATTTCTGACACAGGAAGCCATAGACCATGGAGGTAATGATGTCCTGCCTTTGCTTTGCTCAGCACAGTTTTCGTGTACACGAACCAAGATTTGAACCCAGGATCCAATTGTGAAAGATTGACATCCAACCATCTTGAACATGGTGATTATTAATTGCTTGCGGTAACCAAACAGAGACACCATTCCAAAAGAGGAAACCATATTTTTTCTTCTAAATTTTCATTCTGGTCCATTTTAATGTTCAAAATGGCTAAAGTTTGAGTTTCGTCATTTTTCTGTGTTATTTATGTGGAGGTAATATTGTGCTATTTAGAATTGTCTATAAAATACTCCCTATATATTGATTGTTCCATTTGTTTACAGTTACACTAATACGTTTGTTCTGCCAACAAGAAGAAAATGATGTTACAAGAATATGCCATTTAAAGTTAAATAGTTTATTTGTAATTCATGGGGCTGTATTTTATGTACTGTATATACTTTACTCTGTTTAAGTTAGTTTCAAGGACCAAGTTTTATTTGAAATTTTGGTTTTCTGTTTCCAGGTGTAGCCAACAGCAGAATTGCAGCATTCTTGCCAGTACAAGTATGTTCGGTGATCCCTGCCCAGGCACTCTAAAATATTTAGAGGCACATTATCAGTGTATGCCAGGTATGATACTTCTTATGGAACCACAATAATTGAAGTAAATGCACCCTCTACCAACAGTTTAGGTAATGCATTCATGTGTGCCCGATAATACTTGTAGTATCATGTCCGTAGTTAGTAAATAACAGTGATGATCAATACTTTAGATAAACTTCCTATAGATAATACTTTTACATAATGCCTCATTGATTATAATTAGAGTGTATTGTCTACCTAAATGTCCATAGCTCATTTCCTCATAACATGTTCTCCAACTTAATGTGTTTCTCTTCGTAGCTAAAGATATATAATAATTCCATCAATAGAAAAGAAGCAAAACAGAATATTTGAATTGTTTCTGTTGATGTGACTACCAATGATTGATTCTGGATCAGTTGAAGAGACTGCTGGTATAGCATTTCTGTGGAGCACAATTGGTTATGATGATGATGATGCTGATTGTTGTTATTGTTGTCATTTTAAAGGTCCAACTACCGGATTATCTATGCGTTTTAAATTAGTTTAGATTACATTTAGATTTCATTTGGTGGATTTGTTTGACTATAAGAAAGAATGATTGAATGAATATCAAAATAAGCAAGAACTACACATCCAAGGCAGACTTGATTTTAAAAAAAGTAATGCACTTCAAAGAAGATCATTTTACATATGATTGGCCTTGCATTATTCACAGTGGCCCATTGTGATAGATATATATATATATATATACAGTACTGTATATACTGAAGGTTCCTCCAATAGGCAGTAGTTCACCCTTCACTTACTCTGGAATATACCCGCCATTTTCAGTGATCCTGTCATTAATCTATGTTGTTTATTCTAGAATTATTTGCTGTGATTAATCTTTTTTAAATATATAATAGGGCATATATTATGCTACTAGCTTTGATCCATACAGTTAATTTTCTGCTTCAAATTAATTCCCAATTTCTGATTAAATATTTTGTAGGGCAGAGGAGAATTCTTCTAGGAATATTTAAATAGTTGAGTTCTTCTTCTTGCTATATCTAACATTGGGTTATCAACCCTTTAAGCTGAAAAGCTCCAAAATGTCATAGATATCCAATAGATCCCTAAGTATTCTTTTAAATACAATAAAGGTTTCATAATCTGAAAGTATGACACATTTTGCAAAATATTGTCACATTAAACTTGCTATTTTACATGTTTATTTCTTACTGGACTGTAAATTTAGGTGTGTTGGTTTCCATTATAGCTGCAACTACCACCACTACAAGTCGTCCAAGCCCACCCTGGCTTATCACATCCCAGCCGAGTGTGTGGAGCACAGCTAAGTCTCTCACTTTGCGGCCTCCACACAAATTGCCCAGTACGCCAGATGGTCCGCTCAATCCACCAGTCACCCTACCTACTGCTGGCAGTAGTTCCACCACACCAGCACCCAGTTCCAGCAGTGCAAGACAACCACCGGTCGAGACACTTCCACCAGAACCTTCCACCACATTGTCGTCCACAACAACAGATTGGAAAACTACTCGGAGAAGCACCACCGGTAAGAAAGAATATTACGGATTAAAGGGACCTGCTTTGCCAACTAGGTACAGTATGTGGATAATATGTTATGTCTTGTTATTTTGCAGCCCAAAGTACTGCTGTTTTCGAGTATGTGCCATCTCCAAGTGTCACGTTGTTTCAAGAGAGTGAGCTGGCACAGCTTTGCGGACCTACAAATGCTCGCAACCTTTATTGGAACTGGACTTGGGCGGGTGATGTAAACGTCCAGCCATGTCCTGGTGGTGCTACAGGACTGGCAAGGTGGCGCTGCTCTCCGGCATCCGATGGCTCCACGTCTGCTTCATGGCACCCGGATTGGCCAGACTTGAGTGAGTGCCGGTCTGTTTGGCTAACCAGCCTGGAAGCCCGTGTAAAGGAAGGGGATTCCATTACCAGCATAGCCAATGATCTTTCCCAAGTTACAAGGAGTAAAACTTTGTATGGTGGAGACATGATGACAACTACCAAAATCATCATGAAAATGGCTAAGAAAATGTCAGCAGATATACAAACATTTCCCGACCCTCGCCAGCGGGAAGCGATAGTAACAGAGCTGCTGTATGGTGTGGTCCGGACTGGCAGCAATTTGCTAGATAAAGCCCAGCACCCCTCGTGGCGGGATCTCAGTTATAAGGAACAGATGAGGGTTGCTACTTCTCTTCTTACTGGATTGGAAGAAAATGCCTTTCTCCTGGCAAACACAGTATTGCGAGAGAAGACAGTCAACCAGAATGTCAAAAATATTTGTAAGTAATAGTTTATAACACCAATTTTCTTTTATTAATGTGTTTATATTTTTCTATCGAGTTATTTTATGGTAATGAGAGAATCGTGGGCTTTATATTGAAGTACTATGATGACTAGGGCCCGGATGTTGATGACATGTCATCTTTTTACTGAGCTGTCTAAAACAATGCTGAAGTACATAGAAACTCCGGACGGGCCATCCCGTCTTCAAATATATCATTTTTATTTTGCATATTTTTGCATTTTTTTTCCTATTTTTCCATTTTAAGAGCATTTTTTTAAGTTTGGTAGATTTTTTTTGTCTTATTTTAGAGTAATTGGCCTTTTGAGGTCATTTTTTCCAATCTAGTCATGTCACAGCTTTATATGAGGGAGTTACTTGTCTCAAGAGTTAAGAAGAAGCTAGTAGCTGATACAAGATAATTTAAAATATTGAAATATTGATTCCATTTCCTTAATCAACCGGGTGAAAGCAAGTCCTAAAAACAATCGTGGCAAAATTGCTGCGGGTATTGCTTCAAAACTGAAACAAGTGCTGGGCAAAAACACTGGGTATAAAACATTCTGCAAAATCTCAGACATTCTTTCTGGCAAAAAATTACTGCATGGATGGGATTGAGGAGGATTTAGCAGAAAACAACCTTCCTCACTTCAAGTACCCTCCGATCACATCAGTTGATGTTGAACGCAGCATTTCGAGATATAAATAGCCTACTTGTTGGCTGATAACCGCAGACCATTTACATTTGACAACATCAGATGGCATTCGTAGTGCAGTGCAACTCAGACTAAAGTGAACATAAACCTTTTGTTAAGTGCTAGAAATCTAATTTTGATTCTCCATTTTATAGTGCTTTTTTTTTTTGAATTTTTGAAATATTGGTGAGTTTATTATTATAAGATCATTTTCTCCATTTTATAGTGCATTTTTTGAATTTTTAGGTCATTTATTACAGTCATTTTTGAAAGTTTTAAGTGCATTTTTTAAACTTTTTTACGGCATCAACATCCTAGCCCTAGTGATGACTAATGAGTTTTGACAATATAAGCTATGATCAGAGCCATTATTTTTTGGATAAATATTTCTAAATTTTGCAAAGAAATGTTTTCGTGTTTTTTCTGCAATATATTATTTGTGATAACTAGCTTCATAGATGCTTTAAGTTCAACTTATTTAGGTAGGTAGGTATATAAATGATAATCTAATTCCTTAGCTGGTTGATTCTAGGGAGGTCTCGGAATCCTAACCAATTGAGCAAGATGAAAACTTCATATCATCATCATCATCATCATCATCATCATCATTTCCCCTTATCCAGCTCCTGCCGGGTCGGGGTATTTATGGCACTTCTCCACTTTCCTCTTTCCTTCCACCATTCTTCTTCCACGATCTTGTCCCAGTCCAGATTTCTTTTTCTTACGCCGTTCTTCACTGAATCCATCCACCTTGTTCTAGGTCTTCCTCTTGGTCTCTTACCCTTGCACTTCGCCTCCAGCATCTGTCTTGGTATCCTATTTTCCTCCATCCTCTTTACATGTCCAAACCACCTTAGTTTATTCTTCTCAATTCTCTCATTTAGTTTTCCCATCCCCACTTCCTTCCTAACATCTTCATTCCTCACTCTGTCTTTCCTTGTCTTTCCTATCATACTTCTTAGGAATTTCATTTCACTGGCTTGGATTCTACTCTCTTGCCTGCTTGTCAGGGTCCAAGTCTCAGCTGCATAAGTTAATATGGGAACATAGTACACTTTATACATTACCTCCTTGCTTTTCCTTGGTACTTCCTTATCCCAAACAAGTTTTCTTACACTTTGATAGAATGCATTGCTCTGCTGTACCCTCCTGCCAATCTCCATGTCCAACCTACCAGTTTGCATCAATTCACTTCCTAGGTATTTGAACGTGTCCACAATTTCCAAACTCTGACTTCCAATTTTCACAGTGCCCTTTCCTTGTCTTTCCCCTCTTGTCATCACCATGGTCTTGCTTTTCTCTATACTGATTTTCAGGCCATACTTCTGAATATTTTCGTTCAGTGCATCTAGTTGTTTTTGCACTTCTTCGGTGTTCCTTCCCCAGACCACAATATCATCTGCAAATAACAGTAACTTCATTTCTTTATGTTCATATGCTTCCTTTGTTTCCTTTACTATTTCATCCATCACCATTATGAACAAGAGAGGTGACAGCACACTCCCCTGTCTTAGTCCAGTCTTGTTCGTAAACCAGTCTGTCTTTCCAACTGGGGTCAGTACCCTGCTAACACAGTTGTTGTACATTGCTTGCACCATTTCCAACATTTCTCTTCCCAGTCTCTTCTTAACCATGGTTTCCCATACCTTCTCTCTAGGGACACTATCATATGCCTTTTCTAGATCTATGAAAGTCATGATCAAATCCTCTCCATATTCCCAGTTCTTTTCCATCACCTGCCTCAAGCTAAAGATTGGGTCCACTGTGGATCTTCCACTCCTGAAGCCATACTGTTCCTCTTGCAACTCTCCTTCCACCTTTCTTCTCATTCTTCTTTCTAATATCCTTTCCAGTATTTTTACTATCTGTGATATGAGGGTGATCCCTCTATAGTTATCACACACCTTCTTGTCCCCCTTCTTAAACACTGGTATTATTAGCCCTTTCTTCCAGTCTTCTGGTACACATTTCCATTTCCACACACACTTTAGCAGTCGATACAGCCATTGCATACCAACAGGTCCAGCAGCCTTTATCATTTCTACACTGACTTCATCCACCCCTGTTGCTTTTCCCATCTTCATTTTCTGTACTGCTAATTCCACCTCCAGCATTGTTATATCATCTTCTGTTATAGAGTCGTCAGGTTGTGTCACTTCCATCTCACCAGTACCATTGCTCACATTCAAAAGCTTATCGAAATACTCCTTCCATCGTCCCTTTATCTCTTCTGGGTGTGTTAACAACTCTCCATCTTCCTTTTTCACTAGCTTTGTAGTAACTCTTTCTTTCCTCTTACTTCTTAGAAGCCCATACAGCATCCTTTTACTGCCACTTACATCTGTTTCCATTCTTCGGGTAAATTCTTCCCAACTTTTCTTCTTTTCTTCTCCTACCACTTTCTTACACCTCCGTTTGCTGTCGTGATACTTCCTTTTGCTTTCTTCTGTTTGATCTCGGTTCCATTCTTTCCATGCAGACTTCTTTTCTTTCACTGCTTTCCTCACTTCCTCATTCCACCATGGTGTCTCCTTCTCTTTCACTCTTGTTGACGTCCTACCACAAGCACTCTCTGCTGCACCAACAAATGCCTTTTTAAAGTGAGACCATTCCTCTTCTATGTTTTCCACTTCAGTAACTGGGATTTGTTGCTTCAATCTCTCCTGAAAATCTTCCTGTACAGTTTTGTCTTTCAATTTCCATACTTTTATTTTACTTTCTCTGATCTCCTTTAGGTTTTCCAATTTTTCCCATCTAAATTTTGCCACCACAGCTCTATGGTCCCCATCAAATGCTTCTCCTGGTAAAGCTGTCACATCTATCAGCTTTCTGCGATTAGTCCTTTCCACCAGAAAGTAGTCAATTACTGATTTTGTTCTTCTATCGCCCCAACCATATCTCGTAATTTTCCTGCTGTTTTTCTTCCGAAACCATGAATTACCCACTATCAGTCCATTCCTTTCACAAAAGTTTACAAGTTCCTCTCCTTCCCGGTTCTTTTTCCCATATCCATATGGTCCAATGACTTCTTCCTTTCCTTGTCTCTCGTTTCCGACTTGTGCATTCATATCTCCCATGATCACCACTTCTACATCTGAAATTACTCTTTCTACATCCTCCAGGAATACTTCAATATCTTCTTCTCTGTTTCCAGTCTGTGGTGCATACACTTGTATGAAGTCCATCACGTCATTTTTCATCTTCATTCTAATTTTCATTATTCTGTCACTCACACACTCGACCACTTCAACATACTCCTCCAGTTGTTTCGAGGTTATCAGTCCCACGCCATTTTTGGCCTCTTGGCCACCACTCCAGTATAATGTATATCCTTTCCTCAATTTCTTCCTTCCTTTACCTTTCCATTTCACTTCACTCAGCCCCATCAATCCAACATTCTCCCTCTCCATGAAGTCTACCACCTCCTCCACCTTGCCTGTCAGGGTCATGACATTCATGATTCCCACTTTCATTTCGGTTACTGGTCGCCCATTTCTCACAGTTCCCCCAGTACCAAAAGAACTGCGCGTCGCCTGCAGGGTACGCCCTAACCTTTTCCGATTCATTCGAAGTGCCATTTCCATTTTAGGCTATTATTACGATGGGGTCGCCACTCCCAAAGGCATTTTATGAAGCTACTGCCAGCTATTATACAGGCCGCCCCTAACATGGGAAACAGACGCCCTTGCAGCCGCCCCTAACCTGGGAAACAGACGCTGCCGATTGATGCTGTACTCCTACTATTCCCTGAGTACTGGGTTGCCTCTTCCGCAATCTCCACCGTTCCGAAGTCCATCTTCTCCGCTGCAGATTCCGTTGAGGTCTTCGCACGTAACCCTGTGCACGGGGCCTATGTTATACCCCATAGGACTGGGTCCTCACCAGAACTTAGCCGGTACAGTAGTTCCATGGTATATTACAGTACCGTTGCCCACCCCCGCGACGTGGACGCGCCTGGCAAGAGTTATCCATGTAGCCAATTAAAATTGCCTCATGGACCGGGTTAAGGAGCTGTCTAAATCCAGCCTCCAAGGCATGAAAACTTGATAATGGGTCTTAATATGACCCACATTAAATATAAAACCAAATTAGGGACTTACTCAATTTTACAATAAATTGTTATTATTCATACCTGGAACATATTTCCAAAACCATCATGTGCTGTAGGTTCCTCTACCTTTTATGTCGGGTGTTAGCTTTAAGAACAATACTATTGGCAGGCTATTTTGAAAAATTTCCACTTTTTCAATCTTAGCTTTCTTTTGGCTCTCAAACAAAGGTTGTAATGTTACCAGGTTCTGTGGTGCTGATTTGTTCAATTTACACTTAAATGCTCTTTATTTTTAATGCAGGTCTGTATATCTTTTCCCACTCGATACAGACATCACAAAACTTTGTTAGCAAATTTGTAAGGTCTGCTGTGCACAGTGACTGTTGTTGTCTGACCCATCCTCACAATTTATTGGGGAACACAACAATGACTAAACCACAGGCATGCTAGGAAGGTAACCTGATCTAGAGTTTGTTTGAGGTGGGTGGGTGATTTCCTTCCTTTCCTCTCTTATTAGTCTGGGCTCTGGGAGTGGCTTGTTTACGGTAAATCCCTGCCAATGACTGGAATAAAGTTCAGGGATAAAATACTATAACGAAACTACCGATAGTCTGGAACAGTGAATCTCCAACTTATTCACCTGGTAGAACCCCACATAATACATAGTTCTAATGTGGAACCCCAAACTTTGGGTGTGGCAAACCCATCATACACTAGTGTCCAAAAGTTAAGCATAAGTTACGAATAAGCAGGGCAACAGGAAATAGACCACAAATCGCACAACATATGCACCTACCAATCTTACGTGTTCGCTCTGTATAGGAAAGGAGTATTCCCTGCTTTGACTAGCGGCGTAACCGCAAGGTAAACACAGCCAGTGCCTGTGACCCATATTCCCTCAGTCGTGTTTGCTCTGTTATAGTGTGCGGAGTGTAGCCTTGTGGTGAACGTGACAACATAATGGCACAAGACACCATTTGGACTCGGTTTTGCAGGGTAGAATACTCAGCCGCCTGGAAGCAGACGAGACACAGACCGAAGTCGCCGTATCCTTGAATGTGCCACAAAGTGTCATTTCCAGGCTTTGGAGACGATTTCGAGATACAGGAGATGTTAGTCATAGGCCAGCACCAGGTCGACCAAGAGTAACCACCCCACAGCAGGTCTGATATCTGGCCTTAACTGCCCGACAAAATCGGAGTGCACCTGCAAGACAATTGTCGGCGGAGCTTGCAGCCGTGTCAGGGGTTGCCGTTTCCCGGCAAACTGTGTACCGGAGGCTCAGAACAGCAGGGCTGTTTGCCAGACGTCAAGCGGTGTGCGTGCCGCTCACTCCACCACAGAGACGAGCCCGTTTACTGTGGAGCCTTCAACATCGAAACTGGACCATGAATGAATGGAGGCATGTGCTCTTCACAAATGAATTCCGCTTCAGTTTGCAGAACGATTTCCGTCACACATTAATCTGGAGAGAACCAGGGAGCCGATACAACCACAGGAACATCGTGGAACAGGACCAGTATAACGGTGGTGGCGTCATGGTGTGAGGCGGCACCATGTTGAATGGCCGTACGGACCTGCACATCTTCATGGGTGGTTCGAGGAACACGGTGAACGCTCGGAGATACAGGGATGAGGTACTGAGACCACATGTTTGACTCTTCAGAGGTGTGGTTGGTCCAGACTTCCTCTTAATGGACGATAAAGCCCGACCGCACCGCACTCCTCTGATGGATGAATTTCTGGCTGGGGAAGACATTCATCGCATGGACTGACCAGCGAGGTCTGTCGATCTGAATCCTATAGAACATGCCTGAGGTGCATTGGGGAGGCGAATTGCATCCCGTCAGCCTCCACCAAGGACCCTCCAAGACCTTTGCATTGCCCTTTCGGAGGAATGGGATCGACTGCCACAAGAGCTCTTGGACCATCTGATAGAGAGCCTCACACCATGACGCCACCACCGTTATACTGGTCCTGTTCCACGATGTTCCTGTGGTTGTATCGGCTCCCTGGTTCTCTCCAGATTAATGTGTGACGGAAATCGTTCTGCAAACTGAAGCGGAATTCATTTGTGAAGAGCACATGCCTCCATTCATTCATGGTCCAGTTTCGATGTTGAAGGCTCCACAGTAAACGGGCTCGTCTCTGTGGTGGAGTGAGCGGCACGCACACCGCTTGACGTCTGGCAAACAGCCCTGCTGTTCTGAGCCTCCGGTACACAGTTTGCCGGGAAACGGCAACCCCTGACACGGCTGCAAGCTCCGCCGACAATTGTCTTGCAGGTGCACGTCGCTGCGAAGCATGTGTGGCCGGTAAGGGTTACCATACACCCTATTAACAGCATATTTTGTTGTGGAAGACATTGCCAAGTTTTATTAGTTGTTGTCAAAGGTGTACCTTAGCTATCAGAACCTTTCTGACAATGCTTTTTGGACAAGTTGTGTGACATATGGTGTGTGATTCAGCTTCTGTTGGTTCAGCAATCCGTCTGACATTCCTGTCAGGCTGTAGGGCTTCTTTAGTGATTATGCTTGGACACTAGTGTACAAGTAGTCTAAATATGATAGTGTGTGAGTTGAGGCCTCGGATGGAGGCCCTTGATTCACGCCCTGACCCAGATCACTGGAACCGGGAAATGAAGAAGAATGTGGAACCCCAGTAAGCTTTTATAATTTCTGGTGTTATTATGTGCAACTAAAGAGAATTGAGTGCATCATAATACTTTTTTCTTTTATCACAAAGAAAATTCACACTTTATTTTTAATAGCTCGTACTTTGTAAAGTTAACTTTGTAAAATCATGATTTTGCTATTTTGATGCCAAACAAAAATATTATTTTTCTGAATTCTCCATGGTGCTTGAAATACATTGGGATTGGCATTTTTGCATTTCAAGCTTTGTACAGTTCCTTTATAATTGGTTGTATGGAAGAAGTGTATAGTCCATTTCCAAAGTAAATGAAGTCACACATTATGAATGTTAATTTGCCATCATTAATGTTATTAGATTGTCGTATTTTTTAAAAATAATAAGTTGCACTGTCTAATAATAAATCAAAAGAAAAATGAAGCCATGGAATTGCAGAACCCCGGTGCACTACAGAAATCACTTTGGCAATGTTAACTTAAAACACTCGGTTTTAACCTGGAAATCATGGTTAATGAGTCACCTACTGTCGACCAAAATATTATGTGTGCTCGAGTTTGAAGGTTGTTTGAGAAGTAACCAATAGACCTACATAAAATCCAATACCATCAACATTTTCTTCGTTCTATTCTACGTTTGTTCATGTAGGCTTGGCATTTTTAAATTTATATTTTAATATTTTTTATCGCAGTTGGAACACAAAAAGTGCCCGTTTTTAAGCATGTTTCAACCATGCGTCACATTTAAGAATTATTATCTCACAAACCCGTCATCAGATCAAATCCAAATTTTAACACAATATACATTGGAATGTTGTATAACTGGTTTATTAATTTCACAATTTTGTGTGTCCAAGAAACAATGTTGTTGTCATTTTTGTAAGGTAACTTTTTCTCGGCTCGGGGTGGTTTGAAAATGTAGTTCTTGGTTGCGTTGTAATCCTTATACATCAAAAAGGTATGCTGTATGATTGTGAAATACGTAAATTAATTCACTTATTTTATATCGGTTTGTATTTGTACGGGGAATTAAGACATGGTTCACCAGTTAGCCGCTCCGGTGAAAGCTTTACAGCGTTGCCAAGATGGGCTCCATCACGCGTCATGGCGCGCCTCGTTCGGAAGGGATGGGCTCCATATCACAACGCTGTACAGCATTTCCCCGAGTGGCTAGCTGGTGAACCATGTCTTAATTCCCCGTACAAATACAAACCGATATAAAATAAGTGAATTAATTTACGTATTTCACAGTCATACAGCATAACTTTTTGATGTATAAGGATTACAACGCAACCAAGAACTACATTTTCCAACGACCCCGAGCCGAGATAAAGTTACCTTGCAAAAATGATAACAACTTTCGTTCTTGAACACACAAAATTTTGAAATTAATAAACCAGTTATACAACATTCCAATGTATATTGTGTTAAAATTTGGATTCGATCTGATGACGGGTTTGTGAGATAATAATTCTTAAATGTGACGCATGGTTGAAACACGCTTAAAAACGGGCACTTTTTGTGTTTCAACTGCGATAAAAAATATTAAAATATAAATTAAAAAATTCCAAACCCACATGAACTCACTTAAAATAGAACGACAAAAATGATTATGTTATTGGATTTTATGTAGGTCTATTGGTTACTTCACAAACAACCTTCAAACTCGAGTGCACATAATATTTTGGTCGATAGTAGTTCCAAATCCTGTCATATGAGCATGTTGTTAAGATTCTCTTTGCTTCTTATATCCCCCATTTCTAAGTACTGGATCCAGTGGTGAGGCTACATTCATGCAACTGGGTATTCTAAAGTTCATACCTTATAGTTTTTTTGTTGATAAACTCCAGTAGTCGTGATTTTCGCTCTGATGGAGCATGCTATATTCTGTGTTTCTCAGAAGATGATATCATTCCCAATTAAGAATATTTTTCTTCGAAATTTGATGCTTTCCTGCTCTACGATGAACATTTTTAATACACACAATCCCACTTTCACTCCCTTCTTTACAAACAGAATACAAACATAACAATGCATCGTGCCGGTCGTTACACTTGCTGTTAACCATTCATACTGCTCATACTACATTTATATGACTGATGTTTATCACTCTGTATAATATTTATATGAGGTTTTGGTCTTCTCGCTTCTTGCTTTCTCTTTATAGAACTACGAAGAAAATGGTCTTTATTTTAATTATACTATTAAATCGCTACACTGATCCATGTTCTTAAACTCACAAACATACATGCACGCGCTGAAATGCCGCCTGCCTCACGAATGCTCTGCTTGGAGCCTAGGCTCTCTGCTGACGCATTCAGCATTGGTCAGATGGACCTTCCACTTGACGCATGCACAATTGCCTTCTCTACCCACAGAGATTTGAGCCTGTTTCAAAGGACACTCACTGGCTGCTCACTCCCGCGCCGAGAAGCTGACGTCAATCCCACTGTGGCTACAGAGAATAATACCGAAAACTAGAGATTTAATTTGCCTATACCAGTGAAAAATAGGAAAATTGAAATGTGCATATTCCTTAAGAATGAAATGGGTATTCCAAGGCTCAAAGATACTCTTCCAGCTTCGCCACTGACTGGATAATTTGTGCTGTTAGAGTTACTTCAGAGAAGCATTTTTGAAGCAACCAAAACACACTTTATGCTATGAATCAAAGTGAACCTTATTGACAGATGCAGATGATCCATTTTGGAACTGGGTGACTCAATTTTATAGTTGATTCACTGAAATTCTAATGAATGTTTGTTAGCATCAGTACATTTTGTTAACCTTCAGTTAGTCACGTTAAAAGATTTTCTCCCGGATCCAATTTGTTTTGCGCAGACTGTACGGTTTGAGGTGGTGGTGGGGTGGCTGACTCAACAGCTCTCCCCCCTACCCTTCCGCATATTTCACTTCTATTTTTGTCAGTGTTCGTCTGGAGGTGTGCTTGTCAACAACGATTTGCTAAATGACCTGGTCTGATCTTCCCTGCGTGACTATTTGTGCTGCCAAAGGGAACGGTGGAAAGTCCTGTGTGCGACTAAATGCATGTATACTTTTTTAGATAATATTGTTTGGTTATTTGTAATTTGGGTGTGGTTTACATCATAATGTATCCTAGAGAAGAAAGCAGAATTAATGCTTTGTTATTGGAGCCAATGTCAGATGAATATGACATCTTTTCTGACGGTAGTGAGGTTGAAGACAATTTAGAAGTTTCTGACCCCAACACGGGCACAGAACTATCTGAAGATGAAGAACAGCCAGATCCAGTGCCAGATGTACATCCAGTTCAACAGCCAATCCCTATTTTTGATGTGAATAGAAACACAAACTTTATTTTGGGTACAGACTAACTCGCTGGTATTTGTGTAGTCCACCTATTTCTAGGAATGCTAGATGGAGACCCCCACAACATTCTGAGAGTACATCTACCTGGCTCACGAAGAGATGCTCGAGAAGCTCGTACAGCCTTGGATTGTTGGAGTTTGTTTTTTACAGACCCCATGATAGATACAATTGTCCGCTACACAAATGACCGCATTACAGTAAACCGACAACAGTACGGAAGAGATAGAGATGCAAAGGATACTGACAGTATTGAAATGAAAGCTATGTTAGGGCTACTGTATATGCCGGGAACCCTGAAATCGTCGCACCTAAATCTGGATGACTTATATGCAAATGATTTTACTGGTGTGGAATTTTCCCCGATCTACATTGTCTGTGAAAAGATGGAGGTTTCTATTGAGTCTAAGATTCGACGATGCTAATACAAGACGAGAAAGGCGACAGCTTGACGAACTTGCTCCGCTGCAAGAAATATTTGAAGTCTTCAATGAAAACTGTGTCAACAACTACACCCTTGGAGAAAACATCACTATAGACGAAATGTTAGAACCTTTTTGAGGCCGGTGCCCGTTTAGGCAGTATATGAAAATAAAACCTGCTAAATACGGCATAAAATTATATGCCCTGACTGATTCTAAGACATTTTATGCCAGCAAAATGGAAGTTTACTGTGGGAAGCAACAACAAGGACCATTCAATGTAAGCAATAGAGCAAAGGATGTTGTGCATAGATTAACACGGCCTATTTACCAGTCGGGTAGGAATGTGACTGTAGACAATTTTTTCTGCTCTATACCGCTCTGTGAAGAATTGGCAAGTGACCATCAGCTCTCTCTTGTCGGAACCTTGAGTAGAAACAAGGTTGAATTACCACCAACAGTACAAGAGCAAACTAATCGACCAATAAACAGTAGTTTGTTTTATTTACGGTTATGACAAAATTCTACTTTCTTACAAAGCAAAGAAAAATTAAGTTGTCTTGCTGCTTTCATCATTGCACGATTTAGATGACATTGACGTTGAAAGTGGTGATGCACTGAAGCCAGAAATGCTGACTTCTTATAACAAAAGGGGGAGTTGACACCAGGACAAGTTGAAGGCTGCCTACAATGTGGGAAGAAAAACAAACGGATGGCCCTTGGCTCTGTTTTTTGCTCTTATGAACATTGGTGCAGTGAATGCTAACATAATATATTTAGCCAACATGCAGGCAAATGTTGTCCGCATAAACTTCTTAAAAACTCTCGCCAAAGATCTGTCAGTGGATCATATCAGACGAAGAGCTCTACAGGAAAATCTACCTCAGCAAGTGAAGCGACAAGCAAGAAAAATCGCTGGTATTGAAGATGAAGATGAAGATACAAAAAGACCACGTGCAGCTGGCACAGCCGGGCGCAGTGCATATTGTACTTGGACGGAACAGAAAAACTCTTGTGACATGCTCAAAGTGCTCAAGATACATTTGTAAGCGGCATGTACCAACTGTGCAGAAGATGGCAACCAAGACAGCAGTGATGAGGAAGTGTAGAGACTGATTTCAGGTTTTTTGTTCTGTTCTTTTTACTTCATGGTTTATTTTTGTAATTTATATTAGTACCTGTAGGTCTATAATAAGAACTACACTTTATTTATCATGTTTTAAATTTTGTAGTTTAAAACTTTTTATAGTTTGTTTTTGAATTACATCATTTTTTTCAAAAATTTTACTTATAAATCGAAACAAATATGAGGTATAAGTAGTATAACTAAAACATTTATTTACTTAGAAATAATAATTATAGAATTTTAACACGTTTAAAATAGTCAGTTGTAAAAATAAAATTTGTTTTAAACACAATTTCTATCAATTTCTCAAACCTGGGAGTTTCTTCCGTGCGCGACTATTTACATATTTTTTTTTCTTTCACACGACTAATTGAAGGTTAAACATGTTCTTGGTATTTTAAAGCATTTCACTGTACTGTAATTCAATTGATTATTTAAGTATGTTTCCATTAATACGAGTTGTAATTTCTCTGCAGTTATAACTAAAGAAGTCCTTATCTCTGTTTTAGTGTTAAGTGTGCGAGTTGTGGAGACCCGCAATGTTGGCACTGAACAGTTTCCTTCACCAGCTACACTGCAGCAGTGGTCTGTTAGTCAGGACTGGCTGCAGTTGCCACGAGGTGCACTCTTGGAAAATAGCGAGGGTGGCCTTGTACGCCTGGTCTTTGTGGCATTTGATCGTCTGGAGGAAATCCTGCAACCTCAGCGAGATCGTTCCAACACAACGCGTGTGCTGAATAGCAAAGTTATATCTGCTTCACTGGGAAAAGGACGCCACATCCAGTTGTCCGAACCTGTTCGTCTTTCATTGAAGCACTTGGTTACTGAAAATGTAACTAACCCTCTCTGTGTGTTCTGGGATTACTCTGAAAGGTAAGGTTCCATCATAATTATCCTTTTTAAAAATTGCTATCATATTGTCATTATTCTAATTTTTTGAATTACTCTTACAGTGCCTGGTCGGACGAGGGGTGCCGAGTAGAAGACTCAAACCACACACACACTATGTGCCAATGCAACCATCTGACAAACTTCGCGGTCTTGATGGATGTCCATGCTACTTTCCTCACTCCTTCCCACCAGATGGCATTACAGATTATTACGTACATAGGTTGCATTATCTCTGTGGTTTGCCTCGTTCTGGCTATTGTGACATTCCAGTTATTCCAAGGACTGAAGGTATGAAAGTGTGTTGTAGAAGGAGACATTGTAGATTGTGAAGTTAAAAATATGAAATGGGAAGCACCGAAATACAAATAACAAATTAATGTAGTCTACAAAAGTATGATGCTTTTCAGTCGGTCAACACGATTGTACCCAAAAGAGTTGGGTTATACCCTAATCCTGAAAAGAAAAGAAAAACATGAGATTAATAAATCTCTCATTTTTTTCAGGATTAGGGTATAACCCAACTCTTTTGGGTACATTCGTGTTGACCGACTTAAAAGCACCAAACTTTTGTTTACTAAGGCAGCACTAAAAAAATGGCTTCATTCCCCATAATGTATTGCAGAGGTATAAAAAAAAGCCAGAATTCTGGAGGAGGGATTGTAGTTTATAATTCAGGGATAAAATTAATTCTGGGGAAGGTTGTAGTGGTGCTCTACACTTCAGTGATGAAATGAATTCTGCAGAAGGCTGGTGATGAGGCTTTACACTTCTGAAATGAATTCTGCAGAAGGTTGGTGATGACTGATGAGGATGAGGCATAACACTTGGATGTGAATTGTTGCAGAGGGGTGTTCGTGGTGCTTTACTCTTCAGTGATGAAATTAAATGAAGGTGTAAACTTCAGTGATAAATGAGTTCTGGGAGAGGGGTGGTGGTGGTGCTTTACACTTCAGTGATGAAATAAACTCTGGGGAAGGGCCACTTGAGTGATAAAAGGAAAGCTGTAGTGCATTGTTGAAGTCCTTCCAAGATTTTTGCCAAGAACTGTGTGAGGTAGGAGAAGGCTGCTAACCTTACTACCATAAAAATGAAACTTGAGTTAACAAGCCAGTTGGTGTTGGGTGTAGGTTGTCCTAGCTACCTAAGTATGACCTAAAGAATAGGTACCTCAAATACCTTAGTCATTAGGACTGCAGTGGAGCCTCAGTTCTTCCTTCTTAGGAAGAAGTGTAAAGAGAAAGGTATGAGCCCTAGATTAGGCTTTCACGGCCGGCGTTCATAATTAAGTAAAAGTTTTTCGGGCTTGTAGGCCGTGGTCCAGACAGGATATCTCCCTTGTACTTAAGTATGAGCCCTAGATTGGAATCATAAACAGTATAGTGTTGCTCACCTTCATAACCTATGTGGTCATCCATAAAGTATGTTCGCAAAAATGCCATAAAATGTTACCCCCCTTCTCCCCATTGTAACATGTTGTATAAATTCTTAATTATAGAAGTATTAGAAGCCATCCTTCAGTGTAGCCTAGTAATCTATCAACAGAATACTTTTCAATCGATCAACATGATTTTCCCCAATTGGATTTGATGGGGAGTAAAACATATTTTAACACCCTGAACTGAAAGAAATATTACATGAATTATTTATCACTTAATTAGCATACTTCTTGTACAAAATATTACTTATGTACAACAATATTTACAATAATTAAATTGCAAAAGTTTTTATTATTTTTATTTTTTATATAACTTGTGTAATGTGTTGATCTTATTTACAAGATATGATTACTCAGTTGGTCTAAAGCACTTCTATAAATGTTGTGCTATTATTAATATTGTTTATGTGGTTAAGTATATCAACACTATGATTTGTTAACTTATTACTGTAATGAGCTTCAGATATGAATGCTGTGAACACTATTTTATGAAGTCTGTTTCTATTTAACTGGTGGTCTTTTTTAATAAGGTTAGGTTAATACTGCAAGTACACAACTACTACACACACTAGAATTGAATAGTATTATGAAAACTTAGCTGGTATTTCGGTATTTGGCACAGGGTGGTTATCAATAACGACAAATCGGTCAAAAACACATCAGAGTTAGTCAATAAACCAGGTTCACTAAAAATAAAACCCAGCTTGAGACTACTGTCGACCAAAGTATTATGTGCACTCGAGTTTGAAGGTTGTTTGTGAAGTAACCAATAGACCTACATAAAATCCAATAACATCATCATTTTCGTCGTTCTATTTTACGTTAGGTCATGTAGATTTGGAATTTTTAATTTATATATTTTTTATCGCAGTTGGAACACAAAAAGTGCACGTTTTTAAGCATGTTTCAACCATGCGTCACATTTAAGAATTATTATCTCAAAGACCCGTCATCAGATCGAATCCAAATTTTAACACAATATACATTGGAATGTTGTATAACTGGTTTATTAATTTCAAAATTGTGTGTGTCCAAGAAACAAAGTTGTTATAATTTTTGTAAGGTAACTTTTTCTCGGCTCGGGGTGGTTGGAAAATGTAGTTCTTGGTTGCATTGTAATCCTCATACATCGAAAAGTTATGCTGTATGACTGTGAAATACGTAAATTAATTCACTTATTTTATATCGGTTTGTATTTCTACGGGGAAATAACACATTTTTCACCTGCTAGCCGCTCAGGCAAACGCTGTACAGCATTGCCGAAATGGTGCCCACACGCATCATGTCGCGTCTCGCTCGGAAGTGATGGGCTCCATCTCAGCAACGC
The DNA here is from genome assembly GCA_946902985.2 of Meconema thalassinum. NCBI lineage: Eukaryota > Metazoa > Arthropoda > Insecta > Orthoptera > Tettigoniidae > Meconema > Meconema thalassinum. Next base: position 1,094,512,161 of record OX336389.2, on the reverse strand, counting down.
TGTACAGCTTTTGCTGGAGCGGCTAGATGGAGAACCATGTGTTATTTCCTCGTACAAATACAAACCGATATAAAATAAGTGAATTAATTTACGTATTTCACAGTCATACAGCATAACTTTTTGATGGATAACGATTACAACGCAACCAAGAACTACATTTTCCAACCACCCCGAGCCGAGATAAAGTTACCTTACAACAATGATAACAACATTGTTTCTTGGACACACAAAATTGTGAAATTAATAAACCAGTTATACAACATTCCAATGTATATTGTGTTAAAATTTGGATTCGATCTGATGACGGGCTTTTGAGATAATAATTCTTAAATGTGACGCATGGTTGAAACACTCTTAAAAACGTGCACTTTTTGTGTTCCAACTGCGATAAAAAATATTAAAATATAAATTAAAAAATCCAAACCTACATGAACTAACGTAGAATAGAACGAAGAAAATGTTGATGGTATTGGATTTTATGTAGGTCTATTTGTTACTTAACAAACAACCTTCAAACTCGAGTACACATAATACTTTGGTCGACAGTAGTGTCATTCGGTATAACCAACATGCACACTAACATACCATTAAATGAAGCCATCAAAGTAAAAGAATCAGAAGAGATAGTAAAATCATTGAAGATTGCCCTAAACCAAAATGTTTTTCGATTCAACAATAAAATATACATGCAGACAAATTGTTTAACAATGGGATCACCCTCGGTGGTTTAATTGCTAATATTTTCATTAACAGCATAGGAAACTTAACCACATAAACAATATTAATAATAGCACAACATTTATAGAAGTGCTATAGACCAACTGAGTAATAATATCTTGTAAATAATATCAACACATTACACAAATTATTTAAGAAATAAAAATAATAAAAAGTTTTGTAATTTAATAATTGTAAATATTGTTGTACATGTAAGTAATTCCGTACATACCCCCCGAACCTAATCTATGTAGGATTACGAGGCACACAGGCAATTGAAATGGAACACACGTTTAATGTACTTGATATTTACTAGACCAGAACTGAACGAACAAGGTGATACAACATTCTTTTATACACACCAAAACAAAAACAAAAGAGAAACATATCTCCATGGAGCAAGTTTACTGATTAACAGTGTGACCAACACAAACCATGGTCACATATTCCAACACACCACCTTAAACCTGTGGGAGTAGAGGACATGATTCAAGATCCAAGTCTTTACCAAAATAAATATGCTTAGGCTTAGGAAGAGGCTTTGTTAGGATGTCTGCAGTCATTTTTGAAGTCTCCTCATATTTGATGTATATGACTTTAGAATCCAAAGCATCTCTAACATAGTGATATTTAGTGTCAATATGTTTGGTCCTATTATGGTGGACTGGATTTTTTGCCAGTTTTTGAGCTGATTGAGTATCACTCAATAATATGATGGGTGACTTGAGATCTATAAAGTTAGACAAAACACGTTTCAACCAAACAGCTTCTCTTACACCTTCACTCAGTGCAACATATTCTGCTTCAGTAGATGATAAGGAAATGCATTTTTGCTTTTGAGCCCCCCATGATACCGCACCACCTGCCATTTCGAACACAAAACCACTGTATGATTTTCGGTCAGTGGTATCGGCATCAACAAATCCCATGAATTGACCTCCATTCCTGACATACTTAAGTGACAAGTCTTTTGTGCAATTTAAATAACGCAGCACTCGCTTTGCAGCAGACCAGTGAGATTCATTGTAACAATGATTAAATTGACTGAGATATGATATCGCATAGCTTATATCTGGACGCGTGCAATCACTTACACATGAGTGAACCTATGAGTTCTCTATAAGGAAGATTACTAGTTTCTGTATCAGAAACACCAAGATTTGGTTTAGTTTCCAAAGGAGTACCACTGGGACGTGCATACCATACTTCTTTGCAATTTCACTGATGTACTGCTCTTGGCTAAGATACATTGTACCATTCTTCTCATCTTGCTTTACTTTAATACCTAAAATATAAGAAATTGGTCCAAGATCTCGTACCTTAAATTCTTTATCAATACAGGTCTTCAATGACTTGATCTCATACTCATCATTATAAGCCACAATGAAATCATCCACATATAATGCAATGATTACCATACCTTGGGCTTGTTTCTTAAAGTACACACAGGGTTCATCAGCACAATTTTTGTAACCCAATTTGACAATAACAGAGTGAGCTCTCTCATTCCGCAAATGAGAAGATTGTTTCAAGCCATAAATAGATCTCTTTAACTTGCAAACTTTATGCTCGGAACATTTCTTGACAAAACCTTCTGGCTGACACATGTAGATCTCTTCATCTAACTTTCCATTGAGGAAAGCAGATTCAGCATCCCATTGTACCACCTTCAGATTTGTTTGGACAGCCAAGGCAAGCAGCATCCTTAACGTGCTGTGTTTCTGTAAAATTACTCCGTACCTTTGGGTGAAGCCCCTGGCCACAAGTCTGGCTTTATACCTTTGAATGTTACCATTAGAGTCTCTTTTTACTTTGAAAACCCACTTACTACTGACAACATTCTTGCCCTGGGGTTTATCAACTAGATCCCAGGTGTCATTTAACTGAAGTATCTCCATTTCTCTTTTCATAGCCTGCTCCCACATAACCCTATCAGGCATGGACAGTGCCTCCTTAACTGTACTAGGCTCAGAGTCATCTGTACAAATATTAGCTTGAGCACTGAGAGCATTGACTTGGTAAACACCCCCCCCCCCCCCCCCCCCACACACACACACACACATTACTCACAATCAGTGCTACATTACCTGTAGCAACAAAGTTTTCACTATCATAAACTTCACAAGTATTGTCGGTGAATAGCACAACAAAACCCTTTTGAGTAGCAGCAGACACGGATAAAAGATTAGCAGTGAGACCAGGAACATATTCTACATTGGACAAGATTTGTGAAATACCGTACCATTTTCTAATTGAACAGTTACATTACCAGATCTTTGGCCATACAATTTTTGATTGTTTGCTGTACTGATCTCCAGATTAGGACCAGCAGTGAAGTTCACCATCGCAGTCTTGCTTGAACTCATATGCTTAGTAGCACCAGAGTCAACGAACCAGGCCCCTGTAGAAGCCCTTGCACTTAATGCCAGTCCATCGGTTGCCAGCATCATCTTGTCTTTCTTCGACTTCTGTTGAGTTGAGCTCTGCATCTCCTCTTTCCTGCAATCCCGCTTCCAGTGTCCTGGCTTCTTGCATTTCCAGCAGAAGGGCTTCTTCGTCTTGTCTTCTCGTGAAAACAGAACAGAATCCTTGGATGGCTTGGAAGTACTTCTCCCACTCCAAGTAGTATCTTGTAGCAACTTGGTTCGGACTGTGTCTGCAGTAAGGTCTGTTCCGGAACTTTCCAGAGCCATAATCATAGGCTGAAACTAATCTGGTAGACCTTTCAGCATAAGAGCTGCCACAAACTCGTCGTCCAGTGCCTTATTCATAGACGCAAGTTGCTGAGCAAGTCCCATAACCTCACTAACATACTCTTCCATCGTCTTGTAGTGCTTTAATTTCACTTTGCACAATTTCTTCAAGATGACGATCCGCCGATTCACTCCTTTATCTGAGTATACCTTTTCTAGAGCTTCCCAGACTTCCTTGGCGGCCTTACAAGGCATGACGATTGGGAAAATTGATTTATGCACCATGAGGTTAAGTCTGGCCCTAGCCCGACTTTCGTCTTTCGCTTTCTTCGCAGATGATGTAGTATCTCCATCCGGGTAGCCAACTATACAGCTCCACAGATCTTCTAGTCTTAGGACGTTTTCCATCTCGAATCGCCAATCCACATAATTTAGAGTACCTCGCAGCTTACCTATAGCCGGTAACGAGGTGCTGGTTGCAGACATGTTGATTTCGATACGTAGCGAAATTCACAGTTCATATAACGAGCAGTCTATCATACACAATTTATATTCGCACAGTGGATTCGTGGCTGGGCCCATAACCTGTAGGATTACGAGGCACACAGGCAATTGAAATGGAACACACGTTTAATATACTTGACATTTACTAGAACAGAACTGAACGAACAAGGTGATACAACATTCTTTTATACACACCAAAACAAAAACAAAAGAGAAACATATCTCTATGGATCAGGTTTACTGATTAACAGTGTGACCAACACAAACCATGGTCACATATTCCAACAATCTAAGCCTAGGTGAACAGGAGCCTGACGGTCGAAACACGTCATCCAATTAAATACCCACTCCTCTTTTTTTTTGTACAAGAAGTACATTAATTAAGTGATAAATAATTCATGAATATTTCTTTCAGTTTAGGGTGTTAAAATATTTTTTACTCCCCATCAAATCTAATTGGGCAAAATCATGTTTCTGACAGAGGATAGGGCAAAAGATGTCATACAGTGGAATAGATACATGGATTATATTTGATGTGCATATGACACCGAAATAACAAACAAAGAAAAGATCCTCCAAGCAATCAACAGTTTATACCATTCTATCAAATTCACTATGGAATCTGAAATTGAGCGATATATAAATTACCTTGCTGTAACAATCAAACAGTCAAACAACAAGCTGTCGTACTCGATCTTTCGCAAGTCCACCCAAACATCACACACCACTGATAATTATTCAAACCACCCAAGCACATGAATCCCATTTTTAACTTTGTACCTTATTGTAAATGGCTCATCTATAAAATGAACAAAAACAGTGACAGATAGTTTTTTTCCAACTCTTGCAATTATTTCCAACCAAGAACTCTTTCTAGCATTGGCTGTCATTGCAGCTTGTTTTCAACATAAATTGCCTGAAACAGCTCATTTACTTTGCCGATCCTGAAAATGTGGTCTAAAGCAGAAAAGTATTTTTTCATCCATCTAATTTTCTGCCAGTAAATTCACTCTTTTTGTGCGTCAGGACTCGACAGCCGGCACAGTTCATATCCTCGCCGCTAGATGGGGGCTTGATTCATTTCATTCCTGACCCGGTCGGAGACTGGAAGCAGGCTGTTGGTTTTCATTTTTCAAATTCACTCTTTTATTTATGCCTGCATACTTAACATTGTACACTGACACCTTGTGAGTAGGTATTACTCTTGTATTGTTTGTTAAACGAGTCAGTGTACCAATTCTGTTTCTCTGTGTTGAATGGGATATCACACCGTCACCTTGCTAAGATGTAATTATCATGCGAGAAAGGGAAAAATAGAGAGGAATAATGACATACTGGGGTAAGTAAGACAGTAGGTACACACATAGTACTGCAGGACAAATGCAAAAAGTTCATCGTTAGTGATAAAGAGGAACTGGTGATGACTGACGTTGAAATATTTGTGTTTTTTCAATGTCTGTCATGACCAGTGATAGAGAGAAGTTAAAAGTCTTGGTCTTCTCTCCATCACTAACGATGAACTAAGTAGAAATATTTGTTGTTTTTGTCTTTGCTCTGCAGTACTATGTGTGTACCTATTGTCTACTTACCCCGGTAAGTTGCTCTTTCTCTCCGTATTTCCTTTCCTACTTGTTGTTGCCTGCTTTTTTTTTTAAATTAGGATTTTAAATGAAATTAGTAATGTTGTGGTTATTCATTACATAAGCATGGGTTTCAATATCTTTGAGCACTTCAGATAAAGAAACGATGCTATATTTCACATCAGTTTATCTCTTATTTTCACGCATGTGTTCCTGTATTTGGTATGCAAATGAGATGCACCAGCCATTGCCCTAATAAAGCAGAAAAAGCATGTTTCATTTTTCTCAAGTTGTTTTTCTACTTATGACCATAAACCATGCAGCTGTGAATCATGAATTAAGCTATTCTTAACTTGAATTAGGCAACACACAAACAGCAGTTAGAATTGTGTCACTCTTCTAGCTTCAGTAATTGCTGCTAGATTGATGTGAAAATTAGTACAATGAAATCCATTTAGAAGCAGATTCTTTCAAGTCATAAACTAATTTTATCCAATTATGATTGTTAGCACCTTGTTAGATCAATACAGTGTTACATTTGGTTGTTTACATCTTGTAATTAGTTCTTATTATTAGACTTTTATCAGCTATGAATAGGTCAGCATGCCTGTTACATGTCAGCATTGTTCGATGTAATTTTCTGAAAGCAGTTGACTGTAATATTTTGACTCTTTTTATTTTTATTAATGTCAATGTATGTGTTATTTTAATTTTTCATCTTTACTTTTCAGTCCGACCGGACAACCATCCATAAAAATCTGTGTGTCTGTTTGCTGGTGGCCGAAATCCTGTTTTTGGCAGGCATTGGCCAGACAGACAGCAAGTTAGTATGTGGCCTGGTAGCTGGACTGTTACACTTCTTCTTTCTTTGTGCGTTTGCGTGGATGTTCCTTGAAGGTAATGTGTTTATAAACTCAGAATTAACTAAGGCATGCACTAGCTAAATAGCCTTTGAAATTTTATCTTAGCAGTGTAACACACTCATTACAGTTGAAGATTTAGTTGACTTTACTGAGCCACAGTGAAGCCATTCGAATCGGGACACTTATTGTTACTCTAACATTTGTCCTACTACTCAGGAGTGTAGGCATGCAACACAACTTCAGCAGAGAGCTACAGCAATATCGGAGACCAAAGGTTCAAATCCAGGCTCTGACAGCGACCATCCTGAGTTTGGTTTTTCCAATCGCGTTCCAAGCAAATGCTGAAATGGTTCTTTATTTCAAGTCCTGGGCACCTACTCCAATCCCTGAACCTGCTAATTGTAGCTACACTCTCTACTACAATCACTATAGAAACATAGATTATATCTGACAAATCCAACTCACTACCAAGTACATGATGCTGATGACCAAGATGTCCCAAGCCCCTAAAATTAATCGTATATATTGTACCCAACTGTCATCATGTGGAACATGTGTTCGTATCCCAGCTAACTCACGGTCTTTCGAGGTATGGGGCGTTCCTGCCCACCATACGACCACATGCTCAGGATTTGAGTCTACCAGGTAACTACTCTACATGAAATACACAACATATTCCTAAAATAAAATATTTACTGGTATAAAATCATGGCTATACAACAAATACAAATAAAGGACAAATTATATTTAATTCCCACTAATAAAATCAGGGTTATTTTGTGAGTCTCCTTCTTAAAATAGTGCTACACTGCACTCAAATCTATTTCTAGCATCCTATCATTGATACTTTCAGACTTCCATGGGTTTCCATAGTGTTCATCATGTGACACAATTTTACTTAACTGGAGTATCATAACACAAAAGTCACATATCACATCAAAATGACATTAATAAAACATTACTCCGTTTCTTATGGCATTTACTTTGATTAGCATAAATTCATTACTTTTCTGCTTTAATTAACAATTATTTGTTGTGTCGTGTGAATCATCCTCCTTCTTTCCATCAATCTGAAACGCTTAAAAAGTGGTACATTTCCCTTCCAAAATAAACATGGATAGAATAATTTATAGATTCACCATACAACGATTTTCTGGGTCTTGTCGGGATTATCATCGTTACAAATGTGTCATGTTCTTAGAAATCACATACCCGTCTGCATAAATTAGCGTGAACTGGCTAAAATGCATTCTTAATGGATGCCTAACACTTTATTTGGTTCAGTGTTCCTCTTCAGAGAATAACTGGGCCAAATATTATCCGATTTCTTTGATTCAACAACGTATGTGTGTTGCAACACATCTTTTAATTCAATTGGCATCATCATTACACTCATATCTTAATTGCATATTGAAATATCGAGATTCTTCAGTGTCCTACTGTGACCATAATTTAAAGGACTGGCGGACCGACGTTCCCTTTCCCCAGCAGGCAATAAAATTAGTTCCAGCAAGCTGCACAAGATGGCCGCTCGACTCAGTGGGACAACCCACTTCTCTCATCTGCTGTCAAGGTCGAGTTTGTTTACAATTTCAGTACAGCAGGGATACGCTAAGTGTTGTTCCTAAGTAATTGAGTCATTTAATTATGTAACACCTATAATTAGAGTGTATCGGGCTCAACTGGCTCCTTATTAACATTCATGGCTGGGGATGGATTCCTGTGATAGCCTTGCCGTTCTATGGTGACTACTAGTGGCTTTTGGACGCGCATCATAATGAGAACACAGGATTCTCACCAGCAGCTGTCACAATTATAACATGAGGAAATCTGCGTTTCCTAAACGACGAATATGATTCTTACCTCTCAGGGTAGATCATTTACACACATGCTCACGGAGTCTCATCGGACATCACTCGTGGCCATAATTCATGCAAGCGTTGGATACAGACAGGCTCTGCCCAATTCGCTGCGAATAATAGAGTATGCACAAGGGCGATACTACTCGTAGATTAGCCAACTTCTCACCTAACGCGCAAGCTATATTGGTTTGGTCTCCGCAATATTTATTTACGTAAATCCCTGGATTCTACGTTAATTCTGCACGCTTATATGCGGCTCAAACAATACTTCACATAGATGACTCAATTATTAAGGCACCCGCGTTCTCTCCGTAATAACACTTAAGCCAAAGCTTTAAATAGCTCCTAATAACAAGGTATAAATTTACTGGCTTACTTTACTTTAATGGTCCTCAAATATAATCCTAAGGATTGACCATATCAAATATTCATTCAACACATCACTGACACTGAAAAACTCTCGTATCTCGTTATATTCCACGTTACTTTCTTACTGTTTACCAAAATACAGTATCTTTATGTTAGACATGACACATTTTGAACATTTTTTAGGCCAAAAATGCCTATTACTTTACTGTTGCCGACCCCAGATTATTATTATTATTATTATTATTCATTTAACGTTACCGTTACATCCATCACTATTTTCGGCCTGAATGGCCCTAAACAAATCACCTTCCAAGCCATATTCTATTCAAGACGAGTGGTGAAAACTCGTTCAATAAGTGACTGTGACATCTTAGTCTCAAAGTGATACATCGTTATATGGTGAACTATTTAGTTATAACAACATTGTAAATTGGTACTCACTTTTTATTTTCGCTGGATGGTACCAGCCTTTCAGCTTCAGGCCTACCATGACGCTTGATTTAAGCCATCATGTTATATTTTTCACAACACTTAATTTCACACATTTCCCACATGATAAACATACTCTTATCAGTGGCCTAGCCTCCGTGGCTTAGGCGGCAGCACGCCGGCCTCTCACCGCTGGGTCCGTGGTTCAAATCCCGGTCACTCCATGTGAGATCTGTGCTGGACAAAACGGAGGCAGACAGGTTTTTCTCCGGGTACTCCGGATTTCCCTGTCAAAATTTCATTCCAGCAACACTCTCCACTATCATTTCATTTCATCTGTCATTCATTTAATCATTGCCCCAGAGGAGTGCGTCAGGCCTCGGCAGCCGGCACAGTTCATATCCTCGCCGCTAGATAGGGGCTTCATTCATTCCATTCCTGACCCGGTCGGAGACTGGAAGCAGGATGTGGATTTTCATTTTCATCAGTGGCCTCTTTCACTTTTACACAATGCATATTAATCACTATACACATGAACACTTTTAAATCACTATTACACAATTTATGTACACTTATTCACTATTTCACAGGTTGATTCTTACTCGGACTCTTCCTACGCCTGATCTCAGAGATGCGATGCAATTACGCCAACCGCTGGTCTCCGTGAAAGTTTAACAGTGTTTACGGACGTTCGATCCTCGTCACCTGCAATATCGTTCAGCTCACTGTCAAGATTAAGTGGCGATGTTTCCCAAGCTCCCATCATTGTAGTGGTCCTGATGATAATGTCATATACAATTCTGACAATACCTCCCGGTATATGTAATGTTCAAAAACATTATAAGTTCCTCTTTCGCTGTGGCGAATTTATATTTGCGTCAGATAATAGATAAATATCTGTATTAAATTACTTCGACGCACTTCATGATTACTTATGAAGCTGTATGACTTGCTTCTGTTGTTCTTCGACGGCTGGGCGTTGCTACTTTAACATTTCGCGCGCTTACTGGCAGCGTATTAGTTACGTGTATACTTGAGAACAGACTGAAGACAACAAGACAACTCGCTTGGTCTGCACTGCTCCCTCCTTATAAAGGTTTCTCGTAAAAACTAGTCCACCGGACATGTGGCTGCGACTCCTTCCTTGAAATAATACGTTTTCAGCCGAAATGACATATACACCTTGTTTATTTAAGTGTGGAGGTTTCATAAACGTTCGCGTGCCGGCGATCGCTTCGGCCAATTAATTACAATTAATTGCCTTAGTTCAGCGCGTCAGGACGCCATCAAGGTGATTCCCCGTTGACTGGTCACCAAATCACTCCTCTCGAGCGTAGGCTCGGTAGTAATGCGTTCATTTGGAGATATAGGCTTTAATTTAGGTGTAAAATCATTCCTAAATTATCTCTCCTAAAATATATTCACCTGGGTGTACATTTCACTCCATTTTAATGCTCCACTTGGCTGTAATTAATTAATTTCCGTGGGCATTCATCCCTACCCTAGGTTCCATCGTTGTCAAGCGGTGAATACCCGGGTCATTAATTTTGAGTTGTCTCCTCGCTCCAGACAAAAGTAGGTCCCTTGGCGTCTACGGTCTCCACCCATTTTCCAACTGCAATTAGCAAAACGTCAACTGGCCTGCTCTCGTTCGTATATGCCTCGAAAACGTATATTTGCTTGCATTTGCTTACAATTCTTCATCTTAAAACTGCTATGATATTCACATACAGGTCGTGAAATCATGCTACATTATTATATGTCATATTTTAACACATTGCTCTTCGGGTTCCCTAAAACTGTTACCCCTCAGAGATCAATGGTTCAATTCCCGTTAGAGTCATGTGCCTGGTCTTCTCAGATAGGACCTGAGTTCGATGCCATTCTGCCGTGACCAGTTGGGCACAATATATATATGAATTGGTTGAAGAAGAAAGGAATGAAGTCACTTTTTGGACTTTTTCTTTTACCGTATATAGGTGTATTAAACAGACCAAGACCTATCTTACTAAAATGAAACAAACGTATGTTTGACTGCTACCTTTGGAAGAAACTCAGGGTTGACTTATTCTGTATCTAGGAGAAAAGGATCAAGCCAATGAATTCCCTCCTCCTCACAACACACCATGTCTGTCAATGAGCTTGCAGTATGTGCCAGGCACAACACACTAGTTAATCTCTAAATCTAACCTGGTGCCAACTTTGTGCTATGTCAGTGTTGATGGTGGCATAAGTGGATGAATATTTGGAAATTTCTCCAAAATGAAAGTGAAATGACTGTGAGCATGAGAGAAAAAGAATTAAGGAGGCAAGAGTTTGCAGATTGCTGTATAGCAACTATAGTGGGCAAGCTGTTCCAGGAAAATAAAAATAATTAATTCTCCATTAGTTATTTAATACATTTTAAGTTTTAAGCCAAAAATGTGTGACTTGCATGTCAATGATACCATTCCAATATTGAAAACCCAAATTAATTTCTTGGCAGAGCTGGGAATCAAACACAAACCTCTGGGATGGTAGGCAACAATTCCTTATTTTGTTAAATATTTGCATTATAGACATTTAAAATTTGGTGCAATTTGGCAACATGGTAAAACTTGTGCCATAGCATTGCTTAGTTCAAGTTTCAGCTCAGTGTATTACCGGTAACTTTATCTTATTCGGCAACCTAGCTGAATTACTATTGTGTTTGCTTTATAACCTTCAGACCCCCAGTTTGACACCTCCCTACTATCAGTTTTTTCTAATTTTTGAAGTATTTTCTGCAGAAATAAATATTTTACATATTTTTGAATCATTAAATTAAATGCATAAGGACAAAATGACATAGTAGAGGAATCTTGGAGACAAGCACACTGCGATCAGAGCTTATACAATAATATTATGTAGCTAATTCGGCTTCCTACATGAAGTCTCTTTCTGATCCACCTGAAGTGGTGTGAAAGTAAGTTAAATGCAATATGGATGTTATGTATCAAAGCTGTAGTTCTGCGATTTTTAATTAAATAAAGTTGTTATTGTTGTTTCTTTTGGCTGGCCCGGATTCTAATCCATCAGCTTTCTTGCGTTCCAATAGAGTCTATATTCTGGAACGTTTTTGCCAAAATTGTTACTCATTTAGCACCTCCCAGGGGACATGTACAGCTTAAGGTATGCTGCGGACGTGAGTAACTTCATCCGCCAATTAAATACAGTATTACTATAGTATAATTTAACTGCAATTTTTATTACCTTTGGGACTCAACTGTGATATATTGTTGCCGCATTGTGTCAAAGTTTAGACTTCTCTAATGCAGAGATTAAGCAAATCAGGGATTTTTTGTAAGTCCATACAAGACATCATTTTCAGTAGAGTATCCCTTGGCAGTAAGCTTTTCTGCAAAGTTTTATTTACACAGTATGTAGGATATATTCTAAAGAACATGTAGTGCTCTCTGTATAACAGTTTGTGAGCTGGAATAATGATTCCTTGTAATGCTATGCAATGAGATTGGCTCAATATAGAATTGACTTAAAATAGAATTAATTCCCTATTTCTGGATTGCTGTGAGTTCTTTGAACAGGTTCTAAGCAGTGTAATGTGCAAATACAGGGCGCCAGGAAATGCTCTCCGCAGTGACTGCAGGCTTCTGCTAGGGCTAGCATCAGCAGTTTAGTTGGCAGCACGGTGTCCTTGACAGGGTGAATCCCACACGTGTGGGTTGTAGGCTGTCGAAATTGTCCATGTGTATTGCTATAAGTGAGCGTATGTGTCATCAGCACTTCCAGCATGTGTTATGAATGGCTGTGGTGAGTAGAAAGTTTACTGTTCATTTTGATACAAGCGACAGTAGTGCTGCCAACGTAAGTTACTGATGCTAGCTCTCGCAGACTCTTGTAGACACTGCGGAGAACATTACCTGGCGCCCTGTATAATATCTTACTCTTCTCCAGCTTTGTGGAGATTAGGAGCATGAAAAGTTATTTCCACAAAATTTTAATTTATTTTATTTTGATTGACAATTCACAGGTTTCCAATTGTATGTAATGCTGATTGAAGTATTTGAGGCAGAAAAGTCAAGAATTCGATGGTACTATATGTTTGCGTATGGTGCCCCCCTCATCATTGTGGCTGTGTCTTGCATCGTTGACCTGCCCAGTTATGGCACAGATCGGTATTGCTGGCTACGAGCCGACAATTTCTTCATATTCAGCTTTGTGGGACCAGTTATTGCTGTGATACTTGTAAGTACTCTTCAAGTGACTCAAGTTTATTGGCTTTGCTTGGCATGTGATCTATATTTGCCCTTGAAGTGAGCTAAGTTGCTGATGCTGAAGCATGAGATTTGTGAATTTGGCTGATGCAGCCTTTATGTTTGTTCCTTCCTATTTCAGGCCAATCTAGTCTTCTTGAGTATGGCAATTTACATGATGTGTCGCCATGCCAATGCGTCTGCTTCTATGAAAAGCAAGGAGCACTCCCGACTTGCCAGTGCTAGGTGAGTTGTTCCTGCCTCTTTTTGCTTCCTTCACTGCTTCTTCAGCACGATGAAGATATCTATGCAGAAATCATTTCAATCTTTTTAATATGTTATTTATTTTCCTTTTGTACAGTGCATCCAACAGCTATGAATGGAAAACTTGTAGTCTAGAAAACACTATCATGAAAGTTTAGAATGTATACTCAATACTGATTCATAGAATAGATTTTTTAAAATGAAAATGATAATGTGATGCAAATGCTATGTAGTTCTGGATAATGTTTTAGTGCATAAAGCTTCCTTGCCTCTTGCATATCTTAACCATTAAAATAGCCATAAATGCCATGTAGAGTTAAAATGTATGGTATCTTTTTATTTTATTTTTTATGTGCTTTAAAACATTGTAAAATGGCATGGCACTGTCTTGGATTTGTGATGTGTGTATGGCTTTACTGAGATGCAGTATGTACTAATTATAATTATATTTTGTTTATTTTTGTTTTGCATGTCAACTGAGTTTGTGCAGTTATGTCATGTGGAATGTTCACCACTTTTAATGTAGATTAGTTTGATAATAATCACATTCAGTTTTGGTAGCCAAGATAGGACTCTTAAGCCAAAGATGAATTGCTATTTCTTCTGGAAATTCTATTGTGTGTCTCTTTTCTCACCGAGTATTGCACTGTGGCCAACTGCATCCCACTTGCAAGATTTGTGCCATGTGTATTTGATTGCCTGAAAGATACCACTCTTCTCTGCTCAGTAAACTTGATTGATTGCCATGATTGACTCCCCTGTGCTTGAATGAATGTATAGAAAAGGCCAAAACTGTAACACTTTTGCAAATGCAAAGTTTCTGAACACATTGTTCTGAATTAAGTACAAGTTTTTCGGGCTTGTAGGCCGTGGTCCAGACAGGATATCTCCAGACGTTTCACATCCTGTCTGGACCACGGCCTACAAGCCCGAAAAACTTGTACTTAATTATGAACGCCGGCCGTGAAAGCCTAAGCTGTTATAACATTGTTCTGACTTTCTTCTTTTATTTTCAATTTTAATTTTAATAAAACATAGTGATTTGATAAGAGGAATGACCATCCTCAGGATGTTTCAAAGCCTTACATTCCAGTGTGTGCTAGTCACTGTGCTGATATACATTAGGTGAGCCTTCCAGTGAGTGAAACTGGCAATGCACAATTGCTTGAACAAGTGGTAACAACTCATGGAAAATAACAAAGCAAATAAACACATAATTTGCATTTATTAACAAATCATCATCATCATCTTGCACAGTTTCCAGCCACTGGCCGGGTCTGTTTGGAACACAAGCCTCTCCAACGTCTTCTGTCTTCCCACCATCTCTCAGCCTCCACCCTTGTCCAGTCTTCTCCTCTCTTCTTCACGCTTTCTTCCATCCCCTTCAGCCATCTGTCTCTCGGTCTTCCTCTCGGTCTCTTTCCTTCCCACTTCGTCTCGTGTACTCTCCTGGGTATCCTCTTCTCCTCCATTCGTTTTACATGTCCATACCATCTAAGTCTAGATTTCTCTATACCATCCTGTAATGGTTCCTCCTTCATTAATTCTCGGGTCCTCTCATTTCTTATTCTGTCCATCTTTGTAGCTCCAATACTGCTTCTCAAGAACCTCATCTCACTGGCCTGTATTTTGCTCTTCTCCCTTCCTTTCATAACCCAGGTTTATTAACAAATAAACAATTCAAATCATTCACCTGCAATAAATGAAACCGAAGTATACTATAAAGCCCATCTGTTTGAAAACCTGTGTTATTGTGATGCCTCCACACTGTGCATGTCTTTGTAATTGGAGTTAGGATTTGGGTAGGAGGCAGTCGTGTCCTTAGTTTAGGTACCATTCCAACATTTGCCTGGAGCATAAGTGGGATCCCATGTGAAACCACTTCTAGGATGGCTGATGTGGAAATTGAATTCACCTCTTCTCAGTTGTGCCTCATGAGGCAGAGTGTAGCCCGTTCCAGACCTCAGACCAGTGTTGAATTTCTTAGCAGAGCCGGGAATCAAACCCAGACCTGAAGAGTGTCTGCCAAGAATGCTAGTTACTATGCCACAAGATGGACTTTTATATGTAGAGATACCATTGACACAAGAAAATATACATCACAATGAGCACCATATCTTTTAGTAAAAATGAATCCTATTTGTATTTAAATCCAGATATACCCACCAAATGAGGAATGAAGTAACAGCAACTAAAGTCCTAGTTCAATTTTTGGCTCTGCCAAGAAGTTCAATGTGGTCGAAGGGCTGAAACTGGATAAACTCGCTTTGTAAAAGTAATGAAAGGGGAGGGTTCGATTCCCATCTTAGCCTTTCTGAAAGTGGTGATTTTCCATTATACTTCAGGCAAATGCTGGAATATTACCCACCATGGACCCCTTCTTCCAAATTCAAATACACACACTGTACAGACACTACAGTAACACAAGTTATCAGTCGGATTCTACATACAATAAAGTACATGGGTCTGATGACCACATTGTTGCAAGCTCTAAATGAAACAACAATTTCAGTGGTATGCTTTCATAATACCTCCTGCCACTAAGAGGTACATAGTATTTAGCAAGGTTTCCAATATCCCAAAACTTAGCTTCCACGGTATGGAAAGATTCAGGATACAGTTTCGGAAGAGTGAGAAAAGCTGGCCTCCTTGCCCTGCTTCAAAAGAGAAAATGCTTCTAAGGAGAGGTCTAATAATTCCTTTGACAATCTTAGGGAATTCTGCCCTTTGAACAAGCAGACGGTGTATTGAAATTAGATCTCTCAATTTTGGCCATCAATGAGCTATCAAATGCACTCCCAGATAATTGTCCCTGTCTAAAACTTTGACGACAAACTTCGAGCTTAATCCTCTAAATATTTCTTACATAAACAACACTCAAACAGGTAAAGCATATGATGACTAGATAGTTCCCGCTAGTGACCTTTCGCTGAACTACATTGAGAAAGAATTACGGTAGATGACTTGTTTAGCTGCTGTGTTCTTATTCTCACAATAACATAACAGGAAATTATTGCAACTGCAAGGCTTTTGCTCAGTAAAAAGGAATGATTTCCTGTTTCTCTTTTTCTTTCTTCTTCTACTATGTAAATAAAATAAGAGTTTTGTGTGTACATTGATGACAAATGTGAAATTTTGGGTTTACTGCATTGATCATGTCCAGGAGTAGGAAATTACATTTTCCTTCTTGCGTGATGCCAGTCTCTGCACCATGTGAAAGCGACCAAAAATAAGTTCATGGAACTTGGTATTTAGATTTAGGAAGAAAGGTATTGCAACGTGGGATATAACTTACTTCATTATAGAGCAATGCAGGGCAGTTCATAGTAAGCTCGAAAATTAAAAATCGAATATCCCTGTTAACATTAGACTTATGAAAATATTAGATGCTACATAAGTAGCAGATTAATAAATTTTGGATCCTTTATGTCTCTTCCAATTTTAGCATGCAATGAACAATAAAAGATATAGCATACTTAAGGTTTAAATTTTTTGTAATTTCTTTTTCTAAGTTTTGTTTTCCTTGCTACTCTATTACCATAAGAAATGGGCTAAACAGAGTTTGCATTTCATGTTTGTTATAAATAATTTTCCTTAATTTTGTATTAACTTATGTGGGTTATTTTTTGAGTAAATTTATATGATTCTTTCCATTTGTAATATGCCTTTCTGAAAGTGGTGATTTTCCATTATACTTCAGGCAAATGCTGGAATATTACCCACCATGGACCCCTTCTTCCAAATTCAATAGCACCTAGTGTAGTGTTATACAGTGTAGGTATTGCTACTAGTGGAGTGACACAGTGTGGTGCAATAGCACCTAGTGTAGTGTTATACAGTGTAGGTATTGCTACTAGTGGAGTGACACAGTGTGGTGCAATAGCACCTAGTGTAGTGTTATACAGTGTAGGTATTGCTACTAGTGGAGTGACACAGTGTGGTGCAATAGCACCTAGTGTAGTGTTATACAGTGTTGGTATTGCTACTAGTGGAGTGACACAGTGTGGTGCAATAGCACCTAGTGTAGTGTTGTACAGTGTAGGTGTTACTACTAGTGGAGTGACACAGTGTGGTGCAATAGCACCTAGTGTAATGTTATACAGTGTTGGTATTGCTACTTGTGGAGTGACACAGTGTGGTGCAATAGCACCTAGTGTAGTGTTATACAGTGTTGGTATTGCTACTAGTGGAGTGTTACAGTGTGGTGCAATAGCACCTAGTGTAGTGTTATACAGTGTTGGTATTGCTACTAGTGGAGTGTTACAGTGTGGTGCAATAGCACCTAGTGTAGTGTTATACAGTGTTGGTATTGCTACTAGTGGAGTGACACAGTGTGGTGCAATAGCACCTAGTGTAGTGTTATACAGTGTTGGTATTGCTACTAGTGGAGTGACACAGTGTGGTGCAATAGCACCTAGTGTAGTGTTATACAGTGTTGGTATTGCTACTAGTGGAGTGACACAGTGTGGTGCAATAGCACCTAGTGTAGTGTTATACAGTGTTGGTATTGCTACCAGGTGAGTGTTACAGTGTGGTGCAATAGCACCTAGTGTAGTGTTATACAGTGTTGGTATTGCTACTAGTGGAGTGACACAGTGTGGTGCAATAGCACCTAGTGTAGTGTTATACAATGTTGGTATTGCTACTAGTGGAGTGACACAGTGTGGTGCAATAGCACCTAGTGTAGTGTTATACAGTGTTACAGTATATATATATAGTATGATCAAGTAGGGAGTGATAGAGGAGTAACACCTCTTTAAAAAACCTTGGTCCAGCTGGCCCGGCTGGTAGTACCTTGTTAGGGTCCCTTGCCAGGGTTACGGTGAAGTCCTCAACGGTAACTGCAGTGAAAGAGGTGAACTCTGGCACAGTGTGGTTGGCGGAAGGGGCAGCCTATTGCTCAGGTTTAATAGGGCAAACTATTGTCCATAGTTATGATGGGCAGGTTTTGGCCCAACGGCAAAATGAGCGGATGAGGAGCCAATCACTCTCATGGCTCCCAACGGTCATAGAGGCGGAAGAGGCCACGCCAGACGGACTGGCTGTAAAGGCGCACCTCAGTAGTACTTGAGTATGCGGCAGTTCGTTGCAGTCTCTGTGTTCGGTCCTGCATGTCTCATTCTTTGTGAGCCGCAGGATAAGGCTCAGAGATCATAGTGTGTGGGTCTCGTCCTGGCAAGCTGAGATCCACCCTAAACAAATTCACGCCAGTGGCACTTCTTCCGAACGTCACTTTTCAAAGTCCAACGGCGATGGGATATGGACGGTGGGGGCAGGTTATGGGTGTAACTGGAAGCCCCTAGTTCGGACCTGCACGTTGGCAGCAGATGTGTGATGGTCGTCTTCCGGAGACTCTGTGACTACTCAGGAATTCGGTCCTGCATCTGTGTTTGGGCAGGCCTATTTAGGATCACCGCTGCCCACCCCACATGGGGAAGGCCCTAGAAAAGGTGGGCTAAACATCGGAAGTCACAATCTTGGTCCGGCTGGGCAACCGCACTCAGCAGGTCACCCCTCATGCGGTCGAAACTCAAAAACAGTAAAGAATCACAATTTGATTATTGGATCATGGAACATCAGAACCTTGCTTGATTTTGACAATAACATTAGACCTGAGAGAAGGTCAGCTCTCGTAACCCATGAGTTATCAAGACTCAACGTTGACATTGCTGCTCTCAGTGAAACTAGGCTGTCTGCTGAAGGCAAGATTACTGAATCTGGAACAGGATATACCATCTTCTGGAAAGGAAAGGATGAGGGTGAATGTCGTATTCATGGTGTGGGCTTCGCTGTGAAGACCAAACTGGTAAATGATCACCAACTTACGTCCATTGCAATCAGTGAAAGGCTCATGACTCTCCGCATACCACTCTCAGGAGGTTCCTTTATGACACTCATCTCTGCCTATGCTCCTACCTTAGATTCTGATGATGAAGTAAAGGCTCAGTTCTATAATCAGCTAAGTGAAATCATCTCCAAGGTACCATCTGCAGATAAACTCTTGCTCCTCGGTGACTTCAATGCCAGAGTTGGGAAAGATCACAGGCTATGGAATAATGTGATGGGCAAACAGGGACTTGGAAAATGTAATTCCAATGGACTGTTGCTTCTTGGTCTTTGTGCAGAACACGAACTTTTCATTACCAACACGCAGTTCCGGCTACCTGACCGCTTCAAAACCACGTGGATGCATCCTCGTTCCAAACATTGGCACATTCTTGATTATATCATTACCCGGCAATGTGATAAGAAGGACACTCTTATTACCAGAACAGCAAGGAATATAGACGATTGTTGGACAGATCATAAACTTCTTATATGTAAGCTCAGGATATCCATCAGACCTAAACCACCTAGGAACATCAAAAATTTGCCAAGAAAGAAGTTTAATACATCCAAACTTCAGGATGAATCCATGTACAAACATTTTGGAAACAGGATCGTCACCCAGTTATCAGAAAACCCAGTAACAAATGATATTCAGCAAGAATGGGCCACATTACAGAAGATTATCACACAGTCAGCTGAGGAAACCATTGGTTTTATAGTGCGGAAAAGACAAGACTGGTTTGATGACAACAATGAGGAAATTCTGTCTCTCATCAATGCCAAAAGGAATGCCTATCTTGCCCATCTTCAAGACCCAACTTCCAACACAAAGAGAGATAAACTACTGGAACTCAAGGGTAAATGCCAGACGCAGATAAGGCAGATTAAAAATACTTGGTGGCAACAGAAGGCTCAGGAACTGCAGAGACTATCGGATGCTCGAGACTTGAGGAACTTCTATGCCGTACTCAAGGAAATATATGGACCATCTCGCTCATCATCAGGTACACTGAAAAGCGCTGATAATTCTACTACCTTTACTGATAGTCAAGAAATCTTGGAACGCTGGAAGGAGCACTTCTCCAATCTCCTAAATCGTCCATCAGAAGCTGCTGAAGACTTCCTCTGTGATGTGCCGCAACAACCTGAACAACTGTGGTTGGCAGTACCTCCTACTTATCATGAATTCAGTGCAGCTCTCACCCAATTGAAACCCAGAAAAGCACCTGGCCCAGATAACATCCCTCTGGAACTAATTCAAGCCGGAGGTCATTCCCTCAAATCAAGAATTTTCATCCTTATCCTCAGAATTTGGGAATCAAGAAAGGTACCTGGAGACCTAAAGAATGCCACTATCGTCACTATCTTTAAAAAGGGTGATCGCAGTGTTTGTGGCAACTACCGTGGTATATCACTGCTATCAATTGTGGGGAAGATTCTTGCAAGAATTCTACTTAACCGCCTCAAGGTTATCTCTGAGAGGATCCTCCCAGAGTCACAATGCGGATTTAGAACTTCCAGAAGCACAATTGACTTGATTTTCTGTGTGAGACAGCTACAAGAAAAATGTAGAGAACAACAGAATCCACTCTTCTTAGTCTTTTATGACTTGGAAAAGGCATTTGATTCGGTTCCAAGACCAGCCATGTGGGCAGTGCTGAAGCGGTTTGGTTGCCCTCAGCGTTTTGTAGATCTAATCAAAGCTCTCCATGATGGCATGACAGGTCAGGTTTGCCATCAGAATAAGATGTCCGATGAATTTCCCATTACCCATGGACTGAAACAAGGATGTGTACTGGCTCCAACGCTTTTTGCGCTGTACTTGGCTGCAATGCTTTATGATTCACCCACAAACATCCCAGGTGTGGAGATCAAGTATCGTTTTGATGGAGGGCTTTTCAACCTAACTCGTCTCCACTCCTTGAGGAAAACTCAGGTTACTAAGGTTACTAACATGTTGTATGCAGATGATGCTGCGTCACCAACTCTCACACCAGAAGAGCTGCAAGAGTCAGTTAACTGTTACAAAAGTGCATGTGATCGCTTTGGTCTTACCATAAATGTCAATAAGACTAAAGTCTTGGCACAACCTTCACCAGGCACACCTCTTCCTCAGTTCAATATCTCCATTTCAAATTTGCCATTAGAACAGGTTGACCACTTCTCGTACCTGGGCAGTACCATTTCTGTGAGCTGTACCTGTGAGCAGGATGTGGATAAGAGAATTGGCGCAGCCCATGCAGCATATGGACGATTAGCGCACCGGGTCTTCATGAATAAAGATCTATCCATGAGTACAAAGCTTATGGTGTACAAAGCAGTAGTCATTTCTACATTGTTGTATGGCTGTGAAACGTGGACCCTTTACCGACGTGATCTTAGGAAGCTTGAGCGTTTTCACCTACAAAAACTTCGATCAATCCTGAGGATTAAATGGGAAGACCGCATTACCAATATTGCTGTTCTGGAAAAGGCTCAAATCAACAGCATAGAATCATCCATAATAGGTCACCAATTTAGATGGATTGGTCATGTCCATCGGATGGATGATGTGAGATTACCTCGTCAAATGCTATATGGTGAGTTATGCTATGGCACCAGACCTCATGGTGGTCCTAAGAGGCGCTACAAGGACCAATTTAAGCAGACCCTGAAATTGACAGGTCTTGATCCACAAACCTGGGACATGCTGGCTGAAAACCGCTCAACTTGGCGCCGTACCATCTCGGATTCTGTAAAGACGTTTGAAAGGGATCGACGCATACATGAAGAGGCCAAGCGTCAAGCTAGGAAACTTCGAGCAGCCCAACCACGTCCTCCTCCAGCAATACTATGCGACTTGTGTGGTCGCTTGTTCCATGCCAGGATTGGACTCTTTAGTCACCGTAAACACATCCACAAACTGGACTGAAGGAAGAAGATTTATACTCGGATTCGAGTTAAAGCCGATGATGAATATGCAAGTTTTGAACACTATGGGGGAGGGTGATGGTGCAGTGGTCAAGCTGCTTGTCTCTCACCAAGGTGGACCGGGTTCAATTCCCGTCAATCCATATGAGATTTTCTAAGTTAAATGTTACGTCCTGTGGTTTGGATTCCATGTAAAAATGGAGGTCCCATGGCTCATGATCGTCACGTAATACTACCAGCTTCCTCCTTCCCTTTGAACACTATAAGCCCATTTTGGAAATATTGTACGCCATTGTTGATAGCATAATGCCTGTTAGAAAGTTCAGAACTAATATTATCCTTACGACAGTGTTTTCCTTATTTGTCTCTTCAGTTGTATTGATAGACAAGAATTTGCAATTGAGGAACAGGTGGCCCTTCTGCTGTGTTGGAATTTTGCAGTGACACTCTTACCCGCTATATATTTCTTTTCGTTTTGTGTATAGAGTTAGTTGTCGAGTTATAACATTTCATCCACAATCACCTTTTTGAAGCAACAATGACTCACCAAGATACAAACTTACTTGAAAATTATTAGCGATATGATGATCAAGGGGCATTAGTATTACAAGTTTCTCATCACTAGAGTAACTCGATGTGTGGGCCCTAGAAATTCCGTAGTTGCTGATCAGGCAGAGACATAATGAATTGTGAATGAAGGAGCAGAAGGCACTCAGTTCTAATGGTTATGTGGAGTAGCTGAGTATTGAATTTAATCCTTTGCAATTAGGAATAAAATAATGCTTTTGTGGGCAAAATATGTATTAGAAGATGAAATTTATCTGTAGTTTGATACAATTTGTTTTGCATATTATAAGGACTGAGATTCAGGATATTCACAATTATACTGCGTACTGTATTAATTGGAAAAGGCGTAGATGTTGTTCTATGTTCACTTACATCAAATACTCTATCAAATATTGTAATTTACATAATATAATCCTGTCAATGACTGGTACATACAGCTAGTAACAAATACAATAGAATAAGAGCACATATCAACAAAAAAGTACCTAACTGAGATTTGCCTTCAACTCTTCAGTTAGTCATGTTTAACCTCACTACAGTCTTGCGATTGAGGGAGGTTCGTAAGAAATAATTGAACCTGAAATTTGATATTGTGTTTTCTCCTCGGTCATCAATGTCTTGTGAAATCCAAATTTTGAAACCTACTGTCGAGGAAAAAAGTATAGATACTAGAGTTTAGACGTCAATACAAACGTTACCCGTAGGTCTTACATAGAAACAAGCTACCCCAAACTTTTCCTTATTTTATTCTGCGTTTAGCTATGTAGAGTCAACATTTGTATTGTAACCCGATAAATTTTATATTTGATTGAACAAAAATGGTGCTGGTTATTTTAACAAGACTAACGGATCGCTTACTTAGAAGGATCATTACATTCAAAGTATTAATCAGATCGTAATGAAACTTTAATGCATCTTGAAGGAACTTATTGTTAACGTGTATACAGAGTTTTAATGTGATCTGATGGTTCTGAAAATAGTAGTTGTTAATTTTGTAAACCAACTATTTCTCGGGCCTGGATGGTTGTAGCAGTATGAAATATGGCTTGTTATGAGGCTCATAGCAATGCAAGGCTAAACGAAAAACTATGTTTTATCTACACGTGATTGGTTGTTTTATGTGGATTGATATTTAATCAGATCATTGTGTGCGGCGAGGTTACCATAGCGGGTGGGCAATGTAGCCAGTTGACTAACTCGAACTCGCGGCACACTCTCCGTTGAGTCAGTATTATTAGCAGCAAGCAGCAACTCTCTTCACTGTCCGCGTTATCCATTGTTTGCACATCGTTCAAAATGCCAGCCAAACCGCAGTTATCGGAGAGAGAAATTGTCATGATTAATAGTACAATATGCTGGTTTACCAGAAAGTGTCCATGTGTATTGGAAGGTCGATAGAGATGGTAGAGAGAGGTATGATGACGGGATGCCAAAAGATATAGCTTGATGACTTAGGAGGAGTATACGAGTCTTCTATCTTAAAAAGATGTTCCGTTCAATAAAAAAATCTCCATTAGAAACTTATTGAGACCATGACTAATTTTCCAGGAATGTCTAGAAGATTCAAAAATCGTCAACAAGTTAGTAACACCCGAGCTATGGAACAAAATGCATCGGACACACCAATAAAATAGAGAAACATTACTGGTAAAAGGACTAACTGATATCGGCCCCAGTGTTGACCCACTTGTTAGAAATTTTAACTTAAATATCAGTTTATCCTATTTATCGGACAATGATTTTTCAGACGGTTGATAAACCAGCAGTCTTATAATCTCTTTAAGTGTAAATTACTTCAAACATTTCATCTTGACTGCACTGTCTTATAATAACAGCTTCTCAGCTGGTACAAATTTTTAAACCTGCCATCGGTCGTCCAAAGTTCCCATAAAAAAATAAAAAAGATGATGGGTGGGAAATGTTCCACTTCTTACAAAAATGAAAGAAAACGCATTTCTCAAATACAAATTACTAAACAACAAATTTCACAGACCATACGGAATGGTACGTGTGCATTTTGTTTCACTGGGCAACGCCGCACGACTTTCCTCTGCCGAGAGCATTGTTCCCGTCGCTAGCTACGATACTTTCCTCCCACATAACCACCCAATTAAATATCAATCCATATGAAATCACCAATCACGTGTACATAAATCGTACATTTTCGTTTAGCCTTACATTGCTATGAGCCTCATAACAAGCCATATTTGAGACTGCTATGACCACCCAACAACAACTACTATTTTCAGAACCGTCAGATCACATTAAAACTCCGTATGCACGTTAACAATAAGTTCCTTCAAGACGTATTAAAGTTTTATTAAGATCTGATTAATACTTTTAATGTAATGATCTTTCTAAGTTGGCGCTCCGTTAGACTTGTTAAAAACCCGGCATTTTTTTGTTGTTCAATCAGCTATAAAATTTTAACGGGTGACAATACAAATGTTTACTATACATAGCTAAATGCAGGAAAAGTTTGGTGTAGCTTGTTTTTATGTAAGACTAGCTATTCCTGGCATGCGTTGCAATGCCAATCAAAGACGGAAAGGAAGATAATAATAATGAACCCCCGGCCGAAAACCATGGGGTGAACTGTATTGGAATAAACAGCGATACCAGATAACACGGCGGGCTGCTGACAGTCTCCTCATGTTACCTCTCGATGAATCAGAAAGCTATTCTCACACCTGGTATTGCGGTGTGATAAGTATACAGATTGTGCAATTGGGCTACTGTGGGATTTAAGGGTTCCTGTTAAGTCCCTCACCCTCTTGTGTTACATAAATAATTTGTAGCCAGAAACCTTCCCTGGAGTGCACACAACAACTCACCCAAATTTCATCGCAATCGGATGAATGGTATATGAACCCATAGGGGACAGACAGACAAACTATCTCGTAACATTGATTTTTATATATATAGACTATGGGTAACGTTTTTATTGACGTCTAAACTCGAGTATCTATACCTTTTCCCCCATAGTAAGTCTCGTTTGCATTAAATTGTGAAATAACTACACCAGGCAGTCCCGAAATAAAACAATAAGAACATTAATAAAAGGGCAAAGTTTTCCAGGCACTATCACCGAGTGATATTGAACGGAGGTTCACATCAATCACCCGGCTTGTTTACTGACCTGTCCGAAGAAACAAAATTTAATTATAAGTTACATAACACATTGCGAATGAAGTATAGGGTGTCTGGCTTGGCTCTATAATAAAACAAAAATGAATATCTTGAAAAGTAATTATTGGCAGCTTGTTTCTACAGTACAAGTAGAGAAACTCAAAATGTTACACCTCGATATGCGCACCATTAGCGGCACGATAGATATCAAATCTGCATTCCACCTCTCTCCATGTGTTTTGTAGCATTGTAGGTGTAACATTTGCAATTGGTGCTCGAATGTGATAGCGTAGATCACCTAGTGATGGTTAGTACACTAGATTCTTGACATAACTGCACAGGAAAGAATCAAGTGGCGTAATGTTTGGCGGGGCATGATATCAGAAGACTTCCTTTCACAATCCGGCACCCTGGAACGTTACGGTCCATGAAATTTCTCACGATATCCACATAATGACCTGGCGCACCATCTGGTTGGAAGATAACATCACAAGGAAGTTGTTGTCAAGTGTACAATTCGAACATGTCTCAGTGCCATGGTAAATTAACGGTACATTTTTGCCATAACTGATCCACAAATGCCTTCGTCACGACTTGTCATCAGGTTTCAGTTCCTGAAGAAGCTATTCGGTATGTAAAAAGATTTTGAGTTTTTCTACTTATAAAAACAAACTGCCATAAATTATCTCTATTACCTTTCAATATATTATTTTGAAGTCCTTGTGTTAAATGCAGGTTTTACATTAAATGCATATTTGCAGTTGATTTCATGCAAAATCATGATCCTACTGTGCACCATTCTAGCAGCAAAGTAGCGTTACTACTACTACTACTATTACTATACTCTCACAGGTTTAAAAAAAAAAAAATTGATATTTTTAATGAATGTATACAGGTGAATTTTTGCTTTGTTCTTCTCTTAAGCTATGTTTTTGTTGCTGGTTCAAGGCAATAGATATTCATTGTTTAATAAGTTGACTGACTAAGATGCTCCCACAAACTGAATTAGGACAAATTGCCATCTGTTAGCTGTTCATTTATTTATGTCCATATATCAAACATTGGTTAACACATTCATCATAAAGATGAAAAGCAGCAATTCACCTAAGTTAGTCATAGATCGTTGGACAACGCAAAATAGGATTTGGAGAACATTTTTGTTCCCTGTATTCTCTGTGATTATTTTGGCTGTAGTAATGGCAAATTAGGAAACATTATTACTCGACTACAACCCTTTGTAGATAAATTTCTGGCTATTTTATTTTTATTTGTAGTACATTGTCTGCATTAGTGTGTTCTCAACTGTTGTTTAACTTCTGCTTGGATTAATTGCTACAATTGATGTCAGATTTCCTGGATATTATTCCCTCATATTCATCAGTAATAATTGTTTTGATTATAGTACATTAGCATGTATTTGTGTGAAGTAGTCAAAATACTAACCACTTGTTAGTGCAGGAAGTATGATATGGACTGTAGTTTATAATAAATGCCACTTCTCGTAACTTTTGTGTATCCTTAATCTTGAATATTTAGTTCTTTTCCACCTTAAAAAAGAAAAGAAAATATTAGTGTCATTTGGAACAACATATAGGCCTACTGGCAAGCCTTTTACTATATTAAAGCTTTAAGGAAGAAAAGTTCAAAGACAGCAGCAGTATGATAGCCTAAATTATCGTGAGCTTGGAGCATTTGACTGTGTAGCAAAATTAATTATCTAGTGGGAATTATTGAGAATTTTAGCTTTTCAAAATCATTGTTTTATGTTCTTAATAAACAAAAATTGTACCAAAAGTTGCAGGTACAATTCCTGGTTGTGCCATGTCATGTATTGAATGAATGAATGAATGAATGAATAAATGAATGTATGAATTACTGAATGACTTAGTCAACATTGAAATATGGTAGCTTGTAGGCCTAATAGCCGAAACCTTCATTTAATGTGAATGTGGTCTTGAAAAATACAGTACCGTACTGTACTTTGAAACTAATCACTTTCTATTGAGTCTTAATCTTTTCAACTTGCGTGAAGGAATGCAGATTTGCAAAACAGTTATCACCTTGTCAAATGATGGTTTGTTGTTGTTGTTAACTCATTTTAGGAGCTTGGGACATCTTGGTCATTAACCCCATGTAGTTGGATATTATGTTGAACTTGTCTGATAACCTGTATTGATGTGATGACTGCAGTACTGTATGTAACTGTATTAGGGACTAGGATGAGTAAGGTGTCCCAGGACTTGAAATAAGGTACTATCCGGCATTTCACTGGAGGGAGTGTGGAAAATCCCAGAGAGAAACCACACGCCGGGATTCAAACCTACGATCTCCAGACTTGCTGCAGCTGCTCTTGTGGCCGTGGTGCATGATTTAACTAGCACGGCTATGCCAAATTATTAGCAGAAATGCTTTTTAGTCTGTCAGCATGAATTGTGCCCAATTAGATTGGGCAGGGAGTAACAAATATTTTATCACCCTAATACCTGAAAGAAATATTACATGCAATATTTATACGATTAAACAAATTCAATTCTTGCAAGTGTGGATCCGTGAATAAAATGTTTGTTGGCAAGGCTTGGAAATTTGTGAGTTCATGAGACTTCCAACATTTACTGTTGTCAACTGGATGTGAAATGCTCAGACAGTTGCCAGCTAATCACCACAGATTATGGCAAACAACATTTTGGTTGGTCTCACCCAAGTCCTTGGTTCTTACGTATAACCGGGAAGCTGCATATCTGGAGATCCGACATTCGAACCCCAGTGCTGACAGCAGCATCCTGAGGAAGGTTTTGCAGTGGAGTTTTTCATACTCATTCCAGACAAATAATATTTCATGTTCTATGGCACCTAACCCAACCTTGACCCCAAACAATTACAGTTATACAGACTTTTGCAGACATCACAATAACACCAATTATTCACATTAACACCAATTATAATTGGTGTTATTGTGATGTCTGATAATTATCAGACCAGGCTACATGAGGCTGAGAACTTAAGGTGTCCCTAACCCATAAATGAAGCAATAACAACAACTAACATCACCTCTTGAAATTCTTGAAATGTCTCTTTATGCAGCCCAATAAGTTCATTAAGTTCTGTAGCATTTCGACTGATACATTTTAACATTGTTGGAAGCTGACAGAATAGTTCCTTATAAAAGGAGTTTGTGCATGAGTTACAGTTTCATAATTTGAAAGTTCATTAGACAATC
Organism: Meconema thalassinum; assembly: GCA_946902985.2. NCBI lineage: Eukaryota > Metazoa > Arthropoda > Insecta > Orthoptera > Tettigoniidae > Meconema > Meconema thalassinum. The sequence goes on along the minus strand of OX336389.2, from coordinate 1,094,482,996 downwards.
GTTAAAAATTATTGTTTCGACCATCCAGGTTGATGAATGAGTTCCTGCTAATAAATTATTCAATCAAGGTTTGTTATCTCTGCACTTGGTAGTTAATTGGTAGTTGTCCTTGAAAAAACATCTTCATAATTGTTGGTCTTTCAGTTTCACAAGCACACCAATATCTATGTTTATCGGAATTGGAGTGTTGCAATATGAGTATTAACAAATCAATGATAGTATTACCCATTTGAGATTTGGTTGCCACTGAGCAGGGTGCACTGTGGTTCATTATCCAAGCGCTTGTGGACTAGTGGAGAAAAAGTGCCCCACTGTGCCAGTGCAAGCACAGCACTAGTGGTCAACAACGCTTAATTAACTTTGCTGTTGGCAATTGTGTCTCAAATGGATAATACTGCCATTGCTGTTAATTATGCTTCTTTTTGCTGTGGGACTCATTATTGTACAGTATTTACAGTAAGTAAGGTATGGTGACAATTAGTAAACTCCTGGGTGAGAGTATTTACCAGAATTCATGGAGAAAAAATTATCGGAAAGAACTATACAGTTATATGCTCACAGAGAAAAAAAAGAAAAAAAAAAGAAAAAAAAAACTGGTGTTATGCAGGCACAGATGTTTTAGCAAAGCCTTCATCAGTGAGAACAGAAAGGAGGAGGTTTGATGTGTCCTACAAATTCCTATAGGCTTATAATTATTCCCCACAAAATGTTTGTATTGTGTGTGTATTTCATAAATAGGATTCAAATGATTAACAGCTGCTTTCTGTCTACCCTTTTCTTCCTCTAGATCTTCAGTAGTGTAATATAGTACACCACTGATGTGTTCCTGAAATCACCTAAATTTCTTTTATAAGGCTAAGGAAATTAAGGTGTTCTAACTATAATACGAGTAATGCAGTTGCTATTACAATTCTTGCGATAATGTTCCATTTCAAATATAAAGGTTCAGACATGCAAGTGGTTTTTGTTATCTAATGATGCTTGGATTCATTTATTAACTTATTGTTATAATTTATCATAAAGTAGGCCACTTTATGACTTGTAAAAATAAGCTAGTTTTGGTAAATTTCTGTCCTCTAATGATGCTGTTTGTGAAGTAAACCTCTATATATATACCATAATATGCAACACATTAAACAATAACATGCAGTGCATCTAACAGTAAATTTGTTTTAATATTCATGGTAAGATTTTAGTATTTTAACACCAGATGATCAGGTCCTCTCTAGTCAATATCTATATGGCTTGTAGTCCATTTAAATCACACTGTCGAATAGCTGAAAGCCTTGTTTGAAATTAGTATGGTCATGGAAATGCAATACTTTGCCTATCTTCAAAGCAATAAGTTGTCATGCAGTAGAAATTTATGATCTGATATTTTCTTGCACTGGGGAGCCCTGGAGTCAATCAGGCTTGCATTACATTACATTAAATGACATGTGGTTGGAGTTGGTGGTATTGGTTTGTGTGATTGATATGTGATAACCTGCTAACTGTTTGAAATGTTGCAAGCAAGCATACAGGCTGGTGGTGGAGCTGTGGTAACACTCTTGTTTCTCTTCTGTTGCATGGCCACTGTAGTGGGAAGGAGGAGAATGCTCTCCAGAACAAATTACAGTCACACCTGTAAGATCACTTTAACTCTTTCCATGTAGTTTCTAGTGAACATCTTTTAGAGATGCTGTTTTCCTTTGAAAAATTGTAATGGAAAGGGAAAGTTTTGTATAGCACAGTAAGCATTTGGTATTTTCTTTCTACTTCCATGATGTTACTTACACTTCTTTGAACGTAACGCACGTTACTGTGTAGAACTTTGTCAACTGTATATTTTTGAAAAGTGTGTTGATTGCTGATTGACTGATAGTTGAGGGTACTGATTATGGTACCACCTTAAAATCAATTATAGTTCAGCATACTGACCTCTTTTAGTATGGAAGGAGACCTAAATTTGTGCTGATGAATTTAGTGGTGTAGTTTGTCCTTTCTCTGCCATAAACATTTGTGTGGTAATGTTTTTTTACAGGTGTTTCAAAATTGAGATGAATTCTTTTCTGGACATATAATATGGAAACATATTTCTCTAAATCTGAAATCACAGGCTCATTGTTATCGAATTGTCAAGACTTCACACATTATTGAATGTAGGAACTGTATTCTCAGTCTAGTGGTGATTGTTGTTTCAAAGGACGGAATATCGAGGTTATCTTCCCCATGTTCCAAGTGTCTCACAAGGGAAGTTTCTGAACCGGGGAATCGCGGATCCTGCTGAAACTTAGCAAATATGTTGCTTGAGCCCAACTAGGCAGAACCATGAAGAAAAATCTTTCGGAAATTAACTCCTGCCCTCCGTAGACGGCAATAAGTACAACAATTTTGAACTGTGCTTTATTATTAATCAGCAATGTAAGGTATCACAAATACATATCATTACAACACAACACAGAGTAAACTGAACCAATAGTCAAACAAGTGAGTAAGTGACCAAGCTACTTCACATAGTTCTGACAACAGTGATGTTCGTGGTAATAATGTTGGAAACACAAATTGGTTTTACACCATCCACACCGTATGAAATACGGGCGAGTGCAAGTACTACATTGTATTGCACTGATATCGAAACAATATGGCACAGGGTGTTCAAACCCACCGGGATTGTCGGACAGGTACTGACTTCGGTACCATGCGTATTGCCACATTGAAGTAAAACGAGGGGACGACAATTGGTGATATGTCAGAGACTGCATTTTCAAGATTGTATTTCTCTGGGCCAAATTGATGTCAAAATTCAATAACCGAACGGTGTTCTAAAATCTACGGAAAAAGCTTTTCCAGACCCTAAAGCCGTATACATCCAATGGTTGACAATAGGCTGTGGCTCCAGGAGGTATCATCATCAGTCGTATGCGCTCTTCACTTTCTTACGATTTATGTCCAGAAAAGGAATCCTGAAGGAGTGCCGCATTGCCGGACGGTACATGCTGTTTGAAAACATTGTGAAACCAATCCTTCAATTGTGCGGATCCCATTTTGCCAGATTTTGTAGGAACAACGTAAATATTGTCATGTGCAAACATAGTTTCTTTCACCCTTTCTCCAAACACACCTTTTGGTTCTTTCAGAGTTATGAAGAGAGGTCCTAGTAGCTTGCCGGCTGCTGTTATTGTTGGCATTATTGTATAACTGTGCGTTGTGGCCCCCACTGATTGCACTTTGGAGCACACCGTTTTCGACCCTTTTATAGCCAGTGTCCTACCCGAACACATCTCCAAATTGAACCCACTTTGATCACTATTACATACCGACAGTAGTGGCTACTCGGGCTAAAGCGCTGCGTTAGGTCAAGGGGCCAAGCTCTCTGCTGACTCGGTAGACGCGTGGGTTCGAACCCCACCGTCGGCTGTCCTTGAAGTGGTTTTCCGTGGTTTCCCATTTTCAACACCAGGCAAATGCTGGGACAGTACCTTCTGACAGGCCACGGCCGCTTCCTTCCACATCCTTGCCCAGTTTCATTCATCTTCATCCATTCCATCTCTCATCCCGACGCGCAGGTCGCCCACGGGCGTCGACTAGAAAGACCTGCACTCGGCCTCTCAGGAGGCTACACGACAAAAAAAAAAAAAAAACACTATTACATACGTTCCCAGGGCTGAGAGAATCAAGAACCGATGTAACCTCTTCTACGAATATTTCTGCTGCTGACATAATATCCATTTCTCGATGGGCATTCTTTGATGTCGTCACAGTTGTTATTTTTCGCTAAATGATATTATAGCGATCCTTAAAGTGCTGCACCCAGGAATGGCTGGCTTTAAACCCCGTACATTTTACGTCCTGTGCAGCTAGCATAGCCCATTGCTGAATTGTTACGTCATGTATAACTTCATTATTCTGATGGGCAATGTCAAATTGGGCTTTTACGACACATGTTATTCTCCTCAATTTGTCGCGGCGGGTGCCTCCCCTTTTCACTTGCTCTGCCCACAAATATAAATCTTTCTTGCTTTTTAAACGGTGAAACTTACTTTTTACCGACGAAAAGGAAAGCGGGCGCCTCTTACCGCTTTTCCAATAATCAACAGCATTTTGTTTGTATTCCATACCTACAGCTTCATCTGACACTTTCCTGGGTGAGCTATCGGTGGCTGTCCAAATATTATCTTCATCAGAGTTGTTGGTGTTACTGGTGTTACTGTCATCCGGTAGCTCATGTGTGGCGACAGTAAGAGTAGAATAGGAGTCCACGTTCATAGTGCTGTTCTCTATACAACCAGTTATGATACCTGTAAATATCAATAAGCACAACAAATAAACACACTTGTTACAAGAGACGAACGCCAGAAAATCAGATAGGCACAAAACCATCAATAGCCTATAGCCTACCATCCAAACTGTCCAACAGGTCCTGTTCTTGAATGCTGAGAGCCTTTCTATACAATTTCCATATTTTTCCTCCAGACAACAGATAACTTTTGCAATGTTAATATTCATCATGCAATGCATGGGACACTCTCCGTATACGGATATAAGCGTGTGCCGGGTCTGTCGCCTCTCATTCGGTGACTGTACGTCGTAGGCCGGGAAGCAGCCTCTGACGCAGCCAATGAAGCTGACGCCGCTGGCGCGCCAATTTAAACGTGTAAATATTAATTTTTTAACTAGTACAAGGGGAAGTTAATTTCCGAAAGATTTCTCTTCACGGTTCTGCCTATTTGGGCTCACGCAACGTATCTGCAAAGTTCCAGCAGGATCTGCGATTCCCCGGTTCAGAGACTTCCCTTGTCAGTACAAGAATGATGTAGATAGTTCCTTCCAGTCATGCACAACAGGTTTTGTTGTGGCATGTGGCCTTTCTTATTATTGCTATCAAGTTGAGAATTTACATTCATGGCATGGCAAAAACAAATTTCCAGTTCAGCAACGAAAAATCTTCAATTTTGGGCACAAAATATTTCTTGATCTAAGAGGACATTTATAGCACTAGTTAACATCACTACAAGAACCTTGAAAGCTTGGTCCATGTCGATTGCCCAAATGACCTAATAAAATAGTGTCCTTATCTTTACAACAACACCGCAATATTAGATATTAGACTGACATTTTCTCGACAGACATGTCCCGAAAAGGCAGTTCCAGAATTTTGAAACACCCCGTATATTGTTAAAGTGTCTTAATGCAGGTCACTTTTACTAAATTTGTCGTACTGCACATAGATTCTGACATATTTTAACCATTGCGCTACTAAGTTATGAAGTGGTGAAGGTTATTTATAGTCTAGGCATAGGGTGTAAGGTGAATGTGGGTCATATATGTCTTTGGTTGCAGTGGCTTGGTTTAGATAGTAATATATGACTGTTTAGATAGTAAAATATGATTTATGTGTGACATGTAATACTTATTTCCTCATTAAATATTGATGGTTGTGTATATTCAAAAGGCTATAGAATTTATTCACTTATACAATTCTAATGTCAATCTCTAAATACAAAGGAGTGTATGTTGACTGTCTGGCGTTCGCAGACAACGTAGCCATATTTGCAAACAACACCAGTTCAGCAATCAGGAAGATAAACCATCTGAAAGAAACAGCAGAGAAAGTAGAGCTACAAATTTCATTTGAGAAAACGAAATATATGACTAACATCTGTGAAGGTCCAGAATGGTTGTTCACCGACCATGGAAAGATTCGAAGAGTCAAGAAGTTTAAATACCTTGGTGAAGTAATCCAAGAGAATGGGCTAGAACAAGAAGTGACCAATATCCGCATCCTGAAACTAGAGCGAGCATTCCAACCGACTAACAACATCTACAATAAGAAGATGCTAAGTACCCGCATTTCCTCCCATAATCGTCGCACTTTTTGAGCCTAAAATTTGTGGAAAAATGCAGGGTGCGACGATTATGCGAAGAATATTTAAGTTCAGAGAATATACTGTTTCATTATTTGCAGCACGGGCCAGTCATTCGTGTAGCGTGAGTCTGGCGTGAGTCATAGCCTGCAGTCGGAGACAGGCTTCTTTCTTCTAACAAGGTCACGACAGGTTAAAGCTTGCGGAATGTGCTGACGAAGCTGGTCGTTCGTGTCGCGGTTCATAGCTCGCAGGCATAAAGACGAGATTTACTTTCTCCTAACAAGATCACGCCAGATTAGGCCTATAAGATCGCGGAATGTGCGCTGGCCGCTCGCGTCACAGTTCATAGCAAAAGGAAGATTGTAGTTTTACGTAACCGTGAATCTTGTGATTATGAGCCATGGGACCTCCTTTTTACGTGGAATCCGAACCACAGGACATGGCATTTCACTTCGAAAATCTCACATGCATTGACCGGGAATCGATCCCGGACCGCCTTGGTGAGAGGCATACAGCTAGACTGACAGTTCATAGCCCGCAGGCATAAAGACGAAATTACTTTCTGCTGACTAGATCAAGCCAGATTAGGCCAATAAGTCCGCGGAATGTGTGTTGGCCGTTCACGTCACAGTTCATAGCCCGCAGGCATAAAGACGAGATTACTTTCTCCTGAAAAGATCACACCAGATTAGGCATATAAGCTCGCGAAATGTGCGCTGGCCGCTCGCGTCACAGTTCATAGCCCGCAGGCATAAAGACGAGATTAGGCCTACTTTCTGCTGACAAGATCATGCCAGATTAGGCCTATAAGCTCGTGGAATGTGCGCTGGCCGTTCGCGTCACAGTTCATAGCCCGCAGGCATATAGACGAGATTAGCCCTACTTTCTGCTGACAAGATCACGCCAGATTAAGCCTATAAGCTCGCGGAATGTGCGCTGGCCGCTCGCGTCACAGTTCATAGCCCGCAGGCATAAAGACGAGATTAGGCCTACTTTCTGCTGACAAGATCACGCCAGATTAGGCCTATGAGCTCGCGAAATGTGCGCTGGCTATCCGCGTCGCGGTTCATAGCCCGCAGGCATAAAGACGAGATTACTTTCTCCTGACAAGATCACGTCAGATTAGTCCTATAAGCTTGCAGAAAGTGCGCTGGCCGCTCGCATCGCGGTTCATAGCCCGCAGGCATAAAGACGAGATTACTTTCTCCTGACAAGATCACGCCAGATTATACGCTTGCGGAATGTGCCAAGTGGCGAAGCTTGCCGCTCGCGTCACAGTTCATAGCCCGCAAGCATAAAGACGAGATATTTTTCTTCTGACAAAGTCGCGCCAGGTTATTAAGTCGCGGCAGCATGTGCAACTGACTGGCGCACAAATACAAATATGCTATGCGACGATTATGCGAGGAAATTTTATAAACCTATTTTAGTGTTTGAAAAGTGGGGTGCGACGATTACGCGGTGGAGGACATTATGCGAGGAAATACGGAATCGGAGCCAAACTCAGCACTGTTGTCAAACCAGAAGGTTTATATGCTTCGGAGACCCTGTGTATGAATCGGACAGGACAAGTCAATCAGCTACTTAAAAGAGAACGCAGACTACTACGGAAGAACTTGGGCAGCAGATGGGTTGACGGACAGGTTCGACTGATATCAAATAAAGAAGTATACAGAAAGATGGAACCGATAACAACAGCAATTAGAAAACGAAGATTGCTGTTTTATGGACACATCTTCCGTATGAATAATGACCGGCTCACAAAGAAAATCTGGAATTTTCTTAAACCGAAGATCTCCAAGTTGAAATGGTTCCAATAGTGTGAGAAAGATATGAGACAGGTGGGCATTACGGAGGATAAAATCAAAGACAGGAATAGTTTCAGAAGGATGGTGAAAAGATATCAGGGTTTTATGGTGGAGGCAGAAGACGAAGAGGCCCTTTGACAGAGGAGCGGAAGAACAAACTGATAGATGGGCTCACGAGATACTGGCAAGATGTCAAAGCCGGCAAACGAACAAGACGCAGACACTGAAATGAGAGAGTCCATAGAGGCTCAAGTAAAAAAAAAAAAAGGTCAATCTCTAAAATTCTTTCTTGTTTTGTTTCATATTCACAATTCTCTTTCTCTCCAGTTCATTATTCATTGAAGGATTTGTAGTGTCATGTTTCCTTCTTTTACTTTATGATTCCGGAAACTAAATGCCAAACTGTTCCAACTATCGAAGGCATATTCTTTCTTAATTACAAAGTTAGATTGGGGTATGTATTTAGACTCCAGTTCCAAACATTTTCGAATCCCTGTTCTACCAAGAAATTTAATTCTGGTCGGAGGATTGGAATGGGGTACACTCAGCCTTGTGAGGCAAAACTGAGAAGAGATGGGTTTGATTCCCACCTCGGCCATCCTAGATGTGGTGTTCCATAGTTTTCCACTTACTCGAGGCATATGTCTGGAAGGTTCCTAATATAAGGCCATGGCTGCTCCATTTCTAATCCTAATCTCAATTACAAACATACTTCACAGACACCAGAATAATACAAGGTTAACCTGGTCAACAGCTGAATTGTGACATGAGTGATGTATAAAATTTTTAGTTTATTTGGCTCTCCTGAACACGAACATGTCGTTAAATTCGCCAGTTGCTTCTTGTCTTTACAGTAGGGCAACAAGATGTTATCACTAGACAAGTATAGAAGTTATCACTAGTACTTTTGATTGGGCTATAGGTAAATAAAGAAAACATTCTGAGACTGAGTTTATATTTATCTTAGGTTTATTATTCCGAGGAAGGGATTAAGGCGAAACACAAATATCCATTTAGGTTTTTGTAAAGGGTGCCTGTAAATCGTTTCATAGTGCAGATGTGATATATTAGTAGAAGCTTTCAGCAGGTCAACACGAGTGTGCCCTAATTAGATTGGGCGGGGAATTACAATTAATTTCCTAGTGCCTTAAATGAATTACATGAATTATTTATGCACTTAATAAAACACTTCTCACAAAGTGGGGACTAAATTGAATGACTAGTTTCGTTCGTCAAGATCCTGCTCACTTAGGCTTAGTTTAGCTCACTTAGACTTAATTTAGGTTTACTGAATGAATATATATATATATATATATATATATAATATAACATTTATGAACAGTACAACAGTATTTTACAATGTTAAGCTACAGAAGTTTTTAACTAAACTTGCTCGTTACTGAGTTGGATATTTTTTAGCAATAATATTTTTTATTCCGTTTCACATATAAAGTGTTGCGTTTTTTTGTTGGTACCTTTTCTGTGTAACGTGTGAAACCTTTAAGAATGGTTAACTTCTATCATTGCAAGCTATTGACGTGATTGCGTTCTTTGTTATTAACCGGTACTTTTAAAATGTATTATTAACTTGGTGAGCATTTGTGCAGTATGCCCCAAAATATACAGTTCTTGTTGGAGTGTCTGCGTGTTGTTGCATCACCATGATGTATTGTTAGTAGTGTAACGAACGTTGTACTCTGTGGTTGGAAGTGACAATGGGTCTCGCGACGGAGGAAAAAGGTGTTCATAATGGAGTATTCTTTTCGCCCTTACGGAAATGGTTATCAAGGCGGATCGTGTTTAAAGTTAGTGGCGGAACAATATCGTGAACACTTTAATAAGCCGGCACCAAGCAACACAGTTATGCTGTCTGTTGTTACAAAATTTCGTCATTCGGGTGGTGTATTGTGTCAACGCAAGGGAAGGTCCGGTAGGCCAGTAACTTGTCTATAAATGACAATCATGGACGTGTCCTCAATCAGGTGTTGCAGTCACCAAAGCGAAGTCTTCGGCGAACAACCCTGAAATTAAACATCAGCAATACGTCACTTAGATGATTGTATTAAGACATAGGTGGATTGCCGTACCGGATACAGGTTGGACAATGATTGACGGAGCAAGATAGGCATCTTAGAATTGAATATTGTGCACGATTTTTGGCCGTGGTGTACGAGGATCCAACGTGTGGTTCTCCAACGAAAGTCGCGTTCACTTGGACGGTTTTATCAATCGCCAAACAACTCTCATTCTGGTTTTGAGAGGCCAGACGTCATAGTCCAGAAACCGCTACATAGTGTGCATGTGATGATTTGGTGTGCAGTGTCAGGAAAGGTGTGCTAGGTCGGTATTTCATTGTGGATGATGGTGGTGCACCTCTTACTGCCAGGAACGTTGTAGGAACATGGTGGTCAGGCCATTTATTCAGGATCTGAGAAGGTTTTGTCGTGCCAGGAACATTCAGATGAATAGACAGTGGTTCCAACAAGAGGTGGCGACCTGCCACACCGCTCGACAGTCAATGGCTATGCTGCAAAGAAACCTTTCCAGGATGAATCATTTCACGTGGGGCTGAGTTCCCCTACCCATCACATTCCCCTGATCTGACACCACCTGATGCTTGCGTGTGGGGAATGTTAAAGTAGAAAGTTTTCAGCTGTCCAGATCCACCCAAAACTGTGCCTGCATTACGTCGGAAGATCGTCTTGTTCTTCAGGACTCTGATGCAACCTATGTTCCAGAATATGTTTGAAAACCTGCGTGATCGTTATGAACACTGTCTACAGCGCAATGGTGCACATTTTGGACATTTACATTATCATCCCGAAACAAAATAATAACAATAACAGTAACATAATTTTCCAGTACTGTATATTTTGGCACATACTGTATTTGGTTAGTTATGTTAAACACTTGAGAAAAACTTAAATGTAACTGAGTTGGCACTGTGGTTTTGTAGACTTTGCTGATTTGTGGTTGTTCCTGGACTGATGTCCACTTCACTACATGTCTCACTGTGGATTGGACAGGGAGTTACTATTAATTTCCTAGTGCGAGAAATGAAATACATTAATTATTTATACACTTAATACAACACTTCTCACACAAGTGGATGACTAGTTTCGTTTATCAAGCGAACATCAGCAGATCCTGCTCACATGGACTGGATATTATAACATTACTTAATTATTGCATTATATAAGAACTCTACAGAATTGAAATTGAATTATTCCTTCACTAAAGCAAAAATTAACTCATTCACATTGAAAGTCTAAAAATGGAAGTAATTCCATGAAATCCAATTAAATGTTCTTTCAATATACACTTCCTGTGTTTTAAAATTTTACTTTTATGGCATTAGAGATATCACTCAATATCTCTCCAATGAGAAGCACGCAACTCCTGGCAAAGCTGTCTCATTCCACACAATCTGTTGATGTAGTATTAGTTGAACTATAATTCGGATAATAACGTTTGCTTTATTTTTTTAGAAACATGATGAAAACAGGGATTAGGATGCATTTGAATTTTTCCCCTTGTATTTTTAATGTAAACATTTGGTTTACTTTCATGAGCATTGATATTTTTACAAAACTTAGTGTAGCACAAGGAACCACTAATTACTTAAACGGTTGGTACTTTGCACAAGACTAATAAATGGATAGACCATTAACACATCATCGTTGGCACTGTGAACAAAAATGTTCAATTGAAGGTATATTACAATGTATGTCTACCCCTTATTATTCCCGTTTTTCCAACGGGGTCGGGGATGAGATGCGATGGAAGTCTGTGTGGCGATGGTTTTTATGGCCGGATGCCCTTCCTGACGCCAACCTCAGGAGAGGAGTTAATGGGAGTTGAAATGAATGATGGTGAATGAAACTGGGCAAGGATGTGGAAGGAAGCGGCCGTGGCCTGTCAGAAGGTACCGTCCCAGCATTTGCCTGGTGTTGAAAATGGGAAACCACGGAAAACCATTTCAAGGACGGCCGGCAGTGGGGCTCGAACCCACGCGTCTACCGAGTCAGCAGAGAGCTTGGCCCCATGGCCTAATGCTGCGCTTTAGCCAGCGTAGCCACTACTGTCGGTTGAAGGTATATTACAATATGGTAACTTAAAATACCAAGCCTGTTTCAAAATGTGTGCTTATTTTTTCTTAAAACCAAAAAATGAGGTCTTGGTAATAAGGAATAAAGACACAGCTAATTATGATACACAGGTGTAGTTCAAGGGCAGACATTGGGCATGCAAAAATACTAAAACTAATCCACTGTGATCAAGATGGCAAACATCTTCTTTTGAGGAAACTGTTGGCTACAATTTTCCCTTCCATTTTGTGGTAGTGGGATGGTGTCAGGCATGTGTACTAAATTTTGATAAGGTCATGTGGAAAGGAGTGATGGTGCTATCTAAGAGGAGTTTTACCTTTAGACAATATACAGAATGGTTCTTTGTGGCAGTGTTAAAGGTTCAGTAAGTCAGACTTTTACTGCAGAACAATTTTTTTCACTTTTTTTTTCTTCATTGAAACATAATCTTTCTGGATTGACTCAAATGATATGCCTGATATTTCTTGTTCAACCTCCTTAACTTTGAACATGGTATAGATACACATGTTGGTATATAATACCAGGATGATAGATCATACATGTTTCTGCTTCAGATGATATAAATTGTTATCATTGGCCAGTTTGCTAAATGTAGCAAAACATGCAGGAAGCTATTTTGGCTCTTACTTGAGGTTTTAATATAGAGCATTCCTAAAATTCAAATGTTTGGTTCCTCATTTTTTCATAGATTGGTGATGAGGATGTTTCTTTGCTATTCACCCCATTCTATTCAGTCTTTGAGGGAATGACACAATATAGGTTACAATTTGAGGACTGAAATGTGGATTATGAAATTGATGCGTTTGGTATAGGCCTAATTGACATCATACATTTATTATGACCCATGGGCCCAAAGTAGAACTTAACTAGCATTCTTGAATATTACCCCTGAGGGTCGGGTTCTATTCCTGGCTCTGCCAAGAAATTTAATTCTTTTCTGAGGGCTGAAACAGGGTACACTCATCTCATAAGGCAAAAATGAGGATAGGTGAGTTTGGATTCCCACCTCAGCAACCTTGGAAGGTTTTTGTTTTAACTCCAGGCAAACGTAGGGATTGTACTTAACTTAAGGCCATGGCTGTCTCCTACCCAGGCCTTACCCCAAACACAAATACTTAAATAAAGCCATCACAGTTACACAGGTTATCAGGTAGATTCTATACACACTAAAAATGATAGGGTTAAAATGACTACGATGTCGTAAGCCTCTAAATGAATCAAAAACAACCAATGTTTAATACACAACAAAGGCTATAATCTTCCTCATGTTGTATATTTTATGGTGATAGAATACAGTATGTATATTATAATTTATCTTTGGTAGTAATGTAATGTTCACCTAATGATGTTCTGTGCCTATTTTTACATGAATTTGTCCAAAGATTTTCTAAATTACATAGTTATTTTCTGGTTATGTTCACCTGCTTTCCTAACATCATGGAAGCATTAAAATAAGAATAATGGTATATTTCACCAACTCATTCAATAAATTTGATTATAGCCTACTGCAGAGCATATTTAGAACTGATTTAACATCCTGTGCACATTGGTTGATGGTGCAGCCTTTTCTGCTGGTGCTTTATTTCACTTCCTCTTTCCGACTACTTGATGACTTGATGATTTACAGTATGTTTACTTTAACAATGTTCCTACCTGTTGGTAAATACATGTATCTTCCCTTTATTCCTTCACATATACTGTATATATTACAAATTTATGCAATGCATTATGACACATTTTGTATGGTGTTGCAGGGCCTGGCTGAGGGGGGCCATCGTACTCGTGTTCCTCCTTGGACTCACCTGGACGTTTGGCCTGCTTTACTTGAATGAAGAATCAGTCATTATGGCTTACATTTTTACAGTGTTGAATAGCTTGCAGGGCCTGTTTATATTTGTTTTCCATTGTGTTCAAAATGAGAAGGTAAGAAGACTTGTAGGCCTGCAACATACAACAACATTATTGTAATAATGGGGGGGGAGAATGAAATAAATGGGGAAAAACGTAATGTAAATAGTTGGAAAAAAAAACACATTAAAGAAAATCACATTAATAGTATTTTGTAACTGACAGTCATCGCAATGTACTGTAGATTTTAATATGGTGGTAAATAAAACTGCTACGAAGTATATATTCCCTGAGATTACTTCTTTTGCCAAGCAACAGTTGTTTGATTTACATCCAGGTATTAAGTTTTTTCTTAGTTGCAAAGCTTAACTCCCTATTTTGTTTGCCAAATGCTTGTCTCAGGGAATGTTTTGTTTTTGTTCAACTCAGCTATATTTTTTTTCTAAAAATTAAGTTTCTTTTATATTAGAATTTTTTTATTGTTATTATTATTGTTTTTTGTTTGAGTTTACTGTTATTCCTCTTTCTTTTTTTTAGGTTCGCAAAGAGTATAAGAAATTTATCAGAAGGCACTCATGGTTACCTAAATGCCTGAGATGTTCGAAACGCTCGAACAGCAAAGAGAGGCGCTCAAGTTTGTACGCGGGCTCGAACGGGAATCCTTCCGCCCCCAACTCCCACAGTACAGACAGCTCTGCTCTATCACCTCACGGGACAAGTGTGGGTACCGGATCCGGCCCCCCGCCTCCCCTCTCGCACCACCACAACACCAACCACCACCGACAGTCACAAGGTACAAGGTACAAGCTGCAAGGCAAAGGCAAGGCGCATGGCCTTTCACTAACACCAAAAGAGGGTGCTGGGGTGCTGGTGTGGTGCTGTGGTGGGGCTTGTATGTAGATACCAACCTCGCTTCACTAAACTTAATGTTGAAAGTGTTCTTGCTGACAGTATCACTTTAATGGTTTTACACTTTTTAATACGCTCTTTAAGTTGTCAACCATGGCTCAAATACTGTTAAAGTTAAACTTCCAGTATGGCCACAAATGCTTGTTTGTTAATATTCGCTCATTGAAGTATACTGTTTTTAAGTTGAATGGAAGTGTGGCATTCTGTACTGAGAAGTATGAAAGTTGTCTTAATCAGACATTTCAAAAGTCCCTGTACTGAATGCTGATTACTTACATTGGTTATTCAAATAGTGCATGCCTTGTTGAACAGCACCATCTGATAGGGATTTAATAATAATCTTGCTTATTGTGCTTAGCCATGCAGTAGCACAATCCGTGGGCTTTAGTATTAACGATAATATACAGTGGTTTGCATGGAATGAGTGCTGAGAGAGAAATATTTGGAGATTACTTGTATTGTTATTGATTAAGGCCATGACTACCCTTTTTGCTGTTTTTTACTGAATTTATCAATTTGATATAAAGTTAGTATATGTACACTTGAACACTTTCATTACTTACAGCACCACTAGTAGTTTTTAAAATCACAATATTGAGTTGTTTTTTTTTGTTGCTTCTAACTTGTCATTTGGCTGAAGTATCTATTGTATACTTGATAAAGATGGATTAATTTTATCTTCTGGGGGCGGGAAGGAATTTTGTCCACCTGAGAAGCCCAACTCTTTGACTTACAATTGCGGATGAGCTGTCTTCTCTGTTTGCTCTTGATTTCTGCTGCAAATTCTGACGAATATACTATTAAAATTCAGTCTTATATCTAACTAACATCTTATATTTTAAACCGATGCTGTTTAAAATTTAGCACAAAAGAGATCTTCTGTTTATTTTTATAGCTTTTATTCTTCCAAATTGAGTCCCAATAATATTTCCTTTCATTTACATGAAAAGATTTGGAATTTTATAACGTGGTTCATTTATGATAAACAGCGAGAGTTATTCCTTTCCATGGTATTGGTACTTATTTTACTGCATGATCTTAATGGCTTTCTTTGTTTTCTGCTTCCCTTTAGATATTACTCCTAAGTCATATTGTCTTCACTCTTCCTTAACAAATAACCTCATATCATTGCTGCCGATTATTTTGTAAAAATATATTCCGTATAACCTTAGAAAACATTTTAATGACTAAAACTAGCATAACTAGGTACCATACTGTATTGGATTCTGATTCATTCACCTGACAGTTTTAATGTATATGATTGGAATCACACCCAAAGAGCTTTCCAGCAATAGCATATTTAGCTATATGATTGTAGCATTATCAAGAATTGCATTTTCAGGAATTACCTATTTTGGGAGGGATCTAAGGAACTCTTGTAAATAAAGTGATGCCAGATACCAGCATGAATGCTCAAAATTTTATTGTGACCATACCTCGAGACTTTTAGATCAAAGCTGAGCGACAGTGGTTTATCATGAGAGTGTGAGGTATATAAAGGACCTTATATTTTGTACATGACCTTACCATTGAGTTGTCATGACTTCAACAGCTATTCCATCAGTTAGGTAATTTCATTTTACAATGATATTCAATGTGATACTAATTTCAAAATACGACAACAATATGGGATGATGTTTCTTTATTTGCTTCCTATTTAATTTTAACTCCTTGAACCGTAACAACATTTTTGTAAAGGTCTCCTTTTTAGATTGCAATCGAATTCGATCTATACAGATAGTAAATCCCTAGTTATCAAAATAACAAGTAAACCAATAGACGAATGCACGAAGACTGCTCCAGGTATGGTCACAAAATCCTTAGAGAATTCATGCTGGCATATGGCATAATTTTGTTTACAAGAGTTCCGTAGATCCCTCCCAAAATATGTAATTCTTGAAAATGCTACAAAATACAAATATAAAATAATTTTCTTTATCTGGCTTTTTAATTCACACAATTATGTGCATTTGATATAGAGGTTAATTATGTTGCTACTCATCAAGCTTCCTGGGAGAGTCAGCAAGACCTCTCAGATTCAAGACTTTATTTATTTTTATTACTGAAAAGACTCTTTCACACCATTTTATTACTGAAAAGACTCTTTCACACCATTACATGATGTGCTTAATAACCTCATTGTTTATACAGCATGTTTGAACCTTTTGGGGAATCATTTGTGAAGGAAGTTTTTATAAAATAAAGTCAGGTTTTCAACTGTGCATTGAAGCTAACTTGTGGTGGAAGTATCAGACAGATAGTGATGAACTTTTGACACACTTGAGGGACATGTGGTGGGGATAAATCATCTGGCACATGGGCCAGGGCTCTGACTTCAACATCTGTGAGGCGCGTGATGGTGCAGTGGCCAATTTGCTCACCTCTCCCCAAGGCAGACCAGGTTTGAATCTGGTTAATGCATGTGCAATTTACCAAGGGAAAGGTTATATCAAATGTTTCGGATTCCATGTAATAAGAAGGTCACTCGGCTTATGACCGTGAATTTAAAAGCCAGGTTTATCTACAATATTGCTCTTTTAATACGTTATTTGCATTTGAGTAGTTGTGGTTTGGAAAACTTGAATATCATGCATACAGTGGCCTACTAGTCAACGAAGATGTCGCAGTTCACCCAGTCATGATCACCATACTCTGGATAATGAAGTGTTTTAAAGCTGTACTTTATGAATGTTGCTTGGTCACACACGGAGCGCAGTCTCCACATAAGTTAAGCAGCATTGCATGTGCTGCTTGTGTTTGGCAAAAGTCATATTGTGAAATGTGAACGGAAAACTTAATAATACTGGCGAACAAAAACAAAAGTTTGATGCTTTTCAGTCGGTCAAAATTATAAGTTGATTCCCAGTCAATTTGAAAAGCAACTGTATACAACCCTGAAAAGCATTAAGCTTTGTGTTTGAGTCTTCAGTCCTTAGACTGGTTTGATGCACTCTCTCTGCCACCCTGTTCTGAGCCAATCATTTCATCTCGATGTAGCTTTTAGCCTTTAAAAGTATGAGTGCCGCTGAACTTGGCTGCGCCAGTGTTTGTTGATAATAGCATCTGGAGCCTTACAGGTCGAGGAGGGGGGATGACGGAGTGCAGTCTCCACATAAGTTAAGCAGCATTGCATGCACTGCTTGTGTTTGGCTAAAGTCATACTGTGAATTGTGAACGGAAAAATTAATAATATTGGGGAACAAAAACAAAACTTTGATGCTTTTCAGTCAGTCAACACGTTTCAAACACCATAAATGATACTGGCAAATTTAGAATGGTGCATTTCTAATTGTTTCGTCACAGCACAGCTTAACTTAATAGGAGCTCATGTCACCACGGTGAGTAAAACGATGACTGATACTACTGGAGCAGAGTCATATCCTACCCATGCAACTGTATCTGCCAACCAAGCCCGCTGACAGCGTGACACAAGTAAACAAAGAATAGTTCCCACCTCAGCTGCATCTAAGGCAATTAGTTTGTCATAATGTAACCTTAGCCTTCCTCTTACATTTCTTGTACTCCACCTTCCTTCCATTACTAAGCTTGCTATTCCTGGGTGCCTTAGTACAGTATGCACCTGACCAACTGTCTTCCTTTCATTAGCACTTGCCAGAAACATATGTCCTCCCCCACTCATCTTACTACCTATCTTTCTACCCATCTATTCATCATCATTGTCCTTTGACACCACATTTCAAACACTTCTGTTATCCTGTTTTCTGGCACCAACAGTCTCAAGTTTCACTTCTATACAGTGCCATACTCCATGCAAATACTTTCACTTCTTTTTCTAATACCTAAATCTGTGTACCTTTTGCCACACTAGTTTCAGTAATATGTTTTACCTCAATCTATATTTGATGTCAATGGATTTCTTTTCTGCAGAAAAACTTTCCTTGCCTGTGCAAACCTACTTTTCATGTCCTCTTTGCTTCATTGATCATTGCATTGCTTATTTTGCTTCACAAGTTGTAGAATTCTCCTACTTCCTTTAGCCCTTCACCGGCCAATTCAATGCCAATAGGAGTATCTGATTTCTTCCAGCTGCATTCCATTATTGTTACTTTACACCTATAAAGGTGAGTTTCTGGAGGGTAGTATCCGGTTGATTTTTAACTGAATGTTTCAATTATCATATTTGATATTAATGCTGCTCCTTGAAGGCTGTGTTATTTGATGTGTGTGGCCTCCAAGCTTGCTATTCCTGGGTGCCTTAGTACAGTATGCGCCTGACCAACTGTCTTCTTTTCATTAGCACTTGCCAGAAACATATGTCCTCCCCCACTCGTCTTACTACCTATCTTTTTAGTTGATGCCGCTAAGGGAATGGAGCAATGTTTAGTTCAACAGGAAGCGCAGCATTTAATAAAGATAATTTCTTTTATCATTTGTTTGCCTTATAGAATAGTGTCAAAGCAGTGAAGCATTAGCTACTGTTCAATAAATGATAGATTTAGAGAATAGCCCTTCTAAATTGACCACAGCTTTAGAGTAAGAATTGAAACTGACACTACCCCTAACTTCAAACCCGAATCTCCTCGTTCCAGTTGCTCTGTGTTTGCGTCACAACAGTTTATACCCAAGGTCAGCCGACTTCCAAGTTGTTAAATGGAAATGGGCTCTGTCTTGCAATATACAGGACATGGACAAGATATCCATGATCTCCATTATTGCCAGCACTCGAGGATCTTATGTCGAATACTGACATTTGTAAATTTAGGTTTCTGACAGCAATCTGTTCTAAAATATATCATATTACAAGAGATGCCTAAAACTTTTTTAAAATTTCTTGATTTGAAATGCAGTGGCTTAAGGGGATTTGGTTTGGAGGTGCAAGAGGTTCAATGTCTTGCTGCAGGAGGTGGGGTGCGTTGTGTCCATATCATAGCAGTGGGCAGAAGAAAGGGGTGGTGTAGTTTTTGACCCAACTGTTAGGTTTGAAGGTGATGCTGAACAGCCAAGTAGAGTTGATTCCGAGGAGAAAGGCATCTACGAGCCCTTAAAGGAAAATGCAACATCACTGGAAATATCAAGGTTGTAGGGCTAATGATAGGCGCAAGAGGCACCGCTCTAAAATAATTAGTGGAGGCATTTAAATTGTATTAAGTCA
Organism: Meconema thalassinum; assembly: GCA_946902985.2. Taxonomy (NCBI): domain Eukaryota; kingdom Metazoa; phylum Arthropoda; class Insecta; order Orthoptera; family Tettigoniidae; genus Meconema; species Meconema thalassinum. The sequence continues at coordinate 1,094,463,360 of OX336389.2, read as the reverse complement.
ATCTCGATTTACTCCCCGATATAATTACCATGACAGTGAAAGGTTCAATAGCCACAATGAGGAAATCCTAATACCATCATCGGTTAACTTGTCTAGGAGTTAATATATTTCATTTTAAATGTGAAATTCTACCAGAAGCCGCATCTCCCTAAGACAGCAATTCCACACCGATTTATTTCAGTTCTCTCATGGTAGACTATCTCTCTGAAGTCAGCCGGCAATGATCCTTTTTAAGCTGTCCATAGAGATATTCAGCCAGCATGTTTAGGCAGTATGATTTGAGGTCTGGACCAACGACACGCTGACTAACCAGTGGTGTGGTGTTGTGATGCTTCATTCTGATGATTTTGGGAACAAATTTCGTTGTTCTTAGGATTGTTATACCTGTTGTTTCAAGCTAAGAACGCAATTTTAAGGAATAATTATTTGTGATCACATTCCAGAGGCAGGGACCAGCGAATAACAGTGTATAAAATGAGAAAAAATCAAAACAAGAGATATTTAACCGAGTTACCCCATGGTGTTGGGATAGGGCACCTGCCTCTCACATGGAGGCCCTGGGTTCGGATTCCCGGCTCCTTCAGGGATTTTAGAAACTAACGCGAGGGCTGGAACGGGGTGCACTCGACCATGTGAGGACAATTCAGTAGCTGTCTGACAGTGAGGCAGCGTTAGGGTCACGAAAACCAAGATTAACAGCCGAGGGGACCCGATGCGCTGACCACGCGTCACCCCAATATCTGCAGGCCAAATGGCTGGGCAGCGGTCGCTTGGTAGGCCTAGGCCCTTCATGGGCTGTAGTGCTAGGGGTTATTATTATGAATTTTGATGGGAAAAGCTCAGTGCCATGAAAAATTAACTAATGTGTGAAGATACTACAAGTGAACAATGTGAAGGTGAGGTTCGACTGTATATTTTAAATTTACTTCCTAAAATCAGGTGTGTTGGGTAATTCACCATCGTGGATTCGCTGGCTAGTGCATCGCATGGTGTACAGAGGTGCAGGTGAATGTAGGCGACTTATACTTGCCATGTCAATAGCTCTGTAAAAGCAGAAATTATAAGCTTTTGTGCAGATATGAGCACAAAGGAAGAGAGTGTGACTGATTGTTAACAATGGTAAGGAGCTGTAAGGAAAATTAAGAATTACAGTAAAACTTCACTTATACTTTTTCCAGGGGACCAAAGGAAAAAGTGTGAAAAACACATAAATGAAAGTCGGTAAATAAAAAATGCAAAATGTACCGTATTTCCTCGCATAATCATCGCACCACACTTTTCAAACACTAAAATAGGTTTATAAAATTTCATTGCATAATCGTCGCATAGCATACTCGTATTTATGCACCAGTCAGTTGCACATGCTGCCGCGATTTTATAACCTGGCACGACTTTGTCAGAAGAAAAATATCTTGTCTTTATGCGTGCGGGCTATGAACTGTGTCGCGAGCGGCCAGCGCTCATTCCGCGAGCTTATAGGCCTAATCTGGAGTGATCTTGTCTGAAGAAAGTAATCTCATCTTTATGCCTGCAGGCTATGAACTGTGACGCGAGCGGCCAGCTTCATCACTTAGTACATTCCTCGAGCTTATAATCTAGTGTGATATTGTCAGGAGAAAGTAATCTTGTCTTTATGCCTGCGGGCTATGAACCGCGACGCAAGCAGCGAGCTTCGTCAGCACATTCCGCGGGCTTTAACCTGTCGTGAGCTTGTCAGAAGAATGAAGCCTGTCTCTCTGATTGCAGGCTATGACTCACTCCAGACACACGCTACGCGAGCGAGGCCCACAGCACGCTAACCAACGATCGCACTCAACACAACTTCTGGGCCAGGGGAGTGAAACTTATGTGGACCCATCCCTTCCGCGAGTTGGCCTCGGAATGACAAGATTCAATAAGCTGCCGTACGAAGTGCTGCTAGTCCCAGTTCGCCGATTTTAAAACAGGCCCGACTGCTATTGGAGGAATCTTACGCAAGGGACACCTCGTGCCAATCTAGCAGAGTCTTTTTAGCATCAGCCACTTCCGTGAAAACATTGCAAAAGACCAGTGTGTGATGATAGGACTTAAAATATGATTCTATAAGCGTGAAAAACGAATGAATGTAAAACGTATATCGGAAATAAATGAACATGGAAAATATAGGGATTATGCCGGGACCAGGAATAAAAACAACGTATAAGTGTAGAAAACGTATAATTGTGAAACGTATAAAAGAAGGTTTACTGTATACACAGCAGTCTATAGCACTTAATACCTGAATAGCTTGAATACACAATACAGGAAATTCTCTAAGTCCTCACGACTCATACGAAATTCTTAAAGGTATCGTTTTCCCTCGATGGCTCTTAAATGAGTTCAAAATTTAGCATTTTTTTAATTAAAAATTATTTTGTAGCATTTGTGCACTTCATTGTATATCATTCTGTGGCAGGTTATTTGAAAATAACTATTACAGTGGAACTTCATTAGTACGTTTGTTTCAATAATGCAATTGGACGTCAAAACCGGGAAAACATACTAGCGGAAACGCTATATTGTATTTACAACGTATACAAATAATTTTAAAAGAGTGTGTCATAGATGTGCACGTGAAATTGCCGACCTTAAGAATGCGCTACTAGTCACAACATAAACATTGGTTTGTCAGTAACTAATAGGGGGAATGAATAACGATGTAAAAATGAATCTTCTGTGCATTAAGTGTTGGAAATTGCAGGACAAAGTATTCCTCACATATATCTCACATTAATTTCTGATGCCGGCATAAAGATGAGCGTAGTAATTTTAAAACACATCTTGCCTGCGATGTTACTGTTTGTTTTTGTGGCGGTGCTTTCCTTTCTTTCACGGTGTTGTCAGTCTGTTGCATTGTCAATAAGTAGGCCTACCAGTATTGTCTTAACGTTCCATTTTTGTTTCCGTTTGCTGTTGTAATGGTAAAATTGATCTGCCGGAATATAAAATACCTGACAGGCTGAAACAATTTTTCACTGGAGATGATATCTCAAGGAATTTCATAGAGACTATTTGGCAGTACAACAATGCTTTGTCCTTTGTTTCCTTGGGTGCCAATGTTACCGTGCCACATGAATACAGTCCATGTATGTATGTCTACCCCTTATTATTCCCGTTTACCAACGGGGTCGGGGATGAGATGCGATGGAAGTCTTTGTGGCGATGTTTTTTACGGCCGGATGCCCTTCCTGATGCCAACCCCATGAGAGGAGTTAATGAGAGATGAAATGAATGATGGTGAATGAGACTGGGCAAGGATGTGGAAGGAAGCGGCCGTGGCCTGTCAGAAGGTACCGTCCCAGCATTTGCCTGGTGTTGAAAATGGGAAACCACGGAAAACCATTTCAAGGACGGCCGACGGTGGGGCTCGAACCCACGCGTCTACCGAGTCAGCAGAGAGCTTGGCCCCATGACCTAATGCTGAGCTTAAGCCAGCGTAGCCACTACTGTCGGTGAATACAGTCCATATTGTTTTAAAATTTATGAAATGTCATATCATCGCATTTCTTCCTTATATTTCAAAAATATAAGTGACAGTTCTTACGACGAGTTGCATATACCTAGTCTTACAATAAATACCGTCACAACGTTTCCAATAAATTTACACTAAATGGTTTGAGATATTTTAATATCCTAATGATATTAGATGTCTGTCTGTTAGGTAGTCAGCCCGAAGGCTGGTTGGATCCTCAAAAAGTACCGCCGTTAGGTTATGTGAGTAGATACCCACAAAAACCCAAGGCAGCGCTAAATTGAGGCGTACTAGGCAAGAAGAGGAGTGAGGTAGTTTGTCATTGCTTTCCTCACTGAGTCAGAACGGTAGTACTAACCCTATGAGTAGAACTTTTCACAGCAATCACAGGCACTGACTGTGCCCCGAATGTCATTACTAAGCACCACCCATACCTCAGTAGCTTCCATATAATCACAGCCATGAGTGAGACTGAGACATTGGTGAAACGCCACCTTTTACTCTAGCCTGTGCCTACAGACAAATGCAAATGTACTGCATTCATCAAGAGATGGCAAACAGGCCTAATGATATTAGATATGGATGTGTAACAAATCAAAATCACATGCCATTATTCAAAATGGCCACCTTTTTCACGAACACAGGCCTTAAGTCTTTGTGGCCACTCATCAATTGAATTACGTACCACTTCCATCGAAAAATCTGCTGCTGCCTTCAAAAGAGAACCCTTTGAACCTTCAATATTTGGATGTCTCTTCTTGTAAGCCATCTCCTAAAGCTTGGACCCATATTTGTAGTCCAGGGGGTTTAGGTCCGGTCTTGCAGATGGCCAAACCGAGGTGAAAATAAAGTCCAGAACATTGGCCCCAAGCCACTCCTGAGATGTGCGAGCGTAAAATGCTGGGGCCGAATCCTGCTGTAAGCTCCAGCGTTCTCCATGTAAGAGGGTGTTGTTGAGTTTCTTGACCAGTGGCACCAACACTGTCTCCTGATACACTTTGACCCACATTTTGAATCTTTTCTCACAGAAATGGAGGTCCGTGGTACCTTCGTAGCTCACCCCGCACCACACCATGACAGATGAAGGATGATGGCCCCTCTGGATCCTTGGAGCCTTTTCAGCAGCTTGTGCAGAGCATGTGACATATACCTTGTCATTTTGGGCATTAAAAGTCTCCTCAACACTGAAAAATTTTTCATCAGTAAAAAGGATTTTTCAGTGACCATTTGCTGCAGAACGCGACAGTAAGCGTTTTGATTTTTAAGAGCCTCTGTTCCTTCAGCGCATTTGTGAGGAGCTGTCCTTTCGTGGTTTGTAAGCACGAAGTCCCAGGTCACTGCTCAATGTGCCAGACAAGGACACTTGGGGGGAAATTTTTGCTCATAAGCCATCACAGACTGTCTCCACACCGGATATCTTCGCACACGAGCTGTCACTGCTTTCACCAATTCTGGAGTCCGCATATTGCATGGTCTACCTACTCTGTCTCGGTCTTTCACAGTTACTGTCTCGAGGAAGTGCTGGATAGTGCTGTACACGAACCTTTTGCTTATTTTGAGTTTCTGGAGAATTTTGAAGATCTCACCTGGGGATTTGCCTACCTTGTGCAACACGACCACAGCTACATGAGTTTTGTGATCGCCCCATTCTATCTTAAAAATGAACACACACAACTTTCCACTACTACAGCTGCACTCGGAATAACTCATAGCTGGTGCTACAATACAGGAATGTGCAGGCCCTTACATGTGGGAAAGTACAGCCTCCCTCAAAAGTTGTGACAGTATTATTATGGTAAGACTAGGTATTAGACTCCTCAGCAGCTAATCAAGTCAGCTCTGTAAATCAAGTGAATTCTTGCATCAGGGCACACTTCACAATTTGAAAATATTTTGCAAGAGCTTAAGCCTACATTCAGCATTCAAAATACCTCTCAATTTATATGAGAGTTCTGTGTCTGGATAAAATTAAATTGCAATCCAACTGATAATATTCGATTAGCATGGTTCATAATATGGGATGAAGTCCCAATGGCACATTAATGAGTGTGAATCGACTTCGAAAAGATATTACACATATCGACATTATACTTTTTTTGTGGGAAAGTTATTGTTCATGGATGAGACTTCAGGTACAGTAGGTTTTGCCTGTTGTGCCGCATGCTTCTCGCCAAACAGTTATTCACAATTGTGGTAAATATTCTTCTCTCTGGCCCTTCGCCAAAATACGCCGCTTACATAAAATCACGTGATCAAGACCAGATGAAATATAATTTTCTGATTCTTTGCTGCAAGTTAACGACAACCACCACTCTGTGGATTGTGAGGAATCAAATGTTATTCAATTACCAGCCAGACTTTCAACTGACTGAGATTAATGGCGAAACATTCACTTCTGTGAAGGATGTATTAAATTTATTGAAAGTGTGCAATGAAATTAATTTTTATGTCGTTGAACTTATATCTAGTAGTTCCAAAATATAAACCAGCGTTAACCGATTAAATACTGAAGATGAAAGCCAGCTACTTTAGTTTCCTACAGAATTCTTGAATTCCTAGGAATTAAGTGATTTGCCTTCACATATTCATACTCAAAAACTTTCAGCCATAGTTATGCTCCTTAGAAATCTGAGCATTTCCCAAGGGCTCCTAAATTCTTCTTACTTCTTACTTATTTCCTTTCGCTCCGTGTGGAGCATAGGGCATCCAAAAATGATTTCCATCTGGCTCTGTTTTTTGCCAAGTTCTTCACTTCCCTCCAAGTCTTTCCCGCTTTTCAGGCCTCCTCTTCAATGGTGTGTTTCCAGGTGTTCCTTGGTCTTCCCCGTCTCCGAGCCCCTTGAGGATTCCAGTCCAGAGCTCCCCTTTCTACTGCATCAAACTGTTTCCGCAGAGTATGCCCAATCCAGCCCCATTTCCTCTGTTTAATTTGGACTTCTATAGTTTGTTGGTTAGCCCTTTGCCATAACTCTTCGTTTGGGGTTATATCTGGCCATCGTATACCCAGAATTCGACCGCAGACAACGATTGATGAATACTTGAAGTTGGTGGCTGATAGGATTGGTAACTTTCCATGTTTCATATGCATACAATAGGACAGCTTTCACATTGGTATTAAAAAGTCTGATTTTCGTCTTCCTGGATATGTTACGTTTTCTCCAAACTGGATAGAGCTGCACAAAAGCCCCATTTGCCTTTCTTATTCTGCTCTTGACGTCCTCCTCAGCCCCTCCACTTCTCGTTACCACGCTTCCCAAGTATACAAATGTATTCACCTGTTCTACGTCTACTCCTCCCACAGTGAGACCAGCCTGTACTGTGGAGTTCACTCTCAGCTCCTTTGTCTTCTGTGGGTTTATCTTAAGTCCAACCTTAGCAGCTTCAAGTTCTAAGTTTGCCAGTTTTTCCTCTATGTCTCTGAAGCGCTGTGCTAGCATACAGATGTCATCGGCAAAATCAAGATCCTCCAACCTGTCTCGAAGTCCCCACTGTATCCCTCCCTTCCTTCCTCTCCCCACCTTCCTAAGAGTATTATCAAGAACAATCAGGAACAAAGTGGGAGAAAGTATACAGCCTTGTCGTACTCCAGCCTGGATGGTCAATGGCTGGGATAGCTGACCCTCATGCAGGACTTGACATTCATAACCAGAATACATCTCTCGTATGATGTTAACTATTTTACTTGGTATACCATAATCCTTTAAGGTCTCCCACATGACCTTCCTATTAATGGAATCAAAGGCCTTCTCAAAATCTATAAACGTGATGTACAGTGCTGCTTGCCATTCATTACTCTGCTCCACAATAATCCGTAAAGTGTTAATTAAGTCCACACAACTGCAGTGTTCCCTAAATCCAGCTTGTTCTTTCCTCAACTTCGACTCAATAGACTTCTTCACGCGATTCAAGATTATCCTGAGAAATACTTTGCTTGTTACGGATAGTAAGGTAATACCTCTCCAGTTGTTACAATTCGTCAAGTCACCCTTCTTTGGGATTTTAACAATCACACCTTTCTTCCAATCCGCAGGCAGCTTCTCTTCAAACCAGATCATTTCTAACAATGGCTTCAGGATATTAGCTGTGGTGTCCATGTCTATCTTGAGGACATCTGGCGAAATGTTGTCGACACTGGGGGCTTTTCCATTCTTCAGCTGTAGAAAGGCTTCTTTGTTTTCAGCACAAGTTGGACTGTGCAAAAGAATATTTGGATCAGAATTTTCAGGTTCATCATTCCTCTCTTCGTGGTGTTCATTAATCCCTCGATCAACATTAAAAACTTCGGTGAAGTATTCCCTCCACCGTTCTTGTTGTTCTTGAGTTGTGAGTAAATTTCCCCGTTTGTCTTTTATGGGTCGGTTCTATCGGAAACTTTTCTTGGACAGCACTTTTGTGATGCGGTACATTTCTTTGCTGTCACCCTTTGATGCAGCATCTTCTGCCTTCTTCGCCATCTCATCGATCCAATTACTCTTATCTCTCTTCACACTCTTTTTGACTTCTTTGTCAACGACCGTGTATTCTGCTTGCACTTTTGCTTTCTGATGTCGAGTCTTACACATATTCAACCTCTCCTTAATCATTTTCCTATGGCTTATTGCCTCCCAAGTTTGTTCTGACATCCAATCCTTCTTGAGAGGATTGCTCTTTCCCAAGACTATTTCACTTGTATCAAGGATGATGTTCTTTACATTACTCCAGGAAGATTCAATATCAGTTTCTGCTGTATCAGATTGGAGTACCTGAAAACGATTTCTTAGCTCCAATTTAAATTCTTTTCTGACCTTCTCCTCCTTCAACTTCCTCAACATCAAATTGCTTGCTCTGTTTTTCAAACCTCTTCTTTGCCACCATGATCTTCATCATGAACTCAGCCAGCATAAGGTGGTGATCACTGCTAGCATCAGCTCCTCTCTTATTCCGAACATCGGTGAGTGATCTTCTGAATCTCCCACTCACTGCGATGTGGTCAATTTGGTTCTCAGTGTCATAATCCGGGGAAATCCACGTGATCTTATGACACCTCTTATGAGGAAACAAAGTACCTCCAATAACAAGGTCATGGCTAGCACAGAAGTTAGTGAACTTTTCCCCATTTCCATTCCTATCCCCAAGGCCATGTACACCCATCACATGTTCTAGTCCCTCGTTGTTCTCTCCTACCTTAGCATTAAGGTCTCCCATTATTATATTCATATCTCTCTTACTGCTTTTCTTTACTGTCTCATGTAGAAGGGAGTAGAATGCTTCCTTAAGTTCTTCTTCTGATGGTTCCGTGGGTGCATAGCATTGTATAATCGTAACATTGCGAAAGTGAGTCTTAAATCTTGCTGATAATATTCGCTCGGAAATGGGTTGCCAACTTATAAGGATTTTCTTTGCATGTTCAGTAAGCAAAAGACCAACTCCATCTCTGCGTTCCGCATTCTCCTCGCTCCTCCCAGAGTATATGAGGGTAAGTCCTTCATAAGTTTTTATCTCACCAAAATCTGGCCATCTTATCTCACCGAGCCCAAGTATACCGTATTTGCTCGCGTATATCTCGCACTTTTTTTCCTGAAATTTCAACTTAAAAAAATGGGGTGCGAGATATACGCGGGGGCGAGATAGACGCGAGCCGAAAATACGAGTGAAATTTGTCGGTGCGAGGTATACTCGGGGAATTTCCGTATTCCTCTTGTATTGTTTGGGCTTTGAAGATAAGGAAATCTGTGCTATACCTCTCGCGCCAACATGCTCGTATGTTTCGAAGATTGGCAAGTAGGCCTACTGTTACATCGCAGAGAAACGCAGTTCAGTCTTCTCGAATCTCAATGATTTCATCTTTACGTATTGCGTTGCTTCAGAGCTCGGCCGTGTGCAAGCATGTAAAGCGGCGCCGCGTGGGTGTTAGCACGCTTCAGCCGCGCTCGGCTAAGTTCGAGCTCGCTCGGGCATGTAGCGAGGAATCAATATGGACGTATCGATTGCTACGCGTCTGCGTCTTTTTCATAGGTTCTTAATGTCGCATAACCATAACACACGAACTGATGCAAACTTGCGTAAAGTGATGCTATACTGTAGTGCCGTTACGAACGTACAAACTCGGACAGACCTCGCGCAAGCATGCGATGCGGCGCCGGCGTGACTGTTAGCACGCTTTAGGCCTACATTGTGTCTTCTGCCGCGGTCGGGTAAGATCGAGCTCGCTCGTACATGTAGTGAGGAATCGATATGGAAGATGATCGATCGTATCCAATATAAATGCTGGAGTTCCTTTTCTGCCTTGAATCATCCTTAACGAGCTTATAACGTCTTTTTCAATGACGACTTGTGGCGCGCTAAATCGAACGTGTTTATACCTCAAGGTTATTACGGTCATTTATATGACGGCGTCAAAAATGAATGCAAGATATATGCGAGTACTTTTTTTCCCCTGAAATTTCAACTAAAAAAATGGGGTGCGAGATATACGCGGGGGCGAGATATACGCGAGCAAATACGGTATCAAGTTTATAAGAGATCATTTCTCTGGTCACCTGCCTCAGCCTACTACCCTCACCCCGAGTCCTCACATTCCAGAAACCTATTTGTGTCTTCCTTTTCGTGCCGAAAGTTGTGAACATGATATCCGTCCGGTTTTCATTCTTTTCAGTTTCTTTAATAATAAACAATTTCGGAGAGTGCGAGTTATTAGCCCACAGCTTCCTAGTTTTCTGGTAGGGCTGCCTCCTTAAGGACTGAAAACGAGCCCCCACAGTTTTCCAACCTTACCACTGAATTACAGCTCCGCTTGGAAATAACCTACTGATGACGCTGCTGCCCACCATCATGGTGTAGTCTGTCATTTAGTCTGGTTTCTCACCCTCGACCTTACCGGCATGGGTGACCCTGCCAGGAGCCGAAGCTCCCGCCGGCATTGCTCTCGGGATCACTGAAACACACAAGCCTCCCCACCAAGTCAACGTACCAGACCATGGGGGAGGAAGGGCTCCTAAATGGAACCAGATTAATTGTAAGAAATATGTATGAAAATTGCTTGGATTTGGAAATAATATTGGGCAGAGAGCTCGAATCCTTTGACTTGATTTAACACCATCCGATAAAACACTTCCGTTTTCTTTTAAGAGGCACCAATTCCCAATTCACTTGGCATACTTTATCACAATCAATAAAGCTCAAGGGGAAACTCTGGAACGTTTACGTCTCTATTTGCCTCATCAAGTTTTTAGTTATGGCCGGTTGTATGTTGCAAATTCGATCTTTCGATGCCCTTTAATTTGCAATAGAGTCAAAGAGTAATCGTCAAAGAATGGATATAAGAAAATCCTTCAGTAAATATTTTCCCCTTATGACCGTCGTGACTTAATGGGTTTCAGCTAGTAATTTATAAAAACCCTATGTAAGATGATGACGGAAGATTATAGCAAATTAGCTTGAGCAGGATGTTGGAATCATACATACATATACACACAAATGTACATCAAGTCGAAAGTCGAACTTCGATGTCTCGAAGTACTTTTGGAAATAAATATTACTTCGAGTTATCGAAAATTCGAGATATAGAATTACATTAAAAAATGGGGTTCTATTATCATAAATACTTAGTCACCAGTTGATACGTCATGCTGTTATTGTCACTAGGTCTACTCATGCTGGTATACTAACTAGGGTTAGATGTTGCTGTGGAGATATTGCAGATAAATTTCGATTAATTTTACTGTACTATGAGTATGGAACAGATCTACTGATGGCCTTCCTGGACATTGAGAAAGCATATGACAGTGTATGCAGAAACAAAGTATGGAAGTCCCTGGAGGATAGAGGAGTAGAGAAATGGACTATAAAGAGGATAAAGGAGATGTACAAGGGAAGCGTGAGCTGTGTGAAAGTGGGAGGAGAGAGATCTGACTGGTTGGAACAAAGAAACAGCCTGAAACAAGGAAGTGCACTGTCACCGTTACTTTTCATTGTGGTGATGGATGACATAATGACCCGAGTGGCACAAGTAATTGGGGACGGAAAGATGAAAGCAATGGTGTTTGCAGATGATTTGATGATTTGGGGAAACAAGGAGGAGGAGGTACAGGAACAGTTGGACGTGTGGGAAGGAATAATACAAGGATATGGGATGAAATTTAGCATAAATAAGAGTGAGATGGTGATCACAACAAGGAAAAAGGAAAGAACCACAACGGGAATAACAATTGGTGGGGAACAGCTGAAGAAAGTGGAGAGTTTCAAGTATCTGGGAAGCCTGATACAAGATAATGGAAGAAACGATAGAGAAATAAATGAGCGGGGGAGGCAGGCAGAAGCATTTCGGAGGAGTGTGAGAAGCATGTTATGGAGCAAGGATGTCCCTCAGAACAGCAAAAAGATCATATATCGGACGTACTATGTCCCTATCCTGACGTATGCCTCGGAGACCTGGGTTATGAAAGGAAGGGAGAAGAGCAAAATACAGGCCAGTGAGATGAGGTTCTTGAGAAGCAGTTTTGGAGCTACAAAGATGGACAGAATAAGAAATGAGAGGACCAGAGAATTAATGAAGGAGGAACCATTACAGGATGGTATAGAGAAATCTAGACTTAGATGGTATGGACATGTAAAACGAATGGAGGAGAAGAGGATACCCAGGAGAGTACATGAGACGAAGTGGGAAGGAAAGAGACCGAGGGGAAGACCGAGAGACAGGTGGCTGAAGGGGGTGGAAGAAAGCGTGAAGAAGAGAGGAGAAGACTGGACAAGGATGGAGGCTGAGAGATGGTGGGAAGACAGAAGACGTTGGAGAGGCTTGTGTTCCAAACAGACCCGGCCAGTGGCTGGAAACTGTGCAAGATGATGATGTATTTTCCGTACCTTTAAAATACGTGACTCCTGCATAGCGCTATAAATCTCGTGTTTATTTTTCATAGTGGTTTACAGCTTATTAGCTGGAGTTCCGAGCATAATAAGCTGCTGGCAGATATTGTACAGAAATACACAGTCCAGGTACTCTACACAACTGAATCGATATTTTAATTCCCATGCCACACCTAAGGAATGCAATTCAACGGCACTTTCACCCCAACAAGTTAAAGGCACATATTTTATGTCTGGGGAACAAAATATCATTCGAGGTAACAAAAGCTTCGAGCAATAGAACTTCGAATTATAGAAGGAACGGGACATATAAATTGTGTTGAACTTCGCCGGGAAATTAAAATTACTTTGAGATATCGAAAATTAGAGTTATAGAACTGTATTTGAAAGTCTACAAATTGACAAACCAACCAGCACAGCCAAGTGATCTAAGCCACACTCCACGGCTGGTTAACTGCACTTTCGGAGATCTGAGGTTCAAATTTCAGTGCCCATAGTAGTTTTCCCCCAGGTTTTTTCACACTTACTCCAGGCAAGTGCAGAGATGGTACCTTATTTCAAATCTTGGGGGCATTTACCAGTTTCAACTGATATTTTTCAATTGCAGGACATTTCTTTGCATAAAGAAGGACCTTGCTGCAATTTTTTTCTTTGAGGCTTAGAAGAATTGAATCGCTTTCATGAAGTATAAATTGTTTATATCCCTGAAATTCAACTTGACCAGTATTTCTTTCATTAAGGACCTATTTTTCGATTGTTAGGCAAAGTTCAGAGTAGGATTCTCCCGTTATATTTATCCTAGTAAACCGCATACAGGTATCCCTCAATTTACACGATGAAATCGTTCCGAGTAATCATTGCGTAATACAAAAACGCGTAAAGTGAATGTATTACAATATGGGTTAGATAGGAGATAGGGACTATTTCAAGGAATAAATAAAAAACATACGAGTGCTGTACCTAATAAAACATACGAGTGTCGAACAAATGCAATTTTTTTATTCATGCATTAGTACAGTGTGAAACTCAATGAACATATATAACTTTCACAGTCTTCAGTTTGATGATGAAATGACTGGGTCTGGTGAATCTGGATTATCCATCTCTGGTTCTCTTGGAGGTCCTGGGACAGCAAATTGAGGATTGTTATTTTTCTTTATAAAGTGGTCGAGACTCAGCTGGCTGCTAGCATTCTTCTTCTCTTTGTAGCAAGCTACAGAATTCTCAATTTCTCTGTCAACTTTGGCACTTCTGTCCTCATTAAGGTCAATCCCTCCAATAATTTTGATCCATGGGTTGAATCAGGGATGTTGTGTTCGGTGGCAGAAACAAAACACTGATGTTCTTATCGGAGGATGCCTTGGCGCTTTATCCAAAAGTAACAGGATTTTGAAGGGCACATTTATTTTCTTACAATAAGCTTGCAGCTCATGACGAAGTTCATTGGAGAAGTAGGACTCAAAACCCAGCTCCTGTTATCCAAGCTTTCTTGTTTGAGCGCCAAACAACTGGAAATTCTTGCTTAGAGTAGCCCTTGAGAGTTCGTAGGTTCTCGGAGTGATAAACCAACAGGGGTTTGATTTTATGGTCTCCAGACGCATTTCCTCCTAACAACAAAGTGAGGATCTTTGGAGATTTTAAAGCCAGGGGCCCTCTTTTCTCGTATTGACAGAAATGTTCTGCTTGGCATTCATTTCCAGAACAAACCCGTTTCATCGAGATTGAACACTTGTGACAAATATCTATGCCCCTCAATCACTGCTTGCAATTGTGTGGGGAAATTTTCAGTAACAACAACATCCGCTTCTGCTCTCCCCTGATAGCTTAAGGTTATTGAATCCATGTCGTCCCTTGAAACTAACCAGCACTTGCAGCAAAAGATCAGAGTCTGGATAGGATGCTTTCAGTTCTTTAAACAGAGCTTTTGCTTTAGCCTGAATAACCGTGGTGGATATCGGGATAGAACGTTTAGTGTGATGTTCAATCCACTGGGTCAAAATTAGTTCCATTTTCTCCATAATTGTCGCCCTTATTTGTGCTATCTCGGATGACGTCATTCTGGTTGCACTTTTGCAGCTTTCTTCAATTTTTTCCGCTTGACTTCTTATGGTTCTCAGATTTGATTCTGAGATTCCTTTAGCTCTGACAATGTCCACAAGGCGCTCATTGCGTTCATATTGCTTCATAACTTTCAGCTTTTCTTCAAGTGTTATTGATTCCCTCTGCTTTTTGCTTTTGGAAGCATTTTGATCACGCTTTCTTTTCTCCATAACGTTTTTAGAAACAATGAAACACAGCTTGTTAGCTCAATGCTCTGTTTAATAATGACAACATGCCGCCAGTCAACACTGAAACAATGCAACACAGCTACTCAGCACTCTCTTAGAAACTGACTACACGCCGCCTTGCAGCGCTGCACACCGATCAAGAAATCGTCCCACAGGGTGATTGTGAATCCGCAACCTATTTGTTATTTTTATTTTATATAATTATGTGCATTTTTTAAAATCGCGTTATAGTGAAAATGCGTAAAGTGAGAATGCGTATAACGAGGGGTGACTGTATTCTGTTTTTGAAATTGCTAGGCAGCTCTTCGAATGTAATAAATGTGGTGGGCAAGTTTCTATACTTGATGGTATTTGTGGTGCATAAACCTTCAAAGTAGTGTTAGTATGTAGTTGCTTGTTGTTTTTCTACTACCAGCTGTGATCATTTAATAATTTGTATCATGGATTGGTATTTTGGTTGAATTGAATCTTGATTTCATGGCTCGTTTTCATTTATCGAAAAGTACTGTGATGACTGTACTAGAATTATCAGCCTAGATATACACACAGGTGACGATAAGCAAATAAAGTAACAATATTAAAAATTTCAAAGAAGTTCTTGGTTACTATACAGCTTCAACATTCTTATAATTGCAAGGAATCTGATTATATGATCCAGTTTCATCTTTTAAAATACTGTGATGAGTTCATAAAATTAATTGGAGATAGGCTAATGTCACTAATGAACACTTATTTTAACACGCAGCACATGATATTATGTTACATTGCAAAAGGGAGAGGAGTTTCTTTAGGTAGCCTACTCATACTTGTAACGACATCCAATGCAATAAAAATTAATAACTTCTGCTTGCCACCATCTGTTGTAATATCGAAATTAGCCTTAAGAAATAAGATCGATCAGTCATAATTTCATGTGGATTCTATTAACAGGAGGCATGTTGAAATGATCAAAATTAATAACATTGATAATCTGATAGCAAAATTCTTCTCCCCTGGCTAGATTTGAACCGAGGACCTCCAGACTCACAGTCCGCCATGCTACAATCACGGCCACAATGCCTTGCGAGTAATATTATGGAAGTAATATTTTAACCCTTATAGTGCCATGGAGCCGATATATCGGCCAAAAGAGCTTCTTTTAAAAATGCTACCGGCCGATCTATCAGCCTGATTAAAATTTTTTTTTTTAGTGTTATTTCCAGTCATGTAGCGATAAAACTGTTGTACCCAAGACAACGCGGGACGCACTCTCTCTCAGAATATATCAATAAGTTTAAGCTCCATGAATAACTGGATTTATAATATTACCTAGATGTTAGGCCCCTTAAAACAACAATTATCATCATCATCATCATTTATAATAAGTATTCGTTGAACAGGCTGCAGTCAGCTGTCTTCCCGCGTGTGTTATCTTTTAGTCATGTATGTTTATGATCTTGCTTGGAGCTAATTAAGATACGTGGTGATAAATATGGCTAGCTCTTTCAACAAAGGGATGTAAATAAGGTTTTAACGCTGAGTGAAGTATGTGAGAGTGAATTTTCTACTGATGACGACCACTTTGATTCTGCTGACGACAATCCACCTAATGCCGCACTACTGTATACGCATATCTTTGTAGAAATTGATCGCAGTCGAAACCTATTTGATAGAATTACTCTAAACTGGGATTATTTATACAAAATTCAATACGTATTAACATGTATATCTCAAAAGATACAATTTAGATGTGTAGGCTGTCAAATGTATATTAAAATTTCAAATTATTTTTTTTAAACATTTTTTCTTTTTTTAAAGATTTGTTTTTAATTACACAAATGAAGCAAAATATTATTTATTTAGCATCTAGTACATTAACTATAAATTTACCTGCCACAGAAAAAAGTATCAACGTTCTATCTTGAAAAATATAGGTAGGAGATAATTTTTATCAAACAATTGTGATTTCACTAAACTTGGCTTGGCAATTTTAGCATAACCTTTTTTTTTTTTTTTTGCATATGGCTTTAAGTGCCGGGAGTGTCCGAGGACATGTTCGGCTCGCCAGTTTGTTGCTGCTTTCAGGCGGACACCCATGGGGTGAGCTACAAGTACCGTCGCATGTGGAGTGTTGTCTGGGGAGGAAAGTTTGAATGTAAGGACGAGGCATTGGAAGGTAGCGGCTGTGGCCTATAGTTAAGGACCAACCCCGGCATTTGCCTGGAAGGAAGATGGGAAACCACAGAAGACCATCTTCAAGGTTGCCAGCGGGGGGGATTCGAACCTCCTCGCCTCTCGGATGTGAGCGACTGCCTGCAGCCACGCCGTAAAGACCACGGCTAACTCACCCGGTATAACCACTGATTAAATGCTTGGTATCGAAAGGGTTAAGCTGCTTTAATATTTTGTTCTTTTTGAAAATGTTCCAGTGTGAAATAGAGTTCTAAACTTGATCCGAATACCTGGATATACAGCTAATGAGTACATTACTTTGTGAAGGAGTAGTCCAGTTTCCGTATTAACGTATTGATATAAATACAGTATTAAGCTGATAACTGCATTACTGCAATGTGGATTAATATTGGAATAGCCATTGTGCAGAATCAATACTAGTATTGCCAACCAGTTACTTTGCTTCATATTCAAGTAAAATATAATTTAATTACTTATATGAAGACTGAACCCATGTGGATTGTGTTTCCATCAGTTGACACCAGAGTTTGTATGACAGAGCAGCAGCATTCACCTGCCAGAATTCAATTTTGATCAATCATATAACTCGTACTGTTGCTGTTCGTCGATACTTCTCAGAGTTAGCAGCCCAAGGAATAACTTTGCATAGAAAAACATGATTTGAATGTTTAAGGAATAAAAGCTATGGGCAAAGTTGCTCCAGAAATGGTTGTCCATCACTTTTATCTAGAGATTGAAAAGCAGACCCTAACCCTATCAAGAAACACTTACTTTTTTTTTAAATCAATTGAATACTTATGAAAGGAAACCTATTTGGTTAAGGTATTGCTGACTGGAATAGAAAAGAGGAACTGACAAATGTTCAAAAGTTTAGGAAAGGTGTCAATGTTTTGGCAGTTTTAAAACAAAGAGAAGGCTATTGTTGATCTGGTGTTGTGTCTTAAAAAAAATTGAATTCTTAACATAATTTTTGACATTGCAGGACTGGCCCAGTAATTTGAAATCACCTATTTTTACACATTTAATTTGTAAATGATGCTGACAGGGAGGATTATGCTCAAATTCCTGACTTTTTCGAATTATTAGAAATGCACGCTGGGCATTAGAAAATGATTGGAAAGCTGACAAAAGGTAGACAGTTAACAATCCTTCCACCCCAGTCCTAGACTCAAATAATCAGTCATACAAAGCTGGCATGCGAAACGAAATATATTTTCAATTTTAATTAGCAATGCGAAATGAAATTGTTCAATGGAATAAAATTTTGCTTCCAGTACAAATAAAAATTTGTTAATGACTTTAAATTTTGCTCCTGGTATAAAATAAAATTCCCTAACAGCATTTACTTTCGCCCCTTGGTGTGAAATTAAAATGTATGGAACATTTCATTTTGTTTCTAAAATTAAAATATATTTCTTTCGGTGCGATGTTCGAAGTTCCGATGTTGGCAACAGTCATAGTGTAGATTAGCAGCACATTCTGCTGGGCCGCAACAGCAATGAACAAATGTTTCCGCAAGTCATTCAAAGGTCATCAGTGTTGGAGATGGTCAGTTAGCGAGCGCTGTGCTTTGGCATCAACATCATCGTCGTCGTTGTCTGTACCTCGGACTCGGGGCCGGCCCTCCCTGACCGAATGCAGTACTTTGTGTACAATGAGGCAACAAACACCTCCACCTGTTCCATAGCAAAGCCTCTTGCAGTATAGGGTGATCATGAGCCACGGGATTTCCTTTTTATGTGTCCGAACCACAGGGCATGGCATTTCACTTCGATAATCTCACATGCATTGGCCGGGAATCGAACCTGGTCCACTTTGGTGAGAGGCGAATAGCTTGACTGCTGTGCCACCACGCCCCCTCGTCACTAAAGACTGGATCACTCGAGTGCTAGAGGTTGTGGATCTAGTTTGGAGTCACAATCTCCGTAGCCCAGACCACAGTTTAAGCTTGGGAAACCCGTTGTCAGCTTATTAGTTGCGCATCATTTGGTACACTTCCAGAATGATTTTCAGAAACCAAATTTGTAGGAATGTATTAATCTGAATCGATGATTAAGAACTGAACTTTTTTAGTGTCTCAATGCCAGTACGGGACTCAGTAAAACTGATAGCAATATCAGCATTATCCGTGATTACAATGGGCAGTGTGTGCTGTATAATGTGCTGGAACAGCAAGTGGAGTTCCATATGGACAACCCTTTTGGGGATGTAAAACTGTGTTCTAAGAGATTTCCCAAGCATAACGGAAAACAATGTGTACCTCAGAAAGTTATGAATGGATTCTTATTTCAGTTTCTCAACTTTATTATGATGTTTGAAGCCATTTTCAGTGTTGCCTTAGTAAACGAAGTTTAATGTTTTTCAGTCGGTCAACACGATTGTATCCAATTATGATGGGAATAACCCATAGACTTGAGAAACTATTGTAGAGTGAAAGTTAACCATATTATGTCTTAAGTCGTGTGTCACACGTGTTTAGTTTTAATTTAATAGAGGGTTAAGTGCAGTAATGTCACAAAAACGAAAGTCATATTCCGTGAGTGAAAAGCTTCAAATTCATGTATACAGTTGTAGTGCATTAAATTAACGGGTTTGTTGATCCCTATGTAATTTGTCATCTCCGTAACACGTATATTTTTATCATTCTCGATATATCGCAGGGGTTAATGGTGTACCCCAACAAGCGCGTTATATGGGATTTTTACTGTACTACAATTGTCTTTGACCTTGCCTGAATAGATTCCACTATTTTCGTTGTGTACATCTTTGCCAAGAAATTTTGAAGATTCCATGAGGAAGGAATACTATTAATGTACGAATGAGTCATTATGGATCCTATCACATTCATAACTAATACGATTAAGTTTATGGCATTTTATCACAAGCGTATTGACAAAGACAGCTGTGAATGGGATGACTGAGTATGTGTGACTCACTGGCTAGGAATGTGGCCTTGGAGCGTGGGATAGAGAGTTATTATTTTGACACCAGCTAGCTCTCTACCTTTCTGCAGATAAAATGCAGATTCTTAAGAGTATACTGTAGTACAAAATTGTTTAGCCTACTGTCACTTGCAGAGTAGAACTGGTAACAAGCGATGTTCATAATCGATTAAGTGAATAATTTGAAATTAATCAAAAACGATAAATCTACCGACCATTAAATCAACTAACCAAACAGTAGATCAATCGGCTAACCGATTAATTGATTAGTAAACACAAGATAAGAACCAAAGTTTTAAATGCGAGGTCATTGCTTAATTTGAGTTATACTTATTTTTGGAATGATGTATAGAAATCTATAAACTTACTTTTTGCCTAAATATATAAACCGGCCTTCCTTGTTTATGTTAACAATAACCAACTAAGAGCAGTGACAGTGGAAGGAAAAACATCAATCAAATTGGGAAAGGGTTTCAAAAAATGAAAACAAAGAGTTTTCAGCAAAGATTTTGAATTTTTGTTCAATGTTTACAATTTAGGACAAGAACATTATTGATTTACTTTGTTTTAGCCTAGTTTTCACAAAGAAGTTACATTATCCAAAAATATATGACACAGTACAATATATTTTAATTAATTAAATTTCTGATTAGCTACTGTAAGAGCGTAGTGAAAGGAGCAAAGTACGTCGATTAATCGACAAAACAATTAATCAATTATTCGACCAACCGATTAGACGCGCAATAAATTAACCGTTATTTGTAGCAATTGTTCAATTTTTCTGCTTCGATTAATTGATTATTCGATAACTGAAATTAACCGATTAAAAGTAACAGCAGTATTACAAGTACCGCAACATTGATGTTTTACAGTATTTAATGCATAAATGTCCGTAGATTACCGTACCAAAAATAACAAATTATTTGCATTCTTTCCCTTCGTATAATGCCCACTAAAAGGAACTCAGGGCAGATGACCTTGCTGTTCCGCCCCCTACAATAACAATAACACTAATATAAGGAACTCTTTTTTTTCTCTCTCTTAACTTCACTAAAAATGGGGGAGGCTCTTATTTGCGAGTAAATATTGGTATTAACATCACCCGCTTAAATAAAAAGAGTGTGACTTTTGTGTAACACTAAACTTTTCTTCTCTAATATCGATGTAGCACCAATAATTATAATAAAGAAAGCTTTTCTGTCAGCCAACACACATTCTTGTGCCCAATTACATTAGGCGGGAAAACAAGTATATATATGCCCTGGCATGAAAAACACTATATAAGATATTTATCAGTAAACAACACTAATACAAATAATATTAATAAAATAAATGTACACTATGAAACAAAAGGCAGGGAACTCGACATAAAAGAAGCCATAGAAATTCATTTAGCTAAACTAATCTAAATGAACACACATTCTTGGAGAGTTCACCCCTATTCGCACTATTAGGGAACAATCCGGACAATAAAAGGGTAACATCATAACGAAAGAAGCCAGGCAATGAATAAAAAAAAAGGGGGATAGCATGGCAAAAATGCTAAGTGGGTAGGATGTACATTGTACCCTATTCTCAATAAACCAATGCCTAAATTAGGCAGTTTTTAACGAGTTCAAGAACCTCCATTTAGGCCTGCTGCGCTTAAATATGACTCATTAGTTTATGCTAGGCGGGGAAGAGATTGGTCGTTGATAGTTGAGATCGTCCTTCTCAATTGGCATACATTATCACAGGTTAGGTCATTTGCGGCTCTAGATAACAAAGCATGAGTTGAAGCGACAACAAAAGGCACGGGCATCATTTTGGCGTAGTGTTTTTAACACAGTACACAAAACCACAGTTAGAGCACAGCACTACGGCTTGGTGGTAGCCAACCGACCTCATACCTCTCTGTCCCGAGTTAGTAGTGAACTGGAGCGGACGCATAGGACTCAAGTTTCGTATAACAGATAAGTTTAAAAACATTTTCCATTTTAGTGCGTGTATAATTTGTGCATTACAACCACACACAATAGACCACCAATTTAAATAGGAACGGTTGATTTAGAACATAATTTACAAAATAGTGTAGACATCATTTCTGAATCTGCTCACAATAATAATTCAATAAAACACAGGTTAACATATTTAAAATACATCAACATTAACACAACAACCATAGTTAGTGAACAATAACATCTTTAAGTGAGATTGACGCGTTACATACGTTTTTACGAACTTATGTAATCTGAACATTGTATATACTGTATATTTGTGCATAAGTGTAATTCTTCTTCTTCTTCTTCTTCTTCTTCTTTTACGGCCTCATTGGACCACTTCAGTCAATCATTTCTTGGTCCTCTTCTTCAGTAAGTTTCCTTTCCGAGTCGCCCAGTAGCTCTTCATTCGCTCTGATCTTCTCAGGCGTTCCTCATCTGTAAATACCCTTTTTACCGTATTGCGTTTGTCTATTTTAGCCTGAAAACTTATTTTTATATCTCTCAGTTTTTTTAATTTTGTTGTTTTGTTTTGCAAGTCATCCAAGGTTATTTCCAATTCTTTCATATCTTCTCTAATTTCCTTAATCCATCCTACTTGTTGTTTCATATTCCAAAGTTTCACTACAATTTTTCTAGATAACCTGGTTTCTGGTGTCCTCATGATGTGACCAAAGAAAGAAAGCCGTTTCTTCCGAATAGTATCAGTGATGGGCTCCAGTTCTCTGTATACCACTTCATTTGGTACTATCCGCCACTGTCCATCTTTCTGATATTTTTTATTTATGCATGTTCTAGCTATTCTTCTTTCTACTTTTAAAATTTTGTCAATTCTGTTTTTCTGAGTAACTTTAAAAAGAGTTTCACTTCCATAGGTCACCTCTGGTTGAACCACTGTCTTGTAATGTTTTAATTTTGTTGCGATTGATAGACATTTTCTTTTATATGTAGACCATGTTAATTTTTGGGCTTTTATCATTTTATTAGTTCTTTCTTGCCATGCAGGTTTCTCATCCAAGTTGTAAGTTATAATTTCTCCTAAGTATTTAAATTGCTTCACTATTTTAACTTTCTTGTTATTTACTGTTATGTGATTGATTACAAGTGGATTTGCAACCATTATCTCTGTCTTTTCAAATAATATCTGAAGTCCAATTTTTTGTGCTATATTTTGTAGGCTTATTATTTGATTTCTGGCTTCTTGAATATTATTAGCCAGTAACGCTAAGTCATCTGCGAATCCCAAGCAATTTAAGTCTATTTGATCTTTCTTGGTTCCAATTCTTATGTTCCTAGGATTTTCCCTGTACCATTCCCTCATTACATATTCCAAAGCACAATTGAAAAGTAGAGGCGATAAACCATCTCCTTGTCTTAATCCTGTTTTAATCGTAAACGGTTCAGATATTTCTCCTCTGAATTTTACTTTAGATTTGGTGTTTGTTAGAGTTAGTTTTATAATTTTTATTAATTTGGGATGAAGTCCGAAATTCCTTAGTATTTTCAACAATGAAGATCTATGTATACAATCATAAGCTTTTTTGAAGTCTACGAAGGTTATGACTTGCTGTTTTTGTCTACGTTTGTAGTAGTCCATTACTAATTTTAAGGTGATTATCTGTTCAGGGCAGCTTCGCCATGGCCGAAATCCACCTTGATATTCTCCTATTTCCAGTTCTAATTGATCTTTACAACGATTATATAGAATTCGTGACATGATTTTATATGTGATATCCAAAAGGGAAATTCCTCGATAGTTATCAGGATTTGATTTTTCTCCTTTCTTGTGTAATGGATGTATTATAGCAGTAGTCCAATGGTCTGGCAGTTCTTCTTTGATCCAAATGTTCACTATGCATTGGTGTAATGCAATCTTCACTGGTTCTGCTGCATATTTCCACAATTCTGCAAATGTTTGATCTTCTCCACTCGCTTTGTAGTTTTTGAGCTCTCTCAGCGCTTTGTAGACTTCTTGAATTGTGGGTGGATTTATGTTTTCTGATGGTGTTTTAATAGTGGTGTCTGTATTTATTTGAAGCAGTTCTGGTGGAT
Source organism: Meconema thalassinum (assembly GCA_946902985.2). Classification (NCBI taxonomy): domain Eukaryota; kingdom Metazoa; phylum Arthropoda; class Insecta; order Orthoptera; family Tettigoniidae; genus Meconema; species Meconema thalassinum. The sequence goes on along the minus strand of OX336389.2, from coordinate 1,094,439,593 downwards.
CTTCGCAATTTAGCAACTTGTTGAATGTTTCTGCTAAAATTTCTGTATTTCTTTTATTACTATGAGCTAACTCGCCATTTTTGTCTTTTAACATTAATGTTGGAGGTTCATATCTTTGTAGTTGTTTGCTAAAAATTTTGTAGCAATCTCTTGAGTTTGTTTTCGTGCTATTTGTTTCGATCATCAGAAGTATAGCCTTTTGGTATAGCCGTTTAACCCCTCGTATTATTTTTTGAGTTATCTTCCTTTGTTTTATGAGATCCAAGTGTGATTCATCTGTTTTTTGACTCTGATACCGTAACCAGGCTTGATGTCTATCTTCCACTGTATTATCACACTCATCGTTCCACCATTGGTGTTTCTTCCTTGGATTTATTGGGGCTACTTGTTCAGCTATTTGTTTCAATTGGGGAACTATTTCCTCTAGATCATCTGTTATTTTAATATATCTAGTTCGTTCTTTGTATCCCTTGTTATTTATTAGTTTATGAGGGTCGTATGTTCTCTTCTTTTTAGGTGAGTTTTTTTCTTTGTCAACGGGGTAAATTTAATTTTAATCTTTACCATGTAATGATCCGATCCAGTATCTGTTCCTCTCAGAACTTTCACATTGTAGATCTCCCTGTGATAGTTCTTATCCATACAAACATGATCTAGTTGCCATTCACCTTTTTTCCAATCTGGATGTTTCCAAGTTTTGAGTTTATTTGGTCTTCTCTTGAAGTAAGTTGATTTGGAGATCATACCATGGTTCCTGCAAAATTCCACCAGTCTTATGCCATTCCTGTTTGTTCTTCTCTGTGCTGGCCATTTTCCTATTATGTCTCTATATCTTTTTTCCTTTCCTAACTGGGCATTGAAGTCTCCAATTAAAATTTTGGTGTGACTTTTATTTATGTTTGTTGCTGTCTGATCTAAAAGCTCCCAAAATCCCTCCACATCATCTTTGTGTTCTTTCTTATTATTTTTATCATTAGTTGGGGCATGGGCATTTAGGATGGTATATGTTCTATTTGCAGCTTTTAGAGTTAGTGTCGAGAGCCTAGGGGATAATGCTTTAAATTCTATGATGGATTCAATTATTTTGAGATTGACTACAAATCCTGTTCCGAATTGTGGACATTGCTTCATTACTCTTTTTCCTGTAATTCATAAATATCATAATTAATTAAGCCTATGTGAGCAGGATCTGATGATGATCGCTTGACGTTCGAAACATGTCATCCATTTTAAGTGCCTCCCTTTTTTGTACATAAAAGCGTGTTATTTTGTGATAAATATCTTAAATAGTGTTTTTCATGTTAGGGCATATAAATACCTGTTTTCCCGCCTAATGTAATTGAGCACAAAAATTTGTGTTGACTGACTGAAAAGCTTTCTTTACTAGAATTAGGCAACACTGAAAAATGACTTCTGTCACTCCAATATTTATATACGGTACCTATTTAATATAGTACACAAAAGCAATATTCAATTGCAGATGCAATTCCACTACAAAATCCACCTTTGGCTAGTGTTCAGAAGCAAGGAAAACATGCAAATTCTCAATTAAATTATGTTAGTACACTATGTAACTGGGTGAAAAAAAACTGCTCATTTACATCTTTCCACTAATCTGCATTAAGAAATCATTGATGGAATGTGCAAATGAACCATATTTTGTATGAATTATGAAGATATTTTTGGATCGAAACCTTCTAATGAATATGGATTATCTTTCTTTAGGAGAATTTTGGTCAGTAATTTAAGAGGAGGTGTGAAAAAACTATCATTTCATGTCTTTTGTGTCGGAAAAATATGCAATTAATTACCTTCTGTTAACTAACGATATGTGTGCATTCATACATTCCCAGTAAACTTTTGGCATAATTGTTTGAGCAATGTGAAATAACTTTTTTTAAGTCTGGTATGAGATTTACATATGGTAAGCTGATTTGAATCTGAAACAATCACATAACGAAATTTAAATGCTTTTCAGTCGGTCAACATGACTGTACCTGAAAAAATTACGTGAGATTAATCAATTCACTTGAATGACTAGTTTCGATCGTCAGGTGATCATCATCAGATCCTTTACACAGGCTATTAAATATATGTTGATGAATATGTGGGTGAAGATATTTACACTGTATACATATTTTAGTTATAGAAGTTTAGTGTAAACTTGCGCAACTTCTCAGGATTTGTTAGTTTTTTGGATATTTTGTTATGAAAGTGTTAGTGGCTATTATCCTTCAAGTTTTCTTGTTTAGTGTGATAATCTGTAGTGGTTAGTAAATGGTCAGTTTGGTGTTTGTAACTTGGAGATGGATTAAAGAACTTAGCTGGTTATTTGGGCTATGTGGTGTTAGAACTGAACTGACAGAAATTTTCCTTGTAGGGCTGGCCCTTCGTTATCTCTCTCCCTTCGATTATCTAGCCTTGCATTCCTGTCTATATTCGTCTCACTTGTAACATATTTCTGTGCTATCCAGGTTTAGAAATATCCTGACAAAGGGTATGTTAATGAATTCTGGACATCTTCAAATATTAAAGGCCCATGTCCATTCCCACCTCACATAAACTAAACAGCCCACTTTAAGCGCAACTGGTCTATTGGGAATGTCTTGAACTCTTTAAATCTGCTATAAAACCTGCCTTGGTTTTATTGAAGATATGGTACAAAATACATCCTATTCCAATAACATGTTTCCCTTAATGTTGCCCCCCTCATCTAGAGTGGCTAAACCATAAAGAGAGTTGAATTCTCCCTGAATTCATGTTTGTTTAGGTTGTTAGGGTTATTTATTTTAGCTATGTATCTCAATTGCTTCCTTTATGTTGAGGGTTCTCCCTTTCCATTCACGATGTATGATTTATAAGTCTGTTTCTATGTTGGTGAATCCGTGTCCCGCTTTGTACATATGATTCACATACAGTTGAATACCGGATTCCCAGCTCTGCCAAGAAATTTAATTCTGTTCTGAGGGCTGGAATGGTGTACGCTCAGCCTTGTGAGCCAAAACTGAGAAGAGATTGGTTGATTTCCATCTCGGCCATCCTAGAGGTGGTTTTCCGTGGTTTCCCCCATTTCTACTTCAGGCAAATGCTAGGATCGTTCCTTACTTCAAGCCACGGCTGCCTCCTTCCCAGTCCTAACCTCATTTACAAATACATTTCACACATAACTACAGACACCACAATAACACAACTCATCAGGCAAATCATATACACACATACACACAAGCACATGGGGCTAATTGACCACAATGTCACAAAGCCCCTAAATGAATTAACAACAACAGCAGGTTTATGAGAAATTAACAATAGAATATTAAAAGTTTATGTGTGAAATCTGTCAGATAACTTGTATTTTTGTGGTGTCTGTCTGCACTCCTATGTGTTTTCTAAATTGGGGTTAAGATTGGAAGGATACAGCCATGGTTTGGTTCACATTTCAATGTAATATCATGATTGATAATTTTGGAGAAATACTCCCTCAGGTTGATAGTTGGTTCCTTTATATCATATGTATCTTTGACTATGAATTACTGTATTTAATTACATATTACCCTTTTCTTTCTTTCTTTCTTTCTTTCTTTCTTTCTTCTCCCTCCAAAACATGTGGTACACAAACCATTGCTCACAATTTCCACTTTCATATTCAGTACTAGTGAATCCCCTATTAATGAATATTTATGTATTGCAAGGCAAATATCTAGCAATTCTAGCTTAATATTTAATGTACATCATCTTTAATATAATTGCTTCTGTAAGGAGTACCCTTTAACACTGTATAAACTTTTACGTAATTGAGCTAAGCTCATGAGTGTACAGAAAAGCACCTTAGGAAGCAAACTAGTAATGTAGATTGATTCAATACTGAAACTTTAGGGAGAAATTGGATTTTAATTCAATTTTTTACACATATACTTTAAGCATTTCAATATTCAAATTATTGTAAAAAGGGTGTTTTAGGATCCCAAATTACACTACTTTAAAATTAATCATACAAAATTATTGAATCATGTTTTTGGAATAATTATCTTTTATTTTTACAGTACAAGCAGAATTGAGGTACAGTTGAGTCCTGCCAATCTGAAGCCTGCTAATCCGAAAATCTGCCTAATCCAAACAGGGCTAGGAAAAAATATCTACCCAATTTGTTTTGAATTTTAAAACTGGAAAAAATAAAGATTAAGATTAAACTAGTTTTCCAAGTAAAAACCTGAATTTAGAGTAAGAGAAGAGGAGTGGGGAGCTTTTGTTTTGAAGACTCGAGCATGTTCGCTAGTTGAACGTCACTGCCCCTTACATTCCGACTTTCGCCAGGCTCGCACAGGGTTATAAAAACATCACAGTGCAGTATAATTGGTTTTCGAGCCTTAAAGCCAATAGGTTGTCGTATTTGACGAAAATCCACCTAATCCGAATTTTTGCTAATCTGAACAAAGTTTGGTCCCAATTAGTTCTGATTAGTGGGACTTAACTGTAATGTCATTAATAGGGCACGAATGTTAATGACATGTCTTCTTTTTACTGAGCAATCTTATGCAATGCTCCATTGTATATAAACTCCATTCAGGGCACCCCATTGTCAAATATGTCCTTTTCTTTTCTCCATTTTCCCAGGTGGATGTCGTTGTGTGCAACTCCTATGCTACGTCATGGAGCATTTTCATTGATTTGGAAGAATTTTTTGTTCAATATTAAGAGATATTGGTCTTTTTAGGTAAATTTTTATTTTAGTCTTATCACCATATTATTTTTATGAAATTACATCTCTCAGACCAGGATTCAGTTATTTTGAAAATGTGCCCTTGGTGAAGTGGTCATGAAATGAGGATGGTAGAAATGCAAATCTCCTAGGTCGATATTGTCGCACAGTTCCCACGCATGGCTATGCCATTGAGAAACAAATGACAAATGATTTTTCAGGACTGGTCTGGTGGGAGGGGAAGGGGAAGGAGTGGAGTTTCCCATGAACTAGATTGTCTTCAACTTTGCATAGTTGACAGCAAGAAATAGCATTTCAGTACCGCTTACAAAATACCTAAAACGAAACCAACAGTGCCAGTTTATTTAAAAACGAATAATGTTATAGCTGAATTCAGTGATAGTGTGTTTTCTACCTATGAAAGCATATAGTATTTGTGAAACCAAAAAGCAACTGAAAGATTGTTTACTGTAACACAGCATGTTGGTCGCGACAAACACACACGTGCTCTTCAGCTGCATTTCGACCCTCGCTGCTTTCAGTTGCTTCGACATCTAACAAGTCGTGGCGGTTCAGTCAAGAGTTGTGTGATATATTTCTATCTGCAAACATTCTGCTGTTTACTCTCATTAACTCAAAATTTCATGGATTTTTGGAAAAGTATACACTTAAAGAAATACCAGATAAGTAGAGTTTATGTGAGAATTATTTAGGCCTTCTACAGTCTACAAAAAAAAAAAAAAAGCAAATATAATTAAGTGCAGAACTTGCGGGAAGATGATATGGGTGTCGGTCGATGTAATTTCAGATGTGGTGGGGGGCTAGCCTATGTAGTCAATGTTGTGATCGGAACATTAGAAGTGGGTAGGCCAAATGAAACGTTTTAATTGACTGCCGAAGTTTTAGAAAAGGCCAATTACTCTGCAGTATCAAAACTGTCTGACTGTGCTATGTTTCTTCTGTAGCCTGAGGGCATCAACCATGATGGTGTGCTTTTATTTTTAGCCGGCGCAGCACTATATATGGTATGAGCAGCTAATTCATTGAAGGCACTCTACTCTAAAATGGTACATGTCAACATGCCATGCCTATGGACTGCATAGAGTTTGTGAAGTGTGAGCAAATTGTTTTTCTTAAAACTTGGGTGTTTTGTGGTGAAGCCTCAAGGTCAAGCTGACAGCTTCAGGGCAGGTTTCAGTGGTGGTGGTGGTGGTGGTGGGGGGGGGGGGGAGCAGGGAACACAGTCACTCGTCACTCCTTGTCCACCATGGTATTGACATCATGGTTAAAATCTGTGCATGCAATTGTCTTGAGCTCAGTGCACTACGTGTGAGGAGTGTCTTCTCCAGTGCTCTAGCTCCCCACCACTCACACTGTATCGTGACTTTGAGGCTTCACCACATACTGCCCAAGCTATAAAACTTGCTTGATGGATGGGATTGAGGAGAATTTAACAGCCGATCTTCCCTACTTCAAGTACACTCCGATCACATTAGTTAATGATGAATACAGCTTTTCAAGGTATAAAACCTTGTTGACGGATAATCGCAGATCTTTCAAGTTCGACAATCTTGAGAATGACTTTTGTAGTGCAGTGCAACCCCTTTTGAAGATTTTTTCTTAATTGTGTAATGCAGTTTCTTAAGTTTTTCATTATTTATTAAAGTATTTTTTCAGTATTTAAGTACTCTGTCTTTTTACAAACATTTTTAAGGCATCAACATCTGGGCCCTAGTCATTAATATAAATTATTAATTGGCAGTTGTTGAAACTAAAATAATTTTTCATTATAATCCCACAGTACTCTCAAACAAAATCAAACTTAAAAATATGAATAATTGCATTGAAATAGAAGAGTTTAAGAAATAACTTGGAAATCTTATTTTGCTGGCATTTATTGTTTTCACGAATACCGTACTCTTTATGCCATTACAGGTCCTCTTCATATCAGTCTGCATCATACTGCTGCATAGCACTCCATTCGCTGGCCCAAAATTGTTCAAATTGCCCACCCTGTAGGTAGTGCACCCATGCGATGATTGACTGGACTTGTCAACACACCACTTCAAGTTATCCTTAAGGATTGACAAGTACCACTTGATGCGAAATGCATTCTACTAACTTATAGCAGAACATTTATTTTCATTTGATCTCACAAGGGGAGAAATAGACAATGACAACTTGAATTATGCACGATTTTAGTCTAGCCTTCAGTATAAGCTTTGAAGTTTGGTCCAACTCTCAGTCTCTTTTGAAGGGAAGGAGATGGAAGACTTTCTTCCATGGGATTGTAAAGCTCATGTAGAGTCACCAAAGCAGAAAGTGAGCATCCTCTGGAAGGTATGGTTGCCCTCAACCTGTACAGGTGGGAGGATAGGACATGCAATGTGGTGTTGACAAGTTAACATTCTATATTTTTGTCCTTATATGGCATACGACATGGCTTGTTATGTCTTTTGGCCTGGGTCATACAGAAAAATGTCTGTCCTGTGGCCATATTAGTTGTAATGTACATACCATATTTAGTTCGGCAGTCATGTGAAGTGCCTCCAAACATCTAGGCTACAAGGTTGTACCGTGTGTGCTAAATCACGAGTTCTGCCGTTCGCCTCGAATCTCGTAAGGGTGAAATATTTTTATATCCTGCACTGATGTATATGACGATTCATGTAACTTCCTTTGTTTTGTCTTGCCATTATTGACCATGAGTGGGCTTACTTGTGACCCTGGAAAGGACCATTGGGTGGTCTTCTTCCAGGTGTTTGGCCATGATGTTGGTTAGGGCAGAAGCATATGCATTGTTGCCACCTGCCACCTCGTCCTATGCTGCACTGACAACGTTCCAGAGAGCGCTGTTCATATTTGGCCCAGGATTGGGCTAGGTTGATGGGACTCTTGTCTGCCCTACAAGGAGAATGGCTAGTAAGCTTGACCTGACCTTGTTTTGCAAACCATTCCTGAAGTAATCAGGACATGTGTATTGCAGACAGGTCCTGAGGGTGAAGGGTGAAGCACCCACACAGAAGGTACCATAATATTCCCTAAAGTGTGCACATATTGCCCAGTGGTGAGAGGGAGTCGATGTGAACATTCCAATCTAGTGATAGCTCATTTAACCCCACCAGCATGCAACAGATACATGGCCAGAGCGCTGCTGCTCGGCCACTTATGCTGGATTGTGCCGGGTGCTGAGAGGATGAAACACATGTACCGGTACCGGCCCATTTTCGCCTACGAAAACTTGCTCATCGGACCAATCATGTAGCACATTATCTACTGCAAATGCAAGGCAGTACACCTTCTGCTCGTCAGTGAGCTTTTGTTTCTTAGCTGCTCACCGGGATTGTAACCATGCCTCATTCAGACGTCTTAAGGCTATCCTTTAACTGCGGGGAAAATGTGTGACCTGGTGAAGCTGCACAGCCTTTATGAACGGGGTTGAATGGTCCTCAGCGGTCAAGCGATCGTCCCGCTTCCAGTTTGATACTTGCCACAAACTTAAACCAGCATGTTGGCTTTCATCTCTTGACCCTAAAATGCGTCTTATCGAACGCATCGCCGTACTCTGTGGGATGCCGTAGCATTGTCCACCCTCTGTTGCCTTGAGATTTTCTTGTTCAACGAGAGAAACTACCCACTCACAGATGTGGAGTCCCTGGTGTGTCATAGTTGCCAGTAGAATGACCTACCTCTGTGTTATAAACATGTTGGGTGTATTCTGCAATCTGATTAGTTTGCCTGCTTTTGCTGCCGGTGGAGTGGAAAAAGAAAACATCCCAAGAGGTTTCGAATTAGCCATCTTCCCACTGTGATCTGAGTCTTTACCCACTGGGCTATGGCGCTTCATTAACAGACAGTCATAACACACCTGCCTTCTGCCTTCTACCTTGCTCGTATTTATGGCCATTTAAAGGAAATGGTTGGTTCCTCAGTTTAGGGGCTGCGACAACGCGGTCATGTAGCCCCGTGTACTTTGGGTGTGTGTGGAATCTGTCTGATAACTGGTGTTAATTGTGATGGCTGTATTAGTGTGTTACCTGTAGAAAGGAACTGTAGTGCTACAGTATCTAATTGCTTCCCACACTCTTACTTACTCCAGTTATGATGGCAACTTTTGTGAGTAATGTTTCATTGTCCCAGAGTATTGAACTAGGAACTACATCATAGTTGCATAGGACAATGTTTGTCATTGTATATTTGGGCTTAGGATTTGTCAGCTTTCTGTGTCAGCAAATGTACATAGTCGCACTAGGCAATGTTCAGTGTAGTGGGCAAGCTCCAACCTTGCACACAAGAATCCAAGGTTCGAACCCTGGTTAAGTGAGTTTTTAGATTTTTTTCATGTTCCATTTTATGGATGTTGTTATTGCTTTTTTAAAGTAAAAATTGACTGTCATTTCACAACAAAACAAAAATATCTGGGGGTTTAGGCTTCTTTAGCAATCCGATATGATTCACTAATCCAACACAAGTTGATGAATGGCATTATAAATTATTATTTGGAATTATTTTCCATTATTTACAAATATATTAAATTAGAACTTCTCCTTGTGATTTTTATCATGTTGGAAGTCATTTTTCAGTGTTGTCTTAGTAATTGAAATTTAATGTTTCTCAGTCGGTCAAGCCTTAAGGCTTGTATTGAAGACAAATTTATTCAACACTCCAACCAAACATTCAGTACAGTACAGTACAACCAAATAAATACTTAAGTTTGAAAGCTAACTAGGTGTGGTGTAATACAAACATAAGAGAAGACAGATGGAAAGCAGTGACTTACCAGGTAAGATCACAATTGAAACACAAAAGAATGACTTCACATGTTAAGTTTTTTCCAGTGATCCTTCGTCAGTGGCGATCAATTTTTTGGAGAACAACATTTTGGATATGTGGCGTCATTCCATTATGTTTCAATGGTGCTCTTACCTGGTAATTTACTGCTTTGCGCAATCAGTGATGCCATCTTCTGGTCCTCCTCTTGTCAGTGAGAAAGTTTGTACAGTCATTCAAACAAAGAATGAGTATTCTGTCAGTAACTGTTTTGGTCAAATCCCAATGGTGGGTTTCTACAAAACCCTTATTAAAAGTGCTGTCAGAGTTTATCGTGCAGTATATATTACAAGGTTACTCCACTCATGTCACAGAAGTGATGAAAATGTCGTACTAATGGGAGATTGGAATGCTGTGGTAGGAAAAGGATGAGAAGGGAAGATAGTAGGAGATTTCGGATTAGGTGAAAGGAATTGATGAGGATGCAAAAGGAGATTTAATATTGAGATCAGAATTTGACAGTGCATTGGAAGACTTAAGCAGGAACAAAGCACCAGGCATAGATGATAAACCGATTGAGTTGCTACGCTGCATAGGAGATGAAGGTCTGATCAGGTTATATCACTTGGTGTGTAGGATTTATGAGACAGGTGAGATACCTTCTGATTTCAAGAAGAATGTTATCATCCCTATACCGAAGAAAGTGGGAGCTGACAGATGTGAAAATTACTGTACAATCAGCATGATTACTCATGCTTCAAAGATCCTGTCTAGAATAATTTACAAGAGGATGGAAAGCCAGATAGAAACGGAGTTGGGTGAAGATCAGTTTGGTTTCAGGAGAAATGTAGGAACAAGGGAAGCTGTACTAAGTCTTAGGCTGATTTTGGAAGGTAGAATAAGGAAAGATAAGAGAACGTTCATGGCTTTTGTAGACTTAGAAAAGGCTTTTGATAACGTTGATTGGACTAAATTGTTTGACATTTTGAAAACGATTGGAATAAAGTACAGGGATGGGAGGGTGATCTACAATCTATACAGAAACCAGACAGCAGTCATTCGAGCTGTAGGACATGAGAGAGAAGCTGGTATCCAGAAAGGTGTAAGGCAAGGCTGCAACTTATCACCCATACTTTTCAATCTTTACATTGAACAAGCAATGAAGAAAATTGGAGAAAAATTTAAAGTGGGAGTGAAGATTCAAGGAGAAATAATTTCAACTCTGAGATTTGCTGATGACATAGTCATCTTGGCCGACACGCCTGAGGATTTGAATGAGTTTTTGAATAGTATGGATTCTGTCTTGAGGAAAGAATTCATGATGAAAATTAATAAATTTAAAACAAAAATACTGGAATGCAGCCGAAATAAATCAGAAACCTCTATGAACATCAAATTGGCAGGTGAAAAACTAAAGGAAGTAGGAGACTTCTGTTACTTAGGAAGCAAAATAACCAATGATGGACGAAGCAAAGAGGATATAAAAAGTAGGTTAGCTCAGGCAAGGAAAGCATTTCTACAGAAAAGGAATCTGTTGACATCGAATATAAATTTAGGTATTAGGAAGTAATTTTTGAAGGCCTTTGTCTCGAGCGTGGCACTCTATGGAAGTGAAACTTGGACTATTGGTGCAGCAGAAAAGAGGAGAATTGAAGCGTTTGAAATGTGGTGTTCAGGAGAATGATGATCAGATGGGTAGAAAGGGTTACAAACGAAGAGGTATTAAGACGAGTGGGAGAGGAGAGATGTTTCTGACAACTGCTAATGAAGAGAAGAAATAGGTTGGTAGGACACATACTAAGACACCCAGGAATAGCAAGCTTGGTTATGGAAGGAAGGGTCGAGGACAAGAACTGTAGGGGTAGACCAAGGTTAGAATATGCTAAACAGATTGCCTCGGATGTAGGGTGTGGTAGCTCGTGTATGTAGAGATGAAACAATCATCTCAGGACAGGGAGTTATGGAGGCTGCATCAAACCAGTCAAAAGACTGAAGACTCAAACAACAACAACCAACAGTGCACTCATTCTTTGTTTAGATTAGATTAGATGAGACTTTTTATTTATCCATTTAATCAACTACATGTATACAATATATTTTTGATAAGGATACTTCAAAAATTACATCTATAACTGTTCATCAATTTTTACATCCTCGTTCGGAAGTCATCTGTCTACTACTAGTTACCCGAGACATACCTTTCATTCCAATATACTTCTTGGTGTATTATAATTTTATTAATGCAGTCAATGGCCGTGTACTTTTCTTTTCAGGACGGGTCAGGGAAGGGATATTGGTGTATTGTGGGATACCTACCAGGGCACTCGTGTGAAAACTTCAGATGCAACCTTCTACTTTGCACAAAATGTGTGACAGTTTAGATGTTTGCATTAAGTTACGTACTGATCTGTCTTCTTGTGGTTAAAACAAGGACACAGTCCACATAAGTTGCTTAAGCCACTTGTGGCTTTGGGAGGGATATTTTGATAATTCTTGAAGTTATCATTCTGAGTTCCGACTTGTTCATTCACGAGTGCAAGCAGGTCGCAGATATCTTGCAAAATGTTGCGAGTTATTTAGTGAAATTATTCTCTATAAACATATCACTACTAACCTATTGTGAACTACAATTAAAACTCTTGAGCCAGCTGTTCATTGGGGAATTTTCATTGATGTGAAGGGGGGCACTTGTTATGAACACCACCTTCTCACAGCATGTGAGTATGAGTGGACCGAAAGCTCCATACTTAGTTGTGAATTTATTCCATGTTTGTATCTAATGATTGTAAGCATAGGTGTTTAGGTTCCAAGAGTAGGATTTTCACAATTACAATGATTAGAAATGAAGACTAAAGCTTAGTTTATTATGTGTAGGAGAGCAAATTTTACCCAGATTCATTTATTGATAGAGCCAAGTTTAGATTTGACCTCTTTGTTGAGAAGGGTCTACTCAAGATCATTTTGTGGTATGATGGACTTGCTGACCTGTAAAAGAAAGACAACAAGGTTCAACTGATAAATGTTCCTTGTTGCAAGATAGTACAGGAGGAAATATGTAATAATACCCTAACCATTTAAGTAGAACCAGCATTAGTTTCATAATATAGGCCATGTGATATCTAAATCTGAATAAAAGTATTAAGCTATGTACTCATTAAAAGCAACTCTGACAAGGAAACTGTCAATGAGCTTGCATCAAATGACCATCTAATTTTTTTTCCAGGCAAAGTATTTGTCAACTGAAGCGTAGGTGCAAAATTTTAGCTGCTGTAATTCACGGGATGTATCTTAAAAAATGATCAAAATCGCTGTCTTTATACTGTGCTTGTGGCGTAAACATTAGAGCCACCCCTCCATCTTACATTAGCTGGAATAGTCTGTTCACATGGTTGGCCGGTCACATCACCCGATGCCTAGAATCTTGTATAGTGAAACATTCATAGACGTGTATGGTTTACATTATATAATTATTTGTTCAGTCATGCCAACAAGGACAACATTAAGAGCCCAATATAAAATTATTTCTGGGAAAATAGAATTTGATGATATTGGTGTAGCAGAGAAGCAGTTCAATGATGGAAGGATTAATATGAGCCATCGTGGCTGAATGGATAACCCCCCCCATTTATGTGAGAAGTGTTTTATTAAGTGTATAAATGACTTTCCCTGACCCCACCCAATAAGCCGGCTGTGATCAGCGTGTAGTGTTGTCATAGTTTGCTCATGGTGGGTAAAGTAAGTCAGAACATTGTGTATGGCTTCAGGAAATTATTTCTGTCGCCAAAGGATGTTCTGATACAGGTTTCCTTTTAGTGTGCCATTTGCTCCAGCTTTGTTATGTCTTTTTGTTTGTTTTCCATGTTTATTGAATTTAGGCTGTTAATCTGTTCCGACCATCAGCTTTACTTGACTCAAATGTTCTATTAATTACACATGCCTCATGGTGTAGCAGCTAGCATTCTTGGCTATCACCCCGGAGGTCCGGGTTCGATTCCCGGCTCTGCCTAAAATTTAATTCTGGTTTGAGGGCTGGAGCAGGCGGATACTCAGCCTCATGGGTTCGTTTCCCACCTCAGCTATCCTGGAAGTGATTTTCCGTGGTTGCCCACTTTCGCTCAGAGTGAATGCTGGGATGGTTCCTAACTTATGCCACAGCTACCTTCGTCCAGTCCTCACTTAAATTACAAATACACACACCAATAATATAGCCATCACAATAACACAGGTTGCCAGACAAAGAGTCCACACACCGAAGTACACGGGGCTAAATGACCACGATGGTAAGCCCTTCAAATGAAACAACAATAACTTTCCCTGCACATGATGACATGTATGCAACAATTGAAATGAGGTAATGATTTCATTTGAGTGTATTTTTTCACTTTCGTTAATCATATTAACTTTGCACAAATTGTGTAAGAAAATAATTACAGTGCACTCCCGACAATTCGCTTGTGGATAATTCGCTTTGCGGTTAATTCGCGGGTCTCCAAATATATTTTAAATAGAAATTCTCACGGCAACTAATCATCATGCTAAGTAAAGCAATCTCTCAGTCATTTAAAAGAATTTTCGTGCGACGCAATGCGTAAAGATGAAATCATTGACATTCGAGAAGACTGAACTGCGTTTCTCTGTGATGGAACAGTAGGCCTACTTCCGCAATGTTCGAAACATACGAGCAGGTTGCCGCGAGTGGTATAGCATAGATTTCCTTTATCTTCAAAGCCCAAACAATACAAGAGGAATGCGCTTTCACTGGGAACCTACCCTCCCTTTCCCAACAGCCACACTCAAAGGTCGCTGACCTGTGAGTTGTGAAGGGTGGATGCGCGGACAGCGTATTGTAATCAGCGATTATTGCATAATGACGTAAACAGTCGCGAGACCGAGAGCGTGTTTGTTGGATGCTCTTCATGCAGTCAACCAGTCACGAGAGAAAAATACCGCTACAAAAGCAAGCTCTTGCCGACATCTGTAACGACGATATTTCGAACGGGCAAGTTAGACGCCGATAAAGACGATTATGATTTAAGACATGAAAGCAAAGATGAAATAGCACGGAATTTGACTGTTGGTGAGGAAAACTGAGATCCAGTTGATATCGAGTGCGGGAGTGATGCAACGGAAATCCCGAAATTTTCCCAGAGAATCTAGTCACACTTATCTCTTATATAGAAAAACGAAATGAATTTTCGTTCTCTTATAACTTTTTTTCGGAAATGTGCACTCAAAAATTAGAATAAACGATCTAAGAAACAAAACGGGATGACTTTAAAAAAATAAAAATATATATATATATTGTAGGCATAATCCACATAGGCCTGCCTCTAGCCTAGCATGTCTTATAAAACACTACAATCAAGTGTTATAATTATTATTTTGCGTTTCAAGCATACTTCAATATTTTAATCAATAGTTTTGTTTTTACTAGGCTTAACAAAAATAACTGCGGATAATTTGCGGTTTTCAATAATTCGCGGAATTTCGTGCATTAATTACCGCGAATTACCGAGAGTGCACTGTAAGAATTGTTGTAGTTATATTTTTGGAGATACATTGACTGATGCATGTGTACAATGTTCATGCAAAGAAGCTATGTACAATTAAGCACTAATTGTATATGTTAACATGAAGATAACTCAAGCATTGGTAAATAATATTTCCTTATAATTTGGCTAGAAAATATGTATGAAGAGAACAAAGATGAGCAAATGGAGTTATTTCCTCAATCATCTTTTTTGGAAAATAAAAAATAAAGAAAGGTATGAATGTGAACATTTCACCACACGAACGGAAAGCTGGCATTGTATCCATTCAGCTACATGGACTGATGCATATTCTTGCATCATTTAACTACTTATATGCTACACCAACATCTTCAGATTCTATTTTCCCAGAAATAATTTTATATTGGGTATACTTATCAGCATGACTGAACAAATACGGCAATTCTATAATGTAACCATCGACTTCTATAAACACTTGGATATGGAAGGCTCTACTCATCCGGCGATACAGTTGGCCTGCCTTGTGAATAGACTACCTCAGCTAGTGTAAGGCGGGGTGGGGTGTATATGCTTTTTACGCCACAAGCTCAATGTAAATACCACAATTTTGACAATATTTTAAGGCAGTTCCTGTGGATAACTGGGTAGGTCATTAGCTAAGGAATAACTCTCCCTAAGGAAAGATGATGAAAAAAAAAATAGGAAAGGGAAGAAGTGGGTTTCGGAATGGAGAAAAAGTATTGATAAATGGGACGGGAGTCCAATATAACTCATAAACTTAAACTAAAGTAAACGTTTAATCACCATTTTCACTGCGCGAGCCTGCGGGATACCTAAAGTGGGTATGGACTTGGACACAGCTAACGGGAAATGCGGCTGGAGCTTGGGCCATTTGCAAGCAAGCGGCAATCGTACTTACCCTTCCCAGCCTATATTTGGATACTATGGGGAAGGGTGGTAGTCTGGCAAGACAAAGAATGACAGATTTACTGTATTTCCTTTCAAAGGAGTTAAGTTTAAAATAATGTTTTGAAAGGCGCAAATAATTTGAATTTGCCGTGATGATTTTAGTTCTTGGAACTGTAGGATCTCCGACGACTGATCGAGTACTCCTAGGAAGGGTAGTGGTGAAGCAGTTATAGTGCTTTTGGGAACAATTTTGTTGTTTTCTTTGAAAATTTTGGTAAGAAAAACAATAGTTGCATTTAAGAATAGCTAAGCTTTTACCCAGCAAAGCACTTTGCTGGGTAAAAGCTTAGCTAAAAACTAAAAGTTTAGACCAGAAGAAAAACTTATATTTTGAAAACGATCCACAAGTTATGGAGAAAATCTCAACAAGCAGGAAGCTTGCGGAGCTAGCTTTACTTGCCTTACTGGCTCATTAGAATTAGCTATAGCAGCTAAAAGATGCTTTGAAAAAGATGATACTAGAAGTTTTCATTCAAATGCAACAAGATGCAAAACTTTTATAATTTTAGTATGTGATTTTCTTAAAGAGAGCATAAACCGATGGGAAGAGTCAGGGAAAATAGGGTCCTGCCTAATCGTTATTCTAAGACAAGAACGAAAAAATATAATCTGATTTATTTAACAGTGCGTGGAGATATAATAATTTTGACAAATATAAAAGGTACAATTTAGGTTTTAACCTTTGAAGTCTCAGACCTCTAGAATGTTGAAGTTTGCAATCGGCAATTAACAATTTTTAGGTTTGGAACCTCTTATAAGCACTAAAATCTGCATAAGATTTTAAAAAATGGTGCTAAGATTAACAAATTCGAAGTTTAACGACAACGCAATTAAAGCTTTAACAATAAATAAGGTACAATGTGGGCACTTTAGGAATTCCTATATGGAAATCTTGAAAGTAAGAACAAATAACAAATTCGAAATTATAACAAAAGAAAGAGAAATTAAGAAGAAGTTCCTATAACTTCTTATGTTTATACAGTAATTACGGCCGTGTAAAATGCAAATAGGACAGGTCACTATTTGTGAAACCTGAAGAGAAAAATTAGTTTACTCAATTATGAGTAGAAAAATAAAATAAAAATAGAATTCCCCCATTTAGAAGGGAAAAGAATTAGAATGTGGACTAGCCACTGATTATACAGAAGTTAATTCGTGAAATGCGAAACTAAGTTGGGAGGGCACTTTTTTGGCAAGTGAGGCCTCGTTGATTAATAGCTAAGTACATCAATTGACTTAAATTTAGAACTTAATTAGATTAAGTTAGTAAGGTGTTTAGGGAGGAAGAATTGGGAACTTTAGGAAAAAGTTTTGGCCATATTTATTGCTCTCACAAACGTGACGCGGTTGGTGGTTTAACGGGCACTGTTTTCACTATAGTCTATTGGTGTATTTGAAAAGTTCACTATTGCAGCACAGAAAGTTCACGAGGAGAAAAGTTATTGCAATTATGTAAATCACTAGTTGAATTTTAGCTTGAGAGAGTTAATTGCGTCGTAGCTTTTGTAGGTTGCAGTTGAATGCAGCGGAAAATCTTCAACGAAGGAAGACAAATTATGTTGATTAGAGGTTTATGCAACATAAATTTCTCAGTGAGGAAAATGTATTCCCATATTTGAAGAAATGCTAGGTTAATTTACTTGTAGAAAGATAGTTCGATGTCGAAAGTTCTGGAGTTATGATAACAGTTGAATTGGGCAATAGGTCCCAAGGAGAAAAAGTTTTTATAGACAGTATTTCATTTAATTTGAATCCCGCGGTGTGAGAACTCATTCTCAGTTAATTTGTGCAAGAAGCACTAAATTTTTAAGTGGAAAGTCAGCTTAGATAGTTAGGGCATGACTAGAAAAATCCCTCGAAGGTAGTTATTTCACTGCATTTAACAATTTCACACTGTCTATAAAACAAGAATTAAAAGCATTTAGCTGTTTAAAACCAATTAAAATGCGGTGAAAACCATTGAAGTTGTACTTAGCTCATTTCTGAAGAGTAGGCGATCCAGGCGACCGTTAACTTAAATCCACATCATGGCGTAGATATTTAAAACATGTCTCGCATGGACAGGAGACAAGCCTTAGTTAGGCTCCAACTGTAAGCTTTGACGTCTAACACACAAGTGAGAGCCGCTCAACGATGCACGACGGTACCAAGGAGGGAGGAGGGTGGGGGAAACAGACAAAGGAACTTACATAAGAATTACAAACATGACAAAAATTAAGTATCTTGATGAAGTGGTCCTCAAGTAGTTGATAGCAGGCATCAATAGCGAAGCCTGGTGGATGGAAATGGAGAAGAAGTCCTCTTCAGCATGGAGATGTTAGCTGACTGTGACGACGACATCTGGTGGCTTGACTTGTAAGGAAGTCCTCTTGAGAGTGAAAATGTTGAAGAACTTCAGTGGTTAGCTGCTAGATGCCGCTAGGTTGATCATGGAAGATATATATCTATAACAGACTTACAAACGAAGTAAGCAAGGTGCACAAATAAAAGAAAAAGTAAGAAATCACTGTTGGTGTTTGCGAAAAAGGAAGGAATGAATTAAAGCAAAGAGCAGCAAAAGCTAACTCTGTCTTACCGTGTATTCCTTCAATAACCACATCTAATATTTTGCACCTAAGCTTCAATTGACAAATACTGTGCATGGAATAAAAATGAGATGGTGTTTTCATATGAGCTAGTTCCCTTGTGAGGTTATTTTCCAAAAGTTGATATGTCAGTTTTTATGATTTTTCTTGCCAGCTATATTATTTTGTGGCAGAGAAGGGGATAGCTTTACTTTGTTTAATACTGCTCTTCAATTGGTCAATGAGGTACTAGGAACCTAGTTAAATCATGAGGATAATAATATTATGAATCAAATATGTATACTTGTGTAAAACAACTGAAGAGGAATATTAAACAAAGGCAACACTGACAAAATATGGATTCTAAATTAGCAAAAGCTGATCACATTGTCCTCCGTCCAGAGAAAGAAGTGCCTTGTCAGCTTTCACAGAAACTTGGAAATTTGACCCAAATCACTAGAATACACAACATAAAATAAGACTTTGACTTATTGGCTTATGGCAAACAACCAAAGAATCATTGTTCCTTTTTAAAATCAAGTGCATACGCAGCTCATGGTTGTGAGAAATTAAGGTATCATTAGGGACTCTAAATTTACAGTAGGTTAGCTTATATTTAAGAACGTTTAATAGCATGCAAGTAGGTCAGATTAGCCGCAGGAATCTGCATGCTATGATAGAAGATGAAATTTCTTTTCTTTCCTCTATTATATCGATATAATTTATTAATTTTGTATTTAGCACAGATATGTCATACAAATTTGTGAGTTATTGTTCATAGAAACATTGAACAGTATTTTTCTTTCCATTCAAAAGTAACATTTGAGATCCGAGTTCTGTAACTGATGAAATCTTATTACTGAGTGTTCGCTTCAGTGTGTAGTATAAGTCTGTATGTTTCATATTGACCTCTAACAACCAAATGGCAACACCATGACTGTTTGATCCATCACTAAATGTAGGATATCTATGCAAGTACACTGCGGTTTCTTTGCATCCGTACCGTGATACTCTTACATTCTAATTTCAAGAGAATACTGCAAAGCCTGGACCGGACTAATACATTGAGATTGTGTCAGAAGGGGTTGACGTGACAAGCTGTTTGTGAGTGGAGGAGGGGAATCAGTCAAGTCTGTTCTCCCTTCAGTGACACAATGAAAAATTATTTTAACATAATTTATAGATATAATATAAATTCTGCTTTCATGCTGGCCAATTCTTAAACCATTGATATTCAAGTTATACAGTATGCTTTTTGAAACATTTTTGTAAACTTATTTAACATTTTCATACAAAACGGAAACCATAAGCAGAGGCTTATTCTACTGATGAAATACTAGTACAGTAGAACGTCGTTTATCCGGACGTCAAACAACCGGAACTTCAATTAACCGGACGAGCAAAACAAAAGACGGAGCAGCGCACGCTTACTGTTATGTGGAAGTGCGCGCTGCCTACAGTAGTGAGTCAGTTCTTATTTTCAATTGTTGTCTCCTACCGTTTGTTTACTGTATAATGTTTCAACGTTTTACAGTTTGTTAGTGTGCGTACTGTACTGTATTACTTTGTGGAAATGGCTTCTACAAGTGGCAAAAAGAAATACGAAATCACAATGTTTTATCGATTGAGAAGAAAGGTAGAGATCATTAATAAACTGGATGAAGGTGAGAGTGTGCAGTGTCTAATGAAAACTTAACAGTGTTGGAAAGTCCACAATTTATGATTTGAAGAACCGGAAAGGTGAAATTCTGAATTATGCATCGAAGTCAGATAGTAAAGAAGGGTCTAAAAAGAGAAAAACCATGAGATCAGCTACGGATGAAAAATTGGAAGAAGCGATACTTCTGGTTTATTCAGACAGTAAATAAGGGAGATCCCATTTCTGGACAGTTATGTGAGAAAGTGTTGCCGCTAAATGAGAAGCTTGGTGGTTATCCCCATAATGTACTGTGTATGTTTTTTTCCTATGCAATAAACGCATGTTTGATTATCTGGAAAAATCGCTATCCGGAACACTTTCGGTCCCAATTAGTCCTGATAAATGACGTTCTACTGTACAAGCTTAGTGTGTGTTCATCGCACAGTATGTCCTCTTTCGTGATGGTACTATGGTGTTGTGCAAAAATACTAACCACACTCTCCTCTTGGGACAGCTATTGAGTAGTACATCCTGCAGAGACCTTGAACAAACTGTTGAATTCTTTCTCTGTAGCTTTAAAAAATGATTACATTTCCTGTAACTAAGATGCCCTTCCCAGAAATATTTTCTGCATGCTTTAGTACTTCCTGTGTTTTGTATTAATGGTGTCATGTTATTATTGTCAATAGATATTTCTTTTCCTTTTGAGTAATTTAACTAGAATATATAAAATCTACATAAATAATCATTCATCCTTAAATGATGGGATGTAGTCTGGTAATGGACATGGCACCGGTCCGGTACTTGTTTTCCATGTCAATGAAGTTTGGAAGCATATAAAAATTTACAGTTTGTCTTCTGACATACCAGACATCATATTTTACTGTCCTTTAAATGTTCCAAGCAGTGAAATGTATTTGTCCAGATATAGATTCTTGGAATAGTTTTATTTGAAATCTGGTATTGTGAGGTCTTCTTCAACTTTGATGATCTATGAATAATCTTGTAATATAGAGTTACTGTTCCTCAGCAATCTTTGAATATTATAAAATCTAACCATCCTCATAACGATCGAGTCTGGATGGCTTAATTTTTATACCTTTTGCCGATGCGATTATATTCAAGTGACTGCTAGTGACTGAAAGTGATACAGGTATGTATACATTAATTGTAAATTACTTTATCCGTTAGAAGATTTCAAGGTTTACAATTCAATAAAACATGGTAGAAATGGTACTGGTGGCCTTAATTGCTGATATAATTTAGTGAACATATTTTGTTGTAAATGATACTGTTGTTGTAAGTGCTGGGGGGGATATATTAGAGAGCTAGGTTTGCTGTGGGTGTATACGGCAATGGGGCTATGACCTGTCCCTGTTGCAGTACTTCCTGCAGCGGGAGTGGAGCTCGCACAGCAGCCGCGGAAGGCCCAGTCCCAGTCTCGGCCCCGGGCCCGGGCCGAGCAGGGCTACCCGGGCTGGCGCTAATGCCAACCATAACAACCAGGAAGTGGAGGTGTGTGTTGCCACCTTGCCTTATGTCCGTCCCCCTAACCTTCCCAAATCTACTACCACTTGGGGATCTCTTCATAAGCCTTTGGTGTGGAAGGTGAGCCCATGGATTCATGCTACTACCTATACCCTATTTGCATGCTTATTGCTTTGCTTGTGCCATGCTTTTATGTAGTTTTATTGGGTGTTAGTAAATATGGTGATACTGCATATAAAGCAGTTTGTGTGATATTATTTTGATCCCTCCATATACCTTCCATATTTCCATAATATGACTATTTTCTGGAGCACTTTAATCTTATTTCAGGCATGTCGAAATTGCTAGTCATGGATATAACAGTATATATCGCTTATAAGGGCCTCTTTATTCACTTCAGTTTTTCTGTTTTCCCATTGTATGCTATATTTACTGCAATCTGTCAAGTATTTGGTATGCGTGATTGTGTTTTAAATGCATATTTGAGAGAGAGAGAGAGAGAGAGAGTAAACTTGCCCACACATTCCATATGCATTCTTGCTCTGACAAAGTGCTGTTTTTAAATCTGTTTCTCTTGTAATGAGTGATCTGATCGTGGACTATTATTGCTCTTATTATTCCATATCACTTGATCAAATTTAAAATGTTTTTGTTAACGAAAGCACTGTTTAGTAATTTATAATTTTCACAATATCAGAGTTGTAAAATTTTTGATAATAGTTGAATAGAACAGTCATAAACTAAATATGCAGACATTATCTGAATATTTGGTCGTATGTTGTTTGGTCATCTACCATTCGGCATAGGTTTCTGATTAGAATTTCACTGAATAAACAGGCATTGCTTATTGTATTTACTGCCCGCTAAGTAGAGACTGGGTGTTCATGAACTGAAGAACTATGAAATATGTATCCAAATATACTCTTCAAATTTTTAAGATATGCCAGGTACTTCCTATACCACCACAATAAGTCAGATACCTGTTTACAAGGTAGATGTCTCAAGCGAGGGAGCAGAATTTGGCCCAAAATATGAGAATATAATTATTTAATATTGAAAATGATTGTGATAGTTACCAGATTCGTCTTTGTGCCATTTGGGAGTAATTGGGGTTTAGGATATAGGGCATTGTGTATTTCAGTGAAAATGTTCTCGCCTGCTGTAACCAAGGTTGCGGAATCTAATGCTCACGCAATCGGTGGGCATTTGAGGATGCTTAAATGTGAGGGAGTTATGTCTCTAGATTTACTGACATGTTAAGTTAAGATCCCCTTCAGCACAAAGTTCCGGCAGTCCGATCTCTCTAATAGCCACAGTAATTAAAAGGAGTGTAAAACCCATAAATTATTATTATTATTATTACTATTATTATTGTGTTAAAATATGGTTTATATGCCTTTGTTGCACATAGAGCTTGACTGCTATTCACTCATGGACATTTTTTTTTTTTTTTTCCCCGTTATATTTTATGATTTTTTGAATTCTGCCCTTTAAAATGATGTGTAATACATTATAGTTTAACCATTAGAAATTGCCATAATTTTAAACTTGTGTTAACAATGAGAAAATCGTCTGTAATGGTTGTGAAATCCAGTTGAAATAAAGTGCCATAACTCCACGATTATAAGAGCTAGGATGTAGGGACCTGTTGCAATCAAGAGAACTTTCTTTACTTTTTAATGCTATGATGGCTAGACTGTACTAGTTTCGATTGTCTTAAGTTTATTCCTTGTGTAGAGTCCGACACACCATTCTCTGCTGCGACGTAATAACGCATTTTAGTTCCTTGACGCCTCCTCTCAAACACGTGGCACGTCCTGCCTCCCTGAGTCCCGATATAGCAACATCTTTCATTCTCTGCTTGGACTTAAACATGGGGACATAATGCTAACACAAAGGAGGGAGAGAGCTTTGCTCACCCGCCTCGTTGTTGCGCAATGACTTGACAACATTGCATTGGCTCGTGCACTCTGCAGGCTCTACAGCAGCTAGGAACACGTGATTAATGATTGATGAGTAGTGTCCTCTTTCAAATAATTTTAAAATAACATAAAGAAGTAAATTACCGGGTGTAGAATTGTGATTCATGTTTCTATATAATTAGGAAAATGCTGCCTTTCGTCCTATTCATATGTAGAAACCGTATCCAGCCAAACTTGACCCAGTGGCACACGATATATTACTTCTCGGTTTTAAAAGTGACGCGAGTGATCAGCTGAGTTAGAACAGTCCCACTCCTCCCACTGTTCGGTGGCCACGCGTCCCCAGTCATGTCATGGAAGAGACTGGTGTATCGGGCTCTAATCCATAACATGAATTTCCATTGTTACTACCTAGAGTTGTTTATTTTTGATGTGATTTGAGCTAATTAATTGTGAATGTTCAATAACTGAAGTTCAAAATGCCGAGAAGTAATCATATTTTTAAGAAAAGAATGAATATTAACATTCTAAAAACCAAAAATGCTGTACTGTAAGTAAAGAATCTGACGAGCGATATGGGCGCTATATTTTCATCTGCTATCGACAGAAAAAATCCTCAGCATTTACTTTGTTCATTAGACTGGAGCAAATATCTAAAAAACTAAAGAACAACAAATTCCCCACAACCATCCCAAACACACACAACTTCTTCTTGCCTGTATGGAGGAAATAAAGCACAATTTTAGCCTATTTTCATTTACGAAAATAATAGGCTTCTGAGATCACCTTTTGTCCATCTGTGTGTATGTGTATCTGTGTTCCCCCCTTATAAAATCTAAATGGCTGAAGCGATTTCAAAGAAACTCGGTAAGTGCATACTACTACCTTCTCCAACCTCGACTGTGCCTTTCAAATTTTAATACTTTTCACCAATCCAACATGGCGGCCATGCAAATTATTTCACTGCCATTCTATATCTCCGCAATAGTAACAGATATCGCCATGACATTTTGTACGGTGATAAAGGGTACTACTAGAATTTCATCTATGTGACTTTCATAAACCTGTTAAGTACAAAACGAACATGGCGGCCAAGTGAAGTTGAAACATTTAACTAGACTTTCCTCATGAGCGCTGTGAAACTTGGTACAGCAAATGTTTATACACATTGCAATGTACTGACATATAAATTAGTTCAATGATTTTCTTAACTTCAA
The DNA here is from genome assembly GCA_946902985.2 of Meconema thalassinum. Lineage (NCBI taxonomy): Eukaryota > Metazoa > Arthropoda > Insecta > Orthoptera > Tettigoniidae > Meconema > Meconema thalassinum. The sequence continues at coordinate 1,094,414,818 of OX336389.2, read as the reverse complement.
GATGGCGGTTGTGCAAAATTTTAAAATTATGTTTTTATTTCTTGTGTCCTGATCATGCGATCGAAGTGAGCGTTTGAATAATGAACCTATGCAATAATCTTCATCTAATGGTACATAGCTCTATGGGCTATACATATAACGATCTAACATGACGACCATCCAAAGTATTTAGACTGTTCTCAATATCTACGAATTTATTACAGCAATCAAACTGAAATGTTATATATACCTAGGTGTATATATATATATATGTATGTATTCTTTATTGTCAGACGGGCTCCACTAGTGGACAATGTTTGTTGATGGAGGCTATTAATGTAAGTTCAGCTATGGATCATTCAATAACCTGGTGAGCACATAAACCAACATAGCGGGGATGCAAAATTTAAATATTGAAATTGATTTTTCTTGCAACTTTTCATCCGAGCGCTGTGAAACTTGGCACGGTATATCTTCATACATGCCTTAATATACTGACGTCTAATTTAATGGAATTTTACGAGAACTTAAAAATGGCGGCTGTGTAATTTTAAAAAATCTCTTTTTCATTTCCCGTGTCCTAAGTAAGACCAGTAGGATATATGAAAATAGACTATTTAGTTCTTCACAGAACTTCTTGTTAGAGATCTGTCCAGCCCCCCAGCTGTTGGAGAAGTGTCTTCATGGTAAAAGTCAAAATCCTAATGAATCGGTAAACAATGTTATGTGGTCTCGCATCCCTAAAGGCAGTTTCGTGGGCATAAAACACTAAGATCTGGGGTTCTTGATGCAGTGACCAATTTTAACAAAGAAAACATTGCTGTCTGGCAAGACAGAGTTAGGACTATAAATACACACATCAAAAAAAGTTTTGCATCACCTCGGTTCCCAGATCTCCGGCATATAGATGTTGACTGTGTATATTGTATCCAAGATACAGTCCCTTTGACTGTTCATAGATGTCACTAAAACTGCTCAAAGATGTAAACAACCATGCATGAGCAGGGTCTATTAGACGGAGGGGGTACGACAGCCGATCAGTTCCAGTCATTCCACCAGGACGAAGGTACGCTGCTCATGTTGTCTGTAGTTTACCATGCCTAGAAGGTCAATACCGCAGTTCGATCGCGTCCGCATTGTTACTTTGTGTCAAGAAGGGCTCTCAACAAGGGAAGTTTCCAGGCGTCTCAGAGTGAACCAAAGCGATGTTGTTCGGACATGGAGGAGGTACAGAGATACAGGAACTGTCGATGACAGGCCTCGCTCAGGCCGCCCAAGGGCTACTACTGTAGTGGATGACCGCTACTTACGGATTGCCGCTCGGAGGAACCCTGACAGCAATGCCACCATGTTGAATAATGCGTTTCGTTCAGCCACAGGACGTCGTGTTTCAACTCAAACTGTGCGCAATAGGCTGCATGATGCGCAACTTCACTCCCGACGTCCATGGCGAGGTCCAGCTTTGCAACCCCGACACCATGCAGCGCGGTACAGATGGGCCCAACAACATGCTGAATGGACCCCACGGAATTGGCATCACGTTCTCTTCACCGATGAGTGTCGCATATGCCTTCAACCAGACAATCGTCGGAGACGTGTTTGGAGGCACCCTGGTCAGGCTGAACGTCTTAGACACACTGTCCAGCGAGTGCAGCAAGGTGGTGGTTCCCTGATGTTTTGGGGTGGCATTATGTGGGGCCGACGTACGCCACTGGTGGTCATGGAAGGCTCCGAAACGGCTTTACGATACCTGAATGACATCCTCCGACCCATAGTGCAACCATATCGGCAGAATATTGGAGAGGCATTTGTCTTCATGGACGACAATTCTCGACCTCATCGTGCACATCTTGTGAATGCGTTCCTTCAAGATAACGACATCGCTCGACTACAGTGGCCAGCATGTTCGCCAGACATGAACCCTATCGAACATGCCTGGGATATGTTGAAAAGGGCTGTTTATGGACGTCTTGACCCACCAACCACTCTGAGAGATTTACGCCGAATTGTCGTTGAGGAGTGGGACAATTTGGACCAACAGTGTCTTGATGAACTTGTGGATAGTATGCCACGGCGAATACAGGCATGCATCAATGCAAGAGGACGTGCTACTGGGTATTAGAGGTAGTGGTGTGTACTGCAATCTGGACCACAAATGCTGAAAGTCTAGCTGTATGATGGTACAACATGCAATGTGTGGGTCTCATGAGCAATAAAACGAGCTGAAATGTTGTTTGTGTTGATCTCTATTCCCTTTGTATTTAACGGTTCCGGAACTCTTGGAACCGAGGTGATGCAAAACTTTTTTTGATGTGTGTAGGAAGGAACTGTGACACTGCTATGAAGGAGTTGGACCGAGAAAGACTATGGCAACCCGAAAGAATGGCTCGGGAAGTGCAGAGAAAAGCTAGGGAATCCAGGGACAAGGCTAAACAGAAGCTAGAAGACCTGTATGAATCACAGAAAGATCCTGATTCTCCTTCATATGGGGCAGAGATGCATTGAAATATGGACACATGTGTGGAAAGTTCTTACTGCAGTTTTCTCAGTTTCTAATTTTTTTAAATGTACCAATGTTCCTTTTCTAGGTGACTATCACAGAGCTGTGCAATATCTATCATGAATTTGTCTCAGTGGTTGATATTTTAATTTTAATGGAGGAGTTTCTCTATTCAAAGTAAAACTGTTCGGGATTTGGCTGTTTTCTTTTAAGGAAAAGTCATTATGTTTGACAGTTTTTTAAAAACGGCTATGTCTAACTCCACTGAAGTCCAATATAAGAACGCTCCATTAATATCTCGTGTAAGGTTTGAATGAAATGTGACATAAATTTCATTATCACAACTTTATTAGATCCTGAGGAAAGAAGCATGAATTAAACAAATTTAACATTGGTAAGATAGGCTGTCCTGTATCCCCTTAAGTACATTGCTGTCTGGCAAGACAGAGTTAGGACTACCATTCATTGGGGAAACATAGCCACAAAAGATATATGCATAGGTGCAAATTATATGAAAGTAATGTATGATTTTACTGGTATTACAATTAAATTTATGGATATTAATGCTGAAAACCCCAGTCTATAATTTTACTTGATGCTCTGGTACAAAAGAAATGTTTGTGTTTCATCACCCTGAATTATTCATATCCTGCCCTCATATATGGCCCATTTCATATAATTTACAGCCATGCATAGATCAAATATTTAATCTTTCAAGATGTATAACTGGCTACAATTCCTCAATGATCCACTTTTATGTGCGTTCAAGAAAGAACAACTGTTTCCTTGCAGGTGAATCAAACCATGTGCAAATCCACGTAACTGTCTCCTGAGTGCTGCCTCATTACCTGCATCTAACTTGGCATAGGTAGCTAAATGAATGGCTGAATAGCCCCGGCATGAGTGAATAACTGTCTAGCTCTGCATGCAACAAGGTCATATAAACCATACTTAAAACAACTCCAAAATTATGCAAAAATAAATTGGGCGTCTATTGCCATAATTTTCAGTGATTTTAAATAATTCAATTTTTACGTTTTGAGCCTAATCCAGCTCTCCCAGTTGAGGGACCTCCCTTGTAAAAAGATGAAAGTACTTGATTCACTGTCTAGGGATGAGTTGCATTTCACAACCAATGCATGATGTAAGTTTTCAATGTTGATATAGAAAGCCTTTTGGTCCTCGATATTACTTTGGTTTTGCTACCACATCATATTCAACAGCTATATACTGTACTAGCAACCCGCCCCGGCTTCACCCGGAAACTGAAGCATCATTTATATAATTTATGGAGGACTCATAATTCATAGCAGAATTCTCTTTATCGGACCACAAACTCTGAACATTTCTTCCCTGTGTCAAAGTTCCTTTGTAGTTGCGAATTCTTTCTTTCTCTCTCTTGTGACAATCGAGAAATTACTTGTTGCTTAGTTTCATTGTTAACGTGAGCGTATTCTTTTCGATTTCAATGAACTACGGCTTATATCCTTTTTTCGTCTCGGCATGATGGGTTAAAATCACTGACTGGACTACCGGTATTAATTATATTATCACGGAGATAGCATGTGCAATGAATTCTTGTCAGATGTAATTTAAGAATGGCGAGGTACATGAATCACAAATCCCCCTTCTGTCCAATCTAAACTTGACTGTGTATTCTGCGGAACGAAAAGTTCACAAGCGAAGTAAAGAAAAGCAGAGCTGTACTTCCATGGAAACTCCAAACACATCCACTCTTCTCTGAAGTCTAAACTCGACACAACTCTACAGTGTCTGAGGTGATAGGCTCGCTTGCCAGCCAGAGAACTCGTAAACTGTCTCGAAGCTAGTACAGTAAAACCTGCCTAAACCGGATCCTTTATATACCGGAAACCTGGACAAACTGAAAACAAAATTCGGAACGGAGGTATTTCCTATGTAAAATGACACTGTAAACCGGAAAACTGCCTAACACGGAAATGGAAAGAAATTCCGGAACTGTAGGCATAAATAGCCAGACTAATACGGATTATCTTATCCATAATACAAAGCTATGTACAGTACTAAATTTGGAGCGTGACTGTACCTGCACCAAAGTTCTAGGAAACAGTAAGGACTGAAGACATTCAAAGTGCAGTTGATATACACTCACCGGCATAAAAAGCGAAACACTACGAATTTCAGACAAAACTCAATGTTGGACCGCTTCAAACCTGGTACAAATTAAATGTTGTGACATTGCAGCGATATGGCAATGCATCATGAGTTAATTAGCCCATTTGAGAAGCTTCAGTGCAATAATTGATAAACATTGTTGATCGTGACAATTACAGCACCAATATTACTGTTTCCCGCCTTTGAACAAGAATAACCACAGACAGCTGTCGTAAGGTTTATTGCTGTGAATTCTTGTGCCGCGTATTTTTGTGGACATTATGGCTAGTCTACAATAGTTATTCTCGTTTCTAAGTCAGATCATAATGGCTCTTTCTCCTGAAAACGTAGCAAGGGCAGTGGCATTAGTTTAGGATGGACGCAGTATACGCTATGTGGCAAACGTTATAGGCACGTCTTGTTCTAACGTGTACAGTACTGTTAAAAGGTACAGAGAGGACAATATCTACTGCAGGAGGCCCGGTCCTGGTCGCAGGAGAAGCACTACTGACCACGATGATCGCTTTCTCGCAATGCAAGTTCTTCGTGATCGACACACAACAGCTGTGGAGGCCAGAGATCACTTGCAGAAAGTACGGGGCACGAACATCTGTGAAAGGACAGTAAGAAGGAGGGTGTAGGAAGTGGATTTACAGTCCAAGAGGCCCGCCACAGGACGTCTCCTTAGACATGAGCACCATGCCGCTCGTATGCAATTCGCCAACGTCCATCGAAACTGGACTGTGGAGCAGAGGAGCTCGGTGCTGTTTACGGATGAAACCCGATTCTGTTTGAGGGCACCGGATGGGAAGGTGAGAGTATGGAGAAGGCCCGGGGAACATTCACCCTGTTCCTTCTCTGCAAGGACACCGTTCAATGGAAGCTCTGTGATGGTCTGAGCCGGGATTACCACGGATACGCGAACGGAGCTTGTGTTCATTGACAATGGGAGCCTGACAGCCCACCGGTACATCAAGGAGATTTTAGTACATCACGTCTTGCCTTTTTTCACCTGTCATTGCTGAGAACTTTATCCCGAAGCGTGACAACGCTCGCCCACACGTTGCCGTCTGTGTACGTGAGTATCTGGATGATGACGGAATTGAGCGCATGGTGTGGCCTGCTTGTAGTTCCGACCTAAACCCGTTAGAGCATGTCTGGGAAATGCTTCGGAGACGTGCTACGAGTCGTTCTCCTGACTTCGAGCTTATCTCTAGGAAGAATCGGAGCTCATACCATAAGAGAACATTCGTGATTGCATCCTGAGCATGCCTGATCGAATCACAGTTGTAACTGTGGCTAGAGGTGGTAATACCCGTTATTGAGCCAATGGAAATGTTGTGCAAACAAGTGGACAAACGGACTAAGTCATAAAGTAATCATTCGTAATCATACAGTGTAACAGGTCGGAGGACAGTACGATGGATTCCAGGTTTTGACATTTCTAAATTTGTGTTTGTGCACTGTTGTGATTGTAATGATAAATAATTTGTATCAAATATTGTGCTATTTAGGGTAATTAACTTATTATTCATTGCCATGTTGTTGTAATGTCATAATATTTGATTAATACAAGGTTTGAAGCCGTCCAACATTGAGTTTTATCTAATATTCGTAGTGTTTCGCTTTTTATGCCAGTGAGTGTAGCTGCCAAAAACAGTAGGTGCGAAGTCATGGAAGAAATGGGTGACGATGATGAACGCAATGAAAGGGAGCTAAAAATACACTCTTTTGGAGAAGCACTTTCTGTTGTGAGTGACCTTCAGGAATTTGCAGCTTCCAAAAATGTTCCAGAACTCCTGGAGTTAATGCGGGATGCAAAGGAGATCAAACAACGTTCTCTTGTAAATAAGTAGCAACAGTGCACTTTGAAAGACATGTGGAAACAAAGAAACGAGCAGAGAAACTGAAATTTTTGTACGTAAGTTGAAAATACAGTGTAATACATGTGATCCTATTTTCTTCTTTTTTTTACAGACTTATATTTTAAATTATTATTTCATTGTAATCCTATGCGATAATACAGTATTTCCTTGTAGTGTATTTTGTCTTATTGAAACTCAACCCTTTGTAAAACGGAAAAATAAATCCAGAACGATTGCGTTCCGCTTTATGCAGGTTTTACTGTAATTGAATGGACATTGTTGGAAGAAATGAAAACTTAAAAACACTTACAGTGGGCAATGTATTGAAGATAGATATATGCTGTCCGGGACTTTTTTGTAGAACTTTTCATGCTAAACAATTCTTACACTCAGAGTATATAGATATTTTTAACGGTTTGTCGAGCGTAAGCTTAAAAAGCGCACGGATGCCATGTTTTTCTCCAACTTTTTCACTGAAATCATTACTGCTTGGCTTCCTTTGATCATAAATAAATAATTTTCTACAGAAAGCTTCCTTGAGAAATCCTTTACACAATGGTGAAAACCACATCAAAATCCATCCAGTGGTTCCCGAGATTACCCGTAAGGTCCAAGAATCGGGGACTTTGTTTTATACTAAGTAGAGATAAGCATTTGTAATGGTAAAGGATTTTCCCCTGGAAAAGTCTTGTAGTTTGTATCCTTGGTATTTTGATATTAGTTTTTTTATTTTTCCCTTTACTTTTTGTCCAATATTACTATAAACTTGAGCTAGGATAGGTACTGTTCCTTCAGACTCAGTTGATGTCACATTTAAGGCAATGCCTATACTTTCCAGGGAAGTGATTATGTTCGATAAATCAGAAAAGGGGCACATAAGAAATTTGATGTGACTACTTACAGACTACATACTGTGGTCAAACCAAGATTGATAAACATGCAACTACAGAATAAATAAAATATATGATGGTTTTTAATGCTGAGATTTGCACTTACATGTAACATAGAAGCTTGCTCACTGCTGATGCTTTTCATAGATACCGTAATATATCAGCATGTAATTAGAACTCCTGGAAACAAATATTTAAACCACAAAAATTCATAAGTTCCATCAAGCACTAAGAAACAAAACCTATTAGGAAATAGCAATTTGCTGTGGCCTGGTTCTCTCTTCTCTCTTGGTATGTCTGAGCTTGATTGTGTTTATATTAGTATATTGCTTTCCCTCTCTGTTCTACCCTGTTCAACAAATTTTGAAATATATATATTTTACTACAATGACTTCTTATAGTAAACTCATTGAGGTTTATACAATAACTTATTAACAAACAAACATCAGTCCTTCTGAAAACAATAACAATTGTGGTTACATAACAATGAAACGGTACAAAAACTAAGCGATCTCTCTTATTATTCATTATCTGAGTCACTATCCACTAAAAACTGCTCCATTTCTGTTTTCCATTTTTGTTGTTATACTCAGTACGGAAGATAGATATTTCATCACTGCTAGGAAACAAAAGCTAACGTGAATATGAGGAAAAAATAAAATATCTCTAACTTATGCTGGACGTTATTTTTACGGGCTTAATCAAACGAGCACTGCACAGAAACATCAATATATGGGATTAATACAAATGGCTCATTATTGCACAACGTATGCACTAAATCCAATCATTAGATTATGGATTGAAATCCTTCTTCATTGTCAGTAAATATAAATTCAGGACATGCTGTTGATGATGGTGAGTTCATCAAGAGATGGAGGAAAGTTAATTAAAGATTGGCGATGTGGTGTGCCAGTCGCAAGTTATTTGGTCATACAAACTACCAAATGACCAACATCATTACAATCTTCCATGGACCCATGTACCCTTTCCCTTGGCCAACAGACACCTTGAGATTAGATTTTGTAAAACTTGACATGGAATAACTCCTCTCTAGCTGTAATCTTCTTAGTGAGACATTGAAAATTTGGCATTTACTAATTATAATACCAAAAGATATTTGATAGGCAGAACCAAAATTACTAGGTATTGAAAAAAGTACACTGCTCTCTTCTAAATGTCCCGTTTGAAAACAAAAGCATTGAAAATCTGTATCTCATGATGATCGGTATCAGTCTTCTATAGTACTCCCCACACACGGAATTAGATGATCAAGATTATCTTGGGGTTAGAGGTCCCACTCCCCTATGGCAGCGTAAGCATACAATTGAAGGCGGTAGTCCGAACTTTTGTCCATACTGCACGAAACTCCTACGTCGTGTTAAAGGAAGCAAAACAGGTGCGGAGCCAGGAGGAAAAGGAAGCGACGACTAAGGTGGCAGTCTAAAGAAAAGCCACGAAAGATCTCCAGGAATTGGCAAAAAGAAGAAGATATTGAACGATGCCCGTTCTGAAACAGAGAAAATTGAAGAGCAGATGAGTTCCCTAGAGAAGCTTTAATTAATAAATCCTTGATTATTGTTTGTTTTATCTTATATTGTGTGACTAAATTTCCTAACCACAATCTATTATTGACAAAGAGACTTATTTTATTTTGTGTATTACTAGCCTACAGTTCCTATTCAGAAATTATTACTGTCAAAAGAACTTAATTTTGTGTTGTGTATAGGGACAAGGCGCAGAAAGTCTTCAGCTGCAGTGGAGCTACGATTTAAAAGAGTGCTGAAGTGTTCCTTCCATCTATCCAAAACTTCTTGAGTGCTGGTGTGAATGGTGGTATCATCAGCACCTTTCAGTGTTCCTGAAGAGGAGTGAAAGGGTCCATATAATTCTTTTTGACCTGCATAAAAGTTGCGTAGATCTCTGCTGTCTGAATATCTCTGGAGCTCCTCAGCCTTTTCGTGCCACCAGTTGTTTTTTATCTTCCGGATTTCAGCTTGACACTTCTGTTTTAGTTCGCGGAGATGGTTTAGTTTCTCTGTGGAAGATGGGTCTCGTGTAAGAGAAAGGTAGGCTTCCCTTTTATCACTGATTAGTTTCAGTATTTCTTCATGATTTTTCTCAAACCAATCATGTCTCCCCTTTTTCTCAAAACCAATAGTGTCTTCTGCTGATTCTGTGATGATTTTCTGAAGCGTGGTCCATTCACCATCAACCTCCCTGTTGAATGGATGGAGGGTCAGCTGTTCTTGAATAGTTCTTCGGAATCCATCCACGACAGTTTCATCGTACAGCCTTGAGGTGTTGAGCTTCTTTCTGGGTGGATTCATGGAGTGAGTGCATGGTCGATTTTGGATAGAAAACCTGAGTCGACGGAAAAGGAATCGGTGGTCTGTCCAACGTCATCAACATTTCTTGCAACCTTTGTGATTAGGACGTCATTCTTGTCACGTTGTCGGGTGATGATATAATCAATCATGTGCCAGTGTTTGGATCGTGGGTGCATCCATGTGGTCTTGTAGCAGTCGGGTAGTCGGAAATGAGTGTTGGTGATGTAGAGCTCATTCTCAGCACAAAGCCCGAGAAGTAATAGGCCATTGCTGTTGCAATTCCCTATACCATGATTTCCCATGACCTTCTCCCACAGATTTCTGTCTTTGCCCCCTCTTGCATTAAAATCACCAAGCAGCAGAAGCTTGTCGTTGCGGGGCACCTTGGTGAGGACTGTGCTTAGGTGTTGATAGAAGCAGTTCTTGGAGTCCTCATCGTCCATAAGAGTGGGGGTATATGAGGAGATAAGTGTGATGAATCTGCCTCTTGAAAGGGGAATACGGAGGGTCATGAGCCTTTCATTTATTGCAGTGGGAGAGAGTCGATGTTCATTCACCAATTTAGTTTTCACTGCAAAACCATCTCCATGTATGCGACTATCCTCTTCCTTCTTTCCCTTCCGAAAGCTGGTGTATCCTGTTGTAGTCTCCTTGATATTACCTTCCCCCGCAAGTCTAGTTTCACTCAGGGCGGCAACATCGATATTGAGTCTGCTCAGCTCATGGGTGATAAGAGCTGTTCTTCTCTCCAGCCTGTTATCTGTTCGGTCCGATAACGTTCTGATGTTCCAAGCGCCTATTATCATTTTATTTGAGTTCTTATTTCGACCGCAAGATTGGGTGACCCTCTGGGTGCGGTGTCCCAGACAGGATTGAAGAGTGGCATCCGATGTTTAGCCCATCTTTTCTAGGGCCGTCCCCATTCGGGGTGAGCAGCGGTGATCCTGAATAGACCTGCCCAGACACAGTTGTAGGACCGAATCCCCGAGTTGCCACATTGTCTCGAGACGACCATCACACATACGTCGCCAACGTACAGGTCCAGACTAGAAGCTTCCAGTTTACCAAACCTGCTTCCGTCGCCCTTATCCAATCGCCGTTGGACTTAATAAGTTTGGCAAGGAAGAGTGCCACAGGCGGGACTTTGTTTAAGGTGGATTTCAACTTGCCAAGGACAAACCCACGCACTATGATTCTGGCACCTCCCACTGCGGCTCATATAGAATGAGACGTGCAGTTACAAGTACCAGAACTGCAATGGACTGCCGCAGACTCAAGAACTCATGAGTTGGCCTTTACAGCCAGTCCATCTGGCATGACTTCTTCCGCCTCAGAAGCCGTTGGGTAACCTCGGAGTTGCCGTTGGGCCAAACTATACGTAATGGGTTTCAGTGTCATTTCCTACACTGAGGGGACCATCACCCCACCTAAAGGGGCTCATCCGCCAGAAGCCGTTGGCCCCTGTACTATACACACTGTAGGTTATACAGGCACACTTGCTAGTGCCTATACTATATAAGATACCACCACTGCTCCATGTACTGTAGTAGTATCATGTAATAACACTGTACTATACACACTGTAGGTTATACAGGCACACTATTGTTGGCATACATCAGCAATAATCTCTTCATCCCATTGTTCCCCACATACAACCAGATTATCATCGAAATGCACAAAAGTATCGAAATCTGCACCCTCGGGTAGCGTTAGCTTATTGCCAGACATAATTTTGTTCCCATAATCATCATTAGAGACAGCCTCTTCCAGTAAGACACCAGCTTTGCGGAAACAGTTCCTGATTGTGGAGGATGACACCTGCTTCCGGGCAGCCAAAATAAAGTCCATGGCTTGTAGTAAATTAATGGAGAAAGTTTCATTTCTTGCATCACTTACTGTTATTAAATGTTGAACCAGCATATTGTTATAATGCACTTTGAAATTTGCAATGATGCCCAAATCAAGCGGTTGTAGAACCCTGGTACAGTTAGGAGGGAAAAGTTCTACTCGGACATTATCCAGAACGATTTGAGGTGGATGTGCTGCACATCGATCCATAAGAAGAAGGATCTTCTTCTGTTTCTTTTTCATTTTAATGTCCAGTTTTTTTCAACCACTGTTCCATTAGGAGCATAGTCATCCAAGAAGTTCTGTTGGATTCATATTCCGTAGGTTTTGTTTTCGCACCCTTAAAACACCTCGGATTCTTCGATTTTCCTATCACAAGGGGAGGAAGTTTGTTCAATCCATCTTCATTGGGGGCGAGAAGAACTGTTACTCGAATTTTACTTTTCTTCCCTCCATAGCAGGAGTCACCTTTTTCAGCTAATGTTTTATTAAGAAGGAGACTGTAGAATAAGCCGGTCTCATCAAAATTGTAGACGTTTGTGGGCTGGTAATCGCTTATGATACCCAGCAGAATCTTTTCTTTCCAGTGTTGCACCGTGACGTCGTCCACAGCTTTTGAGTCACCGCAAATTGTTCTCCCTGTGATTCCATGACGATCTTTAAATCCTTGCAACCATCCAGACAAATCCTTGAAATCACCAGTGATACTCATCCACATCCCGGGTGTCCGCTTGAAGCAGCTACAGCCTCTGGCAAGCCGAACATGTCCTCGGACTCTCCCGGCACTAAAAGCCATACAAAAAATAGTTAACTAAAACCGGCACCATGGATATTTTACCTGTCCATTGATCCCACAAAAGAAATTCTCATATTCAATTAATACACAGAGGATCGCAGAGTGACATTGTTGACCCTTACTTACTGGCGGCATAACAAAGACCAACCGAGTGAGTTCCCTTCGCTCTCTATCTCGCTCCACCTCTTGCTGCGTCATTTTTTACATTCACAATGCCGCTGAAGATTAAGTTACAAGCCGAGTCTGCTGTTTCGGCGCGGAAACAAAAGAAAATAAATTTGTTTGAATATGAGAATTTATTTAGTGGGAACAATCAAGAGCATGTCCCACATGAGACAGAAACTCTTGTGTTCTGTTTCAGCACCGAAACTCGACCGCTCTACTTCCGTCCACGCCGACGAAGGGGTTGTACTAGATACCAAACGTGGGTAGGCGTTTTAATACATCTGAGAGATGATTGATTCAAATTTCCTGCAAATCGCATTAGCGTGGCGCTAGTAGTGGCCCCATGACTTTGCACATCAGGTTTGCTTTAAATACAGGCTGTACTGTGCGAGAGCACCTGTGAGATTGGACGGAGTGATTGTGAGTGGGTCAAGAATGCCTTTACAATGACAAAGAGGCCAGTATCAACAGCTCACAGCGTTTCAACGAGGCCGTGTAATAGGGCTATGTGAAGGTGGATATTCCTTCCGCGCTATTGCAGAATGACTTGGCAGGAATGTCTCCACTGTGCATGCGTGCTGGCAGCAGTGGTCACGAGAAGGAACGGTCGCAAGAAGACCGGGCTCCGGATGTCCCCGTGGCACCACCGAGAGGGAGGATTGCTGTATTCGGCGTATGGCTTTGGCGCATCAGGCGTAGTCGGCAGCGGCAGTTGGCACCAGTGATGCAACAGAACTGTTCAAAATCGTTTACTTGAAGGCCAGCTCCGAGCCAGACGCCCTGCGGCGTGCATTCCACTTACCCCAAACCTCCGCCGTCTCCGACTTCAGTGGTGACAAGCGAGAGCTCTTTGGAGGATGGAGTGAAGGTCTGTTGTGTTTTCCGATGATAGCTGATTCTACCTTGGTGCCAGTGATGGCCGTCTTTTGGTTAGAAGGAGGCCAGGTGAGCGCCTGCATTCCACCTGACTGTGGCGTCGACACACTGGACCTACACCGGGCGTTCTGGTCTGGGGAGCAATTTTCTATGACAGCAGGAGCACTCTTATGGTTATCCCACGCACACTGACTGCAGATGTGTACGTCCGTCTGGTGATTCGACTTGTTGTGCTGCCATTCAGGAACAGCATTCCCGGGGGTGTTCCAACAGGATAATGCATGCCCCCATGCTGCTGTTGTAACCCAACATGCTCTACGGAGTGTCGATATGATGTGCCTTGGCCTGCTCGATCCCACGATCTGTACCCAATCGAGCACTTATGGGGCATCATTGGACGTAAACTCCAGCATCATCCACAACCGGCATTAACCGTCCCTGTATTGACCGACCAAGTGCAACAGGCATGGAACTCCATCCCACAAGCTGACATCCGGCACCTGTACGACACAATGCACGCAGGTTTGCATGCCTGCATTCAACAGTCTGGCGATTATACCGGTTATTGATGGACCAGCATGGCACATTTTCTATGGCTTTTCTCGCATGGGCATTAACCTGTTGTCTTGTACCTTTAATCAATTAAACATGTTACTTTGCCAAATATATTGCCGAAATGGCCAGTTCTTGACCCATTATGTCCCTCACACACTCGATAGGGCTTTGTCCAAGGATCTGGTGGGCTGTTGTAAGGTTGTGATGTTTTGGAGAACTTCCCTGGAGATGCATTTAGTGTGACATCATCCTGCTGAAACATCCCATTTGCAATGTTTGCTATCATATGGACAAGCAGTCATATTGCCCTCAACAATCACCAATTGTGATTTCACATTAAAGCCAATAGCTCCCCAGATCATAATACTCAATCAAGCTACTTGCCTCTTACCAAGGCAGACCAGGTTTGATTCGCAGTCAATGCTTGTGTGATTTTTGAAGTGAAATATCATGTCCTGGGGTTCGGATTTCACGTAAAAGTGGAGGTCAAGTAATACTTTAAGCTTCCTTCCATAATGCTCAGTGTTTTGGCCCTCTGTGCCTCTCAACAATAAGGCTTGGGCGGCTCCAATCCCCGGTATGTCATTGCACATGATTGCAGTTATCGCTGTGGGCTAGACAGATGTGCAACTCATCACTAATGATAACGCTATGCCATTCGTCAAACCATGCCTATCTTTCTCAACACCATGCCAGCCTTTCATGTTGATGTTGTGGGGTCAGTGGAACACCTCCTGCAAAGTGGGATACCACTCTTGATTGAATTTGCATGAGGGTTCATCTGGGCCATCCGAATGATGTAGTGATCCTCCCTCACAGTTGTCCATCGAGTTGGGCCTTTGCTGGGTCTGCGAGTGTGCATACCATTTTTTGACCCCTGCTGCACTGTAGTTGCCTGGAAAAATCCCCATATGGGGTGCTGCACATTGGTCTGCAGCCTGGTAGACACAGCAGTGCTTCTCGTATGCTATCCTCTGGTTCCAACTATCTCAGTTCTCTTTTTAATTGTCTGGAGGAAATCTGGATAAAATTCTACCAAGTTGTCCTATAGCTTAAAATTTAAAAAGATTTTTCAGCTTATTTCTCCCATCCCAGAAGTTTTGAACTAATGGATACAAAGCAACAGATAAGCTTCGAGTAATATACCATTTGTAGAACGTGATCTTACAGTCATTTTGTGATTAAATCTCCAGTGCTATTTCATAGATTTGGGAATTCTGATGATATTTATTTTAGAAATAAACTTGAAATATCCTATATCTTTTCATTAAGTGTAGTCCATTTCCAATTTCTTAGCTAGCATAAATATTAGTGTCAATACACATAATTTGTTTTCCAGTATGAATTTTAGTTTGCATTAAATGTAACTTACCAGGAAGATACCATTTTTATGGATGGCATTATGATAGGAGCTGAATCAGTGAGCCAGCATAAATATTACTGTCAGTACACATAATTGGTTTTCCTGTACATTTACTGCACCTGAATAAAAAAAAGATTATGTTGCCCGACTGAAAGTTACAATATCAACTATGATAGGAGCTGAAACAATGAGCTTAGCTCACTGATTAAAATAAATGGTATAATTCTTAATGTTTTTATTAAAGCTTTCATCTCTAGTATTACAGTGGCATCCTCTTTCATTAGAGATGTAGCCTTGTATCAGTTGCATGTGGTGGTTTATTTGATTATAACAGTACTAGTCATGCTATGTTGTTTAATTGCCTGTTATTAATCCTGATAGGGGGTCATCCATGAAATACGTTTGCAAAAATGCCATCAAATTTAATCACCCTCTCCCCCACCATTGTAACACGCAACAAGGAAATGTATTTCTGGAATTGTGAGAATACTACACTGGATGAATTTTTCCTTCCACAAATCAACCTAAAAAATAAGTTTTTTTTTTAAACTTATAATGAAAGTGCCAAAAAGAATGATTATTTGGGATTTGCAAATCTGGCAATAACGAAGAACTGATGAACGTACATATTCTCGTACAGACCCTCACCCCCCAAATTATTATACACTTTTGTCACATTCTTGTAAGGACACACCGTTCGAGCGGACATATTTTATGGATAACCCCTAAGTGCATCTGATAAGTTCAATTAGTGCTTTGTTGCTCACTTTCTACAGTTTGAAAGTTTTTTAATGTTTGAACTGATATGGCATGAAGAACTACATGTGGTTAACAAGAAAACTGCATTCTGTGGTTTTAATAAGTGCAGTTTATGTAGGATCAATAATGAAACAAATTTTGAATGATTCCACTGTAGTATCCACCAGTGTCAGAATCCAGACATTCTTGTTTTATATCTATATGTTTTGAATCAATATCTTGACTATAGTTTCATAATTTTTAATTTTCCTTTGGTATGTTGAACTTTGTTTGTTTTCTTTAACACAAGCTTTAAGCCTATCTGGCCAATGCACTGCAGCATGCTTGGTCTGAAAAGGGAAATCCTCTTCTGTTGCCTCCAAAGGGTGCTTCAGACTCTCATTACAGACCGTACCCTCAAGTTTGCTCCGGGGGTTGAAGTCAGGGTTGCTACAGGGAAGTAAGGGGTATTTGTTCTGATTCTTGCTTTGATTTAGCCTTGTGTGGTGGTATAGAATCTTATTGGAAGTTCCAGTTCTCACTTTTAAACATTGTGGTGTTTAAATCCCTCATTTCAGGGATGTGGGAAGTTTGTTTATATATATTGGCTGTTGTTACCCTCTTACCTCATTTTGCTTCATAACAGTGATGTCTCACCTAACTGCAATTGAGGATGGCCCTCAGGAACCTTTCCATCATTCATATCTATATATTTCCCTGTGCAATTGGCTTTTGTGGGAGGATATATCATAACTACAGACATACTTACCTAGGTACAGTATTAATACAACTCGCAAAAGTACGTATAATAACTAATACTGAAATGCTCATACACCTTAACACATTAAGAAATTACAAGTAATATTTACAAGGAAGAAAGCAACAAAAGTTAGCATAGGCACGTTAGGTAAATAAGGGTAATATTAATGATAGTATTAGTTAAGGCTAGGATTTTGTAGACTGGTAAATTACCGTACCCGAAAGTGCCCTAAAAAATGCATTTTTGACCGTTCATTTTTCTTGTGTTGATTATGTTAGAAATAATTTTTTTGAATCGGCCAATTCATAAGTTGGGTAACAATTTGTATGGTATATACATTACCTACCTTCGCCCAGAAAATAAATATAAATTTCCCCACACCAGTTTGCATAAACCACACTCCAAATACTCTTGCAACTAGGGATATCATCTGAGATAATTTTTAATTTAGAATTTCAGTATGTAATAAAGATTTTCTGCAAGTTTTCAAAACTAAATGACGAAAATTCTTGAGCTGCTTTACAATTTGAAGCATTAACTCCGCTACAACAGAGGCTGGCCATTTTTGTGACAGATGGTGCTACGTATACTGTAGAAAAAACATGTAAACTCAAGATGCCAAAAGGAAATGTTAAAATATGTAAAAGTACTGGAGTTATTTTTCAAAACTTTGTGAACTTTTTAGCAGCCCTCTGATGTTTCATTTCAGTCATTGAAATGCAATGTTACAGAGTATTTAGTTTTACTATAGTGTAATCCAGTTCTCATGTAGCCATTATAATGTTAAAAAATCGGAATGTTACTAAGTTTTTGTAAATTTCTATTAGATGTCTTGGCCAGAATCAGCAACTTGATGTCCCTAGATTTGGATTCAATTAAAAACTCATATATGTTAGTTTCTTATTTACAATAAGGGAGTAGGTTATAAAACATTATTTTCTTAACCTATTTATTCCTAACTGTATTCTTTAAAACTTCAATTCTTTACTAATTAGAGGGTGATGACATTTGTCAGCTGTAATAAAGTACTTGCTAGGTAGACCATCTTGTTCAAACCGCTTCTTATATTCTTTCAACCCTTCAAATTTTAAGTTGCTTACACAGTAATTCCCATCATGTTTGGCACAGGGTGTTCATACATTCATTCAGTTATATGACTCATAAAATTACATGTGCCATCTGTGTTTGGATTCAATTAAAAACTAAAATGTGTTAGTTTTTTATTTACAATAAGAGGGTAGGTTGTAAATGTATTTTTCTAAGCTTATTTATTCCTAACTCTATTCTTTGAGGACTTACGTTCAAGGCCAATCGATAACTTATATTGCTAAATGTTATTTATATACACTCATTTCTTAAAATGTCATCTAGCACAATAATGACTAAACTCATGTGAAGTCAAACTGTGCTGTACACAGTGCTAGTAAAGCGAGCATGTGCCTATATAATAGGGAGCAGCTCAGCCCAACCATCAGTTTACCTTTATGCCTACTGCATATTAGGCAAAACATGTTGAAAATCAAGCACACTTATATAGTGAAGAGACTTATTTTAATATGTGTATTTTTTATGTGAATGATGAGTGGAATGCAGATGGTTTCCCATAACAACAAATGAAGTTCACTGAGCCTCGTGAGGCAAAACTGAGAAAGGGCGGGTTCAATTCCCATCTCAGCCATCCAGATGTGGTTTTCCACGGATACCCACTTCTATGCCAGGCATAACTTAAAGCCGCAGTCACTTCATCCCAATCCTAGCATTAATTACAAATGCACACACTACTACAGACACCACAGTAGCACAGTTTATCAGAGAAATTCAAAACATACACATTCAAATACACAAAGCTAAATTGACCTTAATGCCCAAGCCCCTAAAAGAAACAACAACAATATTGTACATTCAAATGTTCAGATCTAGCCTGGTGATGGCAACATTTCTCACAAATACTAACTGTATCACAAGTATTAGCATAACTCACATTTCATTGACTGCATATCTTGAAGTATTATTATATTTTTCAAAAGCTTTGTCTTTGTCTTGATTTTTTCCACCCCCATCCCCATTTAGTTGATATCCTCGAAGCACAAGAACATGGCTACAGGTTTACTTGCTTGGGATTACTTCAATAACTTTTCAATTGGCATCAAGTATTTGTGGTCAGTTAGATTGGGCAGGAAGTCCCATGTGAACAATTCATATCTGTTGGTAGGCTAAATTGTATGAATATGTCAAGTATGTTTATTGGTACATTTGAAATTTATGTTAGAAATGTGTGTTGACCAACAGAAAATTCTTTGAAGTAATTTATATTAGGCAACACTGAAAATGGCTTCTAAGCTTTCAATTGATTGGGATGTTACTTGGAATATGTAGTGAATAACCAGGAATAATCTAGTTTAGCAGTATTGGAAATGAGAGAAATAGGTCCGATTGAGGCAGTCATATCTGTTGAACAAGACTTGAAGACGAAACTTCCATCAGGATATGACCCCAAATTCCCAGCATTCCTGACAGGGTCTCATTTTTAGCCTATTTTCATTTATGAAAAAATAGGCTTATGGCATCACCTTTTGTCTGTGTGTGCGCGCGCGCGTATGTTTGTCTCCCCCCTAATAACTTCTAAATGGCTGGATCGATTTCAATGAAACTCGGTAAGGTCATAGTACTATTTCGGCCGACCCCGACCATGACCTTAAAATTTTATTACGTCTCACCAATCCAACATGGCGGCTGTGCGAAATATTTCACCGGCATTCTATATCTCAACTATTACTGATATCACCCTGAAATTTTGTACGGTGATAAAGGGCACTACTAGAAGTTCACCTATGAGACTTTCAAAAACTTATTAACTACAAAACAAACATAGCGGCCAAGCGATGTAACCATCCAATTGCAATGAAACTTGGTACAGCAAATGTTGATACACATTGTAATGCACTGGCATCTAATTTAGTACAACCTGGCACAGTCAGCTGGCATTTGAGGGTGCGCAAATGCGAGGGAGCCGTGTCAGTACATTTACTGGCACGTTAAAGATCCCCTTCGGGGCAAAATTCCGGCACCCCGGCGTCTCTAAAAGCCAGGGTAGTTAAAAGGGACGTTAAACCAATAACATTATTAATTTAGTACAATTGTTTACATAACCTCAAGATGGAGGCTGTGCAAAATATTTCACCGGCATTCTATATCTCCGAAACTATTACTGATAACACCCTGAAATTTTGTATGGCGATAAAGGTCACCACTAGAAGTTTACCTACGAGACTTTCAAAAACCTGTTAACTACAAAACCAACATGGCGGCCAAGCGATGTAACCAGCCAATTGCAATGAAACTTGGTACAGCAAATGTTGATACACATTGTAATGCACTGGCATCTAATTTGGTTCAGTTGTTTACATAACCTCAAGATGGCAGCTGTGCGAAATATTTCACTGGCATTCTATATCTCTGAAACTGTTACTGATATCACCCTGAAACATTGTACAGTGATAAAGGGTACTACTAGAAGTTAAGCTATGAGACTTCCAAAAACCTGTAGAATACAAAATGAACATGACGGCCAAGCGAAGGTGAAACATTTTAATAGACTTTTCTCGCGATGTAACCTTCTGAACGCAGTGAAATATGGTACAGTAAATGTTTATACACATTGTAGTGCACTGGCATCTAATTTAGTTCAATTGTTCACATAACCTAAAAATGGTGGCTGTGCACAATTTGAAAATAAAGTTTTTATTTCTTGTGTATTAATCATGCGATTGAAGTGAACGTTTGAATAATGAACCTGCGCAAATATCATCATCTAATAGTACATAACTCAAGGGCCTACATATATCAAAATCCAACATGGCGACCATCCGAAATATTTAGACGGTTTTAAATATCTACGAATCTATTACAGCAATCAAACTGAAATTTTGTAGGCTATTAACTTAAGTAGGATATATGAAAATAGGCTGTATAGTTCTTCACGGAACTACTTGTTAAGTCTCATTCAAGAGACACGAGTGATGAATGTTTGGAATGGTGAAAACTTCGATCCCTGTCTGACATGTCAGTCACGGCCAAGGATTAGGGCATTTCAAGTGCTGCCTCATTCAAATGTAGCGATTAATTAGACTGGAATTTTGGATAATCTATGAAGTGGGTTGGTTTAAAACTTTGAGGGAACATCTGGGAAAAAGAAAAAAAAAAATGCAGGTTATTATCTTGGTAAAATTAAAATAAAATTAGACATAACCTTCTTTGTTTAGTTCTATTTGATGGCCTTGAACCAGTCCTCCGAACAAACACTCCTACCTAAGTCCATTTTGCTAATATTTGGCTAGTTGGAGCATAGGGCTTCCAGAAGAGTTCTCAATCTAACTCTCTTTTGGCGATGAGTCTGATGCCCATGACTTCCTCATGGTGGACAATTCTGCCCTAGCAGTCTATTGTCATGTAATTCTAGGTCATCCTCTCCTTCTTGAACCTTGAGGATTACATTCCAGTGCTCGGCATGGAATGTGTGCCCTGCACTGCATTTACATTTTTAATTTGCAGGGCAGTTGTTTCTTAGCCATTCTCTTCCTTGTTGGAGATGACATCCAGCTAATATATCCCCAATATAGTTTGTAGGCTCTTGTTTACAAATATTTGAATCTTCCTCTTTATATATTAATCGGTGTTTTGAAGGTTATGGGTACTTCATTAATCTATGTAAGGATAGTTCCTAAAAGCAGCCTCATGATAACATTGCAAAGCGTTAATAACACACATTCAGGATCTGTTTTGGAGTCAATGGAGGAGCCACTTTCTAACACATAGAATGGCAGTTAACTTAGCAAACATTAGTACTTCCTGAGTTACATTCCCACTCTATTCTTGCAAGTTTTTACCAAACTGAGATAACATGATGTCACATAATTGAATCCATATACAGTTCTTGCTCTTCGGAAAAAATAACCTATTTGTTTTTATGGTTTAGTAAACCTAAAAATTGGTAGATACTTAATTATAAATATTCTGGTACAAAAAACATCTTCCTAAAGGAGCATGTTAACAGAAGTATGATATCTTTGGAACTCAAATCATGAATGATGCACCGTACAACTCTGTACCATAAACAAAAGTTGGCATTGGAAAATTAATGGTGTTGAATGTGTTGTACTAAGCTTCAGTGCCTTTTAAATTTTCCTATTAGAAATCGGAAATTAATCCCAATCATCCAGTTTTTTCACTTCTTATTCAACAGGGTCAAATTAGGTGGTGGATTTTTAGAAAATGTTGATACAGTTGAGCTTCAGTTTCAATGGCATTAACGTTTCCTTGATGGTTATTACTCCCACAGGTATTAAGTGTTGCTCTTGACCTTAATGTGTTCATGTTCCCATACTAAGTTTCTTGCAGTGCTTCTGATCAGGTATTATGCGAATGCCCATGGTAGAAATGTGTTTGTATCTCATAAAATTTCATGTAGGATATAATTGAAAGCTGTTAAATGAGTAAATGAATATCGAGTGCAGTGTGCTGTGAGGAAATTTAAGTTGGCTGTGTTTTCTTATACTACTAACTTCAAAAAGTTCTCAGAATATATATTTTTATTTTTTCTCTCACAAACAAATTAGGGATACTTTTATATTAGGTTTGGCAGCATTCATGACATGACTGCCGTACAAGTTGCTTACTGGGCAACATGCAAATATCAGATTTTGTGTCATCTAACGGGATAATGATTTGCTGGTGCTGAAGAAGTCGCTAAAAATGATACAAAAACACTGAGAGTGCATTTTGTAAAATGATTTCCAGGAGTTCTTCCAAACATGTCACACTTGTTGGTAGAAATGTGTTGTTGCGCATGTGAAACTATTTTGAAGTCAGAATTGTGTTAATACGTTTTTAGAGTTATTTATTTGTGTGTTGTCAGCAAATTCTGGGAACTTATTGAAGCTAACTTAGTAGTATTTTGAAGACATTTCTTCAGCGTTGCCTTTTTAGATTCTATGCAGAACTGTTCTACAGTCTGTCAACACGAATAGGGAAGCCCAATGATCTTGAGTGGTTAATGGATATATATCCTACACAAATACCGGGAATAAAATACACTCTTACAAATTGTACACTTCCTTACTTAAAATAATTACAGAGATGACATGTTTCGTTTAGATACAGGTTAATTAAGTTAATACTGGTATGTGTAATTATATATACAAGATAATTTGTATTACTGAAGTATTGCTAACACATTTAATTATTTACAATATTATTTACAAACAGTCATGGCCTGCCGTTACTAGTCCGTGGATGTGCAGTTATGTTTACTGTGAGGTGTTTTAGTTATAAGACCTGCAGACACAACATAAGTTATAATTATCTTCAAGCATTATTCTAATATGCTACTTATCATATTGTGTGTCTATGGTGGAATGCTTTGCAGTCCAGTGGAGTATCATACAATTTTATTTATTTCCCAATTGCAGTTAGATATGTTCTTTCTTATAATCAGAATTTGAACAAGTGACGTGACGTATATTAGAATAGAATAATTTTATTGTCTTTAGGCAATTAAGAATTGCAATGGACAAAGTCAGAATGCACACAAATATACAAAATCATGAATATAAAATAAATACACTAAATTAAATTAACAACTATATACAAGACCTAACATAAAACATAACAGTAATTTTACAACAACAAAATTACACGAAACTTAGCTATGAAACCATCTATGGAGTTATTTACAATATATTTCTGGTAATTTAGGGTGGCATTAGTTTTCACATCCCACCTGCCGTAGATGTGTGAACTAACATAATTCATGATCTGTAAATAGTATGTTATCTGCTGGTTTCTGTTATTTTTATTATTCAAGGTAATGTCAAAGCTATGTTGCTGTAAATGTAGAAACTTGTTGCTGAAATATTTCCTCTTATCTGTGGTTTTGATTCCTCTTTTCCAGAACATTTCGTTTAAGTCATACAGTCGAGATTCTGGTCACGGTGGTTCAGAACAAGAGGACTCGCCTCGTTCTCACAACACCACTACTCTCAACAGCTTGAACAACCTGCGAAGCCTCAACAACTGCAAGGACACCCGTCGTCAGCCATACATGCCTCCAGACTACAATCAGGGCATCACTAATGATCTCTCAACTGCAAGTCGGACAGCAGCTGTGGATTCTGAGTGTATCTCTGAGTACTGTCACGAACAGCACGGAGAGGAAGTCCCTGTTGCACCTTCACTGCAACATGGTACCAGATTGGGCAAAAAATGCAACAGTAATTTGTTGCGTTCAACCAGCCCCTGGAACCATACTTACACAGAGATTCGAGAAGGGAAAGCTCATCCCCATACTCATACGCATCCTCATCCGCATCTTCACTCCCATTCTCACGCACGTACCGCCCTACCCGAGGATGACCCTGTGTATGAGGAAATAGAACGCAGTGAAATTCAAGTGTCTGATATGAGTGATGAGGATGGCAAGCGCCAGAGTGATGTCAGTCGTCAGTCATCGCGGAGCTATGGAGATCATCGGCCCCTCATCCCGTACAGTCCTGCAGCCGATAGGAACTTCCACTCCTGTCTGGACGCCGCCTTGAAACATCGGCTCAAAGAGCACAATTGCCATCTCGTAGGCATGGAAAGAGACATGGGAGAGCCGGCTGACGTTGCCAGGTATCTTCCTAATCATAATCCTTACCTTTACTCTGGTGAAAATGCTAGGACTGTGGCAGTGTTAGACGGTGAAACTGTGGTCTGCCACCTTCAACCAGATCATGACATGTATGCTCATGATCCTTATAATTCCAGGACAATACTTCCTCCTTATAGTGAATGTTAATAGTGAATTTGTTGTGTATGATTAAGTATGATTTCTTGTATATCAGTATGAATGTGAGTCTATGAGCAGTGAGCATGTGTTACATAAAATAATGCCATTATATCTATTTTTGAGTGTGTGTTCTTGTGTGTACGTACACACATGTATGCCAGTCACCTGTCCAGTGTAAGGTAAAGTGCATCCACTAATGGTTTGGATGATCAGTTCAGTGTGCTTCCTAGTAAGCCATCATGGTTGTATAGAAGTTCTAAGATCATAAAGTTGATTTTGCTGCTTTATCCATAACTCCCATAATGCCTTAAATATGTAAGCACAGTTGGCTCGAGTGTTTTGTGTATATAGTGTATATAGTGCTTTGTACATGTTGGATGCCAGCAGCAGGCCCAATACTGTCATGTTGATTTAATCAAAAAATAAATACCTGTGATGATGCCATTACATTGATTGGGCTGGATGGCTAAATGGCTCTTAAAGACTGTTAAACTTGTAAGTACTGAAAATTTTGAACTTGCACAACCATTTGAAAATAAATTATTTAAGAGTTTGTTTGTAGGTTTCATTTCATTGGTCCACTGATAATACCCTTCATTTACCTTCCTAGCAATATCCTTCATTTGAAAAATAGGAGTCCTGGATATACTTTCAGATGTTCACATACATAAAATGTTTCTGGCTGCTGTTTTCTGATATGGAATGACATTGTGAAGATTTGCTTTCTATAGTTTCTACTAGTAATTGAAATGTGCAGTTTTTCAAATATACGAGTACATCATATGAAAATTCAATTCCTTTAAAATTTATGTGACAGTATGAGGTATTGTCAGACTACCTTTCTTAAGTAAACCACGCAATAAAGAAAGGGAAATATGACTGATAAAATTAATTCAAATTTTACTAGTTCTTATTAATTAAATTTAGGGGTTTGGGACATCATGGCCATAATAACCCTGTTGGTAGCAGTTATTCCCGTTATTGTCTTGAGGGTGGCTCTTGTACAACTTCATGAAACAGCAGGCAATTGGAAGTCCAATGTGGAAACAAATTTCGAACGATACCAAGACACCTAAAATATTGAAGATTTAAATCGTGGTGTGGTCATGTCTTGGTTCATGAACCATCCGCATTGACTAGTGGCCTAGTAAGCGGTCCTGACAGTTTGTATAACAGTTACTTTGGCATAGGAGTGGATATCCTGGACATATTCTGAGTTGTAGCCCTTCTTGTGCTCAGACAGCCAGGACTACCCAATTCACTTATCTGTTCCCTGAGGTGAAACTCACGGGGCACTGTGTAAGTATGGCTAGCAACCTGCTTCACTTGTACTCTCTGAACCTGCTAACAATGTCTTGAGCAAGCCTCAGACCTCTGGGAGTGAAGGAGTCCCACTCCCGACTGGCAGATCAGGGACTCTTTGCAATCAAATTAGTATTCAATGGGGGTGCTATTCATTTTTAAGGGAGGTTATGGAAGGAAGTAAGTAGAACTAGCTGAGTCAGCAAGTAGGATGGGATCAGATATTCTAGGGATTAGTGAAGTTCAGATAAAGGGAGCTAGGAGGAAGTAGAAGATAACAAGGTGGTGCACCTTGTAAAAACAAGTCAGGGCAAAGTGATTAGGGCTGTATGTCAAGAGAACCTTTGAACGTAACATAGTTTCAGTATGTAAATGAACGATTAATGTGGATTGATTTGGAAATGTCAGTAAATCGGGTCAGGATTATTTCAGAGTACGCTCCGTGTGAAGGGGCGAATCAGGATGAAGTAGGCAGACTTTATGAGACACTGAGTGATGTGGTAGTGCAAGTTAACAATAAGGATAGTGTAATACTGATGGGGCATTTCAATGCTAGGATAGGAAATAGAACTGAGGGTTATGAGAACATAATGGGTAAGTGGGGTGACGATATGGAAGCGAATACCAGTGGGAAATATTTACTGGATTTTTGTGCTAGCATGGGGTTAACTGTTGCAAACTCATTCTCGAAGCACAAGGAGATTCACAAATACACACATGGGAGGGTAGAGGAACCAGGTCAATAATAGGCTATATTACTGGACTTCGAATATAGGAAATTGATAACAAATTGCAGGGTATTCAGAGTTTTGTTTCTGATGAAACAGACCACAAACTGATTTTCTGTGAATTAAGCATAGTTAGACCTAAAGTGCTGAAAGTGAGGTCTGATTGCAGACATATTAGGGTTGAAAATCTCCCAGATAAGAAGCTTAGGCAGAAATACATGGAAATGATTGATGAGAAATTCCAAACAGTAGGTGGTAAAGATTTGCAGGATACAGGGATGCAGTACCAGAAGTAGCAAGGTCATGTTTTGGGACAACAGTGTGTAAAGACAGGAAGATGTGCACATCATGGTGGACATAGTGAAGTCGGCTTGTAGAAGTAAAAGGAAGGCTTACAGAAAATGGCTCCAAATAAGGAATCCGGCCGACAGAAATTTATGTAGTGGAAAGGAACAGAATCAAGGAAATAATAGTAAATCATGGTTGGAATTTGGAGATAAATTGGTAACATTAGGTCAAGCGGCAGGTAAGTCTTTTTGGAGTGTTATAAAGAATCTTAGAAATTTAGGAAAAAGAGAAGTGTATTTTTTTGGATAATTCAGGGAAACTCATTGTAGATGCAACGGAAACACTGGGAAGATGGCAAGAATACTTTGACAACTTACTAAATGTAAACGGAGACTTATCTGGCAACTGGCAGATTTTGAGATTATGCAGGTGGAAAATGAGGCAGGAACAGGATCATGGGGAAGTAGAGAGGATGTCAAATAAACTACAATGTCGCAAAGCGGTAGGGGTAGATGAAATTCATCCAGAAATGGTCAAGTATAGTGGGAAAGCAGGGACAAAATGCTTGCATAGGATAATCAAAGTGGCCTGGGATTTAGAGAAGGTATCCTCTGACTGGACAAAAGCATTTATTGCCCCAATTTATAAGCAAGGTTACAGGAAAGATTGCAACAATTAGGCTATAGAGATATTTCTTTGATAAGTGTCATGGGCAAAAAGTGTACTGTGAAAAGGAAAGTTTGATCATTGGTCGAGAGCAAGATGGAAGAAAACCAGTGTGGCTATAGACCACAACGAGGATCTCAGGACCAAGTTTTAAGTATATGCCAAGTAATTGATTGAAATATTAAAATATAAGAAGCCAGATTTCAGTGTTGCCTAGTAATCTTGTAGTAGAATGGCTCTTCAGTCGGCCCAACACCTAATTAGGTTGGGTGTATTAACTATTTATTTCCTAGTGTCTGCAATAAATACATGAATTATTTATTCACTTAATAAAACACTTCTCGTATAAATGGGGGTTTAATTGGATGACTAGTTTCGTTCAAGCGAACATCATCAGATCCTGCTCAATAAAGCGTAATTTAGGTTCAGTGGATACGTATAGAACACTTAAGAACAACAGTATTCACAACTATTAATAGAAGTTTTTTAGTAAAATCTGTAATGATCAGATTTTTTAAGCAGTTTTTTTAAATTCCTTTAGTCTATTGCACTTCTATAAGTGTTGTGTATTTTGTTAGTACTTTTTATGTGTATGAAAACTCCTTGAAGCGTTAACTTCTACCGTAGAGAGCTTTTGAAATGATTGCCTTGTAAGTTATTTTGTTAATGCTATAGGTGGAATAGTCAGTTGTGTGCATGTTTTGTAGATCTAGAGAAGGCATACAATTGAGTACCAAGGGAAAAGACGCTAAGTATCCTGACAGAATATAGTATCAAGGGAAGGCTGCTTGTATGCAATTACGAGGGCAGGTTCAAAAACAAGGTTCCCACATTTGTCAGAAATAGCATTATTTACTTTACTTGAAAAGTACACCGTTGGAAAGCTTGTTCTTTTAGTCATTTTTTTGAATACATTTTTGTTGACTAGAGATCCACTTTTGTATACCTGCCCGTTGAGGAATCTGGTAACTTCTTTCATGGCATCGTGCATCTCGAATCGTCCAGACTGTTGTTCTGCTGTAAGCATGTGCGGGACCCAACGTGCACAAATCTTGTGATAGTCCAATTTCTCGGTCAAAATCCTTTCATTGGAAGTTTCAGAAACCTCAGGAACCTGACGAGCCATTTCCTTGATCGAGATTCTCCAATCTTCGAGCAGAATTCGCTCAATCTTTGCGACAGTTTCATCTGAGATCGACGACCCCCCGCTTCGTTGTTCATCATGGATGTCTGTGCGGCTGTTCGAGAACTCCCTACACCATTAGCGGACAAACAAAGAAGAAGTTACCAGGTTCCTCAACGGGTTGGTGGCTGACTTCTGTGAGGCAGGTATTCAAAAGTGGATCTCTCGTCAAGAAAAATGGCGACTATGTTGAAAAAAAAATAGCGGAAAGAACAAGTTTTCCAACGGTGTAATTTTCAAGTAAAATAAAAAATGCTAACTAGTACTAACAAATGTGGGAACTTTATTTTTGAATCTACCCTCGTAAAAGTATTTATGCTGATTATCAGGCTGCAGTGAGAGTTGATGGTAGGATGAGTTCTTGGATTAAAATTGTTACAGGAATAAGGCAATTTGCTGACAATTTGTGGACCATTTACTGAAGGGCATAAACTGGCTGGGTGGGATTCAATTGGGTGGAAACCAGGTAAGTAATCTGGCTTATGTTGATGACCTGGTTGTAATGACAGACTCTGTCAAGAACTTACAAGCTAACATGTTGGAACTTGAACAGAAATATAGGGAATATGGTATGAATAGAAGCATTTATTAAATGTAGGTGATGATCTTAGGGAAGAAACAGTAGGAAATAGAATGCCAAGTAGGAAGAACTAAATTGGAGGAGGTGGACCATTTTAAGTACATGGACTATGTATTCTCTCAGGATGGTATTATAGTTGTTACAGGAGTGCAGGGTGCAGAAAAGCCAAAGCAGTGAGTTTTCAGTTGTGATCTGCAGTATTCTTCATGAAAGAAGTTAGTGTAGCAACGTAACTCTCCCTACTTCACCCAGTAATTCGACTGACCTTGCTATATGGAAATGAGAGCTGGGTAGGTTCAGTATATCTCATACATAAGCAAGTTGACTGTATTTCATGAAACAGGTGAAATAATTGCAGGATATATAAGACCCACTCCTATCATTAAGATTTCTCTCTCATGGGCATAGCACCTCCAGATGTAAGGAGAACTGTTTCAGCTAAAATCTTGAGAAAAAAGTACGAAACTGAACCCCAGCATCCATTGCTTAGACTCTACCTCCAAACTCCTGGATTACAATTCAGGAAGAGCTTTCTCTGCACAATTAAATCCTCAACAAAAGCATGGAGAACTGAACTGTAGATGCAAAGATTGCCTGGGTAACACCGGATGACTAAGGAGGAACTCGCAGCAGGATACTACCTTCCATTTGGAGTATGGAATGCTCTCAACAGACTGAGAACTGGGGTTTCAATTAGCAAGGAGAATTTGAAAAAAAATGTGGGGCTATATTTAATTGGATCAAACATGTGTTTG
The DNA here is from genome assembly GCA_946902985.2 of Meconema thalassinum. Lineage (NCBI taxonomy): Eukaryota > Metazoa > Arthropoda > Insecta > Orthoptera > Tettigoniidae > Meconema > Meconema thalassinum. The sequence goes on along the minus strand of OX336389.2, from coordinate 1,094,384,696 downwards.
AGGGGAAGTGCAGAACCCTGAACATCTGCTCATTTATTCTCAATCTCCTTACCTCTATACAAACATTCTATGTAAGCTTTCCATCTCTCAAACCCAAAAGTACTCGTAAGCCTTCGATAAGCTGCATCTACTTTTCCTACTTTCTTCAGACAATTGTTTTTATATTGTTACGTAAACTCTCTTGACCAGTTGTATCCATTATACAGGGTGAACAAAAAATGCCGCACTTGGAGGTCGGCATGGGATTCCTCTTCCAATTGCAAGACAAAAGTGTCAATAGCAAAATCGGATCGGGTGCTGTTTGAAAGCACAAGTATGAAAACGAGAAGCTGGCAACACTGTCACATCCTGCAGTGCATCAGAATGTACCGAGAAAGCTCCGGCAGAGTGCCAAGTTCCTGCGACCTGTTTTTGGCCATGCTGCATGCAGTTACAGCGATGCCAGAGCCTCGTTTCTTAACACGCATTTCTGTTAAACCTATTGGCGGGACTAGGTTTTGCAACATAAACTTTTGTCATGAATTTCGACAAGGGACCGCATGCCGACCTCCAAGTGCGGCATTTTTTGTTCACCCTGTATAGCTTGGGGGCCATTAGGTCGAGTTGAATTTAAAAAGCCGACGTTTCGAGACAACTGCCTGTCCATTTATTAAGGTTTGTCAAGAAAGAAAGTATGAGTAAGCATTGGCATATAGCCTCCATAGAGAAATGGTATAAGATAGGAATCCATGTCGAAACAAATAGTTACTCCATGATGATGATGATATTTGTTGTTTTAAGGGGCCTAACATCTAGGTTATGGTCATCCCTCTATAGTTTCATTACCAACATCCTCTTGGTCTCAGGAGGTCATGGAGTAACTATTTGTTTCGACATGGCTTCCTATCTTATACCATTTATCTATGGAGGCTATAAGCCATTGTTTACTCATTCCTTCTTTCTTGTCAAACCTTGCTAAAGAGACAAGCAGTTGTCTCGAAACGTCGGCTTTTAAAATTCCACTCGACCTAGTAGCCCTAGAGCGAAATAATGCATTTTTTTATACTTGCACATTTTTCTTTCAACCATTCTTCTTTCGCTTCCTTTCATTTCTTGCATTCTTATGCTTCTGCCTTTCATCCATTAATTCTAATATATCCTGAGTGATCCACGGTTTTCTACCTATTCATTCCATTCTACCAATGTTTCTTCCGCCAATTATGTTATTTTGTTCTCTGCAGCCATTATTCCCTCCGCCAGCCTCCCACGTGAAAAACTCGCAGCACTTTACTGATATCATAGCGAGTATAAGCCTGAGTGACGGTGATCTACTGGCAAGCTTCGATGTGGAGTCCCTATTTAAGGGTGCCTGTACCTGACGCCATACAGTTAATCAGGGAAAAACTTACAGCCACAGGAGGTCCAACGGACTTAGTGGAGTTAGCTGAACACTGCGTTAACTCCACAGTCTTCGTTTTCAATGGGCAGATGTTTCAGCAAACGGAGGGAGCAGCCATGGGTTCCCCCCTCTCTCCACTACTGGCTAACGTGTTTATGGCTAACTTCGAAGAAGAAGCGATCAAGGAGAGCCCATTGAAGCCTAAGTGTTGGTTCAGATACGTAGACGACGTCTTTTTGATATGGGAACATGGATGCACCACACTTCAGGACTTTCTAGACTTCATGTGCTCCAGACATCCGAGCATCAACTTCACAATGGAAGTATAAGAAAATAATCAGCTGGCCTTCTTAGACGTTCTGCTCTATAAACGAACAGATAACACACTCGGACACAGGGTCTATAGGAAAGATACTCGCACAGATCGGTACCTACATGCTAACTCAAGTCATCCTCCATCTCAGAAAGAAATGGTAGCTAGAACACTCCTCACCAGAGCCAACCACATTTGCGATAAGGATAGCGTGAATGAAGAAAAGAAACATGTTTGAAACATGCTCCGAGCTAATGGCTACAGCAAAGGACAAATAAATAGAAGGTAGAACAAAGCCGAAGAACTGGCAAAAAGAACAAAGATAGCCCCACCATAAAGCCTTTCTGCCGTACGTACAGGGGTTGACAGATAGAATCGCCAGGCTGCTCAAGAAACACGATGTTACTACTGTGATGCATCCTATAAACGAGCTGACGCAAGTGGTGCGTAAATCAAACGAGATAAAACTGCCAAACCAGGACGCAGGAGTTTACAAAGTGCCTTGCTCCTGTGGACAGGTTTTCATAGTGCAAACAAAAGGACGCGTTTCCATTAGGATTTCAGAGCACATTCGGGACTCGAAACAGAAATAGCTGAACATGCTGACGTCATGAGACACGCCATCGAATTTGATAAGGCCGAAACTGTTGCTAAAATTCCCGGATACCAAAACAGGTTAATTAGAGAGGCAATAGAGGTCGTGAAGCATCCCAATAATTTCAATCGCGAAGATGGGTTCAAACTCAGCAAAATCTGGAAAGTTCTACTAGCGCGCGACTGCCAGGGGCGGGGACCAATCAGCGAGCAGCGTGACGTCAATGCAGGGCAAGCAAGCACATCCGACTGGCAACAACCGTTAGTTTGAGTACGGACACCAACTCGTACCTACCCATGATTAAGGCTGCTGCAATGTCAGTCGAAACGTCGGGAAATAATAACCGATATGCGACGCGGCTCAATCCTGTAAGCCAAGATGATAAACTTGACACCGGCCGCGAAAGCCTACGATCTAAATTTCAGGGTCTGCTTAAATTGGTCCTTGTAGCGCCTGTTAGGACCACCATGAGGTCTGGTACCATAGCATAGCTCACCATATAGCATTTGGCGAGGTAATCTCACATCATTCATCCGATGGACATGACCAATCCATCTAAATTGGTGACCTATTATGGATGATTCTATGCTGTTGATTTGAGCCTTTTCCAGAACAGCAATATTGGTAATGCGGTCTTCCCATTTAATCTCAGGATTGATCGAAGTTTTTGTAGGTGGAAACGCTCAAGCTTCCTGAGATCACGTCGGTAAAGGGTCCACGTTTCACAGCCATACAACAGTGTAGAAATGACTACTGCTTTGTACACCATAAGCTTTGTACTCATGGACAGATCTTTATCCATGAAGACCCGGTGCGCTAATCGTCCATATGCTGCATGGCCTGCACCAATTCTCTTATCCACATCCTGCTCACAGGTACAGCTCACAGAAATGGTACTGCCCAGGTACGAGAAGTGGTCTACCTGTTCTAATGGCAAATTTGAGATGGAGATATTGAACTGAGGAAGAGGTGTGCCTGGTGAAGGTTGTGCCAAGACTTTAGTCTTATTGACATTTATGGTAAGACCAAAGCGATCACATGCACTTTAGTAACAATTAACTGACTCTTGCAGCTCTTCTGGTGTGAGAGTTGGCGATGCAGCATCATCTGCATACAACATGTTAGTAACCTTAGTAACCTGAGTTTTCCTCAAGGAGCGGAGACGAGTTAGGTTGAAAAGCCCTCCATCAAAACGATACTTGACCTCCACACCTGGAATGTTTGTGGGTGAATCATAAAGCATTGCAGCTAAGTACAGCGTGAAAAGCGTTGGAGCCAGTGCACATCCTTGTTTCAATCCATGGGTAATAGGAAATTCATCGGACATCTTATTCTGATGGCAAACCTGACCTGTCATGCCATCATGGAGAGCCTTGATTAGATCTACAAATCGCTGAGGGCAACCAAACCGCTTCAGCACCGCCCACATGGCTGGTATTGGAACCGAATGAAATGCCTTTTCCAAGTCATAAAAGACTAAGAAGAGTGGATTCTGTTGTTCTCTACATTTTTCTTGTAGCTGTCTCACACAGAAAATCAAGTCAATTGTTCTTCTGGAAGCTCTAAATCCACATTGTGACTCTGGGAGGATCTTCTCAGAGATAACCTTGAGGCGGTTAAGTAGAATTCTTGCAAGAATCTTCCCCACAATTGATAGCAGTGATATACCACGGAAGTTGCCACAAATACTGCGATCACCCTTTTTAAAGATAGTGACGATAGTGGCATTCTTTAGGTCTCCTGGTACCTTTCTTGATTCCCATATTCTGAGGATAAGGGTGAAAATCCTTGTTTTGAGGGAACGACCTCCGGCTTGAATTAGTTCCAGAGGGATGTTATCTGGGCCAGGTGCTGTTCTGGGTTTCAATTGGGTGAGAGCTGCACTGAATTCATGATAAGTAGGAGGTACTGCCAACCACAGTTGTTCAGGTTGTTGCGGCACATCACAAAGGAAGTCTTCAGCAGCTGCTGATGGACGATTTAGGAGATTGGAGAAGTGTTCCTTCCAGCGTTCCAAGATTTCTTGACTATCAGCAAAGGTAGTAGAATTATCAGCGCTTTTCAGAGTACCTGATGATGAGCGAGATGGTCCATATATTTCCTTGAGTACTGCATAGAAGTTCCTCAAGTCTCGAGCATCCGATAGTCTCTGCAGTTCCTGAGCCTTCTGTTGCCACCAAGTATTTTTAATCTGCCTTATCTGCGTCTGGCACTTACCCTTGAGTTCCAGTAGTTTATCTCTCTTTGTGTTGGAAGTTGGGTCTTGAAGATGGGCAAGATAGGCATTCCTTTTGGCATTGATGAGAGACAGTATTTCCTCATTGTTGTCATCAAACCAGTCTTGTCTTTTCCGCACTATAAAACCAATGGTTTCCTCAGCTGACTGTGTGATAATCTTCTGTAGTGTGGCCCATTCTTGCTTCTTTCTTGGCAAATTTTTGATGTTCCTAGGTGGTTTAGGTCTGATGGATATCCTGAGCTTACATATAAGAAGTTTATGATCTGTCCAGCAATCGTCTATATTCCTTGCTGTTCTGGTAATAAGAGTGTCCTTCTTATCACATTGCCGGGTAATGATATAATCAAGAATGTGCCAATGTTTGGAACGAGGATGAATCCACGTGGTTTTGAAGCGGTTAGGTAGCCAGAACTGCGTGTTGGTAATGAAAAGTTCGTGTTCTGCACAAAGACCAAGAAGCAACAGTCCATTGGGATTACATTTGCCAAGTCCCTGTTTGCCCATCACATTATTCCATAGCCTGTGATCTTTCCCAACTCTGGCATTGAAGTCACCGAGGAGCAAAAGTTTATCTGCAGATGGTACCTTGGAGATGATTTCACTTAGCTGATTATAGAAATGAGCCTTTACTTCATCATCAGAATCTAAGGTAGGAGCATAGGCAGAGATGAGTGTCATAAAGCAACCTCCTGAGTGTGGTATGCGGAGAGTCATGAGCCTTTCGCTGATTGCAATGGGCGTAAGTTGGTGATAGTTTACCAGTTTGGTCTTCACAGCGAAGCCCACACCATGAATACGACATTCACCCTCCTCCTTTCCTTTCCAGAAGATGGTATATCCTGTTCCAGATTCAGTAATCTTGCCTTCAGAAGACAGCCTAGTTTCACTGAGAGCAGCAATGTCAACGTTGAGTCTTGATAACTCATGGGTTACGAGAGCTGACCTTCTCTCAGGTCTAACGTTATTGTCCAAATCAAGCAAAGTTCTGATGTTCCATGATCCAATAATCAATTTGTGATTCTTTACTGTTTTTGAGTTTCGACCGCATGAGGGGTGACCTGCTGAGTGCGGTTGCCCAGCCGGACTAAGATTGTGACTTCCGATGTTTAGCCCACCTTTTCTAAGGCCTTCCCCATGTGGGGTGGGCAGCGGTGATCCTAAATAGGCCTGCCCAAACACAGATGTAGGACCGAATTCCTGAGTAGTCACAGAGTCTCCGGAAGACGACCATCACACATCTGCTGCCAACGTGCAGGTCCGAACTAGGGGCTTCCAGTTACACCCATAACCTGCCCCTACCCTCCATATCCCATCGCCGTTGGACTTTGAACGTAAGTGACGTTCGGAAAAAGTGCACTGGCGTGAATTTGTTTAGGGTGGATCTCAGCTTGCCAGGACGAGACCCACACACTATGATCTCTGAGCCTTATCCTGCGGCTCACGAAGAATGGCACATGCAGGACCGAACACAGAGACTGCAACGAACTGCCTCATGCTCAAGTACTACTGAGGTGCGCCTTTACAGCCAGTCCGTCTGGCCTGACCTCATCCGCCTCTATGACCATTGGGAGCCATGAGAGTGATTGGCTCCTCCTCCGCTCATTTTGCCGTCGGGCCACAATGTGCCCATCATAACTATGGACAATAGTCAATAGCAACAGGCTGCCCCTTCCGCCAACCACACTGTGCCAGAGTTCACCTCTTTCACTGTAGGTACCGTTGAGGACTTCACCGTAACCCTGGCAAGGGACCCTAACAAGGTACTACCAGCCGGGCCAGCTGGACCAGGGTTTTTTAAAGAGGTGTTACTCCTCTATCACTCACTACTTGATCATACTATATATCTACTGTAACACTGTAGGTTATACAGGCACACTTGCTAATGCCTATACTATATAAGATACCACTACTGCTCCATGTACTGTAGTACTATCACACTGTATTATACACACTGTAGGTTATACAGGCACACTTGCTAGTGCCTATACTATACAAAATACCACTACTGCTCTATGTACTGTAGTACTATAACACTGTATTATACACACTGTAGGTTATACAGGCACACTTGCTAGTGCCTATACTATATACGATACCACTACTGCTCTATGTACTGTAGTACTATCACAATGTATTAAACACACTGTAGGTTATACAGGCACACTTGCTAGTGCCTATACTATACAAGATACCACTACTGCTCTATGTACTGTAGTACTATCACACTGTATTATACACACTGTAGGTGTATCCGAAGTAATCAATAATAATGATAATGGAGTAAAATCAAAGTGCAGGTCATTCACTGAATCAAATGTTACATATTTCAATGACTTATTAAATAAGGAAACATGGTCAGAAATTTATGAACTAGAAAATGTAAATGATAAATTGAATGCATTTAACAGTACCCTAAAACACTATTTTGAAATAGCATTCCCCTTTAAACGAAGTTGTTGTTGTTGTTTGAGTCTTCAGTCTTTTGACTGGTTTGATGCAGCTCTCCATGCCTCCCTGTCCTGAGCTAATCGTTTCATCTCTACATAGCTCCGACACCCTACATCCGAGGCAATCTGTTTAACATATTCTAACCTTGGTCTACCCGTACAGTTTTTGTCCTCGACCCTTCCTTCCATAACTAAGCTTGCTATTCCTGGGTGTCTTAGTGTGTGTCCTACCAACCTATCTCTTCTCTTTATTAACAGTCGCCAGAAACATCTCTCCTCTCCCACTCGTCTTAATACCTCTTTGTTTGTAACCCTATCTACCCATCTGATCTTCATCATTCTCCTGTAACACCACATTTCAAATGCTTCAATTCTCCTCTTTTCTGCTGCACCAATAGTCCAAGATTCACTTCCATAGAGCGCCACGCTCCAGACAAAGGCTTTCAAAAATGACTTCCTAATACCTAAATCTATATTCGATGTCAGCAGATTCCTTTTTTGTAGAAATGCTTTCTTTGCCTGAGCCAACCTACTTTTTATATCCTCTTTGCTTCGTCCATCACTGGTTATTCTGCTTCCTAAGTAACAGAAGTCTCCTACTTCCTTCAGCTTTTCACCTGCCAATTTGATCTCCATAGAGGTTTCTGATTTATTTCGGCTGCATTCCAGTATTTTTGTTTTACATTTATTAATTTTCATCATGAATTCTTTCCGTAAGACCGAGTCCATACCATTCAAAAACTCATTCAAATCCTCAGGCTTGTCGGCCAAGATGACGATGTCATCAGCAAATCTCAGAGTTGAAATTATTTCTCCTTGAATCTTCACTCCCACTTTAAATTTTTCTCTAATTTCCTTCATTGCTTGTTCAATGTAAAGATTGAAAAGTATGGGTGATAAGTTGCAGCCTTGCCTTACACCTTTCTGAATACCAGCTTCTCTCTCATGTCCTTCAACTCGAATGACTGCTGTCTGGTTTCTGTACAGATTGTATATCATCCTCCTATCCCTGTACTTTATTCCAATCGATTTCAAAATGTCAAACAATTTAGTCCAATCAACATTATCAAAAGCCTTTTCTAAGTCTACAAAAGCCATGAACGTTCTCTTATCTTTCCTTATTCTACCTTCCAAAATCAGCCTAAGACTTAGTACAGCTTCCCTTGTTCCTACATTTCTCCTGAAACCAAACTGGTCTTCACCCAACTCCGTTTCTATCTGGCTTTCAATCCTCTTGTAAATTATTCTAGACAGGATCTTTGAAGCATGAGTAATCAAGCTGATTGTACGGTAATCTTCACATCTGTCAGCTCCCACTTTCTTTGGTATAGGGATGATTACATTCTTCTTGAAATCAGGGGGTACCTCACCTGTCTCATAAATCCTACACACCAAGTGAAATAACCTGATCAGACCTTCATCTCCTATGTAGCGTAGCAACTCAATCGGTATATCATCTATGCCTGGTGCTTTGTTCCTGCTTAAGTCTTCCAAAGCTCTATCAAATTCTGATCTCAATATTAAATCTCCTTTCGCATCCTCATCAATTTCCTCCTCCCTTTCCATTACATGATTCTCAATCTCCTTTCCCTTATACAAACTCTCGATGTAATCTTTCCATCTCTCAACCATTTCTTCCCTATCTGTTAGAGGCTTTCCATTTGTGTCCTTAATATTACAGCACTTAGTCTTCTTTTCCCCAAAAGTATTCTTAATCCCTCGATAAGCTGTGTCTACTTTTCCTAATTTCAGACAATTTTCTATACCTGCACATTTCACTTTCAACCATTCTTCTTTCGCTTCCTTGCACTTCTTGTTAACCTCATTTCTCAGACGTCTGTATTCTGCTTTCCCCTTTTCATCTCTTACATTCTTGTGTTTCCGCCTTTCATCCATCAATTTTAGTATATCCTGACTGATCCACGGTTTTCTCCCTATTCTTTCTTTCCTACTGATGTTTTCTTCTGCGGATTTTGTTATTTCATTCTTCAAAAGTGCCCATTCGTCTTCAATTGAAGTTTGTTTAGGGTTTTTCATTAGTCCTTCCTTTATACTCTTCTTGAATCTTTTGTTTACATCCTTCTCTTTCAGTCTGTCTATTGCCCACCTTTTTGGCTTTTGACTTTTCTTCAGTTTCTTCAACTTTAATCTGCAATTCATTACAAACAGATTGTGGTCAGAGTTTATGTCAGCACCAGGATATGTTTTACAATCCAAAATCTGGTTTCGAAACCTCTGCTTGACCATAATGAAGTCGATTTGGTAACGCCCTGTATCTCCTGGTCTCATCCATGTGTATATTCTTCTATTGTGGTTATTGAATAAGGTGTTAGCTATGACCAATTCATGCTCGGTGCAGAATTCTACCAGCCTGCTTCCTCGATCATTCCTTTCACCTAATCCGAAATCTCCTACTATCTTCCCTTCTCTCCCTTTTCCTACCACAGCATTCCAATCTCCCATTACTATAACATTTTCATCACCCTTGATATACCTCAGAATTTCGTCTATTTCTTCGTAGACCTTTTCAACATCCTCATCATCAGCTTGACTGGTAGGTATATAGACTTGTACCACTGTGGTGCACGTAGGTTTAGTATTGATTTTTGCTACAATAATCCGTTCACTATATTGCTCATAATATTCCACCCGCTGTCCAAGTTTCCTACTCAATATGAGGCCAACCCCTGCTTGGCCATTGTTTGATTTAGTGCTAATGACCCTATAGTCTCCTGACCAAAAGTCCTGTTCTTCCTGCCAGCGCATTTCACTAATCCCAACCAAATCCAACCTCAACCTATCCATTTCCCTTTCTAAGTTTTCTAACCTTCCACTTCCTAGCAGACTTCTAACATTCCACGCTCCGATCCGTAGAATGTCAGATTTCGTCTTTGTCACTTCTGTGATGTTAACCCCCTCTCGAGTAGTCCCCACTCGGAGATCCGAACGGGGGACTAGTTTACCTCCGGATTGAAATTTTACAAGGGAGGAGGCCATCATCACATGTAATTATGCATAGAGAGGTGCATATCCTCGGGAATAGCATACGGCTGTAGTTTCCCGTTGCTTTCAGCCGTGCAGCAGGACGCAGTGTAGCCATTATTTGGCTTATATTATCAATATCTTAACCGTCTATAAGACTAGTAAAGAATTGATTTATTCTGAAAGGCTGCTACTCCCTTTCAGAATAAGTAAAGAGCAATTCTACTAACAAAAATACAAACTTCTACCGTACTAACAATTAAATACCAATATTCTACTAACAAAAAAAAACAACTAAATTTCCACCAACAACAAATACTACCACTAAAACAGTCTGTCACCAGGCACACTCACATGCACCCTCACACATCACAGTCTACTGAAACAATGAACTATAACTAATAAACAATGCAACTGCTACCAGACACACTCACACACCACAGTCTAATAGAACAATGACATATATCTAATAGACAAACTAACTACCTACTTACAACTAAAACTAACTACATACTTACTGTACTGTTATTTGAATTGACAATATTTACAAAATGCAATTTAGATAGAAAATACTTACAAAATGTAATTTAGATTCAAAATAGTCACAAAATGCAAATTAAGGGGGACGTATGCAAAATTGCACTCCTGTAAAAAAAAGTATTTTAACTCCCAGAGTTTTAAATATAATGCTATAGAATTTGACACAGATGATTATCCCCTTATTAACGCTGGTTAACTCAACAAAAAAAAAAAAAATGGTTAAGATTTTCACAAATCAAAACAAGTCACGCGGTTTATAATCGTTCATTAATAGATCCTAAAGGAGGATCGGGGTGTGTAGCACGACCAATCATGGTGCACCATGGATTGCCCTACAACTCGAGGACTCACGGATGATTAGCTAGGAAAATGTCAACCCCGACGGATTTCTGAGTTGAGTTCGGTTTTTCCCCTTTTTCTACTGAATTTGAAGCGGACCCTCCCTCCCCTAGCTGCCTTTCATAGCTCTACATCCTTCCAAGTCTCTCAATTCTCCTTTTCGAGGGTTGAAGGCATTTTTTCTCACTGTCTCTGAATTTTATTTGTGCCCATTTTTGTCTTAGTCTGTAAGTTAAATGTAAGTCTGTAGTTTTAATTGTTGTAGTACGTAGCCTATTTCACGTTGACGGCTTCGGTGGCGTAGTTGGTAGCATGAAGAGCTTCCATGCCCAAGATCGCGGGCTCAAGCACGGCCGAAGTCGTCGGACTTTTTAAAAGCGTTAAAAGCTAAATTATATAGGTTAAACATTTGACAAACGCTCTTAGGTTCCATCGTTCGTCGCCAGGAGCCGACTGCGGTGGCATCTGGTTATCAAGTTCTGAACTAGTAGTCGTTGACCGTGGCGTTTGGCGGCAAACGTAGGAACTACATAAAAATCAATGTCTGCAGTCCTTACTTGAATTTCAAACAGATAACACACACTAATTCAGGGTCTTTATATTTGCTTGGCAAGGACAGCTAGGTTGCAGCAAGGTTACAGCTACAAATCTGACCACTTATAGAATTATATGTTCAAACTTAGTATTTAAAATTTTGTGTTACTTAAAAATGACATGAAAAAATCCACAACCTGCTTCCAGTCTCCGACCGGGTCAGGAATGGAATGAATGGAGCCCCCATCTAGCGGCGAGGATATGAATTGTGCCGGCTGCCGAGGCCTAACGCACTCCTCTGGGGCAATGATTAAATGAATGACAGGTGAAATGAAATGATAGTGGAGAGTGTTGCTGGAATGAAATTTTGACAGGGAAAACCGGAGTACCCGGAGAAAAACCTGTCTGCCTCCGTTTTGTCCAGCACAGATCTCACATGGAGTGACCGGGATTTGAACCACGGACCCAGCGGTGAGAGGCCGGCGTGCTGCCGCCTAGGCCACGGAGGCTTACTTAAAAATGACATATTTTGGTCAATTTTTGGGATGTAAATAATTTTTTATCCCAATAATTATCAACCTCAGGAACATGAGTTTGGTCAGTTTTGTAGTCTCCAACACTTACAACATTAGAGAAAAGTATCATTGTAATACAATGTATAATTTAGGAGTTACAAGTAAAACGGATTTGAAAAATACAGTTTTGAGAAAATTAACCGCAAAGTACCGCAGAGCCTATGCAATGTCTAGCATTTAAATCATAACTCCTAAACTATTGCAGATATTTAAATAATTCTTTCACCAAAATGAACAAGACGAGTGACACTGTACATTAAAAAATACATTGAAAAATCGAAATTTTGAGGGTGGGTTACTGTACCGGTCCCCATAACTGATGGTGAGACGACTTGAAGGTGCAACAGCTGATTGGCTGTCAGCATATAATTATGACACAGGTGAGATTGTTATTGTACATATTTGTGTAAATAGCTGTGTTTATTGTACAGCATAGGGTAACTTGTCATGTGATTTGTAAATACAGGATTTTAGATAAGGAATTAGCTAGCTCGGTTTATAAATTATTGAAATGTTAGAAATGATACCATTATAACTTAGAATATTTTGTTTTTGCTTTATTTGTCGGATCCTATTAAACGTTGCACTGTAGAACGTCAATGGATTAGCCGTCTGCTACTGAAGATAGAAGCAATGTGATTACATTTTATGATTAATTGACATTTGTATTTGCGTAGGGATTTATTTGTGCTAATTCTTAGCTTGCATTTTCGCGATTTCTTTGTATGAGCGGTCGTTAGGACAACAGTGTAGGGTGTAATTCTTTCAGGAGTGTATATTTAGTTAGATTGCTTATAATTTCCCCCCAATATGTAGAATAAGCCAAGGATCTTTGATGAATAAATATTTCGATGACACGGTTTATCTTAAATGCTTAGTTATGTGCAATAGATTACAACTTTATTTTCATTAATTAACGTGTATTTTGAGCTATAAGGCATCCAACGTTTAGAATGAAGCACTGGTTAGATAGGGATATTCTTCTCTCTTTCTGTTACACGTGAGACATGTATGACGCTGTCATTTTCTAGCAATCCACTGTTTCCAAATAAGTCGAAAAATTTTCTTTGTCAGAACAACAGCATATTCGGGTAGAACTATGTTTTGCCGATCTGAAGATCGGCAAACGAAGAACTGTTCAAAATAACAAAACTAGCAATTGGATAACAACAGGGATTATAAATTCATGTCAAAGAAAGAAATTTCTACACAAATTATATAAACAATACCACACAACACCTGAATTCAATTTATACTACAAAAAATACACTAGCATATTAAATAAGGTAATAAGACTAGCAAAGAAAATGCATAATGATAATTTTATTTCCCAATCATCTAATAAAAACAGGGCTATGTGGTCCGTGATAAAGAAAGAAACTGGAAAATCTGCTAAAATACAAAGGAACATTACACTGACCAGAAATAATAAAGTGATTAATAATCCAGAGGAAATAGCAAACACTTTTAATGACTATTTTCTGGAAATTCCACAAAAATTAATAAATAAATCACAGGTAAATACACTAAATTCTAATAATAAAATAAATATATGCAGTGATTCTTTATTTATAAATCATGTCACAAGTGAAGAGGTAAGAATAGTTATAAAAGAGCTAAAAAATAAATTCTGTGCTGGCATTGATGGCATCCCTGATGCAATTTTAAAGAAATGTGCAGAAAATATAATAAATCCACTTACGCACTTAATAAACAGTTCAATTCTCTCAGGAACGTACCCGGATATTTTGAAGTTATCAAAAGTAATTCCAGTGCACAAAAACGGTTCAAAAGATGAATTAGATAACTATCGTCCTATTACCTTACCAACTGGTATTGCAAAAATTGTGGAAAAAATTATGTATAAGAGACTGATAAGTTTCATAGAAAAAAATAAAATATTATCAAACTCACAACATGGATTTAGAACGGAAGAATCTACACAGACAGTAATTTACGAATTTACGAATGTAGTAATAGTATACTGAAATTAATTGACAATAAGGAACATGTAACTGGCCTATTCTTGGATTTATCGAAAGCATTTGATGTTGTTGACCATAACATCCTCCTTACCAAACTAAATCAATATGGTGTTAGAGGTCTAGCTAATAAATGGATAGAGTCTTACTTAACAAGGCGTAAACAAATAGTAAGCTTGAGACACAAGGATGATGGAACCAAATTACTTAATGAAACATTGTCCAATGAGGGAATTATTAAATTAGGAGTACCCCATGGATCGGTTTTGGGCCCACTACTCTTTCTTCTATATATCAATGATATAACACAGAACGTTCATTCACATAAGGAAATTTTGTTTGCGGACGATACAACACTCGTAATAAAAGGTGAAACTAAACAGGTCATACAGCAGTCTGCTGACTCCGTTACAGGAGAGTTAACCAAATGGTCACAAGATAATCGCCTCATAATAAACTATAAAAAGACAGTATGTCTAAATTTCCACACTATACAGAATAGGAATCCTGCGATGCCCAATATAACATTAAATGGTCATCAAATAGAAAATAAATCAGAAACAAAGTTTTTAGGACTATGGATACAACAAGACTTGAAATGGAATAAACATATACAATATCTGAATACTAAACTGAACTCGATGTGCTTTGTGTTACGTATTTTAAAAACCTGCACTAGCATGCACACATTAAGAAATACTTATTTTGCTTATTTCCATTCATACTTAAGATATGGGATCATATTTTGGGGTATGTCGCCAGATGTACTAAGCACGTTTAGGATACAAAAGAGGGCGATTAGAATTATGGCAAATGTAAACTCTAGAGAATCATGTAGACCTCTGTTTAAAGATTTAAACATTCTCCCACTGCCCTGCATATATATCTTTGAAAGTATTATGTTTTTTAAAAAGAATTTAATGAATAAAGATGTTTTTCTTAAAACAAACAATGATATTCATAGGCATAACACAAGACAAAATCAAAACATTCATATTTCACACACACACACGCAAGCATATATCAAAAAGGAACTTTTCACACTGGAGTTAAATTATACAATAAACTACCCCAGTATATAAAACTGGCCCCAAAAATAAAAACCTTTAATAGAATGTTGAAAGCTCATCTGCAGTGCCATTGTTTTTACTCAGTAGTTGAATATTTTAGCGTATAGGAGTGATGGAATCTATAACTATATTTTACTTTTTTAATTTAATTTTAATACCTAGCTGTATGTTGTTGTATTTATAGAATTAAGTTTTCATATTATGATAATAGAGTAAGGTGTAAATAGTTGTGCAATAAGATTGTATCTATTAAGATTTGCTATTATTATAAGTTATAAATAGTTATAATCTTAGTAATATATACCTGTTAGTTCTTTTATTTTATGCATGTAAATTCTGACGTGTCCTATATCAAAAATGTATTGAATGCAAGTATTTGATCAAATGGAATTAATAAAAATCTATCTATCTATCTATCTATCTATCTATCTATCTAAGTTATACAGGCATACTTGCTAGTGCCTACACTATATAAGATACTACTACTGCTCTATGTACTGTAGTAATGTACACTGTATTATACACACTGTAGGATATAGAGGCACACTTGCTAGTGCCCAAATTATATAAGATACCACTACTGCTCTATGTACTGTAGTACTATCACACTGTATTATACACACTGTAGGTTATACAGGCACACTTGATAGTGCCTACACTATATAAGATACTACTACTGCTCTATGTACTGTAGTAATGTACACTGTATTATACACACTGTAGGATATAGAGGCACACTTGCTAGTGCCCAAATTATATAAGATACCACTACTGCTATATGTACTGTAGTACTATCACACTGTATTATACACACTGTAGGTTATACAGGCACACTTGCTAGTGCCAATACTATACAGGATACCACTACTGCTCTATGTACTGTAGTACTATCACACTGTATTATACACACTGTAGATTATACAGGCACACTTGCTAGTGCCTATACTATACAAGATACCACTACTGCTCTATGTACTGTAGTACTATCACACTGTAGGTTATACAGGGACACTTGCTAGTGCCTATACTATATAAGATACCACTACTGCTCTATGTACTGTAGTACTATCACACTGCATTATACACACTGTAGGTTATACAGACACACTTGCTAGTGCCTATACTATATAAGATACCACTACTGCTCTATGTACTGTAGTGCTGTACACTGTATTATACACACTGTAGGTTATAGAGGCACACTTGCTAGTGCCTATCCTATATAAGATACCACTACTGCTCTATGTACTGTAGTACTATCACACTGTATTATACACACTATAGGTTATACAGGCACACTTGCTAGTGCCTATACTATACAAGATACCACTACTGCTCTATGTACTGTAGTACTATCACACTGTATTTTACACACTGTAGGTTATACAGGCACACTTGCTAGTGCCTATACTATATAAGATACCACTACTGCTCTATGTACTGTAGTACTGTACACTGTATTATACACACCGTAGGTTATACAGGCACACTTGCTAGTGCCTATACTATATAAGATACCAATACTGCTCTATGTACTGTAGTACTATCACACTGTATTATACACTCTGTAGGTTACACAGGCATACTTGCTAGTGCCTTTACTATACAAGATACCACTACTGCTCTATGTAATGTAGTACTATCACACTGTATTATACACACTATAGGTTATACAGGTACACCTTAGCAAGATGGCGTCACAGTGAAAGTGTAGTGAAATAGCAGCTAGTGTAAATATTTGATAAAAGTGGTAAAATATTATAACAGAGGCTTTAAATCTATAAAGTTACTTTCCTTAGATCAAGTGTAATACGGAATATTGATAGTATTTAGAAATTCTTGTTGATAATTTAATAAACTTAAACTAAGTTGTGGGAACGTGTATCCAAAGATTCGGTGACTTCTTCAATCACTGTTTGAACCAAGTAGAGCAGTGGTGCTTTTACAAGACTTCACCCGATTGGAAGATATACGTATTTCACATTCTTCTTTATTGGTAGGTAATTAGATTAATTCTATTAGGTAGTAATAATTAAATTAAATTTAGTGTAATTTGGTGTAAACATCTAGGCTAACTTAGATCTCTAGTATGACGACAGTAAACAGTGTTAGTGTCTCGTCAGGTTGTGTAACCGTAATGGATTTATGCTCGTCGTGCAAAATAAAAGTAAAAAATGCAAATAAAATCATCACAAGATCTCAGGTAAAATTGAATGAGGAGAAAAGTGAAACCGATTGTCGTAATGTAGGCCTACCGCTACCGTCATGCGAATGTCATAACCTCAGAAATGAACTGTCCTCAAAAGACGAAATTATAAAGCTGCTAAAGGAAGATATTGCTAAGTTAATTTAAGCGTTGAATAAATTAAAAGGAAACAGAGAGGAAAGCAAGGAAACATGGTCGACAGTGATTGCTGGTAAGGTAAGATTGAATAAGCATAGGCCTATAAATGGAGTACATGTAACTGAAATTCCCGTCTCAAATTCATTTGGAGTGCTTGTCGAAGAAAATGATGACTTTCCTCAAGAAGAAAAGAAGAAAGTGATAAAGAGAAAATCCAGGAAGATGCGGATATTTGCGGATAGCCACGGGCGAGATGTAGCAGCAAGCGTATTGGAGAGAAGCCGAGAAATGCAGGTCACTTCGACAGTGAACCCAGGAGCTCAAATTGCAGAAGTCACGAACAGGATGATAGGAGAGTGTGCGTCACTTACTGCAAAGGACTACGCAGTGATCATCGCTGGAGCAAACGACGTCTATAGAAATGAGTAAAAAGGTAATCAAAGATTTAAAGGGTACATTGCCATCCATGCAAAAAACAAATGTCATTACTGTAAACATTCCGCAGAGATACGATTTAATTCCCAAATCATGTGTAAATGTAGAAATAGAGGCTACAAATGGAAAAATTCATAAAATTTGTAAGAGTTTTCCAAATGTCCAAATTGTAGATGTAAGTAAATTAGACAGGAAGTTCCACACTCGGCATGGCCTACACTTCAATAGATTAGGAAAAGAGTATCTTAGTGATGAAATCTGCAAAATTGTTAATTCAAATGGTAAGAATAATTCAACAGTAATATCATTAGAGTGGAAGCAGGGAAACTGGTAGAAGAAGCCAAACGTGAGGTTTGGCATTCACATCTTTTGAAGTCAAATTTAACGGAGTGCAACAATGGTATTTCAGATTTGTCTAGCAACATTAATAATAACAATTATGATAATAATAATGTAAATAAATCACCAACACAAGCTTGCAAAAGTAACAAATTTAAAATTTACCACCAGAATGTCCAGTCTCTTTATAATAAAATTGATTACATAAATCTAATGCTTAAAAATGAACTTAAAGACATCTCAGCACTATGTATTTCAGAACATTGGCTGAAAGAGGAACAACTTGAATTAATTCAATTCCCAGGGTTTATACAAGCTAGTAAATACTCTAGATCTAATATTAGCCATGGTGGTACTTGCATCGTCTTAACAAATAATTTAGATCATGAACAGATAACAGCTTATGATTATCTAATTATGGAACAGGATTTTGAATTCTCTGCCGTAAAAATTCAGCAGTTTAAGTTAATAATTGTATGCGTATACCGTTCTCCGTCAGGAAAGTTTCCTCTATTTATAGATACATTAGAATTGTTACTCAATAACATGAGCAAAGTAAATTTCGATATAATAATTTGTAGGGATGTAAATGTGGATTTCTTAAAACTTGATAGAAATTGTGAATTATTAACACAGTTACTAATTTCCTATGGACTGAAACCTACAGTAAATACACCAACAAGAATAACAAAATTTAGTAAAACCACTCCTGATCAAATATTTATAAATACAGATAAATATCACCATTCAATAGAAGTCTATTGTCCGTGTTTTAGTGACCACCATGGACAAATACTGAGTTTTGAAGTATCCGAAGTAATCAATAATAATGATAATGGAGTAAAATCAAAGTGCAGGTCATTCACTGAATCAAATGTTACATATTTCAATGACTTATTAAATAAGGAAACATGGTCAGAAATTTATGAACTAGAAAATGTAAATGACAAATTTAATGCATTTAACAGTACCCTAAAACACTATTTTGAAATAGCATTCCCCTTTAAACGAAGAACTGTTCAAAATAACAAAACTAGCAATTGGATAACAACAGGGATTATAAATTCATGTCAAAGAAAGAAATTTCTACACAAATTATATAAACAATACCACACAACACCTGAATTCAATTTATACTACAAAAAATACACTAGCATATTAAATAAGGTAATAAGACTAGCAAAGAAAATGCATAATGATAATTTTATTTCCCAATCATCTAATAAAAACAGGGCTATGTGGTCCGTGATAAAGAAAGAAACTGGAAAATCTGCTAAAATACAAAGGAACATTACACTGACCAGAAATAATAAAGTGATTAATAATCCAGAGGAAATAGCAAACACTTTTAATGACTATTTTCTGGAAATTCCACAAAAATTAATAAATAAATCACAGGTAAATACACTAAATTCTAATAATAAAATAAATCATGTCACAAGTGAAGAGGTAAGAATAGTTATAAAAGAGCTAAAAAATAAATTCTGTGCTGGCATTGATGGCATCCCTGATGCAATTTTAAAGAAATGTGCAGAAAATATAATAAATCCACTTACGCACTTAATAAACAGTTCAATTCTCTCAGGAACTTACCCGGATATTTTGAAGTTATCATAAGTAATTCCAGTGCACAAAAACGGTTCAAAAGATGAATTAGATAACTATCGTCCTATTACCTTACCAACTGGTATTGCAAAAATTGTGGAAAAAAATATGTATAAGAGACTGATAAGTTTCATAGAAAAAAATAAAATATTATCAAACTCACAACATGGATTTAGAACGGAAAAATCTACACAGACAGCAATTTACGAATGTAGTAATAGTATACTGAAATTAATTGACAATAAGGAACATGTAACTGGCCTATTCTTGGATTTATCGAAAGCATTTGATGTTGTTGACCATAAAATCCTCCTTACCAAACTAAATCAATATGGTGTTTGAGGTCTAGCTAATAAATGGATAGAGTCTTACTTAACAAGGCGTAAACAAATAGTAAGCTTGAGACACAAGGATGATGGAACCAAATTACTTAATGAAACATTGTCCAATGAGGGAATTATTGAATTTGGAGTACCCCAGGGATCGGTTTTGGGCCCACTACTCTTTCTTCTATATATCAATGATATAACACAGAACGTTCATTCACATAAGGAAATTTTGTTTGCGGACGATACAACACTCGTAATAAAAGGTGAAACTAAACAGGTCATACAGCAGTCTGCTGACTCAGTTACAGGAGAGTTAACCAAATGGTCACAAGATAATCGCCTCATAATAAACTATAAAAAGACAGTATGTCTAAATTTCCACACTATACAGAATAGGAATCCTGCGATGCCCAATATAACATTAAATGGTCATCAAATAGAAAATAAATCAGAAACAAAGTTTTTAGGACTATGGATACAACAAGACTTGAAATGGAATAAACATATACAATATCTGAATACTAAACTGAACTCGATGTGCTTTGCGTTACGTATTTTGAAAACCTGCACTAGCATGCACACATTAAGAAATACTTATTTTGCTTATTTCCATTCATACTTAAGATATGGGATCATATTTTGGGGTATGTCGCCAGATGTACTAAGCACGTTTAGGATACAAAAGAGGGCGATTAGAATTATGGCAAATGTAAACTCTAGAGAATCATGTAGACCTCTGTTTAAAGATTTAAACATTCTCCCAATGCCCTGCATATATATCTTTGAAAGTATTATGTTTTTTAAAAATAATTTAATGAATAAAGATGTTTTTCTTAAAACAAACAATGATGTTCATAGGCATAACACAAGACAAAATCAAAACATTCATATTTCACACACACACACGCAAGCATATATCAAAAAGGAACTTTTCACACTGGAGTTAAATTATACAATAAACTACCCCAATATATAAAACTGGCCCCAAAAATAAAAACCTTTGATAGAATGTTGAAAGCTTATCTGCAGTGCCATTGTTTTTACTCAGTAGTTGAATATTTTAGCATATAGGAGTGACGGAATCTATAACTATATTTTACTTATTTAATTTAATTTTAATACCTAGCTGTATGTTGTTGTATTTATAGAATTAAATTTTCATATTATGATAATAGAGTGAGGTGTAAATAGTTGTGCAATAAAATTGTATCTATTAAGATTTGCTATTATAATAAGTTATAAATAGTTATAATCTTAGTAATATATACCTGTTAGTTCTTTTATTTTATGCATGTAAATTCTGACGTGTCCTATATCAAAAATGTATTGAATGCATGTATTTGATCAAATGGAATTAATAAAAATCTATCTATCTATACAGGCACACTTGCTAGTGCCTATACTATATATGATACTACTACTGCTCAATGTACTGTAGTACTATCACACTGTATTATACACACTGTAGGTTATACAGGCACACTTGCTAGTGCCTATACTATATGAGATACCACTACTGCTCTATGTACTGTAGTACTGTACACTGTATTATACACACTGTAGGTTATAGAGGCTCCAAGATGGCGTCACAGTGAAAGTGTAGTGAAATAGCAGCTTGGGTAAATATTTGATAAAAGTGGTAAAATATTATAACAGAGGCTTTAAATCTATAAAGTTACTTTCCTTAGATCAAGTGTAATACGGAATATTGATAGTATTTAGAAATTCTTGTTGATAATTTGATAAACTTAAACTAAGTTGTGGGAACGTGTATCCAAAAATTCGGTGACTTCTTCAATCACTGTTTGAACCAAGTAGAGCAGTGGTGCTTTTACAAGACTTCACCCGATTGGAAGATATACGTATTTCACATTCTTCTTTATTGGTAGGTAATTAGATTAATTCTATTAGGTAGCAATAATTAAATTAAATTTAGTGTAATTTGGTGTAAACATCTAGGCTAACTTAGATCTCTAGTATGACGACAGTAAACAGTGTTAGTGTCTCGTCAGGTTGTGTAACCGTAACGGATTTATGCTCGTCGTGCAAAATAAAAGTAAAAAATGCAAATAAAATCATCACAAGATATCAGGTAAAATTGAATGAGGAGAAAAGTGAAACCGATTGTCGTAATGTAGGCCTACCGCTACCATCATGCGAATGTCATAACCTGAGAAACGAACTGTCCTCAAAAGACGAAATTATAAAGCTGCTAAAGGAAGATATTGCTAAGTTAATGGAAGAGTTGAATAAATTAAAAGGAAACAGAGAGGAAAGCAAGGAAACTTGGTCGACAGTGATTGCTGGTAAGGTAAGATTGAATAAGCCTAGGCCTATAAATGGAGTACATGTAACTGAAATTCCCGTCTCAAATTCATTTGGAGTGCTTGTCGAAGAAAATGATGACTTTCCTCAAGAAGGAAAGAAGAAAGTGATAAAGAGAAAATCCAGGAAGATGCGGATATTTGCGGATAGCCACGGGCGAGATGTAGCAGCAAGCGTATTGGAGAGAAGCCGAGAAATGCAGGTCACTTCGACAGTGAAGCCAGGAGCTCAAATTGCAAAGTCACGAACAGGATGATAGGAGAGTGAGCGTCCCTTACTGCAAAGTACTACGCAGTGATCATCGCTGGAGCAAACGACGTCTATAGAAATGAGAGTAAAAAGGTAATCAAAGATTTAAAGGGTACATTGCCATCCATGCAAAAAACAAATGTCATTATTGTAAACATTCCGCAGAGATACGATTTAATTCCCAAATCATGTGTAAATGTAGAAATAGAGGCTACAAATGGAAAAATTCATAAAATTTGTAAGAGTTTTCCAAATGTCCAAATTGTAGATGTAAGTAAATTAGACAGGAAGTTCCACACTCGGCATGGCCTACACTTCAATAGATTAGGAAAAGAGTATCTTAGTGATGAAATCTGCAAAATTTTAAATTCAAATGGTAAGAATAATTCAACAGTAATATCATTAGAGTGTAAGCAGGGAAACTGGTAGAAGAAGCCAAACGTGAGGTTTGGCATTCACATCTTTTGAAGTCAAATTTAACGGAGTGCAACAATGGTATTTCGGATTTGTCTAGCAACAATAATAATAACAATTATGATAATAATAATGTAAATAAATCACCAACACAAGCTTGCAAAAGTAACAAATTTAAAATTTACCACCAGAATGTCCAGTCTCTTTATAATAAAATTGATTACATAAATCTAATGCTTAAAAATGAACTTAAAGACATCTCAGCACTATGTATTTCAGAACATTGGCTGAAAGAGGAACAACTTGAATTAATTCAATTCCCAGGGTTTATACAAGCTAGTAAATACTCTAGATCTAATATTGTGGTGTTTGAAGCCATATTTTCAGTGTTGCCTTAGTAAACAAGAGTTTAGTGCTTTTCAGTCGGTCAACACGAATGTACCCAAAAGAGATGGGTTATGCCCTAATCCTGAAATAAATTACATGAGATTAATAAAACACTAGGTTGACCAGTTTCGATCGTCAAGCGATCATCATCAGATCCAATACACTTAGGCTATAAAATCTATGTTTGAAATACAGGTGAAAATATTTACAATATGTACAATTATTTAGTTGCAGTATTGGTACTGCAACAGTCAGTGTATGCTAAATGCAGTATATATGTTAGGTGAAATGCTAAATGGTGATGGCTATCCGGAGATTGTACTTCAGAGAGATTATATGGTTGTAAACTATGGTTAAACTATAAAATTTTTAGGCTAACTACTTATCTGATTGTCTTTCGTACTACAGCTATTCGCAGTTTCCGTGCTCACTTGAACTCGCTGTGCGGTCGACTTAAATAATTGTACATATTGTAAATATTTTCACCTGTATTTCAAACATAGATTTTATAGCCTAAGTGTATTGGATCTGATGATGATCGCTTGACGATCGAAACTGGTCAACCTAGTGTTTTATTAATCTCATGTAATTTATTTCAGGATTAGGGCATAACCCATCTCTTTTGGGTACATTCGTGTTGACCGACTGAAAAGCACTAAACTCTTGTCTAGATCTAATATTAGCCATGGTGGTACTTGCATCGTCTTAAGAAATAATTTAGATCATGAACAGATAACAGCTTATGATTATCTAATTATGGAACAGGATTTTGAATTCTCTGCCGTAAACATTCAGCAGTTTAAGTTAATAATTGTATGCGTATACCGTTCTCCGAAAGGAAAGTTTCCTCTATTTATTGATAAATTAGAATTGTTACTCAATAACATGAGCAAAGTAAATTTCGATATAATAAATTGTGGGGATGTAAATGTGGATTTCTTAAAACTTGATAGATATTGTGAATTATTAACACAGTTACTAATTTCCTATGGACTGAAACCTACAGTAAATATACCAACAAGAATAACAAAATTTAGTAAAACCACTCCTGATCAAATTTTTATAAATACAGATAAATATCACCATTCAATAGAAGTCTATTGTCCGGGTTTTAGTGACCACCATGGACAAATACTGAGTTTTGAAGTATCCGAAGTAATCAATAATAATGATAATGGAGTAAAATCAAAGTGCAGGTCATTCACTGAATCAAATGTTACATATTTCAATGACTTATTAAATAAGGAAACATGGTCAGAAATTTATGAACTAGAAAATGTAAATGATAAATTTAATGCATTTAACAGTACCCTAAAACACTATTTTGAAATAGCATTCCCCTTTAAACGAAGAACTGTTCAAAATAACAAAACTAGCAATTGGATAACAACAGGGATTATAAATTCATGTCAAAGAAAGAAATTTCTACACAAATTATATAAACAATACCACACAACACCTGAATTCAATTTATACTACAAAAAATACACTAGCATATTAAATAAGGTAATAAGACTAGCAAAGAAAATGCATAATGATAATTTTATTTCCCAATCATCTAATAAAAACAGGGCTATGTGGTCCGTGATAAAGAAAGAAACTGGAAAATCTGCTAAAATACAAAGGAACATTACACTGACCAGAAATAATAAAGTGATTAATAATCCAGAGGAAATAGCAATCACTTTTAATGACTATTTTCTGGAAATTCCACAAAAATTAATAAATAAATCACAGGTAAATACACTAAATTCTAATAATAAAATAAATATATGCAGTGATTCTTTATTTATAAATCATGTCACAAGTGAAGAGGTAAGAATAGTTATAAAAGAGCTAAAAAATAAATTCTGTGCTGGCATTGATGGCATCCCTGATGCAATTTTAAAGAAATGTGCAGAAAATATAATAAATCCACTTACGCACTTAATAAACAGTTCAATTCTCTCAGGAACGTACCCGGATATTTTGAAGTTATCAAAAGTAATTCCAGTGCACAAAAACGGTTCAAAAGATGAATTAGATAACTATCGTCCTATTACCTTACCAACTGGTATTGCAAAAATTGTGGGAAAAATTATGTATAAGAGACTGATAAGTTTCATAGAAAAAAATAAAATATTATCAAACTCACAACATGGATTTAGAACGGAAAAATCTACACAGACAGCAATTTATGAATGTAGTAATAGTATACTGAAATTTATTGACAATAAGGAACATGTAACTGGCCTATTCTTGGATTTATCGAAAGCATTTGATGTTGTTGACCATAAAATCCTCCTTACCAAACTAAATCAATATGGTGTTAGAGGTCTAGCTAATAAATGGATAGAGTCTTACTTAACAAGGCGTAAACAAATAGTAAGCTTGAGACACAAGGATGATGGAACCAAATTACTTAATGAAACATTGTCCAATGAGGGAATTATTGAATTTGGAGTACCCCAGGGATCGGTTTTGGGCCCACTACTCTTTCTTCTATATATCAATGATATAACACAGAACGTTCATTCACATAAGGAAATTTTGTTTGCGGACGATACAATACTCGTAATAAAAGGTGAAACTAAACAGGTCATACAGCAGTCTGCTGACTCCGTTACAGGAGAGTTAACCAAATTGTCACAAGATAATCTCCTCATAATAAACTATAAAAAGACAGTATGTCTAAATTTCCACACTATACAGAATAGGAATCCTGCGATGCCCAATATAACATTAAATGGTCATCAAATAGAAAATAAATCAGAAACAAACTTTTTAGGACTATGGATACAAAAAGACTTGAAATGGAATAAACATATACAATATCTGAATACTAAACTGAACTCGATGTGCTTTGCGTTACGTATTTTGAAAACCTGCACTAGCATGCACACATTAAGAAATACTTATTTTGCTTATTTCCATTCATACTTAAGATATGGGATCATATTTTGGGGTATGTCGCCAGATGTACTAAGCACGTTTAGGATACAAAAGAGGGCGATTAGAATTATGGCAAATGTAAACTCTAGAGAATCATGTAGACCTCTGTTTAAAGATTTAAACATTCTCCCACTGCCCTGCATATATATATCTTTGAAAGTATTATGTTTTTTAAAAAGAATTTAATGAATAACGATGTTTTTCTTAAAACAAACAATGATGTTCATACGCATAACACAAGACAAAATCAAAGTATTCATATTTCACACACACACCCACAAGCATATACCAAAAAGGAACTTTTCACACTGGAGTTAAATTATACAATAAACTACCCCAGTATATAAAACTGGCCCCAAAAATAAAAACCTTTGATAGAATGTTGAAAGCTTTTCTGCAGTGCCATTGTTTTTACTCAGTAGTTGAATATTTTAGCGTATAGGAGTGATGGAATCTATAACTATATTTTACTTTTTTAATTTAATTTTAATACCTAGCTGTATGTTGTTGTATTTATAGAATTAAGTTTTCATATTATGATAATAGAGTGAGGTGTAAATAGTTGTGCAATAAGATTGTATCTATTAAGATTTGCTATTATAATAAGTTATAAATAGTTATAATCTTAGTAATATATACCTGTTAGTTCTTTTATTTTATTCATGTAAATTCTGACGTGTCCTATATCAAAAATGTATTGAATGCATGTATTTGATCAAATGGAATTAATAAAAATCTATCTATCTATCTATCTATTTATCTATATAAGATACCACTACTGCTCTATGAACTGTAGTACTATCACACTGTATTATACACACTGTAGGTTATACAGGCACACTTGATAGTGCCTATACTATATAAGATACCACTACTGTTCTATGTACTGTAGTACTATCACACTGTATTATACACACTGTAGGTTATACAGGCACACTTGCTAATGCCTATACTATATAAGATACCACTACTGCTCTATGTACCTGTACACTGTATTATACACACTGTAGGTTATACAGGCACAATTGCTAGTGCCTATACTATATAAGATACTACTACTGCCCTATGTACTGTAGTACTGTCACACTGTATTATACACACTGTAGATTATACAGGCACACTTGCTAGTGCCTATACTATATAAGATACCACTACTGCTCTATGTACTGTAGTACTATCAGACTGTATTAAACACACTGTAGGTTATACAGGCACACTTGCTAGTGCCTATACTATATAAGATACCACTACTCCTCCATGTACAGTAGTACTATCACACTTTATTATACACACTGTAGGTTATACAGGCACACTTGCTAGTGTCTATACTATATAAGATACCACTACTGCTCTATGTACTGTAGTACTATCACACTGTATTATACACACTGTAGGTTATACAGGCACACTTGCTAGTGCCTATACTATATAAGATACCTTTACTCCTCCATGTACTGTAGTACTATCACACTTTATTATACACACTGTAGGTTATACAGGCACACTTGCTAGTGTCTATACTATATAAGATACCACTACTGCTCTATGTACTGTAGTACTGTACACTGTATTATACACACTGTAGGTTATACAGGCACACTTGCTAGTGCCTATACTATATAAGATACCACTACTGCTCTATGTACTGTAGTACTATCACACTGTACTATACACACTGTAGGTTATACAGGCACACTTGCTAGTGCCAATACTATACAAGATACCACTACTGCTCTATGTACTGTAGTACTATCACACTGTATTATACACACTGTAGGTTATACAGGCACACTTGCTAGTGCCTATACTATATAAGATACTACTACTGCCCTATGTACTGTAGTACTATCACACTGTATTATACACACTGTAGGTTATACAGGCACACTTGCTAGTGCCTATACTATACAAGATACCACTACTGCTCTATGTACTGTAGTACTATCACACAGTATTATACACACTGTACGTTATACAGGCACAGTTGCTAGTGCCTATACTATATAGGATACCACTACTGCTCTATGTACTGTAGTACTATCACACTGTATTATACACACTGTAGGTTATACAGGCACACTTGCAAGTGCCTATACTATATAAGATACCGCTACTGCTCTATGTACTGTAGTACTATCACACTGTATTATACACACTGTAGGTTATACAGGCACACTTGCAAGTGCCTATACTATATAAGATACCACTACTGCTCTATGCACTGTAGTACTGTACACTGTATTATACACACTGTAGGTTATAGAGGCACACTTGCTAGTGCCTATACTATACAAGATACCACTACTGCTCTATGTACTGTAGTACTATCACAATGTATTATACACACTGTAGGTTATACAGGCACACTTGCTAGTGCCTATACTATATAGATAGATAGATTTTTATTAATTCCATTTGATCAAATACATGCATTCAATACATTTTTGATATATGACACGTCAGAATTTACATGCATAAAATATAAGAACGAACAGGTATATATTACTAAGATTATAACTATTTATAACTTATTATAATAGCAAATCTTAATAGATACAATCTTATTGCACAACTACACACATCAAAAAAAGTTTTCCATCACCTCGGTTCCAAGAGTTCCGGAACCGTTAAATACAAAGGGAATAGAGATCAACACAAACAACATTTCAGCTCGTTTTATTGCTCATGAGACCCACACATTGCATGTTGTACCATCATACAGCTAGACTTTCAGCATTTGCGGTCCAGATTGCAGTACACACCACTACCTCTAATACCCAGTAGCACGTCCTCTTGCATTGATGCATGCCTGTATTCGCCGTGGCATACTATCCACAAGTTCATCAAGACACTGTTGGTCCAAATTGTCCCACTCCTCAACGACAATTCGGCGTAAATCTCTCAGAGTGGTTGGTGGGTCAAGACGTCCATAAACAGCCCTTTTCAACATATCCCAGGCATGTTCGATAGGGTTCATGTCTGGCGAACATGCTGGCCACTGTAGTCGAGCGATGTCGTTATCTTGAAGGAACGCATTCACAAGATGTGCACGATGAGGTCGAGAATTGTCGTCCATGAAGACAAATGCCTCTCCAATATGCTGCCGATATGGTTGCACTATGGGTCGGAGGATGTCATTCAGGTATCGTAAAGCCGTTTCGGAGCCTTCCATGACCACCAGTGGCGTACGTCGGCCCCACATAATGCCACCCCAAAACATCAGGGAACCACCACCTTGCTGCACTCGCTGGACAGTGTGTCTAAGACGTTCAGCCTGACCAGGGTGCCTCCAAACACGTCTCCGACGATTGTCTGGTTGAAGGCATATGCGACACTCATCGGTGAAGAGAACGTGATGCCAATTCCGTGGGGTCCATTCAGCATGTTGTTGGGCCCATCTGTACCGCGCTGCATGGTGTCGGGGTTGCAAAGCTGGACCTCGCCATGGACGTCGGGAGTGAAGTTGCGCATCATGCAGCCTATTGCGCACAGTTTGAGTTGAAACACGACGTCCTGTGGCTGAACGAAACGCATTATTCAACATGGTGGCATTGCTGTCAGGGTTCCTCCGAGCGGCAATCCGTAAGTAGCGGTCATCCACTACAGTAGTAGCCCTTGGGCGGCCTGAGCGAGGCCTGTCATCGACAGTTCCTGTATCTCTGTACCTCCTCCATGTCCGAACAACATCGCTTTGGTTCACTCTGAGACGCCTGGAAACTTCCCTTGTTGAGAGCCCTTCTTGACACAAAGTAACAATGCGGACGCGATCGAACTGCGGTATTGACCTTCTAGGCATGGTAGAACTACAGACAACATGAGCAGCGTACCTTCGTCCTGGTGGAATGACTGGAACTGATCGGCTGTCGTACCCCCTCCGTCTAATAGGCCCTGCTCATGCATGGTTGTTTACATCTTTGAGCAGTTTTAGTGACATCTATGAACAGTCAAAGGGACTGTATCTTGGATAGAATATACACAGTCAACGTCTATATGCCGGAGATCTGGGAACCGAGGTGATGCAAAACTTTTTTTGATGTGTGTATTTACACCTCACTCTATTATCATAATATGAAAACTTAATTCTATAAATACAACAACATACAGCTAGGTATTAAAATTAAATTAAAAATGTAAAATATAGTTATAGATTCCATCACTCCTATACGCTAATATATTCAACTACTGAGTAAAAACAATGGCACTGCAGATAAGCTTTCAACATTCTAACAATGTTTTTTATTTTTGGGGCCAGTTTTATATACTGGGGTAGTTTATTGTATAATTTAACTTCAGTGTGAAAAGTTCCTTTTTGATATATGCTTGTGTGTGTGTGTGAAATTTGAATGTTTTGATTTTGTCTTGTGTTATGCCTATGAACATCATTGTTTGTTTTAAGAAAAACATCTTTATTCATTAAATTCTTTTTAAAAAACATAATACTTTCAATGATATATATGCAGGGCAGTGGGAGAATGTGTAAATCTTTAAACAGAGGTCTACATGATTTGCCATAATTCTAATCGCCCTCTTTTGTATCCTAAACGTGCTTAGTACATCTGGCGACATACCCCAAAATATGATCCCATATCTTAAGTATGAATGGAAATAAGCAAAATAAGTATTTCTTAATGTGTGCATGCTAGTGTAGGTTTTCAAAATACGTAACGCAAAGCACATCGAGTTCAGTTTAGTATTCAGATATTGTATATGTTTATTCCATTTCAAGTCTTGTTGTATCCATAGTCCTAAAAACTTTGTTTCTGATTTATTTTTTATTTGATGACCATTTAATGTTATATTGGGCATCGCAGGATTCCTATTCTGTATAGTGTGGAAATTTAGACATACTGTCTTTTTATAGTTTATTATGAGGCGATTATCTTGTGACCATTTGGTTAACTCTCCTGTAACGGAGTCAGCAGACTGCTGTATGATCTGTTTAGTTTCACCTTTTATTACGAGTGTTGTATCGTCCGCAAACACAATTTCCTTATGTGAATGAACGTTCTGTGTTATATCATTGATATATAGAAGAAAGAGTAGTGGGCCCAAAACCGATCCCTGGGGTACTCCAAATTCAATAATTCCCTCATTGGACAATGTTTCATTAAGTAATTTGGTTCCATCATCCTTGTGTCTCAAGCTTACTATTTGTTTACGCCTTGTTAAGTAAGACTCTATCCATTTATTAGCTAGACCTCTAACACCATATTGATTTAGTTTGGTAAGGAGGATTTTATGGTCAACAACATCAAATGCTTTCGATAAATCCAAGAATAGGCCAGTTACATGTTCCTTATTGTCAATTAATTTCAGTATACTATTACTACATTCATAAATTGCTGTCTGTGTAGATTTTTCCGTTCTAAATCCATGTTGTGAGTTTGATAATATTTTATTTTTTTCTATGAAACTTATCAGTCTCTTATACATAATTTTTTCCACAATTTTTGCAATACCAGTTGGTAAGGTAATAGGACGATAGTTATCTAATTAATCTTTTGATCCGTTTTTGTATACTGGAATTACTTTTGATAACTTCAAAATATCCGGGTAAGTTCCTGAGAGAATTGAACTGTTTATTAAGTGCGTAAGTGGATTTATTATATTTTCTGCACATTTCTTTAAAATTGCATCAGGGATGCCATCAATGCCAGCACAGAATTTATTTTTTAGCTCTTTTATAACTATTCTTACCTCTTCACTTGTGACATGATTTATTTTATTATTAGAATTTAGTGTATTTACCTGTGATTTATTTATTAATTTTTGTGGAATTTCCAGAAAATAGTCATTAAAAATGTTTGCTATTTCCTCTGGATTATTAATCACTTTATTATTTCTGGTCAGTGTAATGTTCCTTTGTATTTTAGCAGATTTTCCAGTTTCTTTCTTTATCACGGACCACATAGCCCTGTTTTTATTAGATGATTGGGAAATAAAATTATCATTATGCATTTTCTTTGCTAGTCTTATTACCTTATTTAATATGCTAGTGTATTTTTTGTAGTATAAATTGAATGCAGGTGTTGTGTGGTATTGTTTATATAATTTGTGTAGAAATTTCTTTCTTTGACATGAATTTATAATCCCTGTCGTTATCCAATTGCTAGTTTTGTTATTTTGAACAGTTCTTCGTTTAAAGGGGAATGCTATTTCAAAATAGTGTTTTAGGGTACTGTTAAATGCATTAAATTTATCATTTACATTTTCTAGTTCATAAATTTCTGACCATGTTTCCTTATTTAATAAGTCAATGAAAACATTTGATTCAGTGAATGACCTGCACTTTGATTTTACTCCATTATCATTATTATTGATTACTTCGGATACTTCAAAACTCAGTATTTGTCCATGGTGGTCACTAAAACCCGGACAATAGACTTCTATTGAATGGTGATATTTATCTGTATTTATAAAAATTTGATCAGGAGTGGTTTACTAAATTTTGTTATCCTTGTTGGTGTATTTATTGTAGGTTTCAGTCCATAGGAAATTAGTAACTGTGTTAATAATTCACAATTTCTATCAAGTTTTAAGAAATCCACATTTACATCCCCACAAATTATTATATTGAAATTTACTTTGCTCATGTTATTGAGTAATAATTCTAATTTATCTATAAATAGAGGAAATTTTCCTGACGGAGAACGGTATACGCATACAATTATTAACTTAAACTGCTGAATTTTTACGACAGAGAATTCAAAATCCTGTTCCATAATTAGATAATCATAAGCTGTTATCTGTTCATGATCTAAATTATTTCTTAAGAAGATGCAAGTACCACCATGGCTAATATTAGATCTAGAGTATTTACTAGCTTGTATATACCCTGGGAATTGAATTAATTCAAGATACTACTACTGCTCTGTGTACTGTAGTACTATCACACTGTATTATACACACTGTAGGTTATACAGGCACACTTGCTAGTGCCTATACTATACAAGATACCACTAATGCTCTTTGTATTGTAGTAGTATCACACTGTATTATACATACTGCAGGTTATACAGACATACTTGCTAGTGCCTATACTATATAAGATACCACTACTGCTCTATGAACTGTAGTACTATCACACTGTATTATACACACTGTAGGTTATACAGGCATACTTGCTAGTGCCTACACTATTAAAGATACCACTACTGCTCTATGTACTGTAGTAAGGTACACTGTATTATACACACTGTAGGTTATAGAGGCACACTTGCTAGTGCCCAAATTATGTAAGATACCACTACTGCTCTATATACTGTAGTAATATCACACTGTATTATACACACTGTAGGTTATACAGGCACACTTGCTAGTGCCTATACTATACAAGATACCACTACTGCTCTATGTACTGTAGTACTATCACACTGTATTATACACACTGCAGGTTTTACAGGCACACTTGCTAGTGCCTATACTATATAAGATACCACTACTGCTCTATGTACTGTAGTACTATCACACTGTAGGTTATACAGGCACACTTGCTAGTGCCTATACTATACAAGATACCACTACTGCTCTATGTACTGAAGTACTATCACACTGTAGGTTATACAGGGACACTTGCTAGTGCCTGTACTATATAAGATACCACTACTGCTCTATGTACTGTAGTACTGTACACTGTATTATACACACTGTAGGTTATAGAGGCACACTTGCTAGTGCCTATCCTATAAAAGATACCACTACTGCTCTATGTACTGTAGTACTATCACACTGTATTATACACACTGTAGGTTATACAGGCACACTTGCTAGTGCCTATACTATACATGATACCACTACTTCTCTAGGTACTGTAGTAATGTGCACGGTATTATACACACCGTAGGTTATACAGGCACACTTCCTAGTGCCTATACTATACAAGATACCACTACTGCTCTATGTACTGTAGTACTATCACACTGTATTATACACACTGTAGGTTATACAGGCACACTTGCTAGTGCCTATACTATATAAGATACCACTACTGCTCTATGTACTGTAGTACTTTACACTGTATTATACACACTGTAGGTTATACAGGCACACTTGCTAGTGCCTATACTATATAAGATACCACTACTGCTCTATGTACTGTAGTACTGTACACTGTATTATACACACCGTAGGTTATACAGGCACACTTGCTAGTGTCTATACTATATAAGATTCCACTACTGCTCTATGTACTGTAGTACTATCACACTGTATTATACACTCTGTAGGTTATACAGGCATACTTGCTAGTGCCTATACTATACGAGATACCACTACTGCTCTATGTACTACAGTACTATCACACTGTATTATACACACTATAGGTTATACAGGCACACATGCTAGTGCCTATACTATATATGATACTACTACTGCTTAATGTACTGTAGTACTATCACACTGTATTATACACACTGAAGGTTATACAGGCACACTTGCTAGTACCTATACTATACAAGATACCACTACTGCTCTATGTACTGTAGAACTGTACACTGTATTATACACACTGTAGGTTATACAGGCACACTTGCTAGTGCCTATAATATAAAAGATACCACTACTGCTCTATATACTGTAGTACTATCACACTGTAGGTTATACAGGCA
Organism: Meconema thalassinum; assembly: GCA_946902985.2. NCBI lineage: Eukaryota > Metazoa > Arthropoda > Insecta > Orthoptera > Tettigoniidae > Meconema > Meconema thalassinum. The sequence goes on along the minus strand of OX336389.2, from coordinate 1,094,349,738 downwards.
CACTTGCTGGTGCCTAAACACTATAAGATACTACTACTGCCCTATGTACTGTAGTACTATCCCACTGTATTATACACACTGTACGTTATACAGACACACTTGCTAGTGCCTATACTATATAAGATACCACTACTGCTTTATGTACTGTAGTACTACCACACTATATTATACACACTGTAGGTTATACAGGAACACTTGCTAGTGCCTATACTATATAAGATTCCACAACTGCTCTTTGTATGGTAGTGCTGTACACTGTATTATACACATTGTAGGTTATAGAGGCACACTTGCTAGTGCCTATACTATACAAGATACCACTACTGCTCTACGTACTGTAGTAATATCACACTGTATTATACACACTGTAGGTTATACAGGCACACTTGCTAGTGCTTATACTATATAAGATACCACTACTACTCTATGTACTGTAGTACTATCACACTGTATTATACACACTGTGGGTTATACAGGCACACTTGCTAGTGCCTATACTATACATGATACCACTACTGCTCTATGTACTGTAGTACTATCACACTGTATTATACACACTGTAGGTTATACAGGCACACTTGCTAGTGCCTATACTATAAAAGATACCACTACTGCTCTATGTACTGTAGTATTATCACACTGTATTATACACACTGTAGGTTATACAGGCACACTTGCTAGTGCCTATACTATATAAGATACCACTACTGCTCTGTGTTCTGTAATACTGCACACTGTATTATACACACTGCAGGTTATAATAATAATAATAATAATAATAATAATAATAATAATAATAATAATAATAATAATAATAATAATAATAATAATAATAATAATAATAATAATAATAATGCATTTTATTAATCCCTTAACGAGTCAAGGACTAATATACAAAGGAATTGTACAGTTTTATCTTGTTGGCGACAAATTACCATACAAAGTTTAGTTTTCAAAGTTATCAGTATGAAAATATATACAACATTTTGTAGCTTTCATAAGTTTTTGTACACAATGTGTTCTTCTTTTGTGTTCTCAGATTATGCCATTTCTTCAAACTGACATTTAATAATCGTTCCACATAAACTGTTTTAGCCTCCTTTTAAAGATTGGTAGGCTAGGTACAATTTTTATATTTTCTGGTTATAGAGGTACACTTGCTAGTGCCTATACTATATAAGATACCACTACTGCTCTATGTACTGTACTACTATCACACTGTATTATACACACTGTAGGTTATAGAGGCACACTTGCTAGTGCCTATACTATAAAAAAGGAAGCTTGTAGTTTAACGTGACCGTTAATCTTGAGATCATGAGCCACGGGACCTCCTTTTTACGTGGAATCCGAACCACAGGACATGGCATTTCACTTCGAAAATCTCACATGCATTGACCGGGAATCGAACCCGGACAGCCTTGGTGAAAGGCATACAGCTAGACCGCTGAGCCACCACGCCCCCGCCTATACTATCAAGATACCACTACTGCTCTATGTACCGTACTGTAGTATTATCACACTGTATTATACACACTGTAGGTTATACAGGCACACTTGCTAGTGCCTCTACTATTTAAGATACCACTACTCCTCTATGTACTGTAATACTATCACACTGTATTATACACACTGTAGGTTATACAGGCACATTTGCTAGTGCCTATACTATATATGATACCACTACTGCTCTATGTACTTTAGTACTATCACACTGTATTATAGAAACTGTAGGTTATACAGGCACACTTGTTATTGCCTATACTATACAAGATACCAATACTGCTCTATGTACTGTAGTACTATCACACTGTATTATACACACTGTAGGTAATACAGGCACACTTGCTAGTGCCTATACTATACATGATACCACTACTGCTCTAGGTACTATAGTAATGTACACGGCATTATACACACTGTAGGTTATACAGGCACACCCTGCTAGTGTCTATACTATATAATATACCACTATTGCTCTATGTACTGTAGTACTATTACACTGTATTATACACACTGTAGGTTATACAGGCACACTTGCAAGTGCCTATACTATATAAGATACCACTACTGCTCTATGTACTGTAGTACTGTACACTGTATTATACTCACCATAGGTTATACAGGCACACTTGCTAGTGCCTATACTATATAAGATACCACTACTGCTCTATGTACTGTAGTACTATCACACTGTATTATACACTCTGTAGGTTATACAGGCATACTTGCTTGTGCCTATACTATATAAGATACCACTACTGCTCTATGTACTGTAGTACTATCACACTGTATTATACACTCTGTAGGTTATACAGGCATACTTGCTAGTGCCTATACTATACAAGATACCACTACTGCTCTATGTACTGTAGTACTATCACACTGTATTACACACACTAAAGGTTATACAGGCACACTTGCTAGTGCCTATACTATATATGATACTACTACTGCTCAATGTACTGTAGTACTATCACACTGTATTATACACACTGTAGGATATGATAGATAGATAGATAGATTTTTATTAATTCCATTTGATCAAATACATGCATTCAATACATTTTTGATATAGGACACGTCAGAATTTACATGCATAAAATAAAAGAACTAACAGGTATATATTACTAAGATTATAACTATTTATAACTTATTATAATAGCAAATCTTAATAGATACAATCTTATTGCACAACTATTTACACCTCACTCTATTATCATAATATGAAAACTTAATTCTATAAATACAACAACATACAGCTAGGTATTAAAATTAAATTAAAAAAGTAAAATATAGTTATAGATTCCATCACTCCTATACGCTAAAATATTCAACTTCTGAGTAAAAACAATGGCACTGCAGATAAGCTTTCAACATTCTATCAAAGGTTTTTATTTTTGGGGCCAGTTTTATATACTGGGGTAGTTTATTGTATAATTTAACTCCAGTGTGAAAAGTTCCTTTTTGATATATGCTTGTGTGTGTGTGTGAAATATGAATGTTTTGATTTTGTCTTGTGTTATGCCTATGAACATCATTGTTTGTTTTAAGAAAAACATCTTTATTCATTAAATTCTTTTTAAAAAACATAATACTTTCAAAGATATATATGCAGGGCAGTGGGAGAATGTTTAAGTCTTTAAACAGAGGTCTACATGATTCTCTAGAGTTTACATTTGCCATAATTCTAATCGCTCTCTTTTGTATCCGAAACGTGCTTAGTACATCTGGCGACATACCCCAAAATATGATCCCATATCTTAAGTATGAATGGAAATAAGCAAAATAAGTATTTCTTAATGTGTGCATGCTAGTGCAGGTTTTCAAAATACGTAACGCAAAGCACATCGAGTTCAGTTTAGTATTCAGATATTGTATATGTTTATTCCATTTCAAGTCTTGTTGTATCCATAGTCCTAAAAACTTTATTTCTGATTTATTTTCTATTTGATGACCATTTAATGTTATATTGGGCATCGCAGGATTCCTATTCTGTATAGTGTGGAAATTTAGACATACTGTCTTTTTATAGTTTATTATGAGGCGATTATCTTGTGACCATTTGGTTAACTCTCCTGTAACGGAGTCAGCAGACTGCTGTATGACCTGTTTAGTTTCACCTTTTATTACGAGTGTTGTATCGTCCGCAAACAAAATTTCCTTATGTGAATGAACGTTCTGTGTTATATCATTTATATATAGAAGAAAGAGTAGTGGGCCCAAAACCGATCCCTGGGGTACTCCAAATTCAATAATTCCCTCATTGGACAATGTTTCATTAAGTAATTTGGTTCCATCATCCTTGTGTCTCAAGCTTACTATTTGTTTACGCCTTGTTAAGTAAGACTCTATCCATTTATTAGCTAGACCTCTAACACCGTATTGATTTAGTTTGGTAAGGAGGATTTTATGGTCAACTACATCAAATGCTTTCGATAAATCCAAGAATAGGCCAGTTACATGTTCCTTATTGTCAATTAATTTCAGTATACTATTACTACATTCGTAAATTGCTGTCTGTGTAGATTTTTCCGTTCTAAATCCATGTTGTGAGTTTGATAATATTTTATTTTTTTCTATGAAACTTATCAGTCTCTTATACATAATTTTTTCCACAATTTTTGCAATACCAGTTGGTAAGGTAATAGGACGATAGTTATCTAATTCATCTTTTGAACCGTTTTTGTGCACTGGAATTACTTTTGATAACTTCAAAATATCCGGGTAAGTTCCTGAGAGAATTGAACTGTTTATTAAGTGCGTAAGTGGATTTATTATATTTTCTGCACATTTCTTTAAAATTGCATCAGGGATGCCATCAATGCCAGCACAGAATTTATTTTTTAGCTCTTTTATAACTATTCTTACCTCTTCACTTGTGACATGATTTATAAATAAAGAATCACTGCATATATTTATTTTATTATTAGAATTTAGTGTATTTACCTGTGATTTATTTAATAATTTTTGCGGAATTTCCAGAAAATAGTCATTAAAAGTGTTTGCTATTTCCTCTGGATTATTAATCACTTTATTATTTCTGGTCAGTGTAATGTTCCTTTGTATTTTAGCAGATTTTCCAGTTTCTTTCTTTATTACGGACCACATCGCCCTGTTTTTATTAGATGATTGGGAAATAAAATTATCATTATGCATTTTCTTTGCTAGTCTTATTACCTTATTTAATATGCTAGTGTATTTTTTGTAGTATAAATTGAATTCAGGTGTTGTGTGGTATTGTTTATATAATTTGTGTAGAAATTTCTTTCTTTGACATGAATTTATAATCCCTGTTGTTATCCAATTGCTAGTTTTGTTATTTTGAACAGTTCTTCGTTTAAAGGGGAATGCTATTTCAAAATAGTGTTTTAGGGTACTGTTAAATGCATTAAATTTATCATTTACATTTTCTAGTTCATAAATTTCTGACCATGTTTCCTTATTTAATAAGTCATTGAAATATGTAACATTTGATAGAGCAGGCACACTTGCTGGTGCCTATACTATACAAGATACCACTAATGCTCTATGTACTGTAGTACTGTACACAGTATTATACACACTGTAGGTTATACAGGCACACTTGCTAGTGCCTATACTATACAAGATACCACTACTGCTCTATGTACTGTAGTACTATCACACTGTAGGTTATACAGGCACACTTGCTGGTGCCTATACACTATAAGATACTACTACTGCCCTATGTACTGTAGTACTATCACACTGTATTATACACACCGTAGGTTATACAGGCACACTTGCTAGTGCCTATACTATATAAGATACCACTACTGCTCTATGTACTGTAGTACTATCACACTGTATTATACACACTGTAGGTTATACAGGCACACTTGCTAGTGCCTATACTATATAAGATACCACTACTGCTCTATGTACTGTAGTACTTTACACTGTATTATACACACTGTAGGTTATACAGGCACACTTGCTAGTGCCTATACTATATAAGATACCACTACTGCTCTATGTACTGTAGTACTGTACACTGTATTATACACACCGTAGGTTATACAGGCACACTTGCTAGTGTCTATACTATATAAAATACCACTACTGCTCTATGTACTGTAGTACTATCACACTGTATTATACACTCTGTAGGTTATACAGGCATACTTGCTATTGCCTATACTATACGAGATACCACTACTGCTCTATGTACTGCAGTACTATCACACTGTATTATACACACTATAGGTTATACAGGCACACATGCTAGTGCCTATACTATATATGATACTACTACTGCTTAATGTACTGTAGTACTATCACACTGTATTATACACACTGAAGGTTATACAGGCACACTTGCTAGTACCTATACTATACAAGATACCACTACTGCTCTATGTACTGTAGAACTGTACACTGTATTATACACACTGTAGGTTATACAGGCACACTTGCTAGTGCCTATAATATAAAAGATACCACTACTGCTCTATATACTGTAGTACTATCACACTGTAGGTTATACAGGCACACTTGCTGGTGCCTAAACACTATAAGATACTACTACTGCCCTATGTACTGTAGTACTATCCCACTGTATTATACACACTGTACGTTATACAGACACACTTGCTAGTGCCTATACTATATAAGATACCACTACTGCTTTATGTACTGTAGTACTACCACACTGTATTATACACACTGTAGGTTATACAGGAACACTTGCTAGTGCCTATACTATATAAGATACCACTACTGCTCTTTGTACGGTAGTGCTGTACACTGTATTATACACATTGTAAGTAATAGAGGCACACTTGCTAGTGCCTATACTGTACAAGATATCACTACTGCTCTATGTACTGTAGTAATATCACACTGTATTATACACACTGTAGGTTATACAGGCACACTTGCTAGTGCTTATACTATATAAGATACCACTACTACTCTATGTACTGTAGTACTCTCACACTGTAGTATACACACTGTGGGTTATACAGGCACACTTGCTAGTGCCTATACTATACATGATACCACTACTGCTCTATGTACTGTAGTACTATCACACTGTATTATACACACTGTAGGTAATACAGGCACACTTGCTAGTGCCTATACTATAAAAGATACCACTACTGCTCTATGTACTGTAGTATTATCACACTGTATTATACACACTGTAGGTTATAGAGGCACACTTGCTAGTGCCTATAATATATAAGATACCACTACTGCTCTGTGTTCTGTAATACTGCACACTGTATTATACACACTGTAGGTTATAATAATAATAATAATAATAATAATAATAATAATAATAATAATAATAATAATGCATTTTATTAATCCCTTAACGAGTCAAGGACTAATATACAAAGGAATTGTACAGTTTTATCTTGTTGGCGACGAATTACTATACAAAGTTTAGTTTACAAAGTTATCAGTATGAAAATATATACAACATTTTGTAGCTTTCATAAGTTTTTGTACACAATGTGTTCTTCTTTTGTGTTCTCAGATTATGCCATTTCTTCAAACTGACATTTTATAATCGTTCCACATAAAATGTTTTAGCCTCCTTTTAAAGATTGGTAGGCTAGGTACAATTTTTATATTTTCTGGTTATAGAGGTACACTTGCTAGTGCCTATCTTTGACATCTCAGCACTATGTATTTCAGAACATTGGCTGAAAGAGGAACAACTCGAATTAATTCAATTCCCAGGGTTTATACAAGCTAGTAAATACTCTAGATCTAATATTAGCCATGGTGGTACTTGCATCTTCTTAAGAAATAATTTAGATCATGAACAGATAACAGCTTATGATTATCTAATTATGGAACAGGATTTTGAATTCTCTGCCGTAAAAATTCAGCAGTTTAAGTTAATAATTGTATGCGTATACCGTTCTCCGTCAGGAAAGTTTCCTCTATTTATAGATAAACTAGAATTGTTACTCAATAACATGAGCAAAGTAAATTTCGATATAATAATTTGTGGGGATGTAAATGTGGATTTCTTAAAACTTGATAGAAATTGTGAATTATTAAACCAGTTACTAATTTCCTATGGACTGAAACCTACAGTAAATACACCAACAAGAATAACAAAATTTAGTAAAACCACTCCTGATCAAATTTTTATAAATACAGATAAATATCACCATTCAATAGAAGTCTATTGTCCGGGTTTTAGTGACCACCATGGACAAATACTGAGTTTTGAAGTATCCGAAGTAATCAATAATAATGATAATGGAGTAAAATCAAAGTGCAGGTCATTCACTGAATCAAATGTTACATATTTCAATGACTTATTAAATAAGGAAACATGGTCAGAAATTTATGAACTAGAAAATGTAAATGATAAATTTAATGCATTTAACAGTACCCTAAAACACTATTTTGAAATAGCATTCCCCTTTAAACGAAGAACTGTTCAAAATAACAAAACTAGCAATTGGATAACAACAGGGATTATAAATTCATGTCAAAGAAAGAAATTTCTACACAAATTATATAAACAATACCACACAACACCTGAATTCAATTTATACTACAAAAAATACACTAGCATATTAAATAAGGTAATAAGACTAGCAAAGAAAATGCATAATGATAATTTTATTTCCCAATCATCTAATAAAAACAGGGCTATGTGGTCTGTAATAAAGAAAGAAACTGGAAAATCTGCTAAAATACAAAGGAACATTACACTGACCAGAAATAATAAAGTGATTAATAATCCAGAGGAAATAGCAAACACTTTTAATGACTATTTTCTGGAAATTCCGCAAAAATAATTAAATAAATCGCAGGTAAATACACTAAATTCTAATAATAAAATAAATATATGCAGTGATTCTTTATTTATAAATCATGTCACAAGTGAAGAGGTAAGAATAGTTATAAAAGAGCTAAAAAATAAATTCTGTGCTGGCATTGATGGCATCCCTGATGCAATTTTAAAGAAATGTGCAGAAAATATAATAAATCCACTTACGCACTTAATAAACAGTTCAATTCTCTCAGGAACTTACCCGGATATTTTGAAGTTATCAAAAGTAATTCCAGTGCACAAAAATGGTTCAAAAGATGAATTAGATAACTATCGTCCTATTACCTTACCAACTGGTATTGCAAAAATTGTGGAAAAAATTATGTATAAGAGACTGATAAGTTTCATAGAAAAAAATAAAATATTATCAAACTCACAACATGGATTTAGAACGGAAAAATCTACACAGACAGCAATTTACGAATGTAGTAATAGTATACTGAAATTAATTGACAATAAGGAACATGTAACTGGCCTATTCTTGGATTTATCGAAAGCATTTGATGTAGTTGACCATAAAATCCTCCTTACCAAACTAAATCAATATGGTGTTAGAGGTCTAGCTAATAAATGGATAGAGTCTTACTTAACAAGGCGTAAACAAATAGTAAGCTTGAGACACAAGGATGATGGAACCAAATTACTTAATGAAACATTGTCCAATGAGGGAATTATTGAATTTGGAGTACCCCAGGGATCGGTTTTGGGCCCACTACTCTTTCTTCTATATATCAATGATATAACACAGAACGTTCATTCACATAAGGAAATTTTGTTTGCGGACGATACAACACTCGTAATAAAAGGTGAAACTAAACAGGTCATACAGCAGTCTGCTGACTCCGTTACAGGAGAGTTAACCAAATGGTCACAAGATAATCGCCTCATAATAAACTATAAAAAGACAGTATGTCTAAATTTCCACACTATACAGAATAGGAATCCTGCGATGCCCAATATAACATTAAATGGTCATCAAATAGAAAATAAATCAGAAACAAAGTTTTTAGGACTATGGATACAACAAGACTTGAAATGGAATAAACATATACAATATCTGAATACTAAACTGAACTCGATGTGCTTTGCGTTACGTATTTTGAAAACCTGCACTAGCATGCACACATTAAGAAATACTTATTTTGCTTATTTCCATTCATACTTAAGATATGGGATCATATTTTGGGGTATGTCGCCAGATGTACTAAGCACGTTTAGGATACAAAAGAGAGCGATTAGAATTATGGCAAATGTACACTCTAGAGAATCATGTAGACCTCTGTTTAAAGATTTAAACATTCTCCCACTGCCCTGCATATATATCTTTGAAAGTATTATGTTTTTTAAAAAGAATTTAATGAATAAAGATGTTTTTCTTAAAACAAACAATGATGTTCATAGGCATAACACAAGACAAAATCAAAACATTCATATTTCACACACACACACAAGCATATATCAAAAAGGAACTTTTCACACTGGAGTTAAATTATACAATAAACTACCCCAGTATATAAAACTGGCCCCAAAAATAAAAACCTTTGATAGAATGTTGAAAGCTTATCTGCAGTGCCATTGTTTTTACTCAGTAGTTGAATATTTTAGCGTATAGGAGTGATGGAATCTATAACTATATTTTACTTTTTTAATTTAATTTTAATACCTAGCTGTATGTTGTTGTATTTATAGAATTAAGTTTTCATATTATGATAATAGAGTGAGGTGTAAATAGTTGTGCAATAAGATTGTATCTATTAAGATTTGCTATTATAATAAGTTATAAATAGTTTTAATCTTAGTAATATATACCTGTTAGTTCTTTTATTTTATGCATGTAAATTCTGACGTGTCCTATATCAAAAATGTATTGAATGCATGTATTTGATCAAATGGAATTAATAAAAATCTATCTATCTATACTATATAAGATACCACTACTGCTCTATGTACTGTACTACTATCACACTGTATTATACACACTGTAGGTTATAGAGGCACACTTGCTAGTGCCTATAATATACAAGATACCACTACTGCTCTATGTACCGTACTGTAGTATTATCACACTGTATTATACACACTGTAGGTTATACAGGCACACTTGCTAGTGCCTATACTATTTAAGATACCACTACTGCTCTATGTACTGTAGTACTATCACACTGTATTATACACACTGTAGGTTATACAGGCACATTTGCTAGTGCCTATACTATATATGATACCACTACTGCTCTATGTACTGTAGTACTATCTCACTGTATTATAGAAACTGTAGGTTATACAGGCACACTTGTTATTGCCTATACTATACAAGATACCAATACTGTTCTATGTACTATAGTACTATCACACTGTATTATACACACTGTAGGTTATACAGGCACACTTGCTAGTGCCTATACTATACATGACACCACTACTGCTCTAGGTACTATAGTAATGTACACGGTATTATACACACAGTAGGTTATACAGGCACACTTGCTAGTGCCTATACTATATAATATACCACTACTGCTCTATGTACTGTAGTACTATCACACTGTATTATACACTCTGTAGGTTATACAGGCATACTTGCTTGTGCCTATACTATATAAGATACCACTACTGCTCTATGTACTGTAGTACTATCACACTGTATTATACACTCTGTAGGTTATACAGGCATACTTGCTAGTGCCTATACTATACAAGATACCACTACTGCTCTATGTACTGTAGTACTATCACACTGTATTACACACACTAAAGGTTATACAGGCACACTTGCTAGTGCCTATACTATATATGATACTACTACTGCTCAATGTACTGTAGTACTATCACACTGTATTATACACACTGTAGGATATACAGGCACACTTGCTGGTGCCTATACTATACAACATACCACTACTGCTCTATGTACTGTAGTACTGTACACAGTATTATACACACTGTAGGTTATACAGGCACACTTGCTAGTGCCTATACTATACAAGATACCACTACTGCTCTATGTACTGTAGTACTATCACACTGTAGGTTATACAGGCACACTTGCTGGTGCCTATACACTATAAGATACTACTACTGCCCTATGTACTGTAGTACTATCACACTGTATTATACACACCGTAGGTTATACAGGCACACTTGCTAGTGCCTATACTATATAAGATACCACTACTGCTCTATGTACTGTTGTACTATCACACTGTATTATACACACTGTAGGTTATACAGGCACACTTGCTAGTGCCTATACTATATAAGATACCACTACTGCTCTTTGTACTGTAGTGATGTACACTGTATTATACACACTGTAGGTTATAGAGGCACACTTGCTAGTGCCTATACTATACAAAATATCACTACTGCTCTATGTAATGTAGTATTATCACACTGTATTATACACACTGTAGGTTATACAGGCACACTTGCTAGTGCCTATACAATATAAGATACCACTACTGCTCTTTGTACTGTAGTGATGTACACTGTATTATACACACTGTAGGTTATAGAGGCACACTTGCTAGTGCCTATACTATATAGGATACCACTACTGCTCTATGTACTGTAGTACTGTACACTGTATTATACACACTGTAGGTTATAGAGGCACACTTGCTAGTGCCTATCCTATATAAGATACCACTACTGCTCTATGTACTGTAGTACTATCACACTGTATTATACACACTGTAGGTTATACAGGCACACTTGCTAGTGCCTGTACTATACATGATACCACTACTGCTCTAGGTACTGTAGTAATGTGCACGGTATTATACACACCGTAGGTTATACAGGCACACTTGCTAGTGCCTATACTATACAAGATACCTCTACTGCACCACGTACTGTAGTACTATCACACTGTATTATACACACTGTAGGTTATATAGGCACACTTGCTAGTGACTATACTATATAAGATATCACTACTGCTCTATGTACTGTAGTAGTGTACACTGTATTATACACACTGTAGGTTATAGAGGCACACTTGCTAGTGCCTATCCTATATAAGATACCACTACTGCTCTATGTACTGTAGTACTATCACACTGTATTATACACACTGTTGGTTATACAGGCACACTTGCTAGTGCCTGTACTATACATGATACCACTACTGCTCTAGGTACTGTAGTAATGTGCACGGTATTATACACACCGTAGGTTATACAGGCACACTTGCTAGTGCCTATACTATACAAGATACCACTACTGCTGCACGTACTGTAGTACTATCACACTGTATTATGCACGCTGTAGGTTATACAGGCACACTTGCTAGTGCCTATACTATATAAGATACCACTACTGCTCTATGTACTGTAGTACTATCACACTGTAGGTTATACAGGCACACTTGCTAGTGCCTATACTATACAAGATACCACTACTGCTCTATGTACTGAAGTACTATCACACTGTAGGTTATACAGGGATACTTGCTAGTGCCTATACTATATAAGATACCACTACTGCTCTATGTACTGTAGTACTGTACACTGTATTATACACACTGTAGGTTATAGAGGCACACTTGCTGGTGCCTATCCTATATAAGATACCACTACTGCTCTATGTACTGTAGTACCATCACAATGTATTATACACACTGTTGGTTATACAGGCACACTTGCTAGTGCCTATACTATATAAGATACCACTACTGCTCTATGTACTGTAGTACTATCACACTGTATTATACACACTATAGGTTATACAGGCACACTTGCTAGTGCCTATACTATACATGATACCACTACTGCTCTAGGTACTGTAGTAATGTGCACGGTATTATACACACCGTAGGTTATACAGGCACACTTCCTATTGCCTATACTATACAAGATACCACTACTGCTCTATGTACTGTAGTACTCTCACGCTGTATTATACACACTGTAGGTTATACAGGCACACTTGCTAGTGCCTATACTATATAAGATACCACTACTGCTCTATGTACTGTAGTACTTTACACTGTATTATACACACTGTAGGTTATACAGGCACACTTGCTAGTGCCTATACTATATAAGATACCACTACTGCTCTATGTACTGTAGTACTGTACACTGTATTATACACACTATAGGTTATGCAGGCACACTTAATAGTGCCTATACTATATATGATACTACTAATGCTCAATGTACTGTAGTACTATCACACTGTATTATACACACTGTAGGTTATACAGGCACACTTGCTAGTGCCTATACTATATAAGATACCTTTACTCCTCCATGTACTGTAGTACTATCACACTTTATTATACACACTGTAGGTTATACAGGCACACTTGCTAGTGTCTATACTATATAAGATACCACTACTGCTCTATGTACTGTAGTACTGTACACTGTATTATACACACTGTAGGTTATACAGGCACACTTGCTAGTGCCTATACTATATAAGATACCACTACTGCTCTATGTACTGTAGTACTATCACACTGTACTATACACACTGTAGGTTATACAGGCACACTTGCTAGTGCCAATACTATACAAGATACCACTACTGCTCTATGTACTGTAGTACTATCACACTGTATTATACACACTGTAGGTTATACAGGCACACTTGCTAGTGCCTATACTATATAAGATACTACTACTGCCCTATGTACTGTAGTACTATCACACTGTATTATACACACTGTAGGTTATACAGGCACACTTGCTAGTGCCTATACTATACAAGATACCACTACTGCTCTATGTACTGTAGTACTATCACACAGTATTATACACACTGTACGTTATACAGGCACAGTTGCTAGTGCCTATACTATATAGGATACCACTACTGCTCTATGTACTGTAGTACTATCACACTGTATTATACACACTGTAGGTTATACAGGCACACTTGCAAGTGCCTATACTATATAAGATACCGCTACTGCTCTATGTACTGTAGTACTATCACACTGTATTATACACACTGTAGGTTATACAGGCACACTTGCTAGTGCCTATAATATACAAGATACCACTACTGCTCTATATACTGTAGTACTATCACACTGTAGGTTGTACAGGCACACTTGCTGGTGCCTAAACACTATAAGATACTTTGCATATTAAGGCTTTCACGGCCCGGATTATTATATAAATAATTCATGCTTTTGGGCTAATGCCGTGTGTATTTTAATTTAAACCATACGTTTCGGAGAAACCTTGCCTCCTTTTTCAATGGAAATAAACAATGTGGCCAAAGAAAGTATATCAATGAGATTACAAAAAATATAGATAAATTCCTCTGTTCGTCACCAGAGAGCAGCTGCCAGAAATAACTGTATGGACCATGGTGGAACGGCGGACAGAGTAGTAAGTAACAAGAAGGTAAATGGGGCGGTGTGAAAATATAGAAACTCCTCGAAGAATGAGGAGGGGTGGGGGAGATGGGAGGGTTAGATGGATATAAGGAAACATAGACAAAAGGGAATACTAGCTGAACGATACCTCACGTCATACAGTCAACGGCGAAAAAACAGATGGAAACTCCTCCAGTGACGAACAAAGGAGATCAAATCCAGGCTCTGAGCCCTAGAGGGAAAATATACAATTTTAAATATGTGAAGAACAGAGAGACTGAGAGGAACTATCTCCCTAGATCCTTAATAACTGGTAGCCAAGTGTCACTTAGCTGATAACCAGTGTCTCTGTTAAAATTATTGGGATTTTTAAGAATTTCAACTGCCTCCCTTATAATTCTAGACCAGTTGTGCTTAACAAGGGCAAGCGCATGAGCATCCTTGAAACATACATCGTGCCCTGAAGACAGGGCATGTTCAGCTATAGCTGATTTGTCAGGTTGGTTTAGACGGATGTTCCTTTGATGCTCTTTGATGCGAGTGGCAATGGACCGTTTTGTTTGTCCAATGTAGACTTTTCCGCAAGTACATGGGACTTCATACACCCCAGGTTGTAGTATTGGGGACAATTTATCTTTGTTTAATGCTAAACGTTGACCAATTTTCGTCTTAGTGCCGAAAACTGTTTTTATCTTGTGCTTGCGGAGAATCTTAGCAACGCGGTCAGTGGTGTTGTGAATATAAGGGAGGTAAGCAGTTCCTCTCACGTCGGAGCTCTTAGAAGGTTGTCTATCCCTCCTTCTGGGATGTAGGGACCTATATATAGTGGATTCATTATAGCCATTACCCTTAAACATGGTTTGTAAGGCATGTAACTCTTCCTGAAGAGTTGATGCCTCACAAATACGTTCCGCTCTTTTGGCTAGAGTTATTATAATTCCTTGTTTTTGTGCTGGGTGGTGGTGGGAGTCCGCATGTAAATAACGGTTAGTGTGAGTTGGCTTACGGTAGACGCTGTGCCCCATGGAGCCATCCGCTTTCCTCCTCACAAGAACATCCAAAAAAGGTAAGCATCCACCTGACTCTAGCTCCATTGTGAAGTGTATTGAAGGATGCAGCTGATTTAGGTGGTTCAGAAAGTGGTTCAGTTTCTCAGAAACCTCCTCCCACACCACGAACGTATCATCCACATACCTCCACCAAATCACAGGTTTGAAAGACGCCGAAGATATAGCCTCCCCCTCAAAATGTTCCATGAAAAAATTTGCCACGACAGGCGAGAGTGGACTTCCCATGGCCACACCATCAGTCTGCTCGTAATATTTACCATCCCACAAGAAATAGCTGGAACACAAGCAGTGGTGGAATAATCGGGCAATGTCCTCAGGAAACAAATCCTTGATGAGTGACATGACTGAGTCCACCGGCACTCTGGTAAACAAGGACTCTACATCAAAACTCACCAAAATAGCATTTGGTTGAACGGCGATGGTTGACAATTTTTCGACGAAATGGGTTGAATCCCTAATGTAGGACTGTGTGCGCCCCAAGTGCGGCTGAAGCAAGTTGCTGAGATATTGCGCAAGAGCGTAAGTTGGAGAACTTATTGTGCTAACAATTGGTCGAAGAGGGACGTCTTGCTTATGGATTTTTGGAAGACCATACAATCTCGGAGGAACAGCATCTCTCGGAATAAGACATCTTCCCTCTTCTTTTGGAATAGATGACAGTTTAACAAGCTTAGCAGTGGCATTGGATACACGAGTGGTTGAATCACGAGTGCACAGTCTGTACACAGGATCAGATAACAGAATCGAGATTTTACTTTTATATTCAACGGTATCCATCACCACTGTCGCATTTCCCTTGTCAGCATGAAGAATAGAAATGGTGTCATTATTTCTTAGTTCCTTCAATGCCTTTCTTTCACCCCGAGTTAAATTGGGTGCGGGTACTTTAGAGGATCTTAATATCCTCACACTTTCTTGTCTAACTTCTTCAGCTTCATCTGGAGGTAAATTGTAGATGGCAGCCTCAACGGATGTGATCAACTCCTCTGTAGGAATTTTGGAGGGTGCGAGAGCAAAGTTGAGACCTCTGCTTAGTAAAGTTGTTTGATAGTCATCTAAAGGGGTATTAGAAAGATTGATTACAACTTTACTAGTATCAAGAACCGTACGAGGAGCTGTTTGTCTCGAGGACAATCGAAGGAACTTAGCTCTTTGTCTATCTACAGCCCGACAAAAATTATTCTCGGCCTGAATAGCGGAGATACGTTCAAAGAACAGCCACAATTCCTCTGAGAGAATGCTACTAAGAAGCAGATGTAAGTGTAATAACTCACGGGAAACTGCGTCCAGTTCAGTACGAGAGTTCTGGATCCTCTCGATAACGAGTGCCTTGCTAGCGCGCTGATAAATTCTCATAGCTTTATGAGTGTGTATAGTTTGCTTCAATTTTACACAGTTGGGAATGATGTTATGATCCCTGCATCTAAGAAAGAAGGACAACGATGAAAGG
This sequence comes from Meconema thalassinum, assembly GCA_946902985.2. Taxonomy (NCBI): domain Eukaryota; kingdom Metazoa; phylum Arthropoda; class Insecta; order Orthoptera; family Tettigoniidae; genus Meconema; species Meconema thalassinum. The sequence goes on along the minus strand of OX336389.2, from coordinate 1,094,332,558 downwards.
AGAGAGCTCCTTCTTCGCCTCAACTTACTAAATTTAGATGATTGTCGAACAACTTCCTCCCCATAGAGGTTTCTAATTTGCATATTAAGGCTTTCACGGCCCGGATTATTATATAAATAATTCATGCTTTTGGGCTAATGCCGCGTGTATTTTAATTTAAACCATACGTTTCGGAGAAACCTTGCCTCCTTTTTCAATGGAAATAAACAATGTGGCCAAAGAAAGTATATCAATGAGATTACAAAAAATATAGATAAATTCCTCTGTTCGTCACCAGAGAGCAGCTGCCAGAAATAACTGTATGGACCATGGTGGAACGGCGGACAGAGTAGTAAGTAACAAGAAGGTAAAGGGGGCGGTGTGAAAATATAGAAACCCCTCGAAGAATGAGGAGGGGGGGGGGAGGTGGGAGGGTTAGATGGATATAAGGAAACATAGACAAAAGGGAATACTAGCTGAACGATACCTAACGCCATACAGTCAACGGCGAAAAAACAGATGGAAACTCCTCCAGTGACGAACAAAGGAGATCAAATCCAGGCTCTGAGCCCTAGAGGGAAAATATACAATTTTAAATATGTGAAGAACAGAGAGACTGAGAGGAACTATCTCCCTAGATCCTTAATAACTGGTAGCCAAGTGTCACTTAGCTGATAACCAGTGTCTCTGTTAAAATTATTGGGATTTTTACGAATTTCAACTGCCTCCCTTATAATTCTAGACCAGTTGTGCTTAACAAGGGCAAGCGCATGAGCATCCTTGAAACATACATCGTGCCCTGAAGACAGGGCATGTTCAGCTATAGCTGATTTGTCAGGTTGGTTTAGACGGATGTTCCTTTGATGCTCTTTGATGCGAGTGGCAATGGACCGTTTTGTTTGTCCAATGTAGACTTTTCCGCAAGTACATGCTATTTTGGTGAGTTTTGATGTAGAGTCCTTGTTTACCAGAGTGCCGGTGGACTCAGTCATGTCACTCATCAAGGATTTGTTTCCTGAGGACATTGCCCGATTATTCCACCACTGCTTGTGTTCCAGCTATTTCTTGTGGGATGGTAAATATTACGAGCAGACTGATGGTGTGGCCATGGGAAGTCCACTCTCGCCTGTCGTGGCAAATTTTTTCATGGAACATTTTGAGGGGGAGGCTATATCTTCGGCGTCTTTCAAACCTGTGATTTGATGGAGGTATGTGGATGATACGTTCGTGGTGTGGGAGGAGGGTTCTGAGAAACTGAACCACTTTCTGAACCACCTAAATCAGCTGCATCCTTCAATACACTTCACAATGGAGCTAGAGTCAGGTGGATGCTTACCTTTTTTGGATGTTCTTGTGAGGAGGAAAGCGGATGGCTCCATGGGGCACAGCGTCTACCGTAAGCCAACTCACACTAACCGTTATTTACATGCGGACTCCCACCACCACCCAGCACAAAAACAAGGAATTATAACAACTCTAGCCAAAAGAGCGGAACGTATTTGTGAGGCATCAACTCTTCAGGAAGAGTTACATGCCTTACAAACCATGTTTAAGGGTAATGGCTATAATGAATCCACTATATATAGGTCCCTACATCCCAGAAGGAGGGATAGACAACCTTCTAAGAGCTCCGACGTGAGAGGAACTGCTTACCTCCCTTATATTCACAACACCACTGACCGCGTTGCTAAGATTCTCCGCAAGCACAAGATAAAAACAGTTTTCGGCACTATGACGAAAATTGGTCAACGTTTAGCATTAAACAAAGATAAATTGTCCCCAATACTACAACCTGGGGTGTATGAAGTCCCATGTACTTGCGGAAAAGTCTACATTGGACAAACAAAACGGTCCATTGCCACTCGCATCAAAGAGCATCAAAGGAACATCCGTCTAAACCAACCTGACAAATCAGCTATAGCTGAACATGCCCTGTCTTCAGGGCACGATGTATGTTTCAAGGATGCTCATGCGCTTGCCCTTGTTAAGCACAACTGGTCTAGAATTATAAGGGAGGCAGTTGAAATTCGTAAAAATCCCAATAATTTTAACACACTGGTTATCAGCTAAGTGACACTTGGCTACCAGTTATTAAGGATCTAGGGAGATAGTTCCTCTCAGTCTCTCTGTTCTTCACATATTTAAAATTGTATATTTTCCCTCTAGGGCTCAGAGCCTGGATTTGATCTCCTTTGTTCGTCACTGGAGGAGTTTCCATCTGTTTTTTCGCCGTTGACTGTATGACGTTAGGTATCGTTCAGCTAGTATTCCCTTTTGTCTATGTTCCTTATATCCATCTAACCCTCCCAACTCCCCCCCCTCCTCATTCTTCGAGGGGTTTCTATATTTTCACACCGCCCCCTTTACCTTCTTGTTACTTACTACTCTGTCCGCCGTTCCACCATGGTCCATACAGTTATTTCTGGCAGCTGCTCTCTGGTGACGAACAGAGGAATTTATCTATATTTTTTGTAATCTCATTGATATACTTTCTTTGGCCACATTGTTTATTTCCATTGAAAAAGGAGGCAAGGTTTCTCCGAAACGTATAGTTTAAATTAAAATACACACGGCATTAGCCCAAAAGCATGAATTATTTATATACTATAAGATACTACTACTGCCCTATGTACTGTAGTACTATCACACTGTATTATACACACTGTAGGTTATACAGACACACTTGCTAGTGCCTATACTATATAAGATACCACTACTGCTCAATGTACTGTAGTACTACCACACTGTATTATACACACTGTAGGTTTTACAGGAACACTTGCTAGTGCCTATACTATATAAGATACCACTACTGCTCTTTGTACTGTAGTGCTGTACACTGTATTATACACATTGTAGGTTATAGAGGCACACTTGCTAGTGCCTATACTATACAAGATATCACTACTGCTCTATGTACTGTAGTACTATCACACTGTATTATACACACTGTAGGTTATACAGGCACACTTGCTAGTGCTTATACTATATAAGATACCACTACTACTCTATGTACTGTAGTACTATCACACTGTATTATACACACTGTGGGTTATACAGGCACACTTGCTAGTGCCTATACTATACATGATACCACTACTGCTCTATGTACTGTAGTACTATCACACTGTATTATACACACTGTAGGTTATATCCCTTATGTAAACATTTGTAATTCCTTCAAAAATTTTACATATAATACATGTTAGGCTGACAGGTCTGTAGCTATCACTATCCCCCCTTTCCCCTCTCCCTTTATATACCGGAACTACCAGTGCTTGTTTCCAGTCATCAGGCACTACCCCATTATTTATACAAAAATCAAACAGAAACCTTAAATAAGGTACAATGTTCCATCCCATAATCTTTAACAATTCCCCATTTATCTCATCTACACCAGCTGCTTTTCTTGACCCCAGTCCCCGTATTGCATTATAGATATCCTTATTTACATATCTAAATGTCTTCCCGTCCTCAATACCCTGCTCTACTTTCTGATCTACGTTTCCCTCCCCAACAATCCCCACCATCTTACTCCGTTACAGGAGAGTTAACCAAATGGTCACAAGATAATCGCCTCATAATAAACTATAAAAAGACAGTATGTCTAAATTTCCACACTATACAGAATAGGAATCCTGCGATGCCCAATATAACATTAAATGGTCATCAAATAGAAAATAAATCAGAAACAAAGTTTTTAGGACTATGGATACAACAAGACTTGAAATGGAATAAACATATACAATATCTGAATACTAAACTGAACTCGATGTGCTTTGCGTTACGTATTTTGAAAACCTGCACTAGCATGCACACATTAAGAAATACTTATTTTGCTTATTTCCATTCATACTTAAGATATGGGATCATATTTTGGGGTATGTCGCCAGATGTACTAAGCACGTTTAGGATACAAAAGAGAGCGATTAGAATTATGGCAAATGTACACTCTAGAGAATCATGTAGACCTCTGTTTAAAGATTTAAACATTCTCCCACTGCCCTGCATATATATCTTTGAAAGTATTATGTTTTTTAAAAAGAATTTAATGAATAAAGATGTTTTTCTTAAAACAAACAATGATGTTCATAGGCATAACACAAGACAAAATCAAAACATTCATATTTCACACACACACACAAGCATATATCAAAAAGGAACTTTTCACACTGGAGTTAAATTATACAATAAACTACCCCAGTATATAAAACTGGCCCCAAAAATAAAAACCTTTGATAGAATGTTGAAAGCTTATCTGCAGTGCCATTGTTTTTACTCAGTAGTTGAATATTTTAGCGTATAGGAGTGATGGAATCTATAACTATATTTTACTTTTTTAATTTAATTTTAATACCTAGCTGTATGTTGTTGTATTTATAGAATTAAGTTTTCATATTATGATAATAGAGTGAGGTGTAAATAGTTGTGCAATAAGATTGTATCTATTAAGATTTGCTATTATAATAAGTTATAAATAGTTTTAATCTTAGTAATATATACCTGTTAGTTCTTTTATTTTATGCATGTAAATTCTGACGTGTCCTATATCAAAAATGTATTGAATGCATGTATTTGATCAAATGGAATTAATAAAAATCTATCTATCTATCTATCTATCATACACCTTATTAAATGCTTCAGCCTTCTCCCCATAGTATAGGCACTAGCAAGTGTGCCTGTATAACCTACAGTGTGTATAATACAGTGTGATAGTACTACAGTACATTGAGCAGTAGTGGTATCTTATATAGTATAGGCACTAGCAAGTGTGCCTGTATAACCTATAGTGTGTATAATACAGTGTGATAGTACTACAGTACATAGAGCAGTAGTGGTATCATGTATAGTATTGGCTCTAGCAAGTGTGCCTGTATAACCTACGGTGTGTATAATACAGTGTACAGTACTACAGTACTTAGAGCAGTAGTGGTGTCTTATATAGTATAGGCACTAGCAAGTGTGCCTGTATAACCTACAGTGTGTATAATACAGTGTACAGGTACATAGAGCAGTAGTGGTATCTTATATAGTATAGGCACTAGCAAGTGTGCCTGTATAACCTACAGTGTTTATAATAAAATGTGATAGTACTACAGTACATAGAGCGGTAGTGGTATCTTGTATGGTATAGGCACTAGCAAGTGTGCCTGTATAACCTACGGTGTGTATAATACCGTGTACATTACTACAGTACCTAGAGCAGTAGTGGTATCATGTATAGTATAGGCACTAGCAAGTGTGCCTGTATAACCTACAGTGTGTATAATACAGTGTGATAATACTACAGTACATAGAGCAGTAGTGGTATCTTATTTAGTATAGGCACTAGCAAGTGTGCCTGTATAACCTACAGTGTGTATAATACAGTGTGATAGTACTACAGTACATAGAGCAGTAGTGGTATCTTGTATAGTATAGTCACTAGCAAGTGTGCCTCTATAACCTACAGTGTGTATAATACAGTGTGATAGTACTACAGTACATAGAGCAGTAGTGGTATCTTATATAGTATAGGCACTAGCAAGTGTACCTCTATAACCAGAAAATATAGAAATTGAACCTAGCCTACCAATCTTTAAAAGGAGGCTAAAACAGTTTATGTGGAACGATTATAAAATGTCAGTTTGAAGAAATGGCATAATCTGAGAACACAAAAGAAGAACACATTGTGTACAAAAACTCATGATAGCTACAAAATGTTGTATATATTTTCATACTGATAACTTTGTAAACTAAACATTGTATTGTAATTTGTCGCCAACAAGATAAAACTGTACAATTCCTATGTATATGAGTCCTTGACTCGTTAAGGGATTAATAAAATGCATTATTATTATTATTATTATTATTATACATACATACATACATACATGGTTTATTTGCAAATGTGGACACTGTCCATGGTGGCAAATTACAATAATTACACAAAACAATTCACAACCACAAAATTTTAAAAAATTTAGGACTAATTAGAAAATAAGTAATAGTTGCTAAGAGAAGAAACCGGTAATCGTAAAAATAATCATTCTAATAACAGAATAAACATAAAATACTAAACATTTACACTTTCTTTCATTGCTTCAACTTATGCACCGTTCATCACTGCCTTTTAATCTGGTGCTTTTTCACCAACTCCTTAAATTTACCAACATTAGAAGGCAAAGGGCTGAAAATGCCCCCTGGCAAACTGTTCCATTCTATTTTCCCCCTCCCAATGAACGAATATTTGCCCCAGTTACTTTTCCACTGACTTAATTTCAATTTACAACAATGACTGTATCTGCCCATATATGAACTTTCCTTTCCCAATCTCTCATGAATATCTTCCCATGCAATTTCCCCCTTGTAAGCTAAGAAAATACCCCCTAGTCTTGCTCTTGAACGTCTATCAGCCAGACTTTCCCATCCCAAATCCTGTATCATCCTACTCACACTACTCGTCGATCTGTGGTCCTCCATTACATACCTGGTGGCCTTCCTTTGCACTCCTTCCAATTCCTTTATTAAATACATTTGGTATGGATCCCACACTCCCCCAGCATATTCCAGCAGAGGACGGACTAGGGACATGTATGCCCTTTCCCTAATCTCTCTGCCAGCGCCTTTAAAGACTCGCATAACCATATGTAGTGACTTGTATGCTTTCTTTACTATTTCCCTTATGTGCTTACCCCAGTGAAAATTCCCACCCCCCACAGTTACACCTAAATACCTACATTCGTCCCCAAATACAACTTTATTTTCCCCCACTGAATATTCAAAAACAATATGATTCCTTTTGTTAACAAATCTCACTGCCTGACATTTCTTTGAATTTATCATCATATCACTTTTATCCGCCCAGCTTTGTATGTCCGTCAAGTCCCTCTGCAATATGCCGCAGTCATCCGGATGATTTATCCTCCTGTATACTACTATATCATCAGCAAATAATCTTATCTGGGATGATATTTTAACTCCTATGTCGTTTATGTAAATGAGAAATAGTAAAGGACCCAATTTACTCCCCTGAGGTACCCCCCTCCCCACCCTAGACTGTTCTGACACTGACCCACCAACCCTTACCCTCTGACTTCTCCCCTCCAAAAATGATCTCACCCATTGAACTACTCTCCTGTCCAATCCTATAGCCTCCATTTTCCTTAACAGAATACCATGATTGACCCTATCAAAAGCCTTTGATAGGTCAACTGCAATGCAGTCAACTTGACCTCTGTTATCCAAGGCCTCACTGATATCCTGCTGAAAGCCTGCTAGCTGCGATTCACATGAAAATCCCTCTCTGAAACCATGCTGTTTATTTCCCAACCACCTACTACTCCCTAAGCATTCCCTTATGTATTCATTCATAATTCCCTCAAAAATTTTGCATATAATACATGTTAGACTGACAGGTCTGTAGCTATCACTATCCCCCCTTCCCCCTCTCCCTTTATATACCGGAACTACCAGAGCCTGTTTCCAGTCCTCAGGCACTACCCCATTATTTAGACAAAAGTCAAACAGAAATCTTAAATAAGGCACAATGTTCCATCCCATAACCTTTAACAATTCCCCATTTATCCCATCTACCCCGGCTGACTTTCTTGACCCTAATCCCCGTATTGCATTATAGATATCCTTATTTACATAACTTAATTTCTTACCCTCCTCAATACCCTGCTCTCCTCCCTGAACCACATTTCCCTCCCCTGCAATTCCTACCACCTTACCATATACCTTATTAAATGCCTCAGCCTTCTACCCATCTTCCACCAGCAGCGTTCCATCTTCTCCCTCGATATCAGGTATGCGGCCTTGAACCCCTCTTACTCTCCTGAAATAGACATACATATTCCTCCACCGTTCCTTGAATGTCGTCCCCCCGCCAACTAGCCTACCCATAAAATGTTTCTTAGCTACTATCTTAGCCCTAACCAGTTCCCTCCTCAACCTATTTAATTCTATTCGGTGGCCTATCCCCTTCCTAATCTTATTGCTTTCTAATCTACATTTCTTCTTTAATCTTCTTACCTCCTTATTGTAATAAAGTGGATCAGTAGTCGCCCCTACTTTTTTAAATGGCACATGTAATTTTTCACAATCCAGAATTATTGTTTTCAAACCAGCCCACAGTGTATCTACATCTAGTCCCCTCTCTATCCACTGATTGAAATTTTCAGCTAAGTAACTACCAATCATTTCCTTATTAGCTTTGTAGTACTGTTTCACCAATCTTGTCTCCCTCTTGACCTGCCTCTCAATGCTCAACTTTACCTCTACTAAAACAGCCTTGTGGTCACATATCCCTTCAATTATCTCTGATTTGACCCAAATATCCTCAGGCTTTATCAAAAACACATCCAATAAGCTGTTCCCCCTAGTGCATCCCTCAATAACTTGAACAAAGCCCCCCTCCCATATGATTTTGTTGGCCAGCGATTGGTAATGTTCTTGAGAGTCAGCCCTACCCTCCCAGTCCACTCCTGGCATATTAAAATCACCCCCTACAATTATATTTCTTCCTGCCCTGTCAGCCTCCATAGCATAATTTACTAAAGTTGTTCCTAAATTGACATCCCTTTCCCCCCTTCCTGTTCTATATACACCCAAAATGTCTACCATATCTTTAAAACCAACCCTAACCCCCAGAATCTCATTTTCCTCATCTGTAAAAACCAGGCGACTCCTAAATATATCCTTAACTAATATAAAAACCCCACCCCCCGTGCTTCCCCTATCCCTCCTGTATATCCTATAACCCATAGGAAATACCTCTCCTTCCACAACATTATCCACTAGCCATGACTCAACCCCGATTATAACATCTGGATCATATATTTCCACCATGGTTCCAAATGTTATGCCTTTTCTGACTACACTACGACAGTTTACCAGAAGGCATCTCAATCCTCCTTCATATTCTTCACAAAAATGCGATTGCTCACCTCTTACATACCTTATCTGTTTTTTGCAAGCTCTTTACTATTCGTTCAAAGAGTTGACCTAATTTTACAGACCCCCTTCTATTTAAATGTAGGCCATCCCACCCCAAGTCACAGTCTTGAACCCAGACCCCTGAATTAACAAATATCGCCCCCTCTTCTCCACACACCCAGTCAAGTACCCCATTCACTCCATCAATATATCGTGGATCAACATCCCTTCTATGCAGTATGCCGCTTACAATAATGGACGTTTCAGGATATTTCCTCCTACATGTCCTGATCAAATTTTTCATGTCATTTCCAATTGTGTCTGGCGTACCACTGCTTCTAACATAGTTTGTGCCTACATGAATGACCATCGATGCTACATTACGTTCTCCGTCCATGGATTCCACTTGCTTTCTGAGCTGCCCCGTACGTATTCCAGGGAAACAAATTACGTCGGCTTTTTCTACTCGAAGCCGTCTGATTATCGAGTCTCCAACAATGATCGATACAGGTCCCTCTTCTGTTCGCCCGCAATGGTCGTTTGATACAACCGCATCACCAGCTTCATGAACCTTCTTCGGCCGCCGTTCATTCATGTTCTCTGCCTGCCGAGTACGTCCGATTACCTGCTCAGACAGATGGTTAACGCCCCTGTCCGCAGGAACATGAACTACACTCTCCGGCGCTTGTAGCCGTTCACCTATTTTGTTGGACCCTTCCTGAAAGCACCCATCAGATGCTGCCCTCTGCACGTCAAGCACTGAACTTAACTTTAAATGTGACGATTCATATTTTGCAATTACTTCACTCATGTATCTATTTTCCTGTTTCACACGCTCTAACTCTGCCACTACATTGTCAAACTCCAATTTGAACAGCCTAAGTACCTCGTCCCGACTTTCGATTTCCTTATTCAATGCTTTGCACTCACCACACTTAAAAACACCAGGCATGGCTGCCAGGTTCTGAACGTTATTCACTTCGACAACCTTAGCGGACGATCTTGTCGTAATTTGCCCGGTATTCTTCACTCGAAGATCACAGTTCCCGCAAATGACACCATTCGGGTAGATTTTTTTACATTTCCTGCACAATAAACTATGAATTTTCGACTCACTACCCGCACATCGCTCTTGACCGTTCACTCCGCTCGCCATCTTCGAGTTAATGTCAAGGTGGTCAGCCCACCAATTATAATTATTATTATTATTATTATTATTATTATTATTATTATTATTATTATTAAGGAAGCTTGTAGTTTAACGTGACCGTTAATCTTGAGATCATGAGCCACGGGACCTCCTTTTTACGTGGAATCCGAACCACAGGACATGGCATTTCACTCCGAAAATCTCACATGCATTGACCGGGAATCGAACCCGGACCACCTTGGTGAGAGGCATATAGCTAGACCGCTGAGCCACCACGCCCCCTATTATTATTATTATAACCTACAGTGTGTATAATACAGTGTGCAGTATTACAGTACACAGAGCAGTAGTGGTATCTTATATAGTATAGGCACTAGCAAGTGTGCCTGTATAACCTACAGTGTGTATAATACAGTGTGATAATACTACAGTACATATAGCAGTAGTGGTATCTTATATAGTATAGGCACTAGCAAGTGTGCCTGTATAACCTACAGTGTGTATAATACAGTGTGATAGTACTACAGTACATAGAGCAGTAGTGGTATCATGTATAGTATAGGCACTAGCAAGTGTGCCTGTATAACCTACAGTGTGTATAATACAGTGTGATAGTACTACAGTACATAGAGTAGTAGTGGTATCTTATATAGTACTAGCAGTAGTACCCGGCTTCGCCCGGTGGAATGATGATAATGTTTTAAGGTCTCGTTAGAAATATAATGGACTTAAAATCTAAGTCATTTGCCCCCAAAGACAATGAGGGAGTAATATCTAGGTCATTTGCCCTTTTGATAAGGATGATAATAAAAACTACTGTTGAATTGACACGTCAAACTTACAAACTACCGTAATAGAAATACATATTTCAAAATTCACAGGCGAGGAAGACTTATTGTGTGTGGTGATTAATGGTGTAATGGGCGTAACATCTACTGTAGGTCATTTGCTCTTATGATGAGGATGATAAGGGAAACTACTACCGGTATTGAATTGACACTTCAACGTATAATGTACACAATGTACTGTAATAAAAATAACTATATGGCGGCTTCGGTGGCGTATTTGGTAGCATGCTGAGCTTCTATGCCCAAGATAGCGGGTTCAAGCCCGGCCGGAGCCGTCGGATATTTTAAGAGCGTTAAAAATCCATCAGTATGCCTTTCTTCGGAGGGGAAGTAAAGCCGGCGGTCCCATGTCAGATTTATGGCATGTTAAAGAACCTTCCACTAATTACACCTGTGTGAAGCTAAATTGGATAGGTAAACAACGCGCATAGATGTCTACGTCCGTTGCCAAGAGCCGACTGCAGTGGCGTCTAGTAGCTAAGTTCCGAACTTGGCCTAGTAGTCGTTGACGGTGGCGCTTGGCGGCAAAAGTACGAACTATTTGAAGAATTCTAAGTTGCAGTTTGTACTTAAATTAAAAAACAGATAACACACACTAATACAGTCATCACAATTAACACCGGTTATCAGACAGATTCTACACACACCCCAAGTACACGGGGCTACATGACCGCGTTGTCGCAGCCCCTAAACTTAAGAACCAACCAACCAAAAATAAATATTTTAAAAATCACAGTCGAGAAAGACTTTATGCGGCGGTGATTATTGGTATGATGCGCGTAACATCTAGGTCATTTGCACTTATGATGATAATAATAAGGTAATGAAAAAATGACTACTAAACGAACATGGTGCTATTTTAAAACTGATATAGGTAATTCAGGTGTCTAGCTTCGATGTCTTCCAAAGTCTCAACCTTATTTTCTGGCTTAGGCCTGTAATGGATGCGTCTAGTGAAAGAGCGTACTGCTCGGCAAAGACAAAGAATATAGGTCCAAGCTGCACGAACCTGAGATGATCGTAGATGATGACGAAATATGATGACACACGTTCGGGGTTCCCCGTCCTATACAGATTGACCGGGAATCACTCACTGTTTCGCAACGGCCCTGTGCTGGCATCAGCATAGACAGCAGGAGATAACACGGCGGGCTCTGGAAAGTACACTCAAGTCACCCCGCGATGAATCAGCAAGCTATTCTCACAACTGACCCCCCCCAGGGTCTCACAACTTGTGGGACGTGGGTTGGCGACCACGGAACCCCAGCTGAGTCTGGCATCGCTTCTACTTCCTGGTGCCGGGCTCATTTCAGTTCTCTTTCCTGTCGGCCTCCCTTGGTCAACTCTTGTTGTCTTCCGACCCAGACTGTATTAGGGTATCCGAGGGCTAGGGAGTCTTTCAATTTCCCGCCTTAATTGGCTTTGTCTCATCTTTCCTGATACCCTCATTCTTCGAGGGGTCTGCCTTCTTTTCCTTTTCATAATATCTCCTGTCTTCTGCTCAATGCCCTCAAAGAGGCAGGGTGTGTGTAGACCCACCACTTCTGGTACACCCTCAAGGGCTCATGACTGGTGAGTTAGGAAGCTGGCAACCCCGAGGAATTCCTGAGCTACATGCAGGGAATGGAGTGGTAGGCCTATGTCAGAAATTTCAAGTGGACAGTGTTACGCATCGGGTTCCAAAGGGTAAGTAAGTATACACACTTTGTTTTCGATCGGTGAACGATGTAGATTTGTGCCAAAGGGCCTAAATGCGTGAAATGGAGTGGTCTGTCCGAAATTTCGAGTGGACAGTGTTACTCGTCGAGTTCCAAAGCGTAATTATGTAAAATCTGGTTGAGATCGGTGAAACGGTGTAGTTTTCTGCCAAAGGGCCAAAAAGCAGGGAATAGTGTGGTCTGTCCGAAATTTAAAGTGAACAGTGTTACTTGTCGGGTTCTACGGGTAAGTATATAAAATTGGGGTCAGATCGGTGAAACGGTGTAGATTTGTGCCAAACAGCCTAAATGCGAGGAATGGAGTGGCCTCGCCGCAATTTCAAGCAGACAGTGTTAGTCGCAGTGTTCCAAAGGGTAAATATACAAATTTTGGTTGAGATCGGTGAAACGGTGTAGATTTGGGACAAAGGGACTAAATGCAGGGAATGGAGTGGTCTGTCCGCAATTTCAAGCAGACAGTGTTACTCGCTGGGTACCAAAGGGTAAGTTTCCGAATATTGGTTCTTATCGGTGAAACGGTGAAGATTTGTGCCAAAGTGCCTAAATGCAGGGAATGGGGTGGTCTGTCCGAAATTTTAAGTGGACAGTGTTACTCGCAGGGTTCCAAAGGGTAAGTATACAACGTTTGGTTCAGATCGGTGAAACGGTGTAGATTTGTGCCAAAGGGCCTAAATGCAGGGGATGGAGTAGCCTCTCCGCAATTTCAAGCAGACAGTGTTAGTCGCAGTGTTCCAAAGGGTAAATATACAAATTTTGGTTGAGATCGGTGGAACGGTGTAGATTTGGGCCAAAGGGCCTAAATGCAGGGAATGGAGTGGTCTGTCCGCAATTTCAAGCAGACAGTGTTACTCGCAGGGTTCCAAAGGGTAAGTATACACATTTTGGTTCAGATCGGTGAAACGGTGTAGATTTGTGCAAAAAGGGCCTAAATGCAGGGAATGGCGTGGTCTGTCCGAAATTTCAAGCAGACAGTGTTACTCGCAGGGCACCAAAGGGTAAGAATACGAATTTTGGTTCTGATCGGTGAAACGGTGTAGATTTGGACCAAAGGGCCTAAATGCAGGGAATGGGGTGGTCTGTCCGAAATTTTAAGTGGTCAGTGTTACTCGCAGGGTTCCAAAGGGTAAATATACAAATTTTGGTTGAGATCGGTGAAACGGTGTGGATTTGGACCAAAGGGCCTAAATGCAGGGAATGGGATGGTCTGTCCGAAATTTCAAGTGGAAAGTGTTACTCGCAGGGTTCCAAAGGTTAAATATACAACTTTTGGTTCAGATCGGTGAAACGGTGTAGATTTGTGCAAAAGGGCCTAAATGCAGGGCATGGGGTGGTCTGTCCGAAATTTAATGTTGACAGGGTTACCCGCAGGGTTCCAAAGGGTAAGTATACAAATTTTGGTTCAGATCGGTGAAACGGTGTAGATTTGTATACATAACAGACAGACAGACAGACAGACAGACAAACTTTGTGCTTTATATATATAGATAGGCACTAGCAAGTGTGCCTTTATAACCTACAGTGTGTATAATACAGTGTGATAGTACTACAGTACATAGAGCAGTAGTGATATCTTGTATAGATTTTTTTTTATTAATTCCATTTGATCAAATACATGCATTCAATACATTTTTGATATAGGACACGTCAGAATTTACATGCATAAAATAAAAGAACTAACAGGTATATATTACTAAGATTATAACTATAGTAGTGGGGTAAGGAGAGAGCTGCTTACAAAAGCAAGTGGTGAGCCCCTGCGACCTTGGAATGGAAGGAGCCATGCTAGGAAGGCGTGCTTGGATTCGTTTTTTTCGTCTCGTTGTGCTCTTTACGGGAATGTCGGTGTCGAAAAGGTGAAGTTAGGGTTTTGGGTCAAAAAATGCGTTTTTCACATTTTTGCCGATTTTCGGAAAACGGGGCATGCTAGGAGGGCGTGCTTGGATTCGTTTTTTTCGTCTCGTTGTGCTCTTTACGGGAATGTCGGTGTCGAAAAGGTGAAGTTAGGGTTTTGGGTCAAACAATACGTTTTTCACATTTTTGCCGATTTTCGGAAAACGGGGCATGCTAGGAGGGCGTGCTTGGATTCGTTTTTTTTCGTCTCGTTGTGCTCTTTACGGGGATATAGATATGGAATAGGTTAAAAGCTGGAAACATGGTTTTTATATAATTAAATAGGGTTTTATTACAAAAAATTATGTTTATTGACCCATGAATTATACGTGGAAGGAAAACCTAACCACTTTACAAAATATTTTGCACCTTTGACTTTAATTACTCGTTCAATGAGATAATCGTTGGGATATAATGTTTTTTGCACTTCTTCATAATAGAATCGTCCCTGAATGGGTTGACCGCTCTGATCTTCTAAGAGATACGTCACTGGTTGACCTAGCTTGACTTGGCGAATTTTAAAAATTTCTGTCGACCATTGTGGAGTATACGATTTTGAAAACACACTTCTATGTTTACTAATGCGAACAAAATCTCCAATTTTAAGGCGATGTCGCCTTGGGTCTACCCTTTTTATAGGGTTAAACAGTCTATTGAGTCTGGGTAGGTTCTTGGTGACGAGGCGAGGTTTCATGCCGATGGTGGAATGAATGGTGTTGTTGTAGCGAGACACAAGTTGAGGTAACCAGTCTATCCATCGATAGGAACCATGTATTGTAAACTCTTTCCACATATAACTTTTTAATGTTCGATTGAAACGCTCGACCACACTGGCTTTGAGATTGCTATAGGTGGTATAATGGTGAATATTTTTAGATTTGAGAAAACTGGAGAAATCCTTGTTGAAAAATTCTTTCCCCTGGTCGGTTTGTAACAAGTGAGGTTGACGTTTTGATTGTTCAATAATATGTTGAAAGGCCTTTGTGACTAAGACACCAGTTTTATTTTTTACTGGTTGAACAAAAGCCATTTTGGAATAGACATCAATGACGGTGAACATATAGCGTACACCGTCGTTAACGTTAGAATAAGGTATCATTTCAACCAGGTCTACCTGCCAAAGTTCATCGATTCCTTTGGAAATGACACGACGACGTTCATAAATGCGTCGGGCTGGTTTATGCAATTCATGAGCAATGCCCACTTTGATGGGGGATGGCTTATATGATAATTTTAGCATCTCGGAGTTGTTGTTCAATGTGGGCGATTTCCGCCTCATGTCCAGTGTGACCAGCTTGTTTTGATGCATGAAGCAAGTATAAGCGCTCTACTAACTGATTGGGATTATTCCAAAAGGTTATATCTAGGTAGGGTTTTAATTTCTTAAACCTTACACCAGAGGCAGAGTGATGTTTTTGCTTACCAAAGATGTTTGCAATGATGGTCTTATATTTTTGGGATATATTGGCATTGACCTGCTGAGAGGATTTATAGTTTCTTTTGTGAGCGTTGGTGTCTAATAAAATGGATTTATATTTAGCAAGGTCCTCGGACGTAAGATCTTGTGTCGAGGGGGTGCGAGAAAATAGCAGCTTTAACAGACCTGGTGTTAATTTATAGTTGATCTTTTTAATGACAGCTTTCGTACGAGCAAATTTAATGGAAGAATCCCCAATTTTAAAACTATCATTCTCATAGCGAACACCATACGTGGTATCTGTCTTTCCAATAAATAAAAGGGTCAAATACGGTTCCAGGGTTGCCCCATAATGTTTGATTAAAATGTTTTTGAGTTGAGCTTTATTTTGAGGGGTTGCCAAGACTTGTGAAAACGGAGACGATGTGGAGGAGGACGGTGTTGCCGCTATGACGGAAGATTTTTGTTTTGTTTTTAGAAACTGTTGAAGGGGTGACGATTTCTTTTTTCTTTCAGGACTAAATACACTTTCGCTTTCACTTTCACTTTGTTTATGTTCTTCTTCTTCTTCCTGTTCTTGATGTTCTTGTTCACTAACATTAGAAGAGGAGGAGGATTTTACCTGTCGTGTGGAATCTGTTTGAGTAAATTTTGAACTTGTTAAGGGTTTGGTTTGAGAGGTAGCAGCAGTAGCAGCAGAAGCATTAGGTTTGAACCTCATGGAATCAACCGATGATGGAGCATGTTTTATCATGGGTAAAGGATTGACGTTTTTTAAACGTTGCAATTCACGAAATTTATGTCGAATCGTATTTCGTGCCTCAATAATACGCTGCATGATTTGAACATGTTTCTTGTACCCTATGGCGTTCGCCATGGTGAAGGTAAAGACACACTAACAGGAAATGTCCAACCCTGGGTCTTTTTAAACAGAAATAAAATGATCAAAACCCAAGCGATAACGTCCCTCACATCGTTCACTCTGTTTATTTATGACCAAACAGGCATGGGGATGATGGTTCCAACACGAAGCACACAATTGCGTGAAAGCTGTAAAGGACATATCTGGATTCACATGATCTTGAAAAATATGATAGAGATTTCTAGAGTCTTGACGGAAGAGAACGATGAGATTGGCATTGTCACGAATCAACTGTTTGGGGATTTTGGAATAGGTCTGAGCCAGATAAAAACAATCCACTTGTTTATGGCGTCCCATACTAAAATACTCTTGAATAATGGCCTGTCGTTGAGTGGCAATATCATCAAAAATTATAATGGAATCAGGTTGAATGCGGTCCGGTTGAATGACATCTTGAGGTGAGGTGAATGTAAAATAGCCCATGGCTTCTTTATTTAACGAAGACATAATTTGTTCCAGATACACGTACAGAGGCTGGTACAAGGATTTGGCAAAAATATAAATATTTTGAAATCGTAGGCCATGAGGCGCGGTAATAATGTTCAGCAAAACATTGGTCTTTCCACAACCCGAAGGCCCTACCATAATACAACGAACGGTAGATGGGAATAGGGTGCCATGTCGTTTAGGTTCGCACACGGACAGTGATAGCTCTGAAACCAAATCAGAGACGGGCAAAGCATGGGGTTGTTTCATTAATTCCATTGTGTCGATGACTGAGTTTTTTCATGTGTGTATAAGTTTTATATATATAGGCAAGCGGTGAGTAGGATAGGTTAGTTAACGTCTATCACCATGGACGTGTTTGGGAGAGCTCGTGTAACCATGGCCACGACCGCCTCTTTGTCAAAACAGTCACGAGAGGTGGCAACAAAAAGCTATGTCGATCGCAAAGTGCAAACTGTCTATCACATGGCCCCGAGACTAACCGCTGAGGGCTTTTCAGCCAATCATCATCGTATTATTGATGTGCAAGAGCCTCGAGACGAAAATGATGTCTGCACGAAACGTTATGTGACCTATCAAATGAAAAGGCTTTATAAATTTGTCCCATCTGTATTTTTAGTGTACCTGTCAAATCAAAAACTGGACAATGACAGAAACCATTCCCCACCACCACTACCACTGGTGAATGATGATCTTACCTATATGCTTGCTTCCGGTTTAAGTCGTTATCGACTGCATTATGATGGTGTCATTCATATTAAATATGCCATGCCTGATGAGAAACATTTAAAAATACAACTAAACGGTGATAGAGTGTTGGCCCACAACCATCAAAGAGTAAATGTGGGAGATGAATTATCCTTTCATCTTATGCTTACGTTTGAGGAAAAGGAAGCTGGGAAAACGGTGAATGATTTCCCGCTTTATATAGAATTGGAATATACTGCTATGAAATAAGGTTCTCTACGTTAGTTGTTATCGAATGTTTGCTGTGAAAGGTTCACCAAGTAGTAGCATGGTGAAAAAAAGATATGCTATGAACATGAAAAAAACAAATCTCAAAAAGAGAAAAAAGCCAGGTCGGGAACCAAGTCGATCTGCCTCACACCCAGTGTTAAAACTTAAAAAAACTAAAAAAAATCTAAAAAGAGTGGCTATCGAAAAAGCTTTACAAGCGGTGCGATTGTCTACATCTCCGAAATCGCAGCATCATGTATCGATAAAAAGAAAAGGAAGAAAGCAAAAACTTGGACGAGTCATTCCTGTTGCTAAGCGTGGGGGTTTTTTGCCGTCTTTATTTGCAGGGTTGGCAGCTTTGGGGTCCCTTTTGGGTGGTGCCAGCGCTGTAGCGAAAACCATAAAAGCCGTCGAGCAAGGCAAGCAACAACTCAAAGAAAGCGAGCGACACAATAAAACGTTAGAAGCCATTGCGATGGGAGCTAGAAATGGCAATCCTTTAAAGCCAGTCTTTTATCCACAAGGTAGTGGCCTACCGTCTAAGAAAAAAAAATGTCCATCATCGATAAGCGCTTAAGCCAACTGCCTCGTCATGCCATGACCCATGAAGAAGTGGAAAGCTATGCCAAACAACTAAAGATTTCTCATTTTCGAGGTGTATTTATGCGAAATGAATTACCTAAAGCACCGTGGAAAGAAGAACGAGCCATGATGAATTTAGATGATGATGCAGGCCCAGGAACCCATTTTGTAGCCTACGTGAAACAAGGTTCCACAGTATGGTACTTTGACAGTTATGGAAATTTACCACCCCCGATCGAGTTGCTACGTTATTTGGGAAACCGGGTAAAGATATTCTATAATGTGAATCGTCAACAAACCTTTGACAGTCAAGAGTGTGGCCGTTTGAGTTTACATTTTTTATATAAGAGGTCGCGTTAAGCCAACAGTTTCATCATTATGAATGTCAACACCAAGAACTTTACCGTGCACAGTCGCGGGCCTGAAGTGTCCCTGGATTTTTTCCCTCCCATTGAATTGCATCCCGAACAATCCTATGTGCTAGGATTAATTTCTTTGGAAAGTTACAACAGAATTTACAATATTCAACTGGATATTAATGACAAATTTTATTATGATGATTATATGTTGACACTACCCCCTGGAGGTTATACCATAGACGATGTGCATGAGGCCATTAGCGTGTCGATGATAAAACAATTTGGTGTCAAACCATTTGCGGATGGGACACACAAATTTTAACTTACAGCCAATACAATAACTCATCGCTGTCGTATTTTCTCTACGTTTAACATTGACTTTGAAACACGAGTTCATTCTATTGGTCCTTTATTAGGATTTAAACCAAGAGTGTTGGCAGCTCAGCAACCCCATGAATCAGATTATCCAGTGAAATTCATCGAGGACCATCACATTTCTGTAACTTGCAATATTATTAGAGACGTATTTACGAATCAAGAACAAAGCCATTCCCTGTATGATTTTATTGTCACCTCTCCTTGCGGCTATATTATTCGTGAAAACCATTCAGTGGTTCTCTATCATCCTGTGTGTGTCAGTGATATTAGTAATATTACCTTACGCTTAGTGAATAGAAACCAACAACTGATTGCTTTGGACGCCAACACCCCTGTGACCTACAAGTTGGTTTTAAAGACGCTATGAAATTTATCTATAAAGCAACAACAACGTCTACGAGGTCGGTTAGTTGCCCTCCGTGTATGAAACGGTTGACACGAGTAAACCGACAACGCTTACAACGCCTTGGTTATACGCTACACCCCAATCATGAACAAAGAGCTGTTGCAAGTGTTAAATCCCATACAAGTGGAAGATGGCGTCGTGCGCATTGATATGCATTCCTATCAACCTCAAGCAACAGGACTGAATAACAATGACGAGATTCAATTCATCATTAACAATCAAGATATTTTTACTCTACCTCATGAAAGTGTCCTTCAAATTGAGGGTAAATTGATGAAAGCAGATGGCAGTACGCCCACAACGTCTGCGTTGGCGAATCATGGTTTGGCTTTTCTGTTTTCTGAAGTACGTTATGTGATAAATGATATTGTCATAGATATGACTCGAAATGTGGGCATGACTAGTCTTATGAAATTATATCCATCCTATAGCGAGGAGGAAAGTAAAACGCTTTCTATGGCAGGATGGTGTCCCAACAGTAGCAATAACTGGCTAGTTCATACCGATGGCACTTTTACAGGCTTTCTACCCTTAAAATTACTCCTTGGCTTTGCCGAAGATCACAAGCGTATTATTTTAAACGCAAGACAAAGTTTGTATCTGGTGAGAGACCGCAGTGATTATAATGCACTGAAAGGAGCCTCTGACCAAGTGATAGACTCAAAAATTCAACTGCTTCGATTACTATGGAAAGTGCCCCATGTGACGCTATCGGATCGTAAAAAGCTAAGCATGTTAAATTTGGTGCAAAAAGATAAAGCCTTGCCTATCGCCTTTCGAAGTTGGTGTCTGCATGAATACCCCTTGCTACCTACCACTGACACTCATAGTTGGAGTGTCAAATCGGCTCGCTCTACCGAGAGACCCCTCTATGTTATTATTGGTTTTCAAACCAATAGAAAATACCAACAAAGCAAAGATGTCACCTTGTTTGATCACATTCACTTGAGAAATATACGACTATTTTTAAATAATGTTTGCTTTCCCTATGAGGGGTTGGAACTCAATTTTTCAAAAAATAAGTTCGGTCCCCTTTATGACATGTTCGCTAAATTTCAATCGTCTTATTATGAAAAACAGGATTGTCCTATGTTGTCGCCACAAGGGTTTAAAGCAAAAGCACCACTGATTGTTTTCGACTGTTCGTATCTAGAAGAATCTATGAAAATCACCACCATTGATTTAAGGATAGATTTTGAAACACAAGAAAATGTCCCAGACCATACCAGTGCCTACTGTTTGATTATTCATGCTAGACAAGTGAAATATCATCCTTTGTCCAATTATGTCACCAGCATGTAAGCCATCTGTGGTCGAATGAAAACAAAAAAAGATCATCATTCATAGGATTGATGATAAGCGTCTGCATGCACAGTATCTGTTGCGCTCTGGCACTGTGCGCACATACGACAACAACAAACATCATGTGTCCCTCAATAAGCAACAGCAACAACAACAACAACAACAACAACAACAACGTGACAGACAAACCATGGAATTTAAAATGTGAATTTAATCGTTTGAAAACTTTTGAAACATGGACAGTTCCCTTTATGGATTGTGGAGAATTGGCTGCGAGCGGATTTTATTACTTAAAACGTGGGGATGTGGTCAAGTGTATTTTTTGCAACATTGAAATTGGAAACTGGGAAATAGGGGATCGACCCTTTAGCGATCATCAGCGATGGAGTCCATCCTGCCCTTACCTCAATCGCTATGATGTGGGCAATATTCCATGGAGTTTGAATTATCCTGTTATTGTACCAGACCCTGCAAAACTAGGAGATACCTGTGGACCGTATGTGCAAACTATTCATTTGAATGCTGTTCCAAATTAAGCCAACAAACTTTTTGTAATAAAAGTGTAAGTGTTTTTTTTTTTGTTATGAATAAAACCTCAAAAAAATATTTAGCTGTTGTTCAATTCATTTGTTCCTTTTTTTTCCCTAAAGTCCCTTGACTTTGCCATGTTAAACCATGGCATGGGTTAGTTGTTGATTAGACGTCAATGAGGTAACAAGTAAAAATAAAAAAAGAATGATGCGTACACTCATCGTGGATTGTCAGGGGTTTAAAATTGCAGACAACAAATTTATATTTAAGGAAGTCGCTTTTATCGATTGTAGTACGTTTTGGGTGTCTAACCCTATTCATTTGGTGTTTAAACCTCCCTATGCTTTCGAGTTGCTTAGTGAAAAAGATAAAAAACAGAGCCAATGGATTGAAAATCATTTGCAGTTAGCATGGAACAAGGGTGATATTTCTTACAAGTATCTTGACATTGTCATGAAAGCCCATTTGTCCTCGGCCAATGTCTTATTTGTTAAAGGGAGTGAAAAACGCCAGTGGCTTCAACCATTTCTACCCTCTCACTGTCAATGTATTGACCTTTTAGATCTGGGTTGTCCATCCCTGCAAACGCTCATGGACACTTGTCCTTGCGACAATATTCAGAATAAAGCCTTAGCGCATGCATGGCAATTGTTTCATTGGCTCAGCACGAGTGCATGTTGGGAGTTGTTCAATAAAATTAAAACTGAAAGTGTATCGTCCAATGATAGCAGTGAGACGTGTACACGTGAGGTGAAAACATCAACGTTATAGACATGGACGCCACTACAATCGACAAGGCTATTGGAAAGTTCTTTGTGTGCAAGAAAAAACTGATTAGCTTTACACAACATGAATTATTAGCACTACCTAAATCATTTCTTTTTTATGTTGCTGCCAACGCTGTCAAAGAAATTTGGGAAAAGGCGCCTGCCGAGTGGACTAACGACTCTGTATTGAGTGAACTACAACCATGCAGTCATTTTTCCCATCACAAGCAATTAACCATGGCAAAAATACCTTCCATTCGACAGTGTGCCACATGCCAATTAATGAAATTATATCATGGTCATAAAACTCAGTGTAAAGACATTGTTTCATCATTGGCTGTCATGCGGAAAACAACCACCTACCATGCTCGTCAGGAGCCTCCGACAAACAACAACAACAGCAGCAAGAACAAGAAGAAGAAGAACAACAACATTCTCCCACTGCCCTGCATATATATCTTTGAAAGTATTATGTTTTTTTAAAGAATTTAATGAATAAAGATGTTTTTCTTAAAACAAACAATGATGTTTTGGGTCTAAAAATGCTTTTGCGGCCCTGGTACTCGTCTTGAAGATCGTTTGAGGAGAGGGGATATGGGAATCAATGCTTTTCTTCTTCTTGTTCTTGTTCTTGCTGCTGCCTATATATCCTACTGAAGACCTTTCCGGAGTGTTATAAAGAATCTTAGAAATGGAGGGAAAAAACTAAGTTTTCCAAACTACTCGGCATTAACCGAAACGTGTCCACAAATCTAAGCTTAACATTTCCTACATATTTGGTGAAGGAAATGTATTTTTCCTTGGAGTTAGCGATAACATCCACTCTCTCAGTAGTACATCCTAATTGCTTTACAATGAAATTTGCGTCGTAGCCACTCATATTATGTAGAAATACAGGAACGGGGTTACGTGTTTTACACCTCAAATTACAGTTATTGTGAGCACTTCCACGGTATTCCCCTGTAATATGGCAATGGTCTCGAACTTTCCAATCCTCTTTGGTATACGGTTTTTGACACAAATAACAGGTTTCAGAACATTGGAACTCTGCTTCTTGATCCTCAGTTAAAGCCTTTGGAACATTTAAGCTGTAAAGGCGATCAATTTCATTAGCTATTGAAATCAAACAGTCCATAAACTTTTCACACTGGAGTTAAATTATACAATAAACTACCCCAGTATAAAAAACTGGCCCCAAAAATAGAAACCTTTGATAGAATGTTGAAAGCTTATCTGCAGTGCCATTGTTTTTACTCAGTAGTTGAATATTTTAGCGTATAGGAGTGATGGAATCTATAACTATATTTTACTTTTTTAATTTAATTTATTACCTAGCTGTATGTTGTTGTATTTATAGAATTAAGTTTTCATATTATGATAATAGAGTGAGGTGTAAATAGTTGTGCAATAAGATTGTATCTATTAAGATTTGCTAATATAATAAGTTGTAAATAGTTATAATCTTAGTAATATATACCTGTTAGTTCTTTTATTTTATGCATGTAAATTCTGACGTGTCCTATATCAAAAATGTATTGAATGCATGTATTTGATCAAATGGAATTAATAAAAAAAAATCTATACAAGATATCACTACTGCTCTATGTACTGTAATACTATCACACAGTATTAAACACACTGTAGGTTATACAGGCACACTTGCTAGTGCCTATACTATATAAGATACCACTACTACTCTATGTACTGTAGTACTATCACACTGTATTATACACAC
The DNA here is from genome assembly GCA_946902985.2 of Meconema thalassinum. Lineage (NCBI taxonomy): Eukaryota > Metazoa > Arthropoda > Insecta > Orthoptera > Tettigoniidae > Meconema > Meconema thalassinum. Next base: position 1,094,308,251 of record OX336389.2, on the reverse strand, counting down.
TGTAGGTTATACAGGCACACTTGCTAGTGCCTATACTATACATGATACCACTACTGCTCTATGTACTGTAGTACTATCACACTGTATTATACACCCTGTAGGTTATACAGGCACACTTGCTAGTGCCTTTACTATATAAGATACCACTACTGCTATATGTACTGTAGTATTATCACACTGTATTATACACACTGTAGGTTATACAGGCACACTTGCTAGTGCCTATACTATATAAGATACCACTACTGCTCTGTGTACTGTAATACTGCACACTGTATTATACACACTGTAGGTTATAATAATAATAATAATAATAATAATAATAATAATAATAATAATAATAATAATAATGCATTTTATTAATCCCTTAACGAGTCAAGGACTCATATACAAAGGAATTGTACAGTTTTATCTTGTTGGCGACAAATTACAATACAATGTTTAGTTTACAAAGTTATCAGTATGAAAATATATACAACATTTTGTAGCTTTCATAAGTTTTTGTACACAATGTGTTCTTCTTTTGTGTTCTCAGATTATGCCATTTCTTCAAACTGACATTTTATAATCGTTCCACATAAACTGTTTTAGCCTCCTTTTAAAGATTGGTAGGCTAGGTTCAATTTCTATATTTTCTGGTTATAGAGGTACACTTGCTAGTGCCTATACTATATAGGATACCACTACTGCTCTATGTACTGTAGTACTATCACACTGTATTATACACACTGTAGGTTATAGAGGCACACTTGCTAGTTTCTATACTATACAAGATACCACTACTGCTCTATGTACTGTAGTACTATCACACTGTATTATAGACACTGTAGGTTATACAGGCACACTTGCTAGTGCCTATACTAAATAAGATACCACTACGGCTCTATTTACTGTAGTACTATCACACTGTATTATACACACTGTAGGTTATACAGGCACACTTGCTAGTGCCTATACTATACATGATACCACTACTGCTCTAGGTACTGTAGTAATGTACACGGTATTATACACACCGTAGGTTATACAGGCACACTTGCTAGTGCCTTTACTATATAAGATACCACTACTGCTATATGTACTGTAGTATTATCACACTGTAGGTTATACAGGCACACTTGCTAGTGCCTATACTATATAAGATACCACTACTGCTCTGTGTACTGTAATACTGCACACTGTATTATACACACTGTAGGTTATAATAATAATAATAATAATAATAATAATAATGCATTTTATTAATCCCTTAACGAGTCAAGGACTCATATACAAAGGAATTGTACAGTTTTATCTTGTTGGCGACAAATTACAATACAATGTTTAGTTTACAAAGTTATCAGTATGAAAATATATACAACATTTTGTAGCTTTCATAAGTTTTTGTACACAATGTGTTCTTCTTTTGTGTTCTCAGATTATGCCATTTCTTCAAACTGACATTTTATAATCGTTCAACATAAACTGTTTTAACCTCCTTTTAAAGATTGGTAGGCTAGGTTCAATTTCTATATTTTCTGGTTATAGAGGTACACTTGCTAGTGCCTATACTATATAGGATACCACTACTGCTCTATGTACTGTAGTACTATCACACAGTATTATACACACTGTAGGTTATAGAGGCACACTTGCTAGTTTCTATACTATACAAGATACCACTACTGCTCTATGTACTGTAGTACTATCACACTGTATTATAGACACTGTAGGTTATACAGGCACACTTGCTAGTGCCTATAATAAATAAGATACCACTACTGCTCTATGTACTGTAGTACTATCACACTGTATTATACACACTGTAGGTTATACAGGCACACTTGCTAGTGCTTATACTATACATGATACCACTACTGCTCTAGGTACTGTAGTAATGTACACGGTATTATACACACCGTAGGTTATACAGGCACACTTGCTAGTGCCTATACCATACAAGATACCACTACTGCTCTATGTACTGTAGTACTATCACACTGTATTATAAACACTGTAGGTTATAAGGGCACACTTGCTAGTGCCTATACTATATAAGATACCACTACTGCTCTATGTACCTGTACACTGTATTATACACACTGTAGGTTATACAGGCACACTTGCTAGTGCCTATACTATATAAGATACCACTACTGCTCTATGTACTGTAGTACTGTACACTGTATTATACACACCGTAGCTTATACAGGCACACTTGCTAGAGCCAATACTATACCAGATACCACTACTGCTCTATGTACTGTAGTACTATCACACTGTATTATACACACTATAGGCTATACAGGCACACTTGCTAGTGCCTATACTATATAAGATACCACTACTGCTCAATGTACAGTAGTACTATCACACTGTATTATAAACACTGTAGGTTATACAGGCACACTTGCTAGTGCCTATACTATACAAGATACCACTACTGCTCTATGTACTGTAGTACTGTACATTGTATTATACACACTGTAGGTTATACAGGCACACTTGCTAGTGCCTATCCTATACAAGATACCACTACTGCTCTATGTACTGTAGTACCGTACACTGTATTATACACACTGTAGGTTATACAGGCACACTTGCTAGTGCCTATACTATACCAGATACCACTACTGCTCTATGTACTGTAGTACTATCACACTGTAGGTTATACAGGCACACTTGCAGGTGCCTATACACTATAAGATACTACTACTGCCCTATGTACTGTAGTATTATCACACGGTATTATACACACTGTAGGTTATACAGGTACACTTGCTAGTGCCTATACTCTATACGATACCACTACTGCTCTATGTACTGTAGTACTATCACACTGTATTATACACACTGTAGGTTATACAGGCACACTTGCTAGTGCCTATACTATATAAGATACCACTACTGCTCTTTGTACTGTAGTGCTGTACACTGTATTATACACACTGTAGGTTATAATAATAATAATAATAATAATGCATTTTATTAATCCCTTAACGAGTCAAGTACTCATATACAAAGGAATTGTACAGTTTTATCTTGTTGGCGACAAATTACAATACAATGTTCAGTTTACGAAGTTATCAGTATGAAAATATATACACCATTTTGTAGCTTTCATAAGTTTTTGTACACAATGTGTTCTTCTTTTGTCTTCTCAGATTATGACATTTCTTCAAACTGACATTTTATAATCGTTCCACATAAACTCTTTTAGCCTCCTGTTAAAGATTGGTAGGCTAGGTGCAATTTTTTAATTTTCTGGTTATAGAGGTACACTTGCTAGTGCCTATACTATATAAGATACCACTACTGCTCTATGTACTGTAGTACTATGACACTGTATTATACACACTGTAGGTTATAGAGGCACACTTGCTAGTACCTATACTATACAAGATACCACTACTGCTCACTGTACTGTAGTACTATCACACTGTATTATACACACTGTAGGTTATACAGGCACACTTGCTAGTGCCTATATTATATAAGATACCACTACTGCTCTATGTACTGTAGTACTATCACACTGTATTATACACACTGTAGGTTATACAGGCACACTTGCTAGTGCCTATATTATATAAGATACCACTACTGCTCTATGTACTGTAGTACTATCACACTGTATTATACACACTGTAGGTTATACAGGCACACTTGCTAGTGCCTATACTATATATGATACCACTACTGCTCTATGTACTGTAGTACTGTACACTGTATTATACACACTGTAGGTTATAGAGGCACACTTGCTAGTGCCTATACTATATAATATACCACTACTGCTCTATGTACTGTAGTACTATCACACTGTATTATACACACTGTAGGTTATACAGGCACACTTGCTAATGCCTATACTATATAAGATACCACTACTGCTCTATGTACCTGTACACTGTATTATACACACTGTAGGTTATACAGGCACAATTGCTAGTGCCTATACTATATAAGATACTACTACTGCCCTATGTACTGTAGTACTATCACACTGTATTATACACACTGTAGATTATACAGGCACACTTGCTAGTGCCTATACTATATAAGATACCACTACTGCTCTATGTACTGTAGTACTATCATCATCATCATCATCATTTATTGAACAATTAATTCCAACGAGCCAGAGGCTCTTACATAGGAATTGTACAATACAAATTTATTGGCGTCTACTACAATTTTATATACATATATACCTTACATACACATTTGCTGCGTGATTAAGTTAATTTTCGGCAATGATACTTGACCTAACACTGTAATTAGCTTACCAAAAGAATATGTACAATGTAAATAACATAATAAAAGTAAAATAATAATTAAAAATTATTTACAAATCACTCTTTCACCGAAAAGCTAAAAAGAAGACCACTGGAAAAAAATATGGACGGAGGAACGTAAGAAGGGGCATAGCGAGTTCATGAGGAGATTTTGGGAGGAGAGGAAGACGAAAGCTCCATCAACCCGAGTCAACAAGTTCAAGCGCGCTCCCTAAGTGGGCAAAACGAAGAAAGAAGAAGAATTAAATAATAATTAAAATAATAAGTTTATCAATGCAGAGTGAAATGAGACATGATGATTCACTAAATTTGGCTACCTACTTTATTAGGTACCGATTCCAAAGTAGTCTCTTTAATTTAAATTTGAAAGTCGACAGATTGGAAATTGATTTTAAATCGCTTGGAAGATGGTTGTAAGACTGAATGGCTGAGAACTTAAAGCTACAGTTACCAAATTTATACGAGCGGATTTGAAAGAGAGCTAAGTCATCTGCTTGTCGCGTGTTATAAGTATGAATGTGTGAATTTAGGGTGTAGTCACTGTTATGCAGCACATTGTTTTGCTTAATTCTGTGTATTAGTATTGCTGACCTTAATTCTGCGCACATTGACATTGGCATTATTTTACTCTTGGCATATAAATCTCGACTATGTGTATTAAAGGGTAGGTTATATATATTTTTTATCGCTCTATTTTGTATTACCATAAGTTCATGCAGGGCTGTCTTTTTACACTGAGTCCAAATTACATTTAGATACTGCAAGTGACTGTGTACGAGTGAGTAATATACTGTGATTAGAAGTTTTCTAGGGATTAAGTATTTCAATTTTCTCAACAGCCCAGATGCCGGAGCTATCTTCTTCGCAATATAATGAACGTGTGCTACCCAGCTTAGATGTTTATCAATGATTAGCCCCAAATATTTAAAATGTTCGACCTCGTTTATTATTGTGTTGTTGCTATATATATGATTATGTTCAATATTTTTCATACTGGGTTTTGTCATTATCATATATTTTGTTTTCGTGACGTTCATAGTCAATTTATTAATATTGAGCCACTTGGCTATTGCGTTTAAGTCTTCTTGCATATTATTGATTATTGTGCCCACTTTGCTACCAGTATAGAAAACATTCGTATCATCAGCGTAAAGCATAATTTGACCTTTTAAATTAACTTTACTTAAATCATTTATATATATTAGAAACAGCGTAGGGCCCAAAATAGACCCTTGAGGAACCCCACACGATACAGCCTTTTCCGCACTTTGATAGCCATTCATGGCAACATATTGCTTTCTTCCACTAAGGTAGCTATGGAACCACTCCAATGCAACGCCTCAAATTCCAGCATTCTCTAATTTTGATAATAGAATTTCGTGATTTACTGTGTCAAAATCTTTAGCGAGATCAATGAATAACCCAGCTGCTATCTCGTTGCGGTCAATGCTTTCCTGGAGCATTGAAGAAAGATCAGTAATAGCCAGTTCTGTACTGGAGTTCGCAACAAAACCATATTGGGCTCTATAAAAAAATTGTTATTCTGCAGAAACTTCACTAGCCTCACCTTAACAATGCTTTCCAGGACTTTGGAAATAATTGGTAGTATAGATATAGGTCTATAGTTCCCTGCATCACTTGTATTTCCTCCTTTGAAAATTGGTATTACTTTAGCAATTTTTAGAGCTTGTGGTACTATGCCACTAGACATAGATTCATTAATTATAGCAACAAGCATCGTTATTAGTTGATCATCAAACGTTTTAACCACACTAGCTGAAATCCCATCTACACCACAACTTTTTTTACTTTTTAGATTCTTAATTATACATTTAACTTCAACGTGATCTGTTGGATATAGAAAGAGTGATTCCGACTGGTAGTTAGCATTCTGACTTGTACAGTCCGGATCAGTTATCTGGGATGCAAGATTGCCGGCTATGCATGTAAAATAGTCATTGAATGAGTTAGCAATCTCCTGTTTATCTGCAACGACCGTGTTATCTATCATAAGAGATGTGCAAGTTTTAGAGCTATACCTTTTGTTATATATAATTTCATTCAAGATTTCCCATGTTTTCTTTACGTTTTTATCATACAAGTTTAGCTTTTGTGAATAATAATCTGCTTTAGTTTCCTTTTCAATGATGTTACTGCATTTCTGCACATAATATATTCTTCTTTTAGGGAGATGTTATCTTTGTGTTGCCTGATCTTGAGTTTTTGGTGTAGTGTGTTGCGTCGCTTAATCAATATTATCAATTCAGATGTAATCCATGAACTTGCATCATCTGTATTTGACAATATTTTCTGATTGTTGGAATTGTACTAGCGTCTTTTTATAGTTCCTTGCATTTGGTCAATAAAAGCGCTGTACATGTTGTTGATCGTAATATCCTGGCTAGTTTGTGTGATATCATTATTATCGCTTGTTTCGTTAGCCGTACAATTAGGACTAATCGACGAAGAGAAAATTTTGTTATGAGAATGGGTTCTTTTGTATGGCCAGACAGTGTCTGTGATGATTATATTGTGGTCACTTATGTCTGTATCCACACTGGATATTGTGAGCTGCATTTTGTCATTGTTTACTACTACATGATCGAGAAGAGTTGATGATGTGTCAGTCGTACGTGTTGCATATATTTTGTTACACAATGTGAATCCATAGCTTGTTAAAACATTAAGGTATCGCATTTTTAGGAGGTCGTCAGTAAAAGTGTTAATATTTGTGTCACCTATGAAAAGACAAGGAGTATTGTTGGTCTGAGAGAGGAAATTTTCCAAAGATGTTAGAAATAAAGCTGCATTAGATCTCGTTGGGTTGTATCCTCCAATGATGGATAGATTGTCTGATTTGATTTTACCAGTTGAGGTGTCTCGCCATATCTCAACCCACACTGTATTATACACACTGTAGGTTACACGGGCACACTTGCTAGTGCCTATACTATATAAGATACCACTACTCCTCCATGTACTGTAGTACTATCACACTTTATTATACACACTGTAGGTTATACAGGCACACTTGCTAGTGTCTATACTATATAAGATACCACTACTGCTCTACGTACTGTAGTACTGTACACTGTATTATACACACTGTAGGTCATACAGGCACACTTGCTAGTGCCTATACTATATAAGATACCACTACTGCTCTATGTACTGTAGTACTATCACACTGTATTATACACACTGTAGGTTATACAGGCACACTTGCTAGTGCCTATACTATATAAGATACCACTACTGCTCTATGTACTGTAGTACTATCACACTGTATTATACACACTGTAGGTTATACAGGCACACTTGCTAGTGTCTATACTATATAAGATACCACTACTGCTCTACGTACTGTAGTACTGTACACTGTATTATACACACTGTAGGTCATACAGGCACACTTGCTAGTGCCTATACTATATAAGATACCACTACTGCTCTATGTACTGTAGTACTATCACACTGTATTATACACACTGTAGGTTATACAGGCACACTTGCTAGTGCCAATACTACACAAGATACCACTACTGCTCTATGTACTGTAGTACTATCACAATGTATTATACACACTGTAGGTTATACAGGCACACTTGCTAGTGCCTATACTATATAAGATACTACTACTGCCCTATGTACTGTAGTACTATCACACTGCATTATACACACTGTAGGTTATACAGGCACACTTGCTAGTGCCTATACTATACAAGATACCACTAATGCTCTATGTACTGTAGTATTATCACACTGTATTATACATACCGTAGGTTATACAGGCAAACTTGCTAGTGCCTATACTATATAAGATACCACTACTGCTCTATGTACTGTAGTACTATCACACTGTATTATACACACTGTAGGTTATACAGGGATACTTGCTATTGCCTACACTATATAAGATAACACTACTGCTCTATGTACCGTAGTAATGCACACTGTATTATACACACTGTAGGTTATACGGGCACACTTGCTAGTGCCCAAATTATATAAGATACCACTACTGCTCTATGTACTGTAGTACTATCACACTGTATTATACACACTGTAGGTTATACAGGCACACTTGCTCGTGCCTATACTATACAAGATACCACTACTGCTCTATGTACTGTAGTACTATCACACTGCATTATACACACTGTAGGTTATCCAGGCACACTTGCTAGTGCCTATACTATACAAGATACCACTACTGATCTATGTACTGTAGTACTATCACACTGTATTATACACTCTGTAGGTTATACAGGCATACTTGCTAGTGCCTAAACTATATAAGATACCACTACTGCTCTATGTACTGTAGTACTATCACACTGTATTATACACTCTGTAGGTTATACAGGCATACTTGCTAGTGCCTATACTATACAAGATACCACTACTGCTCTATGTACTGTAGTACTATCACACTGTATTATACACACTCTAGGTTATACAGGCACACTTAATAGTGCCTATACTATATATGATACTACTACTGCTCAATGTACTGTAGTACTATCACACTGTATTATACACACTGTAGGTTATACAGGCACACTTGCTAGTGCCTATACTATACAAGATACCACTACTGCCCTATGTACTGTAGTACTGTACACTGTATTATACACACTGTAGGTTATACAGGCACACTTGCTAGTGCCTATACTATACAACATACCACTACTGCTCTATGTACTGTAATACTATCACACTGTAGGTTATACAGGCACACTTGCTGGTGCCTATACACTATAAGATACTACTACTGCCCTATGTACTGTAGTACTATCACACTGTATTATACACACTGTAGGTTATACAGGCGCACTTGCTAGTGCCTATACTATATAAGATACCACTACTGCTCTATGTACTGTAGTACTATCACACTGTATTATACACACTGTAGGTTATACAGGCACACTTGCTAGTGCCTGTACTATATAGGATACCACTACTGCTCTTTGTACTGTAGTGCTGTACACTGTATTATACACACTGTAGGTTATAGAGGCACACTTGCTAGTGCCTAACAAGGCGTAAACAAATAGTAGGCTTGAGACACAAGGATGATGGAACCAAATTACTTAATGAAACATTGTCCAATGAGGGAATTATTGAATTTGAAGTACCCCAGGGATCGGTTTTGGGCCCACTATTCTTTCTTCTATATATCAATGATATAACACAGAACGTTCATTCACATAAGGAAATTTTGTTTGCGGACGATACAACACTCGTAATAAAAGGTGAAACTAAACAGGTCATACAACAGTCTGCTGACTCCGTTACAGGAGAGTTAACCAAATGGTCACAAGATAATCGCCTCATAATAAACTATAAAAAGACAGTATGTCTAAATTTCCACACTATACAGAATAGGAATCCTGCGATGCCCAATATAACATTAAATGGTCATCAAATAGAATATAAATCAGAAACAAAGTTTTTAGGACTATGGATACAACAAGACTTGAAATGGAATAAACATATACAATATCTGAATACTAAACTGAACTCGATGTGCTTTGCGTTACGTATTTTGAAAACCTGCACTAGCATGCACACATTAAGAAATACTTATTTTGCTTATTTCCATTCATACTTAAGATATGGGATCATATTTTGGGGTATGTCGCCAGATGTACTAAGCACGTTTAGGATACAAAAGAGGGCGATTAGAATTATGGCAAATGTAAACTCTAGAGAATCATGTAGACCTCTGTTTAAAGATTTAAACATTCTCCCACTGCCCTGCATATATATCTTTGAAAGTATTATGTTTTTAAAAAGAATTTAATGAATAAAGATGTTTTTCTTAAAACAAACAATGATGTTCATAGGCATAACACAAGACAAAATCAAAACATTCATATTTCACACACACACACAAGCATATATCAAAAAGGAACTTTTCACACTGGAGTTAAATTATACAATAAACTACCCCAGTATATAAAACTGGCCCCAAAAATAGAAACCTTTGATAGAATGTTGAAAGCTTATCTGCAGAGCCATTGTTTTTACTCAGTAGTTGAATATTTTAGCGTATAGGAGTGATGGAATCTATAACTATATTTTACTTCTTTAATTTAATTTTAATACCTAGCTGTATGTTGTTGTATTTATAGAATTAAGTTTTCATATTATGATAATAGAGTGAGGTGTAAATAGTTGTGCAATAAGATTGTATCTATTAAGATTTGCTATTATAATAAGTTATAAATAGTTATAATCTTAGTAATATATACCTGTTAGTTCTTTTATTTTATGCATGTAAATTCTGACGTGTCCTATATCAAAAATGTATTGAATGCATGTATTTGATCAAAAGGAATTAATAAAAATCTATCTATCTATATCTATCTATCTATCTATACAGGCACACTTGCTAGTGCCTATCCTATACAAGATACCACTACTGCTCTATGTACTGTAGTACTGTACACTGTATTATACACACTGTAGGTTATAGAGGCACACTTGCTAGTGCCTATACTATATAATATACCACTACTGCTCTATGTACTGTAGTACTATCACACTGTATTATACACACTGTAGGTTATACAGGCACACTTGCTAATGCCTATACTATATACGATACCGCTACTGCTCTATGTACCTGTACACTGTATTATACACACTGTAGGTTATACAGGCACAGTTGCTAGTGCCAATACTATATAAGATACTACTACTGCCCTATGTACTGTAGTACTATCACACTGTATTATACACACTGTAGATTATACAGGCACACTTGCTAGTGCCTATACTATATAAGATACCACTACTGCTCTATGTACTGTAGTACTATCACACTGTATTATACACACTGTAGGTTATACAGGCACACTTGCTAGTGCCTATACTATATAAGATACCACTACTCCTCCATGTACTGTAGTACTATCACACTTTATTATACACACTGTAGGTTATACAGGCACACTTGCTAGTGTCTATACTATATAAGATACCACTACTGCTCTATGTACTGTAGTACTGTACACTGTATTATACACACTGTAGGTTATACAGGCACACTTGTTAGTGCCTATACTATATAAGATACCACTACTGCTCTATGTACTGTAGTACTATCACACTGAATTATACCCAATGTAGGTTATACAGGCACACTTGCTAGTGCCAATATTACACAAGATACCACTACTGCTCTATGTACTGTAGTACTATCACACTGTATTATACACACTGTAGGTTATACAGGCACACTTGCTAGTGCCAATACTATATAAGATACTACTACTGCCCTATGTACTGTAGTACTATCACACTGTATTATACACACTGTAGGTTATACAGGCACACTTGCTAGTGCCTATACTATATAAGATACTACTACTGCTCTGTGTACTGTAGTACTATCACACTGTATTATACACACTGTAGGTTATACAGGCACACTTGCTAGTGCCTATACTATATAAGATACCACTACTGCTCTATGTACGGTAGTACTAGCACAATGTATTATACACACTGTAGGTTATACAGGCACACTTGTTGGTGCCTATTCTATATAAGATACTACTACATCTCAGTGTACTGTAGTACTATCACACTGTATTATACTCACTGTAGGTTATACAGGCACACTTGCTAGTGCCTATACTATACAAGATACCACTAATTCTCTATGTACTGTAGTAGTATCACACTGTATTATACACACTGTAGGTTATCCAGGCACACTTGCTAGTGCCTATACTATATAAGATACCACTACTGCTCTATGTACTGTAGTACTAACACACTGTATTATACACACTGTAGGTTATACAGGGATACTTGCTATTGCCTACACTATATAAGATACCACTACTGCTCTATGTACCGTAGTAATGCACACTGTATTATACACACTGTAGGTTATACTGGCCCACTTGCTAGTGCCCAAATTATATAAGATACCACTACTGCTCTATGTACTGTAGTACTATCACACTGTATTATACACACTGTAGGTTATACAGGCACACTTGCTAGTGCCTATACTATACAAGATACCACTACTGCTCTATGTACTGTAGTACTATCACACTGTATTATACACACTGTAGGTTATCCAGGCACACTTGCTAGTGACTATACTATACAAGATACCACTACTGCTCTATGTACTGTAGTACTATCACACTGAATTATACACAATGTAGGTTATACAGGCACACTTGCTAGTGCCAATATTACACAAGATACCACTACTGCTCTATGTACTGTAGTACTATCACACTGTATTATACACACTGTAGGTTATACAGGCACACTTGCTAGTGCCAATACTATATAAGATACTACTACTGCCCTATGTACTGTAGTACTATCACACTGTATTATACACACTCTAGGTTATACAGGCACACTTAATAGTGCCTATACTATATATGATACTACTACTGCTCAATGTACTGTAGTACTATCACACTGTATTATACACACTGTAGGTTATACAGGCACACTTGCTAGTGCCTATACTATACAAGATACCACTACTGCCCTATGTACTGTAGTACTGTACACTGTATTATACACACTGTAGGTTATACAGGCACACTTGCTAGTGCCTATACTATACAACATACCACTACTGCTCTATGAACTGTAGTACTATCACACTGTAGGTTATACAGGCACACTTGCTGGTGCCTATACACTATAAGATACTACTACTGCCCTATGTACTGTAGTACTATCACACTGTATTATACACACTGTAGGTTATACAGGCGCACTTGCTAGTGCCTATACTATATAATATACCACTACTGCTCTATGTACTGTAGTACTATCACACTGTATTATACACACTGTAGGTTATACAGGCACACTTGCTAGTGCCTATACTATATAGGATACCACTACTGCTCTTTGTACTGTAGTGCTGTACACTGTATTATACACACTGTAGGTTATAGAGGCACACTTGCTAGTGCCTAACAAGGCGTAAACAATTAGTAAGCTTGAGACACAAGGATGATGGAACCAAATTACTTAATGAAACATTGTCCAATGAGGGAATTATTGAATTTGGAGTACCCCAGGGATCGGTTTTGGGCCCACTACTCTTTCTTCTATATATCAATGATATAACACAGAACGTTCATTCACATAAGGTAATTTTGTTTGCGGACGATACAACACTCGTAATAAAAGGTGAAACTAAACAGGTCATACAACATTCTGCTGACTCCGTTACAGGAGAGTTAACCAAATGGTCACAAGATAATCGCCTCATAATAAACTATAAAAAGACAGTATGTCTAAATTTCCACACTATACAGAATAGGAATCCTGCGATGCCCAATATAACATTAAATGGTCATCAAATAGAAAATAAATCAGAAACAAAGTTTTTAGGACTATGGATACAACAAGACTTGAAATGGAATAAACATATACAATATCTGAATACTAAACTGAACTCGATGTGCTTTGCGTTACGTATTTTGAAAACCTGCACTAGCATGCACACATTAAGAAATACTTATTTTGCTTATTTCCATTCATACTTAAGATATGGGATCATATTTTGGGGTATGTCGCCAGATGTACTAAGCCCGTTTAGGATTCAAAAGAGGGCGATTAGAATTATGGCAAATCTAAACTCTAGAGAATCATGTAGACCTCTGTTAAAGATTTAAACATTCTCCCACTGCCCTGCATATATATCTATGAAAGTATTATGTTTTTTAAAAAGAATTTAATGAATAAAGATGTTTTTCTTAAAACAAACAATGATGTTCATAGGCATAACACAAGACAAAATCAATAACATTCATATTTCACACACACACACAAGCATATATCAAAAAGGAACTTTTCACACTGGAGTTAAATTATACAATAAACTACCCCAGTATATAAAACTGGCCCCAAAAATAGAAACATTTGATAGAATGTTGAAAGCTTATCTGCAGTGCCATTGTTTTTACTCAGTAGTTGAATATTTTAGCGTATAGGATTGATGGAATCTATAACTATATTTTACTTCTTTAATTTAATTTTAATACCTAGCTGTATGTTGTTCTATTTATAGAATTAAGTTTTCATATTATGATAATAGAGTGAGGTGTAAATAGTTGTGCAATAAGATTGTATCTATTAAGATTTGCTATTATAATAAGTTATAAATAGTTATAATCTTAGTAATATATACCTGTTAGTTCTTTTATTTTATGCATGTAAATTCTGAAGTGTCCTATATCAAAAATGTATTGAATGCATGTATTTGATCAAATGGAATTAATAAAAATCTATCTATCTATATCTATCTATCTATACAGGCACACTTGCTAGTGCCTATCCTATACAAGATACCACTACTGCTCTATGTACTGTAGTACTGTACACTGTATTATACACCCTGTAGGTTATACAGGCACACTTGCTAGTGCCTATACTATATAAGATACCACTACTGCTATATGTACTGTAGTATTATCACACTGTATTATACACACTGTAGGTTATACAGGCACACTTGCTAGTGCCTATACTATATAAGATACCACTACTGTTCTGTGTACTGTAATACTGCACACTGTATTATACACATTGTAAGTTATAATAATAATAATAATAATAATAATAATAATAATAATGCATTTTATTAATCCCGTAACGAGTCAAGGACTCATATACAAAGGAATTGTACAGTTTTATCTTGTTGGCGACAAATTACAATACAATGTTTAGTTTACAAAGTTATCAGTATGAAAATATATACAACATTTTGTAGCTTTCATAAGTTTTTGTACACAATGTGTTCTTCTTTTGTGTTCTCAGATTATGCCATTTCTTCAAACTGACATTTTATAATCGTTCCACATAAACTGTTTTAGCCTCCTTTTAAAGATTGGTAGGCTAGGTTCAATTTCTACATTTTCTGGTTATAGAGGTACACTTGCTAGTGCCTATACTATATAAGATACAACTACTACTCTATGTACTGTAGTACTATCACACTGTATTTTACACACTGTAGGTTATACAGGCACACTTGCTAGTGCCTATACTATACAAGATACCACTACTGCTCTATGTACTGTAGTACTATCACACTGTATTATACACACTGTAGGTTATACAGACACACTTGCTAGTGCCTATACTATATAAGATACCACTACTGCTATATGTACTGTAGTATTATCACACTGTATTATACACACTGTAGGTTATACAGGCACACTTGCTAGTGCCTATACTATATAAGATACCACTACTGCTCTATGTACTGTAATAATGCACACTGTATTATACACACTGTAGGTTATAGTAATAATAATAATAATAATAATAATGCATTTTATTAATCCCTTAACGAGTCAAGTACTCATATACAAAGGAATTGTACAGTTTTATCTTGTTGGCGGCAAATTACAATACAATGTTTAGTTTACGAAGTTATCAATATGAAAATATATACAACATTTTGTAGCTTTCATAAGTTTTTGTACACAATGTGTTCTTCTTTTGTGTTCTCAGATTATGCCTATTATGGTAGGCTAGGTGCAATTTTTTTATTTTCTGGTTATAGAGGTACACTTGCTAGTGCCTATACTATATAAGATACCACTACTGCTCTATGTACTGTAGTACTATCACACTGTATTATACACACTGTAGGTTATAGAGGCACACTTGCTAGTGCCTATACTATACAAGATACCACTACTACTCTATGTACTGTAGTACTATCACACTGTATTATGCACACTGTAGGTTATGCAGGCACACTTGCTAGTGCCTATACTATATAAGATACCACTACTGCTCTATGTA
The DNA here is from genome assembly GCA_946902985.2 of Meconema thalassinum. Classification (NCBI taxonomy): domain Eukaryota; kingdom Metazoa; phylum Arthropoda; class Insecta; order Orthoptera; family Tettigoniidae; genus Meconema; species Meconema thalassinum. The sequence continues at coordinate 1,094,292,151 of OX336389.2, read as the reverse complement.
CTGTAGTACTATCACACTGTATTATACACACTGTAGGTTATACAGGCACACTTGCTAGTGCCTATACTATACAAGATACCACTACTGCTCTATGTACTGTAGTACTATCACACTGTATTATACACACTGTAGGTTATACAGGCACACTTGCTAGTGCCTATATTATATAAGATACAACTACTGCTCTATGTACTGTAGTACTATCACACTGTATTATACACACTGTAGGTTATACAGGCACACTTGCTAGTGCCTATACTATATAAGATACCACTACTTCTCTATGTACTGTAGTATTGTACTCTGTATTATACACACTGTAGGTTATAGAGGCACACTTGCTAGTGCCTATACTATATAATATACCACTACTGCTCTATGTACTGTAGTACTATCACACTGTATTATACACACTGTAGGTTATACAGGCACACTTGCTAATGCCTATACTATATAAGATACCACTACTGCTCTATGTACCTATACACTGTATTATACACACTGTAGGTTATACAGGCACAATTGCTAGTGCCTATACTATATAAGATACTACTACTGCCCTATGTACTGTAGTACTATCACACTGTATTATACACACTGTAGATTATACAGGCACACTTGCTAGTGCCTATACTATATAAGATACCACTACTGCTCTATGTACTGTAGTACTATCACACTGTATTATACACACTGTAGGTTATACAGGCACACTTGCTAGTGCCTATACTATATAAGATACCACTACTCCTCCATGTACTGTAGTATTATCACACTTTATTATACACACTGTAGGTTATACAGGCACACTTGCTAGTGTCTATACTATATAAGATACCACTACTGCTCTATGTCCTGTAATACTGTACACTGTATTATACGCACTGTAGGTTATACAGGCACACTTGCTAGTGCCTATACTATATAAGATACCACTACTGCTCTATGTACTGTAGTACTATCACACTGTATTATACACACTGTAGGTTATACAGGCACACTTGCTAGTGCCAATACTACACAAGATACCACTACTGCTCTAAGTACTGTAGTACTATCACACTGTATTATACACACTGTAGGTTATACAGGCACACTTGCTAGTGCCTATACTATATAAGATACTACTACTGCCCTATGTACTGTAGTACTATCACACTGTATTATACACACTGTAGGTGTTGATAGAAATTGTGAATTATTAAACCAGTTACTAATTTCCTATGGACTGAAACCTACAGTAAATACACCAACAAGAATAACAAAATTTAGTAAAACCACTCCTGATCAAATTTTTATAAATACAGATAAATATCACCATTCAATAGAAGTCTATTGTCCGGGTTTTAGTGACCACCATGGACAAATACTGAGTTTTGAAGTATCCGAAGTAATCAATAATAATGATAATGGAGTAAAATCAAAGTGCAGGTCATTCACTGAATCAAATGTTACATATTTCAATGACTTATTAAATAAGGAAACATGGTCAGAAATTTATGAACTAGAAAATGTAAATGATAAATTTAATGCATTTAACAGTACCCTAAAACACTATTTTGAAATAGCATTCCCCTTTAAACGAAGAACTGTTCAAAATAACAAAACTAGCAATTGGATAACAACAGGGATTATAAATTCATGTCAAAGAAAGAAATTTCTACACAAATTATATAAACAATACCACACAACACCTGAATTCAATTTATACTACAAAAAATACACTAGCATATTAAATAAGGTAATAAGACTAGCAAAGAAAATGCATAATGATAATTTTATTTCCCAATCATCTAATAAAAACAGGGCTATGTGGTCTGTAATAAAGAAAGAAACTGGAAAATCTGCTAAAATACAAAGGAACATTACACTGACCAGAAATAATAAAGTGATTAATAATCCAGAGGAAATAGCAAACACTTTTAATGACTATTTTCTGGAAATTCCGCAAAAATTATTAAATAAATCACAGGTAAATACACTAAATTCTAATAATAAAATAAATATATGCAGTGATTCTTTATTTATAAATCATGTCACAAGTGAAGAGGTAAGAATAGTTATAAAAGAGCTAAAAAATAAATTCTGTGCTGGCATTGATGGCATCCCTGATGCAATTTTAAAGAAATGTGCAGAAAATATAATAAATCCACTTACGCACTTAATAAACAGTTCAATTCTCTCAGGAACTTACCCGGATATTTTGAAGTTATCAAAAGTAATTCCAGTGCACAAAAATGGTTCAAAAGATGAATTAGATAACTATCGTCCTATTACCTTACCAACTGGTATTGCAAAAATTGTGGAAAAAATTATGTATAAGAGACTGATAAGTTTCATAGAAAAAAATAGAATATTATCAAACTCACAACATGGATTTAGAACGGAAAAATCTACACAGACAGCAATTTACGAATGTAGTAATAGTATACTGAAATTAATTGACAATAAGGAACATGTAACTGGCCTATTCTTGGATTTATCGAAAGCATTTGATGTAGTTGACCATAAAATCCTCCTTACCAAACTAAATCAATATGGTGTTAGAGGTCTAGCTAATAAATGGATAGAGTCTTACTTAACAAGGCGTAAACAAATAGTAAGCTTGAGACACAAGGATGATGGAACCAAATTACTTAATGAAACATTGTCCAATGAGGGAATTATTGAATTTGGAGTACCCCAGGGATCGGTTTTGGGCCCACTACTCTTTCTTCTATATATCAATGATATAACACAGAACGTTCATTCACATAAGGAAATTTTGTTTGCGGACGATACAACACTCGTAATAAAAGGTGAAACTAAACAGGTCATACAGCAGTCTGCTGACTCCGTTACAGGAGAGTTAACCAAATGGTCACAAGATAATCGCCTCATAATAAACTATAAAAAGACAGTATGTCTAAATTTCCACACTATACAGAATAGGAATCCTGCGATGCCCAATATAACATTAAATGGTCATCAAATAGAAAATAAATCAGAAACAAAGTTTTTAGGACTATGGATACAACAAGACTTGAAATGGAATAAACATATACAATATCTGAATACTAAACTGAACTCGATGTGCTTTGCGTTACGTATTTTGAAAACCTGCACTAGCATGCACACATTAAGAAATACTTATTTTGCTTATTTCCATTCATACTTAAGATATGGGATCATATTTTGGGGTATGTCGCCAGATGTACTAAGCACGTTTAGGATACAAAAGAGAGCGATTAGAATTATGGCAAATGTACACTCTAGAGAATCATGTAGACCTCTGTTTAAAGATTTAAACATTCTCCCACTGCCCTGCATATATATCTTTGAAAGTATTATGTTTTTTAAAAAGAATTTAATGAATAAAGATGTTTTTCTTAAAACAAACAATGATGTTCATAGGCATAACACAAGACAAAATCAAAACATTCATATTTCACACACACACACAAGCATATATCAAAAAGGAACTTTTCACACTGGAGTTAAATTATACAATAAACTACCCCAGTATATAAAACTGGCCCCAAAAATAAAAACCTTTGATAGAATGTTGAAAGCTTATCTGCAGTGCCATTGTTTTTACTCAGTAGTTGAATATTTTAGCGTATAGGAGTGATGGAATCTATAACTATATTTTACTTTTTTAATTTAATTTTAATACCTAGCTGTATGTTGTTGTATTTATAGAATTAAGTTTTCATATTATGATAATAGAGTGAGGTGTAAATAGTTGTGCAATAAGATTGTATCTATTAAGATTTGCTATTATAATAAGTTATAAATAGTTTTAATCTTAGTAATATATACCTGTTAGTTCTTTTATTTTATGCATGTAAATTCTGACGTGTCCTATATCAAAAATGTATTGAATGCATGTATTTGATCAAATTGAATTAATAAAAATCTATCTATCTATACAGGCACACTTGCTAGTGCCTATACTATACAAGATACCACTACTGCTCTATGTACTGTAGTACTGTACACTGTATTATACACACTGTAGGTTATAGAGGCACACTTGCTAGTGCCTATACTATACAAGATACCACTACTGCTCTATGTACTGTAGTACTATCACACTGTATTATACACACTGTAGGTTATACAGGCACACTTGCTAGTGCCTATACTATATAAGATACCACTACTGCTCTATGTACGGTAGTACTATCACAATGTATTATACACCCTGTAGGTTATACAGGCACACTTGCTAGTGCCTATTCTATATAAGATACTACTACTGCTCTGTGTACTGTAGTACTATCACACTGTATTATACACACTGTAGGTTATACAGGCACACTTGCTAGTGCCTATACTATACAAGATACCACTAATGCTGTATGTACTGTAGTAGTATCACATTGTATTATACATACTGTAGGTTATACAGGCACACTTACTAGTGCCTATACTATATAAGATACCACTACTGCTCTATGTACTGTAGTACTATCACACTGTATTATACACACTGTAGGTTATACAGGCACACTTGCTAGTGCCTATACTATACAAGATACCACTACTGCTCTATGTACTGTAGTACTATCACACTGTATTATACACACTGTAGGTTATCCAGGCACACTTGCTAGTGCCTATACTATATAAGATACCACTACTGCTCTATGTACTGTAGTACTATCACACTGTATTATACCCACTGTAGGTTATACAGGCTCACTTGGTAGTGCCTATACTATACAAGATACCACTACTGCTCTATGTACTGTAGTACTATCACACTGTAGGTTATACAGGGACACTTGCTAGTGCCTATACTATATAAGATACCACTACTGCTCTATGTACTGTAGTACTATCACACTGCATTGTACACACTGTAGGTTATACAGGCACACTTGCTAGTGCCTATACTATATAAGATACCACTACTGCTCTATGTAGCCTACTGTAGTACTGTACACTGTATTATACACACTGTAGGTTATATGTTGAAATATGTGGCCATGGTTTGTGTTGGTCACACTGTTAATTATAAACCTGGTCCGTAGAGATATGTTTCTCTTTTGTTTTATGGTAATGGTGTGTATAAAAAGAATGTTGTATCACCTTGTTCGTTCAGTTCTGTTGTAGTAAATGTCAAGTACATTAAACGTGTGTTCCATTTCAATTGCCTGTGTGCCTCGTAATCCTACAGGTTATGGGCCCAGCCACGAATCCACCGTGCGAATATGAAGTGCGTATGATAGACTGATTGTTTTATGAACTGTGAATTCGGCTACGTAGCGAAATTCAACATGTCTGCAACCAGCACCTCGTTACCGGCTATAGATAAGCTGCGAGGTAGTCTAAATTACGTGTATTGGCGATTCGAGATGGAAATCGTTCTAAGACCCGAAGATCTGTGGAGCTGTGTAGTTGGCTACCCGGATGGAGATACTACAACATCTGCGAAGGAAGCAAAATACGAAAGTCGGGCTAGGGCCAGACTTAACCTCATGGTGGATAAATCAATTTTCCCAATCGTCAAGCCTTGTAAGACCGCGAAGGAAGTCTGGGAAGCTCTTGAAAAGGCCTACTCAGATAAAGGAGTGAATCGGCGGATCGTCATCTTGAAGAAATTGTGCAAAGTTAAATTAAAGCACTACAAGACGATGGAAGAGTATGTTAGTGAGGTTATGGGACTTGCTCAGCAACTTGCGTCTATGAATTAGGCACTGGACGACGAGTTTGTGGCAGCCCTTATGCTGAAAGGTCTACCAGATGAGTTTCAGCCTATGATTATGGCTCTGGAAAGTTCCGGAACAGACCTTACTGCAGACACAGTCCGAACCAAGTTGCTACAAGATACTACTTGGAGTGGGAAAAGTACTTCCAAGCCATCCAAGGATTCTGTTCTGTTTTCACGAGAAGACAAGACGAAGAAGAAGCCCTTCTGCTGGAAATGCAAGAAGCCAGGACACTGGAAGCGGGATTGCAGGAAAGAGGAGATGCAGAGCTCAACTCAACAGAAGTCGAAGAAAGACAAGATGATGCTGGCGACCGATGGACAGGCATTAAGTGCAAGGGCCTCTACAGGGGCCTGGTTCGTTGACTCTGGTGCTACTAAGCATATGAGTTCAAGCAAGACTGCGATGGTGAACCTCACTGCTGGTCCTAATCTGGAGATCAGTACAGCAAACAATCAAAAATTGTATGGCCAAGGATCTGGTAATGTAACTGTTCAATTAGAAAATGGTATTTCACAAACCTTGTCCAATGTAGAATATGTTCCTGGTCTCACTGCTAATCTTTTATCTGTGTCTGCTGCTACTCAAAAGGGTTATGCTGTGGTATTCACCGACAATACTCGTGAAGTTTATGATAGTGAAAACTTTGTTGCTACAGGTAATGTAGCACTGACTGCGAGTAATGTGGGGTGTGTTTACCAAGTCAATGCTCTCAGTGGTCAAGCTAATATTTGTTCAGAGGACTCAGAATATTTATGGCATAAACGGCTAGGCCATCTTAACAACCACAGTATGAAGTTGTTAAGAGATAATCTCACTCATGGAATTAATTTCTCAGATAATGGTTTTAAAAACTGTTTTTCATGTGCTGAAGGTAAACAAGCTAGACAACCATTTAAGTCAAGTAAGAGTAAAACTGTATGTAAAAATAAGCTAGATCTTATTCATTCAGACTTATGTGGGCCTATGCCAGTTCCATCTTGGAGCAATGCTCGCTATTTCTTGACCTTCATTGATGATCATTCTAGAAAGTTTTTTGTGTATTTCCTTGCTAAGAAAAGTGATGTTTTGGATTGCTTTATTGATTTCAAGGCACAGGTTGAGAATCAGTGTGAAAGATCTATTAAGGTCCTACGCACTGATAATGGTGGTGAATTTTGTAGCAAAGCTTTTGAGAGGCTACTTAAATCAGAAAGTATTCAGCATCAAACTACAACTAGCTATTCTCCACAGCAGAATGGTGTAGCTGAACGCATGAATAGAACATTGCCTGATAAATGTAGAGCCATGATGAGCGAGTCTAAAGTAGATAAACGCATGTGGGCTGAAGCAATAAATACAGCAGCCTATCTTGTAAACAGGTCCCCAACCAGAAAAATTCCAGGTAAAGTTCCAGAGGAGATCTGGACTGGTAACAAGGTCAATATGGAGCATCTAAGAATTTTTGGTTGTGTAGCACAAGTTCATGTCCCTGATCAAAGGAGAAACAAGTTGGATCCTAAAAGTGAAAAACACATTTTCTGTGGTTATTGTGAGGATAGTAAAGCCTATAGTTTCATGCATCCTGTTACTCATCAACTTGTTAAGTCCAGGGATGCACAGTTCTTTGAAGATGTGTTCCAGGAGGTGTCTGATGTGTCTCCAGGTAATGTTGGTCCATCCTTGCAGATTAATGAACCTGAAATGTTGCAGATCTCAGTTCCCACTGACAGTGAGGCAGAACCCGACAACTCAGGGGATGGGGCAGAGTGCATTTCGGAACTTGAAAGCGTATCGCCCATTAGCAGTGCTGGTGTGGCTGAGACTATTGACTCAGCTGATTTAAGCTATGTCCCTAGTGGAACAGATTCAGACTGCAGTGATTCTGTGGGTTCTGCCACCATCGTCAATGAGCCAATGGAGGGGGATGCCGAAGGTAATCAAAGGTATCCTAGGCGCCAACTAAAGCCTGTAGACATGTCAGACTATGTGACATACTTGACTCTCACTGATGACTCTGAACCTAGTACAGTTAAGGAGGCACTGTCCATGCCTGATAGGGTTAAGTGGGAGCAGGCTAAGAAAAGAGAAATGGAGATACTTCAGTTAAATGACACATGGGATCTAGTTGATAAACCCCAGGGCAAGAATGTTGTCAGTAGTAAGTGGGTTTTCAAAGTAAAAAGAGACTCTAATGGTAACATTCAAAGGTATAAAGCCAGACTTGTGGCCAGGGGCTTCACCCAAAGGTACGGAGTAGATTTTACAGAAACTTTCTCTCCTGTTGTTCGACACAGCACGTTAAGGATGCTGCTTGCCTTGGCTGTCCAAACAGATCTGAAGGTGGTACATTGGGATGCTGAATCTGCTTTTCTCAATGGAAAGTTAGATGAAGAGATCTACATGTATCAGCCAGAAAGTTTTGTCAAGAGAGTTTCAGAGCATAAAGTTTGCAAGTTAAAAAATCTATTTATGGCTTAAAACAATCTTCTCGTTTGTGGAATGAGCGAGCTCACTCTGTTCTTGTCAAATTGGGTTACAAAAATTGTGCTGATGAACCCTGTGTGTACTTTAAGAAACAAGCCCAAGGTATGGTAATTATTGCATTATATGTGGATGATTTCATTGTGGCTTATAATGATGAGTCTGAGATCAAGTCCTTGAAGACCTGTATTGATAAAGAATTTAAGGTACGAGATCTTGGGCCAATTTCTTATATTTTAGGTATTAAAGTAAGGCAAGATAAGAAGAATGGTACAATGTATCTTAGCCAAGAGCAGTACATCAGTGAGATTGCAAAGAAATATGGTATGCACGATGCACGTCCCATTGGTACTCCCTTGGAAACCAAACCAAATCTTGGTGTTTCTGATACAGATACTAGTGATCTTCCTTATAGAGAACTCATAGGTTCGCTCATGTATTTAAGTGTTTGCACGCGTCCAGATATAAGCTATGCGATATCATATCTCAGTCAATTTAATCATTGTTACAATGAATCTCACTGGTCTGCTGCAAAGCGAGTGCTGCGTTATTTAAATTGCACAAAAGACTTGTCACTTAAGTATGTCAGGAATGGAGGTCAATTCATGGGATTTGTTGATACTGACTGGGCTAATGATAGCAATGACCGAAAATCATACAGTGGTTTTGTGTTCAAAATGGCAGGTGGTGCTGTATCATGGGCAGGGCCGGATTTACCATAAGGCAAAATAGGCACGTGCCTAGGGGCGCCGCAGTCCAAGGGGCGCCACTTGGCGCCCCTTCGGTTAGGCAGCCGGCAATGATCTGTACTGGAGGCGCCCCGAAGGGCACCGCCGTCAGGCGCCCTCTTTGCTAGGGCTTTAAATGTGCTAAGTTAGGATTATAGCAGTATACATGCTAAAATAAATATTGAAGAATGAGCAGAGACATTTAGAAATAATATCGTGTCTTTGTCGCATGCCCGCCCATGCCCTTCCACTTCACTCTTCGTTATGCCGCTCGACGCCCTTTCGTCCCGACAAGTGTGAGAGGGTAGGGGAAGCGGGCGAGCGGAGCTGTGCTACGCATGCTGTTGTTGCGGTAGCTGGGTTTGCTTGCATTGTAGTAGCATCGAAGTGCCCCGCTCCCCACCCCCTTGCCTGTCCTATGTGCGAGTTCGAGCTTGCGTTGTGTTGTTTTGTTGTGATGTGATCTGCAAGTAAATGTTTTATACTATGGGCAGTTAAAGGTTGTCTGGTTACCAAAACCGTGTCCGCAAAGTTGAAGAGGATAAGAAAGCCGAGGTTACACTATCAAAATGTCGGAAGATAAATGAAATGTTTAGTGCGCGTGTGAATCCTACTCCTCCAACGACAAATTCGGATAACAATAACAATTCTTGCTCTGCGGTTCACGACATTGACTGCGATGGTGTTCAGCAACTTGAGGTAAGCTACCGTACACGAATAACTTTACGCAAAGTAGGCCTTTCCCAATAGGCGATTCCTTGATACACTGTTGCACAAAGTGACATACGTAAAAACTCAGACTGGTTTCGAGGCCTGTGATCGAAATTTTAAAGAACTTTATTGCGCTCTTACTAAAAAGCCTGTCAGTGACTCGGTGGTCGGCACGATATGACGCCTGTCAAGCTCTGAGGGAAGGCTGGTGTGGCATCGTGGCAGTTCTTGAGAGTATAGCCTACACGAAGACAAAAATCAAAAGGCAAACACTCGTAGTGAAGCCAAAGGCATCGTAAGCAATATCCTACAATTAGAAACTGCTTTCCTAGTTGTTTTATGGAGTACCATTATAAAAAGATTTAATAATGTCAGCCAGAAGCTCCAAAAAGTTAGCACTAATTTGAGCACTGTGGTAGAATGTTACGCTTCGTTAGCGGAATTTGTTCAAAGTTTAGGAGATAATTTCGATGTCTACGAGAAAGAAGCCAAAGAATTAAGCTGTATTGCTCAATATGTTGTTGTTTAGGTGAGCCTCCGTGGCTTAGGCGGCAGCACGCCGGCCTCTCACCGCTGGGTCCGTGGTTCAAATCCCGGTCACTCCATGTGAGATCTGTGCTGGACAAAACGGAGGCAGACAGGTTTTTCTCCGGGTACTCCGGTTTTCCCTGTCAAAATTTCATTCCAGAAACACTCTCCACTATCATTTCATTTCATCTGTCATTCATTTAATCATTGCCCCAGAGGAGTGCGTCAGGCCTTGGCAGCCGGCACAATTCATATCCTCGCCGCTAGATGGGGGTTTCATTCATTCCATTCCTGACCCGGTCGGAGACTGGAAGCAGGTTGTTGATTTTCATTTCATGTTGTTGTTTAGGTCTTCAGTCTTTTGACTGGTTTGATGCAGCCCTCCATATCTCCCTGTCCTGAGCTAATCGTTTCATCTCTACATAGCTACCACACCCTATGTTGGGATTCGTATAATGTATAAATCAGTGATCGTGAAACACGGACATCTTACTTAGCAGCCATCTTTTATTACACTAACTTATATCAAAGAGCTTCAAACATAAAGAATAAATACAAGAAATAAACCAAAGTAGAAATACATGAAATAAGCCAAAGATGTCCATATTCTCAGTCCTCCACATCCTCCCCACCCTGGTCTATCTCGAGAGGGAAGACCAGCTGTACAGGCCGACTAATCTTGGTCCCGTTGGCCATCTGAAGGATGAGGGTTCGCACCTTGTTGTCCCTGCCTGGTCGCCTTTCAGTTATTCGCGCCTTCTGCCACATGTGTCTAGGTCGCATGTCGTCCTGTAGTAGTACTATATCTCCTACTCGGCACTCCTTTGTCTGTCCATTTGGGCGGCGTACTTCGTGGTAGCTTCTCAGATCAAGAAGATACTCATTCCTCCATCTCTTGAGGAAGTCCTCCTGCATTTTCTCTCTAAGTCTCCTCTCCTTCCTCAGGTCTATTCGGGTCGTGGGTTCGGAGACGTTGGGCAGGGTAGTCAGCCGTGCCCCAGTCCGGAAATGACTTGGAGTCAGTGTCTCCGAACCATCTTGGATTATGGGTCGGGAGTTAATGGCGGCTTCTACTTCTACCAATAGAGTTCGGAGTGTGTCCTCACTAATCAGAGCCTTTCCCAATACCTTTCTAAGGCATCTTTTAGTCGTACCCACCATTCTTTCCCACCAGCCTCCCCACCAAGCCGCCCGTGGGGCTATAAATTTCCACTGGACTCCGTTGTGGGCGAAGTGCTGGCTCGTTCGTGGGTCAGTGAGGACTTGGCTGAGTTGTGTCATTTCTTTGTGTGCTGCCTGGAACGTTCTAGCGTTGTCTGAGTAAATGGTGTTTGGAAGTCCTCTTCGTCCCGCAAATCGTCTGAGAGCCATCAGAAACGTCTCCGTAGTCATGTCCAAAGCCAGCTCAAGGTGAAGGGCCCTTGTAGTCGCACATGTGAAAAGCACAATATATGATTTCTGTACGAGATTCCCCACCTTAACGAGTAGTGGCCCTGCAAAATCCACACCCGTAACTGCAAATGGCGTAGTAAGTCGCACACGTTCTGGAGGCAACGGGGCTTCGATCTCGTTACCTTGTTGGCTTCTGGCGATCTTACACGGTAAGCACGTGTGGATGACCTTCTTGACAGCCTGGCGTGCCTTGAGGATCCAAAATTCTTCGCGTAGTACAGAGAGAACGATTCGTACTCCAAGGTGGTGTAGCCGTATGTGAGTCTGGAGGATCAACAACTTAGTGAAGTGGTGTGCACCATCGAGTACTATAGGATGTTTCTGCTGCGTTGGCAGGTCTGCATGGTGGAGGCGCCCTCCCAGTCGAATAAGGCCGTCCTGTAAGAAGGGGTTGTAGCGGGCAATCCTGGACTTCCCTGACAAGTTTCTCTCTTTTGTTAGAGCGTCGTACTCTTCGGAAAAGCACTCACGTTGGACTGTACGTATCCAGCACAACCGGGAAGCCTCTAATTCACGTGCAGTGAGATTCCCAGAATTTTTCTCCGACTGTCTGATGTTGTTCAAGAAGCGTAAAATCCAACCCATGATGTGCAGTATTTTCCAATAACTGCTGAATCTGGAAGCAATGATGAGAGGTTCCGTTGTAATGACATTAAGTGTTTGCTGATGCGTCTTGCGAGTCTCTGGAAGTGAGGCGTTAGGCACACTGCTGTGGGGCCAAGAGCTTGGATGATCGGCTAGCCATACAGGCCCGTGCCACCAAAGTGAAGAAGACTGTAGTGCTTTTGAGGATATTCCTCGTGACAAGAGGTCGGCTGGATTATCCTGGCTCGGGCAGTACCGGCACTGAGCTGGACTCAGGATGCCTTGAATTTCCGTCACTCGGTTGGAGATGAATGTCTTCCAACGGTTTGCATCGCTTTTAATCCAACCTAGAGCGACCATGGAGTCACTCCACAGAGTAGATGTGGTGACATTAAAGTCTGTTGCTTGGCAGAAATACCTCAGAAGACGGCAACCCACTAAGATGGCCAGTAGTTCTAGTCGTGGGAGTGTAACCTTCTTGACTGGAGACAGTCTATTCTTAGTGCAGACCAGGTGTATGTAAGTGTTTACGTCGGCTGAAGTTCGAACATACAGTGCAGCTCCGTAGGCCCGCTCCGAAGCGTCGCAGAACACGTGGACATGTGAAGTCTCCGATGTTGTCCTTGATAAACCAATCCATCTTGGAATGACCACACTTGCCAGATCCGTGAGACTGGTTATCCACAGCTGCCATCGCAATGCAATGTCATGTGGAAGTATTTCGTCCCATGCTATGCCCCTACACCAGGTGTCTTGGAAGAGAACTTTTCCAACTATGGACACCGGTGAAAGTAATCCAAGAGGGTCGTAGAACTTTGCGGTCGTTTTCAATAGCTTTCGTTTGGTTCCTGGATCCTGCGAAAGGTTGTCGGTGATATCTGTATGGTCAAAGAATAGTGAATCTGATTCTGTGTCCCATCGTACACCTAGTACTCCGGTTTCCCTTTTCGTTTCACGTCCTTCGGATCTCCATCTACCTTCCAATGGTCCAGAATTTGTTGCCCATTTTGCCGTCGGCATCCGTATCTGTCGTAGTAGACCTGTCACCTCGTAATATAAGGTGATAACTCTGTTGTCATCTTCAGCTCCTGCAACAAAGTCGTCCATGAAAGTGCTTTGATCCATAAGTGCTGCTGCTGACGGGAACTGATCCTTGAATCTCGTTGCTAGTTCACGGAGAGTTGCAGACAGAAGAAAGGGACTGCTAGCAAGGCCGAATGGTAGACGAGTGAATCTATAGACGGCTGTATCATCTCTTGCTTGCCATTTTCCAAGTTCGTCCTTCTCCATATTGAACCAGAAGAATCTTGTTAAATCTCGGTCTTCAGTATCCAGGCATAATTGAAGGAAAGCTTGAGTTCCATCTCCTACTATGGCTTTGCGGTAAGTTCGGAAGCGGATCAACGTGGACAGTATTTCTGGTAACAGATTAGGGCCTGTTTCCAGAACATCATTGAGGGACGGTGCATCTCTCTCGTGGGATGATGCGTCAAAGACAATCCTCCATTTCTCTGTGCCATTTCTCTCTTTCTTGATAGCGTGATGAGGCAGGTAGTATACATCATTTGTAGTTTCCTCTGTAGCGATCAGCTGAACATGTCCCATGTTTACGTAGTCCATCATCTGCGCATGGTACATTTCTTTATACTGGGCATTAACGGCAAGTTTTCTCTGCAATGTGTGAAAACGATTTAGAGCGTTCTTACGGTTTGAGGGTAAGACCAGATCTTCTTTCTTCGGTAGGGATACTACCCTCCGCCCGTCTTGTAAGTGAAACGAATCGTGGAATTCTTGAAGAATAGTGGCATCTTTCGTTGTGAGGGTCCTTTTCTGATCTTCCCTTATTCCTAGGGACTCTAGATCCCAAAATCGTCGCATATCATCGTCCTCGACAGATGGGTCATTAGCAGTATGAATGTGGTGCACGTTGACGCTGTGGACAGTAATTCCTGACCTATTTCCACTCAGAATCCATCCAAATCTAGAAGGAAGCAGTACTAACGTGTCTGAGAGGCGTATTGGCTTGTCGTCAAGTATCACCTTCCAATAATGGTCTCCACCTATTAGAAGTTCTATAGGAAGTTCATTGTTGTCATCCTTGGGATCAGCAAGTCTCAATTTTCGTAAGCGTGACAGGGACTGGACGTCGAGTGGAACAGTCGGATGTGGCGAGTAAACGTTGTCACTCTCAAATGCAGAAATACGCAGAGCAGCCTCCGTGCATATTCCACTGATGTTGAGGTCAATGAGTCTGCGAGCTGAAGATGTGTGACGAGATGACTCGAATCCGGTAACTGTCAAATCCTTGTGTCCCACGATATTCAGTTGAAGCTGATCTACCAGACTTCGGCTTACGAAGGTTGATTGACTGTCAGCATCCAATATGCATCGTGTACGTTTTCTCAGTCCGGTGGGCCCTGTGATCCAAATATTCGCCGTTTGAAGATAAGTGAACTGCGGCATAGTAACGTCAATCTTCCCCACGGATATTGATGCGGGCTGTTCTCCGGTGCAGATGGAAATGTGATGATTCTTTTTGCACTTTGCGCATGATACTTTACTCTTCTTCATGCAGGTCTTCACACTGTGACCTTTATTGAGGCACAAGAAGCATCGGTTGGCAGTTTTTAACTTTTCAATCCGCTCAGCTACATTGCGGATCTTCACACAGTTCTGGGCCCAGTGGCCTTGAGTCTCACAGAACACACAGAATTCGGAATACACTTTCTTTGTGTTCATGCCCGTCCGTTTTGACTTTGTGTTCACATGGAGTGTCGCGGCAGTGCCTGAGAAGGATTCGAGTGAAGTGATATCTCCTCTGATCTTCTGTGTGATCACAGCGCCCTCTACCTCATCGTTCAGGAACTCCATCAACTTGGTAATGTGACTCTCGGGAATGCTCTCTCGTTTGGAATAAATTATCCAACGGCGGACAATACCTTGAGGGAATGCTCGGAGAATTTTAGGGCATAACATTCGCCCGTAATTATCTACATTTTCCCCTAAGGACCGTAAGGCTTGTACGCGTCTATTGCATTCTATGTACATGGCATTTAGATTAGAAGGAGTATCGTCTGAAATTGGTTGTAAGGCTTCGAGATAGTCAAGATGGGCCTGAATTATGCGGTCAGTGTTTCCGTAGCGAGAGATTAATATCCGTTTAGTTTCTTCATAAGCATCAGCCGTTATCGGTATTCCATCAACTAGATTCTTCG
Source organism: Meconema thalassinum (assembly GCA_946902985.2). NCBI lineage: Eukaryota > Metazoa > Arthropoda > Insecta > Orthoptera > Tettigoniidae > Meconema > Meconema thalassinum. The sequence goes on along the minus strand of OX336389.2, from coordinate 1,094,276,773 downwards.
GCTCACCCTCCAGATATCCACGGAGATAGACGTGCTTGTCAATGTGAGCGAGAGATTGATTGTTGTCAACAGAAGACTGGAATTGCTCCCAAAAACGTGCCCAATTCTCAATGTCACCTGCGAATTTGTCTAATTTTACGGCAGGTAGCTTCACTGTGTGCGTGACGGGTGTTGGGACTGGAGATCCTGGCGTTGGTTGCATACTCATTCCGGCGACCGATGTTGTCAAACTGGAGAGTGACTTCGATTTATTCTCGGCGTGTGATGCTTTCAGAATCGCTCTCTTCGCGATGTCGATGTATTCCTCACATTTTTCGACATCGGCCTCGTATTCTGCGTCGGTCAAACATTCCTGTATACTATCGTCCAGAACTGTGATATGATCTAATGCTTCTTGGAGTCTAATGCGATTATATTCGTATCCTGAGATGTCGCCGACCGTAGCACTATTTATTATCGTACTGAATTTAGTTATAGTTGCTCGTTCCGTCTTCCGCTTTCTTTTCAAAAACGCTAGTTTACTCTTAACACTCTCGTCTTGCATCTTGAAGAATGGGTGACGAAATAAATAAATAGTACCGTGCTGCGACAAGTGAAGGTGATTGTCTGATGTCAGCGCATGCGCGAGATCGTCTTGTAGTGTCCGTGATAGCTACGAGGTATTTAGTTTAGGATATACCGCAAGATGGCAGCACTTGCTCGTCTATCATTCGTGAATTCCGTTACGTGGTGTAAAGTAATTATATTACAATTCGTGCACTGTTTAATCGTAGTAGTATCACTTTTACAATAATATTAAAACTGAAATATCACGTTAGTATGTGGCGCGTGTAGAAGTTCCAGTATCTTCTTACCTCGTAATCCGGCGTGGCGTGGCTGCGTGTACAAAACGTGATTGCTGTTTGTAGTGATAGCATCACCAGTCTACTTTGTACACAAGTAAAACACAATTGCCCGTATTCTAATGCACATTTCTACGTAATCTAAAGTTTTCGGCACCAATGTTGGGATTCGTATAATGTATAAATCAGTGATCGTGAAACACGGACATCTTACTTAGCAGCCATCTTTTATTACACTAACTTATATCAAAGAGCTTCAAACATAAAGAATAAATACAAGAAATAAACCAAAGTAGAAATACATGAAATAAGCCAAAGATGTCCATCTTCTCAGTCCTCCACACCCTACATCCGAGGCAATCTGTTTAACATAATCTAACCTTGGTCTACCCCTACAGTTCTTGTCCTCGACCCTTCCTTCCATAACTAAGCTTGCTATTCGTGGGTGTCTTATTATGTGTCCTACCAACCTATCTCTTCTCTTCATTAGCAGTCGCCAGAAACATGTCTCCTCTCCCACTCGTCTTATACCTCTTCGTTTGTAACCCTATCTACCCATCTGATCTTCATCATTCTCCTGTAACACCACATTTCAAACGCTTCAATTCTCCTCTTTTCTGCTGCACCAATAGTCCAAGTTTCACATCCATAGAGTGCGACTCTCCAGACTAAGGTTTTCAAAAATGTCTTCCTAATACCTTAATCTATATTCGATGTCAACAGATTCATTTTCTGTAGAAATGCTTTCCTTGCCTGAGCCAACCTACTTTTTAGGCCTATATCCTCTTTGCTTCGTCCATCCCTGGTTATTTTGCTTCCTATGTAACAGAAGTCTCATACTTCCTTTAGTTTTTCCCCTGCAAATTTGGTGTCCATAGAGGTTTCTGATTTATTGCGGCTGCATTCCAATATTTTTGTTTTACATTTATTAATTTTCATCATGAATTATTTCCTCAAGACGGAGTCCATACCATTCAAAAACTCATTCAAATCCTCAGGCGTGTCGGCCAAGATGACGATGTCATCAGCAAATCTCTGAGTTGAAATTATTTCTCCTTGAATCTTCACTCCCACTTTAAATTTCTCTCTAATTTCCTTCATTGCTTGTTCAATGTAAAGACTGAAAAGTATGGGTGATAATATTCCTACGTTCTAAAGAGAAGACCGGAACGAATTACTAGGAATGATGAGACAAAGCAAGGAGTATATGTACCGTCAGAGTGCTCAGAAAATGTTCGCGTCAATGTATTTTATATAAATCTGGATGTACTAAGTGTTGAGCTGAAGAGGCGAAGTTACGCTTACAAAGTCCTCCATAAGAGATTTTATCTTTAGAAAACCTGTTAGACCTAGATGGACCAATGATTTAAAAAAATCGCTGACGATCTCGCAGAAATGTATGTGGATGACTTAGAAAGTGCATTGGCTGACGAGTGCTTGCATTTAAAGGAGCATTTAAAAATTGCAGATTTTAGAGGTAAGTCAGCCTCTGAGCTCAGCACTTTCCTTCATGAAAAAGATTTACACGATATGTACCCGAACGTAAACTATGCTTTACGGATACTTCTCACCATTCCAGTGACCAATTGTTCTGGAGAAAGATCATATTCGGCACTGAATCGCGTCAAGAACTATTTGCGGTCAGTCTCTAAAGAAGAAAGGTTAAACTCTATTGCACTCCTAGCGATTGAAAAAGATATGACGAAAAACTTGAACTGCGATGCCATAATTAATGAATTTGCTGAAAAGAAGGCAAGAAGGAAACTTTTGAAGTAGTTCTCGTTGTGCTTGTGGCAGGCCCCGTTATGTCTTCATTCATGTTTTTAATCTGCACTTTAATTTCTCTAAAAGATATTGCAGGAAGATATGCAGTTGGCCTTATTTGTATTTTAGAGGCGCTTTGTTCAATTTAAAATGTCGTTCGTACCACTGCTCTTAATGCGTTTTAAAATTAGTGTGTGTTCTATTATTTTTTTAAACTATATTTCGTGCTACCGCAGTTCATTCAGTTACAGCAGTAAATAATGTTTTTATTTTTGAGGCTAGTCTTCACTTTTGTTGTATGAATTAAGGCTAGACATTATTTTTGGAAAGGGTATTCATAAAGTGTTTTGGTTGCATAAAAGTTAAACTGTTTCATGTAGTTTTACGCCAAGCTGTTATTTTTATTTAATTGACTATGTTTTCCCAGCGTAAAAATTCAAGCATAAACTTATGCTGTCAGCCATAATATATCTGTTTATTCTTTTTTTCTGAACCTTACCTCATGCGAGTGGCTATGCCTTATCATAAAACTCGAGGGGGGGGGGGGGGGGGGGGGGGCGCTCAAATGAGGAGGGGCGCTCAATGGGGAGGTGCCTATAGCGTAACTTTGGGTAAACCCGGCCCTGATCATGGGGGGTTCAAAAGCAAAAATGCATTTCCTTATCATCTACTGAAGCAGAATATGTTGCACTGAGTGATGATGACGATGATAATTGTTGTTTTAAGGGGCCTAACATCTAGGCTATCGGCCCCTGAGCACTGAGTGAAGGTGTAAGAGAAGCTGTTTGGTTGAAACGTGTTTTGTCTAACTTTATAGAACTCAAATCACCCATCAAATTATTGAGTGATAGACAATCAGCTCAAAAACTGGCAAAAAATCCAGTCTACCATAATAGGACCAAACATATTGACACTAAATATCACTATGTTAGAGATGCTTTGGATTCTAAAGCCATATGCATCAAATATGAGGAGATATCAAAAATGTGTGCAGACATGCTAACAAAGCCTCTTCCTAAGCCTAAGCTTATTTATTTTTGTAAAGACTTGGGTCTTAAACCATGTCCTCTACTCCCACAGGTTTAAGGAGGTGTGTTGAAATATGTGGCCATGGTTTGTGTTGGTCACACTGTTAATTATAAACCTGGTCCATAGAGATATGTTTCTCTTTTGTTTTATGGTAATGGTGAGTATAAAAAGAATGTTGTATCACCTTGTTCGTTCAGTTCTGTTGTAGTAAATGTCAAGTACATTAAACGTGTGTTCCATTTCAATTGCCTGTGTGCCTCGTAATCCTACATTATAGAGGCACACTTGCTAGTGCCTATCCTATATAAGATACCACTACTGCTCTATGTACTGTAGTACTATCACACTGTATTATACACACTGTAGGTTATACAGGCACACTTGCTAGTGCCTATACTATACAAGATACCACTATTGCTCTATGTACTGTAGTACTATCACACTGTATTATACACACTGTAGGTTATACAGGCACACTTGCTAGTGCCTATACTATATAAGATACCACTACTGCTCTATGTACTGTAGTACTATCACACTGTATTATACACACTGTAGGTTATACAGGCACACTTGCTAGTGCCTATACTATACAAGATACCAATACTGCTCTATGTACTGTAGTACTATCACACTGTATTATACACACTGTAGGTTATACAGGCACACTTGCTAGTGCCTATACTATATAAGATACCACTACTGCTCTATGTACTGTAGTACTATCACACTGTATTATACACACTGTAGGTTATACAGGCACACTTGCTAGTGCCTATACTATACATGATACCAGTACTGCTCTAGGTACTGTAGTAATGTACACGGTATTATACACACCGTAGGTTATACAGGCACACTTGCTAGTGCCTATACTATACAAGATACCACTACTGCTCTATGTACTGTAGTACTATCACACTGTATTATACACACTGTAGGTTATAAAGGCACACTTGCTAGTGCCTATACTATATAAGATACCACTACTGCTCTATGTACTGTAGTACTATTACACTGTATTATGCACACTGTAGGTTATACAGGCACACTTGCTAGTGCCTATACCATATAAGATACCACTACTGCTCTATGTACTGTAGTACTGTACACTGTATTATACACACCGTAGGTTATACAGGCACACTTGCTAGTGCCTATACTATATAAGATACCGCTACTGCTCTATGTACTGTAGTACTATCACACTGTATTATACACACTGTAGGTCATACAGGCATACTTGCTAGTGCCTATACTATACAAGATACCACTACTGCTCTATGTACTGTAGTACTATCACACTGTATTATACACACTATAGGTTATACAGGCACACTTGCTAGTGCCTATACTATATATGATACTACTACTGCTCAATGTACTGTAGTACTATCACACTGTATTATACACACTGTAGGTTATACAGGCACACTTGCTACTACCTATACTATAAAAGATACCACTACTGCTCTATGTACTGTAGTACTATCACACTGTAGGTTATACAGGCACACTTGCTGGTGCCTATACACTATAAGATACTACTACTGCCCTATGTACTGTAGTACTATCACACTGTATTATACACACTGTAGGTTATACAGGCACACTTGCTAGTGCCTATACTAAATAAGATACCACTACTGCTCTATGTACTGTAGTACTATCACACTGTATTATACACACTGTAGGTTATAAAGGCACACTTGCTAGTGCCTATACTATATAAGATACCACTACTGCTCTTTGTACTGTAGTGCTGTACACTGTATTATACACACTGTAGGTTATAGAGGCACACTTGCTAGTGCCTATACTATACAAGATATCACTACTGCTCTATGTACTGTAGTACTATCACACTGTATTATACACACTGTAGGTTATACAGGCACACTTGCTAGTGCCTATACTATATAAGATACCACTACTACTCTATGTACTGTAGTACTATCACACTGTATTATACACACTGTAGGTTATACAGGCACACTTGCTAGTGCCTATACTATACATGATACCACTACTGATCTACGTACTGTAGTACTATCACACTGTATTAAACACACTGTAGGTTATACAGGCACACTTGCTAGTGCCTATACTATATAAGATACCACTACTGCTCTATGTACTGTAGTATTATCACACTGTATTATACACACTGTAGGTTATACAGGCACACTTGCTAGTGCCTATACTATATAAGATACCACTACTGCTCTGTGTACTGTAATACTGCACACTGTATTATACACACTGTAGGTTATAATAATAATAATAATAATAATAATAATAATAATAATAATAATAATAATGCATTTTATTAATCCCTTAACGAGTCAAGGACTCATATACAAAGGAATTGTACACTTTTATCTTGTTGGCGACAAATTACAATACAATGTTTAGTTTACAAAGTTATCAGTATGAAAATATATACAACATTTTGTAGCTATCATAAGTTTTTGTACACAATGTGTTCTTCTTTTGTGTTCTCAGATTATGCCATTTCTTCAAACTGACATTTTATAATCGTTCCACATAAACTGTTTTAGCCTCCTTTTTTAAGATTGGTAGGCTAGGTTCAATTTTTATATTTTCTGGTTATAGAGGTACACTTGCTAGTGCCTATACTATATAAGATACCACTACTGCTCTATGTACTGTAGTACTATCACACTGTATTATACACACTGTAGGTTATAGAGGCACACTTGCTAGTTTCTATACTATACAAGATACCACTACTGCTCTATGTACTGTAGTACTATCACACAGTATTATACACACTGTAGGATATAAAGGCACATTTGCTAGTGCCTATACTATATAAGATACCACTACTGCTCTATGTACTGTAGTACTATCACACTGTATTATAGACACTGTAGGTTATACAGGCACACTTGCTAGTGCCTATACTATACAAGATACCACTACTGCTCTATGTACTGTAGTACTATCACACTGTATTATACACACTGTAGGTTATACAGGCACACTTGCTAGTGCCTATACTATATAAGATACCACTACTGCTCTATGTACTGTAGTACTATCACACTGTATTATACACACTGTATGTTATACAGGCACACTTGCTAGTGCCTATACTATACATGATACCACTACTGCTCTAGGTAATGTAGTAATGTACACGGTATTATACACACCGTAGGTTATACAGGCACACTTGCTAGTGCCTATAATATACAAGATACCACTACTGCTCTATGTACTGTAGTACTATCACACTGTATTATAAACACTGTAGGTTATACAGGCACACTTGCTAGTGCCTATACTATATAAGATACCACTACTGCTCTATGTACCTGTACACAGTATTATACACACTGTAGGTTATACAGGCACACTTGCTAGTGCCTATACTATATAAGATACCACTACTGCTCTATGTACTGTAGTACTGTACACTGTATTATACACACCGTAGGTTATACAGGCACACTTGCTAGTGCCAATACTATACAAGATACCACTACTGCTCTATGTACTGTAGTACTATCCCACTGTATTGTACACACTATGGGTTATACAGGCACACTTGCTAGTGCCTATACTATACAAGATACCACTACTGCTCTATGTACTGTAGTACTATTACACTGTATTATGCACAATGTAGGTTATACAGGCACACTTGCTAGTGCCTATACTATATAAGATACCACTACTCCTCTATGTACTGTAGTACTGTACACTGTATTATACACACCGTAGGTTATACAGGCACACGTGCTAGTGCCTATACTATACAAGATACCACTACTGCTCTATGTACTGTAGTACTATCACACTGTATTATAAACACTGTAGGTTATACAGGCACACTTGCTAGTGCCTATACTATATAAGATACCACTACTGCTCTATGTACCTGTACACAGTATTATACACACTGTAGGTTATACAGGCATACTTGCTAGTGCCTATACTATATAAGATACCACTACTGCTCTATGTACTGTAGAACTTTACACTGTATTATACACACCGTAGGTTATACAGACACACTTGCTAGTGCCAATACTATACAAGATACCACTACTGCTCTATGTACTGTAGTACTATCCCACTGTATTATACACACTATAGGTTATACAGGCACACTTGCTAGTGCCTATACTATACAAGATACCACTACTGCTCAATGTACTGTAGTACTATCACACTGTATTATACACACTGTAGGTTATACAGGCACACTTGCTAGTGCCTATACTATACAAGATACCACTACTGCTCTATGTACTGTAGTACTGTACACTGTATTATACACACTGTAGGTTGGAGTGCTTGTCGAAGAAAATGATGACTTTCCTCAAGAAGAAAAGAAGAAAGTGATAAAGAGAAAATCCAGGAAAATGCGGATATTTGCGGATAGCCACGGGCGAGATGTAGCAGCAAGCGTATTGGAGAGAAGCCGAGAAATGGAGGTCACTTCGACAGTGAAGCCAGGAGCTCAAATTGCAGAAGTCACGAACGGGATGATAGGAGAGTGTGCGTCCCTTACTGCAAAGGACTACGCAGTGATCATCGATGGAGCAAACGACGTCTATAGATAAGAGAGTAAAAAGGTAATCAAAGATTTAAAGGGTACATTGCCATCCATGCAAAAAACAAATGTCATTATTGTAAACATTCCGCAGAGATACGATTTAATTCCCAAGTCATGTGTAAATGAAGAAATAGAGGCTACAAATGGAAAAATTCATAAAATTTGTAAGATTTTTCCAAATGTCCAAGTTGTAGATGTAAGTAAATTAGACAGGAAGTTCCACAGTCGGCATGGCCTACACTTCAATAGATTAGGAAAAGAGTATCTTAGTGATGAAATCTGCAAAATTGTTAATTCAAATGGTAAGAATAATTCAACAGTAATATCATTAGAGTGGAAGCAGGGAAACTGGTAGAAGAAGCCAAACGTGAGGTTTGGCATTCACATCTTTTGAAGTCAAATTTAACGGAGTGCAACAATGGTATTTCGGATTTGTCTAGCAACAATAATAATAACAATTATGATAATAATAATGTAAATAAATCACCAACACAAGCTTGCAAAAGTAACAAATTTAAAATTTACCACCAGAATGTCCAGTCTCTTTATAATAAAATTGATTACATAAATCTAATGCTTAAAAATGAACTTAAAGACATCTCAGCACTATGTATTTCAGAACATTGGCTGGAAGAGGAACAACTCGAATTAATTCAATTCCCAGGGTTTATACAAGCTAGTAAATACTCTAGATCTAATATTAGCCATGGTGGTACTTGCATCTTCTTAAGAAATAATTTAGATCATGAACAGATAACATCTTATGATTATCTAATTATGGAACAGGATTTTGAATTCTCTGCTGTAAAAATTCATCAGTTTAAGTTAATAATTGTATGCGTATACCGTTCTCCGTCAGGAAAGTTTCCTCTATTTATAGATAAATTAGAATTGTTACTCAATAACATGAGCAAAGTAAATTTCGATATAATAATTTGTGGGGATGTAAATGTGGATTTCTTAAAACTTGATAGAAATTGTGAATTATTAACACAGTTACTAATTTCCTATGGACTGAAACCTACAGTAAATACACCAACAAGAATAACAAAATTTAGTAAAACCACTCCTGATCAAATTTTTATAAATACAGATAAATATCACCATTCAATAGAAGTCTATTGTCCGGGTTTTAGTGACCACCATGGACAAATACTGAGTTTTGAAGTATCCGAAGTAATCAATAATAATGATAATGGAGTAAAAACAAAGTGCAGGTCATTCACTGAATCAAATATTACATATTTCAATGACTTATTAAATAAGGAAACATGGTCAGAAATTTATGAACTAGAAAATGTAAATGATAAATTTAATGCATTTAACAGTACCCTAAAACACTATTTTGAAATAGCATTCCCCTTTAAACGAAGAACTGTTCAAAATAACAAAACTAGCAATTGGATAACAACAGGGATTATAAATTCATGTCAAAGAAAGAAATTTCTACACAAATTATATAAACAATACCACACAACACCTGAATTCAATTTATACTACAAAAACTACACTAGCATATTAAATAAGGTAATAAGACTAGCAAAGAAAATGCATAATGATAATTTTATTTCCCAATCATCTAATAAAAACAGGGCTATGTGGTCCGTGATAAAGAAAGAAACTGGAAAATCTGCTAAAATACAAAGGAACATTACACTGACCAGAAATAATAAAGTGATTAATAATCCAGAGGAAATAGCAAACACTTTTAATGACTATTTTCTGGAAATTCCACAAAAATTAATAAATAAATCACAGGTAAATACACTAAATTCTAATAATAAAATAAATATATGCAGTGATTCTTTATTTATAAATCATGTCACAAGTGAAGAGGTAAGAATAGTTATAAAAGAGCTAAAAATAAATTCTGTGCTGGCATTGATGGCATCCCTGATGCAATTTTAAAGAAATGTGCAGAAAATATAATAAATCCACTTACGCACTTAATAAACAGTTCAATTCTCTCAGGAACTTACCCGGATATTTTGAAGTTATCAAAAGTAATTCCAATGCACAAAAACGGTTCAAAAGATGAATTAGATAACTATCGTCCTATTACCTTACCAACTGGTATTGCAAAAATTGTGGAAAAAATTATGTATAAGAGACTGATAAGTTTCATAGAAAAAAATAAAATATTATCAAACTCACAACATGGATTTAGAAAGGAAAAATCTACACAGACAGCAATTTACGAATGTAGTAATAGTATACTGAAATTAATTGACAATAAGGAACATGTAACTGGCCTATTCTTGGATTTATCGAAAGCATTTGATGTTGTTGACCATAAAATCCTACTTACCAAACTAAATCAATATGGTGTTAGAGGTCTAGCTAATAAATGGATAGAGTCTTACTTAACAAGGCGTAAACAAATAGTAAGCTTGAGACACAAGGATGATGGAACCAAATTACTTAATGAAACATTGTCCAATGAGGGAATTATTGAATTTGGAGTACCCCAGGGATCGGTTTTGGGCCCACTACTCTTTCTTCTATATATCAATGATATAACACAGAACGTTCATTCACATAAGAAATGTTGTTTGCGGACGATACAACACTCGTAATAAAAGGTGAAACTAAACAGGTCATACAGCAGTCTGCTGACTCAGTTACAGGAGAGTTAACCAAATGGTCACAAGATAATCGCCTCATAATAAACTATAAAAGGACAGTATGTCTAAATTTCCACACTATACAGAATAGGAATCCTGCGATGCCCAATATAACATTAAATGGGCATCAAATAGAAAATAAATCAGAAACAAAGTTTTTAGGACTATGGATACAACAAGACTTGAAATGGAATAAACATATACAATATCTGAATACTAAACTGAACTCGATGTGCTTTGCGTTACCTATTTTGAAAACCTGCACTAGCATGTACACATTAAGAAATACTTATTTTGCTTATTTCCATTCATACTTAAGATATGGGATCATATTTTGGGGTATGTCGCTAGATGTACTAAGCACGTTTAGGATACAAAAGAGGGCGATTAGAATTATGGCAAATGTAAACTCTAGAGAATCATGTAGACCTCTGTTTAAATATTTAAACATTCTCCCAATGCCCTGCATATATATCTTTGAAAGTATTATGTTTTTTAAAAAGAATTTAATGAATAAAGATGTTTTTCTTAAAACAAACAATGATGTTCATAGGCATAACACAAGACAAAATCAAAACATTCATATTTCACACACACACACAAGCATATATCAAAAAGGAACTTTTCACACTGGAGTTAAATTATAAAATAAACTACCCCAGTATATAAAACTGGCCTCAAAAATAAAAACCTTTGATAGAATGTTGAAAGCCTATCTGCAGTGTCATTGTTTTTACTCAGTCGTTGAATATTTTAGCGTATAGGAGTGATGGAATCCATAACTATATTTTACTTTTTTAATTTAATTTTAATACCTAGCTGTATGTTGTTGTATTTATAGAATTAAATTTTCATATTATGATAATAGAGTGAGGTGTAAATAGTTTTGCAATAAGATTGTATCTATTAAGATTTGCTATTATAATAAGTTATAAATAGTTATAATCTTAGTAATATATACCTGTTAGTTCCTTTATTTTATGCATGTAAATTCTGACGTGTCCTATATCAAAAATGTATTGAATGCATGTATTTGATCAAATGGAATTAATAACAATCTATCTATCTATATCTATCTATCTATCTATACAGGCACACTTGCTAGTGCCTATCCTATACAAGATACTACTACTGCTCTATGTACTGTAGTACTGTACACTGTATTATACACACTGTAGGTTATACAGGCACACTTGCTAGTGCCTATACTATACCAGATACCACTACTGCTGTATGTACTGTAGTACTATCACACTGTAGGTTATACAGGCACACTTTCTGGTGCCTATACACTATAAGATACTACTACTGCCCTATGTACTGTAGTACTATCACACTGTATTATACACACTGTAGGTTATACAGGTACACTTGCTAGTGCCTATACTATATAAGATACCACTACTGCTCTATGTACTGTAGTACTATCACACTGTATTATGCACACTGTAGGTTATACAGGCACACTTGCTAGTGCCTATACTATATAAGATACCACTACTGCTCTTTGTACTGTAGTGCTGTACACTGTATTATACACACTGTAGGTTATAGAGGCACACTTGCTAGTGCCTATACTATACAAGATACCACTACTGCTCTATGTACTGTAGTACTATCACACTGTATTGTACACACTGTAGGTTATACAGGCACACTTGCTAGTGCCTCTACTATATAAGATACCACTACTACTCTATGTACTGTAGTACTATCACATTGTATTTTACACACTGTAGGTTATACAGGCACACTTGCTACTGCCTATACTATATAAGATACCACTACTGCTCTATGTACTGTAATAATGCACACTGTATTATACACACTGTAGGTTATAATAATAGTAATAATAATGCATTTTATTAATCCCTTAACGAGTCAAGGACTCATATACAAAGGAATTGTACAGTTTTATCTTGTTGGCGACAAATTACAATACAATGTTTAGTTTACGAAGTTATCAGTATGAAAATATATATAACATTTTGTAGCTTTTATAAGTTTTTGTACACAATGTGTTCTTCTTTTGTCTTCTCAGATTATGACATTTCTTCAAACGGACATTTTATAATCGTTCCACATAAACTGTTTTAGCCTCCTTTTAAAGATTGGTAGGCTAGGTGCAATTTTTCTGGTTATAGAGGTACACTTGCTAGTGCCTATACTATATAAGATACCACTACTGCTCTATGTACTGTAGTACTATCACACTGTATTATACACACTGTAGGTTATAGAGGCACACTTGCTAGTGCCTATACTATACAAGATACCACTACTGCTCTATGTACTGTAGTATTATCACACTGTATTATACACACTGTAGGTTATACAGGCACACTTGCTAGTGCCTATACTATATAAGATACCACTACTGCTCTATGTACTGTAGTACTATCACACTGTATTATAGACACTGTAGGTTATACAGGCACACTTGCTAGTGCCTATACTATACAAGATACCACTACTGCTCTATGTACTGTAGTACTATCACACTGTATTATACACACTGTAGGTTATACAGGCACACTTGCTAGTGCCTATACTATATAAGATACCACTACTGCTCTATGTACTGTAGTACTATCACACTGTATTATACACACTGTAGGTTATACAGGCACACTTGCTAGTGCCTATACTATATAAGATACCACTACTACTGTATGTACTTTAGTACTGTTCACTGTATTATACACACTGTAGGTTATAGAGGCACACTTGCTAGTGCCTATACTATATAATATACCACTACTGCTCTATGTACTGTAGTACTATCACACTGTAGGTTATACAGGCACACTTGCTAGTGCCTATACTATACAAGATACCACTACTGCTCTATGTACTGTAGTATTATCACACTGTATTATACACACTGTAGGTTATACAGGCACACTTGCTAGTGCCTATACTATATAAGATACCACTACTGCTCTATGTACTGTAGTACTATCACACTGTATTATACACACTGTAGGTTATACAGGCACACTTGCTAGTGCCTATACTATACAAGATACCACTACTGCTCTATGTACTGTAGTACTATCACACTGTATTATACACACTGTAGGTTATACAGGCACACTTGCTAGTGCCTATACTATATAAGATACCACTACTGCTCTATGTACTGTAGTACTATCACACTGTATTATACACACTGTAGGTTATACAGGCACACTTGCTAGTGCCTATACTATATAAGATACCACTACTACTCTATGTACTGTAGTACTGTTCACTGTATTATACACACTGTAGGTTATAGAGGCACACTTGCTAGTGCCTATACTATATAATATACCACTACTGCTCTATGTACTGTAGTACTATCACACTGTAGGTTATACAGGCACACTTGCTAGTGCCTATACTATACAAGATACCACTACTGCTCTATGTACTGTAGTACTATCACACTGTATTATACACACTGTAGGTTATACAGGCATACTTGCTAGTGCCTATACTATATAAGATACCACTACTGCTCCATGTACTGTAGTACTGTACACTGTATTATACACACTGTAGGTTATACAGGCACACTTGCTAGTGCCTATACTATATAAGATACCACTACTGCTCTATGTACTGTAGTACTATCACACTGTACTATACACACTATAGGTAGGCGCGGATTCAGGGGGGGGGGGGTCACGGGGGTCATGACACACCCCCCTCAAACGGAGACCAAATTTTTTGCAAACTCAAAAAACGAAAACACAATAACCAGACAAATAAAACTTAAGGAATTTTAACTGAAAAACAGGTTCTTTTTTCATTTTATTCAATACTGAAAATATCTTTATTGCAATTATTATGTTCTGTTACAACAGTACATATTTACAACTTCATACCTGTTATATAAAAACGATTATTTATATAACAAAATCAACTCGTCTATTTTGTTTAGCAAACCTTGTGATTACCGAATCGATGTCTATAGTGATATCATGATGAATGTGTAGCAATGCACGGATAGGAATTTGGGGCTTTTTCGCACCAAAAAATTTTGCCGACGTCCAAACTGCAAGCTTGGTTGGCAATTTAATGAAGTTGTACAATTTATTTTGTGTTGAATGAATAGTCTCAAAAGACATGAAAGTAAGAAATGCAGTTAAGAGGGTTGAGCAATTGTTATGAGAATGCACTTTATTAAAAAAGTTGACTTAAAGCACAATTTAAAGAATCAGGCACAAGGTGCCAGTCTGATATACTATTACATAGATTTATTATAGTACTAGCAACCCGACCCGGCTTCGCCCTGAAACAATTATGAATGCATTACGTGATAAGCGCTTTTTTTCCCCAATGTCAATGAACAACGACCAATATCCGTTTTACATCTCGGCATGATGGGTTAAAATCACTGACTGGACTATTAATTATATTATCATGGCGATGCATGTGCAACAAATTCTTGTCAGACGTAATTTACGAATGCCTAGGTGCATGAAACACAAATCCCCCTTCCGTCCAATCTTAACTTGACTGTGAATTTTGCGGAACGAAAGGTTCACAGGCGAAATGAAGAAAACTTGGGAATATTTGGTGTCATTTTGGTCCGTATTGACAAAATCACTATTTGATTTAATGAATAATCTCCGTCAATCAATACATAGATTATGTGCTACACGCACTAGTTGTGGGACATGTTTCGAACCCTGGAACGGTCCTTCATCAGCCACAAAATGGACGCCATTAAAACATTATATATAAAACACTGAACAACGTAAAAAGAACATCATGCACATACAGTCACTCATAAAAACACAATACAGTCTTGAACAAATTGAACATAATACACATTAAAAACTTTAAAATATTTTTGTATAGTTCATTCTCTTCCTGTCTTAGCTGATCAGACTATTGTCCTGAAATCCTGTCCATTTCAAGAGTCCTTTGCTTGGCGCGGTATAAGATGAGAAGTTGTTCTTATGGTCAAAAGGTGCCATTACTTGTATGAGGACGAAAAAGATCACGCAAACATTCCCATTGAGCGGCTCGAAAATGAGAACTTAATGTTCCAGAAAACCCTCTAACATGTGCCTGCAATGGCCTGCTGGCTAGGGCCAGGTGATGCATTCAATATTCTGTATTCTTCCGGGCTTTTTGGAGAACTTTTCATGCTGAACAATTCTTACACTCATAGTATATAGATATTTTTAACGGTTTGCCAGATAAGTCTCCATTAACATTTAGCAAGTTTTCGAAGCATTCATGCAGTCTTACCGGTTCTTCCTTGGTATCTACAATGAGTTTCCCTGAATTATTCAGAGTACTGCTGATTTCTCTTTTCCCTCCATTTCTAAGATTCTTTATAACACTCCGGAAAGGTCTTCCTGCCGCTTGACCTAACTTTTCTAATTTATCTCCAAATTGCTCCCATGAGTACCTTATCCTGGAGACTTTCAACCCGAATCTGTCAGCAAACAGCACTCATTTTCCGCAATATAGGTCTAACTATAGTATGCTTCACAGCAGATCAGTTTGTGGTCTGTTTCATGAAAGAAAACCCTGAATACCCTACAATTCCTTATCAATTTACTAAATTCAAAATTAGTAATGATACAGTCTATTATTGATCTGGTTCCTCTACCCTCCCATGTGTATTAGTCAATCTCTTTATGCTTTGAGAATGAGTTTGCTGCAGATAACCCCATGCTAGCACAGAAGTCCAATAAACATTTCCCATTGGTGTTCACTACCCTATTCTCACCCCACTTACCCATTACCTTCTCATACCCCTCAGTTCTATTTCCTATCCTAGCATTGATATCCCCCATCAGTACTATTGTCATCGCGCCAGGAGATGGCAGTTCAACACACTGTGACAGGGTGCGCTGAGTCTTGCAGTACGCATGTGCGTTAGCCAGCAGGCCATTGCAGGCATATGTTAGAGGGTTTTCTGGAACATTAAGTTCTCATTTTCGAGCCGCTCAATGGGAATGTTTGCGTGATCTTTTTCGTCCTCATACAAGTAATGGCACCTTTTGACCATAAGAACAACTTCTCATCTTATACCGCGCCAAGCAAAGGACTCTTGAAATGGACAGGATTTCAGGACAATAGTCTGATCAGCTAAGACAGGAAGAGAATTAACTATACAAAAATATTTTAAAGTTTTTAATGTGTATTATGTTCAATTTGTTCAAGACTGTATTGTGTTTTTATGAGTGACTGTATGTGCATGATGTTCTTTTTACCTTGTTCAGTGTTTTATATATAATGTTTTAACGGCGTCCATTTTGTGGCTGATGACGGACCGTTCCAGGGTTCGAAACATGTCCCACAACTAGTGCGTGTAGCACATAATCTATGTATTGATTGACGGAGATTATTCATTAAATCAAATGAAGAAAAGCCGAGTTGCACTTCCAGGGAAACTCCAAACACAACCATTCTCCTCTAAAGTTTTCAACTCAACACGACTCGACAGTTTGCTGCTGGCTGCATCTGGGGCAATAAGCTCGTCCGCTAGCTAAGCTGTAACTGGGGTGATAGACTCGCCCCTAGCTAGCTCTTAAACCGTCGCCTCAGTAACTGAATGGAGATTGTTGGAAGAAATGAAAACTTAAAAACACTTATAGTAGGCGATGTATTGAGGATAGAGATATGCTGTTCCGGGCTTTTTTTGGAGAACTTTTCATGCTGAACAATTCTTACACTCATAGTATATAGATATTTTTAACGGTTTGCCAGATAAGTCTCCATTAACATTTAGCAAGTTTTCGAAGCATTCATGCCATCTTCCCAGTTCTTCCTTGGTATCTACAATGAGTTTCCCTGAATTATTCAGAGTACTGCTGATTTCTCTTTTACCTCCATTTCTAAGATTCTTTATAACACTCCGGAAAGGTCTTCAGTAGGATATATAGGCCGAAGCTGGGGCAGGGGCTAATCGGCAAGATGGCCGCCGCGCGCAATTGCCCTATGTTATTCTTATGGAGGGGTCAGTCATAGCTGGGGCAGGGGCTAATGGGCAATATGGCTGCCACGCGCTACCACACTCTTTAATGGCGGGCTTTTCAAATAATTATTTATTTGTTTTTAATTTATAAATTTTTATGTATTTAATATTTAATTTATTATTTTTTAGCACAGGGCAAATACACAAAATGGTCGCTGCACACAACCACTTACACATATAACATGCTAACCTAACCTAACCTAACTTCACCTAACCTAACCTAACTTCACCTAACCTAACCTAACCTAACTTTACCTAATCTAACCTAACTTAAAAATGCGAACAAAAAAAAGTGAGAGCAAAAAGTGTGAGCAAAAAGTGAGAGCAAATGTGAGAGCACAAATAATAAACATAGTTATAACCTAACCACACCTAACCTAACCTAACCTAACCTAACTTCACCTAACCTAACCTAACCTAACATAACCTAACGTCAAAGTGGGGGCAAATATGGGAGCAAAAAGTAACATGAAAAACTGTGAGCAAAGAAATTGAGAGCAAAAAGTAAGAGCAAAATAGTGGGAGTAAAAAGTGGGAGCAAAAAAGAGAGAGCAAAAAGTGGGAGCAAAAAGTGGCAGCAAAAAAGTGAGAGCAAAAAGTGAGAGCAAAAATGTGAGAGCAAAAAAGTGAGAGCAAAAAAAAGTTAAAGCAAAAAGTGGGAGCAAAAAGTGAGAGCAAAAAAAAGTGGGAGCAAAAAGTGGGAGCAAATAAGTGGAAGCAAAAAAGTGGGAGCAAAAATGTGAGAGCAAAAAAGTAAGAGCAAATGAGAGAGCACAAATAATAAACTTAGTTATAACCTAACCTAACCAAACCTAACCCACAGAAACCTCATTTAAAGATATTAGATTTTACGTTTTAACATTATACATTTTAACATTTTAGATTTTGATTTTTTCATTTTACATTTTTAGATTTTAGATTTTTGATTTTTTGTATTTTAGTTGTTTTTTTTAGATTTTACATTTAAGTTTTTTGATTTTAGATTTTACATTTTCCGAAAAGAGTAAACTACAAGGTCACATACCTAACCTTTCCAAACCTAACTTTACCAAACCTAACTTAAGCTAATCCAAACACACAAAGTATATAAGGGCACATGCAACTAAACTTATGCTAGTCTTATAGGCTACTGTACAACATGATCACTACCCAACCGGGTATTTTTTTTTTCATTTTGTTGTTTACACATTTGTCAATTTTCCAATTTCCCATTTTCATTTTTTTAAATGTGAGTTTTAAGTTTTTCAATTTCATAATATGGAAACATGGAATTTGCATTTTGTTGTTTACACATTTGTCAATTTTCCAATTTCCCATTTTCAGTATTTTCAAAATGTCAGTTTTTTGTTTTTCAATTTCATAATATGGAAACATGGATTTTTGCTTTTTGTTGTTTACACATTTATCAATTTCAAAATATTCCATTTACAGTTTTTAAAATGTCAGTTTAAAGTTTTTCAATTTCATGATATAGAAACATGGATTTTCCAATTTGTTGTTTACACATTTGTCAATTTACCAAATTCCCATTTACAGTTTTTAACATTTCAGTTTAATGTTTTTTTCTATTTTATCATTATGGAAACATGGATTTTCCAATTTGTGTTTTACATGTTTGCATTTTGCATTAGGAGTGGGGAGAGGCGGGTAGTAATTAGAAATGTACAAGCAGTGGCCATAAAATATTTTTATTTTAAATACATGTACACTATTTACACACAATACATTTATATATATATTCTTTTTTATTTTGTTTTCTATTTTATTTATTTTTGATTATGAATACTATTTTTTTATTTTTATTTTTTTATTTTTGTAGTGCTATTGTTTTATTTCCTATATTGTTTTGTTTTATGTATTTGCTAGTTGCAGGCAGAAGATTTTGATATTCATAACTTAACTCTTTAAGCATGGTCAATGATTGAGTAATGACCATAGGCATGTGTACCTATACCATCAGCATCAATCACTCTTTTATCATCACCAGGACACAAAGCAATTTTGTTTAGTCTTATAGATGATATGTCATGTTGTTTAGAAGCGATAATGTTCATGGGTATTCTTTTTACATTGTTTTTCATGACACAATCCTTATAATCTTGAAAGCTTATACAATTTTTGACAACACCTCTGTTAATACCTTTAATCTTTTTGATTTCTTTACCATTTATGTCTAAAGCGTACATTTTAGCTCTAAGTCCAACAAATGCTTTTATAATTTGTCCACAAGCCTCGTCTTTAAATTTCCCCAACGTTTTCTTGTTTGATGTAGAGTAACATATGTGATTAGTAGGATAATCTGATGTGTCGAGGTGTTCTAGGAAATCCAACTTGTCTTGATATACATCTTGGGTGTTAATCAAATAAATGAACGAGTCGGTATCCATATACATGAGTTTAAGATTGTTCATTCCATAATAGGGTAGCAGGACATCATAGTGGTGGGAATACATGAGAGTTTTTGAAATATCCAGTATACACATTCCAATATATATATAGGCTTATTGAATACAATGTTACGTTTAGCCATGTGGAAAGCAGCTAGGTTAGGACCATAAATGGTTCTGTCAATAAATGTAGGCTTTGCTATTAGCTTTTCTGCCTTTTTGCTGTCAGTCACAAGACGTATGTCTATTCTTTTACGGATATTTTCCATTGTTTTTCCAAAAATAGCATTGTTGAATAATTTGTACAGATTTTTCTCAAAATCATTTTTGGCTTGTTTTCGAAGGTTGTTATTAAAATCAACGTATGCCTTTAACCAAGGTCTTTGCTTAAACTTTAACACACGATGAATTTTTATCAATTTTATTCCATGATCTAAAGCCTGTTTTAATGCCATGTAGTGAACAACATATCGCCTTCGATTTCCAAGATGAGGAATTAGTTTTTTCAGAGACGAATCCTTAGGTTGTGTACACTCAGGTAGGAAAGGTAAATCGTTGTGTAGATCATGAAGGTCAGATGGGTAATCAACATCAACGTCTAGAATGTATCCCACAGGATCGTCTTCCTTTAGTTTTTCTAGATCAACAGTATCTGGAGAAACCCACTGAAATCCACCATAAGGAAGGGAGTGGCACATAGCCCACCCGTATTGGTTGTTGGCATCATCATAGGTAATAAACTGCGAAGGTTTCTCAGAATCATAGGTTTCCATGTATTTATTGTTAGCTTCAGCATACCGATGAGACACCTGGCATATGCCTCCGCGTATTCCAGACTCGATTAGAAGAATCTGATCGTAATCCTGTATCAATTCCAGTTCAATTCCGGTGTAAAGGAGCATTGCCTCGAAACTTAAACCAGGCGAAGTAAAAAAGTGTGCAGCATCCACTCGGTGTGTTTCTAGAGTTTTGTTTCTAAATGTTTCAAAGCTGTCTGCAAGAAGGAGTACATCTGAACTTAGGTAGAGTTCACTATATTCCCCTAGAGTTTTAATGTTGAACTGTTTCCAGACATTTTTGGCATGTTCATAGTCTTCTTGACTAACATTTTCTTGACTTAATTTGTTAAAGAATGCCTCTTTCGGAGGTAAACACGTTTCACTTAACTTTTCCCATGAGTCAATGTAGTCATAACAAAATACCCCTTTACGAGTCATGAGCATTGCATTTTCTTTTCCAAAGTACTTGTCTGTTTCAGGGTATGATGTTAAGTTGGAAACTAAGTTTTCCAAACTACTCGGCATTAACCGAAACGTGTCCACAAATCTAAGCTTAACATTTCCTACATATTTGGTGAAGGAAATGTATTTTTCCTTGGAGTTAGCGATAACATCCACTCTCTCAGTAGTACATCCTAATTGCTTTACAATGAAATTTGCGTCGTAGCCACTCATATTATGTAGAAATACAGGAACGGGGTTACGTGTTTTACACCTCAAATTACAGTTATTGTGAGCACTTCCACGGTATTCCCCTGTAATATGGCAATGGTCTCGAACTTTCCAATCCTCTTTGGTATACGGTTTTTGACACAAATAACAGGTTTCAGAACATTGGAACTCTGCTTCTTGATCCTCAGTTAAAGCCTTTGGAACATTTAAGCTGTAAAGGCGATCAATTTCATTAGCTATTGAAATCAAACAGTCCATAAACTTTTCTGCAGCGTCAGGTCCACGATAAATAAGAGGTTGGCTTGGAAGGTTTGTCTTTATGTGTTCCACAGCAGGTGAGGGTTTAACGTATATACCAAAGCTCATAGGAACATGACTCTGGTATGGCACTGTATAACTTGCTTCAGGATTGGGTAGACATGTTTGATAGGGTAACAGTATACTTTCAAAATCAGCATAGATAACGTAAGGTATTCTCAGCATTTTTTCCACGTTTAAAAATTTGACAATGGGGTTTTTAATAGGCATTTCAACCCTAGCAATGTCATGCTGGACGCACAAAGCTCTATGTTCTTTCAATTTTTCTATTCCTTGTTGACCATATCGATTATCGAAGTGAGTAAAACACCGTTTGCACGTATATATCTTATGTCCATGGTGAGTAATCTGATGTCCTACTAGTTTATCAAAATCTTTGATAAAGACGTAGTGGTTCTGGCCGGATGATGAACTTAGCAGAAGGAGGTCGCGATGGTCTTGCAGCTCTTGATCCACAACCTTTAGAGGGAACAATTTGTTGTCTTGTTCCAATCCAAATACATTAATGGATATATTGTTGGCTTTTTCAAATTTGGGAATGTCAGCTAGCGATGTAGGAAATGATATTACTGAAAAATCATACTTGTTTTCCAGATCCTTGTATTTACTAACGCGTTTAGCATCAGTTTTAACCAGTTTTGCTAAAATGGCATACATAAAACACCTCTCGTCCTTAAAGTTTTGAGGATTAATGCAGGCTTTTCTTGCTTGTATAGCTGCTGGTAATGGAACATATGTGCTACCACGCAAGGGATTGTACTTATTTATTTTCAATCGTACTCCTTCCACTGCTAACAAAGCCCAATTACTGCCTTTTAGCTCAGATTCTTCCATTTCCGTAGTTAACTTTGTAAATTGTGTTTCCAAGAAACTACTTAAGTCCGTTTCCAAAAATAGGGCCTGATTTCGTGTTTTAAAAGCACGATCTGTAATTTCATTGGTAGATGTATGAATGAATCTACATTCAGCCACAAGATTAACTTTTATCGACTTGTGCATTGCTAGTTCTTTCTGCATAGCTTGTATTATTTGCTGTTTGGACTCTTTAAGGTATGAATTTAAATCCCTACACGTATCACAACGAATGAAATAGGATTTAAGTCGACCTTCAAAAGATGTCTCATATTCAATAAGTCCACTTTTGTCAGGGACCAATGACAGTAGGTAATGTTTTGTAGGCTCTGCTTTTTGTCTTTTAGCTGCCGACACAACATTACAACATTCTTCATGCCGACGTCCATTGTAGGCATTTTTGAATGTACTACCACAGGTCTTGCACTCATGAAATTCACCACACGATACTTCATGTCGCTTCCTATGATAGTCTCGAAGAAAAGTCTTTCCACACTCTTTACACATATAGCTAGGAATGGCTTCTTCCATTATGAATGTTGATTTCTGCAAACAGCTGCTTACTGCGTATCACAGGGCTAGAGGTTGGTCGGTGAGACGGTCTTTCACGATGTGAACACCGTGAGAGGTAGTAGTCAACTGGTGATATTCTTGTTAAGGGTCCACTAATATACCCCTAGTCTAGACCAACAGCTCTTTACAGCGTATGACAAGGCTGTAGACTGGACAGTGAGACGGTCTTTCACGATGTGAACACTGTAACAAGTAGTAGTCAACTGATTATATACTTGCTAAGGGTTCTCTAATATACAATAGTCAAGACCAACAGCTACTTACTGTTTAGTACAAGGCTGTACAATAGTTGTTTTGACAGTCTTTCACGATGTGGTCACTGTGAATGGTGGTAGTCAACTGATGATATTCTTGATAAGGGTCCTCTAATATGCCCCTGGTTAAGGGTAACAGCTGTTCACTGCTTATGACAAGGCTAAAGACTGGTTGCTTCAACGGTCTTTCACAATGTAAACACTGTGACAGGTAGTAGTCAACTGAAAATATTCTTATGGCCTACTCAAAGGTTATCAGGTACTTACTGCATATCAAAAGGCTGTACACTCATGTGTGTTAGGCACTCTTTCTGGCTAAGGACCCCAATATTCCCTACACAAGGCTATACATGTTAGTTCTAAACACTTAGTGGTTAATTGTATATTCAATTTTTGTACAAAGCATATACGAGCACGTTTTTATGAGGTAAAACTTTACCAAATAGTCAAATGCGACACGCAAAGTATCTTGCCGCTATCTAGCGGTGACTATGAGAACTACTTGACCGACCAGCATGCTACCTAGCGCTCCATTTCAATACTCGCTAACTGAACGAACAGCATGCTATCTAGCGGTCGATATCAATACTCACTCAATTACCAGCCTGCTACCTATCGGTCAATATAACAACTCACTCAACTACCAGCATGCTACATGGCTTTTTTGGTCAGTTTTTTGTTGGCTTTTTGTTGGCTTTTGTTGGCTTTTGTTGGCTTTTTGTTGGCTTTTTGTTGGCTTTTGTTGGCTTTTGTATTAGCTCTTTTATATTTGCTCTTGTTTGTTGGGGCTTATTTGGTCTTGGAAAGTATGTCAGTCCTTTTTTATGGCTGCATATTGCTTACAGCCATGATTGTAAGCAGCAACAACAACAACAACAACAACACACAAAATTTATAAAAAAACAAAACAAAGTACTCGAAGGTTTATCAATGACTCTCAACTCTTACACTTACCTCTATCCCATGCCTAGTCAAAAGAAATAGTGTATTTTTCAAATTTTTCAAAAAATATTTGGAAAGTAGGCTATGTCATTAATCTAAAAATCCTAAAAAGACATATGTTAACTCCAACACCTACCTCTATACCACTCTCAGTCCACAAATAGTGTATTTTTCAAATTTTCCAAAACATATTTCCAAAATGGGTATAATTTCCAAAATTAAAATGTTTACAAAAATGTTTATTTGTCATAAATGAATGGCCTTTGCCTCCTCTACAGCGTACCAAGTCCCAGGTCTCTAGGACAACAAAATTAATAAATTTGAAAATGGGCTTATATTTCCAAAATTAAAAAGTTTACAAAAAAGTTTGTTTGACATAAATGAATGGCCTTTACCCCCTCTACCCCCACACTAAGTCTCATGTCTCTAGGACAACAAAAATAAAATTTTCAAAATGGGCTTATATTTCCAAAATTAGGAATTCTACAAAAAAGTTTGTTTGACGTAAATCAATGGTCTTTATCCCCTCTATTCCAACACCAAGTCTCAGGTCTCTAGGTCAACAAAAATAAAA